>CM075868.1:12580122-13991372 GCA_038021265.1 Cyprinella venusta
TTCAAAGCCACAGATTAATTTACTAATGAAAAACCACTGTTGTGTTGTTTGGAGAGGAGACTCAACAGTTCTGATGTGGCTTTCATTGGAACTATCATTTCGTTGCAAACAATACTGACACTACTGTGTTTAAAATGTAGGTCACTTAATATATTTTTTGTTTGTTGAAGGTTTGTATAAATCAATATCACATTTGCAATCGAGTGGAAAACATTATTGCTAGTATAATCATCAACATTAAAAACAAGGACTCGCCGAGTGTTTCTGTTTCTTAAGTCAATCTCTAAGCACAGTTTGTCTCTATATTTGGCTCTTCATGCTAACAAGTGCTAGACCCCACTTTTACAAATGTACATTGTTTTTGAGAACAGCAGTAATGTAGCGTTATTTGCCAAGGAAGCAGACTCTGCACGCAATCTATCATTCACGCTGCTTGTGTGGATGCAGTCAGTTTTGACTGCAAAAGACGAGGTAATCTGAATGGATGTCATGTATTCGACCTTTTACGGCACTACCATTTTCCTGTTTTTATACTGTTTGAAATACACCCTCTTTTTTTTTGTTATTCTAAGGTGGGGTAGAGGGTACAAAAAAAACAAAAACAAAAAAAAAACATACCCCCTCTGTCGCCTCACGTACCTCAATTTGGGAACCAGAGGGTTGGAGTTCACTAGAAGGCTTCAGAAAACCTCAACATGACTTAAATTATTTTAGAAAACAAGCTTTAGAATAAGCTAAAATAACCAAACAACCAGGATTCCCACAGCCTTGAAATATATATATATATATATATATATATATATATATATATATATATATATATATATATATATGAAGAGTTCAGATGCAAAAACCTCTAAATGCCATTTGAAATTTTCTTCTAAAATACCTATTTTTATCAAGCTTGTATATTTAAGTTCAGTAATTTCACTTAAATGACAATTAATAGGTAATCTTCATTGCCATTTAAGTGAAATTACTGAACTTAAATATACAAGCTTGATAAAAATGGTCATTTTAGAAGAAAATTTCAAATGGCACTTAGAGGCTTTTGCATCTGAACTCTTCATATATATATATATATATATATATATATATATATATATATATATATATACTGTATATGTATATAAAATAAATTATATATTACGGGGAAGCAAAAATGTGAGATTTCTAGATGTTGAGAAAAAAGTTGAGAAAAGCACTGCAGTGTAATTAGCGTGTTGCTATGCTAACAATGCGATTAATTAGCATAAATAAAATACACACAAATGCTAGTCGTGGCTGCACCATAGCAATACTTGGGTATTCAATGAAATAAGCATATTCACAAATCATTTGTCTAAACTTGTCGACCATATTTGATGAATTTGAGCCTTGTCCTCAAAAGGATACATGTAACACTGCATTGCATGTTGTCCAAAACAAAACAACTTAATTTTAGAAAAAGTTTTCACATTGAGTGTGTGCATATGTCTTAAAATGTTTTCTAGCTGGGCAACTCACAAGATTTTTTCTGGATTTTTTCATGTTTCTATCTTCATGCACAAAGCAATAGGTGCTATGCTGCCATCATCTATTCACTGATGTCAGACAACAACAGTCTATAATTTCTCAAGAGACCCATACTAAAAACGCACTAATGCTAACATATATGCATAACCCTTGGGGATTGTCTCCATTGGCACTTTTTGATAAGCTAGCAGATGAAGTATAGAAGGAAAGCAAGAGCCTTTGGGGGGGTTGCTTCATATATTCCGCTGGGTGAACCACAAAAGGCCAGTGTCAAAAGGTTAACACAATCTGCTACCCACAACTGACTGGGTGTTAAAGGAAAACTAAGGACTGATTGTACATGTGATGTTCCAATCACATATTATTCATATTGTTTTTATAAGATTGGACTTATTTGATGTATTTCCTCTAATGGGCATGCGTTGCACAGATGGAACCAATCAACACAGCGGTATGACAGCTGTGTCTGCGATACCGAGACTCATTCAAAACGACAATCCGTAACATCACAGGAGACGTGATGGGAGTGACAGACCGATGATGATCCATTACAGCCAAAGCCCTAGTCATTCCCGTGTCAACTCTTCAATTTAAATAGACTTGCTTGATGATTGTTTCATTATGGATGTCAAAAGCATGGTTATTTAGAAAGCGTAGTGCAGCCTCGATAAAAACAATAATAAAAACACATTGCTAGAGCTTTTAAAGAAAATCATTATGTATTTAATTGTGTACATTTTGAGCTATTTGAGTTGCCATTGAGTTCTGATACAACACACCTCGACTCAACGAACCAATCTGTGGAAATCACAGAGTCGGACAAGATCAAAAAAATGCACATGGAAGTGTCCATCCAGTCCAGATGCAAGTTAACCTGGCAAATTTGGATATTATATGCATATGGTAGCAAGCTAGGGAGGGTGGGGGTTGGGGGAGATGAAAGGACAAATAAACTGTACTTCTTGTAAATAGACACCAAGCAAGCCTCTTGACAGATGTGCAGCTCCCCTTTGGATTAATTGATTGCTTTTCAAATTAAATGACGTAAGAATTAATACAAGGTAAGACCTGTTTGTTGTGAGTGATGAATATGCATAGGTGAGTCATACGTAGAGCTGAAACGATTAGTCGACATTGTCGACAATACTGTAAAAAAAATTACGACAAATACTGTTGTTGTCCAGAAGTCGTTTGATCTCACTTGACCTAATGTAAGGGTGTGCTGTGCAATATCGAGATTTGACCACAATGGTGCTGTGGCGCTAGAGTGTAATGCAGGCCTTTACAAATGTAATTGCGGTAAAAGAAAAAAACAGCGCAAATTATGACGGAGTGCAAACGAATCCGAACTAGCAAGGTTTGGGAAAATTTCACAAAACTTAAAACCAACAATGCTGTCATGTGCAATACATGCAAGGCAGAACTTGCTTAAAGAGGAAACATCCCAGCAAAAGAGGAGCCGGTGAGAATTGAGTGTTCTAACTAATTAGCTAATTAGCAAACTATTCTGCGGTAAACTAATTAGCGGTAAATCTCTATATTCGAGAATGCAATTCTACTAATAATAGTAATACTGTAACTACTGTAACTACTGTAACACTATTCGGTATTACAGCCTTATCACTTGCCTGTATTTTGTTGCATAATCATGAAGACTTACAAGAGGAGATGTTAGGAAGAATATCATGGCAACTACTTTCTTTTTCATTCTGTAAATTAAAAGTTGAATGAGAACATCTCTGTCAGCTCAATTGTCATGTAAAAAAAAGATTGTAATTTTATATGACTAATAATGGTTTGCAGATTAATTTTTCAGCATTCTTTGTGTCCTGAAGTAGATGACTCTTTTTCTGTTTAAGTTCTAAGAAAAGCAGTGGTCCTATTAAACAATGCTTAGAGAGCATTTGTATGTCATTTGAGTTGGAATGAAATCTGAAAACTTAAAGAGAATGACCTATTTAGTTGGCTCTAAGTTCATTAAAACAACTATTTCAAAAGCTGAACTGATTTTCTTTATTATATTATAGTAAGAATATGTATAACACTGTTTTTTAATTAATTGAAAAAGTTGAATAATCGTTCCAAACTCACTGATTTGCCGGCAAAATAATTGACGATTAGTCGATTAATCGTTCTAGTAATCGTTAGATTAATCGATTATCAAAATAATTGTTTGTTGCAGCCCTAGTCATACTCAATGAATTGTGATATTTGCAGCTGCAGCACATAGACAGGGAATGAACGAATAGTAAAATGTAGTGTTTCATGCTGTCATGTGGGGTTATAAAAAGAGAAGGTAATTGGGAACGCCATACACAAGTCTGTCTTCAAGTTCAAGTCACGAATAGTGGTTCATTTATTTGCCATTTGTACCTGTACATAAGGATTTTTGTAGACATTAGACAAGACAAAACTATACAATAAATAGAAATTAAGGTACTGTGAAAAAAAGTATTTTTTTGTTGTTGCAAACGTAGCCCTAGTAACAGACTCGAGTTTCCATCTCTTCTGCATTTGACTGTGTAGTAAGCACACAGTTACTTCAGCAAAACACCAATCACATCTTTAAGTTTATGAAAGTCATAAATGACATAAAAATCAAGAAACAGCCAAGGTATTCCAGCAGGTGGGCTAATGAAGGGGTGTCTGTGTGCCCTGTGGGAGGCTCATGTGTCTTTAATGCTCTTATGTATTTGTTTATGCGTGTATGTAGGGTGAGTCTCATTTCACTCAACGTTGATTCTTTGCAGTCAGTTTCCCATGACCTGCCTGGACTCTCCACCCCCTCGCTGTGAGCTGACCGATTACAGAAGCGGACTTCCACCACCCACTCCGTGTGTTGGGCAGCAAATGACGTTGTGAATAGTGGGATAAAAAGACGTTTACTGGAAGTCCATCAATTTACAATAATTCTACATAATGTCATCAGGGTTACTGTCCTGGAGTCTTTGATGGCCTGACCCAGATCAGGTCCTTTTATATAGCTCAGCTTTCCTCCTTTCACCCACACTTCATAAACGTGCAGCTTTAAGAGTGTCTGCTGTATCATT
The DNA here is from genome assembly GCA_038021265.1 of Cyprinella venusta. Classification (NCBI taxonomy): domain Eukaryota; kingdom Metazoa; phylum Chordata; class Actinopteri; order Cypriniformes; family Leuciscidae; genus Cyprinella; species Cyprinella venusta. The sequence goes on from CM075868.1 coordinate 12,584,688, forward strand.
AAAATCCCACACAGCCAATGTAAGCATCCTGAGGGGACTTGGAGAACTAGGCCAGAGCAGCCCAACATCGACAGCATGAGGCTCCATTAAAGATTCAATTAGGATTTATGAAAGCGGAACTAACACGCAAAGCCCAATAATGAATGTGTCGGGACTCGGGTAGTGTGCAACAATTAGCCATTTCACAGCACTCAAAGGCGCACTTGGCGCAAGTCACAACTCCCAAGGACATCCATCATCATTCAGTCATGGCGTAATTCTCTCATGAAGCTGCATTTCCGAACAGTGAGAGTATGTAATTTCTCTGGTATGAGATCCAAATTGCTTGGTTATATCTGGTCTCATCTATATTCATACAGAGCCAGAAGTTTTAAAGTAACCAAGGTCTTATACATTTTGCAGCTTATTCTGGCCAAGAACTGGCCTAATTAGAACGGAAGTCGTCGTCAGATTGGAGCTTATGATTTTAAAAAGCTCTAGCCTGTATGCATTAAGGTGGTTACCAGTGTTTCATGCACCACTTTCACACCAGCTCCAGCAAGAATGAGCATTTGCAGTCAGTGTCAGTAGCTGCGTTTCCATTACCCTTCAATTTGCCCAAATTGAAATTGCGAAATGAAAATATGCTCAACACGTCAATTTCGCAAAAACTCCCGTTTATTGCAAAAAAGTTTTTTATGCTCGCATGAGGAGGTTTTTCAGGCAATTTGAAAAAGGATTTTTTCGCAAAACTGCAATGGAAACGGATTTTGCGCATTTACAGTCACCTGACTTAGAAGACGGAGAGTGTTTTAGGTCTGTGTCCACAAATAATAATAATAATCATCATTAGCCTATTATAACATTTATTAGGCTACATATGTAGAAGACGCTTTTATCCAAAAAAGGAACAAAAAAATTCGTCACATCTCATTCATAATACAGGTTGGACAATAATAATAATAATAGGGCTAAGACTATCACAAATAAAACACTTGATTTTGTCCAATATCCAAAGAGTGTGTGCGGAGTTTGGAGGACGCACTGGATGGCAGACAGGCGCGGGTGCGCCGTGAACACTTTCATTTTCCCATCAACAGGGGAATCAACTTAAAATACTCTATCATTTCTGGTTATACAGAAAATAATAATACATTATTCGCAACTACTTTTATTTGCGTAATGTCACAATAACAAGAAAACGTTGTGCTTTTGTAAAATAACATAAAACAATCAGGCGCGCTATATGATCTTCGTGAACTGGAGCGCGAGAGCTGAAACAATAGCCTTTATAGACTAAAGCTATAAATGTACACTTTAAAAAGAACAAATTCGAATCTTAAGCTAATACCTTCTGATTATGTAATCCGTATGAAAGGTGCAGTTCTCTCTAAAGGTGCGTCTGGAGATTGTTTTTAGCTCGTTATTTTTTCAGACGCATTTATAATAACTCACCTATAGCCTACAGCACTGCAAGAAAAATATCATAAATATCCATGTTTTTGGCCTTAGAAAACCAGTAAAATCTACATTTTTTCCCATATTAATTTGTGAATATTTTAAATGTTTTAAAGGGGGAAAAAAGTCATAAACAAATATGAAAATTCGTTGAGATGTATATAGCGCAGACTGCTATTGGTGTGGTCAAACTAAAATGTTGTTGTTCAACTTAGCTTTTTAAAAATACAACAACAGTTCATTTTTTTGTTTTGCAATGACGTTTGGACATAATACGAGATAGAGTTCTTTATAAAATTCATTTTAAAAAAAGAAACAATAATTACAGGAATAGCCTCTCTAAACCTCAAAGAAATGCCATCAAGACATTGAAGCAGAAATAAGGGAGAACTCTGTGTCTTTCCCTGCCATTAATGCTTGGATAACACATTACGTCTCCTTCCATTAATAATAATAATGTCTAGTGCGGTGCATGGCTGTGATATAGGTTATAAACCTACCAACATCCGTTGCCATGATTTTTGGAATGACTTATCGCGAGAGGAAAAAAAAGACGCATAACATCGGTTAATGGAAACAGTCATTTCGCAATAGTTTTTTATCGACATTTGGAAAATATTGCAAAAGTTTTGCGCAAATCTGTAATGGAAACGCGCCTAGTGTTCAGAAATCCTCTTGCTGCTGAGTTTTTTTTGGGGTTGCTCTCAAAATAATATATAAAATAGTGCGACCACTGTAGCCTGTTTCATGAGCAAATTACTCTTATGAGCTGCTTCTTTCAATTAAGAATTCCAGGTTTAAATCAGTCTGACAAATAGGATGTTACTGTTGACACACCACTATAAACTTGCAACAATATGCCTATAATTTCAAGGAATCAGGGAACCACTATCAATATGGGGGACAGGTTATACTCTAAATTCCATTTTTCTGACTGGATTCCGTGATTCCGTCTGCATCGTGGAAATCTTTGGGTTCTGTGAAAGCTGCATGGAGAAATATTTCACCCTCATCTGAAATTGCAGTCCCTGTGGATTGCTATTGGAATGACTGGATGTCGCCAAAGAAAACTCCCTGAACAACATGTGACCATGCTTTTAAGAGCCAAATGAGTCCATTGACTTCTATTGTATTGACCAAAAAACACAGACATTTCTCAAAATATCACTTTTGATGTTCCACAGGCGAAAGTACCAAACTCACTTTTGGAACGACATGAGTAAATGATAGAATTAATGATAGAAATAAATGATAGGATGAGGGAATTTTAATTTTGAGGAGAATCTCTTTAAAAACCTTAGACGGTGTGTGAACAGTTGAGGGCGTGCTTTCTGAGCTGAACAATGGGCTACATCAGTCTAATTCAACATGAAATTGTGAAGTAAAATGCTGACAAGTTCAGGTCAAAGATGGGCCATATTAGAATTAAAAATGAGGAAATTACACAGACAAATAAAAAGGCATGCATAGTGCTTATCCAATTGCTCCAAGACTTGTAAAGAACACAGTGAGGTAGTGATGTACACGTGGAGTCAGTGTTCTGTGGAGCCTCAGTTTAATTCAATTAACTGTCAGTCACATGACTTACCACCAGGGATGGAAATTAGCACCCGCCACCAGCCATATGCGGGTGATTTTGTGTTGTGGCGGGTAAATTCACTTCACCTACCAGCCACCGTGGCGGGTAAATAAAAATAGCGTACCGTTTCACCCGCGAGTGCATGGTGTATTTTTAGGGCGGAGTAAGTTAGCTCTCTTGTGTGGTAAAGAGCTAGCCACGTGAACAACTACCCGCGCAGCGCGCTATTCCCGCATCTACTATGAGCTCCAGCTCGTAAAAGCAACGCGGCGCGCTCGTTTTTAGAGGCGCGCAAGTTCATTGTTGCATAGCAACGACAGACGCCATGGGAGAGCACGCGCTTGTGGAAAGGAGAAAGCGGTGCGAACTGCGCTCTCCACGATGATGAGGAAGTATTAGCAAAGAATTCATTGATTCCTAGCCCTTGCATTAGCTTTATTACTAGATATATTTATGGAGATGAGAAATAAAAAGCCGCCTGAAATGCGTCACTGTCTGCATCGGTGAACAGATAATGGGCCAGATCACAGTTCATGCTTAAAAGCACACTTTTGATGGACACAAAAATAAACATGATTTCACACAAAAAGTGACCAAAATGCACAGATTTTTCATATCTAGTGTGTTTTAACAAGAACTGCAGTAGGCTATATCAGAAAAGAAAATTACCTATTTAAACGTGTTTTTATTCAGTGTGGGTAAAAGTATATGGTGTTTTATAAAAAAAAAAACAACATGGAAGTCTTTTGAAGATGGAAGAGCAGAGGAGGGAAACAGGAGAGGAAGAGCAAGAGAAATAAAGAAAATGTCAGTATTTCATTGAGACTTGAGATTAAATAAACTGGTTAAGTAGTATTGTAGGTCTTTCAGTATTAAATTTCACATGCAGTTACGCATTGTCGGTTAAAAACGAGAAAGTGGCTGGTAAAAACATTGAGTGGCTGGTAGATTTTGAAATCCACCAGCCACAGTGGCCGGTGGACAAAAAAGTTCATTTCCATCCCTGCTTACTTTACTACTGTACACATTTGACAGAAAACACTAGATAACCTCACTCTCTCTCTCCGTTCCACTCACTTTCCACTTCTCATCTCGATCCCTCTCATCTAATTCCCACCTCACCCGATCATTCCCTCCAGACACTGAGAACAGCATGTTTCACCTCCTCGTTCACTGCATCTCCCGAAATAGCTCCCTGAACACAAAGCCACGTTCCCCTGCAGTTTTTGCGAAAACACACACACTAACTTGCAAAGATTCTCTCTCTCCATTTCCCACAATCAAAACGACAACAAAAAACAGCGAACTGTATTTTGGCAATATGCATATGTTGGTCATTGACCTCAATAGAGCGAATGGAAAAACTCCAGTCTGGCCCCCCACTGCTCCTCGGACACACTGGGCTGCATTGTTGCCCCTCAGTTGGGCTGCACTGGGGCTACTGATGGCTCACCCATGTGCCACCGCTCCCTGGATATCACTCTGAAACAGGATGTTGTTACAGCTGCTTCCTGTTTTCCTAGGAGGGGCCTCAATTTTCCAGCTTCCCCAGTGTTCCCAGTGCAGCAAGGTCGCTGTGGTACCAGTTCAATGACCTGCATGCTGGAGTCACTGCTGTAGCTAAATCAATGTGCTGCCACACACAAATTGAACCAGTTCAGTGACTCGCTAGTCCCCTTCGGCACTATTATCATGATCATGACACCTAAATGCTAATGCTTGCATGCACTTACTGAAGCAATGCCAAAACTCAATGTTGAGGAATATTATGAGTTCAATGTAAGTTAATCTCAACCGACATTATCACATAATGCTAATAACCACAAAAATTAATTTGTGATTTTCATTCATTTCTTTATAATTGTATTTTATTTTTTAAATGGGTTACAATGAGGAACTTACCATGTAAAAAAATAATCACAAATGTTTTCTGTTAAGTATTTCTATTTTTGGGTGAACAAACTCTTGCACTTGAACTGAACCCAGAATATTCCTTTTTAGCCGATGTTGCCGTCATTATTTATAAACTACAAAGGAACCATCACTCGTCTAAAACAATCTGTATTCAACTTCCTTGGTACCAACCATATGGTCTCCTGCAATGCACCAAGCTTCACAAGTTTCCTGACTCAGTAAGACATTCTTAATGCACATAAACCTGCAGCACACGTGCACATCATGTGCTGAGAAAGCAGAAGAAAAGCTGAGTCGTGTCCTCGATTTTACAAGCTACATAAGGTGAACATGCAAGATTCCATGCTTTTAATTTATCCACACCGTCACACACACTGTGACAATGTCTACTATGCTCACGCTGTGCTTCTGGGTGTCACCTCTGCAAAAACAGCAGGAGATAAGAGTGTTTAGCAGAATGTGTCTGCTCTTCATCAAAATGACAAAGAGGAAGAGAGAGAGGAAGAGGGTTGGGGGAAAGAGACACAGCAAGTGATGGAATAAGCAGGGGTGATATTTTCAAGTTGTGTTAGATAAATTATCCAGTGTTCACAGTTGAACATGTGTTTTAAGTCCTGGCTGCCTGTCTGTCAGAAGCACAGTCTGTTCTCTCTCAGGATTTGTCCGTAAAAACCAGTCCCTCCATTCTTTCTCGCTTCCGTGATCACCGAATATAAAGCAAAATCAACAAAATGTTAATTGTTTTGCGATCCTGCAGAACTGGACATTTTACAGCAAAATAAATCACAAAAATGATAAAGTTTCACAAAAATATTCATTATAATCATCTAATTAAATTATCCCTAATTTACTTAAAGTTGTAATGCATTATTTTTATGATACAGATGTCATGAATATTGTCAGTCTGTGTGAAACGCAGCAAAAGCGAGTCTTTCTGCGGTCTCACATAAGTGCCACAGTCCGAACGAAGCGATTAAACTTTTGATGATACTAAAAAATGTGCTCAGCTGCAAATGTATGCTCCATGCTCAGCTGTCAACGTGCGACTGCCGAATTGTGTTTATTCACATTATTGTGCTCTTTCTAGGTTTATTGTGCCTGAATGGAAAAATAAACACAGTTCAAATATTCATCTTGGCAACAGTTATGTTTTAATATCTACCTGTAGTCATTCATTATTTTCCTTAAAACACATTTTTGATCACCAAAATTAGGGGGTTTTTTTGTTTTTTGTTTTTTGTGAAAAAATGTTCTTCATGCCTTAAATAGCTTGAATGTAACTCAACACCCTTGCTTCATTTAGTATACGTAGATTTATGAATATGATAATTAGCCCTGCCTCCACTCACACCAGCTCACAGATTCACTAGGTCTCTTACTGAGTTAAACACTACACAATGGTATCACTCTTTACAATGTCGCATAATGACACATAATGGTAATTAATATGATTGGACTTTTGCTTGACTATGTAATCAAACAGCTAATAATGTGTTGCTAATGTTACACAAACCATGTTCTCGTTTGCATCTCAGAGTCTGACCACTGCCTCAGTATCATTAGAAACGCTTTGAACAACAAACAAAGAAAGGCATAGCCTAGGGCTGGCCAATATGACGAAATATATCGTTACCGCGGTAGAAAACGTCAACCGTAACAGATTTTTTTATTCTGTGTATACCGTGAAATGTAAATAAGTGGGCGTGGTTAACTCCTGTGCAGCGTGCAGGAGACTGATGGTGCGTTCATGTGCTATGGTATTTATGGTAAATACCAAAAGCCGACGTGGAAAAAGCACATGAACACCCCCTCGTGGTATTTTCCACTGGGCAATTCGTAGAATATTTTGATGGACGAGTTGCCGAGATGAGATAAACTTTGACCTTTTCAAAATGGCGGAGAGCACCGCAAGAGTCGTGAATGGTAAAAATATATATGATCTAGAAAATATACAGCATATTATTTATCTTTTGAGTTTTGATAAATCATTTTCTTGCTGTTGCAGATGACTTAAGCAATCTAAAATAATTTTAGCTAAATAACAGGTCTGGATCTCAATCTTTTTACCACATTACGACAACAAAAGCATTTGAACGCAACACACTGGTAAATACCAGTTCACAAGTGGAAAATATCCTATTTTCCCTAGTACGTGAACGCAACATGAGACACTGAGATTTGTCAAAGAAACATGGAGAAAGCAGATCAAGAAGATCCACAAAGGAATTAAGTTTTCTAAAGGGTTGTTGTTAACGTGATATGTTCGGGGGAAAGGCACAGCCGTCAACTAGAGCAGAGCAGCACCCAGGCTACAGTTTAGAGGAGTGCACGTTCGCAACGGGAAAAGCATAAGCTTGCAGAATTTACATACGAACGTGCTCAGAGAACACAGAAAATCACATGGAGAGCAGCAGCTTTCGTTTATGTTCGAACAGTCTCAAGAAGACCACGCCGAATAACATCGAATGCCATGCGTGTTAGAAATCGGGAATGTGAGAGAACACTGTGCTTGGTAGGTTTTTCGTCTTCAAACTCTGCTTCGGTCTCCAGCTGTGGCAAGAGCAGTGGCCAATGCGCGAGGCCGGTGGCGTGATAGATCTAGGCACTGGCCGAGTATCGCATAGAGGAGCAAAGGGGTCATAAAAGGAGCGACGACAGTGAAGGGCGAGAGAGGACCAGGCCTGGAACTTACGCTGTTTTGTTTATGTGTGTGCAGCAGTCATCCAAGATGGGCTTTGCTTTACTCATAATTTACGTTTATTTTATGAACACAGGTTCCTGCCACCTCCTTCCCTAAACAACTAACCTTGTAACACCAGCCAACAAAGTTGAAATCTTGTCTGGCTAGCACGCTTCTAGGGGTGGGGAAAAAAAAAATCGATTCTTCGATGCATCGCGATGCGGACGATCCTGAATCGATTCACAAATATCCAAAAATCGATTTTCCCAAAAAAAAAAAAAAAAAAAAAATTATATATATTTATAATAAAGTAATATTGACGGAACGCGAAAGATGGAAGTGCAGTGACCGGACCGTCTGAGGCGTGCACATAACAGAGACGTGATGGCGCGCGAGATCCAAACACCCTCCTTGTTAGGTTAAAAGCTGACGTGTGGAAATATTTTGGCTTCTGAAGTTGAAGGGGAAAAGGAACTGGGCAAGAGCCACGCTAGTTGTAAGCTTTGTAGAATAAAACCAATGATGGAAACATGACAAATATGAGAAGGCATATGACGCGTTTCCAGCCAGAGGAGGAAAAACACTCGGCTGTACCAGTCGTTATAATATTAATTTACTACAAGTAAGTTAAAGTTATGCTCCTAGTTCAGGGACACGTTTATTTTCCTGTTGGTTCTTTGGAATGTTAATAAAATATATTGTACGTTAATTCTTTATGGGTCATTACTTTGTACATTTAAAGGAAAGTATTTATAGTCACACACACACAAAAGATTCAGATAATCGATTTGTAACATTATAAATGTCTTCACTGTAACTTTTGATCAACTTAATTTAATTTATCCTTGATGAATAAAAGTATAGATTTCTTTTTTCTTTCTCCCAAAAATTAAATAAAAATTCTTACCGACTCCAAACTTTTGAATGGTATTGTTTAATGTTACAAAAGCTTTCTATTTCAGATAAAAGCTGTTCTTTTGAATTTCTGGATGATTCTCTGAATTGGGTGCCCTTCAAGCCCCCCAAAATTGCTTCAAAGATTTTCAATTGAAGGCAATCACAAAATGCATTTTAATGTCTTTATAATGCAATACTATATTGCTTAAAAAATTATTTAAAGATAATGGTTTGCCTAAGTAGTAGACAACAAGCATGTTTGCATGTCTTTACTAGTAACCATCATTACATTTTCATTGAATATCAAACAAATAAAAAGTGCAATTAATACCAAAATGTTGCTGCTGCTAATATAATCATATGTTGGTCTAGTGTATTTTTGTTTACTGTTGTGAAATGGAAAATCAATAATTGCTAATCGAGAATCGTTAATAATCGAAAATCGACTGTAATCGAATCGGGACTTCAATAATCGTAATCGAATCGAATCGGGAAATCAGACAGATTAACCACCCCTACACGCTTCCCATAATGTTTACACATTATGCAAGTAGTCCGAAAGTAGGCGGACTTTGTTGACTGTTCAAATGCATTCTGCCACAGGAGAGTCCACACTATAAAAGCAATCCTGTCGAATGCGTTTTGACTACCTCTGGAAAGTGTTAGAAACTGGACGAGTTCAGAACTTTTCAGACCCGTTTACACCTGTATGAGTTGTCCACTTGTGATGCGATCGACCACAACGCAACTTAATATCAGGCGTAAACAGGGATTCGATCAAAGTTTGTCGACATGTTTGTGACAAACTTTTGTTCTTGTTATGTGTGCAAAGACTTTTGCAATTAACATCTGCAATGAAGTTTATAATAGAAGTTACTTGAGCAGAAATGTGGTGTTAAACAAAGACTGATGCATTGGAGGAGAGATGTAAATATAATGCATTTACCACTTCCTGTGCAGTGTTTACATTCCCTATATAGACTTCCCTCCCTTTGCGTCTGTGATGTGGTCTGCTGAAAACATGGCAGCACCACTGTGAGGGAAAAAGAGAGGAAAATAGCCGTATTGCAATAACTCTGTCTCCGACAGCCTGTACGGCTGGCACAGTTTCTGCATTGCTCCTTCCGCTTTATTCTTTCCCTCGCTGCTTCTATTATTATACTGTGGCCACCTTTGAGTCAGCGCTGTCAAGTAGGACAAACATCACAGGATACAGAACTCTAGAGGAAAAGTACAAAGACACACACCAACAAAGCACCTGATTCAGGACCAAAGCAGCTAAGAAAAAAACATGCCAAAACACAAGGAAATCATTTTCAGCTTATCTTAATTCCAAATGCTAAATGCAAATTTGCAAAAACTGGCTCCATTCCTGCAAGAGCAATGTTGACAGTGATATGTACATTTGATCCTTTTGTTTTAAAGGGACATTTCATGCAACAATTTCATTAACTCTTTCCCCGCCAAACACGGAATTTTCCGGGTTTCAAGAAAAAACGCATCCGCGCCAAACAAGGAATTTTCCGGGTATCCGTGTTTTAGGTGGTATACGGTAAAGAAGGCCCACGCACATGCTCTGAAAGAGTACGCAACTCTTTGATCAAAGAAACAGATTGCAATCGTCTCAAACGTGAAGTGGAGTTGTGAGAATGTAGCTCAAAATATCAGATATGTATAAGACAAATGCAGAGGTATACGGCTGATCAAGTGCTGGAGGTGTTGATGGTCTCGGAGTCCGATCACTCTTTATTTGATAATTCTGAATCTGATCGGGACGAAGTAGTGAGTGAGAGAGATGCATGCATGTTGCATGAATGTCGTGCATGCAGAGCTTGTGTACGTAAGGGGTTGCGGAAGGAGACCTCGTTCTACTGCAAAAGTTGTGGTGCTTTTGGCTTGCTTTTAGCTTGCTTAGTTGGGGTTATTTAATATTTAATATTTAACAATATTATCGATCTGTGTTGTACTTCTTTCATGTTATCACTGTGAAGCTGCTTTGATGCAATCTGTATTGTGAAAAGCACTATATAAATAAATGTGACTTGTGGTGTCCCCTTACATCCTGGGAAATGTTACTCTGTTTACCACTCAAAAGCAAATTACGGTGCCTAAATTTGATATATTTTACATTTATTTATTTTTTTTAATTTATTTTGGAAAGTTTTATATATGAAGAAAATAACATCTGAATGTATTCTGCTTGAAAATGCACTTGTTTGATAAAAATGCCTTTTTCTCTGTTTTTTGTACAAAATGTTGTGTTTTTGACAAAACCTACATCCGTTCAAGTGGCAATAAAAAAAGAACAAATGAAGATAAAATAAAATAGTTTTTTATAGTAAAAGTAAAATAGTTTAGTATAGTTTAGTATTTATAGTATAGTAAAATAGTAATTTTTTTGTCTAAAAGCAGAGGCTCAGATCTTTATTTTGATATATAGCTTCTTCATATATTCATGGAAGAAAATATTCAACGGGCCATTAAAGTTTAGCAAAAATCGTCAAAAACCCTGGCGGTGGCTGGCAACTTTTTTTAAAAACGCTGGCGGGGAAAGAGTTAATTACTCAGCCTCATGTCGTTCCAAACCCGTAAGACTTGCGCTCATCTTCGAAACACAAATGAAGATCTTTTTGATGAAACCCCTCCATTGACAGCTACGCAACTGACATTTGCACGCTTCAAAAAGTTCAAATAGATCGTAAAACTAAACCATATGAATTGAGCGCTTTAGTCTAAAATTTTCTGAAAATATTATTGCTTGATTAACAGATTGAATTTAGGCTTTTATTAACATATAAACATTAATTTATTCAAACTTACACATCAGTAGGAAGCTCAAGCATGTTCACTTGATGTGCAAGAACCAATGAGGTTAATTCAGAAGCGTGCCGCACAAGCCCTGAAAAGTAAAGCCAAAGAATCTCGATCACCCCCTGGGAGCAGGTCCTAAACCCTGCCTTCCCATGTAGTCTAATGGATGCGATGGAAACTAAATCAAAATATACTTCAAATAATTTTTTTCCAAATATGTTTTGTGTTATTTTAGGTGTTTTTTAATCTCACTGATGTAAATTAAAAGTGTTTATTTTTTTAAATAAGTTTGGTCTTAGTTATTTAATGCTATAAAAACAGGAATGTGACATTATGATTGGAAGCTATGTGATTGACCGCTTCTCTAAACGAAGTAGTCACTGAGGCACCAACAGACTTTTGAGGGGATGTTTGGTAGAAGATTGGAGCTTCAACTCTAATTTCTACATGTCCATAACTGTTTATTTCACACTGACACAATGAGTTGCTCTGCAGTAAACTTTGTACTTCCGTACTTTTTAATTTGTACTTTTTACTTCTGGGTCACTACTGAGCAGTATATGAACATGGGACCAGAGTCTGTGCAGTAGTGAGCCGGAAGTAAAGTCGCGTAGTAGGAAGTATATAAAGATATCAGCGCCATATTAAGACTTCACGGCTTCACTTTTGACCAATGGTAGAGAATGAAGGGGTATCATCTATACTTTTTTACAGTCTATAGTTACGCAACACGTTTGAGCTTTCTCTAGAACCAATGAGGTTCATTCTCATGTGTTACACAGCATGTTTGAGCTTCCGCAAGACCTTAGCTCTCGCGTGTCAAGCAGGTTCGGTTGAGCTTCTGTTTAGGTTTGGTGATCAATGTTTATATGTGAACAAAATCCTAAATGAAACTTTTAATTACATAAAGCGATCGAGTCTCTTCAGAAAATTTGAACTGAACAGCTAAATACATAGGCTATGGATTACATTTACAATCTCTTTATGAACTTACTGAAGCATCAGTGTAGGTTGCGTCTGAAAGACATGAGGGTGAAAAATTAATGGTAGAATTTAAATTTTTGGATGAACTAACCCTTTAAGCATTCGGATGGGTATAAATAAGACCAAAGAAACACATTACAAGCAATACACAAAGAGTGCTTTAAGCATCTGAATGTTTTCCAGTCAGTGATGTTTCTCTTTCTCAGCTTTACTGTTTTAATTATTAGTGATGACATCATAGACATCATAGGCTGCATTCACACAAATACACAAATCTATTTTGACAAGATGTTTGTCCTGTCTGTTTAATCCCTTAAAGGTGCAATGTGTGATATATCTGTGGATCTATTGACAAAAATGCAATATAAAATCCATAACTATGTGTTTTGTGGTGTATAAAGACCTTACTTAATGAACCGTAAAGTTTATATTACGTTAGAATTAGTCATTTATTTCTCCATAGGCGCGGGAATCCCCTTCTATGAAGGTAGCCATGTTGTGACGTCATATTTCTACTGTAGCCGACAGTGGACAACAGAGCGCGTTTCGTATATAACCGAAATAGAAAGCAGTAGAAAAAGACGCGGCAGAATTTCCGGAAGAAAGATGGACCAAACTTATTGTTCAGGTATCCGAAAACGGGTAAATCTGCTTCAAAGAAGAGAAAGTATGATGAAGCTAGAAAAATAAGGCAGAATGTCAATATTTGCTAAACTTGTGTAATATGGCTTCATATAATCGTTGTTGCCCAGTAAATGACAGGTTAAAATATGAAAACATTCAACTACTAACTAACTTTACAGTAACAGGGGTATAAGTGCACAGAGCTACTATGTAAATAACGTTATCACTGTGTGCTTGGATAAAGTGCAGACCGGTCCGTATATAATAACGTTACAATAACTTCATAAATACAAACCTCGGTAACAGCTCTCCGGTTCCTTTGGAGGGCTACTCTTTCTTCATCCCCTGAGCCATCGATCCGGCGGGTAGGTCCTCCTCTGCCTCTCCCTTCCCTGACTGCACCTACAACACCTCTGCCTCTCCGTCCTCTCCCTACCTCTCCCTCTTAGTTAACTCTGCTAGTTAGGTTGTTCCTGACTCTGAAAACGTGTATAAACAATGCTGTCCGAGTGATGCCTCTGAAATCATAACGTTAACTATTTCCCCTTACGCAGCTGATTTGATGCTCTTATTCTTAGCTCTTATCTTAGCATAGAAACAAGCTATGGTAAAATCAGTGAATTAAAACACTAACACAATAATGATCAAATAACAATCGCAATAACATGTTGATTTACTGAATAATTAAGTAAATAGAATTTAATAAATACAAGATTAAAAAAACTCATTGCTTGTCTTGCTACTCTCTGCAGATTCAGACGACGACAAAGTTTATTCGCTTTGACATTATCCTACGTTGGCCACCGTAGCTTCAAAATAGAGTTTGCAATTGGAGGGAGAGGCCGCGAGTGACTTGCTGTTTGCAATTCGCGAGTCTCACCACTAGATGCCGCCAAAAAGCTACACAATGCACCTTTAAGACATATCTGACTGTTTACATTCAATTTGCATCATAAAACCATTTTGAGATGCTTACATGACAGACCGCCACTCTCAGCGAGTCTTCACAAAGTGGAAGTGAGCTTTTGAAAACAGACGTTTGTGAGTGAGATTTGTGTATTGAATACACAGTGGGTACGGAAAGTATTCAGACCCCCTTAAATTGCTCACTCTTTGTTATTTTGTAGCAAATTGCTAAAATCATTTAAGTTCTTTTTTCCCTCATTATTGTACACACAGCACCCCATATTAACAGAAAAACACTGAACTGTTGACATTTTTGCACATTTATTAAAAAAGAAAAACTGAAATATCACATCCTCCTAAGTATTCAGACCCTTTGCTCAGTATTTAGTAGAAGCACCCTTTTGATCTAATACAGCCATGAGTCTTTTTGGGAAAGTTTTCACATCTGGATTTGGGTATCCTCTGCCATTTCTCCTTGCAGATCCTCTCCAGTTCTGTCAGGTTGACAGAACCTGACAGAACTGACAGAACTGTCTCTTCTCCCCCGATAGCTCAGTTTGGCCGGACGGCAAGCTCTAGGAAGGGTTCTGGTCGTCCCAAATGTCTTCTATTTAAGGAATATGGAGGCCACCGTGCTCTTTGGAACCTTAAGTGCAGCAGAATTTTTTTTTGAAACCTTGGCCAGATCTGTGCCTTGCCACAATTCTGTATCTGAGCACTACAGGGAGTTCCTTTGACCTCATGATTCTCATTTGCTCTGACATGCACTGTGAGCTGTAAGGTCTTATATAGCTTTCCTAATCAAGTCAATCAAACACAGCTGGACTCAAATGAAGGTGTAGAACCATCTCAAGGATCAGAAGAAATACGCCGTTTCTCAATATGCCTTCTTGTCTGTACTTGTGTTCTTGTGGACTTGTAAAACGTCATCAGTCGCGACTCGCGGCCCAAGTACTGTCCCAATACACAAGTTTGCATTTAGGCAAGAACGGTTAAAAATCCCGGATGTGTTCTTGACACTCCCATTTTACCGAGGATGCATCGGTTGGTAACTTGTGTGAACTTGATGGCAGAAATATCCCATAATTCATTTCGGCTAGGGCTGGGTAAAAATATCGATTCATCAATGCATTGCAATTCTTTGCTTCTCAATTCAATATCGATTCATTAAATCCTATGAATCGATTCAGCCATCCAGGCCAGTGGCGGCGCTGTGGGTTACACTCTAGTGAGAGCGTTCAGCGTTGTACAAGTCGCGCAGCAAAACAACGCAATGACGGACAGCAGCTGCACTCCGTTCAAGCCTGCACCACTAACATTAAAAGCCGACGTTTGGGCTCATTTTGGATTCCACTGTAAGCCGGGAACTATGGAAGCTTGTTTCCGCCACAGAATGGAATATAATAAAGGTAATAGGCTCTATGCACAACTGCACTACTTCCTGAATTTCAGCCAGCTCCTTGTTTCCTGTATACCATTATTGGACAATTTGATTAATTCAGGTGTGCTTGACCTCAGTAGTCACGGCAACAATAAATCAACACACCTGAATTAATCAATGTGTCCAATAATACCAGACAGGAAATAAGAAGCTGGCTGAAGTTCAGGAAGTAGTGGAGCTGTGCATAGAGCCTATTGCGACTTTTTATCTCACAATTCTGACTTTTTTCCTCACAATTGGGAGTTTACATCTCGCAATTCTGACTTTATTTCTCAGAATTGCGAGTTATAGAGTTAGAATTGCGTGATATAAAGTCACAATTGCGGGATATAAAGTCAGAATTACGTGATATAAAGTCACAATTGCGGGATATAAAGTCAGAATTGCGTGATATAAAGTCGCAATTGCGTGTTATAAAGTCACAATTGCATGATATAAAGTCAGAATTATGAGATATAAACTATTCTGAGAGAGAAAAAGGTTAGTCTTTTTTTCCCCTGATATCTTGCAATAATGTTTAGAGTGATCAGCTGTTAAGTGTTATTGTTTACAAAATTATAATTATAATATTAGACTTTTTTTGAGTATGCACATTTTGTGCTTCTGTTTACATTTCTTTTTATAACTTGAATGTATAGGAAGAAAGAAATATACTTTCTACTACTTAGTAGTCACAGTTGTGTTTGTATTCAACACATACAATATTGTACAGTTTATTCTGATAAATAAACCATGACAGGAAACAAACATGCTGGGGTCAATTTGTTCTTTAACATTGGTAATACTGCGCACATTATTTAAAAATATACTCAGGCACTTAATTACTTGTGTATTTACTTATTATTGAATCGATATCGAAGCTAATAAATCAATATCGAATCGAAATCGAATCGAACCGAAGCCTCAAGAATTGTAATCGAATCGAATTGTGAAATGCCTAACAATACCCAGCCCTAATTTCGGCATTCGCGGAAGGAGCGGGAAGCAGAGAGAGGCAGGTCAAAAGTTACCTGAATATTACCGAATATTACCGTAGTTTTTTCCCGCCGTTGGCTAGTGATGTACACAAACAAACAACAGAAGCAGAATTAAAATGAGATAGGTGTTGCTTTATTGTTATGAATTTACGTTACATTGTGGTGCCTTAGGCTTGGACGATAAAGCCTGGCTGTATAATAATTCTCGTTATGTTTGGGCACTGCAGACGGCGTCTGTGCGGGGGGTACTATTGCGCAATACTAGCAAGAACACATCGTCTCAAACTGTCAGCAGCGTTCTGTGTGCTCGTCACCTCGTGTGTTCGTTCTTCCAAGAACAACTAGCGAGAGCTTTCTTCCCAAGAACACAAGTCCGTTCTTTGCATTCTTGGTTTTGAGAAACGACCATAGACAGCACCTGAGTTAAATATATGAGTGTCACAGCAAAGGGTCTGAATACTTAGGACCATGTGATATTTCAGTTTTTCTTTTTTAATTAATGTGCAAAAATGTCAACAATTCTGTGTTTTTCTGTCAATATGGGATGCTGTGTGTACAATAATGAAGGAAAAGAAACGAACTTAAAGGGGCACTAGACGACAATGCTGTCAAACAGCGACCCCTAGAGTAACTGTGGAGTACTTGTTTTTAACATTACTGTTGTAAATACCACTCACGGAGGGCATGATGTGTTACATAGTATACTACATTGTGTTTATTTTGTTGTTTAATGAGATCTAATATATGTTGTTAGTGGTGAGAATTTTCACGTGATTAAATACATATCCCCATGAACTTTAGTGGTCCAGAGGATGCTTTTGCCATGTTTTTCACAGGTTCTAGGTTCTAATTCTTACCAATAGTATAGTTTATTTTCCTCATCAACACCGATTATATATTAGTGGCTGTATTTCAAGTAGGGACATGTTTTTTGTGCATTGGGTTTTGTGATTTCACCGTAATGAGTCTCTCAGTCCCCGCAATGGATTGAGCAATGAGCGCGCGTCCGTTTGAATATCACAACAGAACACTGTCTGAATCCACTGAAACTGATCGCAGCGGCAACGAGCACTTTGGTCACTTGAATTCAAAAACAACACATTTCAGATCGCCTCTTATTTAACAAACGAAATAAATGAATCTACTAGAGTTACCTGGAGATGTTTTATTTGTTTGTATTGGTACATCCGTGCTGCGAGATGCTTCAATGGGGACATATCACATGCGCATTACGGCTATTCTCGCGTCTGACTCCTCGCTCGGTCAGTCTGCTTTTTCCTCTTTCTCTGTTCCTCCGACAATGCTTTCCTAGCTTTCTATATCTTATATGCCGGCTCTGCCATGACGATAGTGTGACAAACTCCATCCTTGTCGACCTTGTTCCTGGATATGTGCGGTGTTGTCGCAAGACTCGCAAAGGAATATGTTACATCGCGAGAGCTGATATCACGCGATACTTCAGTGCGGCGAGCCGCCGGCCAGAAACTGCAAGTGAGATTTTTCCGCTCACAGGCACCAGGGGGGGTCGAGACACCCACCATTCAACCCGAAAGAAGTCATATAACCATTTCAATAACTCTGAAGCTGTTAAATTAAGCTAAAATAACTGCCTTGTGTCCCTTTAAATGATTTCAGCAAATGGCAGCAAAATGACAAAGAGTGAAAAATTTAAGGGGGTCTGAATACTTTCCGTACCCACTGTATAGGCCCATTGCATTCCAAACGGCAAATTATGCTTTTGTATAGCATGTTTAAGAGAAAATACCAGCAGGTATCAAGTAAGATGAGCATATCCTGTGCAATGAAGCCCACGATTGCCCTTGTAATTTGCTTCAACCTTTTCGAAATATTTAGAAGATTATTTTATGGAAGATTTAATGTGCGTATTTGGAATTGGAAGCAAGCAGAAATATTGCTGTTTCTAGAGCACATATTGAGCAATCGAGCATCTGTGGTTAAAACCAAAACTCAGAATCGTTTCAGTATATATATTGATACATTCTGGATTGATGCCCACCACTACTAAGCTCTTGCTAATAACTAATAAACTAAAACCTGGCGTTACGTGCAACAATAAGTTATTTCAACCTGTTTTGTAAAGCAATACACCACATACTAAGATAAAAGCTTCAGCAATTACCGAGATATACAAATTTTGCCAATATGCCCATTATGCGCCTGGGTGATGATCTCCTTTTACCACTTTTGGAGATCACATATTCATCATTTTTTTGTGTTTATAAACTTGAGGAACGACTGGAGCCAGACATGGAAATTTACTCTTATTGTGTTTCATGGTTTTTGCACCCAAAGCCCTAAACAGATCACAGTCTCACACAACTTCTCCTGTTAAAAGACGACCACAACTCAACCCACAGAAGCAATACAAGCATTTCTGCTTGATAAACTTTCATCTTATGATGAAACATGCAGACAGTGAAACGGAGATGCCGAGATCATGTCAAAATATGTCCATAAGTTTTCATACAGCTTTTTCAATTAGAATGGAATTACAGCCCTCATAGGCCCTTTAGCTTAAGAATGCTGCTCGTCTGATGGAAAACGCTACCCACATTTAATGCACCATTAACTTGTAGGACTATTATCATAGTTACAGTCAAGATATCATTACAGATGACACACAGTGCCATTATTACAGAGGATCAGATGAGACCCTGATAAACCAAGCATACGCAGAATGCTTTTCCACCCGTCATTGTTTTGACTGAAAGCAAGACAATGGATATAAAAATGAAGCAGTGATACAACGATAATGGGAGAGTGCGCAAGCAAAATGCACAAGACAAAACAATCTGGTCAGCCCTGTAAATGTTGTAGGAACGTCCTCGTAAACAGAACGTTCTGGATATGACATTCCCTACAGTAGGAGTGAGCCGCACGCTGCATGGTGCAATTCACATTGCAATTAAGCTGTCGAGTGGAGTGCTATTTAACGCAACAAGATCAATAGGGTTTCCTGGACTAAACAAAGGAAACGTGAAAAGGAGTTAAACTCAGCTGTGTTATGAAAGGTTAAGCTGCTGTAAATGCTCAAATCACACCAAACACTTGAATAGACAAAAAAACAAAATGAATAGAGAAGAGAGAAGACACTTGGCAGCCTCCAAACAACCATTCACAACCACTAAGATTCACACAATATCGGTCCAAGACAAGTCAGTGGAGTTGTGTTACCACAGATGTGTCATTGTCTCTGGATGCGACTACTTTATACCAACTGCTAGCAACTCTTGATCACTTGTTGGGCTGCACAAAAAACAAAGATTCAATTTACAACGTCTAAACGTATAGAAAAGTATAGTAAGGCCTACTTCAATTGCTGCAATATTTTCTATTTACATACAGTATATTAATTTAATAGATACTTTTACAACCTTGCTCTGTTCTGTGATGCACATTTGGGACTCTCCTGTTCGAACTCGTTCATCAAAACGAACAAATCTTTTTCCGAGTCAATTCATTCATTTCGTTCGTTGAATGAACCAAATGACACGAAAAAAAGATTTGTTCATTTTGATGTTTACTGGTCTTACGTAATTATTTAGAGGACCTTTTTCTAACATTAGTTAACCGTAATTAGTTTTTGCTGAAGTACCGATATTGCAAAATTGCAGTACTCATATTGTGAAATAAAACTTTAATCACATCATGCAAATATCGGCAAATATGCAAACCGAAGCATTGAGAACTTTGAAAGTGTACAGAGCAAACAGTTTAATAAGAAGATATTTTACAAAGACAGTCCATTTCACATATACAGGCAGGAGCCATCTTTGAAAAACAGACTCGACAAGTCGAACCACGAACGCCTTGCTAAGTGAGCTGAACTGTATGAAGTATGAACGGCGTTCGTAAAATACCTTCATATTTAACTGTCTGCACTAAGTTCTCAATGCTTCGGTTTGCATGTAAGGACCCTCATTATGTTACTGTGTTAGTGTGGGGGTATTTTGAGCCTTAGTGGAATTAGTGATCTTATTTTTCATTACTCTGTGCCCTATATACTAGCGTTATATGCTAAACAGTTTTTAGTGATAAAACTCTTTACATTCGATTATCATGAAAACAAATCTCAGAGAATGGTCGACTAGGTACCAATGTGTTATTAGATCAAAAGGTCAAAAGGTTAATTTTGTGCCGGAGATGTCCTTTAAAGGTGACCTAGAATGTGAAATTGAATTTATTTTGTCATAGTTAAATAACAAGAGTTCAGTACATGGACATGACATACAGTGAGTCTCAAACACCATTGTTTTCTCCTTCTTACTTAAATCTCATTTTTGAAAAACACCCCTGAAAAACAGGCGAGTCTCCACATAATACCGACTGTTACGCAACAGTCGGGATCATTAATATGTATGACCCAAAATATTTGCATATGCCAGCCCATGTTCAGTGACAGGCAGAACTGCACAGTTGAAGCATGGCAATTGATCAGCGTTTGGACGCACACATGAACACAAAAGTATTTTTTAGTTCCTTCATCCGAGCCTCTGAAGAAACAATGGATTCATTTTATTTTCTCTGGAATTTTCCAAACATTTCACCGACGAATGTTTCCTCAACTTGCCAAGAGCTGGCCTCGGACCGAGCTGATGTGTTATTGTTGTTCAAGTTCAGACAGGTAATCTTTCTCTCAAAATCGTTCAATACTGTTTATGCATCAGTAAGTCAAGCCAGTGATTAAATATCAACTTCACATCGTTTTTTTTAGTAGGATGAAAAAAAAAATCGTATTTAAATTGTGAATAAGTTATATACAGAAAGCGATCTTTCCACACAGTGCGAGTTTATCTGGACACTTGCCAAACTCGTAACGAATTCAATGATGCACGTTACACTGTACAACGAAGCTTTAACTGTATAAATTTACATCATCGTGTCTGCTGCATTAGAGAGTGCAGAAACTGCATTGCAATGATAAGATCTTCGTCCTTGCGATCGACAGATTGTCCTCTGCTTGCTCAATATGCTCATCACAGCAACACTTTATGTGATGGGAATAGATCTAAATACTTCAAAAACATCTCATGATTCGTTAATCTCAATGGCTGTAATAATAAAAACGTATAATAGCTGTAGTAAAATTATTCGAGAGAGTTTCACATGCAATACATAGCTATTTCATATGCAAGCATGTCAGCCAATCACAGCAGAGGCCGGTTACACACAGCAGACACGCCCCTTCAAACAGAGGCTAAAATCAGGCTAGGAAAAATGCCTTTTATTGCTAAATTATGACTATTTTTGATCAAAACATACTAACATTATAAGGGCAACCCAGGAAACATAAAATAATTTAAAAAAAAAACATTCTCGAGCACCTTTAACAACATTTTGCTCTATTTTTGACAGACAGGAATATGAAAAGTCCATTTTAAACAAAGCAGGAATACAGTGAATTGGATTTCAAAAGTGCACGCGGTCCCACCTCTGTTACATTCACATCAATGGATTAAAGCAAAAGTTCTCCTTTCACATTGAAATGGATTGATTTGATAATTGACACACCAGTTTGTAATTGCCCTCAATCATTAGGGAACATATAAAAAAAAGAACTTTTGCACATCCTAAGACGACGAAAGGACTGCAAAACTGCAACACTATCCCTGCAGTTCAGAGTGACCTCGTTGACAGTTTCAGACACTATAGACAGCTATGATTTGCAATTGTGCACGATGATTACAAGAATCCACAAGCACCTGATCTCGCCGATATATAATCCCCATGAAACTTTCTAAACCACTTACGGGTTCCAGTGTGCTATCACTGATGGAGGAGAGCATAATAAGAACCACAGTCATGGCAGGAGTCAGAGAGGCGGGTGGGAAGGTCTGTTGCGAGGCCAAGATGCCAAGGTGCCGTTTCCGTGCCGCTGCTGTGTGCCAACTTGCGGTGTCTAATGGCAAGATGAAAGCTAATATGTGCAGCAGAGGAAACTAATGAAAGCCAATTAAAATGAGAAAAACCTGAAAATGCGCAGAATGTAAACAACAACAATATGTGGCCGTATAAAATCTAGAGTTCTTTCTTCATGCAATCAATTCCCAGCAAACAAATACACCTCCAAGGTCCAAAACAAAGCAAAGCAGCCATGACATTAATCATCAAATACAGACACACTGCTGTCAGGAACAATCACGCTCACAGGGACTGCAGGAACAGCTTGTTTGTAAGAGCGCCATTATCTAGGCCTTTTCTTTTTTTTTTCCATGAGTGAGGTGAAGAGGTGAAGGGTGGGGGTACAAGACAGAGTTTTCCAGGACATGCAACAATGGCTATCCGACACATCCTTAGACGACAAACTCAAGCACAGAGCGCCTCATGTCCTCGACTCAGAGAAGGCTTCACCTGAGACTGCACCCTCCGTCAGTCAGTACATAAATCTAGTTTAAAACGTGTGCCAAGATCTTAGAAATGTACTCTTTGTATTATCCATTTGGCTTTGGGACAAAAAAATAAAATTAAAAAATAAATAAACCACGTTTTAATGAAAAAATCATGTGGTGTAACAAAGTAAAATGTAATAAAAAATTTCTCTTAGCCCTCAGGTGTTCTTCATTTTGGAGTCACACTTGTCTTCCCGGTCAAAAGTGACCGGACACCTAAAAATTAAATTTCCTCCATCCCAGTAAAACCCAATGCAATTTATTTTTGTTCTATAATATTTATTCTTTGTAATTTAGTATTTTGAGACAATTTGATTGAATTTATCAATATTTATGCAATATTTATGGTCTATTTTTGCCATGGAAAAATATATATATTTTTCCATATATATTTTTTTAATTTTATTATTTATTTATTTTTTTTAAATTATTAATGCAGTATTTTAGTTTAATATAGAGTCTAGGCCTTCAGAAAAACAAAAAGTTTTTTGAAGAATATTAGCACCATCTGGTTACAGTATACAGAAAAAAAGCGTAGAATCATGGTGTAACCACTAGATGGCATGTACAGCTCTCTATGGAGAAGCATGTGAATTCCCCAGATGTTTATGAACACATTTTTTTTTTTTTTGGTGGATTTGAATATATAATTGAAACAATCTCAAAAAAAAGATTTTTATTAAAATAATAATAATAATAATAAAATAAATAATTAATTAATAAAAATTTGTGAATTTGTGTTTGTCAATTTTCCATTAATTTCCTATGGGGGTAATTTTTGACCAAAGACCACAAGTGTGACTATTTTTTTAAGACCATTTAGCATGCTCAGATCATGACCTCAATTATTTTGTGTGTTCACATACATAATGCCATAAAAGTTTCGTAACATTCCGATGAAGCTGTGATTTTTAAAAATTCAAAACATACTTTTTGTAATCAAAATGTATTGGTGTATATGTGTATAAAAGTGTGTTTGTATGTGTGTGTGTGTGTGGGTGGGTTTGTTTGTTTTGCACTCTAGATGTAGAGTGTCACCCCTTTCCTGCGGTGTACTTTTTATTAGAATTTTGGCCGATTTGTAGATTGCACGTACAAAAATTCAGAGATTTTTTTGTCAATTTCCCATTCATTTCCAATGGGTCGGTCATTTTTGACCGAAGACCACAAGTGTGACTATTTTTTTACGACCACTTAGCATGCTCGTATCATGACCTCATTTTTTTTTTTTTGTATTCACATAAATAATGCCATAAAAGTCACCAAGTTTCATAACATTCCGATGAAGCTGTGATTTTTAGAAATTCAAAACAGAAAATTTTTCAGTCAGAAATGACTGAAGAGCACCTGAGGGTTAAACATAGAAATGCAATATTAACATTTTCAAGTATTTAAACATTTTTCATGTATTTTGTTTAAATTTAAATAATTACCTTAGAGCTGTAAAAAAATAATTAAATAATTAATTATTATATTTAAATATATTATATTTAAATATTATTATATTATATTTAAATAAATTGTTTAAATTTAAATAATTAACTTATCATTATCTTAGGATTATCAACAATTTTTTCTTTAACGTTTTTTCTTCATCATGATATCAGAACAGCTGCATCACCCTGCCATATTTTATGCACTCTGCATTTTAAATGTAATTTTGAAGAAAAAAAAAGAAGAAAAAAAACGAGTCGCATACTAGGCAAACTGCATTTTACATACCATATAGTACAGTCGAATGGAGGTGCAGAGTCAAATGTATACTCATACATTCTTTACATATTTAGATGCAGGGATAAAAACAAGAACATTTAACAATTGCATAATGAAGAAATAGAGTGTGATGCTCTGAAAGAGAAAGAGGGAAAATGTAAGCAACCCAACAGCAGGTTAGGTGACGGCAGACCCCTGCTGAGGTCTCAGGACAAACCTTGACTCACAGATTAATGAAATAATTATTCAAAACTTTAATTGCTCTTGTGTTCCGGGAAACATCATCAATTTTACTGCACGCTGCATACATAATAAGAAGTGTACCCACAGACACACTTGCATTGTGTGGGTGAGGGTCGGACCCATATCCTGAGGGCAGCTCGTGTTTAAGAAGCGTGCGGCAGTGGGGGGAGGTGTGCGTGTCTTGACGGTGGGTTAACGAGAGACTGACGATGACAAATAGTCACTGGCTTCTCCCCTCTCTTTTCATAAATGGCATCAAACCCATAACCACTCATTCATTCACCCCCCTCTCCCACTCAAACCTTGCTGGCTGCTATTCAATTCTCATTGTGCTCTCAGCAGAAGGGTTACAAGAGATCACTGCTGTTTATACACAAGTCAAAACGCAATTTTACTTGAATATGTGAATAATAAGCATCCTCGACCATATGCAAATAAGCAACTCCCTTCTTCACGCATACACAATTAAGCTTCCCTCACATTAAATGGTGCGGCACTCTTCGAACAAAGAGCCCCAAAATTTGTTTCAATCAGAGCAATTAAGGTCAACATCATCTCAATGAAACTGTTAACACTGTATTCACAGTCAAGCCTCACAATCCTGTTCAAAGGGAGGACGTTTACAATTTCGTGTAAGACTACAGATAGAGCCCAAGTAACTCGTCTGACTGGTTATTTTACGGTCTCCAAGATAAACATCAGAACATTTGGGGGAAACCCCTCAGAAATTTGCAATATCCCGTGATCGCTTTTTTCTATGGTCCACGAAAGCTAAAAAGCATTTTTTACAATTCAAATTTGAAAATTCTGTTGAAAATCTGTTAACAACTGACAACTTCCATGTAAAACAACAAATGGTGGAAGAGAACACTGAATATTCATGTTTGCTTAAAAAGCCCCGCCCTACACACATGCGCCACACGCCATAGTTCCGACTGACTTGTTCCACAGTGTCTCCCGAAAGCGAGACTTAACGCCATGAATAGCCTTCATCAGAAAGCCGCCTGCAGCTGTTGATCCGGCCTATTGTCAGCTAAACAATAGCCACACAAACAGTGGATATCACCAGCCTCAAGGGTCACTCTGCAGCACCCGGAAGAGAGAAGGGAGCCAGGCCAATCCTTCAGTTAATTGTAACAGCCCCAACCAGAGAGAGAATGGTAACGGGTCATTGAAACTCCACTGGAACACCACCCAGAATTACCCCATCCCCCACATTTCTGTTATCGGGTCCTATCATTATCCGGCCTCTTTCCATCCGAGTGTGGACGTTTTTTTTTTTTTCTTCTAATGCTAGGGCAAAAATCACGTTTCTAAATGTTTGTAAATTCATCCTCGTCAATCAGTCACACTGAATGTTTGCTTTCACCAGCTGTTTGCTATCAATTGTGGTGAGTGCGGTTTTGCACAAGCTGATGATTGACAGCTCATGGAGGGCAACCAGGGTAGCAACCAGACAGCTGTATCTAAAATCTCGGCAATACCGCGGAACCCTTTCATTGGTTGCTCCTGCGAGTCTCGTTTACCACCAAGGTCAAAACTGAACCAATGGTTGGTTGAGACAAGAAAATGATATTTAATCTGGTGGCAAAGATTAACCTGTTGTTAATTCCTATGTTTTTAAACCTGATAACTTATTCTAGGCCTATTACTTATAATTTAGTATGAGTTTAGTATGTCGCAGAGACAATAAAGTGGCTTTCAGATATTGTCTATTTGCTGTCTCAGAGGCAAGTATGTATGAGTGTGTGTGTGTGTATACTGTGTGAATTCCTACAGTCTTTGCACAAAACAAACAGGAGCAGTGGTACACGGATTGACTGTACGACCTGGTGAGTTCCGATGGTAATCACAATAACTTTTGTGCGATTGTTAGCATTTGAAAACATGGTTTTCGAGGCTGGTCGCAAACAATTCAGAGCAAGTCAGGATCATATGAAATTCATCACATTTTTCACATGATTTCCGATACAACATGACATCATGACTTTGGCGTAAACATAAACGCCACTTTCGAGTCAAGTGGCGTGTTATCTCTACGCATTTTGAGCTATCCGCGTGTATGCGTGTATGTCTACGCCATTAATGTCCGAGTGATTCCGCGTGTCTGTACATGCCGTCAAATGTCCGAGCGAAACAAAGCAAAATGTAGATCTACATCTAGGGAGCCATCTTTTTTTTCCTAGGATGGTAAGGGAACAGTCATAAATGCCATTAACCCCAGTGACGGGTAGGTTTAGGGATGGGGTTGAGGTAAGTCATATATTTATATATACAGTAATAACGTTAAATCAACGGCGTTCATAAACACGCTGAAAAGCGATTATGCGTTTTGATAGCACGCCAAAAATGGAAATACGAGTTGGCGTGTCATACATATGCTACTTCATGCGATCAGTCTGTCCGACAGAAAAATAGACCAGGCTAAACTAACTTGTACAAAAGTCATTTGTAATTAAAAGATGCATACACTCCCAATGCATTGATTATATCAACCAAATGTGGTGGTAACCAGAAAAGAGCTGAGATTTGAGATCAAAATAATTTTAACACAGCATTTGTTGGGATACCTTATGAATTATTTACAGTTGTTACAATTATTTAATTGACGTTAGATAACAGCCATATTTACTTAAATATAATGTGATTATTGACTGAAGTATGACATACTGTACATTCACTGTCCTTGAAGAAAAAAACCCCGGAAAATCAATTCCAAGTGATTTCCAACCAGAGTAAAGAAATTAAACAAAAAATTTCCATGTCAAAGAAGATGGGGGATGTACACCCACTAATTACACAATCGCCATGAACAGTTTCAAGGTGTTTACCAGTTGGCTTAAAGTTTTCTAAAAAGTTTGCAATGGAAAAACAACCTTCGTTTTAGACAGATTTTGTTTGAAATGACCTCATACGTGTTGTTCGATTCCACTCAAAAGGGTCAGTGAGGACATTTGTTCTGTACCAGCACATTACAAAAAGGTCTTCATGCTGACCACGTTCTCTTGGGCTGGCAAAAGGAACACTGCAAAGATGCTTCTGAAAAAGCAAGTGAATCATTCATGAGCGTCATAAAGGCAGGCACTTTAAAAGTCATCCACTGGAAATGCTCCTTGTACAGTAAGGCCATTGTGACCGCTGATAGAGAACAGGCAGACATCAAGACATCTGCTAGTGGCCAATCAGGGTCAATGTGACCATAATCTAACAGGCACAGATCCAGATCCCAGCATGGGAAGCTTGCAGATAGATACAGCAGCCAACGACAGGAAGAATGGGACCAAGAGACCAAGAAAACAGAGTTGCAGGATGGACAATGACAGAAATGCTTGGCTCAGTGGAAAGCCAGTGGCTCTTTGGGGAGGAATGTGTAGAAAATTAGCTCATTGGCAGGATTAGAAGGGACATGATGACAGAAAAGGGAGAATTAACACACATAAAAGTCACCTGAACAAGCAGTAATAACCTGACTGCAGCTTAACAGAGGATGTGACCTCTTCAGAAGGTCAACAAAAACATGAAGAAGGCGAGATCTACCTAGATGCACACATAAAAGTTTGCAGGCTGCCCACAAAACAAACATACAACGCAACCAGCATAGTCTGATTGACGGGTAATAAAAACTATTCCGGATTTCCAAAACAATTGACTCTTATTAACATTCTTTAAAAGTTAAAAATACGAGTCATTAATTTCTTTCATTGGTAAGCAAAATAGACATTATAATTGAAATATGAATCAGAATCAAGTAAAACTTCATTAGAAAGCCTGAATCGATATCCAGCCCTACTGACCTCCTCATATTGTTGATTCCACCTTTTTGGAAAATGCACACATGGGAACACGGTTACAAAAACTGGGCTGCACGTGCAGTCCAAACCACACACACACCTATTTGTTGACAAAATTAACACCAACAGAAAACCAAGGTATACTTTGGCTTTAAAGGGATAGTTCACTTTGAAATTAATTTTTGATATGTTTTAGCTTACCTCAAGGGCATCCAAGATGTAGGTGTCTTTGTTTCCGTTTAGGGGGTCCACCCTGGGTTCACCTCAAAGAGCATGCACAGAGAAGTCAAAATTAAACATGATTGAATGACTCATAAATGTAAGTACACATTGATGGCCTAAGACACGAAACAAGCGGTTTGTGTGAGAAAACAAACTGTATTTATATCGTTTTTACCTCGTGCTACTACAACAATGTCAAACTGATCTGACGGCACAGGCGCTTCGGTCTGCGCATGCGCCGGAAGTGATCGCCTGCGCGTCTACGTCACTCTTTGTTTATACAGAGATTTCGGAAGTTTTAACTTTCACTAAACATATTTAGATATACGGGAAATCGCGATGGAAGACGATTTTGGTATATCTAAATATGTTCAGTAAAAGGTAAAACTTCCGAAATCTCCGTGTAAATATTGAGCGACGTACACACGCAAGCAATCACTTCTGGCGGAACTTTGAATATAATTCAGTTCGGTTCAGTTGGACATTGCACAACTGTTTCAAGTCACTTGGACGTGTATGTGATTACGCGAGGTAAAACGATATAAATACAGTTTGTTTTCTCACACAAACCGCTCGTTTCGTGTCTTAGGCCATCAATGTGTACTTATCATGTTTAATTTTGACTTCTCTGTGCATGCTCTTTGACGTGGACCCCCATACCTGCATTATATGACTGACAACACCGGTTTGACCCGAAAAATGTCAAAATTGAAAATACTGCGGAAACAAAGACACCTACATCTTGGATGCCCTTGAGGTAAGCTAAAACATATCAAAAATTAATTTCGAAGTGAACTATCCCTTTAACCTTTCTCTTTGTCCTGCTTAAATGAATGTTTTGAGTTGTTGCGAAATCTGGGTTAAAACTTTTTTTTAATCATTTTTATAGGGTTTTGCTTTAGGGCGACCTTTAGTTGCAATTCATTAATCACTTCTTGTAGGGTCAAGTCTAGACTTTGGTCACCTGCTGGGAGCATCTCATCCCCTTATAAAGACCCTGTTTCAAAAAAAAAAAAAAAAATCCACAAAACTGACCCAAAGTCCACTTCAGTGCGATAAGCAGAGGACAAAAGCAGTCTGACCACTAAGTACACCTGTGCACAAAATGGAAAGACAAGACAGGACACGGATAATGCAAAAGGCATGTAGATACTTCACGTCTCTTGTCCTCTCATCGACTACCTGAACAGGTGACACCTGCAGCAAAGCAAAGATATGCCAACTGCTCTCCCACACACACAACCATGAATTCTTAAAGCCACATAAGATGCTCTGAACCCACATCTGAATGTAAGCCACAGAAATGCATTGGTGTTGCTATCTGTACTGTGCAGCTGCAACACACACTGGGAGAACGTCCAGATGTGCCCTAATTCCTTAGCACAAGTGCCCTGGCAGGCACTTACAGGCATGCAGAACATGAGCATGAGAGGTGGCAGACCACAGCTGTCGACCTCTGCACAGGTGACAGACAGCCCTGGCTAGCTGTGGTGACATCAGAAAAGAGACAGAGCTTAAAAATATGCAGCTAGAGCTTGTGCACAATAATGCAGACACAACATAAAATGATGATACACTCTTTACTTTCCTATAATATACCTAATAAAGGCCAGAAATATCAACTTATCTGGTCATAAATGTGAGAACATTCCACTTTCTATGGAATTATCAACACTGTCCATTACAAACAAAAATTAATGGGTT
Organism: Cyprinella venusta; assembly: GCA_038021265.1. Classification (NCBI taxonomy): domain Eukaryota; kingdom Metazoa; phylum Chordata; class Actinopteri; order Cypriniformes; family Leuciscidae; genus Cyprinella; species Cyprinella venusta. The sequence goes on from CM075868.1 coordinate 12,615,021, forward strand.
CTAGTAACCTAGATATTATATTTTAATCAGTTAAAAGTACTAAAACATAACATATTTTTGATAAATAAAATAAAATAAACAACTTTATATAAAATAAATAAATGCAAATAATTTATAAAAAAAATGAACAGTTAATTTAGGTCAAAATTACATAAAACTAATTCATTTGACCATATATTGGATTATTTACGGATGCATTTGTTGTTTATTTTGTATTTCAGAATATTTCATATTTATCATATCATTCACATTCGCTCTTTTTTTGATAAATAAAATAAAATAAACAACTTTATATAAAATAAATAAATGCAAATAATTTATAAAAAAAATGAACAGTTAATTTAGGTCAAAATTACATAAAACTAATTCATTTGACCATATATTGGATTATTTACGGATGCATTTGTTGTTTATTTTGTATTTCAGAATATTTCATATTTATCATATCATTTACATTCGCTCTAATTAATTTATGCTTAAACATGGTCTTCAAGATTTATGCATTTGGCAGACACTCAACAAAAGCGACTTTGTAGAAATTCATTTTTTGTTTCGGAGGAAACCCATGAATCTGGTTTTGATAGTAAATGCTCAGTAAAGCTGCAAGACTGCTACAATAAACAAAGATTTTTTTTCTGGTGGGAACAAGATGTGAACAGCTGTCTTTTTCTCTATCTCTCTCTTCACCTCTACATCTATTTTCCAAACTCTTGGGCAGCCAAATCTCAGCTGGCACACCCAGGCGGGCTTCCCCCACCTCCAGTTTCACATTCCCAGGCAAAATCTAACCGCTCCGTCCCTCTCTTCCTTTATTTTCCATCTCAGGCCCAGATAACAGGACGGAGAACAACCAAACAACCATTGAAAAGACTTAAAAAACAAAACACAAGAGTTTTCCACTATGACCCCTCACAACACCCACACACGCAGACAGACAGATAGGCAAAAACTCCTATAGGTTCCTATGCAAAACAGCAACTGAAAAGGGCTCTGTGTGTGAGGGACATTTTCAACAGGTCAAGTCTTGCAGTTTAAATTAAATGGACCATATCCTACATTTCTATAGCCGTTTAACGTTAGTGCATTTTTCTTTTCATCCAATATTTTTTGTCAGACAATAATAGATTTATTTTCTATTATTAAGTTTTCTATTTTAAGTATTCAATAACCAATATGCAGATCAGATTTTGAATCATTTAATTTCTTCAATCACTCTAAAAAATGCTGGGTTGTTTTAACCCAATTTTGGGTAAAATGTGGACAAACCCAGCCATTGGGTTACATTTTAAATTACATTTTTAACCCAGTGGGCTGGGTTTGTCCATATTTTACCCAAAATTGGGTTAAAACAACCCAGCATTTTTTAGAGTGATTCGTCCCAATATTGACTAGGCCATAATCAGTGTTGGCAAAAGTTACTTTTAAAAGTAATGCATTACAATATTTAGTTACTCCCCAAAAAAGTAACTAATTGCGTTACTTAGTTACTTTTTATGGAAAGTAATGTGTTACGTTACTTTTGAGTTACTTTTGCGTTTCTTTTTTTTACCTGACTGAGGCTTGATCTCTCTCAGGTCTTACAGGTGTTTTTCGACAGAGAAGTTATTGTGCAAGTGTTTAAAGCAGTAATATATCCAACAACAGCCTATATAAGCACCTTAATTCTTTTAAAAACACATATATATTGAATAATAATAATAATATAGAATAATATTATATTCGGAGACCTTAATGTTCTTTTAAAAACATTATTGAATAAAAAACATATTGAATAATAATATAGAATGATATTATATTTGGATAACTTCCTGATCCCAGAGCTAGGCATGCTATATAAAATATCAATAAACATTACAGATTATGGAAAGTAATGTGTTTTTTACTTATGTACTTTTTGTGTGGGTAGACTATAAAGTGAATTCACTATCCATTGTAATAATAATAAGTGAATTAAGCTTGGGCTTACCCTGCTCAATGTGCAATACTCAACCAACACATTTTCACACCTTCAAAAGGAAGTAAACAGTGAGTAAATGATGAAAATGCCATTTACATTTATTTATAATAAAACAATCTTCCTGATTATATTTGTCTAAAGATAATGAACAGCTACCAGCTGAACAACTTAGCTTACTACATTACAGTAGGCACTCTGATTCTGATTCTGAAAATATGAACTAGTTCAGTGAACGTCGTTCATTGAACACGTTCATCTTAATAAGAGGTCACTATTTCATCTGGGTTTTATTTTCAAAGTAACGATTATAGGTCAGGAAAAGTAACTCACATTACTTTTATTAAAAAGTAACTCAAATATTAATGTGTAAATTTATAAAGTAATGCATTACTTTACTCGTTACTCAGAAAAGTAATATTATTATGTAATGCACGTTACTTGTAATGCGTTACCCCCAACACTGGCCATAATGGTCATAATATAACATCATATTCATTATTAGGGCCTATAAATTATATATAAAATACGCTGAAGAGTTCAAGAAGTAACAAAGACAGGGAACCTGCACAGAAACCATATCAGTGGAAAAGGAAAACGGCTTTCCGATCTTAAGTAGAGGTGTATAAGTGCTAACCGTGAACTAAAGTTTTGTGAGGTCAGGTGGGGGACAAGGAACTAATGTCTGATTCATCCAGTTGGGAAGTGAGCTCTGTGATCAACATGATCACATTCATCAGTACACACACAGCTGTCTAACCACATCTGATAACAGCTACTGAAGGCCTCACACACGCACAACATAACCCCCAATATAAAATTCTAGCTAATGATCATGACAATGGTCACAAACAGTGCAGCAAACAGAGGCGAAAACTCCCTCCCGCTGTTTAGCATCTGGTTTCCTCTGAGCATGTGGCACAGCTCTAATTTATCCTCTCTCTCTCTCAGACACAAACACACACACTGACCTTAATACCAGCTTGGATCACATCAGAGTCTAAAAGAGAATCAACACTCAGAGAGAAGACGACATGTAATCTTCTTCCGGACACTCAGTAGTCATCATAAAGCTGTAAGGTTGCTTGCTCTTCCTTCACACAGATCTCTCTGTGCTGTGGCTCACACACACACAAGCAGGTGTATATTCAGACACAGCATGTGTTTAATGGGATCTGCTGGGATGTCTAAGGGTAATGAACCTCAGAACGGGATGCATTTGTGATTCATAAAGACCCTGCTGATCCATATACTAGACACTTAATTATCCCAAACAACAGAGAGAGAGAGAGAGACAGAGAGAGAGAGAGAGAGAGAGAGAGAGAGAGAGAGAGAGAGGGAGAGAGAGAGAGAGAGAGACTACTAGATTGCTGAATGCAAAAACACAGCACAACCAGTGCAATCTGATTCACAAGCAAATTACTCATGAACTCAAGAGTAAGAGGCTTGAATTAACCCGACATATCTTTTTCTTTATTGCCCATCCATAATTTTATTAACACTACACTGTAATGGATTTTTGAAATTTGAACAGTATTTTACTGTAATATGTACAGTATAATACTGTTAAATGTGGCAACAGTATAATACTGTAAGCAGTAGCCAACGATTATGGGAAAAAAAATATATATATATACATATTACTGTAATTATTTTTTACTGTAAATCGTAAAAAAAATAATTATGTAAAAAGAAATCAATTCTAATGCTGTAAATAAAAATACAGTAGTTGCACTCATGGATAAAATAAACAGTATTATTCCTGTAAATTAAAATATGGTACTTGTACTGTAAATGAAAAAAACTGTAAATCGAATTACAGTACTGATACTGTAAACACTTTTACAGTAACTTACTGGCATCCAGCTGCCAGTAAGTTACTGTAAAATTTACAGCATCCTTTTTACAGTGTACAAATTCCATAATTCAGTTAAACAATGTCATCATATAATGAAGACTGAATGGGAGCTCCTGTGAGTTTTCAGCACTGTCCAAAGGTCGTGTGTCCACCAAAGCGTTTTTACCCAGCTGAAAACGCTAGACACTCTGCTGAAGACGCCGTGCTGTGGGCGCTTGTGAGCGTTTTGTCAGCGCAGTGTTTTTTTTTTTTTCCGTTGAGAGGTTTCGTTGCTATGATACAGAATATCCACAGCACAGTTTACTTGAAACTGATTTCGTAGCGCTCAGCGCTTCAGCGTGAAAAAAAAACGCTCAGCGCCTCGTTGCGCTCAAGGAGTTTAAAAAACGCGGCACTCCCATTGAAAACAATTGAAAACATACGCCAGAGGCGCGTGGAAAAATGCTTTGGTGGACACGCGGCCTAATAAAAAGCCAATGCTGATAATTAAAAAATGGCAAATATTGGAATTTTGTAGTGTTAACAATATTATGGATGAGGATAGATTTTCTGTATCTCTAGAGCAGGATGGCCGATTTAAAACTGATATAGTCCTATATGATATAACAAACATAAACAAATTTTGTTTACTGTCTTTGTTAAACAGTTTTGTCTAATAATTGAAATGCAAATGTTATAATATTCTTTTTTTCTTTACATTGTCGACATTAAGTAAAAACACATTTGTAAACAAGTCTTTAAATTTCTATTAAATATTGAATGACATGAACCAGGCAAACCTCAGCACACAAACTCACCAGTTTACTTAAGCAACTTCTTTATTTGGGAAAAAATAAAATAATAGATTTACACAATCAAGAAGATTTTACAGATTAATCTACCATGTTCATTTTCAAATGTTTTTTTGTAACTATTATGTAAAATAAATACAAATTTACATCACAAATAGTGGCATGTAGTTAACTAACTTTAAATTAGTATTAGAAATAATGTGATATTAAATAGGACTATATCAGTTTTATATTGGTCATCCTGCTCTACAGATCAAGTAAATACATATCAGTCAACCAGTAATTCCCATGACTTTTCAGGCCTGTAAATCACATGTTTAAAATTCCATGATATTTATCAATGAACATCCATGAAGTTGTCACTCAGTGAACATCAGATGGATTATTGTACAACCTCATTATTTGCTAATATTACCTTTCGAATGTGTTATTTTAGTTAATATTATTCTGCAGCAACCTTTCGGCAATACAAAATGTGAAGAAGTCTGTAATACAAATAAAGCACAACAAACTGAATTTGACGCGTGAAAACGAAAAGAAAAAGCAAGATGGGGGGGTTGGTGTATGCATTGCTTCAGGTATTTATTTTTGTGTTCTCTTCACCCCTCATCAGAGACCATAGCATATAGTTAGTGAAGGCATGTGCGTGTGTGAATATTTGTGTAGTGTCCATGCTTCACTGGTCAGGTTAGTATTACTGCCTACAGCTATAACGGTCTTTCTCCCTCTGTCACAAACATAATACACACACTACTACCATTTGAATGTGCATCACTAAAACTCGCAGAAGCAACACCCATTTCTTAAACCATGCTCCTTTCCGTGACCCCCGTCAAATATGGAGAATTTGAACCCCAAAAGGTAGGGCATTAAACTACTTCATTAAACTTTAAGGATTCTGTGCATAAGAACGGCAGCTCTACCACATTGCGGATGCAGGCAGAGACTGACCTACAAAACATAGACTGCAGGATGAGTGCATATGAGTTTCAGACGCGTTCCACTCCACCCCCCATCCCTGCTCACTCGGTTAGGGCTCGTTATTTTTACACAGCACTGCTTCTGTAGAGGTACGAAGCCAGGAGTAGCCACAAAGGACTACTGCAAAAGTGTACACTTGCACGGTGTCTTAGCCAGATGTGATGTGAAACGATTCCAACGACAAGCAATTTGTCTGGCCACACCAGATGCAACACGACTATGAGATCAATCAAAAATCACAGCCAATCAGGAGAGCGTGTGGGTGGGATCTCTTTGCAAGCGCACTGCACTCACAACACCATGGATAAGCAAGTACCATAATTCATAGAAACGACACCATTTTAATATTATTCTAAATACATAGTGACTAGTGAGTGATAAACAATCTTGTTCTTGTTTCCTTTCATTTATTTTCAAGAACTAAGGTGAATTAGCCGTTACACGTTTCAGTATGGCTATAAACGAAAGATATTCAAACTCGTATTATTTTAACAAACTCCCCTGTAGTCAATAAGGCCTTGTTTACACTGCATGTTTCAAGTGACCCAAATCCGTTTTTTTTTCCTCTCATGTGGCACAGATCGGATATGACCGGTGAACGTGTAAGCAGTAAAAAAAAAAAAACGCATGGATTCTGATTTTCTCAGATCGGATTCAGGCCTCACTCATGTGGTAATAAATTGGATATGAATCGGATACGTGGATTTGCGTGTGCCATGTAAGCAGACGGATCGGATATTCCCCAGTAAATGCGAGTCGTTCATCATTAAAAAGTGCGCGATTACAGGCGCGATGGAAGAAAGGATACACACAGTGAGGCAATGCAAAGATTTCAAGTCTTTTCAGTGTGTGGGGCGAAGAGTGCAGGCAAAAATGCAGGGATGTTACAGAAATAAATCCGTATTTGAAGGCATTTCACGAGATATGACACACCGTTTTAAGCGCTCGTGGCTACAGTGCCTTTCCTCTTTTTTTTCCGTCGTACGAGACCAGTGTTTTGAAGACTTCAAAATATTGTGGAAAGAAAAACACTGGAAAATTGTATTCGCATCTGCATCCGTTGAATTTTGTGCTGTTTTACTTAATTTCCCGGGTCAGAACGTCTACATTTGTAATTTCAGCAGTGTATAGTGTCAATGCAAAAATCGGATACGGGTCGCTTTTAAAAGATAAAGCAGATTGTCAAAAAAATTGGATGTAGTCAGAAAATCGGATTTGGGCATCAAGACCTGCAGTGTAAATGCAGCCTAATTGCATCCCTTAAAACTCATTTTTGATCACCAAAACGACATATTTAAATGTTTTTCTTTGAAAAAAAAAAATTCTTCATGTCTTAAAGGGATACTCCACTTTTTTTGAAAATAGGCTCATTTTACCACTCCACCAGAGTTAAACAGTTGGGTTTTACCGTTTTTGAATGTATTCAGCCAATTTTTTGATATTTGGAAGAATATCAGTAACCAGACAGTTTCTGGTCTCATTGACTTCCATAGTATATTTTTTTTCCTACAATGGAAGTCAATGAGACCAGAAACTGTCTGGTTACTGATATTCTTATAAATATTAGGAAATCGGCTGAATGGATTTGAAAATGGTAAAACTCAACTGTTTAACTCTGGGGGAGTGGTAAAATTTGCCTATTTCCAAAAAAAGTGGAGTATCCCTTTAAAATAGCTTGATTTTCACCAAAGGGGACTTTAAATAAAGTACAAAAATCAATACCCTTCAATTGCATGGTCATACTTTGTATGTTGTTGTACCAGCAACAACATTGCAGAAATAGAAACGGTTTCCAAAACAGCCGTTGTGGCTGGTTAGGACAAAACTTTGACATCTTTAACATGTTTCACAGCATCATGTCTGGTTAAGAAACGGTGTTAGTGCAACTTTTTACTGATACAGGTTTGAGTCTGGCCAGTGAGTCCCTCCCAGCTTTTCCAAGTTGCTCTTATGTCAATATGCCTGTCCAAATCATGTGTCAACACTCCACCTTCTAAGAACACAGACCCTCTCACACACACAATAATTCACTACTTTAGCCCAATCCTTCTCCTTTACTTCCTACTCTCGTGCCGCATGGGAAACAAAAGCCACATTTAGCCTGTCCCTGCAGTGTCTTTGCTCTGGAGTGGATGTTCTACAGCACACTGCATTGATGACAGCTGCATGGATATTGTACAACTCCATAATCCATCTCTGGCTGCAATCCAGTTACATGTCTTTCTCATTATCAGAACAATGTACCATTAAAAAAAAGAACCAGAACCAAAAGGATTTTCATGACTTTTGGTTCCTCTAATGATTCCTGAATGAGGATTCTTCCACTGATTAGGACAGATCACGGTAGAGCCCTGCGCGGGACTGTTTTCTTCATCCCGCCCGCTGAATTTTTGACCATTACCGCCCGCTCCTGTAACGTATGTGATACACTCCCACCCGCTCCCGCAATACTTATGTTCACTCCCGCCCGCACCTGCAAAACTCTGAGAATTTAATCCCGTACAATAATAGAGATGCATTGATTTTGTGTGTTCTCCCGTCCTGCAGGAAAAAAACAAGATTATTAAAGAGATTCATGGGGTTATTTGTTTCGTTTCCCTGGCCTGCTTGTATTCTGATGCACTAATCAGGATGATGAATGGTAGCCTGGCTATCAGGGACATCTAAAACACTTAGGCTACCGTGCTTTTCTTTAGACTTCAAGCACTTTAATTTTAGCTATTGAAGTATTCCGTCATGGGCTTTATTGGTCCTGGATTAAATGTGCAGAAAGCATGTCTGAAAGCAGCTAGCCTCGGAGAACACCGAAAGACAAAAAAATAAAAAACAGAAAGACACACATAAATGCCAGACTTTCCTTGCTTAGGTTTTGTGCTGTAAATACCTTGTTTGAGGTTCTTTTCCACATCATTTATTGACAACTCCATCATGTCGCTAGGCTACCTCCCAATCCCGCAGTTTTTTTTAGCCGCCCATTCCCGCCCGCAGCAAAGTTCAAACCGCCCGAGATTTGCGTTGGGTCCCACGGGACCCAATCCCAATGCAGCCATCTAGATCACAGTACAGAAATATTTGAACTGTTTCTTGCACTTGCAATTCTAGCCTGGATGCCAGCCCAGACTCCACCCACAACATGTTTTGGTCGGGAAGTTCGGTCTGGACTCGATCCATTGAGGAGAAATTATGATCAGTCAAAAAATGTTCAGGCCAATCAAATTGCCAGGGCGGGCTTTATACGATAATGGACAGATGATCTGCGGGGACGTAATCATCACATTATCAAAGAGCGCTTAACTGGTTTCCCTCAAAGATGACTGCAGATGGAAAATTGAGATGTATAGATTCCGCTGACGCATCTGTTGTAAAATAAATCAACTGCGCATTAACTTTAATAGACGAACAGAAAACTGCAATCAAGGCATTTGTCGATCGGAAAGATATTTTTGCCGTCCTTCCTACACGATTCTGCAAAAGTGTAACTTATCAGCTGGCTCTGACGGTCGCTAAGAAGATGGGACGTAATGAAAAGCCCATGGTTGTTGTGGTTTCTCCTTTGGTCGCACTCATGGAGGACCAAGTAAACGAAGCAAAACTCGTTATTTTACTTCTAAAATAAGTAAGTTCTGTAGTTGACTACTGTGCTATGCAAAGTAGTTGACTTACTGCGTTGCTCTGATTGGTTGTAGGTCTACCGACTAGCTATCCAATTGAGAACAGAGGTTTTTTTTTCCTTGTTCAGTTTAGACACGCCTCATAATCAAAGCCTTATGGAACAGTTTCAGACTCACATTCTGACTAGAATTTGAGTATGACGAAGTCAGGCTACTACAATTCGGCAGCACCACAAAACATACAAAGCAACCAGTGTAGGCCAATTCTTTAACGAATGACTCTTAAGGCCTATTCACACCAAGAGGATTGTTCAGTGCGATAAACATTTTCATTTGGATGTATCGGTTCAGACCAACTCAAACATTCAAATGCGGTCAATGCAATGCAATCTGAACGGCTGATCAAAACGTGTAAATATTGTTTGACTCACTTTCTTCCATACAGGATTTTCACGCCAAACAATGTGTTGGTGTGAACAGGAATCAAAAACAGACAAACATTAAAGTCTGATTCCCAAATAAAGTTATCTTACAATTCTTTTAAATGCAAACCCATTTTACAAGAACTGTATTAAATTGATTTCTTCTTTGTTATATCTGCTCTGTTAAAAACATAAATGACTGCTGACTCTGAGGGCATTGAATGTAATAGAAATTGCATTTCTTATATAAAAAGATGCATTAAATGATCCATTAAAGATTAGAATCAGAATCATTACATTCCTTTTCGAGGGCTTGGAGCCAGAGGGGCGTAAGTGGCATTTTGGGCGAATATAAGTTCTTTATATCAAAATAAAGGTCTCGATGAGCTCTATCCAATGGTGCCAAAATACCTATCTGAGATCAAACTGTATTGAATAAAGCAACAAAAAGGCGTATCTGACATATTTGAATTTTTTTTATTTGAAAATGTTTTAGAACATGTTCATTGTGTTAATATGCCATACAATTTTTTTTACTTAAATACTCATTCATGTAAGTATGTATGTGGTTGCAATGTTTGTGGTTTAAGATTAATAATACAGGTGATTGAAGTGTCGTCAAAATTTTGTTTTGTCTTTCCTGTAAAGTTAAAAGCCACTTACGCCCCTCTGGCTCCAAGCCCTCGTTTTATTATTACAGTACATTCATGTCAAGTCTTTTTTATGTGAGAGTGTATGAGGCATTAATATATCAACAGAATAAAGATGTTCACACAGAAAGCTCTTTTCTGTTTTATAAGTAAAAATGCCCTAGATGGACCTCTTTGGCTTTTGCGCTCATGTCGCGCATCTTTCGCATCATCTTGCGAATGAGCACTGCATTGTTAGAATGCGGTCAGAAGTAGTTCAACTTGTCTCAAGAGTTTATGCATTTTCTTTTTATTCCACCGCCCCATTTTTAAATGCAAAAACCCTTTGCGTGTAAATGGCCCATAAGAATATAAAAGTGACTATTCATGCAATATTTAAACACTTCTTTAAAAAAAAATCAGAGCACTGTCTCTGACTCAGTCAGACAATGACTGTCTGAAAAAACGACGTCCAACTTCTGTCTATGAGTGAGTGTATAAGACAGTCTGCTTCCATTCCAGAGTCAGACACTAGTCCCATGAGAAGCTCCAGCTATGCTCTTATCACATCCAGCATGTCACAATTCCACATGCAACCGGCATTACTTCTGCATGGCTTTATATGTAGGTCACACACACGCACAACCCCACCCACTCATACCTGACACCAATAGATGGCTCATGTTGAGGGTGGGGCATTGGGGCAGACACAGTTCAGACCCTCCAGCCATCCCATATTATACAAATCTCATAATATGAAACGGACACCCTAGAGATCACACTGTTCCAGAGGAAACAAAGTGAGTTCCATTTAAACATGCAATGACTCAATGTAAAAATAAAAAAAAAAACTGCCGTCCATTACTTCCTCTATCCACTTCAACATGATGGGAGCATCAATGATATGGGGTGATACAACTTCTGCTTTTCATAAGCATTAGATTAAGAGTTCTGTGAAGTCCCCCTGTGCTGAAAATCAAGTTTTTAATGTTGTTTATGTGGTTCTAAATAGGCTATAAGGCTAACCATGTGCAAATTCATAAGTCAACACCATTGCTGAGTATTTTCTCAGTGAATCTGCCTGATTCATCTCCGTTAAAAATCACTGGTTTCTGAACATCACAAACTACTATGCAACCAATCACATCGAGTGGTTCTCTGAGCTGCTGTGAGTGAGTGGAGGGGGGCTAATTTGCATATTCATTGGACGTGTATAATATGAGGCACGGTGTAGAGTTACACTCAAGTTATTTTTAGGAATGAAGCATTTTTTTCCAATCAAAAAATTTAAATATGTCATTTTGGTCATCAAAGATGAGTAAATGAATAAAATTATTGACTACAGGGGGACTTTAGCGTTGCAATAAAAACCAAAACTGCCCTTTTTACTTTATTAATATGCATTTCTGCTCTTATTATGAATGATGGAATTCTGTACAATACATTCAAGCCATAGGACAGTAAGTGTTGTATGAGGGCAAGAGTCATCTATAAATGTATCCATATGTAGGACCCATCTGGGAATATCCCCTGCAGGACTATGTAACGCTGACATTGCAGTGCCATCTCACATCCTGCTCACCAGAGCCAAATGAATGAAAGTCATACCCCATCCGGCTGCAAGCTCCACAGCAATGCTAACTGAACTGAAATTAACAAATGACTCCAAGGTTGCACTTGCATGGCGAGGAAACGTCAGAGCTACGTCCAAACAGGCTGAGTCATGAAACAAGCAACGGACTAAAAATAAACCTCAAAGGAGGCAGGTGTGTTCTAATGCGTCACATAGTTTTGCAACAAAAGCAAAAATGAAAACCATTCTACAAATGCAATCAATCCGAATTTTTGACTTTGATTCCTGTTCCAACTAATGACAGGAATTATTTAAATTATTTATTTCAATTAACATACATTGCTAATAAGCCCTCAAAAACACCCAAAAAGAATATTCTGGCCACTCATTATAATAAATTAATTAGTATTGGTATTCACAGGGTTCTGAGAACATACCGAAATGGTAATTATTCATAACCATTCCCTCCATATGTATACATTTTGTATGAAGCCATTAAAATATCAATTACCTGCTTAAGACAAATATTAGCCAACAATTGATGGACTGGTGCATCATTGAACAGTTCTAGGTAAAGGTGCTCATTTAAAAGAAAACATGACACTGTTCTAATGTAAGATTATTATCAATTGGTAAGAATGTATTTCTTCTGAAGAGTCCGGAATGCCTCTGGAATGTGAGGAATGTGGAAATGGTTAATCAGCTAAGGTGCTCTCTCACCCCACAGATACTAAAGGTTTTACTACATGCCGTGTTACAGGCATTAGCGCTGACCTGGTCATTAACACTGTCCTGAAATAACTCCCTATCTGACACAAATGTATAAATATTTCCTATTTAATTCATCCCTGCTGCAGCACCGGCATCATCTTACATATTTCAAAATGTAATACTTTACAAACAGAGAGGAACTGTCCCAACCCTTTTCCTTTTAGGTTTAATATCCTGTCTAAGTTTGACCATTCATTAATCTCCACAGGAACTGACAATATGACACAGATGACAAGGTTTTCAAAAATTGCAGTATTTTGGGGGTTATCAAAGTAACAAAGTTCAATTAAATGTGTTTAAAATTATGCGCCTTATTCACGGCAGCGCCATCTTTGATTTTTAATGAGAATGAAAGCGAGGCTGTGAGGGATAGATATGCATCTCTTCAATAGGCTGTACTGTTATTTGTTGTTTTTTCGGATTGTTCTGCTTATGAAACACTGGAAAAATATCTTTTCAAGAAACTTCAGTTGACAAAAAACTCACGACAATGAAAGCTGTGGAAAATTGTAAGTAATCTAGGAGCTTTATTCAGCTTTTTACAGCGGATGCCATTGGAAACACGGTAAGTCTATCCCTCACAGCCTCACTTTCATACCTGTCATGGCGCTGCTCTGAATAAGGTCTATTAGGTCCCACTTTATATTAAGTGGCTTTAAGTACTATGTATTTACATTTAAAAATAAGTGCAATGTACTTATTGTGCTCATGTTGTATTGTAAATCACTTTTGCTGCTATTGAGGTGTGATACGGGTAAGGTTAGGGATAGGTGTGGTGGTATGGGTAGGTTTAAGAGTAGGTTAAGGTGTGAGGGATGGGTCAGCTGTGTAATTACATATATTAATTAAAGCTGAAATTACATGCTGGTATTTTTTAAATATAAGTACAATGTAAAAACATGTATGTACACAATAAGTCCATTGTATCAAATTATTAATTTCAATGTAAGTACATGGTACTTAAAGCCACTTAATATAAAGTATTCAACTCAACACCAAACAATTACCCAATTATTTAATTTTTGGGGAAAATATTTCTTTATAGTATGACCGTTAATGACTTTATAATTCAGTCTTTATCATTTAATTACATCGCTGCGATTATATTTTAGGAAGGGGGTCCGTTGCAAGGGGATCATCATGTTAAGGGGTGAAAAGATTGAAACCTCTCAACCAAAGGCCGTTCACCTCACAGACATTAGATGGTGGTAATTCATTAAAATCTCTATGGAACAGTATCTACCAGCAGCTCTACATTACCATATTAGTGACAGGAGAGTGGTGGCCTACTATCTCCAGTAACACAGAGAGTGAGATAATGCCATCAGAACAACAGAAAAGAAGGTGTAAATGTGAATTGTGCAATCCCCTTACATTAACTCAAGCCATTAAAAAGAAAAGACAAATGGGAGAAACGGTCACTATGACATTGTGCATTGCCAGAAAAATGAACCGAGCAGGCTAACAGAACCGATACAGCACTAAATGAGGTTTTTTTTTTACATTCACGGTTTAAGAATGTAAACACTCACCGTTGCAAACAAGGCTGCCAGATCTCAGAGTAAGCTGCAAGCATGCAGCATAATGAAACACAAACACAGGCGGCCTGCAAAGTGCCAGCTAAACATCACCTTCCTGGCCAAAACAAACATGCATCCCTCTAGCCTGTCCTAGGACCACAAAAAGCAAACAGAGCATCGTCCTGCCTAATAACATGTGAAGTAGAAAAAAAAATATAGCAGAGAGGAGAAAAACAGCTATTACCGTCCGGTTGGCATCCATTAACACTCTCACTGCTGGACTGCGAGTAGCCCATTTCAGATCTGCGCTGACTTCCCAGCAGGCCGTTCTTCCGGAGAGCTCGATTAACGGGGCTGCCAAGCGGCGTGGACGTCCCATCTCGCTTTGAGAAGATACCGCTGAAAAATCGAATAAGTTTACGTTCCTGCCCGCTTGAACGGCAGCCCGTCCCTCTAATAAATCCCTCCTTGTCCACCAAAGATTTATCCGACATCTTGAAAAGATCACTGTTGTCCAATGTCCGATTCTTGCCCTTCATCCTCTCCCTGCGGCCCGGCTCCATCGTAGAGTCGGTTTTGCTCAGAACCTCACCCACATCCAAAGTGTTTCGCTTCTCAGAGGACTCTGACTCTGCGAACGTCATGTTTTGCAGAACCACGGCGGATCGGGCCTGATTCTCCTCTCCGTTACGGACGATGCAGCCCGAGCTGCTGTGGTGCTTCTCTTTGGAGAGTGCCCGTATGCGGATCAACTCTCCACCTGTCCAGTGGCGAAAGCTGAAACTTCTCCGCAGCAGGCTTGGGTGCTTCTTCGCCGGAGGGGTTTGAGGCGCAGGCTTGGTTGACTTCCCATTCCCTTTAGCCAGCAACGAGGAGATGCAGCTCTCCTTGGCCGTCCTGACACCCTTCGCCTCCCCGGACGTCTCATCTGACCACGTACTGACCGTCTCCTCTGTGCTCCGGGAGGTCTTGAGGACTTTCTTTCTAATGCCTGCGTTTTCTCCATTAGCAGCAGTAGTGTTGGAAATGTCTCCATGCTCTGCATCAACTTTCAATCTGTCACTTTCAGCTACATCCTCTGCCTTTTTCTGCACTGGTGCCCCATTTTCTTTCCTCTGTCCATTCTCTGGCAAGATGCACGTTTCATTTAATTCTCTGTCTTTATGTAAATGCTGTGCCCTCCTTGAGATTTTCAACCTACCCAACTCAAGATGTCCAGTACTAAAGGTCCTGAAGTTCCTCATGTATGAGTGCGTAGAAAATTCGTCCGTCTCGTCTTCCACTTCTTTGAGTTCTTCAAGAGCGGAGCTCCGCTGAGGCTCAGAGACCCCCTCCCGCCGGTACGCGCTCACTTTAGGGTTCTCCAGCCGCCGGTGCGCCGACCCTCCGCCATCCTGCAGGTTTTCCTTCTTCACTAATGTCAAAGATATCCGGTACACGGTTTTTCTTTGTGGCGTACCCCGCTCCATCCTTTCCGGGTAATTAGAATCAAGTAAGTACATTCTTCAAAACCCAAGTCCAAATAAACGAATTAACGTCAAACAGCCTATGTTTCTAGTGTGATTTCACCCACAGCTGGTGATTCTCAGAGCACATAATAATAACAAAAAACAACAATAATAATATTTTAGCTCTATGTTGAAGTTGCTTGTTACAAAATCGCTTTAGTGTGCACAAAATCAAAATAAATGTCCCTTTGCTGTGCCGGTGCGTTCTGACTACTTGCGCTTTCAAGAAAAGGATCCCCGTCAAGTCACCTAAACGTCCAAACGTCCAAAGCCCGTCATCATGTTCACAAAAAAGTAAAGTCCGGCTTCAAATTCCTGCTTCCCGCTGCGAGGCTTGTCTGTCTTGGGTGAAATGTTATTGCAACACTGTCCTCCTAAAGCAGAAGAGTGTGGTCTTCCCTATTGTGGCCGTGCATCCCCCGCCGCGCAGCCAGCTTGCACTCTTTACACAGGACCGGTCGCGCCTTTGTTTCTCGCCGCGGTGTGTTCCTACTCTCATTCAAACGTAACATGCACGACCCGAAGCTCGCAAAACGAGAGTCCCGAGAAACGAGACAGACAGCCGCAACAGCTACGGATCCATACCCGTCTCTCTCCTCTATCAGCCCCGTGTGCTCCGTATCCACACAAATCATCCAGTTAGAGCCGAAGGAAAACCCGGAACGGATTTCTCCAAAACGCATTCCACACCAGTGCGGTTACATGCGACTTGCATCATTTAATTGTAATGCGGGGAAAAGGCAATGTATCAATATAAAATACAAGCATTATGCATTAAATCAGCATGCTAAAAAGTCATCTAACGCAATATTTTGAAGCTTCCTGTAATGTTTATTATTGCAATATCAAACACGGGTTGTACGTCTTAAAATCCTGCACGCATAAATGCGTTATAAAGTAGCAATCCTATCCAGAGACACATAGTTGTGATCGATATAAATGTAACAGCTATGCAAGCGTGTGTATTTGCTTTGGTATGTCAAGAATAACAGTAAATATGAGTTTGAAGTGAATCTCCTGCGTAGGATGATCCACGCCGGGACACCGCGTTATCCAGTGGACGCGCGGGGGTGGGGTTTCTACTTCTCTGTCCATCAAAACCTTTAAACCCACCCGGGCTCACAGAAGAAAGAAGAAGCGTGCTACAATGTACAAAGTAGTTTTTCTGTGCATACGTTATCGTTTAAAACTGTGTATTTTCACGCATATCGTTAGCAAAAGGTTGTTTTATTGATAATAAAGGCACTAAATTAAGGTTTAAAAAAAGTATGTGGGAACATTTTAATTTATTTGGTTGACTTAATTGGTATTGTTATTAATATATAAATATAATTATTAATATTTATTAATTAAAACGGTTCATTGCACTTCCACATAGGCCAACTAAAATATTCTCTCAATGCATATAGTATGATACTAGGGGCTAGGACTAAACAGTAGGACTAGAATATATGGACTATGTTTCATAAGCAGTCAGAACACACTTGAGGTCGAGGAGCGCTTTCATCTGCCCTCGGGCCACCTCTCCATCACCCCCCTTGTCTCTCTCTGAAGAGGGAGGTGTGGATGGGGAAGATTACCCCTCTTATCTCGCCGCTCAAATCCCTGTCTTCCTTTCACCTTCAATCCAGGCCTGACATTTGTGGAATCTTCACAGAGATTTAGGCGGATTAGAAGCAGCTCATTAGGATCCATTCTGTAGTTTTTCTCACCATCACCTCTCCCCTGTCCTCCCCTTAACTCAGCAATGGAGACCCACTTACCTCAGTGAAGTTTCCATCTACTCAAGCTGTCTTCATCTATTCCCCTGTCCGAATTTTGTTTATCTTAATAAACCTGTTTTGTCACAACCATAAAAGTTATAAACATTATTTCAATGACTAGAATAGTATCTATATATACAGTATATATATATATATATATATATATATATATATATATATATATATATATATATATATATATATATATATATATATATAGGGAGTAGCACCACATGACATTTTACAACCTGAACAACTATAACCTATCTTGTCATAAAAGGTCACATTTCTCTCTTTTTTTTAAAAAAAAGGTATTGACTTTGACACAAATAAATCATAAAACTATGAAATTATTTTTTGTTTTTACCACTTTTTTTGTTCCACCATATGTTTTATCATTTAGCGGACAAAGGGTTTTCAAATATTAATATAGGCCAAAGTTGTGACACACTTAAGTATTAATATTTAATTTAAAAGTGTTGTTAAAAAAAATCTAAGAAATAAAAATGTCAAAATACTTTTTTGTAGAACTTGCTTTTTGTAATGAGTAATATTAATTTTAATGGTAACACTTTACAATAAGGTTCATTTATTAAACATTGGTTCATGCATTAACTAACATGAACTAACCATTTGTTACTGCATTTGTTATTCTTTGTTAACATTAGTTAATACAAATCTAGCTATTCATTGTTTGTTCATGTTAGTTCACAGTGCATTAACTAATGTTAACAAGATTTTAGTAAAGTATTAGTAAAGGTTGAAATTAACATTATCAAAGATTAACAAATGCTGAAGAAGTATTGTTCATTCTTTGTTAATGTTAACTAATGTAGTAACTAATGAACCTTATTGTAAAGTGTTACCATTTTAATTCAAAAATTAAAAACATGATAGTCTTAAAAGGAGGTGTATTCAACTCAGTGCATGTATGAATGAAATAATCGACAGGGCATGTCAGCCTCATCGACATAGACCCACACACCAAACGACATCCAGTTCCTTCAATATTGCTCTGGTCGTAGGACTTCAAAACTCTGCACTAGGCTATAGAAAATCAGTTTAGGCAAATTATACAAGAAGTCCGACTTCAAACAAGCCTCGTCCTTTCATCACATCCACAGGACTGTCATAAAGAGAGGCAAGCTTAAAAGCCTAGGTATGCACTTATACTCTCTTGATGCAACATCGCCCTTCACGCTCCATCGTCAATGTGACTGCATGACTTCGTACCTCCTGAATACTTTAACAGAGAATGGAATATAAAGCAGGCACATATGAAATATATACAACGGAGATGAACAAGCTTGTTTCTTCACTATCATATGCAGTTGAATAAAAATGACGATGGGGTACAGTTATTTCGAAAGGCATGTGGCAGCGCTGGCGACCCAGGAGCTTGACTGATTGCAGAAACATTCTTCAGTGTAGGATTTCCCACTGTATGCCATGAAATAAATGGAGCTCCGCTTGCCTTACACTATAGGTAAAACACTGAGAATTTGCCTAACGCGTCTGCAAACATGCACAATCCAACTGCACCAGTTTCTTATCTAAATGCACAAACTGTAATATCCTAAAGATAACAAAATTAGAGATCATGCTTGCAAATGTAGAGCATTGGGGGGAGCATTTTTCCTCCTCATTCTTTTTTAATTCATGGCCAAGAAACACAGGATTTGGATAATTGCCGTGCAGACCATGAAAACTGCTTTAATGAAATTATGTTTCGAGATCCCTGGTCTGAAGATGTTGTTCCGTGAAGAACCACCTGTCTTCTCAGCAGGCCAACATGGTTTTAGTGAGCTCTGAGAGTGCCTTGGACTTCAAAGATACTACACAAATAAATCTCCCATATTCCATATAAATTTCACCATAAAACGCAAACCAGAATGCTTTGTAAAGAAAAAAAACATAGAGTATTAAATGTGTGAATGTTCAATCAGGGATGCACAATGTTAAATTTTGGCTATGGCAAATATGATAAACCAATAATTCCTTTCATATCCTGGTCGATGACCAATAAATGGTCAATATTACAATTTTAGACCATATTAAGAAATATATAAATAACAAAAACACTAAAATTCAAAATCAAGCTTAAAAAGTCAAAACTACAATCAATGCTGATTTTAAGTGAATTTAGGCATTGCAACAATGTACAGTTTGACCAAAGTGGACCGTTATTATGATTATTCGCTAATTAATTCATTGAATGTGTTAGTAAATGGGTACTTCACTGCTGTAGGGTTAATTGGGGCTAACTGATTAGAGAAAACATACACCCATAATGCAAAGGGTATGTTCCTGTCCGGCCAGTCTGCTATGAACAGGCTAACCAAAGTCAAACACTACTTTGCTATAGTAGGAAATACTACTTGGCAAACGTTTAGTCATAATAGTGTCGACTTGTATTGTTCCGGGGGCAGGAATTCAAAGAAGAAACGTTTAGCGAGACTGAATTACTTCCAATGTGCTGTAGGCACGGGCTACATGTTGCAAAGAATCATAAACATGGATAAAATGGTGATGAAAATCAGAAAAACTTCAGTGTTTGAAGATAACATTTCAAACTGGATGACCACGAAGATTGTTTTAGGCCAAATTGAGGTTCTTTCAGTTCCACCTAAACCTCTGAATTAAAATCCCGTCACGTACAGGTAAGAAAGCTGTTGCCATAGTATTCCATTTACCATTATATTGTTTAAAAAATAGACAATCACTACGTTTACATGCAGCCAATAACCCGTTCAAAACCGGGATATTAGCAATAACCCGGTCGCGAACGGCCATGTAAACACCGGCAAAAACCCGAATATTGCTCATATCCTGGATTTTAAAAACCGGGATGTTATACCTGGGGTACCCCTTTTCTAACCCGATTTTTTGTTCATGTAAACGCGTATCGGCATATCCCCATAGTGATTTGTGTTCTGCCCATGTTTTATTCGCAAGGAATCTTGGTCTTTTGAGTAGAGAAACTTCTCGGCAAATACAAAATTCCACGCACAGTATACCTGAAGTAAACATGGCGAGACACAGCACAGCATACTTTTTAGCGAGGTCAGTAACGTTACCAGCATCAAAGCGCAAACAAAGGCATTCGCCATCTGCCCCGAACTATCAATTATACGCGTGCTGCTGCTGTTGTTGTCTTTGGATACAGGAAGAACAATCGGAAATGACGCATATTACATCTTAAGGTTGTTCGTACGTCTAGACGCGAACCGTGCGTCGCCGTTTACATCGGGATTTTGCAAATCCATGTATACAGGAGATACTCTCTCTGCTCAAGCATGTAAACGGGTTATTCCTAATG
Organism: Cyprinella venusta; assembly: GCA_038021265.1. NCBI lineage: Eukaryota > Metazoa > Chordata > Actinopteri > Cypriniformes > Leuciscidae > Cyprinella > Cyprinella venusta. The sequence goes on from CM075868.1 coordinate 12,635,721, forward strand.
TTTCAGAAACCCGAATAGTGACCTTAACCCGACCATAACCCGAAAATTGGCTGCATGTAAACGTAGTGATTGTGCAATACATTTTTGGTTAACCTACTCGTATAATAACTGTTCTGTTAACAACCCTCTGTCGATCTGACTGTCCGTGGGCAGGAATACAAGAAAGGGGATTTAATTGTGTATTTTTCACGGAAGCCAAGAGGCTGTCAAAAGTCGTTTTCTTACTTGGACAAACAAACGTGAATATCTAGGTTCAGATAACACAGAGAATGAGTAAGCATTGTTCATTTACATAACACCGACATTATAACAATACAAAGAGGGTTGAAAATCGGAGAAATCAACATTAAATAATTAGTGATTTTAAAGATTAATTTAAAGCTGCAGTCCACAATTTTCCACAATCAAAATGTTTGTCGCCTTTTCTGTTCGAAATCTGCAATTGCAGTTATTCGCAGAATTATCAACTTTACACGAGTTGTACTTCGACACGGCACAGCGCGGATGAACCTAATGTTTGAGAAGAGTGTGCAGCTGTCAGTCGCCGCGCCGGTGTGGATACATAAGACATAAGAAACATATGAATTTTTGTAAATAAGATGGCAAAGGTATACTACCATTCAAACGTATAGGGTCAATTTGATTAAAAAAAATGAATTTTCAGCAGCCATTCCACTTCAGGGTTTAACATAGCTCATTGAGAAAACATCCCTATGGCGACATTTGTGCAAACATAAAGTTATGTTTTGCACGTACTTAGCCAAGTTACTCTTATTTTTTGTTATGCTTGTAATACCTTCTTTTAATCTTGTTCTGTAAAGCACTTAGGTCAGCCTAGTGGCTGTTGTAATCGTGCTATATAAATCAAATTGAACTTGAACATCCTGCAACACTTTCAAAGCTAAAAGTGTTTTCAGTTTTATCTGAAACAGAGGAATTTGATACGTAAATCTGTTTGTGTTTATACATAATACGTATGAAAAAACGTACCACCCACACCAAACCCAACCCTAAACCTATCCGATAGTGTTCACAAAAGCAAATATGACATTTATTCAAGGATTCTTTGAAGAAAAGAACAATTTATTTGAATATAACCCTTTGTAATGTGTCTTTACTGATCAATTTAAGTCCTTACTTAATTCAATTAAATATAAAAATATTTTTGGAATGAATTTAATAATTTAATTGAATGAATGAAACTCCTACAAAACACCTACAGCAAAATCAGAGTCTTATAGAAACAAAGGCAAATAGCTTTGAAACGTTTTGTATATTTTAACACAGCAGAAGCAGTTTAACAAGGGACCCATAAAACAAAGAACAACCAACAAACCACAACAGTAGAACTGAAAAGAATGTGCTTTCTTCTTTGAGTTACGATAGACCAATGACGTAGATGCCCAGTGTCAACTTAACCTTCAAGGAAGGCTCAGGCCTGAGGGACAACAGGATCCCAGAGCAAGGTGGGAGGACAGACGGAAAGAAAATAAAAAGAAATCACGATGGAAGGAACAGTGAGGGATGTAAAAAAAACATGCTGACTTTAGCAGGTGTTCTCTGGCCATTTGCTGCACTTGGAAGGGTTGGCAAGACTCACAGGGGAGAGACTTTCATCTGAGATAAAAGGCTGAGGTGGAAAAGAGCCATGTTTATTGCTGCGCTCCAGTGGCAGGGTGTCGACAGGCCCCATGATTGGCGGGTTTCATCACTCCTGCATCATGTAAGATCTCGAATACAGACCACAGAGCTTAACAGGTGCAGCCCGCACAGAATCTCTGGTCCATGTTATTAGCTAAAGCTTAAAAGGGAAAAGCACCACAGCTCTCCGTGGGAACTAGTGAGAGAACAAAGATGTAGTCCATGTCTTGACCACTGTTTTACCATTGATTTGAGAGAAACAGAAGTCACATCATCGCTTTAACTGATAGAGCGTAAAGTGCAGTCCACAAGTTAAACATGAATTATATCAGCGACTGCTTTCATGTTTCATAGGTTCTGGTTAACAAGAACCCGAGTGACAGATTTCCCTTTGGAATAGATGAAGGGCCAAGGTTTATAGAAACTCTCACCTAAAAAAAGTGAGGATGATCAGGTTGAACCTCAATTTGATTGTCCTTACAAAATATGATCATGTCAGCTATAACAAATATGATATAACTAAACGGTTTTGAAAGATCTTGTAATGGAACATGTTTGTGATGAAAGCGCAAAATAAGCAGATGTGCTGCTTAAATCCAAGAAAATGATCAGTTATCGTCAAATAAGTTTTCAAATTAACAGAATTTTTTATCTGCAAATAAAAAATAATAAAATCACAATTTAATAAAACATTTATTTTTAATATATTATTTAATAAATAATATGTTTTTATTTTTTTAATAGGACACATTAATTATAGAAAAATATATATTACATTACTTACTTAATTAAACATACGTAATAAATAAATACTTTATTAAATATAAATATATAAAATGTCCAGTTATTAGTTATTTAAAAATGTTCACAAAAGTTTTCTAATAAACTGAAATTTTTCCTCTTCAATAAAGATTTATGGTAACACTTTACAATAAGGTTCATTTGTTAACATTAGTAAATGCATTAACAAACATGAACTAACGATGTGCAATGCATTAGTTACAGTGTTTATTAATCTTTGTTAATGTTAGTTAACACAAATACAGCTGTTCATTGTGCGTTCATGTTAGTTCACAGTGCATTAACTAATGTTAACTAATACAACCTTTGATTTTAATAATGTATTAGTAAATGTTGGAATTAATATTAACTAAGATTAATAAATGCTGAAGAAGTATTGTTCATTTTTAGTACATGTTAACTAATGTAGTTAACCAATGTTAACTAATGAACCTTATTGTAAAGTGTTACCAGATTTATGTTGTTTTTAAATAAATAAGATGTATTAATATATGTAAAAAGGACTTTCATGTATATGTATGTATATGTATATATATATATATATATATATATACACACACATACACATGAAAGTTACATTAATTATATATTAAAATTAAAATATAAATAAATAATATATAAAACATTGATAAATACAAATATATTAAAAGTCCAATTATTTTCATTTACAAATTATTTAAATTTTTTATAAATAAAGTGAATATTTTTTAAATGTGTTAATAGCAAACATATAATTCTACATATTTAAATTAATTCATACAATTTAACATGATAAATACAATTTATAAAATTAAATATAAATACAAAAACTCAAATTACTGTATGTTAATTAACAAATTACCTGGTTACAGACTGTGAATCTTATTCCAAGAACAAAAAAAATAATACCAACAATTTAATTTAATGCTAATAAGTCAGTTGTCAACTGAAATCCTTGTAGGTGCACACCACCTGCTGGCTCAGTGAGGAAACCCTTTGAGAAACCTCTTTTGCAGTGTAATATAATATGTGTCATGACCTGATTAACGCATAATCTATTGTTTACATTTTATAAACAGGAGAAAGAAACCACCCATAGTGTTCAGTGGCTGCGGATGAGAAACAGCGTTTATTTGCCATGGAAAAACAATCAAAGCTTGACAATGTATCTGTATCAAAGTTTTTTGATGAAAAAGTTAATAAAGAGCTAATTCCATCCAAAACAGAAGAAATCCACCACCCCGCAGTCTGCTTTCATGCTGTAGTTTTAAAATAAGCTTGTCAAGAACATGAAACCACTAGAAGCTGTTTATTACAATAAAATCAATAGTAGTGCCAGAATGAGTTCAGAAGACTTACAGCACACACAAGTCAATTGAAACCGTGTCCACAGCAGCAACAAGAGAAAAAAAAAGCGCAAAAGCGACATAAGCAGCCTGTCTGTCACATGACTCCCAACATAGGCCACTTTTACCTGAGGGCAGATTTTACTTTCAGGCCTTTCATCAACCTTGACACTACAGTTCAGGAACTGAAACAAAATGGTGGTGAGAGACTCGTTCTATGTTAGCATTTTTGCAGGTCACTGCTAAAATGGAGATCAGAAAACTAGCAAAGCCAAAAGGGAATTGACACTGCAGTGGAATATAAAAGACATTCTCGTGCTTTCTACGTTCAAAAAAAGCGTACCCTCAGTTGCAGCTTCCCTCCCACGCATCGACACACACGCTCACACACTCTCCGCATTGCATTAAATATGAATCGCAGCCCTGCAACACAGCAGAAACGCTTTGCTTTTCAGTGTCAGCTCACGCAAACCCGTTAAAAAACTTTAAACGGAGCTTGTTTAGACGTTAAAAGACAGTTATGATGCCACCAACAGAGCTGTGATGGAGCTGATGTGGGGATGCTGGGGTTTGAACAGTGAATAAGGTGCGCTTGAGCAGCTCTCACTCTCTCTTTGATGCAGAGAGAGATTGAAAGAGCGAAGCATCACGCTGCCTTTCATCCCCCCCATGAGGCTGTGGAAAATGGGTCAGTTAGCACAGAGTACAGACCCCTGCTGGAATACACACACGCACACTGGCATATGGGCATGAACGTAGGTACACAATTCACACACAAAAAATAAAATACAAAAGGGATTAAGATTCGTGCAATGCCTCGCAAGCTATAAATAGTCAAAGAACAGATCAGAACATGATCCTAAACTAAAGGAAATGGAGATAATAATATACTTTACATATCAGATAATGCTAAGAATGACAGATAATATTAAAATCAGATAACACTAAGCATAGGAATTGAAGCTCATAACAGGAAGAGACAGCATAATGCTAAACATATGATATGACAATCAGATAATACTAGAAGAACAGCAGAAATTACTAACATTCCCACAATGTTACAGAAACGTACTTCCGTATTTATTTCTCAATAATTTATAGTCGATTGGAATCTGATTCAATCTGAGTCAATGTGTCGCAAACGCTCAGATCTGATTTGTGTATCCTGTGGTGCTCTTTCATTTTCTGGCTTATCTGAATTGGTTTTTTTTAAAGCTACACTGTGTGATTTTTACCCCCATTTAGCGGTGAAAAGGTATATGACCACCCAGTGAATATTAGTTTCTGTTCCTCTCAATTCTGATTTCATTTTAACTCCTACAGTGGCCAATGTAGTCCAAGATTAACATGGCTTCCAGTTCGACCTCGTCCATGAGTGTTAACTCAAACGTAAAAGTGAAAGGCGAAGTTTGTATTAACGGGTATGTCCCTCTTTGGCTAATGTACTTTCAAGATGGAGGGGCAACATGGCGACCGACATTAGAACCCCTTACCCGTATGTATTTTCAATGGCATATTATACACTCACGAGAATAATTTATTACTTGAACGAAGTAAATATACATTATGAGTAGGGTTGTGTATCGTTTTAATTTGAACGATTCTGATTCCGATTCCTTGTTTCGATTCCGGTTCCCAACGACTCTCGATTCCGATTCTTTTAAGAAGGAAATACTCCTTTCTAAAGGGAAATACTCCTTTTGTCACAAATTTTGCATTTTGCCAAGATTTTGTTATTTTTAGAAAAGTGAAGCCACACTTTGGACTGCCGACGTAAGCTACTCATGTTCGACTCGCGCGGATATGCCGACGCTTCTTCGTTGGTGTTGCTCAGCGGTTTCTTCTTCTGGTCGGCGGAGTGTGAATACCAAAACTAGGAATCGAAATTTTAACTTTTGAACGATTCCAGGAAAAACGAAAAGTTAGTCCCGGTTCCAATCGATACTCAATTCTCGATACCCAACCCTAATTATGAGCACATATATTTTTGAAAGAACTAAGTGTTTTTAGCTAAGAATAAACTAAAAGAGTTACACAGTGTAGCTTTAAGGACGTCACAATGACGTTGTGTTGGTAACTGGCCAAAAAAAACAAAAAAAAAAACAACGATTTTACATGTTTTCTTTACAACATGACAATGTTATGTTACTTGTCGGTCTCAGAATTTAAAGAGGTGTGTAGACCAAGCCGACTAATAGTATTTCTGCTCCACCTGCACTTTGCATCAACACAACCTTGTTTCTACATTTATTTTCCTACAAAAATGTCTGCCATGTTTGGGCCGTGAAACAACAAGCCGGCGGTGGGCCGTCGGTGAGCCTTTGTCGTGCTAGTGTCTGCAGTGTGTTCCACATTTTTGCGTCGGGTTCACCCAATAAAGCATGTTGAACCAGCGACGGGCCGTCAGTGAGAGAGATCACTTTGATTGTCTGTTTAGTTTAGCGAAAGAGTCTGTTTATGAGAATAAAAGTGACGAAAGTGAGCAAAGAAGTCGAGACGCACTGACAGAAGGCTTTTCTACTTTTATGTCATCTAACAGAACCTGAGCATTTTTATATGATAATATTGTTATAACATGAGCTGCATGGAATGAAGAAAGTGATCAACATGAGTTATAGTTAAAATGATAAGTGCGCGCTGCTTTGTTTATGGTTTGTATACAGTATCTGCACTATTTTCGGATTCCTTTTTGAATGCTTAATTTCGACTATTGATACTTACTGATATCAACAGTAATTGATTAGTCACATGCTAGGGATAGAACACACATGCTAGTTGGCAGTCTGCTGTAGTGTTTTCGGTGTGTTCAAGCGCAGCATTTTGGCCCAAACGCAGTTGACGTGAGGCGACAACAGTCTGCTGTGTTACAGTCTTTTATGCTTCACGTGGCTTCAAAAAAAGTGACTTAGAAAGAAGAGATATACCAATTCAGAACAGAGCTGATCAGACTGAAACAGATTTCCAGAAATGTGATTTGAATAGGATATCAATATGAACGTAGCTTGAAACTAATTTGTGAAAATTACATTATTTGCAAACCAAGTTAGAAATTCAGCATTAGAAATGTATTTGTCCACACTGAATATAAATACTTAGCTAATCAATCATAAATTACAACAAGTTACGGCTAAAGCTAAAGTAACGTCCTTGAGTCGAGTTCAGGCGTATGACGTAGGCATAGCGTAAGCATAGGTGAGAGCAGACTTCTTATTCGTGACTGGTGTTTTGTTTTGCCCTATCCTCTGCTTCATCAATACGTCATGCGTCAGGTCTGAGGTCACTCTTCCGCTGGAACTAGACTCACGTAGGGAACCCAGTGATTCAAGTATATGAAGTTGTAAACGGAAGGCCTGTATTGACCTCCTGGAGCCGTATGGATTACTTTTATGATGGATGGAGGCACTTTTTTTGGCTTCAGAATATCAGTTACTATTCACTCCCACTATAAAGTTTTTGCTTTGCCAAAATTTATAGAAAAAGCCTGGTCTTTACGGCAAAGTATTCTGTATCCCGTATGTCATCTCTATTTGTATGTATACTTTTTTGTGTTTTTTTTGTGGTTTAGTTATACTATGTTGGAAATTCTGTCTTATATCACGTGGCTATTTTGGTGATATGTGTGAAGCTGTTGTGTCTAATAAGCCCATGAGGGCTGGGCACCATAAAAGGTGTTTGACACTTAAATAAACAATTCAATCAATCAATCAATCAATCAATCAATCAATCAATCAATCAATCAAAATAAAGCTTGGAAGAGCCAAGATATTATTTAGTATAACTTTTTTTTTTTTTTTTTTTTGGTGATCTATCCCGAGCTCCCATGTAAGTTTTCTGGAGCTCTTTCTGAGAAACATTGCTCAAAAAGAGAATACATTTGACTGATTTAAATAAATAAAACATCTCTTACCTGTGAGGATCGCGACAAGGAAGCCAAGATTACATAAAAGAGAAAAGAAAAACATTCATTAGTGTACGATATTTATTTATCCTGTACACAAAACATTTATAAAACAACATTTAAGACACAATTTGCTTGCTAGGCAAGGCTAAACGTCAAACTAGGTCTCAATAAAGTGATCAAAATTAGCTGTTTCCATCCACCTATTTTTATGTGCGTTTTGGGATAATTGCAAAAAGAAACACTGGACGGAAACACCAAGATAAACAAATTCTAAAAACGTATATGCTCAACAGAGTAGAAAAGAAAACATGCGTATAAACTACTAAATTCCTCGATGCGCATCAAAAAAAGAAATGGCATAACCGATCTCGTTGAATCTGAAATGCTGTGTTGGTCATTCTGAAATGCCTAAAACAAAGTCAAAGTTTGGTATAATTCCCTCCCAGAACCGTCATAAACGACTGCGTTGTATCTGCCTCAGAAAGCAAGGTAACTTTACAAGTCTATTGCGTTTCATTTGATAACATTATAATAACTGCATTCATTTCCATTTTTCTTAGTTTATCAGGAACTTAAAGTGACGATTTTGTTCGCTTTGACTGATTGAATGGAAACAGTGCTAACAGTTGCAAATGTTTTCTGCGATATTCCAACTCTGCGCATAAGTTAAATTCACGATTTGTGTCCATATATCCGAGGTCAGCTCAAGGGCTTCAGACTAGCATTTCAGTTATGTTGTTACATTGAAACATTAATTATTTATGAGCCATGTAGTTTCAATGTGGCATTTAGCACACACATTACATATTCATGAGGTGGAGGAAGGGCTTGAGTACAGAGGCCAAGTTCACAAACACACTTCTGCCCGGGACGGGAGTAAAAGAGCACATCACAGTGCATGATCTGATCCTGCTCTGCTTATCCAACAAACTTGAATCAGACTGTAAATTTGTGCCTTTCTCTATAATATTGCTTATCTTATCAGAACTGCACAGCCGCAATGCCAACCAAAAAGTGGGGCAGGAACAGAATGCCATTTCCTATCAGAGTGGCAGTACAGGCAGCAGCTGAGCAAAGACCCCCTGGGCATCCCTGCAGTGCTCCTGCCTTCATCCAGCCTTAATCACCCTTCACAGATCACACCATATGCTCATTCTGCCTCTCATAGCCACCTTCCAAGAACAACCTGCCTAAAAAACATCCCGAACTCACTCGTGGTTCACGTTCAACCTCAGCAGTACACTGCCAAAATACTGACTCAGCTCTCACGCTCTAGAAATTGAATGTTGTGCGAGTTTACACATAAGAAGATATGGTATAAGTAATGTAATCGGCCTAATAATTAAAGGGCTGCACAATTAATCAAAATACAATCCAAATTGCTGTATGACCTTGTGCACTTATTAATTCCAGTTGACACCAAGACAAATATTTTGTGCAAAAATTTTTTTATTTGCCATTAATCTGTCAATATAGGCAGACGAACATTTGCATGCATTCAATTTGACCGATTTTTTACAGAGAGGTGTTCCAATTTATTTTTTGCATTGCATGGCCAACCGATAGTCACGCTTTTGGTCACATGCTCAGAGCAGCTGCTGCCATATAAAACTAGGCGATTTGGCAATCACGAACAGTAGTGTTGCAGTCAAGACCCACAGATTTTGACACAATTCCCCCTTTAATTTCTGACCCGGCACAAAGAAACCAAATTAGAAATAAGTTATTGTATTAGAAGCAGGAGGCTTTTTATCCAATCATTTTAATGATGTTAACAAACAAACCAGACCACCGGCAATTTATTGATATCCCCAATTCCTGAGTCCTCTTAAAGGGATACTCCACTTTTTTTGGAAATAGGCTCATTTTACCACTCTCCCAGAGTTAAACAGTTGAGTTTTACCGTTTTCAAATCCATTCAGCCGATTTTCTGATATTTAGAAGAAAATCAGTAACCAGACAGTTTCAGGTCTCATTGATTTCTATAGTAGGAAAAAAATATACTATGGAAGTCAATGAGACCAGAAACTGTCTGGTTACTGATATTCTTCTAAATATATATAAAAAAAATTGTCTGAATACATTCGAAAACAGTAAAACCCAACTGTTTAACTCTGGGAGAGTGGTAAAATGAGCCTATTTCCAAAAAAATTGGAGTATCCCTTTAAGGGCCATTTAACATTTTCAACTAAAAACAGACAACCTTTTTGTGTTTACACATATAGTTTTTGGGGGCCTGAAAAGTGGTTTCAAAGTTCAAGTTTTGAAAATGATACCATTAGTCTCGCTTATAAACTACAAAAGCTCAAATTTGTGAGTGCAGTGACCTCACGCACATGCGTATTACGCGTTCAGTCTATAGGTGCGTAGAGGTTCTTTACAAAGTGAAATCGCCTGGTAACTACTGGCCTGGTAGCATAATACAACGTTTTTAGTAATTTTAACAGATCCGTGTGAATGGAGATCGCTTTGACAAAATCTTTTCTATTTTTCGTACATCATTGTCATTTTCAAAAGACCTTCAAAAAAAGACTAGTCTCGAGTACTACAACACAATCAAATTTTTCACAAGACTATTTTGCTAAGCGACAATGAATAGCAGAGAAAGAAACCGGAACTGGCTCTCGCCTCTGTAATTTTACATTTGATAAACATCACAGATATAAAAATTCGTATGGTCCGTTAGAAAACATTTAAACACTGTTTGACTTCCTTTTCTCCATGACAAGCCATTGTATCAAGAAAAAAAAGGGTCCCACTGTATATTAAGTGGCTTTACATACTATGTACTTACATTGAACAATAAGTACAATGTATTATTGTGTTCCTGTTGTATTGAAAAACACTTTTGCTGCTATTGAGGTGTGATACGGGTTAAGTTAGGGACAGGTGTGGTGGTATGGGTCGGTTTAAGGGTAGGTTAAGGTGTGAGGGGAAGGTCAACTGTGTAATTACAAATGTAATTACATAAAGTAATTACAGCTGTAATTACATGCTGGTATTTTTAAAATAGAAGTACAATGTAAAAACATGTACGTACACAATAAGTACATTGTATCAAATTATTAATTTCAATGTAAGTATATAGTAATTAAAGCCACTTAATATAAAGTGGGACCAAAAAAAGTTACATAGTGCTTTATCTCCAGGAGTAACCAGGATATTTCCGTTTTCTGCTTTTAGAAAAGCAGAAATACTCGGTTCCTCCAGTAGACAAAGCAATATAACTTTTCGCTTGTCAGAAATTGAATTTGCATGTTCATTTAGCTCACCTGACTTACACATTGCACAAATCGCATGCAAAAATCTATGTATTATATATATATATATATAGTCCTCCGTCACCTATTCCATGTATTGTGATGTTTATTACACGTCTCAGAGCAATGTGCCACAGTGTCACAAATGGTGTAACATTGTAAATGGAACGCTATCGAGGTCCACTTAAAACATCTGCATAATTACCAAACCATTTAATAAACAAAACAAAATAAAATGAAAAAAAAATGTATTGATAGTTGTTGATTTGAGACAGAAAAGGATATAACAGCGTGTAGCCAGATTTGGAATAATGGTTATAATGATTTAAAAAAAATGTCACATTCTGAAATGAAATGCCTTTCATAGCTTTTCTGTCAAAAAAACCCAAAAGGTTTTTAGAACACCTTAAAAAACTTAGTTTAATGTACTTAGAGTGTACATGGGTTAAGTTAAGGTTTAGCGATGCAACATGCCATCATGACTTTTGCGTAAACACACACGCCAATTTCAAGTCATGTGGCGTGTTATCTATATGCATTTTGAGCTATCCGTGTGTATGCGTGTATGTCTACGCCATTAAACGTCTGAGTGATTCCGCGTGTATGTACACGCTGTTAAATGTCCAAGCGAATCGAAGCTTCTGGGGAGCGATATTTTTTTTTCCCAAGGATGGTAGGGGAAGACTCATAAATGCTATTAACCACAGTGACGGGTAGGTTTAGGGACGGGGTTAGGGTAGGTCATATATTTAAATATACAGTAATGTAATGTTAAATCAACGGCGTTCATAAACACGCTGAAAAGCGATTATGCGTGTTGATAGCACGCCAACAATGGAAATACGAATAGGCGTGTCATACATACGCCATTTAATGAGATCAGTTTGAGCAATTTTCTCAGGTAAGTATCTAGTTATTACCATAGACTGTAAAAAAACGGACATGGACGACGCCCCTTCGCTCTTTTCCATCAGAGAGAACTGAAGCCGCCAGAATCCCGATATGGCGCTGACATCTTGGAACTTGAGTCTGCGCACTTGCGTTTTCGGGACCAGACATGCGCAGTCGTGAGCAGGAAGTAAAGCCGCGAAATCAAGGCCGCGCCCTCATTCTCGCTCAATCAAACGCAAGCACACGCCCCGCACTTTTCTTAAGTGGCCTCTGCTCTGTCTGCTCCGTTCCTCTCCAATGGTGTCCGCTGATTGCAGAACCTTGTTAAAATAAGGTAACTACAACTACTAACCATATAGTCAACATTTTGAAAAAAAAAAGTCTGTTGGTGCTTCATTGACTACTTCGCAATCACAATGGTCAATCATGATGTCACAGCACCGTTTTTCTAGCATCATGATATAACTAACTAAAAACAAACTTATTTTAACAACCAACTCTTAAAATTACATCAATGTGATGGAAACTACAATTAATGACAGAAAATATCTTTGGATCAAGGATATGTGAAGTGTAATTTAATTGTTTAGTTGGTCTCGCGTCCGGTTGAATAACATCGGGAGGCGGGGTTTATGACCTATACTAGAACTGGTCACAGGGGGGCGATTGAGACTTTTTGTCTTCATTTTTGAGGGCTTGTGCGGCACGCTTGGTTATTACCGAGGTTAGTGGCATTACTACAAAAAGTACATACATTTTTTTGTTTTAGTTTTTTGTCAAATGATGCATATATAAAGCTGTTTGCCTGCTATCAACAACAAGATTAAAACGGCTTGTTGAACCAGATTCTAGTCTTTTTTGCTTCAAAAAAAGAAGCTTTTCTTTTAAAAAAAACACAAACAATGGAAGTGCTACAGATGCCACCCTGGCCTGGCAACACAGGGCTGATGAGGTGATGCAGGAAGTAGGATTAAGCCTCTTGACGTGATCACGATTTAAAGAGGATTTGGCCAGCTGTACAACGCACAGCTGATCTGACATTGAGCGTTAGATTTAGACCAGATAACCTAAGCTACAGCCCAAATCCCTGACAAGAAACCATCCTCAGGATCTGAAGTGGAAGTGCTTCCTTCTAGGAATGGAACTGTGAAAAGTAATATCCATTTAGGAGACATTTCTTAATTTAAATCACTTCAATTATATTGAATGGACAATAGTACATACGAATTGAATTAGAACATCAACGTCAGTAATGGCAGGGTGAATCTGTGAAACGAACAAAGCCCCACAGTCCAGCCACTCAATATGCTGATGCCATCTAGCTGTCACTTCACAACACAACACAGCTCCGTCACAGATGTTAGGGACAAAAGCCAAGCCTCAATTCATCTCCTTTAAATCCATCTGCACACCAGTTCCCCAACTTCCTTCTGTCAACAGATAGATGGCAAGCATTACCAATCTAACAATAATGTTTCAAATTCAGGATTGAATATAAACATGGAAAAAGAAAATGGCTGTTTGAGTGAGTTTGGAGCATATAATTACACTGCGTCCTGCGGCATTGCTGCTTATTCCATCTAAAAATGCCAACGTTACTGAGAAAACCCGCTCCGTTCCATTTTTTGAAGACAAAACAGTTTTGACTAAATCTCTTGGGTATTTGTTGCTAAATCAGAAAAGCTTTACAGAACATTGCATAGCAATCAACAGTAGATTTCTAGCATGATTCTCAGTAAACGCTTTTCATAAAGAGGTCAAAATTAAAGGTATAGCGGAGGATTTTCTTTTTCCGGGTGGGTAGTCTATTGGTCCACCTAAGTGTCAGTCATTCTGGTGATATGTTTACGTAAGGCCGTCGTACGTGCTCATCTCTATGTAGTTTTCACTTTCAGGTGTCGGAGTTACGGTTCAGATTCCTTTGAAAATGACTGAGGGTCGAAAGAGAAAAAATGTATACGAAGTGTATGATAAGAAGAGAAAGGCCGCAGAATATAGAAACAAGACCAGAGTGATTTTGGGTGAATATCACACGCTGGCGTGCGCTAAAAGCACAGGTCGGGCTTCTCACTGATGCCGCAGTCGCGAAGATTCTACTAGACAGGTAAAGTTTGTCATGCTATTTGGAGAAATCCATTTAAAATCACTAGTAAAAGTTAATGCAAGCGACTTAGCAATGCTAGCCCTGGCACAAGTCATGCACCGCATAGACACGGTAAACATCTCAATTTGTCTAAAGTAGCCTTTTGACCAAATGGTAAATGGTATCGCGCTGAAATATTCTAAAACCGTGTGTGTTCATATTCTAAAACCGTGTGTGTTTATTATTACACAAACGCAACAAGCTACTTCAACATATGCAACTATGTATAAAAATAACGTATTAATACCTACGTATTAACAATGAGACATATTAGGTCAAGGACCAATGTAATAGCACTGCTCATATGTTGCCATGTAACATAATTGCGATTTGCAAAATAGTTTCCTCAGAACGTATTTCGTGTGATACAGGGTTGCACATATCATGTCTTGAGTCCTCGGTCACTCAACCGATCAGTATAATAAGTAAATAAAACACGGAAGGGCATTTGACATGTTGTCTTTTTTATGAATGTTTTTGAGTTCGTTTATAATTTGCAACATAATTGTGCAAGGCGTAATAGGCGTTCCCTCTCGGGAGCAAGAGTGTTGTGTTTGTGCATTTGCATTTTTTTTAAAAAACTGGAGAGGGCGGGTCTTCTCTAAATTTTCGGAAAGATCCTCCGCTATACCTTTAATTGGACTGGAATGAAATGACATTGCAAAGTGGGAAATGCAGGATTAAATAAAGGGATTAAAAACTGAATAGTAATACATTTTTTCATACATATTAAATGTGTACATCTTACTCATTTTTTAAATATCTGAAATTTGGAACATTTGAAATATCTGTTAAAATTAATTTAAAAAGTGTTATAATTCATAAATAAAACTAATGACATCATATTTTAAAATGAGTGCCACAAAATTGACCCTACCCACTAATACTAGAATGATTTGTATCAATACAAAAATGTACAATATAAATTTATCTGGTTGCAAAGTAGCTATTTTTACTGATACATGTTTATTTGGGATTGTTTTATGTTTTTATTTGGGATACTTTAATCCGTAATATTACGTAAAGTGTTGGAAGGACAAAATATTGCTTAAATCCTCTCCATGTACCTTGTGTCAGTATTATCCATCCATCTTATTTTGAACGTGGAAAGAATGTGCCCAACTTCGGATTCTTTAGCCATTGATGAACCCTTGGCGGACATTTAAAAAGGATGTCTGAGAAAATTGAGGGACCGCGTTGCGAAGATAGGAATGGTGAGTACCGTTTTAAATGCAGGGTTTAGCGAAGGGTCAGTTGGCTAATGGTTTGAATCAGGTGTATTATATTACAGAGATATCTAAAATTTGGTAAAACACTGGTGGTCTAAATTATTTACGCAGGTAGAAAATGCAATTCTTCTTGTGCAAAAGTCAACAGTGTTGGCTATGCAATCGCAGTTGAATTATTCACATGTTCTAGATAAGAGAGAGCACAGAAAAACATGGAGGCAAGAGAGGCAGCGAGAGGAAGTGCTTGGTGTTCAGAAAAACAGGACATTAAGTTGGCTGAACTCCATCAGATTCCTTTAGAACACAGGAAGCCTTTCAAGATGTCAGCGATGCGAGCTGGCAGTGGGGTTTTCCTCAAAATATATCTATAAATCACATGAAATCAAACAGAACAAAAAAGATATTTTTATACAAGACTGCACCCCATCTCATGCACACCTGGACAAGGTGCTGTTCATATTTAAGCATATCAGAAATTAGCTTGTTTTCATAATTGTTTTTAACATGTCACTACATCTTAAAAATGACTGCACTCATGGCATAAGACACAATGTTTGTATATACCAACAGTTGTGTAATGTTGACTACCAAGATTACTAAGAATATGGGGCCGGTTGCACCAACTAAACCTAATTTTTAGATAAATGAGCACTCTGCAAACTTACGCACATCTAATTATTTAACTTTTCTACACTCATTTACACATAAGAGCGAGACCATTGTGGATACCGGACTCCTCAGAACAAAACTGATAAAAGATGTGACTAAATAGTGTGTGCATCACTCTATGTAACTCCTTATGCATGTCATGTCAAAACAAAACAATTTAATTAAATACATGTAAACATTTTAATTAGGGATGGGCAACGATTAATCGCGATTAATCGGATCCAAAATTTTGTGTTTACAAAATATATGTGTGGGTGGTGTATATAATTAAATTGTATATATAAATACCCACACATGCATGTATATATTTAAGAAAATTAATATATTTGTTTGTTATTAATATAATTATTTATTATTTGTGTAATTAATATATCAAATATTTATATATAATATTAATTATGTACTATATACTGTATATTATATATCAAATCAATAACATATATATATATATATATATATATATATATATATATATATATATATATATATATATATACATATATAAGTATATACATGCAAATATTTCTTAAATATATACAGTACATGCATGTGTGTATTTATATATACAAATTAATTATACACACTACATACATATATATACATATTATGTAAACACAAATTTTTATTTTGGATGCGATTAATTGCGATTAATCATTACCCATCCCTAATTTTAATTATCATTGTTTTGTTTGTTCATTAGTTTAAATGTTTTTGAAAGAAGCCTCTGATACTCACAAAGGGTGAATATAAAAAAAAAAATCAGTAGAAATATTGTGAAATATTATTTATTCCTGTGGTGAATTTTCAGAAGCCATTACTTCAGTGTCACATAATTCTTCAGAAATCATTTTGATATGCCGATTTGGTGCTCAATAAAACATTCTTATTATTCTCAATGTTGAAAAGAGTTGTGCTGGAACCATCATTATTTTTTTCAGATTTCTTTTATGAATAGAAAGTTCTTTTTTTGACTTTTTTGAAAGTCAGTTTAGTAATGATGTACAAGTCTTTACTGACACAATTGTAGGTTTCATAATATTTACTTCTTTTATTTCATGATTACTTATAGAACTTATTTTAGTGTTTACACATTTGCAAGGCTTCTTTTAGAATCAGTATAATGTAAGTCATATGCATCAACACTACTAACTAACTAACCAACTAACCAACCAACCAACCTGTACTTTATTTCCCAACTAAAGAAAGAGCTTATAGACGGCTGGTGTGACCTTTCCCTTGTGTCCATGCGCGTTTCATTTCATGAATGCAGAGATTTATGTCATATTTTAAAAGAAAATGTCCTGGACTCATCTCAAAGAGCTGCCTATCTTGAAGTCCTTTCCACATTCTTTTTGGGGGAAAAAAAAAACAGCAAACAAAACAATGACATCCACTGTGTTAAGACCCCTCCACATCAGCCGTCACAGAAGCCCAACACCCACAAAGAGTAAAGGCTTTATTGAAGTGACTTTCACTCTCATTAAGCCGCTGTCGGTCTTGTGTCTGGCCCTCCCATTAAACAAAGCCCCTCACACACACTCAAGACCCAGACGTTCTGAATATTAACAGAATTCCACCACTGTCACCAACATAAACACACCCAACCAATGCAGAACGGGACGCCGACAGTCCCCAACACAGACAATGGTGTGCTTGCAAAATGAGACCGCTGCAAGAAGACAAGGATGAGTAATGGGAAGCACGGTTGGAGACAATGAGAGGGCATGGAAAGATAAAAAAGTGTCAGATATTCTATTTGTCAAAGAGAGAGAAAGAATGTAATAAAGAAGGAGCTGTGAGTGAGAGGAAGAACAGCATCCTATGTAAACACACACATACTCCTGCCCTCGAGACATCATTAGGGAGCTAGGAGGCAATAGTGGTGTGTGTGTGTGTTTACAGGGTTAGTTCAACCAAAAAATAAAATACAAATACGCACAAAAGAAGTTATTTTTAATGACATTTTAGAGATTTTATGTCTCTCCATTGACAGCCTAAGTGAAAGTGGCAGTTGCGTAGGCGCTCAATGGAGAGACATTAAGGTCTAAAATTTCATTGACTGTAACTTTGTTTTCCAAAAATGACCGAAAGTCTTATTGGTTTGGAATGACATGAAGGTGAACTAACCCTTTAAGAACAATCCTAAATCTATATTGAATGAATAATCCACATATGGAAAGGCATTAAACTTCAATGCCAATTTAAAACTCTGCGCAGTGTAAGGCCCCTTCACAAACAGGGCACAAAATAAAGCCTGAATCTTTTTTTTTTTTTTTTAAGTGAAAGGAAAATATTGATCAACCTCACAAGATAAATATTAAATGTTTAATTTTCTATTTGATTAAAAAAGGAGATCTGCAATTTTTGTTTAGCAATAAAGATTAAAGGAGTAGTTCGCTTAAAAAAAACATTCGCTAATAATTTACTTCAGTCTTCAGTCAAAAAGTTTTTTGATGAAAACATTCCAGGATTTTTCTCCATATAATGGACTTTTACAGGTAACCAAACGGTTCAAGGTCCAAAAGACAGTTTCAGTGCAAACTGTTCAAAGGGCTTTAAACGATTCTAGACGATGAATAAGGGTCTTATCAAGCGAAACAATCACTGTCCTTTGGTTCATTCAACGAACGAAATGAAGGAACTGACTCGGAAAAGACTCATTCATTTTGATGCATGAACAGGAGAGTCACGAACGCCCATCATAGAACAGAGCAAGGTGATTTGAGCTTGGAATTTTTTTTTTTTTTTTAAATGAGCGATCGTTTCGCTTTATAAGACCCTTATTCATAGTCTGGTGTCGTTTAAAGCCCTTTGAACAGTTTGCACTGAAACTGTCTTTTAGACATTGAACCGTTTGGTTACCAGTAAAGTGCATTATATGAAGAAAAATCCTGGAATGTTTTCATCAAAAACCTTCATTTATTTTCGACTGAAGAAAGAAAGACATGGATATCTTGGATGACATGGGGGTGAGTAAATTATCAGCAAAAGTTTTTTTTAAAAAGTGAACTACTCCTTTCCCATATAAGCTGTCATATGGTGCTTTTTCATGTTTTTTCTTTTGTTATAGAGTGTAATGTATATTATGGATACTTACAAAGCTCCATAGTCTCCCAGAAAAGAAATTTATTCAAAGGATGCTGTTCTTCCTCTCACTGACAGCTCCTTTATTACATTCTTTCTCTCTCCTATCTGACAGAGAACACTAAACCAGACCTAAAACACCTCCATTGAAGTCCAGATGTTACTTCTGTAAACCTCTACATCACAATTTGAAATTAGCACAATGCCCACACAAAGGCATTTGCAAAGAAAGAAGAATTGGAACGACAATGCCATGATCGTCAGC
The DNA here is from genome assembly GCA_038021265.1 of Cyprinella venusta. Lineage (NCBI taxonomy): Eukaryota > Metazoa > Chordata > Actinopteri > Cypriniformes > Leuciscidae > Cyprinella > Cyprinella venusta. The sequence goes on from CM075868.1 coordinate 12,654,930, forward strand.
ATTTTCAGAATCTCACTTGGACACAACAAAACCAATAACATTATATAACTGTTTGTTTACAATTGCTTTAGAAGCTGACACTCACGATTACGGTAAGCAGTGTTACATTTCAGACACATGCTTGAGGTGTCAGGCCAATCACAACACACCGGGTTATACTTTAATAAGTTGATACTTTATTAGTCCCGTTGCTGGGAAATTTGTCTTGGACAACGTGCAAAGTACATCCAAAATGTCATACATTAAAAGCGAACAGAAATAATTGAAATTAAATTATAAAAAAAAAAACACAATGGCAGTTTATACATACGATAAAAAATTAAAAATAAATAGAGAATTAGCTGAAAATATATATATTTTTTTCTCTATTATAAAAAAACCCACCGTTAATTTTATGATTCCAGAAGTTTGTTTTTAAAATGTGCTTTAGGACAAACCATGACATATAAGTCAACAAAAAGTCTCAAAAACATGGTTTGAAATCGCTGGTGTTTCTGACGTCACAAACTACCCTGTAACCAATCATATCAACCTGCCGACGGGCTTAAGCATATCATTAACTGTGAAGCAGGGAAGTCTCAAGAGAAGCCAGGTTATCCCAGTATAATTCTTTCTTTTAATATGAAAAGTCTTGTCGATTTAGCAATATAGCAGATGAATTATGTATATACAACAGATAGATAAATAAATTCAGCACTTTTGTTTTCAACATGCACTCATTCAGTTCAGTCTGTTTTATTTAATTCATGTAAAGTTACGTCTTTATTGGGGCAAAGCATGACGGATTACGGATTGCATACTTGAACGTGACTCCATAAGTTCATCTCACTTTTTTAGAACCATGCTGCATAAATAAACTATATCAGTCATTTATGTCTCAAATCTCATTTCTGCATGTCTATTATGTTAAATAAAGTCGAATAATTAAAGCAAAACAAGTAGAACATTTACTTTACCCGTGCACAGAGTTGTTGTTGACTAATCTCCTAAGACGCACGTGTGCTACAATGGCGGAAACGAGGAATTCTCAAAACGGCCACAAGATGGCGCCGTCTATCGGCGAATCCGATATTACAAAGCCGATACCCGATTATGGGAAAATGCTTAAATATCGGGAAAAATATCGGTAAACCGATACATCGGTCGATCACTAGTATATGAAGTATATTACGATATTATAATGAACTAAATGACTCTCGACTAATGTTCAAAGTTGTTTAAGGAATTTCTAAGGATGTTGATTTTTAGAAGGCAGCTGTCTGAGGCCTTGTCCACACGGACACGGGTATTTTTATTTAGGAGTTTTTCCCTCCTGCGTTTTAAAAAAAACCTCTGTCCACATGAAAACGCAAAAACACGCTACCAAGCTCTGTCAAGAGCATGCAACACCAGCAGGTGGCGATATAAACCTAACCGTAAAGCCACGTTAGCCAATCAGAAGCCGTCAGCGGTGCAAAAACTCCAGTTTCACTGTCTACACGACAACACAGCAACCGGCGTTTCAGAAAATACTCACCCTGGCAGGGGTTTTCAAAAATGTTCGGTTTCAGTGTCCTGATACTGCGTTTCCGTGTGGACGAACGGCCGAACCGCGTAAAAAAAGTCACGGTTATAAAAATACCCGTGTCCGTGTGGACATGGCCTGACTCGGTCTGATAAAGATAGTCAAGCAACAGACAAATCATATTAATTACCGTTATGTGTCCAACGTTGTAGAGAGCGATACATAAAACGCATTACCAATACCATTACATCGACTTGTAGACGATCCTGAATGAGTGAGTGGAGGCTGGGCTCATTTGCATATTCATGAATCAATGTATACTAAATTGGAGTGCAGCAGAGTAGCATTCAACCTAATTTAAGACATGAATAATATTAGATATTAGTTAAGGGATTTATTGGCTACAGTGAGGCTTTAAATAATACTTAAGGGGAAAATATCAAGTTAGTAATATAATATTAGTAATATAATCAAATAACAATTCCCTAGGCACCCAAGTTATGAACCACAGATGTAAACTGCTTTTCATATTATGTTAATTGTATGTTAGATAACTGCTTATCTAACAGATCTCGCACCAATAAATATGAGATTTATTTCCATATTAATGCACGTATTACAGAAATCTTCAAAAATCTTTTTTTGAAGATCAGTATCTTCAACATGATTATTTATAAGAACATTAAGTGACTCATAAACAATTTACACTGTTATGAAACATTAATGCTACAAGGTTAGGGACCAAACAACCTACTAGCCTATACACGACAACACGCATATTTTTTCAGTGCACCAACGAATTTAGGCTAAACTGTAAATTGGCCGTTTAGGCGCTGTTGGCCGGGCCCCACGCTCCACAGTAGAACAGTAGAACCTCTGGTGCAGCGGCGTATCAACATTGGAGATGTGGCGCCGTCTTTTAGCAAGCACAAATAATGGGAGACGGGAGCCTGCAGCCAAACTGAGACCCACTGATTCACTCAGCATGTGTAAACAGGCAAAACAACCACGTATCGCAGAAAAAGAAAGGGTCAGATTTCACATCAAAAAAACCACATGCACTTTGTGTTTTACAAAACACTATTGTGAACACAAGAAGCCTTAATGTATGCAAACTTGCAAACTCGAGGGACGAAGAGCAGAGGCTGATCGGATGGCAAGACAAATAAACGGAGAAAAAAAAATGAATACATTGATGTGTATATATCTATAGGTTTCCATAATTGTACATGAATCTATACTGCGAGTGCAAACAAAGCTCACTGCCGCCATATAGTGGTGTGAATTTGCTATTACACATCAGAACAGAGGCTGCTTTTGTGCTGCATATTTGGAAAGCCACATATCTCATTTGTATTCATACTAACAGTGTGTCCTTACAAGTCTATAAATAAACTCATGAAGACACACACAAGAATGAGAGGGTTTTGATTCCATATTATGCGGCATTTGGAGCAAAAATGGGAAGCCGCAGTAAGAGACTTATTGCAGTAAGGGATCTTACTTTTTGAACACTCTGTACCTAACATATAATATGAAACTGCTGAAATATTATTGTGAAACTTTTGAGCTTTGCATGTTACCAAAAAAAAAAAAAAAAAAAATCCAATACACCGGTAGAAATGTGCTCAAGAAATAATGTATTTCTTCATTTGACATACAACAGTGGTCCAAACCTACTGTATGTGTGTACATTGAGGTATGGGTTATTAGTGACTATTAGAATAATGAAAATTGCATGTGAACGGGAGTGAGGAGGTTTGCTCGTGTCATGTAAACATCTTACTGCAATTAAAGGGATACTCCACCGGTTTTCATATTAAACTATCTATTCCCTTAACTAAGACGAGTTGATACATACCTCTCTTGTCTCAGTGCGTGCACTCTATCGCTCTCTATTGCCGCAAAACTGTGTTAGCACTTAGCTTAGCCCAGTGCATTAAATATGGGCCCAAAAGAGAAGCGACCAAACACTTCCTCGTTTTCCCTATTTAAACACAGTTACTCGATTAGTGTAACTCGACCTAGGCTGGTGACACAAAATAAAACGTTGTGTTTTTCTAAGCGTTTAAAATTGATGACTATATTGTATGGCGGAATACCATGAAAATTGCTTTAGAGCACTTCGACTTGGCGCAATAATACCTTCACTCGTGAAAAGTCCTCTTACCGGCTCCCGCTTCCTCTCCCCCTCCCTCTTATTTCCGTCAATACCATAGGTCAATACAACCAACGTAACATGCGACAAGCGCGAGCCGGTAAGAGGACTTTTCACGAGTGAAGGTATTATTGCACCAAGTCGAAGTGCTCTAAAGCAATTTTCATGGTATTCCGCCATACAATATAGTCATTAATTTTAAACGCTTAGAAAAACACAACGCTTTATTTTGTGTCACCAGCCCAGGTCGAGTTACACTAATAGAGTAACTGTTTTTAAATAGGGAAAACGAGGAAGTGTTTGGTCGCTTCTCTTTTGGGCCCATATTTAATGCACTGGGCTAAGCTAAGTGTTAACACAGTTTTGCGGCAATACAGAGCGATAGAGTGCACGCACTGAGACGAGAGAGGTATGCATCAACTCGTCTTAATTAAGGGAATAACATAGTTTAATATGAAAACCGGTGGAGTATCCCTTTAAACCCTTACTCTGAATATTGGAGAGAGAGAGAGAAAAAAACTGACAAACTGACATTTCACAGACACTGACAAATTGAAATGGAATAATGACTCGGAGTCTGAACAAAGGGGGGTTCACTATAAAAGTAGCAAGTCAGTATCAGTCCGCATGCCTCCAGTCTACAGCAGGTCCATGGCATGTACACACAAGTGTGCAATAATGGTGTATGGTTAACTGAACCACCATCAAAAAAAAAAAATGTAAACCCTTTCCAATATTCAGATTTTACACAATTATCTTGAAAATATAGTATCCTGAAATCAAAATGCATCTAAAACTAGCGTTCTACCCCTTAATACAGCATAAAATTATCTCTGTAGATTTTTTTTTCTTGGATGTTCCTAATACTCATCATTGTGTAATGTATAATTTACTTAAATGGCCCTCACTCAATATGAGAAGACACATACATTGGCTGCAACTCTTACTTAAATGAGTACATTTTAACCATCCTCAATATTTACAACAGCTTCTGGTACCGTATTCTTCAATACATAACCTGAGGCATTCTACACAATACTTCTTTTTTAAGCCTATAGTCAAAAAAGCAATAGGACAGAGAGCATTTATGTTTAAGGCTCCTTCCGACTTACTCCTTCCGGAATAACTTACCCTCAAATATACGATCTTTAACATCATTTCACATATTTAAAAATAGTTTGTCTTCAAGGTGTTTCAGGTGATATAGTAATTTACAAGTCGTTTTATTACTTGTTTTTACTGGATTTCACCACAGCTTCTGTGTGACTAACTAGTGGTTGTATTTACCTATTTACCTAATAAACAGGGTTTTTTTGTCGTTTTGATGGCAGTGTGTTGATTGTTGTCTTGTTTATGTCTTACTATTGTAAAGTGTTTGATTTGTCATATTAGGACCCCCTCGAAAACAAGATACTTCATCTCAAGGGGTTTATCCTATTTAATAAACTTATAAGAAGAAGTTTATTACTAATGCTGTAAACGATCAGGAAGTCAGTTTGTATTGCATTATTATTATAAAAAATTCTATAATATAATTTTTTTATAAAAACTAAAAATTTATAAAAACTAAATATTATAGTAAAGTTAATAGTAACTATATAAATAAATATTAATATTTCTACTCCAACTCATTTTTGAAATATAAACATATCTATGGTGACTGTCATAACCTTATGTCCTTTCAAACATTAAATAACGAAGAACAGTAAAAATTACTTGCAAAATTAATAGCAAGATGCTCCTCGTTAGAGTTAACCTTTCTAATGTTATGGTTTATGGTTAATGAATGTATTTTTTTTTCTGGAGGTAAATGTAACATTATGCGACATTGTTTACAAGCTGTTTTATTGACATCTTTCCACTGATTGAGCGATTGCATGTCACAAGAATTTTGGTAGTTGTACTGTATCTTAACATGCCTTCTGATGTTCATCATTCATGATCATTTTACACTGTAACTAGTAGTAAAGTGGAAGAAATCATCAGTACATGTGCGCTTTGTGCAAAGTTTGCAACAAAATTAACAGAATTTGAAATGAGACTGTTTCATATAAAAAAGTAACACAAACTTATTGCAATTTATTGGATAGGAGATGCACTACAACTTTCCGTTGATTCATCAAGTGAAAATAGCATTGACTAAAAGATACATTTTTGGAATTTAAGAATCGATATTGGTTCATTAAAAAACAAAAAAAAAATAATTAATTATTACGCTTTTATTAATTGAGAAATCAATGTTTTTACCCAACCCTATATATTTATATATTTAGTTTTAAGTATATATATATATATATTTAAAACTAAAACTAAATAGCAATAGCAGCTTCACAGAGCACAAATAGCATGAGAGGCTGTCTTTACTCTCGTTTCTATTCTAAGTGATGGACGGCATGATGGACAGACACAGGCATGCATGAAAACAAGCGTGCACAGGCCAGAAAAATTCTAAATGACACAGTCCAGGCAGTCAAAGAGTCAGGCAAGGCAGAGAGCTCCAGGCTGCCTGAAGGTGATAGACACTGACATTAATGCTTCACACAGACTGCAGACATGCAAGAAAGGAAGGTTGATGCCACTGTGGTCAAGTCAATGAGTATGAGAGAGCATGTGAATGTGTGTGAATGAGTAAAAGAGGGCTTTCACACTGGGTAAATTTGCTGCAATCAAATCTGAGAACAGTTGTTCCCGGAGCATAACATACCATTATGGTATGGAGCACCCACTTTTCAAAATACAATAAATTTCCAATGGATGAATTCAAGTCCCGCCCTACATTCTCTCTCATTGAATAGGCTGACAAACGTCACAATATATGGAATGAAAAATGGTCACTGGACCCATCACATGACCTTAACATGACCCTGTTAACAGATGTTGTAACAACATTCTCCATTTGGTTATTCAAAATCGACCATGTATTCTGACAATTAAAACCTTTTAAGAAACATTCATGTATATTTCTAATATGTCATCATAGTATTTTATAGTTATATATACTATAGTGTTATATATTTTGTGTGACACCAGCTTTTTGGACCATTTTCCTGTCTGCTGCCTTTGACATCATAGCACAGGATAGTCACTACTAGAGAAAGTTGTGATACAACGTGAGTTTTTGTGGTGTCATGAGCGAGTCAGCATTGTCATAACATAATTTCCCTGCAGTTCCACGATTATTCGTCATAAGATTGACAAAAAAAACTAAAATAAGCAAGAATGTCAGATTTCAAATCAGCCACAAAGTAGGCAGTATAGATTTTCTTGATCGCGAACAGCATTTTATGTAGTCTATACATATATTTGCAAGATTACAATAGCAAGTAACAGTTCAATTAATATTTGATAATTGTTTCAATATTAAACTTCCAGGTCAAGTCAGTGTGGTATGTCCTGTAAAACTTAGCACAACCTAATTAATATGAACTTCCAAATGAATACATTGAATAAATGAACATTAAGATTAAAATGAATATGTAATATGGTTCATGGTTCATATATTTAGCAAAATTCCAGCTGACTAACTGACTAAGTTTATGGTCACATGGTTTTTCTGAAGTAAATGTGACGTTACACGACATTGTTTACGAGCTGTTTAATTGACGTCTTTCCACGGATGAAACACTGATTGAACGATTCCATGTGACGATACGGATTTCGATAAGTTATACTCTATCTTTTAACACACTTTCAGATGCTCATTCATGTTTATTTATTATCGCTGTAACTGATAATAAGGTGGAAGAGAAGATCATGTGCTGCTGCTTCTTTTGAGCTGAGCCAGAGCGATCTCACGCCACAGCGCCAAAACGCTATTTATGTTTTTGAATTTCGTGAGAAAATGGACCTAATTCGAAATTTGAGACTTTACTTCATAATAATAGTAACAAAGCACAAATATTATTACGATTTATTGGATAGGCTACGCGCTACAATGTTCCATTCATTCATCAAATGAAAACAGGATGACTAATCGATTCTTGAGGTTTAAAGGGTACCTATTTTGGGTTTTTGAAAATTGCCCTTCATGTAGTGTTTAACATAGATCTAAGTGAACGAAAACATCCTGCAAAGTTTTAAACATGAAAGTTCATCGTATAAAAAGTTATTGTCTCTCAAAAACAAGAGTCGACTCTGAGTCGCTGATATGAATCGTTCGAAGAACGATGCTTTTCCTTTGTCTGGTTGACGTCAACTTGACAAGTTATTTGAATAAGAAACGCCCACTTATTGCGCTCGGAGACGCCAGGGAAAACCGGACCTCCAGGGGTGGCGGGCAAATCTGAAACTGGCCCAGGACGGGCCACCCTGCCTGGGCTGGCCAGGGAGGTCTGAGAGCATGGAGGTTTGGACCCACCGCACCTTTTTGGACTCTGTCGTTTTTCGAGATCTGGGCTTCGGAAAACAATCATGTCGACGAGCCGCTGTGTTTTGAAGTGCGACGCAAAAGCGAACTTTTTTAACCTGCCAAGTGAGGAGTATTTGAAGACTAAGTGGCTGCAGTTCATATATACAAGTACTGCTATACCACACAAGTATAGCCCAAACCTTGTTCTGTGTTCGCGTCATTTTGAAGATGATTGCTTCACAAACCTAAACGCTATAAAGTATGGATTCGCGAGCCTGCTCTATCCTAACGAGCTGAGGATCTGAAGTGTGTTAAATGAGGGAGACATACACAATATGCAGAGCAGTGGGTCTCGAGGACCGGAGTTGAGAACCCATTTAAGGTAATAAGAGTTCCGTTTTTCTGCACAGAGAATACCAATCACAACTGACTAGGTCATCTGACCAATCACCGCAGATTAGCGTCACGCAAAGACGGGTTTTGGTATAAGGACTCGCTAAAACGATTCATATGGGAGTCGGTGGGCAATTCAGGTAAAAATAAATGCATATTATAAGACAACAAAAGTGTTTTTTGTCATTGCATGCTTGTAAAACTGTTGTTGGGGACTCCCAGAACAATATTAGGAACATTTTAAATGACATAATAGGTACTCTTTAAGAATCGATATCGGTTAGTAAAAATGAGAACCGATTAATATCGAGAAATCGATATTTTTTACCCAGCCCTAATCTACAGTAAAAGTAGATATTTGTGATCTCAACAGGAACGTGTTTTTGGGCAAGAAAAGAGTCCAGTGCAGAGAAACAGCACAGGGTTCTGCGAGGCTGAAAGGAGAATAATCACGGGTCTGTGCGCACAGCTAACCTACGTCTCCTGGGAGGAAGAACAGCCAGATGCGATTTACAGCATAATTCAATTGCATACTGTATTTTAGGTCACAAAGGGCAACTAAACTCATTCCTCTACACAGATCTCCAAAGCACTCAAAACAGCCCTCTGTCTCGCCCCCTCCTGAGCACGTCCTTCTCAATTTTTCTCCACTGCTTTAGCTCTATCCCTTTCTAAAAGTGAAACTGTGATGTGTATAGAAAACAATATGGCATTTCACCATTTTCCTCAGACAAAGAGAGTAGGAGAGATGGGGGTAAAGAGAAGTGCCACAGCAACAATGTCTGAACACACAGAAACCTCGCCACCTGCGAGTCCATTCAGTTTCCTTACAAAGATCGTTGGGGGGGGGGGGGGGGGGGGCTATACAAAAACCAAGAAAATCCCAAGGATAAAAATCACATCCTCAGTCTTTTCCCTCCACTCATGTTCAGACATGAATGATGCAAGCAGAATTCACTTATTCACAGGGGTCAGACGGAAATGCTGAGCTGGTCAGCAAATTGAGTTAAGAAACATGATGTATGTGACGCTAGCACTGCTTTAATGCGTCTCTGTTGTGAGAGGCAGGGAACTGGACTGCACCAGAGATTTTATTCTGAGGAGGAGGAGGAGATGTCAACCTCCTCCGTCCGTATCGCTGGAAAAGAACAGTCAACAAGGCCCAAATTGGATAAAATTATATAATGGCGTCACTGAAATGCTTTCTTTCAAACGAATGGCATCTAGTCTCCCTGCTAGCTATTAAGGCCCTTCCATAGAAAACGCAATGAGAAAAAAAGTTAAAAGAATCAGATCTATGGTCTATTGGCACCTAAAGCAAAAGAAATATCAATTGGAGTAAAAAAAAAGCAAAATTCACACGGTAAAACGAATGGAGCAATGCACTCTGCTTGTACTAAAGTAAAACCATTATTATAGTGAATTTTAATCATCAAGGTCAGCAGCAAAAAACATTGTGAAATAAAGCAAGATTAAAACCATAAAGTATCTGTGTCTTTCAGTGAATTCAGTGGTGCTGTCTTCTGGTAGCTGTGTACTAGATAGCACTGATGCCACCATTTCATTTACCGAACCCGAAACCCAAATTCTGCGTATCATCCGATGTCGGCGTGATACCGATACGATACCAATGGTGTTTGTTTTTTTAGAATATCTACATCTCACTGTGTAGGAACAGATGATCATTCTTTTGTGTGTCAAACAGCCCAGTGAATACACCCTATTTTATTATTAAAAAAGGCATGTGCGTATGTATGTATATGCGTATGTGTGACATTGTGCATTATCCTGCATGCATGCATACACACATTACATACGTGCCTTTTTTAATAATAAAATAATTAGTGTTTGACCCCCTTTCGCCTTCAGAACATATATATATATATATATATATATATATATATATATATATACACATACATACATACATATACACATATATATATATTTATATATATATATATATTGGGGCTGTCAAACGATTAATCGCATTCAAAATAAAAGTTTGTGTTTACGTAATATATGTGGGTGTAGTGTGTATAATTATTTTGTATATATAAATACACACACATGCATGTATATATTTAAGAAAAATCTAAAAGTACATACTTTATATATATTTATACATAATTAATATTATGTATAAATATAAATATTTGATATATTAAGAACACATTTTTCTTAAACATATACATGCATGTGTGTATTTATATATACAAAATAATTTTACACACTACACCCACATATATTATGTAAAAACAAACTTTTATTTTGAATTAATCGTTTTTGACAGCCCTAATATATATATATATATACACACACACATACATATATATATGAAGAGTTCAGATGCAAAAGCCACTAAATGCCATTTGAAATTTTCTTCTAAAATGATCATTTTTATCAAGCTTGTATATTTAAGTTCAGTAATTTCACTTAAATTGCAATGAAGATTACCTATTAATTGTCATTTAAGTGAAATTACTGAACTTAAATATAGAAGCTTGATAAAAAATGGTCATTTTAGAAGAAAATTTCACATGGCATTTAGAGGCTTTTGCATCTGAACTCTTCATATATATATATATATACACACACACACATAGGATAATCACAGACTAAAACAATATATTATGAGCTAGGCAGATAATTCAGTGGCAAAATAAACAGTAATTCTATAGAAAAAATATTTATCTAAATGTACATTATTTCTTAATGTGATTTACCTTTACCTCAATGAAAGGCTAGATTTTTGCATATTTTTTGAATGAAAGGTCAAAAGGGTAAACAATCCAGATGAATTTTTACAGCTATCTTTGATCATATTTACCATGGGTGCCAATAATTCCGACCATAACTGTGTCACGATAGGCAGGAAAAGACTCTCTCAACTTTCATACTGAATTTAAAACAGTTTAATAGAAGTGCTGGGAAACGGTCGGATATCATGTGACAGGCATCAGAGTCAAAGTTATGGCTGCCACTGCGTGTGTATAATTTATAGTCACAGTTTGTCCTCCTTGATCACCGTTCCAGTCTCTCAGTAGAGTGCAGTGCTGCAGTATGACAGACAGAAAGACTGACGCGCGATTGGGAGACGCCGTCAACATACTGACAGTTGACAGATAAAAGTGCAGAGAGCAGAGATGTAACCTCAGCACACAAAGATGACAGACACACACACTCTCAAACAAGCACTGGATGACTGACTCGAGAGGGGAGATGCCGTCATCCTGCGTCACCAGACCACTCACACACCCCCTCCCTCAAAAGTGAGTCACTGTTGTTCCTGAGAAAACTCTCGCTAAGTCAGCAAAGTGATAGCAGCCAGTAAACGGAGCGGAAAAAAAGGGGAGTTTTGGACCTTCAAATTGCAGATCGATGAGGAATTCACAGAGCAAGTTTTAGCTAACAGAAAAGAGAACGGGGCCTGAAACCCTGAAATGCAGTTCTGAAAGTGGGGGCAGATCTCAAATGCCTCATATGGAGAGGGACAAGTAGTTTTAATGCATCCTAAATGTTATAATTAACCTAAATGATTGTGTATCTCATGCAGACCTGCTTTATTCAGTTCTGTAATTTTACTCTCAAGTGAACAAGATGAAACTTTCTTCTCCTTTTGAGCTCTAAAAATGAAAAAATACATACAGGTTTGTGTCTGCAAGTTCTCTCGTCTGCATTTGCATAATTTCGTTATGTTTCTGGCCTTAAGATTGAGCACGGGCGGGTTTTGTTTTTGTGTTTTTTAATTTAGCAATGAGTATTATTTTTAATATTGTTGTGTGTTCCAGATTGTCAGTGGTCTGGAATCTAGCAATGAGCACCAGGTAAATGATTCTCTCAAGTCGTTTCCATCCAATAAACTATAAGCGAGATGGTCTAAATCAGTTAATGATTCTGAATCATTTAAACATCATTTTATCTGCGTATGCAGTGAACTATTTGGCAAGACAAAACTATAACTCAATAAAAAGAAAGTACAAAAAATGCTGGATGAAGTGAAATATGTACCTAAAATCTCTTGAGATCTAACCTGAAATGCATCTGAACGTTTGCAATGGGTGAGACCATTTTCATTTAGATCAACGCCTGCATGCATGGCTTCTGAACGACTTGGGTAAAAGCATTTGCCAAAAAAACATATTTACAAAAAGCAAGGAACTCCCACACACTATCAGTACTTGCAAATGAGTATCAAAATTTTATTAACAACGTTTCAGACTCACGACCTTCATCAGGCATACAGACCATATATCAAACAAAATAATTAAAATACTGCAAATTACTACTTTTATTTGGACATGTAGCACACACACAGTGTACATACCAATTGGTTATTGAATCCAATGATCAGAAGTACCATGTTTTTTTTTGTTTGTTTGTTTTTTAAAACTACCTTGTAAATACCATGGAACATTTAATTAAGTAAACACACATTAGGGTATTTTTTGAAACGCAATTTTGAGAAAATTCAATACATGGTGTAATTTTTTTCTATATGTTTTGCCTTGACAGTAGACTATATGCATATTGTTTCTGATTCCTTCATTGTTAACCACTAACAGTCTTTGCTCATTATACACAACCATTTTTGTTGTTTATTTTTTACTTCCTAATTGTATAGTAATCAAATATTTATTGTAATTACAGCTGCTTGCCTTCATATTTATAAACAAGAATGGCTTAAATGTAGCAAAAATAAGCTGTTATCTCTGAAACCTTTTTTTTTTTTGGACTAGCAACATGACTTGCACAGTAAGATTTAATGACTTGTTATTTTTCTAATAAAAATATAGTTCAAAATACACTGTAAAAATATTTTCAAGATTTGTTATCACAACATTTTCTCTTTTGTCAAATCAACTTAAATAAAAAAAACTTATTTAGTTGAGATAACTTATTATTTTGAGTTTCTGATGATTAAATTAATCTCCTTCATTGTATTAACCCACTTTTTCCAGTTAAATCAACTTAAAATTAAGGCAACCAGGTTACTTACTTTAAGTTAAACCAACAATATTTTTTTTACAGTGTAAAAAATTTCCTGATTTTCTTTAACTCATTTTAATCCCTATTTTCACGAAAGACTGGGTTGTCACAAGGTCTATTTCTATTTATACAAGTACTGACATTTCATGTTAATGTGGTGTAATGAAAATAAAATATGCAAGTTTTGATCAAAAATGTGTTTTCTAGATATTACCAACTATCATCCGAACATGTGTTGTGTGGCTTGTTTTCATTGTGTTGTGAACTACTGGGCCACTAACACCATGAGTACACTGCAAGCAGTGTGATCTAACACAAATCTAGAACGTTCTGACGTTCTTTGTAATAAAAGTGTGTCCTAGTTTTGCCCCACATTGTCTGTTGCTTCATATAAGACACACCATTTGCGTGTTTAATTAATATTTAAATCTCGTCCCATTAGTTGTTACATATACACTAAAGAACATTTCGCAAACTGAGCAGCTTTATTCGATTCACATGAGTATATTAGTATTTAAGGCACTTCCTGTAGTATGGGTATAATAATAGCATGAAACAGGATACTGCACATTCACACTGAACTCATCAAGCATCCAATGAGCTGTCGCTGCACAAATACCCACAATACTGTGCAGACATGCAGACCCTGGAGGGAGAGGCTCAACTCCCAGAGCACCACTTTTGAAAGTTCAGGCTAATCTACCCTACCACTGAGAGCTTGAGAACAGCTTCAACTCACAATGAGATATAACTGCTAACAGGCAGCGCTAAATAGTGGTGTAACAATATATTTATGGAATGATTTGGTTCGATACATGATACTCCTCTCATGACGATACTATAATATGCCAAAAGATTTCAAATGGTAAGTGTTTTTTTTATTACAACTTCTAGGATATATAATAACAGTAACAAAAAGTACAGTTCTTAAAATGAAAAATTTGGTATTTCATCAAGAATGTATTTGAATAGGCTCCGCAAAAACAGGGTACTGACACAAGAATAATAATAGCCCTATTTCATGATTCGGCTCAGCTAAAAACATAGAATTATGTCAAAACATATGCTTGCACTCTGTCCCTGACTACATTTAAAATGTTTGAAATATTGTATTCTATTCATTAATGCTTTTTTAAAGTATTAATAATGAATAAACATGGAAGCGCAAATGTGTGACCTTCTGGATTTACCATATTTAATGCTAAATTCTAAAAGGTTTGGTAACTATACATAGGCCTAATGTATTGTCCAAATCCAACCCTCAACAATGCGAGTAAATTACTTGCATATGAGACCAAATCTCATGCTAGACAGATAAAAAAAAAAATAGTGTACATATGTATGCCAGTAAACCGTACGATTTCACTTGCCTGTGATTGAGAAAGGGGCCAAAAATAAATTTAGTTATAGATATAATTTCATTGCCTGCCGAGCACAATCGCTTGACTGAGAGTGCCCTCTGATGCTTTCACTCACACGCACTCAACGTGAGAAAGAGGGAGGCTTGTAGAATTGATATGCAAGATCTAAATCCAGGGCCCGACATTAAGGACTGTCTGATGGCCAACAGTTGATGGAACGTTTTTAATTTGCACACGTTTTTAAGCCATTCCAATTAAAACGTTCAAGCACCGGAAGATACAAAAGAGAACTTAATTCATAACTCAGAAATTTTGTCCTCAGAAATTGTCAGCACATGATACTGAATTGAGTTCTCTTTCTTACTAAGCTTGAACTGACAATCACAAAATTATGTCAAAATGCCCGTCTTGGCGAGTATCTTACTAAACATAGCCAGCTATGTCTTACGTGAACAAACAGTCGAGAAAGAAAATGGATGTGAAACAGTATGAGTGTACTATTATGTCTTAAAGTGACAGCAGCCTAATATTCCTCCTGCTGTCTGTATTTTTTTAATGCTAATTAGTGTTGTCAAAAAACTCGGTACTTCGGTACCAAGTCGGTACCGAATACCAGGTTAATCCAGTTCTAGACGCGCTGTCTGAAAGGTGCACAGTTGCGTCCTCTTTATAACGCTGATATGGCTCTCCCTCCGAATCCACTTGTTGACACGAAAGGAGGAAAGAGCCACATATGGAAATATTTTGGATTAGGCTAATGTCACGTTGCTATAAGAGGCCGATTACATGCAAATTCGCAATTTCAAATATAGGCGAGAGGCAAGCGCGCTCATAATAAAAACTTGTTGCATAGCAACGACATACGCCGAGTGAGGGCAAGCGCTTTGGAAAGAATAAGCACGCGCAACAATATAATAAAAAACACGCGCGATATGTGAACGGCCTCTAAAGTGCTTTCGGGGTAGTTTTACGAGTACATGAGCACAGTAGTATCCACCCGACACCAGAGTACTACTGGTATTAGTATCGACGCATCCCTATGTCATTTAATGTCAGTGCCAGTTCTAGGCGTATTCTTGCCTTTATAACTCAGCAGGTTTAAAAAGCCTTTTTAAAATTAAATATGAATGCAGTTTTAGATTAAACAAAAGTACAGTCAAGTCAAATAAAACATGTTTTATCGCCTGTATAGTTTGGTAATGCTACAATAAGATACCATTCATCAACATTACTTAATTCACATCAACACATTGAGTGAACAATATATTTTTACAACATTAATTAATTGTAAATGTTATTTAAAACAAACACTTGATTGTTCATGTTTGTTCACTTCATTCATTGTGCATTAAATAAATGCTAACAGATTAAAACTTTACAAACAACTTTAAAAATGTGTTAGTGTACTATTGTTTATTTTAGGTAATTTTATCTAATCTTTTTCTAAAGTGTTTATAATACAAATGTACAGTTTCCATACTTGTAACCGTGATAAACACGGTTAAACTAAGCTTTGGTACCGAAATTGGTACCGAGGACCGTGAATTTTTACTGGTATTGGTACCGAATACTGAAATTTTGGTACCGTGACAACACTAATGCTAATTAAACAACAAGAGACTCACTCACTGCTCTTGATTGAATAACTTTTGTAGCATTTATTAATAATTCATCTATATTTCATTTATACAGTGAAGACTATGCAGTGCTATTTTACATTAGTACATTACTGTACTTAATCTAATCTGCAGATATAACTACTGTTAGATCTACTTGAAAAAAAACTGACAAGAACAGTTTACTTAATTTGTATCTTTGTTCTACTGTGTTGCATTGCTTGTAGTTTAATTATTTGTACTTATTTTAAAACAAACAGTTTACTTCTCTTTAATAATGTAAAATATTTTTATTGCATGTAATATTTGTTTTATTCTTGCATTCCATGTAAAATGTCTGGCGAGTAAAATACAAAATTTACTAGCCAATGGCGACTCGAGCTTCAGTGTGACCATAGAGGGTTGCTATGCACTCAATTGTTGCATTTTTGTAATGCAATATACTGACACAATATACTGTTACACCCCTAAGTGCTAATGTCTTCCTGAGAAACTCGGGAACAATTCAGGTTACAGTGAATTCAAGTAACCTTTGATTAACGCAATGGTTCAAAGTTGGCAAGTTTTGATTAGAAGTCTTTAACCACTAGGCTACATAGTCAAAAAATGTACTGAATACACATACTACTACTCTAAATAATATCACACCATAACTTTTGATCATTTTTAAAACATGAAATCAAAATTGAAGGATTAGTCAATGTCTGTTAATGTAGTCATACAAGCTGACTCGAACTTTTAGTAATTTGCAAGGCGAGTATCTATGCTAATGCAAAGTTAAATATGCATAACATTATATATCTAATATTGGAATTACATCACACTGTGCATGCAAAATTAGACAAATTATAAAGTGAATTTGCAAGTGCGTTTGAATTTTGACCACAGCAGGCACATGCATCTCAACTTTAACTCTCAACTTTAACACAAGCTTTTTCTGGCAATATATCACCATCAATCAGTGTTAAACCTGGATCGTTTCACATGCAAGCTGCTTTTCTCCATCTCAAAACTTTGGTTGTCAGTGCATCCCAATATCAAACATGGAATCTAATAAATGTATACTGTACACAAGCTACATTGTACACCTTCAGGCCTTTCTTATCATAA
Organism: Cyprinella venusta; assembly: GCA_038021265.1. Lineage (NCBI taxonomy): Eukaryota > Metazoa > Chordata > Actinopteri > Cypriniformes > Leuciscidae > Cyprinella > Cyprinella venusta. Next base: position 12,672,409 of record CM075868.1, read on the forward strand.
TTACGTGTTGTTACTACATCTCTCGCTCTGCGAGAAGATGGCCATCATAACATGGCACGTCCTTCACTTCATTACTACACATTAAACAGCCTCAACAAAAACCCAGATATGCAATTGAAATATCTAGCTTCCCCATCAGGCCTCCCACGCATTAAAATAAACAATTGCAGCAGATTTTTGGCACGCAACTTATGTATTGTTAAAACATCTGCGGGAAGTTGTGATACTGTGATAATACCGCTGGATCTCTTTTCAACAAGACCGCCATTGCTGCACCAAATCATAATGTGACCCTTTTATATGAAAACTACTCAAGTACACTTGACAAGAGCTCGAACAAGTGAAGTAAAAGGAGGACTGGAGTGTTTTGGTGCTATTCCCAGTCAGCAAAGATGACCTAGAACCACCGCCGCCCGCAGGCAGCAGATGCATCCACAGGGGTTAATTAGCCCAGCTCCAGCACCATGGCAACGCCAGCACACCTGAGCACTGTGAGTGTGTGTGTGTTTTGCACACTCATCCCTCTCAGTGCCAGCTTGTCCACGCTAAACGGCTTAAATAGAAATTCTATATTCTGATGCCAGGGGAGCAAGTCTACAGCTGACTAAACATCAGTGGTGAATTTCCAGAAACGGAATCTCTAACTACAGATGAGATGGATTAGTGCAGGCTTTTGCCTCACATTACATTATTTACATTCTGTTTACCTGAGAACGCATAACCTACTGAACCCAACGACTTAATCGAACTGATGGATAACGCAAGCTTCTGCCAGCGGTTGCCTCACCTTTGTAATCCAGATGCCAGCAACATGCCAAGACAAAAGCATGACCTCTGTAGCTCACTTCCATTTTTTTGTTTTGTTTTTCTTGAGGGCAGATCTCTCCACAGATACATAAAAAAGGGAATCTCCTCAACCACCAGCTATGTGCAGCATCCACCTGGATAATACGACGGCAGCCATATTGCACCAACTTATTGATGGAGAAGAGACAGTGATGAAGCCAATCAGTATGGGGATGATTAGGAGGCCATGATGATGGACTGAAGCCAATGGCCAAATTTGGCCAGGATACAGGAATTACAACCCTACTCTACTTTTTTCCTGGGATTCTTAATTACCACAGAGAGTCAGGACCTCGGTTTAACATCTCATCCGAAGGACTGTGTTTTTTTGACAGTATAGTGTCCTTGTCACTATACTGGGGGCGTTAGAACCCACAAAGACCACAGGGTGTGCACCCCCTGCAGGCCTCACTAACACTCACAACCCTGCTTAGCTTCAGTGGGAAACCAGTCTTGGGCTACAGGGTGATATGGCTGCTAACCTATCACAATAGAAGACCGTCAGGTTCTCGGTAGGTGTACACGTGCGCAAAAACATGGATGGATCGACGGACGGACAAACAAAACAATGCAGCACCAGAAGTCGTGTTAATGGTAAGTAGGTCATTTTACACTGAGACAAACCGCTTTAGTAATAAAAATTCTTCTGTCCATTCGAAGTTGACTGTAAAGAATTATACTCATCCTTTTTTTCTTTTAGCCATTTCACGTTGCTAAAAAAAATGAAGAAAGTGGCTGTATAGTTTTTCCAACTGATTAATGAAAACGACCAGGAAATAACCACTTCATATTTGTCAATAAAATTTGAGCTTTTCGTACCACATCGCAGTTGATTTTATGTATTATGCATGACAAACATGCATAAATTAGTTACGTAACATTTTTTTAATGTCATATGTAGATTTTTATTACACTAGCAACACTAAGAGAGCCATAGTCCACTGTTTATGATCGCTTTTGTAAATGGACTGTGTGGTCACAGTTATGAATATGCAACTACTTCCAGACTTCCTTGTATTTTATTTTTTAAAGTGAGCAGAATAAAATAAAATGTGTGTGATTAGCAAGCTTGGGGCGTCAGATTGCCAGTCTTTTCAGTCAAGTCCAAAGCAAGATACAAACATGCAGCAACGTGTCATCATGGTAATGACAATATAAATAAACCAATAATTTGAGATTTGCTAATGCTATATAATATCCATTGCTTTAAAGGGATACTCCACTTTTTTTGGAAATATGCTCATTTTACAACTCCCCCAGAGTTAAACTGTTGAGTTTTACATTTTTTGAATCCATTCAGCCGATCTCCGGTTCTGGCGGCACCACTTTTAGCATAGCTTAGCATACATCATTGAAGTGCACAAGACCAGTAGCATTTCTGTCAAAAAAAATTACCAGTGTTTCGATATTTTTCCTATTTAAAACTTGACTCTTCTATAGTTACATCGTGCACTTAGAGGAAAATGTAAAGTTGCGATTTTCTTGGCTGATTTGCAGAGAACAATACTCTCATTCCTGCGTAATAATCAAGACACTTTACTGCCGTACCATGAATGCAGCAGGCGCGATGACTACAAAAACTTAGTCCCGGTCACGTTAGAAGCTGCGTCATAACATTACGCCTGCTGCACTCATGGTACAACAGTGAAGTTTCCTGATTATTACGCAGGAATGAGAGTATAGTTCCTAGTCATATCAGCCTAGAAAATCGCAACTTTACATTTTCCGTTTGTCTCAGTGCACGATGTAACTATAGAAGAGTCAAGTTTTAAATAGGAAAAACATCAAAACACTTTGGAAATTTTTTTGGGAGAAATGCTAATGGTCTTGTGCACTTCAGTGATGTATGCTAAGCTATGCTAAAAGTGGTGCCGCCAGAACCAGAGATCGGCTAAATGGATTCAAAAAAGGTAAAACAACAGTTTAACTCTAGGGGAGTTGTAAAATGAGCATATTTCCAAAAAAAGTGGAGTATCCCTTTAAGTAAGTACCCAACATATGTACGCATTGTATTGTGCTGGTGCCAATGTATTGAAACAGTGAGTTTGAGTGACTGAATGTTCCAGTAGTACAGGTTGCAGGAAGGTTGAGATGAAGTCAAATTAAACATATTAATCTGTTTATCTACACAAACTATGCAAACATCTTGGTCAACACTAACAGCCTGTGTTAGCACACACACTCTCGAAGGTGTAGCAGAAGACATTAATTACTCCACTAAGACTGAAAGCAGGGTCTAGAACTGGCAGATGGTGACCTCACACAAGAGGATGGTCCTGAAGGAAAGTGCCATTGATTTTCCCCTTCCTTTCTAAGCAGGGGCCAGATGGGAACAGTGCCTCTTATTGACGTAACACTTCCACTTTCATTGCCAATTCAGCCAGTAAGCTTCACTCATTGTAAGGAGGCAACCCCAAGATGTAGTGACAGAGGCTCAACTAATCTGTTAGTTTTCTTTACAAAGGTGGGGGTTGGGTGGTTGTTGATGGCCTGATTGCAGATACAAATGTTTAAATTTAAAAGACCAGGTAACGTGCTTCTACGTTCTACTGAAATTAGAGCAGGCGTAGCAAGTGTGCAACTGGAGTATTCCCCACTGTGACTGAGGCTTCCCCACAAACCACTGCATCACCAACAATGATGCCTAACAACACGGATATTCAGACAAAGCAAATGTACCCTAGGCAGTTATGATGAATGAATGACAGAACAATTTTAATTGGTATTAGCGAATATAGGACACAACACAGATTGACCCATTATGTGAAATCCTACAGAAGAAACAAAGCATCATTTTTCTACAATGTCTATAAGCGAGAAAGCTATTTTTAAATGTACAACAGATGGAGAAGTGTAATTATTAAGGCCAAGAGACAAAAAAAGGGAATTCCAGTAAAAAAAAAGAAAACAACAAAATGGAAAAAAGACAGACTCGAACTAATTTAATTTCCCAGTTCACCTCAAAGGTGGGGCATTACAGGCTGTGGAAAATCTCAACAGACATTTCAAGATGAAGAGCTAGTACAGCTGTGAAATGTTAACATTTTGAAAGTTGGTAAAGGGATACTCCACTTTTTTTGGAAATAGGCTAATTTTACAACTCCCCCAGAGTTAAAAAGTTAATTTTCACCGTTTTCAAATGCATTCAGCCGATTTTCTGATATTTCGAAGAATATCAGTTACCAAACAGTTTCTGGTCTCATTGACTTCCATAGTATATATTTTTTTCCTACTATGGAAGTCAATGAGACCAGAAACTGTCTAGTTACTGATATTCGTCTAAATATTTAAAAAATCGACTGAATGCATTCGAAAACTGTAAAACTCAACTGTTTAACTCTGGGGGAGTTGTAAAATGAGGCTATTTCCAAAAAAAGTGGAGTATCCCTTTAAAGGATCAATGACCTGAAGTGCATTCATTTATTTAAAAAAAAAATAAAAATAAAAAAGTAAAATTCAGCTTACCTTACACATTCTATAATGAGATCATTCTGCCTTAAAATTCATTTTGATGTTCATAAATGTAAGAGTGTCCTGATGTCATAATGAAGAAAACATATTTTTGAAAACTCTGACAAGAAAACATTAAGTAGGTTGGCATAATATATTTTTATTAATAATGTATTATTCAGTATACTACCATAAAACTTCAAATAGCAGCCCATTTTTATTTTCCAAAAATCGTCGAAGTGCACTGGCTTGTATTTGAGACCGGCCTTTTAGTGTTGAGATGTTTTTCACTGAGTGTAGGCCTAGAGTCTCTAATCTCTAAAAATCTCCAAATGGTCTATCTCTCTCATTCTCTCTCTCTCTCTCTCTCTGCCCTGTCAAGCACAGCAGTCATTCTATTCGACATCACTTGCAGATCAAAAAAGGCAATCATATCAGCGTTTGCTTCCTCCACCTCCTTTTCATACCATGCGCTTGTATAAATTGTTTGTTATGTAGCCTGTAATGTTGATTTGTGAGAAAACTAGAATGCAGGTTTGAAATAAACATCATCTATGGAGGGACAAACATTTGTGTTGACAGCCGCCAAAAAGAGGACGATCTGACGTTTTAGAAGATTAAACACAACCCGAAACTAAAAAACAGACCCGGCCTCTATTTGAGACCGGCTTTTATTTACCCAAACCTGCAGCCACAACATGCGTGTAAAAGAGACAGGCGTCTATTTTGGATGCGGCTATTATTTGAAGTTTTACCGTATTTTAAACTTATTTAGAAATATAAACATACAAATTTGCTTCAATACTTCACTACACGTTCAGCAACATACAGAAAAAAAGAACTTCTTGGACCTTTTTATGACAAGGTAAGGTCAGGTGGCAAAATGTCATTTGGTGTGACTTTCAAAAAGAATTATATTACATTTTAGTAGAAATAATAAAAAATAAAAACTACTGTATATGATTTGTACATTCACATATACTCAAGGTGTAAGGTAAACAGCATTACGTTTTACTTGATGGTTACACCGCATTACATTTTTATAGATAGTCAATCAATTCTGAAAAAGAATGTATTGGTCTAATGTGACTAAGACAAAGTGACTGACAGCAAAGCCACCGGGACAGGTTGCAGCTGGAGGACATCCACCCGACCCACAACAGAGCGATCGATGCTGAAGGAAGTGACATCACTCCCCTGGAGACATTAATGGGGGGAAGCAGCACAGTGAGCAGAAGGAAGGCCACAGCTCAGGCGGCTATTTCTGCCTCCCAGAGATCTGAATCAGAGCAACGCTATTGTTTTGGTTGGGGTCTACCCCCCCTGACCAGTAAGATGAGCGATTTCAGGAGAACGAGGGCCAGAAGGTGTTGCTACTTCTGCTGTGACTGTCTTTAAAAACAGAAACACAAAGTTCTGCCTCACTCCAGTCATGCAAAGGAGCTTTTCAACCTTTATGCTCCTCTACATAATGAGAAGTGACCCTATTAAACTTTTTCTTCTGGATAAGGCTGATAGTAAATCAAAGATTAAATTGAAATCTCAAACACAGATGTGTTTTGCAAAAAAAAAAAAAGTAATAATAATAACAATTAAACCCACCTGTGTTTATAATTTTCTGTTTTAATGTAAATGTATCACATTTGATTAAGTAAGAATTCGATTTTAATTAGGCCTAATATTTCAATTACCAGCTTAAATAAGTCTGTTTTCCCTGGCTGGCTACAGTGTTCTCTTCTGAGCACAGTGAATTCATTAATGCTTTTTATATGAGGTTCTGGTGTTTTTAGTTAAGGGGACTTTTTAAGATCAATAGGAAAAAAATAAGTTATTAATATATCATAATATAATGTTATTATTATAATAATGTGAAATTGTACTGCTATTGGTACCGACTACAGGAATTTTGGTAGAAACTAACATATGTTGTCCTGTAAAAAAATAAATATTTAAATCTACACTCTAAAAATGCTGGGTTGATTTTACCCAATTTTGAATCAAATATGGACTAACCCAGCCGTTGGGTTAAATTTTTAAATTGCATTTTCAATCCAATGTTTGGGTTTGTCCAAATTTGACCGAAAATTGAGTTAAAACAACCCATTTTTTATATGAAAAAAACTAAAAAAAGAAACTTCTTAGTACACTCTAAAAAATGCTGGGTTGTTTCAACCTAAATTTGGGTCAAATATGGACAAACCCAAATATTGGGTTAAAAATGTCATTTACAATTTTAACCCAACTTCAACTTTCTCTTTCAACTGTATTTTTTTTTTTAAATTACATTTTTAACCCAGCATTTGGGTTTGTCCATATCTGACCCAAATTTGGGTTGAAACAACCCAGCATTTTTTAGAGTGTAAAGTCCTGTTAACAAGTTTTGGGGATTTTTTTTTTACAGTTGTTTACCATTAAAATTACAATAATTTTTTACAGTGTAGAATGCACAGGACATTTATTATTATCATCGTAATTATTTGATGCATAGAGAATGTGAAGATGAAGAATACACCATTTATTTGAATCAAATAGAAATAAATAGAAATAGATATTATATCAAACATAATGCATTTTTATTGAGTAAAAGGCTCAGCTACTTTATAGGTTCACCATGAAATCAAAACTGACTATTCTTATTTTTATGCAATATTGCAGTATTTATTATTTATCAGTGGCAGTACAAAATTATTTTTAATCATATGCCCCCATAATCTTTAAACAAAATAACTTCCTCTAGCAGAAGAACATTGTCTAGCAGCAGAACAACATTGTTTTCTTGTTCAAGAAGCCGCTTCACTTGGATATACGTCACAACAGGGAAGAAAAGACTATCGCAACTTCCGTTTTATGTTGGTTTCATCAAGGTTCATTGCGATTCCAAACATATGAATGGTAGTATATAATGTATGTGGTTTGATTAGTCACAGGAGAGAGTCCTGGCTACATTGGTTTCTGTTTGCAGCTGTTCCAACATCACTGACATCATACTCGCCCGCAAAACACTGCACCACACTGATACACCGCACCACACTGACACGCCGCAAGATCTAAATCACTAACTTACAAATGGGCTCATGTCAAAACATGTGAATGACATCTGGGGGAGGGGACACCCATTTACAACCATTCCAGTCCAATAAAGAAAAGAAGAGGACAGGAGAATTAAGCAATTGTATCGTCGTGTGAGGTCATCAAACAGGTAAATCCCATGGTGTGGTATTACAAACGGAAGTCAGCTTTAGTTGTTTTGGTGAGCTGCTCTTTTGACAAGAGATACAAACCCAACCCATCAGCAGAGTGCGTAGGCACGCAGAGGACAAAATGACAACAAAGGCCTGTGTCTCTAGAGACATTACATCACCAGCGTATCACCGTATCACTGAGACGGTCTGGTATTTCCTATGTTGATCTTCAGAGACAGTAGTGACAAGGTGTCACATTGACTCCAACTTTACTGGCAAACCAGATCTACAACATCATTGCAGTTGTGAACAATACAATAGGAACTAAATACGAGAAATGTCTGCAATCAGCCACCAAACTGCATCATGGTCCTGATCGTATCAGTCTTAAGATAATGTCAGAGAACGGAATGGCTTCATTATGAATTGTGAAAAAAAAACCTTCCTTAAATTTTCAGGTTTACTCTTCTCTTTTTATTATTATTGTTAAATAATAATTGAGCTTGTAATACAGAGTAGCCATCAAGCCATTTTTTTTACAAATGTCATGATTTAATAATTCATAAATATGTTTTTGAGGACTCACACCACAATACATTTATTTACATTTACAATCTGAATCTGCTGTGATAAAAATATCAAATTATGTAAATATTTTAAGAGATATTACCTCCACAGACCCTCATGATGTGTAAAGTTCAGTAATTCTCTGATATCATGTAGGGCTGTGAAACAATTAATCGCATCCAAAATAAAAGTTTGTGTTTACATTATATATGTGTGTGTAGTGTGTATAGTTATTTTGTATATAGAAATACACACGCATGCATGTATATATTTAAGAAATATTTGCATGTATATATTTTAAATATATTCATACAAAATTTATATTATATATATATAAATATAAACATTTGATATATTAATAATGCATTTTTCTTAAATATATACAGTACATGCGTGTATTTATATATCCAAAATAATTATACACACTACACATACATATATTATGTAAACACAAACTTTTATTTTGGATGCGATAATAGCGATTAATCGTTTCACAGCCCTAATATCATGTTCCTGTTTCCGCATGTTGGTTGCATTACATTACTTTGTTGGTCCCACAACATTATTTTGACAAGGCAAACTATATATGATATGAAATATAATTTGATATATACATCAAATATCAAGTGGTTTTGTTGATAATAATTAATAAAGGACGATTAAGCCAAACTAAATTGTTTTTAAGAATTTTTTAATAATTCTTTTAATACGATTATTTTTTTCATTATGATTTCAGAACAGTTGTATCAGCCAGGACATGACCATGAATTCAAATTCAGGTCATCGTAATTATCATAAGAATAGCATTTTATAGGGTAGCACGATAATGATTAAACTGATGATTGCAATAATTTTGTTCAATTATTTTGTTTGTTGGCCAATTGGAAATTAAAAGGTGCACTGTGTAACTTTTTGGTTCAAAATTAACAAAATTTAAATGAGTCAATACACCATCAATCCTTCTTCAAAGGTTTTTGTCTTACTCTGATTCATAATGGTAAACTCGTTATAAGTGTTTATATTTTAGACAGAGCAGGATACTTTTCATGTGAAATCGCGCACATGACTCGTCTGTGTGTGTCTCGTCAAATCCATAGACAAAAGTTGCTCCAGTTACTATGATCCATGTGAGTGTGGCAAAAGTTATTTGTCACAATAAGCGAGAAAGGCTGACATGGAGAGGAGCTTCTGTTAGCAAAAAGAGACTGCGACAGAGCTCATTATAAAACGATAATCAAACTCGGCCAACAACTAAAGGGTCAAATGTTACATAGTGAACATTTTAATATACCTCTACCCCTTTTAATATATATATATATATATATATATATATATATATATATATATATATATATATAAAGTAACAGTAAACTGTTACCCCTTTTAATATATATATATATATATATATATATATATATATATAAACAGTAACAGTAAATTGAACATATACTTCACTTGCAATTGCATTACTTGCAATTCAGTTGCTTTGAAAACCTCAGATTCAAATTGCTCCATATGATGCACATTCTACAGACAGACCGCAAAGACGCTTTTTCCCTCTTTCTTTCAGCCATTTTCATCTTTGAAATGGCTAAACACTGCAAACTGTAATTTCCAGCTGCTTTAGATCATCTCAAAAGCTAAAAATTCCTAATATTAATTCTGAATTGTTACATTTTTACTTTGTATTGTATGACAGAGGGTGCATGGACCCCATTTATTCACCAACCATAATCGCAAACAATATGGTTTGTCACAGAAGTTTCAGATTTAGTAGCAGCAAATGGCAAACGTGGCCATGTAAAGGAACAAAGAGAGGCAGTGTGACGCTGTCATTCAAGCAGAATTTCACAATGGAAATTCTAAAACATAAAAAATTACGTAAAACACTGGTTAGCAATGCAAGAAAATGGAAATGTCTAAAAAAAAAATAAATTAAAAAAAAAACGTTTTCAGGACAAATAGGCCAGGAAAATATTGTGACGATTATTTTTAATTAAAGCAGAAATCGTTATCACTATTGAAAGATGATTGATCGTGCAGGCCTAGCATTTTGTGTGCATTTTTCCACAAATCCTCATTATCGTCGATTTAAAGGTATACATACCTGAACATTTACGTTTGTGTGAATTCTGTGATCTCAAGGTTGTGGAAGATGAATTTCACTTTGTTTTTTATAGTCCTTTATACTATGATTTAAGGAACTCTCTTAAAAAATCCTGATATATTTTGGAAATGGGGAGATTTTGTGCTAGTTGTTTGAAAATCATGTTTTTGATTTGGCAAAATGTATAGAAAAAGCCTGGTATTTACGGCAAAGTATTTTGTATCCCGTATGAAAAGTCATTTCTATTTGTATGTATATTTATTTTTATTTTTAAGTGGTTTAGTTATGCTATGTTGGACTCTGTATTATGTCACGTGGCTATTTGGTGATATGTGTGAAGCTGTAGTGTCTAATAAGTCCATGAGGGCTGGGCACCAAAAAAGGTGTTGACACTTAAATGAACAAATCAATCAATCAATCAATCAAATCAATCATTTAAAAAATAGCCATATATAATGGGCTCAATTATGATTATGAGGTGCATTGAGGAATGAAATTCATAGACATACAATCCAAATACGTAACACTTTATTTGAAGGGGTGTGCATAAGACTGACATGACACTGTCGTAAACATGACATAACACTGGTCATGAACATGAAGGAGTCTTTATGAATGTTTATGACTGTTGTCATTAAGTGTAATTCGGTAAATTATGACACTTTTAATACAAATTTGACGTTTAAAATGTCTTTGTTATGACAACTTGACATTAACCAAGAAATCATAACCAGTCCAACGTGTTCCACTTTACTTGAGGTAAGGGGAAATATTAATGACACTGTTGTTAAAAAATTTGACAGTGTATTTGACTTAATAAAAAAATTTGAAAAAAATTTGACTTAATGTCATCTTTATAACTAGTGCAACGTGTTACACTTTACTTGAGGAGAAGTAAAATATTCATGTCACAGTTATAATGGTGTCATGACAACCAAAGTTAAAACCAACCATAACATAATGACAGGGTAATGTAATGTTAACACGAAGCTAAATAACTTCTTTAAGTTTGATAATTAGTCCTGTCATGACATATTTGTGACAGGTTGACAGGTCATAATTTCTTGGTTAATGTCAAGTTGTCATAACAAATACATTTTTTGTCTTGGTTAATGTCAAGTTGTCATAACAAGACATTCTAAACAATGCCAACTTGACATTAAAAGTCTCATATTTTACCGAATGACACTTAATGACAACAGTCATAAACATTCAGAAAGACTCCTTCATGTTCATGATGGGTGTTATCACAGTGCCATGTCAGTCTTATGCACACCCCTTCAAATAAAGGTGTTACCCTAAAGGTACATTTGTCTACAGCAAGGAGGAACAAAATGTGGTGATCAGCATAACCACATTATACATTAAAAGCAAAAGAGGAAACAAGTGACTTCCATCTAGAGTGCCTGCTGATGGATTTCCCCACAAAACTGGACAAACAGGTGGATCTTCCTCCAGCTCATTAGAATACAGCAGCTTTAAACAATCTAACACAACTGACTATTTTAATCAGAAACGCGGTGACACCTGACACTTCCTCCAGTGTCAAATGTCCTTTGAGAACTAGGTTAGTCTATATGAGGAGGACGGGATAAAATGGTGTCCCATTACTGCACAGTAAGAGGTGAATATTTTCCAGTGTCACAAGAATAGACAGAAAAACTTGTGTTGCCCTATAGAGAACGTCCCAGCAGAAAATATTTATGAGTAATGCATTTCTGGATAATGCAGATGACAGTGGAGTTACTAATTGCATGCAACAATACTTGAATATCTTGTCATTTAAATTCCCACATCTTGATGTTTCTTATTATCTGGCATCTGGTCTATTATCTGAGAAGAATGCAGAAACAGAATCAAGGCTCAAACGGGAATGAGACAACCATTGTGAATCACCCAGCACATTATTTCAGAGGGCACGGGTGCACAGGTCTGCTGCTGAAAGGATGACAATGTGGAGTGATAAAAGCAGTAAGAGGGGGATGAGGGTGTTGTTTTCGCTTTAGACTGGAAAGAACAAATCGCTATTCAGCTGAGAACTTTTGCTCACTCACCACCCACACTGAGAAAGAAATAAAACCGAGGGAGTGAGAGGGAAAGGGATGGAGAGAGAGCTGATCTCGACTCGAGACTCTTTACAGCTTTGCCTGTGGCAGTGTTTCATCTCTTTCCTTTGAAAGTGACTTAGAAGAGCTCAACTTCCTCTACTGCCTTCTACAACCACCAAAGAATAAAATGCCCTTGGGTCTGACCCATCATGCTACTGATGTTTTGTCCCACTTACTGCTAGAGAACCAAAACCCAAAAAGATGTAACATCTTGGTTTTGTGCACAGCAATACACCTTGTAAAATCAGCATTATATTAAAGGAGCACTTCACCCATTTCAACATTAATCTTTATTGAAAGTGGATCATATGTAGTCGAAATGTAAAAGAATTTTTGAATTTGGTGCCCTCTTAAACCAAGAAAAGACAGAAAATAAATGAAGGGCGCATTTGTATGAAAGACTACAACACCCACAATGCACCACATTGCACAGCTCAGCAAGCCACACCCACTAATCCGGAACTGCGCGCACATCAGAGAAATCATTCTTTCGTCAACAAGGCTAACGTTAGCTGTCACCAGAGATTGAAATTCAATTCACACAAAATTTATAGTTAGTTGGCTGTGGCGAGCAGGACGAGGAACGTGAGAGCAGTGCGAGAGGACAGCGCGAGGCCGGTGGCGTGAGTGATAATGAAAGACAAGAGACGCACCGACCGTAACGTATCTCTCAGAGGAGCGGGAGCATAAACGGCAGATAAAGAGAGAAACAGGCCTGATTTTATGTTGTGTGTGGACATCAGTCGTCAATGAGGGGCTGTTGGCTTATACTTTCGTTTTGAATTTGTTCATTAAAATAATAATTAAAATGTTTAAAATGTTCGCCAATTCCCGCCTCCTCCTTCCCACAACAACAAACCCTGTTAACGTTACATTGGCACACTCATTAGTGAATTACTCCTCGTTAGTATTTCTTTCTAAATATAGTGTATTATTAAATGATACCTGTATGTTCTGTCAGTTCAACAAGGATGGTTCACATCATAACACAAACGTCTGTGTGCTTGTCTGATTCAGAGATTTCCTCCAGGAGAAATTGCCATTGTTGAAATTCTCTACAGCAGACGGACTCTGTCTCTGTAGGCCGTAGCACGCAGTGAGAGCACATGAACAGCAGTCCGCCTCAGCTCGAGCCAGTCCGGGCTCCTCGACCGCGATAGGCAGCCGCCTCCGGTTCCTCCATCAGCTGCTCTTCACTATATTGCGGCTCGTAAAGACAGCCACGAACATTGGACTCAAGCAGCAGAATTTCAAAATCCTCTTTTTCCATATCATGTTTAGTTTCTTCTGTCATTGTCATACTTCCTATCTCTTGTTAGCTTAGCTTCCAAAAACAAGATGGTGGATATTGATTTCAGTTTCTGCAAGTGAAGTCCCACCCACTGAACTGTAATAGGCCTGTAGGGTGAGTGGGTCCCACACCCTTGAATAATGAGGAGCTGATGTTTGTAGTCTCTGCACATTTCAATGAAATGTAACTTCCTGTCGCATCACTGGCGTGAGTGATGTGAATCGCAATGCAATTTTTACGTCATAATAAGCAGGAAATAAAACACTTAAATCCTTATTTCTCCCATCTCAGGGGAAAATAAGGGAATAAACCAGGACCGTTCAAAAATATGACTGAGTTTCTAAAGACAACGCTTAATGCAAATGGGTGAAATGTCCCTTTAATCCAGATCCATTTGAAAATTAAAAATTTTTTCTGCATTTCACACAGCTTGCCCCCCATTAATGTGGAAAAGAAGCAGTCAGTCAAGTAAACATAGTAAATGGATTTCCACTCTAATCAAAAATTGTCTAAACTAAATAGATGTTGTTATAGCTTTTGTAACAATGCGCCTCCATCTTGTAGAACTACAACGTGACGTCACGGGGTTGGTTGGCTCCTTTGGATTAATGAGGATTATTACAGTTTCGATTGTTCTTTGATTTTTCTGCTTAGTTGCTGTAATCGTTACTAGTAATAGATAAAACTCATAATATACGTCACCATGTAGATGATCAAAAGAGGGCTCCAGTGCAATTTGCGCGACAATTCCAGCTGATAACAAAAATAGGCAGAGAAAAATAATTCAGGACTCCAGCAGTAAAGGTAAAGTTGGTTAAAAACGTTATTGCACAATATGCTAAAGGATAAAAAAAAGATGGCAATGAAGATGATGGGATTATGGATAAAGGTTGAAAATTATCCAACGTATGGAGTCCTGATGATTGGTAAATGATTGTTTGGTTCTCTGTTTCAGCTGCAGTTTATGAAAATGGAATCTTAATCCTTTGCTTTAACACTGTAAAACTTATTTTTCCATCCAGAAGCAATTCAATTAGTGGCCTCCCTTTTGTCTTGTGATGCCCTGTGGCTTTCCAGTTTCCATATTTCACTGTCCTCCACTGGCAGGCAGGACAACCAACCCAGTGACATCATAGGTCGTCGTAGTACTACAAGATGGAGGCACCCTTGCTACAGAAGCTATAACAAAACAGACTGATCTCATGAAATGGAGTATGTATGACACGCCAATTCGTATTTCCATTTTTGGCGTGCTATCAACACACAATCGCTTTTCAGAGCATTTATGAACGCCGTTGACTTAACGTTACATTACTGTATAAACATATGACCTACCTCAACCCCGTCCCTAAACCTACCCGTCACTGGGATTAATACCATTTATGAGTCTTCCCCTACCATCCTAAGAAAAAAAAAAATACCGCTCCCCAAATGTAGATGTACATTTTGCTTCGTTTCACTCAGACATTTAAAGGCGTGTACATACACAGAGAATCACGCGGACGTTTAACAGCGTAGACATACATGCATACACACAGACAGCTCAAAATGCGTAAATCTGGCACCCCACCCCCAAAGAAACAACAGATCAGATAAACATTAAATAAACATTTTTTTTTCACAACTTTTTTTTAAGCATCTCACAAGCTTACGGTTTGTCCCCACTGGCACAGGAGCAGACAGAGCGAACGTTTTCAATTCATGGAAGTTAAGCTTCACGCTAACGAGGTGCATTGTGGGATTGACAACAAACCAGAAGGCGTTGAGAGCAGGCGAGAGCGTCACAAGTTTGTTTACAGATATGGATGCTTTGCAGTATACATTCCTTTAATATGTTAAATATTGCAGTTTGGATGCTGGAAACTGGATTTTTAAATGTTTATGAAATTGACAGGATATCTTTACTTGGGGCATTTGGAAACAAAGCTTATTTCCAAATGTAATGGCATGCCTCTATGATGATTATATAATCGTTGTGTTGAAAACAAGGCAAATGTGGCCACATACAAAGCTTCTTGTACGTCTTCTCGCCGGAACAAGGCAGCTAAGCAGCGTGTTCAAAATAAGCAGAAGAGGTGGTTTTCTATGGCGAGGAACTACTACATTACCAACTACTATATTAAATGATAGTGCCAGAAGAATAACGTGAGAACTTTATTATGTTTGGTCATCTCAGTGAGCTTTAAGTTTTTCACATGGACATTAAGATGATTTATAATTTCAGTGCAGACAAGAAACTTTCGGAAATCACTAGTGTGGACAGAGAGTTTTGAAACGAAAATGCCATTTTCAAATATTTCTGAAATGGATTCATGATGTAGCCTATGTGGGAAACAGTGAAGGTCAAGTAATCTACTTACTCTCATAACTAGAAGAGACAGTTACTGCCCCTAATCTGCCTCTTTATTGTTTGTGTTCAGAACCCCACTGAGCCATTTAATTCAACTGTACTGGTAGCTTGTTAATCCCTGAACGCAGTCTAGACTTTGCACGCTTTTCAACATATGGCCCCCCCATATGCTGCCCCCTTCCTCTCTCCTAGTTATAGTTTCTACGGCCGTGCTTCAGGGCCTCCTAATTAAATATAAACAGATATATATGGTCTCCTTGCAGCCATTGCTCTGGTTAGCATTCTACGGCACCAAATGCTTAGTTCAATTTGAGTACAATGTTGACCACAGTGGCTGATAGCTCTGAGAAATGCAAAAGAGTTGGCCAAAATCTTTAATGTACCAGACAGACATGGCCATAAAAGCAGAGTATGACTCAGCAGTAGGATGTGAGATGCAATTTTAAGGATGGACCAATTTGACAGTACAACGTTGTTGCCATTCCACCGTGTGACGCACGCTCCTCCGTACGCATTTAACGAACTATATGGATGGCTGTGACTACATCTCCCTAATGGTGCCCTCCACACAGATTGTATGGGAGGGGCTGTGTTTCTGACATCTGCATGATGCTGCGACCTCTCATTTGGAGGGGGTGTGTTGAAAAGCACTGTTGCCCTAGCACAACCCCAGCCATTAGATCTGCCAGATATTTCCTAGCTAACAATCCCAACAGGGAACCTGTCCTGCATTACAAAAATGGACAGTCTTGGGGATAGGCTTTCGACAGAAAAATTTAACCAGACACACAATGAGCTTCAGGGCTCCAGACTGCGACCAAATGGGCGCATTTTGCGACCAAAATTTGTCAGTGTGCGACTGAATTTTACGTCCAGTCGCACATGTGCGACCAGTAAATTTGCCACACGTCAAACGCATGGTAAGCGTGGAAGGGGCGCGTCAATAAATCCGTGACAGAATAGCGCGCATAAACGTCCGTGGGAAGGAGACGGAGACAAATATCGCAACCTGAGCAATAACTTAAGCGATCTATCGACTCGTTACCTAGCAGCGAATGCAAACAAAGCGAAAGTGGAACTAAAATACGCAACTCATATAGGCTATGCTTCACGGACCGTTGGCGTATTTATTAGTTTGGACTAATAATAGATTATATAATTCTCTATAGAGAAGCGCATAGCCGTTCTTATGGAGCGCCCCGAACCAGTGACAGTAATAAAGCCCCGAACTTGCCAGTCGCGGGGCGATCTCGATCACGCGACACTGTTGGTTGAATTCGCGTCAGAATTAATAACATCATCACTACGAGATCCAGTGAAAAACACTCCGATTCGGCGCAGATTTCTGTTATAAACCATATCAGACCAAACAGTGCTGACGTGGAAACCAGGAGAAACACTCATAGAAGGCTTTCAGTCCACAAATCAGCAACATTCACCATGGATTTAGGCTAATGTCTTATTTAAACACTTATTTAAAAAAAAACATTGTAAACAATTGTTTTCATTTTTTTTTTAATTAATATTAAGACATTATAAATGATAATAACTAAAGTTAACTTCATCTAAATCCTAAATTAAGCTTAGTGATTTATTGTCAGCCCCAGTGCAACCAGTTTTTTTTTTTTTTTTTTTTTTTGTAGAACTCTGTGTAAGTTCTCATTTGAGGCGGTGCTGCCCTCAAATTTTAGTCTGGAGCCCTGTGAACTTAAAATAAAACAGCATATCATAATGTTAAGTCTATTTATTATTAAAGAATATGTCAGTATTACAGTTATTTTGGGTAAAAATTGATTAATTGCATTGCAAGCTGATTTAAGGTGTGCCCCTAAATTTTCTACTTGCGCTCCTAAAATTTTCAGTCAGGGGCAACAGCGCTCCTATTAAAAAAAGTTAGTCTGGAGCCCTGAGCTTCTCAGAGAGCAACAGAACTATGATGAGCCCGCTTATGATCAATATTTCTTCTATTTTCTGGCTGGTTTTAGCACTTTTATTGGCAAATTAGGAGGGAAAACAGCAATTATGACCAACAGCAATTAAGGGGCCAAGCACCGGTCACGGTGCAGAAAAAACATCCTCCATTTTGACGTTTTGCTATCATAGTTAACGCTGTGTTATGAAAACAGCTGCGATTAACTGCTATAGGAGTGAAATTCAAAACGGCTTGACAACAGACCAAATTCGTAAAACTCAGCATGTTATAACAAACTTAATAACTGAGGAACACAGGGTATCTATCAACTTTGTGTGGCCAATAAAGAATGAAAATATGCAGAAGTTTTCAAAAGTTATATAAAAAGCCCCACAAAATGATTCTGTTTACATAGAAGTGTCAGCAGGGGGCGCTTTAGGAGCGGCAGAAACAGCGGTTTCCCTGGTAACGGCTGTACACAAAGCAGCGCTCATAAACGCTGCTTTATATTATCAGGAAAGATAAAGAATGATTGACTGAAAATAACATCGAAACTTTTCTAGAGACAATCAGTTCCCTTCAAAGATCCATTCATTTAAAAAAAAAACCACTACGCGTTTTGACTTTGGAACGTGCAGTGCTCATGTTTATTCAACGATGTCAAGGCAAGGCCTTTTGGAAAATCTCTTTGTGGCGGACACCGGGCATAGCTGATATTGTAATATTGTATGGGAAACACTAATATAATTTGACAGCTATCATAGTTTAACCTATCCATCTTCACAGTCACACTTAAGGCCAATTTATACTTCTGCGTAGGGTGCGCGCAGTAGGTACGGCATAGCATACGCACAGACGTGTCCCATACAGCATACCCTTCGCCGTAGCCTGACTCGCACCTCCTGAAAAATGCAACTACACGTCACGACGACGCGGACCGCAAGATCGGTGATTGGTCGGCTTGGTAGCATCGCATTTCCTCAAACGCATTTCCGCACGTACCTTCTCAAGCATTTCCATGCGTACCATCTCCTCCCACTTCTTCTCTCATTTCTGCCTTTCAGTTTTAGTAATTTCACTATTCACTGTTTTTCCACCTCAATAAGCTCCAACTCCAACATGATCTGCTCTCTTTCAATCGCTATTGCTTGTAGTAACCTAGCCACGAGGAATCTAAACACAGTGAAACATTAAAACCCTCCGCCACCAACTAGTGTTTCGGAGCAGTATTGCAAAGCAACCAAGACCTGAACGCAGAAGTATAAATGCTCACAACGGCATCACCTACGTGCGTAGCCAACGCCGTATACAACGGCGTATCCTCGACGCAGAAGTATAAATTGGCCTTTACTAACACAAACAGCTGTGCCCTCACCACAGTGCAAGTGTAAAGGTACCCTCTAAAACAGTGTCGCGCCGGCCACGCCGTGTTCAAAACGTTATTTGAGTGACATACACCGGTATTTCGGTATGAACTGGTACCACCCAGCACTAATTATTTATTGGCTACTCAGTTCAAAAGTTACCAGCAAATGAAAGGTTAAATTTCAACTGTTGGTGGCAATATAAGGTTGACATTACAGAATCAAATCTTGGTCCGGACACGTTTCATACTTTCCCCAAGCAATCTAACAAATTTCACAACATTTACTCCAAATTCACAAGACATTTTCCATCAATATATTTTTATGCCCATTTTTGGGGCATTACATCACAAATGCTGGACAAAACGTGCAAATAAAATGCTCACAAAAGCACATACACTCATGTTTGCCTTGGGTGTATATAAAATCAATATGAAATCAAAACTGAACACCATTTACTTTAATTCTTGTATGATTGTGCATGATCGATTTCTGAATTTTAGATTCTCAGAAGGTCTGTTTCATCCAACATTCATACAACTCTTCTTTTCCATGCACAAGCTACACTATTCATTCTTATAAATGTCATGCCCTTTATGCAAGAAACAGGGAGGCCAAGATGTGTGTCTCTGGGTTCACAAACATGCCTTGCATAGAGAGCGATCTGCTTAGGCTCAGACCAACCCGTCCCTGATGTGTCAGTAGGAGTCTTGTGTAAAATGAAGTAAAATGCACACCAATATAAATGCCAGTCTAAAATCTGAAGACAGACGTGCTTCAGATCACAGGGCGTGTTAAAGTGTCCCAGTCCCTATTATGGATTTTTGAAAATGACCTTTCATGTAGTGTGTAACATTGTGAATACTCTGACAGTGCACTGTGTGACCGTATATAGATACTGTCTTTCAAAAGTAAGAGTCGACTGAGTCAATGAAATAAATTCTTTTTTAAAACAAGTCATAAGACATTTTGATGTGACATCAAGATGAAACATTAGCATATTTCCCGCCCACTTATTACGCACGCAGACACCAGGGAAAACTTGAACCTCAAACACTTCAGCTGACTCCTGTGGATGCTGGATAGCATCATGTCGAGAAGACGGACCTGTGCTCTATGATGTGACAGTAAAGCCAAAACAGTTTTTTTTTTCACTACCCAAGGATGAGCATGTGAAGAATCAGTGGTTAAAACTCATCTTTAGCATTATATCAAAGCAGTATAAATCTAAACATTTGCTGTGTTCCCTTTATCTTATTGACGACTGCTTTTCAAATCTCTGGTTTTCAATGCAGGATTAGCAAACCGCTTGCTCTTGAAAGATGGTGTTCAAAATACTTAGTTTTATATTGTGTAGGTCTCCTGCTAACTGGCTATTATTACTGTCTTATTTTATGTTACATCAGATATTCACGCTAGAGCTTGGCTAATGTATGCACTGTTAATGATTCAGTGTCCACGTTCACGGAATAAATTAGAAAAATACTTGGTAAATTAAAAAAGTACAAGTAAAATAATCGTTTTGTTGATGGACATGCACTTGTTAATGCTGATGGTGAGGAACTACAGTTCCAACATCTCATAATGTACTCATAATGTATGCAATGTAAACTGAGTAGTGTATATCACTGAGAAACGTCTTGCTTGAGTCGATGGAGGTTCGGGTTGAATAACTAGTTCTTTCAATTTTTCACCATAGGACTCACGCACGGATTGATATGATAAAATCAACATCATTGTTCATTACTGTGTTTAGTTCACGGTGTAGGAAGCCTTGGGACAGCCGTTGGGAAAGTTCACTTTCACAGTGTTGGGAAAGTACATGAGCTATAGTTCAAAGTTCAGTTCACACATTTTAAAATGAACTAGCTCAGTTCATACTTCAAAAAATTAACTAGTTCATTCATAGTTCTTTTTTCCATATGCTGTGAGTTTTTTTTTTTTTTGTTTTGTTTTTTGCCACAGCCCATATACAACCACAGACAACAATTATTTTATCGACGGGCAGTTTGTACAGAAATGTAAGATTTATCCCCATCCTCACCGACCTTGTTATAAAATCCGTTTAAATGATCATACAACGCCTCCTCGCTCGCTGCTTTGTCGACGGCGGCTGCGGTGCGACACTGGTGGCTGGTGTTGCCAGATTGGGTGTTTATTCGCTACATATTAAGTCCTGTTTACGTGCGTTTTAGCCAGGTTTTCGCCTGGAAGGCTCTTTAGAAATCTGGCACACTATTGCATAAAGTTAAACTGAGAGCGTGCATTCACAGACACCAGAATGAACGCGTTCACAGTAACATTCATCAGACAGTAATACAGTACGTTCAGTTCGCGTTCGCCCAAAATATGAACGCGTTCAAGCACTGGCAATGGGTGTTTTTGTTTTTCGATGTGCGCTGTACGCGGTAAACCAATCCCTACAGGCTGAACTTACTGGCCAATCAGAGCAGAGAAGGCTCAAAGGAGGGATTTAGAAAGACTGATTCATCTGACGAGTCGTTTTGACCTGTTGTAGGAGACTCCAAAAACAACATTAGGAAAATTTTAAATAGGGGCAGGTTAAGTATCGCTTTTCAGCTCAGATTTGCCATCTGTTACAAGGATACTCCACTTTTTTTTGGAAATAGGCTCATTTTACAACGTTTTTTTACCATTTTCGAATCCATTCAGCCGATTTTCTGATATTTAGAAGAATATCAGTATCCAGACAGTTTCTGGTCTCACTGACTTCCATTGTATATTTTTTCCTACTATGGAAGTCAATGGGCCCAGAAACTGTCAGGTTACCGATATTCTTCAAAATATCAGAAAATCGGCTGAATGGATTCGAAAACAGTAAAACCCAACTGTTTAACTCTGGGGGAGTTGTAAAATGAGCCTATTTCCAAAAAAAATGGAGTATCCCTTTAGACTAGAGGGTCAGTGAGTAGTTAATATAAGTCAACATGACATCATGACTTTTGCGTAAACATACACGCCATTTTCGAGTCAAGTGGCGTACTATTTCTACGCATTTTGAGCTATTCGCGTGTATCCGCGTGTATGCGTGTATGTCTACGCCATTAACGTCCGCGTCATCCCGCGTGTCAGAACATGCGCGTCAAATGTCCAGTCATAAATGTCATTAACCCCAGTGACGGTTAAGTTTAGGGATAGGGTTGAGGTAAGTCATATCTTTTTTTTCAATAGGATGGTAAGGGAACAGTCATAAATGCTATTAACCCCAGTGACGGTTAAGTTTAGGGATGGGGTTGAGGTAAGTCCTATATTTATATAACGTTAAGTCAACGGCGTTCATAAACACGCTGAAAAGCGATTATGCGTCTTGATAGCACGCCAAAAATGCAAATACGAATTGGCGTGTCATACACACGCTACTTCATGAGATCAGCCTGTATAAGTAATAAAAGTAGTTATAAATAATAAGTAATAGTAATAAAAGTGGCATCAAAGTAGACATTTAATCCACTTTTACACAATAACTTCCTAAATGCTGATTATTCTGCAGATTGTTTTTGGAATATTCAGATTTTTTTGCATTCAAATTCACTACCAAGTACACATAGCTAGTGATTAGTTAGCACTTAGCTAACATGATAAGTAAAATACTGCAACACCAGAAGTCAACCAGTTCTGACAACAAAACAAACATAACTTCTGCTTTTAGAATGCCAACTTTGACTCATGACCACATGCCATGAAGGTCTATGATGCCTTTAAATGTAAGGAATTATAAGTAACTACAATAGCAAGAATTTAAAAGATACTCTATTGATTCCACTAAGCAAGTAAACACTCCATTCCCAAGTCTGTCTTGGTTTTTAAGGAATTAGACAGGCTGGGGTCTGTCGAGGGGGTGTGCTATGGGAGTGACAGCTTTGACTATGTCAGGCTGATCCATGTGCATGTCTCAGCAAGTCAAGAACCATCTTACTTTCATTGAAAGGGGTCAAAGTTTCATACATCGTCTTTGAAAGAGACATGTCACTGACCACACACAGCCAAGAACCCACTTATCCATTACCAAAACACTCACTGCAATCTAGT
Organism: Cyprinella venusta; assembly: GCA_038021265.1. Lineage (NCBI taxonomy): Eukaryota > Metazoa > Chordata > Actinopteri > Cypriniformes > Leuciscidae > Cyprinella > Cyprinella venusta. The sequence continues at coordinate 12,695,636 of CM075868.1, forward strand.
GGAACACAGCGTTTCATTTCAAGCACAATGCAGTTTCTCATTTTGCCATTACATAACCAACTGGTAAAACTGACAGCATTTGCATGTGTGAGTAAAAAACATGATGATTATCTCTTAACTACAGTATTATATAAAAAAAATGACAGGGCATTAAACCTCACATGCCATGACAGCTACTCTCTCACCACCCTGCAAAGAAATCCCCATGCAAACTATACATAAACACTACATTCAATCCTCTACAAGTAGCAAGAATGAAATGTGCATCTGAAGCAAACCATGTGACAGTACGGATCTTCTTCAGAGTAAACAACATAAAAATTTCACGAATTAACGAAGGTTGTGAGAGATATACAACAGTACAACCATTTGATCTGCCAAAGTGTCAATCAAATACTATTAAAACCTATCGAATAACTATACTATCTATATGACCTGGTTATATATGAAAAATGACATGGGAAACATCTGGCTGACTAAAATCGGATCATCTCCGTTTGAAGTTTGACTCAAACCTCTCTCACCCTTACAATGACTAAATCAGAAATCTCAGATGTCTTGAAGACAAGGAAACAGTTTAAAGAACAAACATAACCAGCATTTAACTACAATCACCAATAAAACATTGGAAATAAGATTTACTACCTCTCATTTCTAGAAGCCAAAGGTCCAACGCTTTTTCTTAGATTGAAAAGAAAGTGCACTGTTCATGAGAAGAGAGTGAACTAATAGATCACTCTTTGGAGTGGCTTGATTTGTAATGTCATTAATCATTATGTAATATAATACTCATTGTGTAATTTTTTTAATGACACTAGGAGTGGACACCGATTTAATAAAAGTGGCAAGCTATGCAGGTTTGTCGCCTCATCCCATATTCGTTGGCCCCACATATCTGAAAACTGGCTCTTGAAGGAGATTCAAATGCCCTGGTTGCCCTTACCTTCAATGGCAATGACGTGCTCTCGGATCTGGTTCTGCAGCAGTGGATCCTCCACCCGCTCCAGCAGCTCGTAGATGGAGTAGATGTTCGGATGGACGGACTCGAACCTCTGGATCTCAGATCTGATCGCCGCTGAGTTCACCAGGTGCTGCTGATAATTCATGTTTGCAATGTGATCTCCTCCAATGGAACCCGATATGCAATTATCTAAGGAGTGTTTGCAGGTGATTTAGGGACACTGATGTGCTGCAAACACAGGAGTGAGATCAGATGTCCACATGAGGTCTGGGGTCAGCTATTAAAGATTTTGGTTAAAATAAACACTGCGAATGATCCCAAATGTACACTGGTTATATAGGATGCAATCACAGACTAACTAAGGATTAGGCGTTAAACCACCTAACGTTAACACTTCATGCGAGACTAACATCTAGCAGCGGCTTTGATAACAGTGCATGTAATATTTGAGTGTAGCTACTACAACAGAAGCCCAGACGCCGGAGGGAGAGCTGCAGCTGTCCGGTTTGGAAATCCCAGGATACAGTCATATGCCCCATATCCTCGTAAATACAGCATAAAAACACAGAAGCTCCAGCAAATCACCACGCAACGTCATTACGGACTATAATAGGCAAGTGAAGGCCATCTCAGGTCTACAGTCCGAGGCGAGAAGAGTCCACATGGTCGACTCCGGCTGTGTGCTTCATACACACTGACCAGTTTCAGCGGCAAAAAGGGGTGCGACGAAGATAAATTATTAAAAGTCAAACTCGCCGAGAAACTACAGTTCGCACAAACGAGCTGGACACGGTATGTCTGCTGTATTCCCAGCACAGTCAACTCGCTCTCTCCTGTTGTTCACTTCGGCTCATGCTGACATTACAACCAATGAAATACTTTCTGCGGTCTCGATGGGAAACCACAAAACCTTTGAGGTGGCGCCAATCTCAGCGAGATACTATCGCAGGGGTTTTCGGGTATGTCTCTTGTTTTATCCGCAAAGATGGGTGCATTCCCTTTTCTCCCGCACTGAGGTCCGTCCCGTCTGTATCCTCTCAAACATCATTGCGCCTGCTCCTTCCTTTGGACGCTTCCTACTGGAAAAAACGTCGGCGTTTCGGAGCCGTCGTCAAGGTCGTAGCTGCGCTAATTTTGCGCAGTCCGTTGTTCTAAAAACACACACAGGTCGCCACACACTGGATGGGGGCGCTAGGGTGCCCTTATCTTACCCGGCCCGAACACATGTGTTGTCTGATTATTACTGAACACAGTAACCATAAGAATGATTGGTCTCAGTTCTGCGAAACACTCGGATATGACCTCAAAGTCTTATGATAACATGGGTGTGATCCTCCTAGGTTTTAACTGGTGATCTGACATAGGCTTTTAGGAAGAATACCCGATGTTATGGGGATGTTATCCTTGTCCTTGTGGGGACATTTTTTGTCTTAAGTTATACTAGGTAATGTTTTTTTGAAAATGTAAAAATGCAGAAAGTTTTCTGTGCTGTAGGTTTAGGGGTATCTAGGGTTAGGGGATTTAATATATCCTACTGTAAAAATGTGTTACGGTGACATTAAAACACTAAAGCAATTAAACTGTGTTGTTGTTTTTTTTTTTTTTACAATTTAGTTATAATTGAATAACCAAAACAGACAAAGCAGGATTCCAGTAAGACATTCATCTGAAAGGTAAATGTAATTTAGACATATCAATGATTTAGACATATGATTATACATTTATTTGCCCATATTTTAATTGAAGATATGTTAAACTAATTAAATTGGATGATTTAACATATAGGTTTAATTGTAAATACAGCTAAAATATATCTAACTCATTGATTCACTGAATAATAACCTTAATTACAGTAAATATTCAATACAAATAACACTTTAGTATTTTAATTATTGCTGTATTTTACATATACATTACTGTTTTTGTGTTTGTTTGTTTTTGTGTTTTTTCTTTTATTTATTTGTTGCCCTTATCAAAATAAGTATACTTCAAGATCATTTTATTAAGTATACTCGAGTAAAGTTCAAGAATATTTAAGTAGGTCATGTAAGAGTAGCCTACTAATATATCAGCACTACTTGTAGGTTTACTATATCAATACTAGCCAACTTGGGACTAAATTGGCCCACTTTAAGTATACTTTAAGTGTAACAACAGTAAACCTTGAGTACACTAAGTTTTTTGTTAGTACCATCCAATTATACCCATATACTGTATAGTTTACCAGGTAGCACATATTTTAATTTATGAAATTACACTTTGAAGTATACTCTAAGTAAACTTGTTTAGTAATTTTATACTGTGAGTTTGCTTTAACATTAAGTGTTTAACTTAAAGTTTTTAACTTAAGTGTTTCAACACTTACTGTGTTGAACTTAACATTAAGTGTTTTATTTTTAATTGTTTTTAAGTTGCCAGCCATCCATCAAGTTTTTGATAATTTTCACAAAACTTTCATGGCCCCATGAATATTTTGTTGTATAAATATCTGATCTTTTTTGCATCTATCGCTTGTTTCTTCTTCACCTGTGTTTTAATCTGGAGATTCAGTACTCATTCAGAAGATGCGTAATAGTGTCCCCTACCTAATAACAGTGAGAAGATATAGCCTAACCATAAATTCCATTAATGGCAGGATTTGAAGTAAATTCATGTTTACTACCAGTGGACTACACAAAAAATTGCGTGATCTTGCCTCAAGGTCATCTTACCCCATCTTACCCTAGTCTTGACAATAAAAACTTTTTTTCTCATTTTCACAAAATATATAATTTATTTATATTAAATTGGGATACTTTGAGACCTTTAACCACTTTAAAATGTTCTTGTCCATACTCTGATCAAATGCAAACATACTGGATTTATTGAACAGAAAAAAAAGAAAAAAAATCAGTGCCATCTGTATCTAATTCTGATACACTGTTGGTAAATGTCTGGCACATCTGAATTCTATTAGCCTCCATTTTACTCAATAGCCTCTTCTATTCTGATTCCATCCACCAATAGGGAATGAACTATTCCATTCCGTTTCCTTCCACTAGTTGTTGCTTTTATGCAGCATTCACGGTTCCCCACTGCAAAGTGTGTCTCCGTTCCATTCTCGGTAAACTCCCCCTGCACACAGAAATCAATATAAACATAGGCCTGGAACTAAATAAGCACAAGTCATTGGAATGCTGTGCAACGATTAAGATATTTCATATTTCCACAGTGGTCACTGGTCACACAACTCCTCCATTAGCTGACACGACTCAGGCTTAACGGACCAAAGTGTATCAGACATCTAAAGCCCTGTGGCAGTGTGAACTGCAGCATTAAAAGTTCTCACCATGGTCTCCATTTTCTGTCCATTGCACCATACATCCATAGTGTCTTTCTCTAGTGAAACAGGAAAAAGACACAAAATGATTTGCAAATGTTGTCTTAACAAAGATTTCAGTTAAACTGTCTGATGCCTGCCAAATCAAAAGAAGCAAATTAGATAATCACTTTTCCATGCTCTTAATACTGCATGTGCACTATAACTTAGTCTATAAGGGTTTTCAAACTGATGCTTTAGACCCCCACATGATGAGCTCCTTGTGAAAACCCCCCTTCCTAAAATATAAAGTACATTTTCATGTGAAAAAGGCTTATTTGTACTCTCCAATAAGCTGACCCCCTAATTTAAATTAAATAAAACCCCTAAAAGTCATTATCTTCATACACTGGGAATGACCTTGAGATAAATAAGGGCTTTCACTATTGCATCATAAATCAAGAGGGATGTTTTCGCTGTGAATCTTACCTAGAACTATCCTGTAATCTGCATCGTCCAGTTTCAGCACCCATGTTTTGGAAATCTTTGATCGGTTGTCCAAAAATGTTTTGAGACTTTTTCCGTTGATCTCCAGTGTGTACTCATAGGTAAACCCAGTGACCGCCTCAATATGTATGGTTGCTTTTGTATTTGTATTCCCAACAGGGAATGTTTCTGTGCCCACCAGTTTGAAGAGCCAATCCCTCCTAAACACCTCCTGAAAAAACAAGACTTGATAAGACTTATTGATATGATCTCATTCATCTTTATATTAGATATTATCTTATATTATGATCTAAATAAATAAATTCAAGATAAAAATAGTATATAGCCTACTGTAAATATAAAAACTTGAATTAAAATGAAAATATAGAAAACATTATTAGGGCTACATGTTCTGCATCTGGTTTTATACATACTGTATCTATGTATTCTATACATTTTTAATTTCATTCAAGGTTTTTTTCATTAATGTATTTATATTAGGCCTATACATTTTGTGATATATATATATATACACACTCATATCATTATGACAATAATATAACACAATGCTAGTATAATAATAAATGAATAGGTCATTTGATCTCACCTTCCCATTTATGTAAATTACCCGTTTTCCTGTTGTTGTTCCATGTTCAAACTCAATTCGATAAAACCCGTCACTCAGCGACACATCCCACGTTCCCACAATGTCTCTGGACATTCTGTAGGCCTAATAAGATCCACACAACCCAAGCACTCTATTCTATATTTATTTCTCTGTAATGTTTTAGCCCGAGCCTGGTCATTATAGCCATCGTCATGTGTAATGGCTGATTAGATCTCTGTATATTCTTGAGAAGGTTGCCATCCTGTGCTCGCTCAGCAACGACTGCATTAGTGTAAGAGGCTTAACTCATCAAGCAAAGAGTAATTGAGGATGTTCGTGTGCGAAGACGATTTTTTTTTTACTTCAAGAGCATTTAAATAGACATTAGACTTAAGAGTAAAAAAAAAAAAATCAAATGAAATGTTAAAGAGCATAGCCCCCCCCCCCCCTTTTTTTTGGATCCTCACTCGTACCAACAGATGGCAGTCCTCTCTCTCTCTCTCTCTCTCTCTCTCTCTCTCTCTCTCTCTCTCTCTCTCTCTCTCTCTCTCTCTCTTTTATAGAATATTCTTGATCTAGAAATATTTTCCAAATCCAAAAGATGGTAATAAATAAAATAAAATTAAAATTAATAAAGTTTTTCTTTTTAGGCTTAAGTTAAAACCAGAAGCAGCTGATTAGCTATTTGGCAAAAATGCATACGTAGCTATTATATATGTGATCAATAAAGTATTAATATATTTTTTTTTAATTACATATATATATATATATATATATATATATATATATATATATATATATATATATCCCATCACAACCATATTTTATGCAATGTTGTGCAATATGATGTTATGCAAAGATGATGCGGTAGGACACATTAGCAAGGCAAGCACGCTATTAACATATCAAACGAGAGTGGGCGTGGTCAATCTGGCTGCGAGCTCCGATGGTTGAGAACTTTCTTCCAGCTCTCTCAGTCAGTGTGCCTGGAGCTCAGTGAGTATTGGACACGATGAACGTTTGCTGAGGCTCTTTTCACACCATTCTTTAAACTAAGGATAGGCTACAGAAATTTGACAAAGTGTTTTGGAGTTCTGCCTGTCTTTCTTGGAAACTACTTGACGTAACTGAATAATGTAATGAGGGGATGCATACGGAATAATGCATTTCTCTCAATCATCTGACAAGCTCATTCGCTTTGGATTATGTCATTATATTTTTCCCTCGAAGACGAGTAGGAATTACTTTTAGTGGTTTTCTTTATATCTATTTTTCGAAGTTTTTCTAAGTCGGCTATTAATCTGTCTTTTGTTTAAGCTACTATTACTGTAACACGATTGAGCCGGAATGCAGGGTTAGTTTGCGTCTCGCTGCTGTTGGATCAAATTACCCAGTGTCATAATTTTAGAGTGATTTGTATTTATGTTATAGTCATATTAGCAGTATCATTGCAATGAAAAATCATCAGGTACATGTCATTTTGTTTACTCTGACGTGGATTCAAGCCTCAGAATTGGTCCTGGATTACACAGGATCAGAGGGAGGAAATGCACAATTAGAATCAAACACTTTTATCAAAAAGTACACAAATGATGTGCAGTCTAGTAGAACATTTTCGCAGTTATTCACCTCTGGAAACAAACGTATTCTCAGGAAACGTCAAAATGATCAGAATGTGGAGTCCTCACGACCCCCAGCCAGGAGGCTCCTGAAAGGGCAAAGACAAGTTCCATACAGGAAACCCAGTGTGACTGACAGCATTCCTGCTCAAGAACCTATTTTTCAATCTACTCCATTGGGCACAACTAGCTCCATAAACATCCTGGCTGGTTTTGCAGGTAAAAAACGTGTTCTGGTCATTTCAGCTCCCAACGACTCCGATGGCTATTACAGGTTAATGATGAACTTGCTCAAGCCGGACGTGTACTGTGAGATGGCGGACAGACACATGGAGCAGATTATAATATTCCATGAAAAGGGGAAGATGGGAGGCAAGGTGAGCCGTGTTAACAATCAGGGATCTCTGGTGGAGGAGCCGTTGGATCCAGCTCTGGTGCCCAGACTGATGGGCTTCTTGAAGCTGGAGGATGGTAAGTTTGGGATGGTGCTTCTAAGAAAGACCCTTCAGGTAGAGGAGAGATACCCATACCCTGTTCAGCTGGAGGCGATTTATGAAGCGATAGACCAGACTCCTATGCGTAGACTGGAGAAGACCAGGCAAAAGGGCTTTGTGCAAAAGTGCAAGACCGCTGGAGTTGAGGGCCAGGTAGTGCAGTCTGTTGGCTCAAATGCAGTCGGTTTGCAGCCACAAGTGAACACAACAAAAAATACAGGGCGACACAGGGTGAGACCAGTCCCTCGGCCTACCCAGCTAACTCAGGCACAAATATCAACCATCAGTACCACTACAATGACTACAACCAAAACACTTACAACAACGACCACCTTGAAAACTACAACCACTACACCTTCAACAACTACTACTATAACAGCACCTACTACCACCTTTTTTCCCTCGACAACAACTTCTATTACCACAAATGCACCCTCCACAGTGGTGCAAACGCATCCCCACACAACCGTACCCTGGAACACAGCTGTGCCAAATACCTCTGAGCGGGACTACCGGACCTCGCCGCGAAACCGTCTGAGGAACACAGATACTCGTCTCGCCGTTACCTCTAACTTCAACAAACGACATAAAGGAAAATACCTTGACCAAACGCAAAAGAGTTCAACTGCAATCACACCAACACAAGCACCAACACAGAAGGGCAAACTGCCTGTGGTAAAACATGGCTGGAGTGAAAAGCTTAGTCAGCACACAAGAGAACGAGACACACTGAGGCCCACTGCTCATAAACCAGAGACAGAACTTCTTACCACTCAAAAGGCGAAAACTAAAGCTGAAAGTGCAGACCGGAGGAAGAAGGTGGATAGACTTGATAAGACTTTAAAGAAGATACCTGGAGGAAAAAAAGGCCCAAAAGTGACAAATGTCAGTGTTCAAATAAAAAACGTTGTGCAAGGGGCTGTTGTGGACCAGGCAGCCAATCCCAAGAAATCGTTAGAAACTTTTTTGAGTTACTTTCAGAGAAGACGACGGCTCATAGTACGTATTGTATCTATGAGATATATGAAAACAGTTACATAGAAATATAGCTCAGGGCTCAACAATAAGGATGACCCTTTGTGAGAGAGTTTCGGGCCAGTTGTCGCTAGCGCTATATTTTACATTTTTTGACAACGCATTCTCACCCCAATGCGTTACCTTTTGCCCATGCTTCAATAGCTATTCGACACTTTAGGCGCCCTTTAGCTTCAGTTATATGACGCGATCCTACAGCTTCATCTACCTGACGCTAAAGGAAAAGCGTCAGTTAGATGACGCGGATATGATTAGGTCTGGGTTAGGGGTAGGGTTACACGTCCTAGGGCGTCATCTAACTGACGCTAAAGGGTGCATAAAGCGTCAGATTTTTGAAGCATGGTCAAAATGCTTCCCAAGGCGTCAGTTAGGTGACGCCTTGGGGGTGAGAATGGGCTGTTTTTTTGATCATTATTGCTTATTACCAAACTTTTACTGAAATTTTGAGCCATAGAATTCTGCTAATGGACTTTTTAAACTCACCTGATAAGTGTATTTATATAATGTATAATTTTTAGCTATCGTTGCAATGAACACTTTTCATGAATTTTGAAAGGTTCGTAAAAATGTATGAACATTTTTAATATTTTTTTAATGAATATTAAATAATAAATGTAAAAAATGCACATTTAAATGAAAAACAGTTAAATGTATACATTTAAATGAATAATTTTACATTTATTCAAGAAACCTCGGAAAAAAATCCTTACTGTTGAGCCATCTTAAAAATAAAGGTTTATTATGCCATCTATAATTCCAACATCTATTGAACTTTTCTATGCACAAAAGGTTCTATATAATGCAAAAAGGTTATTCGAATGCTCTTCAAACTAAGAAAAAAATGGTTAATTAAGAACTGTTTAAGGCTCTCCAAAATGTGAACCGTCCCTTTTGAAACCTTTATTTGCTCATTATGTTCCTGAAAATGAAGAAGCATTTTGGTTCATTAAAGCACTGAAACGACGTCTAAAAGTGTTGTCTGTTTTATTAATCCTCTGCAGGTTATAACTGCTCCCGATGAGCAGAATCATATGTACAGCGAACAGAGGGATGAGTACCTGGAGCAAGTGTGTGATATGGCCCTGCGTAAAATTTCCATCATCAGTATCTTTGGGCCCCTCACAAACAGTACCATGAAGATCGAACACTACCAGACAGGTCAGTGCTGCTTACAGTCTATGTGTGTTGGTAACATGTCCTATCAAAATGTCCTCATTCTTCTTTTAACAGAACAGGATAAGCCCTTACGAGGCCTGCCGGACAGTGATCTCATCAACCAGGACCTCATCACTGCATTTCGGAAACATTTCGGGATGATTTATAATGATTTCAACATGTTACTGACTGACTTTGACATGAAGGTCAAGGTGAGTCGTAAAAAAAAAAACTTTTGTTAGTGTATATGAGATGTAGATTTTATTACACAAAATTATGCATTCCTTGTTTTCACAGCAACGATACGAAGTCCCGATTGTTATGCAAGCAGTGTTTGATTACATTGACACACTGTCAACTCGCATTAAAGAGATAGAACAGCAGAGGAAACTTGCGGTTATGTGCAAGAAAGAAGACAAATCAAGATCTCTAGAGGACTTCCTATCTAGGTTCGAAACAACCAGTGTCAGAGTCTGAATTTATCATTTATATAATGCATTAACGTAAGGAATATGCTCATCTGCATGCTTTCTCATGTCATTGTCTTTCAAGATTCCGTTGGAGGCGGAGACTGTTTGTAATATCCACCCCTAATGATGAAGAATGGGCCTATCAGCAACAACTCTATGTCATTAACAGCCAAGCTTGTAATCTAGGTGAGATCCTCATTTTTAGGAACTATCTTCATGTGCTTTTAAATGTGAACGTATGCTGTTGACAAATCTAGAAGTATGCGAAATGAGAACTGTTCAGGTTTGGGGGCCTGAAAAAAAGTAAACTTTTGAAAATGGGATTCAGAGCGCAAGTGGGATTCATAACGATACCATTATTTGTCTCTGTTTAAGCTACAAAAACGTTTTGTGTATTATGTGTTCAGTCTAGGTGCGTAGTAGTGTTTCCTTACAAAATGATATTGCCAACTACTGTCCTGGCAGTGTAATACAGCGTTTGTAGTTGTTTTCTATGATCTCTGCTAACAAGGATCGTTTTATCAACGTTGTCGTCTGTACATGAAGAACCCAAAGGAAATCATTTTCGTATTTAGTACATCATTGTCTTGTCTTGTATTTTTAATGAATGAGATATCTAAAAGATTTTAGGATCCCACTTTATATTAAATGCCTTTAAGTACAATGTACTTACATATCCAACATCCATGGATATTGACATGCAGCCAGGAATCGTGTTGCCTGACATTTATGTTTGCCTGATCTCGACACCGGGGAAATAAAAGCAATACAGACCTAAACATGAAGCAAATTTGCCTGTGAACGCGTTATTTAAATACAATAGGTAGGTCTAAATCCGGGTGATCACTTGTATCAGTGTTATAGCCTATGTATATCATCGTCCAGCCCTAAAACTTTAGTTTTTTTGGTCTGTGTTTATTAAAAAACATCCAATAATGCAGAATATGCAGTCTGTAAAATATACCTCTGATTTTTTGACAAATCTAGTTGTACAGTCAATCGCAAAGCTCTTTCCCACTTTATATGTGTTGTGTTTATTTTTTTGCGGCATTCGCGCTGAAAACATATACAGCCGCTCAGTTTTTTGCCACTCACTGTGAGTAACTGAAGGCACTCCGGCCGACGGTCGGTGACGTCACGCGCATTCCCTCTATACCCTTAAATAGGGCACTAATAAGGGACAGCCATTGTTAATGGTGTCCGAAATAACACAGTCTCATCCCAAAAAGTCATATAACTGACGTCTTGGGATGTCTTTTGACCATACGTCAATATCCGCCTTTTTAGGGCCCCCTTAAACGTCGGTAGATGGCGATCCCGGGCCGTCATACAACTGACGCTTTACCTTTAACGTCAGTTAGGTGACAGGTTAGGTTTAGGGGTAGGTTTAGGTCTGGGGTAGAGTTAGGATCCCATAACCTCATCTACCGACGTTGAAGGGGGCCCTAAAAAGGCGAATATTGACGTATGGTCAAAAGGCGTCCCAAAACGTCAGTTATATGACGTCTTGGGATGAGACTGCGCTGTCCGAAACCATAGTGGGCGATATTGAGTTCACTTATTCAATTCCACAATGCACAATTTTTTTAGTGTGTAGCATAAGCAAGCAAAAACCATTTTTGGCATATAAATGCCACGAGAAATGACATTCGTGGTATAGATACGCATCTTCATGAGACTGTGTTGGAATACACATAATTCACTGTGAGAGCTGTGCGCTTGAGGAATTTATGTGCTGCAGTTAAATCAATCATACATCCATTTTCCAAACCCCGTAATATCATACAGGTAGAAGTTCCTTTTTAATTGATTATTAAATTGTTTAATTACGGTTTATATGTGCTAGTTTCACTAGCAGAGTTCTGGATAAATCTTTTCATTACTACTCAGGCAGTTTGCTACGTTTCAAATAATTTCAGGCACAAAAAGCGGCAGCCCTTCCCACCCACTCATTCACTTCTTCAAGTGGGAATATATTAGTGGAGTATTGTAGGGAATAATGAATGAGGGTATAGGGGGTGATTTCGAATACAGCATTCGGTAACAAACTGAAACACAGAAAACCAAAACGTGACAAACCCTCCCGAAACAAAAACTGAAATGCTTCACTTTAAAACATTCAAATCCTCAAACTTTATGTCTAGGCTACAGAAAGTGAACAAAGAGCACACATTATCCTTAAAATATAATGTCTAGGGGTATGATTCTCACTTGGGGTGCGAGAGGTCCCGGGTTCAAATCCCGGACGAGCCCCCAATGTTACGGGCGGACAGACACCAAGAGACAAGAGACGCACACAGGCCAGCTCGTGTCAAAAATAGGGGTATGTTTATTTAGTAGGTCGGTCAACAAATACCAGATAGATTCACGAAACTCAGACAGATTAGTTACAAAGGCGGAATGCTTCTGATTCCCGGGGTGGACTGCAAAAACTCCTACGACAGACAGCAGACAGCATGGCAGTGCATCGACTCCGTTCTCAGGCCCTGTTTACATGAGAACGCTTGCGGGTGAAAACGTAAAAATATTTTATCGGATGTGCCTTTCTTTTACACGTCAACAGCGTTTTTGAGGCTCAAAAACGCAAAAAAGTGAAACCACCCTCCAGAGTGGAAATCTTAAAAAAACGCTCCACCGCCGCGTTTCCGTGTAAACGGTAAAAACGCAAAAGTCTGCTTGACGGTGAAGGTTGTACGCACTACGCAGGCGGGTGGACTTGGTGTTGTTTGTAGTATGCACTTCTAGCCGCCTGAACTGCATACTACATTGAATTTCACACACTTTTGCGTCACCATTTGCACGCGGATTTCCCACACGACACAAAACGCTTGTTTAAACGCAGAATAAAAAGTGATGATGCAACGCCACTTTTGCGTTTTCTCTTCAGAATCGTTTCCTTGTAAACATAGCCTAAGACAGTCAACACATGTGTAGAAACACAAAGTGGGCTGGGGAACGTAACAACATAAAGCAGAACCAACCCGCTTAGGATACTGATACAGCTGAGTGTACAAAACAGTGCTGCTCTTTACTCTAAAACACACAACTCTACAGACTATATTTATTTCATTGAATAATGCTTTTGATAAGCTATGTCGCGATTTCTATTTTATTTTTGATTAATTGTGAATCCCCATTTAATTATTCAAATTTCATTAATTATTAGATTTTTATCAACTCGTGAACCCCTCGATTTTGGGAACCCTGTAGTGTAACCTATAATGTAAAGACCTTCATGGTCATATTATAGTTCAGACAACATACATTATAAAAGGATTTCTTATAAGCTAGGAATCATTTAATTTTTCATTAGTAGAATGACACATTGTGTAAAACCAGCTAATCTGAGAATATACAAGATTTAGAAAAAAAACAAAAACAGAAAGTTGAGACTATATGACACCGCACTGAAACTATCAATATTAGTACTGTATATTTTTTTGTGAACTGTATACAAAAAGCTCTTAAGAGCTTTTCTATATCAACATCACTCCCACTTGTTTATGTATCTTAGAAAAAAATACACTTTTTGTTTATTGAAATTCCATGTTAAGCATTTGTAAACAACTTTTGGGGTCCGGTCAAAACCCGGCCTATGCGATAATGTCAACAGCTGTGATTTGTTTGGACGTTCCAATCAAAAAAATGCATGACTTGTGCATTAATATCTGAATGTCTTACCTCCAAACAAACCCATAATTCCAATTTGACAACTAACATAAAAAAAAAAATCTAAAAAAAAAAAAAAAAAACTTGCTCTAGGAAATCAAGTCAGATGCCAGAGGATTCTCCAGAAAGCTGCCCGCTTATAAAAAAAAAAGCACATATGGTATTGATACTTGTCTTTTAATTGAAACCAGCTCTTATCTGCGCAAGAGCCCTCAATCGCAAATGGCTCTGAGGAATGGCACTAATAAAAATAGGATGACGCAGTCCATTTGCAGCTCTTTTGTTAGCTATTTTGGAAGTAGGAACATTTTTAGGAATCTTCCTCTGCATTCTTCACAATCCAGGAGGACCCGTGGAAGTTTGAGTCTTGCGTAGCGATCCAACAGAGACCACTTCCTCTCTGGGGCATGACAGCTTGATGGATGCCCTCATAAACAAAGGCCCGTTTTAGAACATTTTTTTAATGTAAATCACTTGCATGTTTCAGAGAACATCTATGCGAAAATTCTCTTGAATCCAGTGTATAGTATGAGCCACCTTTTGTTGTTTATATGTTAAGTCTTCCTTTTTTTCCATAAATTCACAGGACTGCGGCACATATCTGTACTGAAAATTACTGGAAAAACGCTGGATGACATGAGTGGAGTCCTGGAGCTTTATCCCATAAATGGTGAGATTAGAGACTTGTTTCGCAGTGAGTTGTCGAGTGCTGATTTATTGTTAAAAGAAAATGAGGAAACTGTGGTTTGTATTGCAGGAAGTGCATCAGTGGACCGTGAGGACCTGTCGGCCTCGCTGGTGCAGGACATCAGAAACTACTTCCAGATCAGCCACGAGTATTTCTCCATGCTGCTTGTTGGGAAAGACGGCAATGTGAAATCCTGGTACCCCTCGCCCATGTGGTCCATGTCAATCATTTACGAGCTGGTGGACTCCATGCAACTTCGCAGGCAGGAGATGGCCATCCAGCAGTCTCTCGGCATGCGTTGCCCAGACGACGACTACAGTCACCATGACGGTTACCATGAGGGCTATCATCGGGGTTACGGTTATTAAAGGGGTGGTTTACTGCTCTTTTTCTTTGCATGATTGTGTTTATGGGGTGCAATATAACATGTATTTGTGGTTTTTATTTTTTAAAAAGTCTTATTTTTCATCATTTTCACCTTTATACCGCTTTCTCCACTGTCATTTGAACGACCGGTTTGCATCCTAAATCTATGAAACCACTCCCTCAGAAACAAGCAATGGGCTCAGATTGGTTAGTTTGGGCCGATGTGTTATGATTGGCTAAACTGTGTAGTTCACGTTGTCCGGAAACTTCACGCCTATTACCTTATGGGCGAAAGCATGTGCTCCTCTCAAATGTAGCTAAATAATGGTGTCCAAAGCGTTGGCTTTGGTTTACGTTGATCAAATTGAAAAATAACTTCATAAAGTATATGAAAAATACATTTACAAAATTAGTACATTTACAAATTCAGGTCCAAAAGGTTTTTACGCGTTTGTTGTAGACACAAAATAGCATAACTAAGTGGCTAAAGCCAGTACTGGCATTTACTAGCATTAGCACAGAGAGCTAAACTACAATTGTAATTTTCAGGAACACAATCAAACATAAATTCTATCAATTGTTGACGAACTACAGTGTCCGTGGGAAGCCTGAACACAGAAGACCTGACAGCTGGGTGAAAATAACACACAGAAATAGCCGCAGAAATATTGCCATGCCTTTTTTTGCATATTACGGAGGGAGGGTTGATGTAAATGTATGGGTTAGTTACGTATAAAACCCGTTGTAGTCCCATTCGAGTCGTTTTTGTAGGCATTAAACTTCCTTATTTTTAAAAGACGATATTTCTGCTTACATTGAATTTTCAGCGCTGCAACTTTGCAGATACTGTTCATGCACCAACAGCAACATTACACACTATTTAAATTGAAAAAAGTGAAATCGCAATCAACCACCCCTTTAAGAACAGTGAGAGGCTGTGCACTCCCTACAGGGAAAAGTGTGAAGAGTTTCAAATGTATGACACGCCAATTCGTATTTCCATTTTTGGCGTGCTATCAAGACGCATAATCGCTTTTCAGCGTGTTTATGAACGCCGTTGACTTAACGTTATATAAATATATGACTTACCTCAACCTCGTCCCTAAACCTAACCATCACTGGGGTTAATGGCATTTATGACTGGACATTTGACAGTGCGTATAGACACGCGGAATGACGCGGACGTTAATGGCGTAGACATACACGCATATAGCTGAAAATGCGTATAAATAACACGCCACTTGACTCGAAAGTGGCGTGTATGTTTACGCAAAAGTCATGATGTCATGTTCAGTCATGAATGAAATCCTTTACAATAAGGTGCATTAGTTAACAATACTTCTACAGCATTCATTAATCTTAGTTATCAATTTCAACATTTACTTATATATTATTAAAATCAAAGGTTGTATTTGTTAAAATGAGTTAATGCACTGTGAACTAACACAAACAAACAATAAACAGCATTTGTATTAATTATCAAAGATTAATAAATACTGTAACAAATGTTTTGTTCATTGTTAGGTTATGTTTACTCATGAACCTTATTGTAAAGTGTTACCATTTATTTTAAAGTGCTGTTTATGTTTTTGATTCTTTTTGATTGTTTTATGTTTTACAACTTAAACGTACACTTGCATGCGTGTTTGCAGTTTATTTTTAGCCATACATTTATGAATTTAACAGTAAAACATATTCATTGCTAATAAGGAAAAAAAGTTATTTATTTGCGTGTATTTTATTCCACAATTAATGATATATATATATATATATATATATATATATATATATATATATATATATATATATATATATATATATATATTGTTGATGAATTGATTCACAAGTAAAAAAAAAAAAAATTCTGGGAACATTTTGTATCCATTTAATCTGGGATTTATCTACTGCCCTCTACTGGGCATTCAGGGGTATTACTTGTAACTTTAGATATAAGACATTTAGTAAATTAACATAATTTTCATACATTGCCTAATGACATGGATGATTTAAAATGATCATTTATCTTTTTTTTTTTTTTAAAAAAAAAGGCTTAAATGTGTTAATGTTAAATGTGTTAATTAGTATATGCAATTATGCAATGTGTAACAAGATTAAAATGAATAATTTTTACATATCTTAAAAAATTTCATACCAAAAGAAATGCACAGATCCACAAAATGTGATCAGGTTATTTCTGTTTTATTTTAGAAAACCCTCTACAGAAGAATATTTGTTAAAGAAAAAAAAAGAGCAGCACTAGAAGATCATACTTCTTCAGTATCCAACATCATAGAGCACACAACACCTTACAATATAATAAATATACCTTACAAATATTAATCCCACACACAAAATACTCACACAACCCTGTTTTTGGTCTTAAATGTCCACAATACTATACAATAAGTCAGAAATCTAAAAAAAAAAAAAAAATCAACATAAAAGTACATTAGTTATAATGTTGGCACAATCATGACATTTTTTTTTAGTTCATCAAGACAATCGTATGTTATTGCTTTTTTAACATTTAAAATGTTATTTTTAAAAGAAGGCTGAATAGGTAAGAAAATATTTCTTATGATATTGTTACTGCAAGTAACTTAAGCACTGCCTATTTCTAAAAAAGCTTTCTACGGTATATCTTTTTTCTGTAAAGCTAGACCCTAAAGATTTATAGATCTCACCGTTTACTAGTGTAGTTAATTGATTATAGTGTATACAGAAATTGTGAAGGCTGAATCTTATTATTCTAAGTTTTGATCTAAATAATTAATTTCCTTCGATTGGAACACGATATATCAAGGACTAATGTGTTCAATAATGTTCTTGTGTTCAAACACACAGACATGCTCCCCTTTATTTGTAAATGAAGAAATATTTTTTTTGGAAAAATAATGTATTGAATAAAACAGATGGGATGGGGTGGTGATGGCGCAGTGGATACGACATGCCTTTGGTGTGAGAGGCCCGGGTTCGAAATCACTGCAAGACACCAATGTGTCCCTGAGCAAGACACTTAACCCCTAGATGCTCCAGAGGTGTGCGACCTCTGAAATATATAGCAAATGTAAGTCGCTTTGGATAAAAGTGTCAGCTACTGTAAATTAATAAATGTAATGTTCAACAAAACATGTAGTTTTTTTATGGAGAAATGTAATAATTTAATTCTAGGGGGCAGCACACATTGATAAACTGTGACAATATAATACAACAGTTAGTTCCAGTCCTCAAATTTGATTGATCAAGTGCCTGTGTTTGAATCATTTTATCTTTTCAATGGTTCAATCCAGAACAAAACACAACCACTTTTTATCGATTCTGCTATAGCTTCGTTCAGAATTATTTCAGTAGAACAGACCAAAAAAAACAAACAAAAAAAAAAAACTAAAATCTCAATTTCTTTAAAAAGGCAACTTCACTCTCGCAATTGTGCTGTTCCCAGCTCTACCCCTAAGGATTCAAAGGAAGGAAACAAGGAAAGAGGACGAAGAATCGAAGGAAATATTTCAAATTGGAATATTCTAGATCCCTCGATGGTCATCAGCTGTGCTTAATGGGATATTTCACTTTGAAATTAATTTTAGATATGTTACCTTACCTCAAGGGCATCCAAGATGTCTTTGTTGCATTATCAATTTTGACATTTTTTTGTGAAACCATTGTTGTCTGTCAGTCATACACTGGAGGCTAAGGGGGTCCACGTCAAAGAGCATGCACAGACAAGTCAAAATTAAACATGGTTTAATGACTCGTTAATGTAAGTACACATTGATGGCCTAAGAAACGAAACGAGCGGTTTGTGTGAGAAATCGAACAGTATTTATACAGTTTTTACCTCTTGTTAACAGCCGCGAACTGATCTGAATCAGATGTCCAACTGAACCGAACTGACCAGACGTTACGCCGGAAGTGATCTCTCGCGCGTCTACGTCACACATTGTTTACACAGAGATTTCGGAAGTTTTACCTTTCACTAAACATATTTAGATATACGAGAAATCGCAATAAAAGACAAGTTCGATATATATAAATATGTTTAGTGAAAGGAAAAACTTCCGAAATCTCCGTGTAAACAATGCGCAACATAGGCACGCGAGAGACGGTTCAGTTTGGTTCAGTTGGACATCTGATTCAGATCAGTTCGACGGCTGTTAACAAGAGGTAAACATGATATAAATACTGTTCGTTTTCTCACACAAACCGCTTGTGTCATATCTTAGGCCATCAGTGTGTACTTACATTTACAAGTCATTAAATCATGTTTAATTTGGACTTCTCTGTGCATGCTCTTTGACGTGGACCCCCTTAGCCTCCAGTGTATGACTGATAGACAACAACGGGTCGGTTTGACCAAAAAATGTCAAAATTGAAAATACTGTGGAAACAAAGACACCTACATCTTGGATGCCCTTGAGGTAAGCTAAAACATATCAAAAACTAATTTCAAAGTGAACTATCCCTTTAAGGGATCTCCCCTTATGTTGTTGAAGTTTGGTTATTTCAGAAATTCATTAATAAATAATAATAAAGTACGACAACTGGTTGAAATATGTGAGATGTATGGTTTGTTTAAACTGCAAAGGTAAAACTTAAATTGAAATGATTGTGACAGATGTGAAGGAGAATTTTCTACGTCAGGTTTTTCCGACAAGAAACACAAGATACACCTAAGCACACTTGCTTATACCTCATGTGCAATTAGAGAAGTGAGATGACGTTTCCAAGTCAAAGGCTGGAGGCGCGAGGAAACATCCAAGTATTGAGAAGAACTTACTGATACTAGATATTCTAAACAACAGCTCTGTGCGCCAGCCTTTGAGCCAAACATTTTATGAATTTGCAGTGAACGTGTATTAATTCTTCACAAGTGTGAGAGAAAAATGTGATAGCAGATTCGAACTAGTGCTTACATCCATAATGTGATTGTACGGGCTAACGGTCTGACAAGTATTGGCCCAATTCTTGTGACTAAAGCTGGGCTTCCCTGAAGACCCTGCTTGTGATGTAGTACTTCAGTAAAGTTCAGGAACTTTCAGAGATTTTTGACCCCACGCAAAATTTCATTTCAATCACAATTTTTAAAAATCTGTTGCGGTACACACAGTCCTACCTCACCGGACTAATTTGCCTAATCTTCACAGTATATTAGATCGTGGTGGAAATGCAGATAGCAGCAGGTCTGGGGGAGAAAAAGTCCCCCAGGTTCCCCCTGGGGGAACCATCCATCATCCGGGTAAATTTGGTGGAAACGCGGCTTATGATAATTTATTGCAGTGCCCACCGGACTAGAAAATCAAAAAGCTTGAATGAATGCCTAAATGTATTTAAATTATATATTTTTTAAATTAAGGACCTATTTTTTTAATGAACCAACCACAGTTTCTAAGCATTATTCGGACAGGATTAGTTTTTACAAAATATGTAGATGGAGTAATATAATTTTACCACAGGACGTCTGTAATATTAAAGGGGAAATGAAGCAGTCAATCAAGTTTACATGATTTACAAGATGGATTTCCACTATAATTAACAATTATATAAGAAACACAACAAATGTCAACATATAAAAGAAAAAACTTTATATCTTTCGTCGCCATTGTGCAGTATTCTAACGTGTGACTTCACGGGGTTGGTTGGCTTAGGCTCTGGGCAGTCAATATCGCGGCATCAAGCTGTGTTTACACCAGTGTTTTGACCGCGAACGACTAATGTTAGGTACAGTCATTAGACAAAAGACGACGTCTAATGTTATATGTTAACAAACTGCACATAGAAACATTGTTCAAGATGTCTGCCATCATATTCCCGTCTCATCAACACCATGTAAGTTAGCATGTATTTGTTTAAGGGGAAATGAAACGTCCATGTTTTCGCACTGGTAGTGCTAGTAGCTACACACTGTATATTAGGAAAAAGTGTCTCCGCTCTGACATCCTTCAGGGAAAGCATCGTCGCTTCCAACACGTCTAAGTTACCTCCCGGCACAGCATGGTAAACATGCGCACCAGTGATGTAGAATTGACCACGCAATACATGCTCAAGATCAACCTCTTGAAAGCAGATGGACTCTGTCTCTGACACGGTGGGCATCGCAATACAACAGCCACACTGACACCTGGTAGCGTTGCAAACCCGCTCTTCGCCCCAAACCATCATTGGCTGTTCTACACAGCAACGTAACTTACATGGTGTTGATGAGACGGAAATATGATGGCAGACATCGCGAACAATGTTTCTATGTACAGTTTGTTAACATATAACATTAGACGTCATCTTTTTGTCTAATGACTATCAAACATTAGTCGTTCGCCACGCGGTGAAAACACTGGTGTAGACAGTTTGATGTCGCGATATTCACTGCCCAGAGCCTGAGCCAACCAACCCTTGACGTCACATGTTAGAATACTGCACAATGGCGGCGAAAGATATAGTTTTTTCTTTTATATGTTTACATTTGTCATGTTTCTCATATAATTGTTGATTATAGTGGAAATCCATCTTGTAAATCATGTAAACTTGATTCACTGCTTCATCTCCCCTTTAATGGCCAATTCGCTTGTGATAAGAAATCTCAGTAAAACTAGCAGAAGTGTGAGGGGTAACTCGATTTACACAATGCCGTCACCACCCTGTCATCATGTGCGCATTACCTTACTTCCCAATAGGCGTGTTTGACTTGACCGATTGGTGGCTGACTTAAAGCAGTGCATGCCGGTTAGAAATTGTGTCTGACTTGAGGCAGCGCAGACGCTATGTAACACCACGTACAGCGAGAGCGATTCTAATGCAGCCGGCTCATACATTCTACGCAGCTTCTCAAGAGTAGGGTTGGGTATCGAGAATCGAGTATCGATTGGAACCGGGACTAACTTTTCGTTTTTCCCGGAATCGTTCAAAAGTTAAAATTTCGATTCCTAGTTTCGATATTCACAGTCCGCCGACCAGAAGAAGAAACCGCTGAACAACACCAATGAAGAAGCGTCTACCGGAAGTGTTGGCATAACCACGCGATTCGAACAAGAGTAGCTTACGTCGGCGGTCCAAAGTGTGGCTTCACTTTTCTAAAAATAACAAAATCTCGGCAAAATGCAGAGTATTTCCCTTTAGAAAGGAGTATTTCCTTCAGAAAGACCAATTTTTGACCCTGCCTCTTAAAAAATCGGAATCGAGAATCGTTGGGAACCGGAATCGAAACAAGGAATCGGAATCAGAATCATTCAAATTCAAACGATATACAACCCTACTCAAGAGTGGCTGCACGAGCTCTGATGACGACAACTGTTCTATGATTGGCCGGATTCACCGCATGACAACAATCACGTGCGTTTCATGTTTATTCTAATGCTAAGTTCAGACTGCACGATTTTCAAAGTAGTCGGGTCGCTGTTCTTTTCACACTGCATGACTATCTTGGCCAGCATTCAGTCACTGCTGTGTTCACACTGGACGATTGATCGGCGACAGAAGGTTTCACACTGCATGACATCACAATAGGAAAAATCGACGACAGACTCCGTCTAAACACGCTGCGCGCAAACTACGTTAAAACAACAAACACCACACGTGCAAGACCGTCCCCGGAGTTCTCACGTGAGACTTTTTTTTTCGACCCGGTTGTGGTAGAGCTCAGGTGAAACGTCAAACAGACATGAGTGCTCCTGACAAATTTCTACTAATTTTTCTTCGATTTATTGTGTCCAAATAGACTGAGAAGAAGCTTTTTTTCTGAAACAATGCCATATCATGTTGATATGTGGTCTATAACTCCTCCCCGAACTCCCTGCTGCTCTTTATCTTGCTCTCTCACTGGCTGCCGGTGATCTCCGATGTAGTTTTCAGTCAAAACACTTTTCACACAGCAGGATTTTGAATCGCCGACAGGTCCAGATATTTAGCATGCCAAATATCTCACGGCTTCGGCGACTCATCAGCGATTCTCTCAGTTCGCATCTTTGCTCATTCACACTGCGTGATTGTCACTCGCTTGAACGAGCGCCGATTTGCCTGTAATTTCGGACATTTGTTGGCGATTTCTCAAAACCTGTCGGTGAGCCAAAATCGTGGCTGAAATCAAGCAGTCTGAACTCGGCATGACACTACATTGTTTTAAAAACACAAATCTGTTTTAAATAACAGTAAAATCTCATCATGTAGTCGCGATGTTATATGGTGTCATGTTTATTAAAATAAAACTGATTAAAAACAATGTAGACCCCACTTCATAGATAGTATAGGCTTGTGCATACCGCTTAGAAATGTGTCCGAGTGCGGTCCGCCTTGCTCTGATATCATGCTGACATACCTATATCAAAAAACTCTCGTGACGGCAATGACGGATTCTGCAGTCAGGCGCACTTGCTTTCCACTGACTGCGCTATCAAAACGATGTGAAATGATACAACTTAATGACAACTGTGATGCTTTCTCTTTTAAAATGTTTGATTTTAAAGGGGCACAAGACAAGAATGCTGTTTTTGTCAAACAGCGACCCCTAGAGTAACTGTGGAGTACTTGTTTTTAACATTACTGTCGTAAATACCACTCATGGAGGGCATGACGTGTTACATAGTATACAATAGTACATTGTGTTTAATTTGTTGTTTAATGAGATCTATTATATGTTGTTAGTGGTGAGAATTTTCACGTGATTAAATACATATCCCCATGAACTTTAATGGTCCAGAGGAAGAACTTTTGCCATATTGTCACAGGTTCTGGGTTCTAATCCTTACTAATAGTATAGTTTATTTTCCTCATCAACACTGATTGTTTATTAGTGGCTGTATTTCAAGCAGGGACATGTTTTTTGTGCATTGGGTTTTGTGATTTCACCGTAATGAGTCTCTCAGTCCCCGCAACGGATTGAGCAATGAGCGCGCGTCCGTTTGAAGATCACAACAGAACACTGAATCCACTGAAACTGATTGCAGCGGCAACGAGCACTTTGGTCACTTGATTTCAAAAACGACACATTTCAGATCGCCTCTTATTTAACAGACGAAATAAATGAATCTACTAGAGTTACCTGGAGATGTTTTATTTGTTTGTATTGGTACATCCGTGCTGCGAGATGTTTCAATGGGGACATATCACACGCACATTACGGCTATGCTCGCGTCTGACTCCTCGCTCGGTAAGAATGCTCTTTCCTCATTCTCTGTTCCTCCGACAATACTTTCCAAGCTTTCTATATCTTATATGCCGGCTCCGCCATGACGATAGTGTGACAAACTCCATCCTTCTCGACTTTGTTCCTGGATTTGTGCAGTGTTACCGCAAAGGAATATGTTACATCGCGAGAGCCGATATCACGCGATACTTCCGGGCGGCGAGCCGGCGGCCTGAAACTGCAAGTGCGATTTTTCCGCTCACAGGCACCGGGGGGCCGAGACGCCCCCCATTCAACCCGAAATAAGTCATATAACCATTTCAATAACTCTGAAGCTGTTAAATTAAGCTAAAATAACTGCATAGTGTCCCTTTAAGGCCCCGTTTACACGGTGGGAAAACGCAGATATTTCTCTGCGTTTTGCCCCCTCATTTACACGAAAACGCCGTTTTTATCACTGAAAACAATTATTTCTAAAAACGCCGGCCAAAGTGGAGATTTCTGAAAATGCCGGTTATGTGTTGTGTGAACTGGGAAAATCACAGACTTGTCCCACTGATTAGATTGCACCTGAATGCTTTTTCAAGCCTTCCATACTTGGAAAAACTACTTTTAAACAGGAGATGACACCGTATGGATAATTTATCTCAATTCTATTGAGAATTTGGGTAATTCTATTCTAATAGAATACACATAGCACTTGGATGCTTTAAGTGCTATGTGTATTGAATGAATGCGTTGAACTATATTTATAAAAAAAGACAAATAAACCTTGTTTTCCACATACCATTCATATTAAAAAGGTCGAAAGCACTTGTTAGAGGCACAAACCTTCTTTTAGTGATAGGTAATTGCCTATTACCAACATAACCCATTTAGTTCAATTTTAGTTATATTTAATTAACAAATTTGTTTGCGCACATGATACCAGGAAGCAATGTAATACGCATATGACGACAGGATGGCAGTGTGTAAATCGAGTTACCCCTCCCACTATTGCTAGTTTTCTGAGATTTGTTATCCTGTGCGAATTGTCTATTATTATAACAGACGTCCTGTGGTAAAATTACATTACATTTCATTCGAATGGGACTATTACTTTACCCCACCGCTCCATGTAAAACTAATCCTGTCTGAATAGGGCTTTAGTTTCAAGTAACATCCATAAAATAAGGCATCATACTGGTTTCTGTTAAATAAGTTCATTTTGTTCTACACAACCTGTGACCCACAAACGGCCACTTACGGTGTATAATTGTGAACTCAGTAATAACATTCATAATCATCAGTGCTTATAATAATCTATAAAGCTGGATCAATCAAGTGTGACTGATTTGGAAATGCAGCTTGTCTTTTTTATATAAAAAAAAAAAAAAATTCTGTTCAGTTGGAGAGAGGATTATTCCATAACCTTGTATTTCATGCCTCTGGAACGGACTCCGTTGTGGGTAACTCATTCGGTCCTCCAGATCTCCTTCTTTTGAACAGTTTATACAGCCCAGCAATGAAGAATATCACTGCTACTGCAGCAAAGTAACTCGCATAGATCAAAAACTGTGGAAAGCAGAGAATTGCACAGGATATATTAGCAGCTTTCAATGGTGATGGAAAAGCATTATTACTCACTCAGCTGGATTCATGTTTTACTTTACCTGTAGAAAAATGTCCAGGCCCAGTCCGGCAGAATCTACTACAATCACTGTAAGAACCGTCTGCAGTAAGAGTGCAATGAAAGTGTTTACTCCAAAAACCAAAGCATATCGTTTCATGCTTAAGTTAGCAGCAATCTGATACCTGCAATATAAAAAAGACAAATTAATTGACCTTTCCCAACATAGATTTAAAGTGTTATACATTTAAATAATTTACAAGGCTTTTTTTAAAGTGTAGATTTTTAAAGAAAAGAGAGTATTGTCAGGGTCCAAGTGCACATGGACAAAACGACTGAAACACCAAAACGAATTTCAGATAAATGAGCAGAAAGACTACAGTTTAGAAGGTAACATCACTAATCCTAAACTCCAGATTTACACGGTTATTTGGAGTACTGCAACAAGAATGTGCACAAACGCTGACGAATATGGACAAAATACTATAATGGCTAAAAATTTGTCAGAGCTATGTGTTATCATAATGATGCATTTAAAAGTAAACGACTAAACATATCTTTACAAAAGTTCACAATGCTGTTGCAAATGTGGACAGCATTAAGGAAATATCTTTTCGTTATTATCTTAATAATCAGTTAGATACTGATTAGTAAAGGGATAATTCACCCAAAAATGAAAATTCTGTCACCGAGAGCACAACGACATGAGGGTGAGAAAAACGCCCGTTTCACACATGCGGAGTAGGAGCAGCAAGCGCTAAAGTGCTTTCACACATGCTGTGTTTGCAGTACATAAATGATCTGAGGCTGTACCACAAACACATTAGCCTGGGAAAACCCAGACAACTTCAGCACCAATCAGAAACGTTGGGGCGGGCTTTACAAGATGACGACAGCAAAGTGACGGACGGTGAAGCAGATTTTGTACATTTACAAAGGGGTGTGACGGTTATAGTTGAACACCGTCATTAGAACTCTAACCGCCAAAACCATGTTATTAAAATATTTTTAATAAAAAAGAAAGTTTAAATACAAATATTAGCTTACGAGGGAAACGGAGGCCGAGTTAGTGGTGCTTCAGAGACTGCTACTGCTGGCGATGATTCGGGAGAGGTCTGTGCACCTTTACCGTTCAGAGCACGCGCTGACATGGAGTAAAGCCTTGTTTATACTTGACGCGTCCACACGAGCGCGAAGGTCCGCGGCAAAAATGACGCGTTCGGTGCGCAAGACCGACATGGACGCATGCATGTTTAAACACAATTTAAACAACGTAGGCATATAATTCCATGCATTCTTTCTATATATTAAGTTGCTCAAGCAAGTGGTCAAATATTTAACCATGTATTTATATTAAAATCGCAAACATTTTAAACTAAACTTGAAATTGACAAAAAAAAGCTGACTTGTGCCTTTTCTTTTGCATTTAAATTTTAATACAATACAATCTTGCATGTCACAAAGAACTTGTTTTTCTACCTCCTCAAATGTCATTCGTTACGTCCTTGTTGAGGTGAATTGTAGTTTTCCTTCCTTAAAAACCCGGTCTTAAATTAAAAAGATGAAAAGTAGTATTTAATTAAATATTTTTATGGTAAGATTACTACATTTTATTGAGTCAAATGCATTTATGGTGAAACTACTACATTTCCAGGTCAATCTGTGTTCATTTTGACTACGAACTGTGAGCTGTTACTTTATTTCTGGGTTTGCAGCACAGCAGAAATACGACTCGGTACGAAACGATCAAGCACTACTGTATACGCACCACACCTGGAACGGATCGACGGACTGCATCCGCGTACAGTGTGAAAACTCCAACCTGTTAACATGCGTACGTAAGAAAATACGCACCGCAAACGGAGTATGTGTGAAACGGGTGTAATTAATGACAGAATTTTCATTTTTCGGGGAACTATCCCTTTAATCACTCAAAACCCTTTATCTAACCTGTCTACTGAACTGTTGGACTTGTACATCCACCATGATCATAGTTTAACACTTTTTTTATTTGTGTTTGTAGTTGTCCAACACACAATGAGTTGTGAGCAATATTAGCCATTACAGAGTGAATGGATCTGCACATTGGATTCTATCCGGAAAAAGTAGTATTTTTGGAATATTCATTTCTCCTTTTCTTTCATCCTCATTTCGTTCGCTGTCGTAAGTTCTTAGAACGTTGTGATCCGAACAAAATGTAAAAGTTCAGAAAATTCCTTCAAAAAATGTAAAGTTATCCAGCGTAAAGTTGATTTTTAAAGAAAATGTATACATACTGACAGCTTTACTTACGTTGCTATGGTGATAAGCAGCATGTAGGTAGCTCTGAAGATGATATAGGCAGTGTAGCAAACCCAGATATTCCTGACGGTGTCCATGAGGAACACACACACTGCAATTACCAAAGAGAAAATGCAGAGCGCAAGTTCTCCCCACATTGTCCAAGACACTTTCACAAAGCTTACAACAAATGCAGCAAAAGCACCTGGTGGGAAAAAAACAGAAGTCATTAAAAGTGCCCATATTACTACTAGAATACTTTTACATGATTTAAAGGTGGGGTAGGCAATTTCGGAGTGGCTAGCAATAGCGAGCTAGCTTTGAAAGCATAAGATCCCAAAGCCAAGCCACCTCCAAAACACTTGAACGTGCAGTTCGCGCACAGACAGAAACTAGCTGACAGGCTGGCCTGATTGTAGCCTGGATGCCAGCCCGAACTCCGCCCACAACATTTTTTGGACGGGAAGTTCGGTCTGGACTCAATCCATTGACGAGAAATTATGATCGGTTCAGAAATCATCGGGCCAATCAAATTGCCAGGGCGGGCTTTATACGATGATTGACAGGTGGTCTTCAGTAACGTAATCCTCACGTCGTCAAAGAGCGCTTGTCAAAGATGAGTGCAGCTGGAGAATTGAGACGTATAGATTCCGCTGTCGCGTCTTTTGTAAAATAAATCGACAGCGCATTCATTTTAATAGACAAACAGAGAACTGCAATCAAGGCATTTGTCGATCGGAAATATATTTTTGGCGTCCTTCCTACATGATTCGGGAAAAGTGTAACTTATCAGCTGGCTCTGACGGTCGCTAAGAAGACGGGACGTAATGAAAAGCCTCTGGTCGTTGTGGTTTCTCCTTTGGTGGCACTCATGGAGAAGTAAGTAAAAGAAGTAACACTCGTTATTTAACTTCTAAAATAAATAAAGTAGGCTACGTTCTGTATTTGAAAACTGCGCTATGCAAAGGAGTTGACTTATGCGTTGCTCTGATTGGTTGTAGGTCTACCGACTATCCAATTGAGTGCAGAGGTTTTTTTTTTTGTCCTGGTTCGGTTACGACACGCCTCATAATTAAAGCTCAATTGAGTGGTTTCAGACTCATATTCTCATTAGAATATGAGTATGACGAAGTCAGGCTAGCCTGATTGGCTTGTTCCATGCAGTTTCTGCTGCACAGTCACCTCATCACTGGATGACAGAGATGTCTCCATTATATTAAAATTTTCATCATGACCTACACATTGACAACATTGGTACTTGGTGGTACTCTGTGTTTCGACCGCAGTAACCAGGGTCTAAATGAAGTTTCGATTAAAAATGTCCCCCTCAGAAAGTCCCTGCTCACTAGGTACTTTTTCAAAGTTCAGGAAGTTTCGGGGGTGGGACTTGGGCACTGAACGTGCTGATTGGTTGAGTTCATGCTGCATTTTCATTTTAATTCCAAATTGTCGCAGTACATTAAGGTGCATGAGCAGTTTACCATGTTTCATAGCGCATTACGATCATGGCAATAATATCAAACAGGTTTAAAAATATCACAGTGTCTGTGACTACGAGAGACAGACTCAGATCAAGTCACTGACAAGCTCATATTTGACGAGCATCAGTGACCGCAACGAGCACCGATTTGGCCGTTGTAAGAAATTATAGTCTGCTCCGATCCAACTTCCACTCCAATATAGATATATTGAAATGTTCCTACACTTAAAAGAGCTTGTTTATCATAGAATCAATTCCTTACAATCTTAAACGTATCACAGAGTCATGTTTATCACCTATAGTGTGGGAGCGACAGCGAGTATCCAAGAACCATCTTGATTAGGGAGCTTCAAAGATATATTATCACCTTAAACATTTGGCCGTGTCACTTTAACATTTGTCCGTTCTTATTTAAAAGAATATCAAAGACATAGACACAGAGGCACTGCTTGTATTGTTAGTCTTAATTTACATTTAAGAGAGAGCTTCATTTACATGCTGAGGGGGAAGACAGATGTAATACTGTATAAAATGTTTGCGCTGGAATGAGTTTTGGGTTCATTCTGACGCCGGTGAACCCAAGGTGCTTTGTGTGCCTTGCCACTGCTATGCTGTAATAAACTTCATTTTTGAGATCTTCGACGTTCACATCATTTTTTCTTACACCGTGATCTGGGGCTTGTCATCACAAACCTTCGAAAACAGTCTGCAACAGCAAAATCCAGCCAAAATCTTCCAGATTTCATGTGATTTTTTTTCCATTCACACTTGCTAAATATGATCGGATTCCAATTGGATATGCACAAAAATCGGATTTGGATTGACAGTCTAAACAAGGCTATAGTGAAATCACTTTCCCAACTGTTCTTTGAGGGCAGGTCAAATTAAACAGTAGACACATTTTGCAAATGTGTAACATGTTTATGTAGTTACTAATGGAAATAATGGGAGGAATACAAACAAGGCGTTTCAGACAAGCTAAACTCTGCAGGGCTGTGGCCCTCCAGGAACAGAGTTTGATGCCCCTGCACTAAAAGAAAAGTAAAAATAAAAAGCATAATAGGTGCCCTATTATTGGGAATCAATTTATACAATTCTATCTATTGTTATTTGATTGTTGCCGGCCTTTTCATAATTATCAACACAAATTCAACAGAGAATGCATAACACAAAATAGTTTGAGAATGAGCACATAATAAAATTGATTATAAACCAGTAATCATACCAAGCAAGGTAGAAATGGTCTCCACATATCCATTGTAGATCTCAAAATCATTGGAAGGCAAGATTTTCTCCCAAAGTGCTTGAGCGTAATTAACCACCTGGAAGTAACCACATGTGGACAAAGCCCACCACACTGACCAGGCCAGTAGGGTAGAGGACGAGTAACACTGCAGAAAGTCTGCCCAGAGCATTTTTAACACTTCCAGTAATCTACTACTGCTAGTGTTGTCCCTGAGAGCCTGAAAATGAAACAAATGAGTCAAATCAGGTCACAGACAGTTTTCTGATGAACATGCATATGACTGTGAACATATCAGCATCAGCAAATTAGCATTTTTAATGTTAAAAAAAAAAAATTCAGTCTTTTTAAATTTAAAGATTTTGGGTAAACTTTCAAACACAAAAAGTTTTTTTTTTTTTATGAAACCTGAGATGGTTCAGTCCCTTCATTGAAAGTTTAGACAACCAAAAATCCAAAAAGGTCTTGAGGACATAAAATGAATTCTTATGAATTGAGTGTCTTCATCAAAGTCTTGTAAAGATCATTTTATATGAAAAACAGATTTAATTTAGGCTTTTATTCACATATAAACAAACATACATCATGTCACATGCTAAAACAAACCTCACTGCGTGGGCACTTTTGAGCATCCATATTTACCATGTGACATGCTCCATGTATAATGTTTTTCAATCACTCCTTTGGTGTAAATTAAATGTTCATCATATAAAGTGATCATATATCTTTATAAGATTTGCTTTAACCCTCAGGTGCTCTTCGGTCATTTCTGACCAAAACATTTTCTGTTTTGAATTCCTAAAAATCAGCTTCATCAGAATGTTATGAAACTTGGTGACTTCTATGGCATGTATATGAATACAAAAAAAAAAAATTGAGGTCATGATCCGAGCATGCTAAGTGGTCGTAAAAAAATAGTCACACTTGTGGTCTTCAGTCAAAAATGACCGACCAATAGGAAATGAATGGGAAATTGACAAAAAAAAAAATTCTCTGAATTTTTGTACGTGCAATCTACGAAACGGCCATAATTCTAAAAAAAAAAAAAAGTACACCGCAGGAAAGGGGTGACACTCTACAACATCTAGAGTGCAAAAAGAGACAAACCCACCCACACACACATACAAACACACTTTTATACACAACAATACATTTTGAATACAAAAAGTATGTCTTGAATTTTTAAAAATCACAGCTTCATCGGAATGTTACGAAACTTGGTGACTTTTATGGCATTATGTATGTGAACACACAAAAAAATTGAGGTCATGATCTGAGCATGCTAATGAGTGGTCTTAAAAAAATAGTCACACTTGTGGAAATGAATGGGAAATTGACAAAAACACAAAAAAATTCACAATTTTTTTTATTATTTTTTTTTTTTTACATTTTTTAATAAAAAAAAATCTGTTTTGAGATTGTTTCAACTATATATTCAAATCCACCAAAAAAAAATGTGTTCATAAACACCTGGGGAATTCACATGCTTCTCCATAGAGAGCTGTACATACTATCTAGTGGTTACAGCATGATTCTACGCTTTTTCTCTATACTGCAACCAGATGGTGCTAATTTTCTTCAAAAAATATAATCTTTTTCTGAAATATATTAAATTACAAAGAATAAATATTATAGAACAAAAATAAATTGCATTGGTTTTACTGGGATGGAGGAAATTTAATTTTTAGGTGTCCGGTCACTTTTGATCGGGAAGATAACAAGTGTGACTCCGAAACGAATTGCTTGATTTACATAGATAGATCTATTTTACAATGACTTTATGACCTTTTTGGATCTAAGTTTGGGTTATCAGGACTATCAGGACTCTCTCTCTTTTTTTTTTCTTTTAATTTGTGTTTCTAAGATTACTCAAAATCTTTTGGGTTTGGAACAACATCAGAGTGAGTAAATGACAGAATTTGCATTTTGGGTGAACTATTCCTGTAATAATAGCAGGTAATACTAGGGCTCATTTTGTTCAAAGATCAGATATATGGTGAATGCATAATAAATATAATATTATAACATATACAATAATTACATCATACTAGATATCAGTCATAACATAAGAATAATTATTGGAATTAAATTGAATTCACATTTATTTGTATAGAGCTTTTCACAGTCCATCGTTTTATCTTTACAGAAAATGCATGTTTGGAGTCCACATTTAGAGTGATCTGTTTTTTTCAGAGGTTCTGAAGTGCTGAATTTCAGAAATTTAAATATACAAAATCACAGTTAGCCAAAAGCGTATTATTTTTCAGCAATGTAATAATTTATTTAAATGATAAATTAAAAAGTGTTTTTGATTAATATACTATAATCAAACATTTTGGAAGAGCGCACAAATAAACTGGACACATTTTTTAAAATTATATCATCATTACATAAAATCTAGTCTACTCACCGTTCTTTCATCTGCACTAAGCTGCATTTTGGAGTCTGGATCCTCTGGCTTCTCGATCAGCTGATCACGGTTCATGGGTTCCAGAACTGCTTCATCCTGAGAGCTTTGCTCTCTCTCATGAAAGAACAGGCTCTTAACGGGCATGGGTAGGAACCAAGGGGCAACAAAAGCTATGCAGGAGGACACCAGTGTGATGACGCTCAAGTAAAAAAGAGGTACCTGGGCTACAGACACCAGAACCTGTCCCATGAGTGAGCCAATGGCCGAGCCCAACAGTGTGACGCAGCGACAAAAACCAGTCACCCTCTGATAATGAGATGGCTCCACAACACTGTAGATGTAGGAGTAGTATGCAACTTCAGTGGCAGTGGCCAAACCGAAAAAGAACTCCAATAACTGCATGGCCCGCACACCCTGGGCCTTCATGAGCATAGCATACGTCACTATAAAGCTGGTCGCCTGGAGAATAAGCACAGGTTTGTAGCGAAGGTAATCCGTGGCCAGGAAAACAGGAAAAAGCAGGACAAGGTAGGAATAGGTCCATAATGGATAGATCTCGTTCACAACCTGTGATAAATGTTAAAGTATTTAGAAGAGTCAGTAATGCAGTAGTCAAAATTTGAAGTGTATCAAAAAAGTTCAAAGTTGTCCTAAGATAAGAACAGGTATTGTTCAAAATTCGTGAAAGGTTTCGATCCACTTCAAATGGTGTACTGTAGATAACCGTCTTTATGGTGAAAAAAATATTGTTTTATAATCAAGCTTAAAACGCATGTGCCACATTTTTTAATTTAACACCAAAAGAAAAAAAAAATGTAATGTGGTGTAACCACCAAATAAAAAGTATTATATATAGTAAATTTAAAATACAACATAATAGTAACGTCTGTTTTTTTTTTTTTAAACCTCACAAAGTGTTAATAGTTTTGGGGACATTTTACAACCTGAACTCATTTTCTCTATGATATCACTTCCTATGTGGCACACCACATGATATGACCTTGATTTGGCAGGTTATATATATATATATATATATATATATAT
This sequence comes from Cyprinella venusta, assembly GCA_038021265.1. Lineage (NCBI taxonomy): Eukaryota > Metazoa > Chordata > Actinopteri > Cypriniformes > Leuciscidae > Cyprinella > Cyprinella venusta. The sequence goes on from CM075868.1 coordinate 12,729,659, forward strand.
ATATATATATATATATATATATATATATAAACCGAAATAAACTGATAAAAATGGATGCAAGCTCACAACCTACAATTAGCATTTATTCAAAAATACACAAACACTCTGAAGCCTAAAAATCTTGTGATTTGTTTAATGCAGGATTTTGCTTTTGAAAAGAGATTAAGCTTCTAGGATTAGAGAAATAGCTGGCAGATTTTCCATCTAGCTGGTGGGAAAGTTGACCATATTAAATTATTTTTTTCATTCTCCTTCAAATGTTCTTTCAAATCATGCTCAGAGAAGGAAAAAAGCAGATTAGGTAGCCGTGTCAAATTAACGCAAGTGTTCACATTTATTAATATTTTACTATGATTTATTGTAATGTATTACACTGCCTGCATGTGTTGAAATCTTACATCATTCACCGCATGCTTTCATCAACCTACAGCACATTCACTTAACGTTACCTCTGTCTCCGTCAGGTTTTTGTCAGGTCCCATCAAAAACGGTGTTAGAAAAGGCTCCAGTGGTCTGTGGCTGGAGAAAAATCCATAAATGCACAGTAAAACAGTGGGGTAAAGCCATGGTTCAGACATAATCGCTTGCGCCTATTGACCTTAACGATACAAAGCGACCGATTCAGGGGCATTTTGCAATCACTCTCGTGCACCGGGTTCTTCTTCTTCTTCTTTGTTGTTGTGTAACGGCGTTTGGCATCCAACATTAATGGTGCATTACCGCCAACTACTGTACTGGAGTGTGGGCCGACGATAAATAAATAAACCATCCAAAATATATTGTGCAGCCTTAATTTCTACTCAATTTTATTCGTTAATGTGCCAAATACAGTTACCCAGATTTACTTATTTTTTACTTTAATTTACTCAGTTCATATGATATCATTTCATTGTGTTTAAATTTAATAAATATTTTTGAGTGTAAAAATGTTTCACCCCAAAAATTGAGTAAATCATAGAGTAATAAACAGAAAATTAAAAAAAAAAAAAACAATCCTCAAAAAGCATTACAGAAAGCTCTTTCTCCCATCTGCAAAGTTTTAATCAATATCAACTATTTATGGTTGGATACAGTGAAAAGGTATAGAGGCTGAACATTTAACAGGGCTTTGTGGGTGTTGTGGGGTCAGTGAACATTCCACTATATAACTTTAGTGCAGGAAGTTGCAAAAGACAAAAGTTTTTGAAGTGTTAAGCAATAGGGAGTAACACAATCCAACTATTGTCACAGTTCCTGGAATGTACAGTAGCACATTGTTAGTGGACACACGTGAAAATCAACAAGGCCAATTGCCTATAGTTAAAGAGTAGATTTTGTTTATTAAAGCATTGTTTTATAGTTCTCTGTATCATCCAAGGTTATATTCTTTTGCGGAAGACAGGGTTGCCATTTAAGCCCATTTTTTATTTTTATTTATTGTAGAAACATTATCCATTTATATTTTGCGCAATAATAACTTTGTTGGTCTTAATGTCTTTAACAGAGAGATTGGAATCTCGCAATTAGCAGATGATACCACTTTATTTTAAAAGATAAAGATCAAGTTTCTCCAGCCTTAACTACAATTAATGCTTTCTCTATGCTTCTGGACTCAAACTTAATTTAGCCAAGTGTGAAATTATTTGCTTATTTGACAATGTAGAAATTGAAATTGAAAATATCAACTAAAAATTAAGTGAAATATTTGAGGTTGTTGGTAACAATAGATTACTATCGTAACCCCAGTTACAATACGTTCTTCTTCTTTTAAATGATAATAATACAAATAATAATGACATCCTTCTTCAATAAGCATCATTAATACAAATCGTAATAATAAGAAGAATACTATAACAAATTGTCATGCAATTATTAATGTGAATGAATGGTACTTCACATCACATCATCATCATCACTATTATACATGTGACGTGATTCGAAATTGAATGCTAATTTCAAAAGACGTGCTATAAAATAATGCATTGTGATAGGTCATTTCAGCTCCACGTCGGAGAAGTTTCTCTTCTTTGCCGTCTTCCGTGTGTCCATGGCGTAAAATGAGGGCGTGGTTGGAGCGGAGACTTGAATATTTAGGGGCGTGTTATTCTAATGACGATCATTTTCGGCCGCGGGATTTATCAAGGGCAGGCATTGCGTACACCTGAATTTCAAATGTACGCACAGCTTCATAAATCAGGCGGTGAGAGGAGTGTAAGCATAATCTTACGCCAACATATACACCCGTTTCTACGTAAGATTGATAAATGAGGGCCACTGACCCTAAACACGAAAGATGTGATGTGCACGAGGTGTCCTGCAACACTTTCTCCTTCGAATCGGTTATAATGAGCCAATCGTCTATGTATGTCAGAATCCTCAGACCTGACATTCTCATGGGTGCTAAGCCCGCCTCTGCACACACACAAAACCCCGGAGACTTAGGGCGAGTCCAAACATCAAAACTCTGAATATGTAACATGTGCCCTGGTAGGCGAAACGAAGAAACTTCCTGTGTGGCGGATAAATTCTTATATGGAAGAAAGCATCTTTCAGATCGACCACGCTCTTCTGCGCGGGACCAGTTGTTCTGTTTTATGGTGCTGGCGAGTGAGCCACGAATTAACATTCTGAAATTGTATTTCCTCAAACACGAAGGTCCAAGATTGCAACATGACATCACGACTTTTGCGTAAACATACACGCCACTTTCGAGTCAAGTGGCGTGTTATCTCTACGCATTTTGAGCTATCTGCGTGTATCCGCGTGTATGCGTGTATGTCTACGCCATTAACGTCCGCGTCATTCCGCGTGGCTGTACACGCGCGTCAAATGTCCAGTCATAAATGCCATTAACCCCAGTGACGGTTAAGTTTAGGGATAGGGTTGAGGTAAGTCATACCTTTTTTTTTCACTAGGATGGTAAGGGAACAGTCATAAATGCCATTAACCCCAGTGATGGTTAAGTTTAGGGACAGGGTTGAGGTAAGTCATATATTTATATAACGTTAAGTCAACGGCGTTCATAAACACGCTGAAAAGCGATTATGCGTCTTGATAGCACGCCAAAAATGCAAATACGAATTGGCGTGTCATACACACGCTTCTTCATGAGATCAGTCTGAAGATTGGGCGGAGAGAGCCGTCCTTCTTTGGACCAGGAAATAACAAGAATAAAATCCCTGATTCATAAGATTGGGGGGGAACACCTGAATCGCTCCCTTGTTTAGGAGAGAGGAATGTGCGGTGCTCTGTTCCATGTGTGAAGAGAGAACGCTGATGAAATGGGGAGGTTTCATTGCAAACTCCAGTCTGTAGCCCTACATAATTGTACGCAACACCCACTTTAGGGAGCCGAAACAATTTGCCAAGCCCATTCTCACGGGGGGGCAACACAACGTCTTCCAAACACTTGGGCTGCGCAGCCTCGAGAGGGAGGGAAGCGACCCATCCGTGGGAAACCCTGCGTATCTTGGACAGGGGTTCTGGGACTAGAAGAGTATAGGAAGGGCTTGTGGCCTGTGAACGTGGATGGTCTTCCAGCAGCAGCCACGGCAGGAGTCTATTTTCTACTGGTGCTTAGCAGGCGGTGGGTTGTTCTGCCGTGAGTTTGTTGCGGGGCCTTTTCTTGCCTTGATGAAAATGTCGTCCCATGACAGGTGGGTTAGGCAAGCGTGCAGGAGGCGCCTGACGTGGTGCCGCTTTCATAAGAAGGCATAACTTGAAGGCCTCGTCCTCCTTTTTGTCATCACATCGTTGTTGCATCAATGCAACGGCAGGGCTGAAGAGAGCCCAGCCGGGCTCCATTGATGCACCCACATCTGCCTTTTCTCGCTGTCAGGAAGGTGCAACAGGTTAAGCCAGAACATGAGCTCTCCCACAACAGACAGCGCAATAGGGCACCCGCAGGCTTGGACAGTATGGAGGTACTGTCCTTAATACTTCCAAAATCTTCGCATGGTAACTGGAGAGGTGGGCCCTGACAGCCAAGGCCGATGACTTATACGCAGCCTTGTGAACTGAGGCAGAAAATTGGTCCATCTTGTTGGGCAAGACCAGTTTAAGGGGAGCGAGCAGCCCACCCTATGCAAGGTTAAGGTGCCTGGTGATGGAAGTGTTGATAGCGAGGCCCATGTCAAGCACCGCCATATCCGTCACCTCAAGGCCCGTGAGACCGTTCTTGAACTTTCTAGTCGTAAATGTCCCTCTCCTGGTCAGTGGCCACTCAATTTTGAGGTGAGTGGCCGGTCCCTCACACACCTCCAGAAGGATGGACTAAGGCTAGGCCGCGTGGACAACGGCCTATGGAACACCGGAGGGCGGGATGGCCTCCTCGTCCTCTGAGACCCCAAGAAGAGCCATGTCATCCTCTTCGCCGGAACAGGCCGGTTCTTCGAAGAGCGTGAGGTTGCCCGCGAAGATGTCCTATTCAGGGAATGCAGGATTGGGCTTGTCAGCACAAATAAGTGAGGTAGCACCCGGGAGACCCCCGGTAGCGTCTCGTCATCACCGCGTCCCCCATCCGAGTGAGAAAGGCTGAGCTTCGCACACTGGGTAGCGGCCACTTTAACACAGTGTGATAAAAACTTCTGGGGCAGCATAAGGCAATGACTGCAATTCTCAGGGTTCTCCAAGGCTTCTTGAGCATGTTTTAGACACAAGTAGACGCAGAATGAGTGCAGGTCCTTAGCGACAATGAGAGCACCACATGCGGCCGGGCAGGCCCGTGATAGGCTGTTCCCTATCACGGTTATTAATTTGAATATCCCTATTTGAATAGGGATATTCAAATTAAATGACCCATCATTGATCAGCTCTACCAAACTTTATTGTCTTTTTTTTCATAAATAAACAAACACTGATAAGTTGTCTTGATTGATATTGTGAAGCAGCTTTGATACAATCTGTATTGTGAAAAGCCCTATAAAAATATATATATTCTCCTGAGAAGGGGCAGGTTTAGACAGCGACATAGTGGCGAAGAACTCGGAAAAATCTGTGGCGAGCAGCCGTGGAAGGAGGAGTTGGTGAGAACAGTGAGAGTGCGGGCGGCTCCAGATGCAAAACTGTGGAACGCCAGAGGGCTATATGCCCCTATATGCCCCTATATGCCCCTAGGCCCGTATATGCCCCCTATAGGGCCTTACCGGGCATTGACTGTGCGTGTCTGTCTGTCTAGACTTGGTGCAATAGCATGCTTCTGCAGAGGTCAGGTACGAATGCCCTTCCCATAGGTGGATCTCGAACAGGAGATGATGAAAGAGAACTCAGAGGCGAAGACCATCAAGTCTAACTAAAGTATTTTTTATGATTATTTATTTATTTCAAGTCTAACTAAAGTATTATACATTGTAGTTTATATACATTCCAAGGGGGAGGGATTTACAGAGAGGTGGCATGTAACTGAAATACACGATTCAGCTTGTTTACAGACATTTCCCGAGCCCTGATCTCATCAGTATATTGTCATTCAAATGCATAGATGCTAATCCAATCAGATTGACTATTCAAAGACTGGGACAGGGCCATTAAAAACAATGGGTGAGAGTCTCAGTAATCTGACTCATTTAACTTACAATAGAGAGATCAGGACTGGCATGCAGGAATATTTTGCTTAACAGCGGATATTATCATCATCATAACCTTAAATGCTAAATTCAGTGAACCTAGTTTTTCATGTAAGGACATAAAATCAATTTGAAATCCCACAAAGTGAAAACAGTCTTGCTCAGAATTAATGGCACCCCTAGTAAGTATGATAAAAACTGGCTGTGAAAAATAAATCTGCATTGTTTATCCTTTTGATCTTTCATTCAAAAAAAAAAAAAATTGCCAAAAACCCAACCTTTCATTGAAGAATTGAAAAAAAAAGAATTAAAAGAATTGAAAGTAGGGGGGAAATCACATTATGAAATATATGTTTTTCTCCAAAACTTATTGCCACAATAATTGGTACCCCAGAACCTTTTATGAGTAAAATATCTCTGAAGTATTTACCTTTTTTAGCACACCAGGGTGACTAGGATCAAACCTTGACTTCTTGTTTCACAGGAGTTTAAATATGAGGAAACACAAAGGCCAAATTCCATTAATTATCCATCACAATGAGTAAAAGCAAAGAAAGTTCTGATATGCATCAAACGATTGTTGAGCATCACAACATAGAAAGTGGCTGTATAAAATCGACAAAGAATTGAAAATCCCCATTTTGACCATCAGGGCAATAATTAAGAAGTTAAAATCAACTAAAGATGTTATAAATCTGCCAGGAAGAGGACGTGTGTCTATGTTGCCTCAATGGACAGTGAAGGAACGTTTGAGACTCTTCAAGGTTCACAGAGGGAGAATTGCAGATATTAGTTGAGTTGTCAGAAAGCCTATTAAAAAAAAAATCAAACAACCCCTAGGCTACATCACCACATGTTGTTTGAGAGGGTTTCAAGAAAAATCCTTGTCGCTCCTCCAAAAACAATTTCCAGCATATTCAGTTGTCAGACATGACTGGAACTTCAAGGGTTCTGTGGTCAGATGAAACTAAAAAAAAACAGCTTTTTGACAGCAAACTAACTAGATGGGTTTGGTGCACACAAGGATAAAAAGTACCCTATGTGTACAATTTAATAAACTGTTGGATCTTTGATGTTATGGGCAAATATTTTTCTGCTGGTGGTCCTGGACTTCTTTTTCAGATGGCATCATCAAATATCAACAGATAAAAAAAAAAAATCAAAACCTGACGCCTTCTTACAATGGGCCGTGGTTGGATCTTCAATCAGGTCAGTGCTCCAAAACAAACATAAAAATGTTACGGTGTTACGGAGCACAAAATGTAACTTCTGCCATGACCGTCCCAGTTGCCTGACCTGATGAGTTAAGTGAACTGAAGAGAACAAGCGCCAACATGGATCTGGGAATCTGAAGGATCTGGAGAGATTCTGTCTGAAGGAATGGTCTCTGATCTCTTGTCAGGTGTTCTCCAAACTCATCAGGCATTATAGGACTCAGAGCAGTTATCTTGGCAAAAGGAGATTGCAAAAAGTATATAATAAAAGAGTGCCAATAATTGTGGCCAACGCATTTTGGAGAAAAACGTTTATTTCATAAAGTGATTTTCCCCCTACTTTAAATTCATTTACTTCAATGAAAGGTTAGATTTTAAGCAGTTTTTTTCATAACGAAAAATGTAATTAGTTGACAGTTCAAGAATTTTTCTTAACAACTGTCCTTGCTATGTTCGGGAGGTTTCCCTTTTAAATAAAGATTGTAATAATAAATGAATTCATCAACTCTCTCAATCAAGAAACTTCTTTACTCCAAAGGGGAAATATTTCTGAGTTCTATAATAGAACATGTTTAATGGAGGAAAACATGGTTGCTACCATTTAAATATTGCATATCCTATAAAATGAGAGAAATGCATTTTAAAATTCTGCATATACACTTACCTAAAGGATTATTAGGAACACCATGCTAAGACTGTGTTTGACCCTTTCACCTTCAGAACTGTCTTTATTCAACATGGCATTGATTCAACAAGGTGCTGAAAGCATTCTTTAGAAATGTTGGCCCACATTGATAGGATAGTATTTTGCAGTTGAGATTTGTGGGATGCACATCCAGGGCACAAAGCTCCCGTTCCACCACATCCCAAAGATGCTCTATTGGGTTGATATCTGGTGACTGTGGGGGCCATTTTAGTATTGTCATGTTCAAGAAACCAATTTGAATGAATTTGAATTTGAAAATGATTCAAGCTTTGTGACATGGTGCCTTATCCTGCTAGAAGTAGCCATCAGAAGATGGGTACATGGTGGCCATAAAGGGATGGATATGGTCATAATACTCAGATAGGCTGTGGCATTTAAATGATGCCCAATTGACAGTAAGGGGCCTAAAGTGTGCCAAGAAAACATCCCCCACATTACACCACCACCACTAGCCTGCACAGTGGTAACAAGGCATGACGGATCCATGTTCTCATTCTGTGTACGCCAAATTCTGACTCTACCATCTGAATGTCTAAACAGAAATCGAGACTCATCAGCAGGCAAAACTTTTCAGCGAATATATCAGCGAAAAACAAATACTGTGATTTCACTGATATATGCACCTTCTGTAAGAATGAAAACTAAAACATCTGTCATGTGTATTTGTCTTGTAATGTTTCATCAATTTTCTGGAATGATTTGAGATGTTAATTTTTTTTTTTTTTCCGAAGGGTATTATGCATTAATCTATGCATTAAGAATGTCATTTGTCTTTTTGAAAACCAAAACAAATCTTTAGAATCTTCTGTTAACGTCCTTATCCTTGTGGCAAAGTTGTACTTTCACAAAGGTTTCTTAAGAAAATTCATACTTTTAAAGATGTGAAGTAAAGTATTTAATCAAATCACTAAGAAGAATAATACATCATAGAAAATTTACTTCTTTTTTGTAGAAATATGACAAGAGATTTCACGTACCATGATTAATATCTTTTTGCTGTTTCTTTTTTCCTTCTTCTTTGTTTCGTTCATTTCATTTTTTGTCTGATTGTGCAAGAATGATTTTTACTTGTTTAATATACACATTGTTGGAAATGTTCTAGATTTCTAAGAGATGTGTGTTTGCACTATTGTAATTTTTCTTGAATAAAAAAAGACAAGTAGGCCCATTATATTCAAAAGCAAGTAAGAAATTGGTGTAATTTACAAATGAGAATAACAGTGAATTTTAATGGTTATTTTTCTAAAAATGAGACATCTTCAATGACACATGTGGCTGACAATTGCAAAGAACGCAGCCTTCGAAATGAAAGACTGATTTTTAAGTTTGTGGTGTTGTGTGCGCTTGCATGAGAAGGACAGAACATTCAGCGTGTTGAGTTTTGAGCTAGTGTTTTTGATCCTTGCTACCAGAAGGTGGTAGTAATGAACTATTTTACTTTGTCCTCCGCCGAAAACAGCAAACGGAAGAGAGAAGAAATTTGTCTGTTGTTGTTTAGTAACGGACTACACGATATTTAGATTACGTAATTAGATTACAAAAACCAAGAGTCTGAAAATAGAAAAGGATATATAATTTTTTTAAATTACACGATTAAATAGTAAACAGCAAAATTAATTTACTGTATTTGTTCTTTCGTTTTAAAAGAGCTGACCACGCCGGAGCCTCGTGTGAAGATGGAGAGGGGACGAACAGCTTTTGACCACTGGATCCACAAGCACTACTTCACGTTCAGGGATTTAAGAGACAGAAACATATCCGTTCAGTGCAACCTCTGCCTTCCAAAGATCAACATCTTGTCCACTGCGAGGGACTCTACATCGAATCTAAAGAAGCATTTGGAGGTACATTTGCGTGTTTTCTCAATTGTAATAGCCAAAGATTGCTGTTTAACGCCTTAAGTTGTGGAGCGAATATGCAAACTCTGATTGTAAAAAAGACTGTTTTTGGTAGATTCGAGATCGAGCACAGATTAAAGCTTTTGTTACATTTATATAACGTTAGGTGAATACAAGGATGCAAGAGACAATATCATTTTGTGACTTATAAATACAGGTATCGTAGGCACTAATTTTTACTGTTTTAAGGCAAAGTTTCAAGCGAAACGTGGGGACAGAATCAACAAAGTGGGAGTGGTTTTGAGTTTGTAGCCAACAAATGTACTCTATTAAATAGTGTTAAGTTAAATGTTAGGTGTTAAATTAAGACCCGCTAGTAATAACGTACAATAAATTCAGTCATGGAATGAGAGGTTCATTTGAAATCGATTTGTCGACGGTGAACAGAACTACTCCTGTTTATTATGTATTTACAAAGCATTTAGCTACTATTTTCAAACTCGTTTGGTAGTGTCGACTGAAAATGTAGATACAGCGTTTGTAAGGATTGTTTACTCTTTGTAAAATTTTGACGCGATACTTTGTTGTTTGTTAATGGGTAATACCACGTTTGGTTTGTTTATTGTGCTTTACAGAGGAAAATGCCGTTTGTGCTACTCTTAATTATAAGATATCCAACAACTCCATCTTACTCTTTTTATAAAATGTAGTTTACAACTTAGTAAGATGCATTACCTCGGTAGACTTGTTTTCAAAAAAAGAAAAGGCTCGTCTGAGAAAATGGCGGACGGCAGCAGTTTCTTAGTGGGATTGGTCAGTAATGTTGTTAAGGCGGGATAGTGTTGTATACAACTTTGTTGTATGTTGTGTCCGAAATAGTCCCCTATCCCTTATTTAGTGAATGTCTTATCCACTAGAGAGGAGTGAATGGAAATTGGAGAATGAATTCAGGAAACGTTTTTATAAAAAAGGAAATGAAACATTCCTTTGCAGAATTGTTAATTTACATTAGTTTAATAATGTATCCCCCTCCCTGTTACTAATGAATAAATTCAGTTTTAAAATGTTCGTATAGTTAAAGGGATAGTTAACTCAAAAATGAAAATTGTTATCATTTACTCACCCTGAAGTTGTTCCAAACCTGTATGAATTTCTTTCTTCTGCTGAACACAAAATAACATATATTTTGAAGAATAAGGGTAACCAAACAGTTTATGGTGCCCCATGGACTTGCATAGGATGGATGGGGAGAAAAATACTATGGAGGTCACAATGGGCTTTATGTACAGCTGCACTTCCTGAACTTCAGCCAGCTCCTTGTTTCCTGTCTGCCATTATTGGGCAAAATTGATTAATTCAGGTGTGTCTGATTATTGTCGCCGTGACTACTGAGGTCAAGCCCACCTGAATTAATCAATCCCTGCGTCCCAATTCGCTTACTTATACTACGCCCTAAAAGTATGTACTCTTTTTGTGAAGAAAAAGTACATACTTTTGAGTATGTAGCAAAAAAGTAGGCAAGCTTTGGGACATACTATCACGTCATCTTTAACTGACGGCTCTGTCGCGTGCTGCGTGCATCCTGTCACCATAAACTGCCCTGTCAATCATCTCGTCACATTTAAAATCCTCCATTCAATCTAATTTGATTTCCTACCGTATCGGAGCACGTTGATCTGTCAGTCATGTGTCTTTCGTGTGTATACTTTCCTCGTGTTTTGCAATTTGAATATAATGATATTTAAAAAGTAATGGCTAAACGTATCAAGTTCACAATGCTGCTTGCTGCAGATGCAATATAATGTGGAGAACATTCAATTCAACATACTACGGTTTGGGACGCACTAATTCTATTTTCGAATACTATTTAGGACGGATAGTATGTGAATTGGGACGCAGCAAATGTGTCCAATAATGGCAGACAGGAAACAAAGGAGCTGGCTGAAATTCAGGAAGTAGTGAAGCTGTGCATAAAGCCAATTCATGTTTGGTTACCGACATTCAAAATACGTGGTTTTGTGCTCAGGGTGGAAAGAAATGTATGGTTTTGTAACAACTTGAGGGTGAGGACATGATGATAGAATTAAATTTTTTTTTTTAAGGTGAACTATTCCTTTAACCGTGCATTCTGTAGTAGAGCTTTATGGGATTGAATGAGTGCATGGATAATCTTCACCCTAAATAATGCACAATATATGGGATTGGGGTGATTCTAGACACAGCTAGATTCCTATTTGGCATGGTTTGTGATATGTTCATTCCTAAAAGTATAATGATTGATTAGCCTATTAATTCATTAAAGCACTTTATCTTCTTCAAACTAGCAATGTAATGGTATGACGGTTTTCCGGTACACGGTTTTAAATAAAGACGGTTATTGTAACACAAGTTAGGATTTTTATTTTGAATAAAACCAAAATAAGATTTTTTTTTTCTATTTATTATACGTTTAATTAAGAGAGAATCATAAATGTCTAAATTGCGACTTTCTCCTCTTTCATTTAAGTGTCACTCACCTTGCCAGATGCGCAAACGGCAGCACACCGAAATGTCGGAGCCTGAGCCTCTTTTTCTCCCACCCAAGCGGCTGAAGTCCGTTGTCTGGGAGTATTTTGGGTATTTAAAAGACCCAGGAGGCACCATCCTTGTTGATGGTTATCCAGTTTGTAGAATGTGTCGGAAAAAAGTGTCGGCACGGGCGGGCAACACTTCAAACATGATGCACCATCTCCGTGACCACCACCCCAAGGAATTTGCAAAGTTGAATGTAAGTGACCATACTATAAATCGCCAACTAATAAATTATAGGCCGCCTTTCATAAAATACTTAAGAAAATGGAATAGGCCTTCAAGTTTTGAAATGAATAATTTTTTGGTAGGTTAACATTATTTTGGTGCATTCTGTAAGCCCTAAATGCAACATTACTATAGGGCATATACATAAAAACAAAACTGTATAATCGTGTTATATTGTACCGTGAAGATCTCATACCGTTACACTTCTAGATCAGCTTTCCTGAAAGCTACTATCCCACTTTGTCCAACATGTTAAAGGATAGTTCACCCCAAAAAATATTGTCATAATTTACTCATCCTGATGTCTTTCCAAACCTTTATAGGTTATTTTTGTCTATGAAACAAAAAATGTATTTTGAAGAATGTTTTGAGTAAGGATGTCCTGAGTCATTGAATATTAAGTATCAATCTAATGTATGGGCCACGTAGAGAGTTTCTTGGGAACAGTGACTCAAATGTAAAAGGGACTAATGCAAATTTCTTTATAAAAATTATAATAATGCAAACAGGTCATTGGACTAGACATATAAAAAATGAAAATGGGTGTGCCATGAATAAATAACGGAATAGTCTTAGGGTACCTTTACACAACGATATGCTTAAAGCAAATACATTTTTACTTTAAGTTTTTCGTGTACAGGCGACGTCATTGTCAAAACAATCCCCATTCTCACGGATCCGCGGATATGACTAAAAATGCTATATTCTGCTATAGACACTATAAACACGTAATACACATACGCATGACGTCATCATCTTCAGAGATTCACGTTTTTGTTTACACGGAGACCGTTTTCAAAAACTTGCACTTTGAAACACATTTTTAAAAGTTGGCATTTTCAGGCTCCCAAAATGCTGTTATGTATATGAACGGACAAAACGCATAAAGTTTTACGTTTTCAGTTGAAAGTGGTGTCTTAGTAAACAGCCCCTAAGCACAGACAATAATGAAATTATTTTAATTGAATCATATTGTTTAGGTAACTAAAATGAGAAAAAATGCTAGTTATTAATAATGAATCAAGTAAAAAACAAAACAAAAACATCTTAAATTAATGTTACTTTTTCAAATAACTGTGCTGTTTGAGATTCGCGTGCTCAAACTGAAAAGCTAAACGAACAGTCTTATTTATATGAGATTAATCAAATATTTATACAACATAGACATATTAGAACTTATTTGCACAAAATAATGCGAATGCACAAGTAAACTTTACATGCTAGTCAGAATGTGTTAATCCACTTGAAGCCAAAGCTTTCCCTATCCAATGTTTTTTTTTTCCTTGTTTAAAAAAAAGTCTGTAAACACGGTGGCGTCTCAAAAAATATCTGCGTACACACGAAACCACTGAAACTGATGTAGTATAAATCCCAGATCAATATGTGGCACTGTAATTCTGCAATAGAATTCTGCAATAGAAATTTAGAGCATGCACATAAAACCTTGCTCCAGGGATGGAAATTAACTTTTTTGTCCACCGGCAACTGTGGCTGGTGGATTTCAAAATCTACCAGCCACTTTCTTGTTTTTAACCGACAATGTGTAACTGCATGTGAAAATTAATACTACAAGATCTACAATACTTAACCAGTTTATTTAATCTCAAGTCTCAATTAAATACTGACTTTTTCTCTTTCTCACTTATACACACACAAACCATGAACTGATTTACATTTCGTTAAATTAGTAGGGCAGATTAAACAAAAAACTGAACCGATGCTAAACCACACTCTATGCTGGAGGATGTGCTCTCTGCGAGAGTACCTTAAAACTTCAAATAATAGCCTAGTCTCTTTTACACGCCTGGTGTGGTGACAGGTTTGGGTAAATAAAAGCTTTTTTTTAGTTTCGGGTTGTATTTAATCTTCTAAAACCCGTCAAATCGTCTGCTTTTTGGCACTGCCAAAGCCTTTTTTGATGTTGAATAGAATGACTGGTGCGCTTGACAGAGAGCGAGCGAGCAAGAGAGAGAGAGCCCCGCCCCGCTGTAGGCTACTATATAGATCAGTCTTATGACGGTAAAATAAATACTAGGCTATACAATAATATTAGACACAGTTGCTTTAAAATACAATATATGGTTGTTCAACTTCATTGAACAACCATAAATTGCCTGGTACAAAATAGGGAGTCACGATATTTGATTAGTTAGTGGAATCAGAAAGCTTGCCACAAAGAACCAGCAAAATGAATGAATGTGTCAAATATAGAATTTTTAATTGTTTATTAAAACTAGTGTTTTCTGTGTCATTCTTGACTGAAAAAACGAAGTTATTGATTCGCCACTTCACAGGATTGTGAATGCGCCTATGGAGTAGGCTAATGCACTCATACGGATTAGGATAAGAGAGAGTTATCTGTTTCTTTTCGTCTTGATTTGTTGTTCGATGTTGTTTAAACGTAGATATTTCAAGCTTTCTATATATTTCTGAGTTTCAGTTCATTTATGAGACAAGCTCCAGTTCACGAGCAATGCAACTTATATCGCGCCAATGCGTCCATGTCCTGATTATATTGTCTGCTATAGCCTATTGCTTCTTATTTATTAAATCCAGGTAACTGGTTCATGAAACATTGATTAAAATTAAGATATAGTTTATACAAAAACGAAATTCACTTTTAAGAAAGGCTTTATTCAAAACAAAAGTTAATGTGGTCAAAATTTGATTAAATAAAAAAAAAATAACATATTTAAAAATAAATATTAAACTAAATACACTTCTTTAATGGCTACAACACGTAGGCCTACAATAACCTACAGAGAAATGTAATGTCGGAGTGGAACGTTACAGGGGTGCGTTTTTTTGTATACCCATAATAATCAAATAATTCCCATCGATCGTTGAATATTATTTTTGCTTTAAATCCCCTTCCCTACAAAATACGACATATTTTATTCGGACAACAGACCAGTACCATAGCATACGAAAGAAAATTAATGAAATAAAAATACATTCAAGTAAATAATAAATAAAGGAATACAAGAGGCTCAGTAGTTTCGACGCATTGTATTATATTATATTATTATACAAGCAGTTCGGCAGATTTTGTTACTGTTACGTGACCGTCTGACTAGTCGATACATGGGGTGATCATCGTTTAAAAAAAAAATATAAGGATTAGCCGTACACGAAAAACACAAGGGTGTCGTTTTCAGATTTATTCAACCTGGGACCCGGTTTAAAAAAAAAAAATAGCGGTTTCTGTGTCCCAAAAGGCCGGATCCGCCTGGCCGACAATGCACAAAAAATTTGCACATATACAATTAAACGCGTCTCTGTGTGGACGGGGCCTAAAACATGGCAGCTAAACACAAAGAATTCACAATGTTTTGTTAAAAGAGTGTTCTCTTTATAATGTAATGTAGGCTATATAACAGTCCCAATCATAGTTATTGACGTGCATTGCAAGTTGAGCTGCTTGCGCTGAAGCTAAAGCTGGTACTCTACACTGGTAAACTAGATTGCTTTACTACAGCATTAATTAACTTAACCAAACACATCCTATGCAAGATTAATCAGATGTTTACAACATAAACGTTGTAACACATTGACATTCACTTGTAACAATGTGTTCAAGAGAACAAAGTGTTCTCTTTATAATGTTATGTAATATGACATTCCCAATCATAGTTATTAACGTTGTGCATTGTTGTTCACAATGAATTCACAACATTCTTTTGCAGTAGTTTATCATTACAAGCTTATGTAGCCTATATGATAGACCTGCGCTGCACATGCCTGGCTTACCTCGTTTTGATGCACCATCTCTCCTGTATATAAAATATTCCCAAACCCAGGGCTCCAGACTAACTTTTCCACTGGTTGCACTGGTGCAACCAACTTTCTCAGATTGTCTCACCAGCATATAATTTGGTAGCACTTTTTTTTTTTTTTTTTGCTACATGCCATGGGATTAATCAATGCATGCTGATGAATAGTGATCTTAATCTGAATACCATATTTTTGCATTCATGTAAAAAGACTGACAGTGACACAAGACCTCATGTTAGCATGTTTTACTATCAAATAAAAAAATATTAAAAAGTTAAAAGTAAAAAGATGACTGAAAAATAGTATTTAATTAAATGCATTTATGATTAAATTCATTGTTGTCAATTTGTGCTCATTTTGACCATGAACTATGCGCTGTCACTTTAATTCAGCGCGTGCAGTAACGTGTGTAAACGATCTCTGCACTGCTACTCAACGCTCCTGGAACGGATCCTGTCTTAAAGGGATACTCCACTTTTTTTGGAAATAGGGTCATTTTACAACTCCCTCAGAGTTAAACAGTTGAGTTTTACCGTTTCCGAATCCATTCAGCCGATTTTCTGATATGTAGAAGAATATCAGTAACTAGACAGTTTCTGGTCCCATTGACATCCATAGTAGGAAAAAAATATATACTATGGAAGTCAATGGGACCAGAAACTGTCTAGTAACTGATATTCTTCTAAATATCAGAAAATCGGCTGAATGGATTCGAAAACGGTAAAACCCAACTGTTTAACTCTGAGGGAGTGGTAAAATTAACCTATTTCAAGTGGAGTATCCCTTTAAAATTGTTAGCCTCTTGTCTTTTTTACATGTCGTATACTGTACATTTAACTTGCACTTATTATGACTTAATTCCTAATTGCCGCGTTTAACCATCAGTGTGCAATGTGCGTGACGACACAGCAACTCCATAGATTTCAACTGAGAAAATTAGAAGAACTCACTTCCTGATGGTTGAGCGTACTGCGAATCTCAAACTGAGCTTGATGATGTAGATGTGACTTGAGCAACCATTGTGACCTTTCTGGTAACTGTGCCAAGACAAACCTGAATTGAAATCTGAAACAAATCTGTTGTTGAAATATTTTGTCCCGTTGCTTTTATGGACTCTCTATCTATGGGCGTCTCCCTGGACTTTATGCCTAAATGTTCACCCGATTGCCTTATAGACAGTAAAAGATTGCATGCAAGCTTCTCCTGTCTATACGGTAATTTCTCTACTGTGCGACGGAGAGTCCCGAGGTTATGACGCAATCGTTAGCCTATTTTTTAAAAAAGGGCATTTACTGTTCCACAATGTAAGATACAAATGGAGCCTTTTATACATTGTATACATTGTATAATGGGTGATATGGCCAAAACAAATTATCACGATATTTTTTTTTTATATCAGTCGATATCGATAATTATCACGATACATGTCAAATCTTTATTTCTTTCAAGTTTAAAGGCAGATTTTTGCTCCTAAGTGAAAGTTGTATAAACTAGAGTGTTAATTGTGTTTTTAAACTACTCTTTAAATTTATGTTCATTATTCGTTATATCGTTTTTTTGTTGTTGTAACAACCACATTTTTATTTGGTAAAAATTAATATTCTGATTGTTTGAGTTGTATTAAAATTAACCATTGGTCATCCAGTCTCATGCATTTAGATCATGTTAACCACAGATAAAACCAGGTATAGCCTATAACTTAGCACCTCACTATCATGGCATAACTTTATGGTTTCTGTGGTATTTGCATGAAAAACAGTAGTCTAACAGTTAAATACATTATTAAATACTGTACTTATATTTATTAGTCATTTAATACATTGTCTACATTTAATAATATTGTACAATTCAATATGTATAGCCCACATTTCATGGTGACTTTGAGCCGACAGATAAATGCTCCGTGTGGCGCGCGCGGTTGAAATTAATTACGTTCCGCTTTTGGCACATAGACGTTATAGAACATTTATTGACACCTTGATATTGTTTTATTGAGAAAAATTATATCGCGATAATTATCGTTTTATCGCCCAGCCCTATATACATTATACTACTTCTCTCAGTTAATGTCTATGGCGAGTCATGCAGGCACTGTGCAACTCCGCAGCCGAACTGACCGCGGGATAAAATAGTCCGAATATAAACACTTATTATGGCGCTTTTCCATTTCATGGTGCGGTACTGCACGGTTCGGTACGGCACACTTTGGTGCTTTTCCACTGCTTCGTATGGTTTGGCTCGGCTCATTACGGATCACTTGTGGCGCTTTTCCACTGCATTGTACGGTACGGTACGGCTCGCTTTAAATGGTACCACCTCTGTTGAGGTTCCAAGCATACTGTACCGATACTAAAATGTGATGTGAACACACTGCAGATCACTGATTGGTCAGTCAGACATAATCGTCACTACCAACGTAATTGTATTTGCGAGACATCAAACCCGCTAGATTTAAATAGCCAGTAACAGCCACTGCTGTAGCGCCTGTTTTAAAACTACTTGCTTGAATTACTTGAAGAAAAAAGAAAGAAAGAAAGCTTCCATAAAAGAAATGGTTGACGAAGTGCAGACATTCCTCTCGTTGGTTGCAGAGGACCGAATAAACTATAACGGTCAGACTATAATCCCAACCACTTTGAAGCGGTACTAACTGCAGTGGAAAAGCAAACCGAACTAAAGCGAACCGAGCCATGCCGAGTTGTACCGCGCAGTGGAAAAGCCAAACCATACTGAGCTGTACCAGCAGTGGGAAACGTGCCATTATTATAGGTGTACCGTAATGATTCAGGATAAGTCAAAAACACGGTTTGGAAAATGGATTCATGATGTACTCGTTCATTTTGAACATACGGACTGCAGCAGCTGTCAGTGTTGGGCATGTTACTTAAACTAATTAGTTATAGTTACTAGTTACTTCTCACAAATAGTAATTGTGTTAGTAACTGAGTTAAATCACTATAAAAGTAACTAATTACCAGGGAAAGTAACTATTGCGTTACTTTAAAAAAAAAAGTTCAAATAGGCTTATGTAATAACGAGGAATATCCATCCAAATAACGTGGATGCCCCCAATATTAAATGAATGAAATGGATACTATAGAATAAATTATTATTATAAAACATTGTACACTAATCTACACTTGTAATGTTGCTGTGGGACAATGTGAGAGACACCCATTAAATTCAATAGCCTTTATTATTTAAAATATTATCATTACTATAGTATAACAATACGACATAATAGATGTTTAGAACTTTTCATATTTAATATTGCATAGATGACATCTGGCCAACAAATATTTTTTTTTTGTAATTATTTTGTAATAACTGAAATTTGTAATTTATTTATAAACAAATGATATAATGCTCGGACACCATTGGTCTTTCTAGCCCATTGTCAAGCGTGTTCGCTTTGCTTTTGTCCAGTGCCGGACCTTAGCGGAGCAAGAGCCTATTCAGATGAAAACCGCTTCAGTGAGCTCAATTAGGCTATAGTAACGCTGCATTTTATTTTCAGTTACGGCATTGCAATGGGGGAAACAGTAATTTGTTTGATTACTCGTTACTGTGAAGGATAACAACGTTAGTAATGCTGTTTATTTATAGCGCCATTATTCCCAACACTGCTGCTGATACAACGACGTTATGTTGCCTGTATGTGCACTGTGTTCTCTGTTGCTTAGAACACAGTGATAGAGTAAAAACTTTCCCACGTGCTGCCCTGAGACGGCTCGGTGGAACTTCAGTCCGAATGCCACTGGCCATGAGCTCTGTAAAAATTGGCTGAAGCCAGAGCCAATGGTGAAAGTCTCTGCGGTGCGTGTGGCATTCTGAAAGTTGAGAATTTTTCATCTCACTGCAGTGTAGACTTGCCTGAAAAAAATTAGCACATTGCATGCCGTGCCGCTGCTTTCTATTTGAAATACGAACTTGAGCCTGCAAAAGACGCAATGTGTAAACGGCCCTTGGGGGCTGAGGGAAAAAATTGTGCTTTCTACGGTTTAGAAATCACGATTGTATTAGGATTTCGATTAATTCTCATTGGTTCTTGCCTGTCACGCATATTTGAGCTTCTTTTCTTGTTAATGGTGGTTGGCAAACCCACTTGAAGGTCCATACAGCCACTTACTGCATTACAGTTGATGAAAAATAAAGGATAGGGCTTAGGATAGCCTATACTGAACATTTAAAAAAAGAAGCTTAATCAGCCCCAATACTGATTTTTAGATGGCTCGGGACATCACTAGTTTTGACTAAACAATTAAAGCCACTGGGGTCCAAAGCAGAATTGAGCCCCTTTGACTTTTATTGTATTGATAAAAACAGTTCAAGGACTCCTATCCTTCATAGGACGTTAATTCGTTATTGTTTCCAAGCCTATAAGAAGTAGGTTCCAAAAATCCTTTTTAAATGAAAATGAATGAATCTTTTATCTTCTAGGGCAAGACATGCCTATCAGTTAATGTTTTAAAATGTTTCATGTGTCTTGGTTTCACCAAGTTTAAGAAAATAAAATAAATGTCTTGTTTTAATTTTCCTTTGTCCTCCAGAGAAAGCATGCTGTGCCGTGTAGGAAGAGATTAAGGGATGCACAAAGCAGTGATGGACCAAGCAATTATGGACCAAGCATTTTGGAAAATCAAACGGAAGAATCATCCGAAGCGAAAGAAACTAAGGCCGATCCCACCGTTTATTATCAAACACAATCCAGGCTAAATGCACTGGTTTTTAATTTTATTGTGGAGGATGTGCAACCCATTTCAATTCTAGAGCAACCTGGCTTCAGAAAATTGATTGAAGCATTAAGCAGAGGCAAAAAAGTCATGAGCCGAAATGCTTTTGTCACCAGGCTTGAAGTAGCATTTGATAAAATGAAAGGGGAGATAAAAGCAAAACTCGACAAAGTACAGACATTGTGTACAACTGCTGACATATGGTCGGTGCAGGACAGAAGTTATTTCGGTATGACTTGTCACTGGCTTGAGGACAATCTCGAAAGGAAGTCTGCTGCTCTTGCCTGCACAAGAATCCCTATCAGCTACACTTGTGAAACCATTATAGCTAAAATTCAAGAAATTCACTCTTCCTATAACATTGAGAGCAAAGTTCAGGCCACTGTCACCGACAATGGTAACAATTTCGTGAAAGCTTTTAAAGAGTTCTCATCTGAGGACGACCAAGAATTGGAGGACAGTCGTTTTGAGGATTTGGGCAGTATTCTTTGTGATGGAGAAATGGGTGGAGACTTCTTTCTGAGTTATTTCTTGCCACCCCACCAAAGGTGTGCTGCCCAAACCTTGAACTTGATTGCATCAAAGGATCTAGCAGATGCTGTCTCAAAGGCACCATCAGGCAAACTGCACAGTAGCGCAATAGCAAAATGTGCAGCGATATGGCACAAGACGCATTCCTCTACGGAAGCTGCTGAGGCAATGGAATCTATTGCAAAAATGACAATCACAGGACCTTGCCTGAATAAGTGGAGCTCAGAATACTGTGCCATTAACAAACTGATGTCACTTACTGATTCACAGCTCAACGAATTGACCGAAGCCTTGGGTGTCTCAGGTTTTACACCTGATGAAACTGCGTATCTCACAGAATATACGGATGTCTTCAAACCAGTGGCTTTTGCGCTTGACCTTCTGCAGGGAGAAGAAAAGTGTTTCCTTGGCATCGTGATACCAACATTGTTGACCCTTAAAAGGAAGCTCGAGGAGAAGGCAGCAAACACCCGGCTTTTCTCCCAGGTCATTGAGGACACCGTTAAGGCAATTGACTCTGGCTTCAAGCAGGTATTTGATAGTTCTGATGCCAGATTGGCTACAGCCACCATGCCACAATTTAGATTGTGGTGGTTACCAGAAGATGAGAGGGAAGCTCTTCGGGCACAGTTGATCACTGAGGTAGTACAGGTAGACCAAACCTGTACTGAAGAAACCGAGACCAATGGAGGTTCTGTTCATGAGGATGATTTCTTCTCGTATGGACCTGGAAGTTCTGGCAACAAAAGTGGTAAGATGGAAGCAGCAGAAGAGGTATGGCTGTATCTCCAGGGCACAAACAAAGATCTGAAGTGCCTAAATGAATTTCCAGGTGTGAAAAAAGTGTTCATCAAGTTCAACACAACTTTGCCCTCAAGTTCCCCAGTACAACAGCTTTTCAGCAATGGGGCCAACGCTGTGATCCCAAAAGGAAATCATTTCTCGGATGAACATTTTGAGCGTGTACTCCTTTTACGTTACAACAGCAAAATCACCACTGCTTTGGAGTAATTCTTTGAGTAACGTTGCTGATGTTTACTGTAAAATAAACTTGTTTTTTTTTTTCTGTATAGTTAATAGGATATTTGTTCTGTCTCCCTCTACCACGCCCAAAATATTACAACTATTCCACACAAATGCATGTGCCACCAAATTCAATTTAGAAAACATTTATTTCATAGTAAATAAATCATGTAAACAAAGAAATTTGTTACCTTTAATGTTTGGATTAGTGGTTCTAGAACCGTTCTTAGAACATGGTAGTCATTGAATAATTTAGATGAATAAGATTAGAGCTTACTCTAAGATATAAGTCATGTTCAGAGCTGTTGTAAAATACTTAAAAGCATTACTGTAACCACACATTGATGCGCCAAGTTGCTACTTTGCTTCGCAACTGTAAGCAAACTATATCACTTGGTGGAGGAACTGTATATTCTGATTCTCATTACTAATAAAAGTGTTTTTGAACATTGTTCTCTCTTATTTAATGGTTTCTGTAATTTTGTGAGAGTAAGACGACAGTTAAAAACACAGTGTTTGACCAGGGTTAGGCAGCTAATCTGCGTTTTTACCGGTGGTAAACCCAAAATCCCTCTAACACAGCCTGAAATTGCGTGTTTCTTTAAAGCTGCAGTCCAGCCTTTTCCCTCTTTGTCGCCTGCTGTTCTCTGTTCGAAATCTGCAGTTGCAGACATTCGTTGAATTATCAACTTTACGCGAATTGTACTTCAATACCCTTGACACGGCACAGCACGGATCTTAAACCTCTCTCTCCTGTTGGCATTGACATAATCGATGACAAACCGGCTAGCTACCGAGCAATAAGAGACAATAGAAGTAGCATTAACAATTAACAATAATACTTACCACACATTTGAGGTGTTGTTGGTTCATTGTCCTGCGATTTGGGATCAGACTCTGGGTAGAACATGTATTGGCGAATCATTCCGGCCATTTTACAACATTGTAAGTCTTCAAAACAATTTCCCTCTCAAGCACTGACGAGTGAGAAAATATGCAACTCATTATAATATGCAAAACTGTTATCCACTTACACAGCAGTAGGCGTTTACTTCTAAGTCTTCAATGTGAAATGGCCATAAAAAACAAGCGTTTTAGGGTAGAAAATAATTTACTAATTCATTTCGATGTTTTGGAATGTAAAAACCAAGCGGACGTCATAAGTTCACCTCAGACAACAATATAAAAAAAAAGTAAAAAGCCAGTTCATGAACACCAGGAGATATAAGCTTTTGCTTCATCTTTACTACTCAGCTAATACACTTAATTGCTCAGCTCTGACGGTTTTTTTTCTTTATCCTTTCATATTCAATTCTTTTATCTTTCTTTCGGTGAGGCAAATGACAGCTCAGTCTCGTCGTTCTTCATTTCACCTCCAGAGGGCGAACGACAAGCTTTTCGCGCATTCCCACTCCTCTCAGCTGCCTTGAATTAAAACAGTTCCCAAACTTTTTTTTTTCAGCTAAACCCTAATATTTAAATAATTCAACACACATTCGCATGTTCTTGGTTTTCTGATGTTGGTAATGGTCACATGAGTTTTATTTGAATATTTATATATATAGGACTGGGAGTATAGGGCCTATTCATATATTATTGTTTTAAGTCTAATTATTATATAAATTATTGTTGTAAGTCTAATTATAAAAATGAAAATATAAATATATTGTAAATTACAATCTTACAACATTTGTAAAATTACAACTGTCCCGTTAAAAAAAAGAAAAAAAATATGATATATGCAATTATTGGGGTAATAATTAATTGATTTTTACGCTGCAAGTTACAATTCTAATATTTATGTTAGTTCTTTAATTTCAAACTTTATAGAAAACAGTACAAAACGGTTTCTTTTTTACGTGAACTGACTACCGAGTTAAGTCAGTTCAGTCAGATTCTGGGTTTTTCTTAGCCTGACTTTGTCATACTCATATTCTAATGAGAAATATATATTATGAAGCTGCAGACTCGGAGCCTGCATCTACAGTCCCCCACCGAGAGTCCCGCATTCTCAGACCCCTCGTTTTTCGAACACAGCGCCTCCTGCTGTTCGAAAGATCGTATAACACCCGCACACAGAGTAGGCCTACAGCGCACGCTTATCCAAATACAATTAAAAACAATAGGATGCAATATTAAGGTCTCCAAATAAATTATCCAATATTTTTTTTTGCGTTCCCTGCTTAATGCATGTGCAAAAAAGAAAAAAGAATTGTTACTGATGGAATATAATATCACATAGGCTACTATTTTTCTGAAGGTAGTTCAATCTGTAATTGTATACAATTACAGATTGAACTACCTTCAGAAAAATAGTAGCCTATGTGATATCATATTGCTACAATGTTTTTTTTTATATATATTTTTTTAATTCAAATTCCAATTTTTCTTTCAGTTCAACCTACAGTATAATGGTCTAATTAACATTACGATGCTAACATTACAAAATCTGTTTTTTGAATATTTTGAATGTGAAGCAAAACAATTCAGAACAGACAAAACTAATAAACAATTCTGTAGCCCCTACTTTATTTAATGATCACCTAAACATCATCTTGCTGTAAAGAAAAAAGGAAGAAAAAACTGTGTTCGTGACTTTACTTTTCGTCTTCAATTGCATTAAAAAACCTCATTTATAAGTCGCTTTGCATAATCATAAAATGATGTTGCTGGGTTCGGCAGGAGCAACTCCACCGATGTATGGTGTACCCTGGAATAGCCTACAACATAGGACCGAGAGCATGTCTTATGATGTTTCAAAGCTAAATAGATTATAAAAGTTAGCAATCTAAATATTTTCGGGGGGAAGAGGGCGAAAAAACATACGGCTCAAATCTTACAAACGAACTTTACAAATATTCAATGGACTATTCAGGCTATCGATGAGCATGAGCTAAATTAGTTTTATTAAAAAATAAATCAAACGAGTAGACTACGATTCGCTAAATAAAAATGAAGATAGCCTACTCACGTTTTGGCTTAAGTTCTTCACATGTTTATCCGATACAATTTGATAGGAGGCGCTGTCTCGAAAAACGAGGGGTCTGAGAATGCGGGACTCTGGGTGCAGGGGGACTGTAGATGCAGGTCTCCGAGTCTGCAGCTTCATACTACTCCTGAAATCACTCAATTGAAATTTAATTATGAGGCGTGTCATAACCAAACCAGGACAAAAAAACCCCTCTGCACTCAATTGGATAGTCGGTAGACCTACCAACCATTCAGAGCAACGCATAAGTCAACTCCTTTGCATAGCGCAGTTTTCAAATACAGAACGTTACCTACTTTATTTGTTTTAGAAGTTAAATAACGAGTGTTACTTATTTTACTTACTTCTTCGTGAGTGCCACCAAAGGAGAAACCACAACGACCACAGGCTTTTCATTACGTCCCATCTTCTTAGCGACCGTCAGAGCCAGCTGATAAGTTACACTTTTCCCGAATCATGTAGGAAGGACGCCAAAAATATATTTCCGATCGACAAATGCCTTGACTGCAGTTCTCTGTTTGTCTATTAAAATTAATGCGCTGTCGATTTATTTTACAAAAGACGCGACAGCGGAATCTATACATCTCAATTCTCCAGGTGCACTCATCTTTGACAAGCGCTCTTTGACGACGTGAGGATTACGTTACTGAAGACCACCTGTCAATCATCGTATAAAGCCCGCCCTGGCAATTTGATTGGCCGGTGATTTCTGAACCGATCATAATTTCTCCTCATTGGATTGAGTCCAGACCGAACTTCCCGTCCAAAAAATGTTGTGGGCGGAGTTCGGGCTGGCATCCAGGCTAGGTTTTTCTCATGATTGTGGCAAAAAATAAAAATAAAAAAATAAATAAAAATAAAACATAAAATAAATTAAATTAAGTCTCAGGAACAAAATTACAACAGCCTGGAAATATAATGCATATTTTATAAACTGAAAATGTTCTCAAACTTTTCTTAAACGCCTCTCCTGATTAAGATACCAGCTGGTGTTACTGCCGCTTACATTGGCCACTCAGTCCAGCCAGCTGATATTGAGCTCAGTTCAACACCCCCTATCACACACACTACTACAAGGATTTGCATTCTTTTATTGTTGTGCATCTTTTTATGTGACTACATTCTTTTACATGATCTGTGTTTTATTAAGTTTTATCTCAAATAAAGTGGTCAAATGACTGTGATCCTGACTTTTGAGATGAACAACATCTTGAGACTACACTGGATGTGTCCAAGCGACCACTGCAAAACCATGGCCACATAAACACCCCAGCTAAATTTGGTTTTCAATCTCAGGAGGATAAAACTCCATTATTCATGACACTATTGTTCTGGGAAAAATCCGATCCCCGTTTATTTGGTAAAACCTTTTAGGTGGTTTGGCAAGAATTACCTCGTCTGTCCAATACTTTAAAAAGTCATAGAATTAGACCACTTTTTCCCTCTCTGACCGCATAAGCAAATTAGTAAATATCAGATTTTTTTATTGAACAATTCAATCTTAATGATGACAAATAGAAAGGAGCAAATTCTATTTCAGTACAAAAAAAAGGGGTGTCGCAGGACAGGAAACACAGCAGTATTCGTTTTCTCTAGTCCATTCTGGCCTTCAGGGTGCGTGTGGTTATCTTATCCTTCTCGCTGTGAAATAACCACAAATTAGAAGTGTAAAAATAAAAACACTTCATATTCTGAATCTGTACCATGCATTTCTACACTTCAAGAATTCAAACTAAATTACTTACCCCAGGGATCAAACATTTGGCATAACTACGATTTTTAATGTTAATAAATGAGTCTCTTATACTCACCATGGCTGCATTTTATTTGATCATATGTAAAATATTATATTTTAAAAAAACATTTTCTATTTTAATATATATATTTAAAGTAATTTATTCTTATGATGGCAAAGCAGAATTTTCAGCAGGTCTTACTCCAGTCTTCAATGTCACATGATCCTTCAGAAATCATTCTAATATGCTGATTTGACGCTCACTGAAGACTGATATAATGCTGAAAATTCAGCTTTGCCATCCCTGTAATAAATAAATGTTTTTAAATATATTAAAGTAGAAAACAGTTGTTTTAAACTGTAATAATATCTTACAATATTACAGTTATTACTGTTTTTTTATCAAATAAATGCAGCCTTGGTGAACAGAAGAGACTTCTTTCAAAAACAAAACAGATCTTAAAGGGATACTCCACTTTTTTTGGAAATAGGCTCATTTTACAACTCCCCCAGAGTTAAACAGTTGAGTTTTACCATTTTCAATGTATTTAGCCGATTTTTTTTTTTTTTTTGATATTTAGAATAATATCTGTAACCAGACAGTTTCTGGTCTCATTGACTTCCATAATATATTTTTTTTCCTACTATGGAAGTCAATGAGACCAGAAACTGTCTGGTTACTGATATTCTTCTAAATATCAGAAAATCGGCTGAATGGATTTGAAAACAATAAAACTCAAATGTTTAACTCTTGGGGGAGTGGAAAAATGAGCCTATTTCCAAAAAAAAGTGGAGTATCCCTTTAAATACTCCAAACTTTTGACCCCCAGTGTATAGTGAATAAAATCATTTAATAGTTCAGTCTTATTTTTTTTTTTAGCTCAGTAAAAATATGACAATCTTCACAAATAACGCGTTTTGTGCGGTTTAAAGTCAGTTGATTCAAAGTTAATGATTTTCATACAACTACGGTTGATGACATTTGATGATACACTTACATGACATGAACAACGACTCCCATTCCAGACACTGCGTCTCTGTCAACAGCGTTCAGCATGGCCTGTGAGATGGTCTCAAACAAATCGTCTGGTTTCTAGAGATCACAATCAACAACATCGTCTATGAGACAACTACGTCTAGATCATAAACCAGCCTTCACACAGGTTCTATTCCACCTACCATGTCAGGTTCCCATAGCGACTCGCACATGCCGTACATCTGCTCTGAACAAGTACCACTCACAACAAAGTCTTCTGTTACCATTGGGCATCCAATAAGATCAAGGGAGCAGATGAAGGGTTCGAAGGTCTTTGGGTCTAGACCAGCAATCACAGGCTCAATGTAGTACGGCCCAAACCTGAGAAAGGGAAATGAAAAGATGGAATTATGTAGGCAGTGTGTATGGGAATGTTATTTCAGAGAAAGACAAAGGTGTTAAACATTACACATCAGGGCAGTCAGTGTATCCTGTTCCCTGTGCCCGAAAGCACACATTTTACAACTCTTCCTAATCAAACACGCCTCATTCAACCCATCAGCTCCTTAGTAGAAATGAAATGGATAGATCAGACAAAATATGTACTGTGTTCATCCGGAAACACTGGAAGGACACAGCTGTCTTTCCTGTCTCCCTGTAACACTGTCTTAGCATCTTAGATTACAGACGTCAGTCAGTAGGACTCTTTAAGTAGACCCAGACCGATGTATCGGCCGACCGATATTATTAGCCGATATTAGGCATTTTCCAAAATATCGGTATCAGCAGTTATAATGGCTGATAAATGAATATTTAAAAAATGAAATAAAAACGGACGAAACATGCTTCAATCATCTCTCCTTGGCCTGTTATATTGAAAATGTATGTTTTACAATTTGCAGTATGATGTTATCTATTGCTAAATTATGGCTCATCCTAGACTAGCTAACCACAAAGCTAGCTAATGCCACTATCATCAGTGGAAGACTGCTAACGTTAACATTAATAAGCTTGGAAACCACAATGAACTTTTTCTGCCTAAATAAAGTAATGATTACTGTATTTATAACTAGCATATCTCTAGTTAGTGTCCCTGCATTGTAGAATGTAAGTTATACTTGCGAGGAGTGAACAATTAGACATAGAGAAAAGGTATCAAACGTATCTTGTGCAGAAAAGTTAGCTTTTCTTTTACACGTGTGAAATCCAACAATATTTAATAAAAAAAAATATTGGGCGATATATCGGAATATCAGTTTTTAAAACCCAAAAATATTTGTATCGTATCGGCCTTAAAAATCCTTTATCAGTCGGGCTCTACTCTTAAGTGTCTTAAGCTTTTATAATAGGCTCTATGCACGACCGCTTCCATATTTGTCTCAGCACGCCCACCTACTTCCGGTGCTGCGTCAGTCTATAGTCAGAAGCCGGTTTTGCGATAGGTGGAGATAGTGTCAAATTACACTTGCTGTTTATAAAAACGTCCTCCGGTTAACGTGAATGATGTTAACAACACTGTGAGGCAGTTAGTCACACAAGAGTAAAAAAGAGAAGTTATTTAAATTATATATTTCGAGCCAAATCAACAACTTTGAGTGTTAGTATTCTCTCATATCGTACGAAATTCGACTAGCGAATCAGCGTTTCTAAAATCGTTGTCTCCGTTTCTGAGAAAACGGATTTTATTACAGTTTTGCCGCTATACAGTTGGCCTGCAGAACGCGCTTCCGGAAGTAAAGACGCTGACTGAGATTCGTTCGAACACACGTCAGCAGGGTTCGTGCATAGAGGCTATTACGATCTTAAATTGTCAATTAGCACCTGTAAACTGTTGTCATATGGACCATTTATCAGGTGCATGTGCAATAATTGTTTATGGCTCACTGAACAAGTATAAAACTTAGGGGGCTTTCACACTGGCAGTTTAGTTCGGAACGGAGCACGGTTCGCATGAAAAATCACTAATGTGAACGCTGTCATGGGACCCGGGTGCGCACTGGGGTACCGAACCCGAGACTACCTGGAGGAGGTGGTCTGAGTTCGGTTGCTTCCGAACCGTGCCGCGGTTCGCATGAATGTGAAATCAACACGGATTCGGGCGCGCACTTGTTCAGGAAGTAAAGTATCCTGCGCATGCGTTTTAGCTTATTGTGATGTATTCAGTTAAATAAAACACTTGTACGGGATGATAGTGTTGATGATTCTACCTAGGATACGAATGAGAGTGAGCCTGCATTGTATTCGTGCATTGCGCATGGAATCAGAGCAACACATTTGGAAATCCACTGTCTCCTCAAAAGAGTCCGTTTGCAAGCAGCAGAAGTCCACCTTATGTGACACACGCACAGTAAACCTGTATTGTTCACTCAGCTGCTCATAATAGCAGCACATTAATAAAAAAACACAATATTTACCCACGTTCTGCTTTCTATCATGCAACGCGCACGTTCGCGATGACGTAGGATGCATGCAAACGCACCAGGGTTCGATAGGGGGGGGGGGGGGGGGGGCGCGCCGGAAACAAGCGCGCTCGGGCTCGGACCGCAGCAAACGAGCCCAGTGTAAAAGCCCTATTAGTTTAAACCCTTTCCTTTAAAGATCTGAAAAGCTTATTTGGATTTTACAAAATTATCTTTATCAGTATCCTAATAAAGGGATTTTTTTTCGCTGAGTTTATATTTTTGTATACATGCATGTCAAAATTCAGCTAAGGAGTAATAATAAACAAATGGTTTTAAATTAGTGCTGTCTAACGATTCAAATATTTAAACGCGATTAATCGCATTAATGTCAAAGTTAACTTGTGATTAATCACACATTTTAATCTATTCTAAATGTCTTTTGATTTCTTTTTGTCCCATTATTTTTTTTCTCATTTTAATGCTCTTATCAACATGGAAAAGTGCATCGGCTTGTTTTGTGCAAATGTATTTTATTGAAAACAACATTGCCATATACTGTGTTCAATTTCACACAAAAATTCTCACTTGGAGCAAGTAATCTATCACACAATGTAACACTGTCCATCAACAAAAGAGTGAAAGAAATACTGACGAGGTCCTGATTTTGACGAGGGGGCGGAGAATTCGCATCAGCTGTGTGTGTGTGTGTGTGTGCGCTTAGCCATCATCAAGCGATATTTGACTGGACACGATGATGATAGCTCAGTTCACAATGAAAAAAATCACACAGATCACTTTGGTCTTGTCAGTGGGACCATTTGGCAACTTTTAAACGTAAACTTTCCATTCAGAATCTCATTGGCATCCATTTCGGCGTCTCGCGCTCGTCATACACTCAAAACGTAACGTTAACCAACTATTTGGCCGGCTCGCAAGCCAAAACGAGTGTGTGCGGCGTGCCTGTTGTTTTGTTTCAGGTCTTGCTGGATCCACTTGCGCTTTGGTCGATGAAGCAACTTAACATCCTCGCGCGGCCAGTGATGTTAAGACAGCTCTGGGCTTGGTGAATTTAAGGAATTCTTCGAGCATCTCTACAGCTGTACAGGATTTCTAACATTTTGCTATGGATAGTGCAGTAAACGCACAACGCCTTTTAGAAATTATTGACTCATCCGACCTGGCTAACGAACAACGCGCTATCCTCTCACTAGAGGCAGAGAAAGACGTACCTAGGGTCTGTTTTAACTTGTTTTAGCTTTGGCTCTCACTTTATTCACATGATCCAGATTTTACATACTAACTTCTGCAGGGTATCAACAGGTTTATGCTTTCCAAGAGCTCAGTTGAGTAGAGGCACAAGACAAGGTTGCCCATTATCACCATTGTTATTTGCAATGTCATTAGAGCCTCTGGCGCAGGCAATTCTTTAGGATCACATAATCTCCCGTCACTGTAGGTGGTTCCAAACATTGCAATTCTCATTTTGAGGATGATATCTTACTGTATAAGTCTAACTTTTCAATGTCTTAAGGCCTGTTCACACCGGGACGAATTTCGCGCGTGATATTCGTCGACGTTTAACGCCTCGTGACTAAACAACGGGCGCCAACGTGAGTGTTCACACCGACGCGAAAAAAACAAACGCCTCGGGTTCGTTTTTTTGGTTTGATGCGCCGCGTCAAAACCTATCCGACCGACGAGATTGGTGGGTTTGCTCACGTGTCTGGTACTTCTGAAGTTACAGTAAAACACAACTTGGGGGCGCTCAAACACAAAACGGTCTTGCCGAGCACACATATGGCGAATAAGAGAAGATACCAATGGGCAAGTTGAATGTTGAGCTGCTTGTCTCGGAGCATAAAGAGCTATATGATAATATTTATATTAGTATTTCTGTAATAATAGTATAGTATAGGGTGACCAACAGTCCTGTTTTCCCGGGACATGTGTAAAACGGTCACTTTGTGCTTTATAGAAATCTGAGTTGAGATGAGAACTGCGAATTCTGTGCGTAGTGTCAAGATTTTGACAAGTGTGGAGAGGAGATAACCGCTCTGCCGACTCTTTGTATTCTTTCTTTTATTTTATTAAATACGACAACTCTCGTCCCTCATGCAACTGTTCATCCGACAACTAGTGCTATGTTTTTATCTGGGCAACATCTCAACTTTGCGTTACACATGTACTGTTTCCACGTCCTGTCCTGGCTGTTTTTAAGTGATGAAAATGTCCTGGTTTTCAAAAAAACTGCTGGGAAAGATCAGTTCTACAGCAAAATATAATGGGCAAACAAGGTGGATGAGGAAGAAAAACAGGATAAAGAGGATGAAATCGAAAGATAATGTTAGTTCGGTTTTTTTTTTTAAGTTTGTTAGAGCTATTTTTTGTTAAATTTGGAGGCATTTATTTTAGTTATTTATTATTTATATATTTATTTTTATAATACAGAAGACATTATTTCTATCATTATTTCATTCGTTTTTTTAATCTGTCATAATAAAACATTGAGACATGAATATGATCACCCTAGTATAGTATTCTATTATTATTTCTGTTTTACATTAAGCGCCATCTAATGTCAGGGAAAGAATTTGCATGTTCACTCGGCTCATCGTCAGCGAAAAACGCTTGGGTGTGAACACAAAAAACGCGTTGAAAAACGCTGACGAATATCGCGCGCTGATATTCGTCCCGGTGTGTATGGGCCTTTAGAATGTTGAAAGATTTTAGCAATGCGAGTGGCAACAAAATGAATTGGGAAAAGAAATCTGCATTGATGCCCTTGTCAGCATCAGCCAATACTGTCCTTATAGTATCCTCCTAGATTCCAATTAGTAAGATATTTAAATATTTGGGAACCACATAAATCAATTTTTCCCACATTGCAGGAAATTGCCAAGCAACATAATAGTAATTTACTGCTATTCAGTGTTTTGTTCATTGAATGTATTTGCTGTTCACCTACAATTTTTCCAGCAAATATTTTTTTGTATTTAGTGCAAATTAAAAGTAGCTAGCAAGAAAATAAGTGTGTTATTTACCTCCTCTCATACAGAAGATTGGAAACCATGCTCATGAAGGTCTTTGGCTTGATCTGACGACCTTCCTTCAGCTCATACAAGTTCAAGCGAAACTTCAGCCTTTGAGATCTAAAATAAAAGGGAAAGGTAAAAGCCAAAAAAGTATTAAAGGTCAAATGACAAGTGTTGTTTAAAAATCATAAAACAACATCTAAAATTGTATTCTTACACTGTCTGTACATCTGTGGCAAGACCTGCCAGTCCGATGTAGAGTCGATCTCCCATGGGGAATAACTTCTGGAAGTCGGTGGTAACCAGCTGTGCCTGGATCCCAAACCTCCGGTCTGATGCTATTGCCACACAATCCTTTCCCCGCATCGCCATGACAGCACCTCCATTATATGACATAATAGACTACAGACAAAAGACAGTAAGAGTACTATGGTAAGATTATAAAAAAACTGCAATTTATATACATTTTTCAAAGTTATTATATAGAAATATAAAACGTAGATCAAATAAAATAATATTGTAACACTAGGAACACAGCGATTGTTATCCAACTCCACATCTGAAATGTTTATAAATTATCATATTTGATGAAAACAAGTTAAAATACTGAATTTCCCCATGTAATACCGATGCAATTATAAAAATTATAATATATAGCACGTCTATTCATGATTAATCCACCATCCATATTTGGCACAGGCAGCCAAGTGCAACTGTTAAGTTAGTTTCGTTTTAAACATGACCAGGGAAAAATAATAATAATTGAGCATATAACACTCACTCGATATAACTAAAGCTTATTGTGCGTGTGGAATGGTCATATATATATGTACATACAAAAATACTTAAGATATATAGTTTGCAGGTTAGGATACATTATTTTATAACAACTTCCAGTAAAGATGAGAAGCAGGCAAACGAGCTACAGTGCTAATAAATCCAATCGCATTCAGCACAGCAAACGCATTATTTCTTCAAATGTGTTCACTTACCATGATGAAAAATGTAAAGCGAGCACTAATACGAAGAAATATTTGAAATATTTGATTTT
Source organism: Cyprinella venusta (assembly GCA_038021265.1). Taxonomy (NCBI): domain Eukaryota; kingdom Metazoa; phylum Chordata; class Actinopteri; order Cypriniformes; family Leuciscidae; genus Cyprinella; species Cyprinella venusta. Next base: position 12,764,002 of record CM075868.1, read on the forward strand.
GTTATGCTGAGAATATAGCTGCAGACCGGGTAACACACGGTGACTACACACTTTCTTTGAAGCACTGCTAACGCTAGTTGTTCCTGCTTGCGTCACTTCCTACGGTCGCAACCATTACAGCGCCCCTGCTGGAAAAAATAAAAAAAATCCGCAACTGACGTCTCGTTAAACCACTTTCTCCTTACTTTAACATTAAATGCATAAATAATTAAAAGTTTTTTTTAGTTTTTTTAATATATATATATTTAAATTGTGATTTATTTGAAATCAGTCACGAAAAACAAAAACCAACTAAAACAAGCCTGATGCACTTGACGACAGGGGGCGCTAATGCTGTGTAATTCGTTCTCAACCACAAGAGAGCAAGAAGACAATGCTAAACAAAACAAACAAATAAAATGGGTTCTGAAGAAGGAGTCTTTAAATGCAAGTGGCTTGTTTTTTATGTCAAAATGTATCGCTTTATGATTAGCTTGATTTCTTTACTTCTAAAAAACGTAATGCTTCAACAATAACAACATGCTGATGTCATGAAATTGTCAATGCACGTGAGTGAAAATTCCCCTTTCAGTTAGTGTTAAAAGGCAAAATATCGTTACCAGTGGTCTCTATGCATTTAGGGACTGATGCCAACACGGCAGATCTGATTGTGTGGAGAGTCAGAAACAACGGTCTGTTTACAGGCAGAAGAAATGCAGCCATTAAAGCCTTTGAGTGAGTATCCAGTCCTGACTTTACTGAGTGCTATTATGCCTTGCCTTCTTCTTTTTGCTTATTTGATGCGGTTAATCTGTCAATCTACAGGTTGTACGTGAAAGAGAAACAGCTGGAAGGCAAAGTGACCCCTGCATGGGTTCGAAAGAAGTGGGAGAATCTAAAACAAAAGTATAAGGTGATAACATGCTTTCATAGTTTAGATTGTTTGGAAAGTAACTGTTAAATGACAGTTTTGTCTAGATCTATGGGTGTGAAGTCAAAGATGTCAGGGTACAACTGTTTTACTTATTGATATAAGAAAATCTTATAATATAGTTATTATTATTATTTTAAAAAGTTTTCTAAATCAAAATCATAAGGTACAACCACAACCAAACAGGTGAATATAAATAAACAAACAAACAAACAAACATTAAATTATGTAATAGAGTGTCAGTGCCAAGGTCAGTAATTCTCATAATATAGAAGGTAAGTTTGGTAGTTTGGTTGTAAAATGTCGTACTGCAAGTCCCTCTATTTATTAATTTTTTTTTTTTTTTAAATCCATGATAATTGCAAAAATTATAAAACATGCAAACTATAAAAAAATTAACAAAGATGACCATATACAGTAGCATAGTTTGTAAATACATTAACAAATGAAACCTTGTAGTGTTACCAAAAAAGAATCACAATTCAGTATTACTCTTTCCAAAATCCAACAAATAGGCCTACGATTAATTTAGTAATTCTACTAATTCAAATAAACCATCAAGACAACACCAACATGTCATGATTAATATTTTTTTATTACTGAACAAATCCAACAGATAGCAACACATTAGACAACTGTCCCGAAGAAAAAAACTTTATTGATATAAGAAAATCTTAAAATATTTTTGCCCCAAACAAAGTTATTATTATTTTAAAAAGTTTTCTAAATCAAAATCATAAGGTACAACCACAACCAAACAGGCAAATATAAATACATAATTAAACAAACATTAAATTATGTAAGAGTGTCAGTGCCAAGGTCAGTAATTCTCTTAGTAGAGAAGGTAAGGTTGGTAGTTTTGGTTGTAAAATGTGCATCAATATTATTTTAAAAATAATTGAAGGAAGTTTTTCAAAACCATATGAAACCAACATGAATACAAAGAGTACATTTCTAATAACATGGTACACGTACCTGCAATTCGTTTTCTCACAGGACCTCAAAAGCCTCAGTATGGCGGGAGGAGACACAGCAATCGCAACCTGGAAGTGGTATGCGATCATGGATGGTGCACTGAGTGGCGAGATCCCCATCAACCATTTCGTCAAGCCCGACCAAGTGTCCTCGTTTGCTCAGGACGCTCCTCCCATCAAGAAGAGAAAGGAAGAGGATTGGCTGATAATCCTGCGGGAGATGGAAAGGAGACAGGAGGAACGAGAGAGGCAAGCGGCGGAGAGGGAGGATGAGAGAGACAGACGGGCCGCAGCGAGAGAAGAAGAGCGAGACCGACGGGCTGCAGAGAGAGAGATGGAAAGAGATCGAAGGGCTGCAGAGAGAGAAGAAATGAGAGAGGGACAGGCGCTGGAGAGGGAGGAGAGGAGGGAACGGGAAATGTTTGCCAGAGAGGACCGGTGGGAGAAAGAGATGCTGGCTAGAGAAGAACGCCAGGAAAGGGAATGGAGAGAAAGAGAGGAGAGGAGAGAAAGAGAAGCTGATGCTAGAGACGAAAGGCTCTTTAAAGTCCTCGAGGCATTTGTGGCCAACAAGTAAAACTTCCAAGAATTGCCTATTTTCTGCCAATAAATTGTTTTGTATTGCCGTTACATTGTATTGCTGTTATCTTTTGAATAAAAAATTGGGAAAACTTTACAATAAGCTTTCATTAGTTAACATGACCTAATAATGAACTGCACTTTTACAGCATTTATTTTACGTTGTTAATGTAAATTTTACATTAACTAAAACATTATTAACCCTAAAATCGTATTCTGGACAAATGTGGGCAAAATAGATTTGATTTATTTTTTAAAAAAAAATACTTCCTTGATCTGAGCGGTACAAGACATGGCTACTTTACCTAAGTTTGCCTCCTGAACACACATAATTTTTTTGACTCAATTCTACAAAACTCCTTAATCTTGTAGTTGGGTCAAAAATGGGCACCCATAGAAATGATGGGAAAAAACTGTAATTTAGCATTCTAAAATAAGCCAAAATAAGACACCAGGTGACACCAAAGTCACTTCATCTTTAGGTTTTAGCTCTAAGAACTTATTGGAATGATATTTTAATGTAGTTAAAAAAAATAAAACAACATAGTAATTAATTTACATAGAAAATATGGTACTTTTTGAAGTAAATAAATTCAAAAATACTCAAAATTATAAAAAAAAAAAACACGATAAATGGATAGACAAAACTTTATCGAAGACAGTGATATAACATTTATACACTCTCAGAAAAAAGGTACAAATGCCGTCACTGGGCCTGTACCTTTTCAAAAGGTAAACTTTTGTCCATTTTAGGTGCTAATATGTACATTTTAGGTGCTAATAAGTATATTTAAGGTTTTCATATGTACATTTCGGGAGCTAATAAGTCAATTTTAGGTCCTAATATGTACATTTTAGATGCTAATAAGTACATTTAAGGTGGTAATATGTACATTTTAGGTGCTAATATGTACATTTTAAGTGTTAATATGTACATTTTAAGTGTACATTTTAAGTGTTAATATTTACATTTCGGGAGCTAATATGTCCATTTTAGGTCCTAATTTTAGGTGCCAATAAGTACATTTAAGGTGGTAATATGTACATTTTAGATGCTAATAAGTACATTTAAGGTGGTTATATGTACATTTTAAGTGTTAATATATACATTTTAAGTGTACATTTTAAGTGTTAATATTTACATTTCGGGAGCTAATACGTCCATTTTAGGGCCTAATATGTACATTTTAGGTGCCAATAAGTACATTTAAGGTGGTAATATGTACATTTTAGATGCTAATTTGTACATTTAAAGGTTCTCTAAGCGATGTGGGGCCAAAACATTTTTTGTCACATACAGCAAATGTCTCCTCACTATCGGCTAGCTGCCTGTCCCCTAACACTGTAAAAAAACACGGTCTCTGTAGACACCACAGGCTCCACAAACGGCAACAAAAACATTCATGTCTCACCCAGACCAGGAAACCTAACAAACAGTGTTCCAGCCAATCACTGGCAAGAAGTATTTGAGGGTGGGTCTGGGGGGTTAGTGCGTGTGCACATGAAGGGGGTGTGTGTGTGAAGGAGAGAAAAGCATCAGAGGGAAGTTTGAAAAATGGCCGACACACGACCAAAGAGACGACGTTCGATGAACAAATTAAAAAGAAGAAGGAATCGGATAAAGAATGTGCGAAGTCCCGAATTTACATCGGTAAAGCTTTTGAACGATGGCGAGAACTCCGGCGGCAGGAGGGCTTCCAGTCCGACATTCAGGTTGCTCTGTTTTTGCTGGACAGGTGGGTAACGTTAAATTATTGTTTTTTTCTTCTAAATTGACGCTTATGTTCGCCAAACCCACACAATTCACGTTCACAATTATTTCAGGAAGCACGGAAGGGAGGAGGAGGAGATGAGATGCGGAGGAGGGAGGGTCTAGCTAGCCTCTGATTTGTTTGAAAATATTCCGAACGTCAACACCCAGGATCGCTTAGAGAACCTTTAAGGTGGTAATATGTACATTTTAAGTGTTAATATGTACATTTCAAGTGTACATTTTAAGTGTTAATATTTACATTTCGGGAGCTAATATGTCCATTTTAGGTCCTAATATGTACATTTTAGGTGCCAATAAGTACATTTAAGGTGGTAATATGTAGATTTTAGGTGCTAATATGTACATTTTAGGTGCTAATAAGTACATTTAAGGTGCTAATATGTACATTTTAGGTGCTAATATGTACATTTTAAGTGTTAATATGTACATTTTAAGTTTTAATATTTACATTTCGGGAGCTAATATATCCATTTTAGGTGCTAATATGTACATTTTAGGTTCTAATATGTACCACTAAGGTACCAATATGCAGCCTTTGGGTACAAAAGTGTACCTTTTGAAAAGGTACAACTCCAGTAACAGCTTTTGTACCTTTTTTTCTGAGAGTGTATTAAATAAAAATTAGGATCACACCTGAGTCCTCTGTGCCCACATTTGTCCACAATTACAGGATTAAAGGGCTATAAAGTGAATATGGTTTGAGGGCTACAATCAAATATTTGTAAACATTAATGCACTGAAGTAAGATAAATAATTGACAACTATAAAATCGATAAAGATGACCATATACAGTAACATGATAGTAAAATTAACAAATGAAACCTTTTTATTGTAGTGTTACCAAAAAGAATCAGTATTACTCTTTCCCAAATCCAACAAATGCAATTAATTTAGTAAATCTACTAATTCAAATAAACCAACAAGACAACACCAACATGTCATGATTATTTTTTTTTTTATTATTGAACAAATCCAACAGATAGCAACACAGTAGACGAAAGAACAATATACCCACAAAGCAGCACACACAGAAACAAATCGCCTGCTGAGCTTTTACATTCTGAGGGTATTCAGGTAACAGGGTAACACAGAGAGACATTCAGTGAATTAAGTTACTATTTTAACATTGAACGTTATGTAGAAGAATTTGTAAGGTATCTGAAAAAAAGGTTATACTGTATTTTAGAGTCAGATTAAGCAAAAGTTGAGGTAACACTTTATTTTAAGGTACTTACTATAGTAATAACAGTAAATTATGCATAATTACAAGTAACTCCCTCTAAGCCAAACCATAACCTTAAAACTATAGTAAGTACATAGTAGTTATTTGAGTGAGTAATTACAATACAACAACATCGACTTCAAATAAGGTGTTGGGCTTCGATGAACAACGGAATCAACACTAACATAATTAGGACAACAGCTGGGAAAATGCTTCGAATTTTTCTATTTAAATATATTAATTTTATTTAAATACTTTATATTGAATTGCTTGTGTCTCTGCGAACAAATATTTGGCAACGAACTTGGCATCAATATTATACAAGCATCTTCTGAAAATAAAGCATTTACAATATTTATTCTAAATATCTAATTTTCATATAATCCTCTAAATAAATATTTAAAGAGATGACAAATATTTAGAATACATCTATATAATTACACAATGAGTTTCTGTAGTTGATATAGGATTATTAATATATGATTTTCAAAGAATACGTCATCTTATTTCATTTAAAATGATGTAATTTATCTCACTAAAGACTAAATGGTACAACACAGGTTAATCAGCTTTCATTGATTGGTTGAATTAAAGGGACAGTTCACCCAAAACTAAAGATTCTGTCAATTATCATTTATTCACCCTCAAGTTGTAACAAACCTGTATCAGGATCCCACTGACATCCATAGTATGGGTAAATCCAATACTATGGAGGTCAATAAGAGTAAATGATGACAGAATTTGAATTGTTGGGTGAACTATCCCTTTAAGCACAGTGCTTCATAAATACCTCTATTGATTGCAAAGCATGGCACATCAGCTTATCATGTTTTATCTCTTTTGACAAAAAAATTCAAGTTATTCAAGAAATCTGATCACAAAGAATTGCACTGTTGCATCCCGAAGCTGGACATTCTCAGACGTGAGACTCGTCCAGATCCAGGTCAACAGGGGACAGGAGGAGCGGAGAGAGGGCATGGGGTGTGAGCAGCGAGGTCAGGAGTGGGTTCTCCGTGCCACGGTCCTCTTCCGTACTATTGGAGTTGTCAGTGTTTTGCAGAAGCCGAGAGGTCTCCTCATCCTCCGGACTTTCTCTGATCTGTGTTGGGACCAGCCGGGACGGTGTGCTCAGGACAGGGAGGGGGGGAGGAAGAGGAGAGCAGGCTCTAGAAGAGGAGCTGGAGGCGGCAGAGGGGGTGGGAGACAGACTGCATCTTACACTCTCCTGATCTTTCCTTTCTTTATTCTCATAGTGAAAGACCTACAGTCAAAATAGAGCAAGCGGTGTGTAAGCTGCTTAATTTAGTATTCAATTTTAAAGAAAATGACTTCCATAGGCAATATTTTGCTTTTTTAATATTTTTTTTAACCTTTGATAGGACAATTTTTATAATTACCGTATGTCAAATACTCAAATATAAATATAACCAAAGTATCATTCTAACAATATAAATATGATTCAGCACATTGGATTATTGCATCAATTGCAAGTGCACAAATACATGATGACATTTAGGTGAGAGAACAGTATGTTTGAAATATGTCCCTCTCACCTCCCCTCTGAAATTAAAAAAGGGAATTCTCCCCCATTTTCCGAAACTTATTTTCCAAACTGATTTTTTTGAGGACACTCTACAGTAATATATTGCAATATGTTATCAGCATAGCACAAAATATTTAAAATCACAATAATGTTGTATCGTGGCTTAAAGGGACGCTATGCAGTTATTTTAGCTTAATTTAACAGCTTCAGAGTTATTGAAATGGTTATATGACTTATTTCGGGTTGAATGGTGGGTGTCTCGACCCCCCCTGGTGCCTGTGAGCGGAAAAAATCTCAATTGCAGTTTCAGGCCGCCGGCTCGCCGCCCGGAAGTATCGCGTGATATCAGCTCTCGCGATGTAACATATTCCTTTGCGAGTCTTGCGACAACACTGCACATATCCAGGAACAAGGTCGACAAGGATGGAGTTTGTCACACTATCGTCATGGCGGAGCCGGCATATAAGATATAGAAAGCTAGGAAAGTATTGTCGGAGGAAGAGTGAAAGAGGAAAAAGCAGACTGACCGAGCGATGAGTCAGACGCGAGCATAGCCGTAATGTGCGTGTGATATGTCCCCATTGAAGCATCTCGCAGCACGGATGTACCAATACAAACAAATAAAACATCTCCAGGTAACTCTAGTAGATTAATTTATTTCGTCTGTTAAATAAGAGGCGATCTGAAATGTGTTGTTTTTGAATTCAAGTGACCAAAGTGCTCGTTGCCGCTGCGATCAGTTTCAGTGGATTCAGTGTTCTGTTGTGATCTTCAAACGGATGCGCGCTCATTGCTCAATCCGTTGCGGGGACTGAGAGACTCATTACGGTGAAATCACAAAACCCAATGCACGAAAAACATGTCCCTGCTTGAAATACAGCCACTAATAAACAATCGGTGTTGATGAGGAAAATAAACGATACTATTAGTAAGGATTAGAACCCAGAACCTGTGACAAACATGGCAAAAGTTCTTCCTCTGGACCATTAAAGTTCATGGGGATATGTATTTAATCACGTGAAAATTCTCACCACTAACAACATATATTAGATCTCATTAAACAACAAAATAAACACGATGTAGTATACTATGTAACACGTCATGCCCTCCGTGAGTGGTATTTACAACAGTAATGTTAAAAACAAGTACTCCACAGTTACTCTAGGGGTCGCTGTTTGACAGCATTGTTGTCTAGTGCCCCTTTAAAGAGTACCTATTTTGGCATTTAAAATGTTCCTAATATTGTTCTGGGAGTCCCCAACAACAGTTTTACAAGCATGCAATGACAAAAAACACTTTTGTTGTCTTATAATATGCATTTATTTTTACCTGAACTGCCCACCGACTCCCATATGAATCGTTTTAGCGAGTCGTTTTCCAAAACCCGCCTTTGCGTGACGCTAATCTGCGGTGATTGGTCAGATGACCTAGTCAGTTGTGATTGGTATTCTCTGTGCAGAAAAACGGAACTCCTATTACCTTAAATGGGTTCTCAACTCCGGTCCTCGAGACCCACTGCTCTGCATATTGATCCTCAGCTCGTTAGGATAGAGCCGGCTCGCGAATCCATACTTTATAGCGTTTAGGTTTGTGAAGCAATCATCTTCAAAATGACGCGAACACAGAACAAGGTTTGGGCTATACTTGTGTGGTATAGCAGTACTTGTATATATGAACTGCAGCCACTTAGTCTTCAAATACTCCTCACTTGGCAGGTGAAAAAAGTTCGCTTATGCGTCGCACTTCAAAACACAGCGTCTCGTCGACATGATTGTTTTCCGAAGCCCAGATCTCGAAAAACGACAGAGTCCAAAAAGGTGCGGTGGGTCCAAACCTCCATGCTCTCAGACCTCCCTGGCCAGCCCAGGCAGGGTGGCCCGTCCTGGGCCAGTTTCAGATTTGCCCGCCACCCCTGGAGCTCCGGTTTTCCCTAGCGTCTCCGAGCGCAATAAGAGGGCGTTTCTTATTCAAATAACTTGTCAAGTTGACGTCAACTAGACAAAGGAAAAGCATCGTTCTTCGAACGATTCATATCAGCGACTCAGAGTCGACTCTTGTTTTTGAGAGACAATAACTTTGTATACGATGAACTTTCATGTTTAAAACTTTGCAGGATGTTTTCGTTCACTTAGATCTATGTTAAACACTACATGAAGGGCAATTTTCAAAAACCCAAAATAGGTACCCTTTAAGTATAGTGATAATATCTTATCATGGGGCCTCTGGTGAATATTATCTTTAAAAACATTATTGTCAATTATTGCTCTTGATACTGTAATAATGATTATTAAAGGAGTAGTTCACTTTTGAAAAAACTTTAGCTGATAATTTACTCACCCCCATGTCATCCAAGATATCCTTGTCTTTTTTTCTCCAGTTGAAAAGAAATTCAAGTTTTTGATGAAAACATTCCAGGATTTTCATATAATGGACTTCAATGGGAACCAAAAGGTTCAAGGTCCAAATGAGAGTTTCGGTGCTGCTTCAAAGGGCTTTAAACGACACCAGATGATGAATAAGGGTCTTATCAGGCGAAATGATCGGTCATTTCAAAAATAAATAAGTTTAAGTTTTGTAAGCACAAATGCTCACCTTGATCTGTTGTGATGAGCGATCGTGACTCTCCTGTTCAAACTTGTTCATCAAAATGAACAAATCTTTTTTTTTGAGTCATGAATCGAAGGGTCCTAGATAAGACCCCTCATCGTCTGGTGTCATTTAAAGCCTTTTGAAGCTGCACTGAAACTCTCATTTGGACCTTGAACCATTTGGTTCCCATTGAAGTGCATTATATGGAGAAAAATCCTGGAATGTTTTCATCAAAAACTTTATTTTTTTTTTCGACTGAAGAAAGAAAGACATTGACATCTTGGATGACATGGGGGTGAGTAAAATTATCAGCAAAAGTTTTTTTTAAAAGTGAACTACTCTGTTAATGTTGATTAATACGTATAATACATTATGAAGCTTTTAGTGTGTGAGAACATATTCTGGCTACACTGACAAAACAAGTTAAAGAGGTTGGTGGCGGGTGGTGATGGCGCAGTGGATAAGACACATGCCTTTAGTGTGAGGGACAAGGGTTCGAATCCACTGTGAGACACCAATGTGTCCCTGAGCAAGACACTTAACCCCTAGTTGCTCCAGAAGCATGCCACCTCTGACATATATAGCAATTGTCAGCTAAATGAATAAATGTAATGTAAATATAAAAATGTAAATATAAAGAACCATTTTAAAAAATCAAGACTTCACATTGGTCATTTCATTAGCATGAAAAAACATAACAGTTATTACATAACTGGGAATAAATTATTATTTAGAAAGCATGATTTCAGTTAGGCATTCTCTGCAAAAATCACTTACTTGCATTGTAATCGGAACTCTGTCGTGTATGATTTCATTTAATTCATTTTCACATGTTGCTTTATAGCTTGTTTTCACGTGACGTCACGCCAATGCGTTGCCATGGCGCGAACAGCAGATGGAGGGCAGGAAGTGATTTTCTACATTAGGAAGCACTATAACACACTCAAAATGCCTATAGTTTGCGTCGTTTATGGTTGCTCAAATCGATCAAACCACGAGGAGTTTTTATCGTGTGCCCAAAGTTGTTGTTCATAAGGGGGGAAAATACAAGAAATTGTCAGAAAAGCACCGGGAAAAATGCCTTGCAAACCTACGTTTGCGGTCGGGAGGAGCCGAATGGGAAAATGCCTGTGTGTGTGTGTGTGTGTGCAGTGATCATTTTGTCAAATGTGAGTTAATACATTATTTATGTGGCTTATAATTAAATTATTCAGGTGTTTAAATACAGTTATGTGGCTGTTCGTGTAACGTACTGTACCAGTTTCCAAACTTTGTAAAGTCAAAGTCTATAAGACGAGTTAGTTGCTGATATCTACAGCCTCGATGGCAGGCATATCTCTCAATTCAGTTGAAAATCGGTCCTCTTCATAACGTAAGGATCACGTCCAACATATGTTTCGATTTTCTGTTTATATATTTCTCTTGTAATAGCGTCTAAAGTAGTACAGTACGGATTTTCCTCCATCTCGTCCACTGCGCTCTTCACTCCTTGCCCTCCACCTGCATTCCGCGCGTCAACACAATGACGTGACTGCAAACCACCTATTGTGACAGACAATAGATATAGTAGGGCCCATAATTGAGCAGATGCATTTTTTCTTGAATTTGGGGGACATTTTATGCCACTTTTACTCCAAGCTACTGTTAATTTCCAACCCAGATCAAGTTCACTCAATGCACCCAAACATTTCATGTATATTTCAAACTAGGGTTTATGAACGCGTCATTTTAAACTAAGAATGTGTGTAACCCAACAACTCTGCAAGCTTTCATTTGAACACTGTTCTTAATCAAACCTGTGGCAATGCTGGTTTGTGCTGGGCAGTTTTGATGCTCGGTGATGAGGACTCAGATGCAGTGGAGGGAGAGTCATGGCTCAGCTTCCCGACCTCTGTGACCCCTGCTAGGCCACTGCTGGGGCTGACAGTGGCGGTGGGAGATCTGACAGCTGCCTCCTGCTGGCTCTCAGTGAAAGTCACAGACCTCTTTTGGTCACCAAGTACTTAGGAAAAAATAAGAGATTCATTAGACACTCTGAGCCTCGATTGCATGCAGTGGTGGAATGTAACGAAGTACAAATACTTCGTTACTTTACTTAAGTACATTTTTCACATATCTTTACTTTACTTAAGTAGAATAAATAGTGCATACTTTTTACTTTTACTTTGTTACATTTTGCAGCAATTATTATACTTTCTACTCCGCTACATTTCTACAACTTCTGTTACTTTTTCTGATCAGTTTTCCCCCTGCCAAAACGTAATCTGACTGTCCGTTCGTTGCACGTTTGTCTCGTCAGTGACGTTTGGTTGCCATGGATACAGCATATCAACCCAGTCACACTAAATGCGTCTCGCACGCAGTGTGTTTATCGTGCAATTTATACGCGAAAATTTGTTTTTAAGTGCATAGGAAACACACCGTGCGTAATATACGTTTGGTTAGGATTATGGCAAGCCAAGAGGTTCAGAATTACACCATAAATTAATCACGTTTACTGCCAAACATAGTTATTAATATATAGTAAGGATAAGCATGGTTTATATTGCCTAATTGCAAGTTTGTTTCAGAAATGGTGACAACATTTTTTTCCCATCATTATTGAACATCATTATAGGAGTATTGGGTTGAATGAGTTAGAATTAAATGTTTTATTAATCATTAGAAAATAGTCATTAAGAGAATAAATTGTTATGCAAGTACTTTTACTTTTAATACTTAAAGTACATTTAAAATCAGGTAATTTTTACTTTTTACTTAAGTATGGTTGTCATTGTGTTACTTCTACTTTTACTAAAGTAAATATTTATCTGGTTATTTGTACTTTTACTAAAGTACTGAGATTCAGTACTTCCTCCACCACTGATTGCATGTGCCAGACACCTTTATGCAGCAAACAAAGTGACGTAGATTGCATTCAAGGTGTACATTATTAGTTCATGCGATTTCCTAGGAATTGTATCCTTAACATTGGTGTTGTTAGCACCAAGCAAGCACTACTGTTTGCCCTAAAGACTATTCCATATGTAATTCTCATAGTGGCCATTTGAGCTGAGCTGATGTCATTAACCCTATAAAACCATATTAATTCAATTTGATACATGGCATTCTAAGGCCTCTACATCATACATTTGACCAATGTTTTTCCAAAATAACCTTTTTACATGACCTATTATTACATATCTTCTGCCCCCTGGTGGATTATGCATGCTCTTCAGGAAGTAGTAGTACTTTTAATATTATTTCCTTTTTATTGGGATATGTACAGTACGTATATATATATATATATATATATATATATATATATATAGCATGTATAGTAATGAAAAAAAGAAAGAAAAGAAAAAAAAAATATATATATATATACATACATACATAAATATATATTTATAATGAACAATAATTTAAATTAAAAAAAATATGATAGCAAAAACATTGTTGTAGTGAAGATTTTAATAATGATAGAGCAAGCTGAATAAAAAATACATATCAGTTCCCAATCTAAATACAAAATAATACTTTTTTGATATTTTGTAATTTATACTTGTACTTATTCCTTCTGAGTAATTTAGTACATTTTCAATGTCATTTTTCTGTAAGCAATGAAATATACCTAATGTCTATAAGTTGCTTAAATAATATTCATTTTGAGATATCAATATATTGCAATACTTTGTCTGGGTTTCATTGCCAGCAAAAAGTGAAATAATAAATATGCCAATATACAGTGCCTTGCAAAAGTATTCGGCCCCCTTGAACTTTTCGACCTTTTGCCACATTTCAGGTTGCAAACATAAAGATATAAAACTGTAATTTTTTGTGAAGAATCAACAACAGGTGGGACAAAATCATGAAGTGGAACGAAATTTATTGGATATTTCAAACTTTTTTAACAAATAAAAAACTGAAAAATTGGGTGAGCAAAATTATTCAGCCCCTTTACTTTCAGTGCAGCAAACTCTCTCCAGAAGTTCAGTGAGGATCTCTGAATGATCCAATGTTGACCTAAATCACTAATGATGATAAATACAATCCACCTGTGTGTAATCAAGTCTCCGTATAAATGCACCTGCTCTGTGATAGTCTCAAAGGTCGGTTAAAGCACAGAGAGCATCATGAAGAACAAGGAACACACCAGGCAGGTCCGAGATACTGTTGTGGAGAAGTTTAAAGCTGGATCTGGATACAGAAAGATTTCCCAAGCTTTAAACATCCCAAGGAGCACTGTGCAAGCAATAATATTGAAATGGAAGGAGTATCAGACCACTGCAAATCTACCAAGACCCGGCCGTCCCTCTAAACTTTCAGCTCAGACAAGGAGAAGACTAATCAGAGATGCAGCCAAGAGGCCCATGATCACTCTGGATGAGCTGCAGAGATCTACAGCTGGTGGGAGACTCTGTCCATAGGACAACAATCAGTCGTATACTGCACAAATCTGGCCTTTATGGAAGAGTGGCAAGAAGAAAGCCATTTCTTAAAGAGATCCATAAAAAGTGTCGTTTAAAGTTTGCCACAAGCCACCTGGGAGACACACCAAACATGTGGAAGAAGGTGCTCTGGTCAGATGAAACCAAAATCGAACTTTTTGGCAACAATACAAAACGTTATGTTTGGCGTAAAAGCAACACAGCTCATCACCCTGAACACACCATCCCCACTGTCAAACATGGTGGTGGCAGCATCATGGTTTGGGCCTGCTTTTCTTCAGCAGGGACAGGGAAGATGGTTAAAATTGATGGGAAGATGGATGGAGCCAAATACAGGACCATTCTAGAAGAAAACCTGATGGAGTCTGCAAAAGACCTGAGACTGGGACGGAGATTTGTCTTCCAACAAGACAATGATCCAAAACATAAAGCAAAATCTACAATGGAATGGTTCACAAATAAACATATCCAGGTGTTAGAATGGCCAAGTCAAAGTCCAGACCTGAATCCAATCGAGAATCTGTGGAAAGAACTGAAAACTGCTGTTCACAAACGCTCTCCATCCAACCTCACTGAGCTCGAGCTGTTTTGCAAGGAGGAATGGGCAAAAATTTCAGTCTCTCGATGTGCAAAACTGATTGAGACATACCCCAAGCGACTTACAGCTGTAATCGCAGCAAAAGGTGGTGCTACAAAGTATTAACTTAAGGGGGCTGAATAATTTTGCTCGCCCAATTTTTCAGTTTTTTATTTGTTAAAAAAGTTTGAAATATCCAATAAATTTCGTTCCACTTCATGGTTTTGTCCCACCTGTTGTCGATTCTTCACAAAAAATTACAGTTTTATATCTTTATGTTTGCAACCTGAAATGTGGCAAAAGGTCGAAAAGTTCAAGGGGGCCGAATACTTTCGCAAGGCACTGTATATATATATATATATATATATATATATATCGTCAAAAGACTCAATAGACTAGATGATAACATATTTTCTGGATTTCTGGATTATGATTTTATATACCAGGCCTTACAGGGTTAAACATGCCAAATGTTGTCCACATTAGCATCATAGGCGTTCATTTCCTTTTCATGTAGTCATACAAACAACACGTACCTCTGTCGATTGGTTTATTCTTAGGCTGAACGCTCCTGCGGGTTGTTGAGAGTCTTGCTCCCTGACGCCCACGAGACTCGTCCTGCACCCTCGGGATAGAAAGCAGGGGTCGGCGTAGCTACAAGACACAGCGCCTTAATTTCATGCCTTAACATGATACACCGAATGCAAAAAATCAGAGCGTTATAAATAAGACTGAAAGCTCACCTGCCTAAGCCCTCTCTTCCGACCGAGAGGCGGCTGAATGAGCAGATTCTGCTGTCCCGGTTCACTCTGCACACTGGCAACCCTGCATAATAAAGCCGAGGGAAAGACACACAAACAGAGCCGATGAGCTTGAACTCCTTGGAGAGCTGAACACAATCCCTGTTAAATCCTCCTAATAAATTGGAGAGTTAAGAGGAAATGTGTCCCTTCCACAAATCCCCCTGAGTCCATAGCCCTCCACCAATCAAACACAAGGACAGGGACGAATCAGTAAAGCATGAATCACAGGTCAGAACCTGCAATGTCATCAACAAAAAAACAAAAACAAAGGGGAATAGAGAAGCTGGTATAGCAGTGTGAGCAGGACGTAACCCCCCATTTTAACTAAGCCATTTCTGGCAATAAGTGAATTTGTGAGTTTCATAAGATGGCTGACCAGAAAAGAAAAAAAAACATTTTTTAAATGTCTAATTGTCCACTTTAAACCTGCTAGACCAAACCCCACCAGCCCCACAGATTGGCCCCCCAAAGAGGAACTCCAATTTGAGCAGCAAAAAGCCTGAAACATGAGTGGACACCATGACACCATGAGGCTCACTGGAGATGACATGAATACCACAGAGTGATAATACGTAGACGGGCATCATTGTCCCTTGCCAAGAGAGAGAGAGAGAGAGAAACAGTGACTTGAAGAGGATGAGAAGAAAAAGAGAGAAAGATCCTAGTGAGAATTCAAGTTGGATGTGATGAACAGGGAAGGCAGGCCCAGCCCCGGCACACAGACGGTGAGACACTGCACACACAGGGCCGTGACACTGTACCTAGACAGGTTACCCTCCTCCAGAAGCCCCTGGGATTCATCTAGCACATTGGGTTCACTGTAGAGTTGGGCAGGGAACAAGATTAGGGGAATAATAAGAGAGACATGCAACCCCCCAGCTGTAGATCAGCCCCCTCTTAAAGGGAAAGATACGGTAAGATTGAATAAATAAGGTCGTTATAGACGGTGTCTGTTGCTTTCGGTCTACATGAGGTTTAGTTGTGAAGTGGGGTGCTTGTTTACCTGTGACTGGGCAGCATGGTGCTTATGCCTGGTTCAGGCTGAGTGGCGGCTGAGCCTGTGGCGTGACTGGAGAAACGCCGCTGGGAAATGAGCCTGGGGAGGAAAGCTTCGTGCTCACTTACCACGCTGGGGATGCTAATGGAGTCATCTGAAAATGACAGAGTAAGAGTGAATATGGATCATTCTGTAATAATAACATCGGCAAGTGCTTCTAAAACTTCATCAGCAGTGAAACCTAGCAATTTTGCGCATTAATCTTAGCATGCTACATTAAATCATTTCTAATAAGTGTATTTCTAATAATTTAGCATTTATGACCATACATCTTTGATTAAAATAATCTACATTCGGTCACTTCTGACCGAATAATTTTCTGTTTTGAATTTTTAAAAATCACAGCTTCATCGGAATGTTACGAAACTTGGTGACATTTCTGGCATTATGTATGTGAACACAAAAAAATAATTGAGTTATGATCCGAGCATGCTAAGTGGTCGTAAAAAAATTAGTCACGATTTTGGTCTTTGGTCAAAAATGACCCCCATATGAAATGAATGGGAAATTGATAAAAACACAAAAATTCACATTTATTTATTTATTTTTTTTTAATTTTTTTAAATAAGGAATAGTTTTTGAGATTGTTACAATTATATATTCAAATCCACCAAAAAAAAAAAAAAATGTGTTCATAAACAGCTGAGGAATTCACATGCCTCTCCATAGAGAGCTGTACATGCCATATAGTGGTTACACCATGATTCTACGCGGTAACCAGATGGTGCTAATTTTCTTCAAAATATTTTTTTTTCTGAAGGCCTAGACTCTATATTAAACAAAAATACTGCATTAATAATTTTTTTAAAAAAAAATTATATATATATATATATATATATATATATATATATATATATATATATATTTCCATTGAAAAAATAGACCATTAACATTGCATAAATATTAATAAATTCAATCAAATTGTTTCATAATACTAAATTAAAAATAATAAATATTATAGAACAAAAATAAATTGCATTGGTTTTACTGGGATGGAAGAAGTGTCATTTTTAGGCCTCCGGTCACTTCTGACTGGGAAGGCCCAGGACGTGACTCATAAAGGAAGACCAACAGAGGGTTAAAAAGGTAACCAGTAACACTGCTTACAATACCACAACTGAATTTGTATATAATTACCTACATTATATGCATATTTACTTTCGAGTAAAACATATAATTTATTTGTAAAATTATATAGTAGCATCTTTCCGTCACCTCCCTGCAAGCTACACCCATGGTTGTGTTGCTCTAAACCTACATGACTTTCTTACTTTTGAAAAAAAGTTGCTTTTTCTCTCCATGCAATTAACCAATGAACGATTTGGATGGTACATAAAAGCACCATACAAGCAGTGAATTTGGCTTTTGCATTACAGTACGAGTAATATAGCCTTTTTTATCTAGACGCACCCTAGCGGCAGCAAAAATTATTTCACAGCCAGTGTGGTCCAGCAACTCTCCATAGACGTTTTAGCTGGATAAACCAAACTCTGGGTTAGATTCGGCGGGCAGGCTTAACATAATGACGACAGCCGACCGGATACGGTAAAAGTTTAATGTATCAACTTGCTCCGCTGGTGGGAAAACGCATGGGACTCAGCCGTCACCTTCTTCGTTGCTCTGACTGGTTGTAGCGCTATCCAATTGCGTGCAGAGAGAATTTGAAAGATAACCGTTTATCCCGCCCCTCCGATTGAGCGCAGTCAATAATGAGTTCCCAGACCTAACATCTTGATGTAGGTCTGGTAAGCCAGGCTACGAGTAATATATATACAGTACTGTATATACATATATTTATGAATCTAGACTAGTCTTTCAAGTCAGATCTTTTCAATCGACTGTTTGAAATAGTTTACAAAGACAGAAAATTAATGTGGTTTGTAATGACACACGAGTGTACGGAGGCGTATTGCATTCACTTGAAGAAAAAAAAAAATCTACTCTGTTTTTCTGAATTAACAAGTTAATTATCTCAGAATTACGAGATATTTTTTCATGAGAAAAAAAGTTTTTTGCTCTGTTTTTCTGAATTAACGAGTTAATTTTTCATGAGAAAAAAATTTTTGCTCTGTTTTTCTGAATTAATGAGATAATTTTTCATGAGAAAAATTTTTTGCTCTGTTTTTCCTGAGTTAACTTAATAAACAAATAAATTAATTCAGAAAAACAGAGCAAAAAAAATTCCATGAAAAATTAACTTGTTAATTCAGAAAAACAGAGCAAAAAAAAAAATCCATGAAAAATTAACTCGTTAATTCAGAAAAACCGAGCAAAACTTTTTTTTCTCATGATAAACTAACTCGTTAATTCAGAAAAACAGAGCAAAAACTTTTTTTTCTCATGAAAAATAAACTCATTAATTCAGAAAAACAGAGCAAATTTTTTTTCTCATGAAAAATTAACTAGTTAACTCAGAAAAACAGAGTAGATTTTTTTTTCTTCAAGTGAATGCAATACGCCTCCGTACGAGTGAGTAAATAATGGTAAAATTAAAATGTTCTGAGAGAATAGGCCTTTATGCAGAAACTAAAGAAGAAGAATTACACACTTTCCTCCTCCTCCTCATCGGTACGACTGAGAGTATCCTGTGAAGGCTGACGTGAGGGTTGGCTCTCCTGCTCCCAGACAGTTCCCGTGCCAGTGTTGGAGCGAGACATGGTGGCGAGACTTAACCTGTATGCAGAGGTGGACGTGCCAACAGTACTGATGGAAGTCTTTCCCTGGTATGCTGAAAAAACAAAAACAGGGAGAGACAGACAGAAAACCTTGTCACGTTACATTTAATCCAAGGTTAATGTATTTGTAACCCTGGGTTAAGTCCAGTTTTAACCCCAGGTTAAATCTTACAGGATTAATTACTAACGCAGGAGCAGTGTGGAACATGACAACCCAAGATTACATTCGCCCATGGTTAAGGATGACCCAGGGTTAACAAATCCTAACAGATGGGAAGGTAAACTTTTAATTTACAAGTAATGTATAAACTAAGCCAGTTCTCACCGGAGCCGCTATGCACAGCCTCTTTCAGGATCTTGAGCTCGTTGCTGAACTCAGCAAACAGAGAGCTCTTGCAGAGGGAACGTGGGATGAAACGACGCTCTAGCTGCTCTGCGATATGGTGACGGGCTGTGATCTCCTCCTGAGACTCAGCCGGTTGCGTCAACAGCTGAAAGTAGAGATGTGAAGACTTGTTCATGAGCATCTACCTTATGGAAACATGTAAAGAAAGCTGACAGAAGATAGATCAGAGACAGAAACTAGTGGTAAAGCATACCCTCAAAATCTTACCTTGCACTGTATGAAAGGACGTAGTAGAATGAAGATTGGAATTCGTGTGCGCACTATGAAGTCAATAAAATCCCAAAAAGCCAGACCGCCGACTTTACGCAGGGCCATTTCTTTGACCTGAAGACTCAGCTTGTACCACTGATTACCCAACTGTCGCTCAAAGCAAACTAAGACCACCTTCAGAGCTGGAGAGAAAAGATTGAAAATATCTATATAAAATATAGAAACACATTTTTAAAATGATTTTTTTTCCTTTCTAGGGCTCTAGTACCAAGATAAGCTGCCTGGCTGGTGGATTCAGCCAATCCCTCTCTACGCAGGTCTTTCCCAGTGTCCCCTGGGGTGGAGCAGTGGGCAGGGGATGCGTCCAGAACAAAGTTCTTACTGCGGGAGGTGCTGATGATGCGTGGAGGCAACAGGATGTTAATGACGGTCTGCAAAAGTAGAAACACCTCCGGTTGTTCCAGATGAGGGCTGTCTGTGAAGGGAAAACAAACAAACATATTCTAAATGACATCCAATCGCATTATCTCTTTGAGCATATTTAAAGGGATACTCCACTTTTTTGGAAATAGGCTCATTTTACAACTCCCCCAGAGTTAAACAGTCGAGTTTTACCGTTTTCGAATCCATTCAGCCGATTTTCTGATTTTTAGAAGAATATCAGTAACCAGACAGTTTCTGGTCTCATTGACTTCCATAGTAGGAAAAAAATATACTATGGAAGTCAATGAGACCAGAAACTGTCTGGTTACTGATATTCTTTTAAATATCAGAAAATCGGCTGAATGGATTCGAAAACGGTAAAACTCGACTGTTTAACTCTGGGGGAGTTGTAAAATGAGCCTATTTCCCCCAAAAAAGTGGAGTATCCCTTTAAGGGCCCATTCACACACGCGTTTTTGCAGTTAAAAACGCGAGAGGCAGGTCAGTGGAAAGAAAAAAAACATGCAAGGTCTAGAGATGGGTTTTTGAAACAGTTTTTAAAAACTAGATCGTCGTGTCATGCACAAGACACTGCAAAAGACACAGGCCACGAGAGCAATGCTCAAAAATATCCGTCTACCACATGTTTACATAGAAAAACAACAGAAAAGCATGTGCAGTGGAATGTAAAAGTGCATTCTGTGTGAACTGTCCCTAATAGTTTCTGGTTCAATTTGATTTCTGAGGCAGACCTTTACTTCCTGAGCCCACAGTCAATACAAATGGAATCAAGAGGTTAAGCAGCATGCCCTCTCGTCTCTCCTGATTGGTGAAGGGGGAGATCACATGACTGAGTGGGAAGTCATCCTTTAAAGCCTAGAATTGGAGGAAGACGTTAAATATTAGTCCATGAATGGAGGCAAATCTATGTCAGTGAATAGAAATGAACTAGGGCTGGGAAACGATGAATCGCGATTAATCGCATCCAAAATAAAAGTTTGTGTTTACATAATATATGTGTGTGTAGAGTGTATAATTATTTTGTATATATAAATAGACATATGCATGTATATATTTAAGAAAAATGTGTTATTAATATATCAAATAATTATATTTATGTATAATATTAATTTTGTATAAATATATATAAAGTATACACATGCAAATATTAATTAAATGTTTACATGCACGTGTGTGTATTTATATATACAAAATAATTATACACACTCCACGCACATATATTATGTAAACACAAACTTTCATTTTGGATGCGATTAATCGCGATTAATCCTCTCCCAGCCCTAAAATGAACATTAGAATTATCGGTAGCACTTTATTTTACAGTAAATGCACATACGTGTACTTACCAAAGAAACTACAATATGGTCAGGTTTAGGGGTAGGTTCAGGGTTAGTACCTAGTTATTACCCAGTTCTTGTAATTATACTGTAAAATAAAGTGCTAATGAAATATCCTTAGGAAGGAATGGACTATACCTGGATCTGCATGGCAACCAAACGCACAACTGCAGTACTGAAGGGAAGGGGAGGAGACAGGTACGGACTCAGATGCAACAAGGGAAGTCCATCTGCCACGCTAGACGGCCCAACAACCCCCATCACCTTAACACACACACACAAATATATGTAAACACACATATCACACAGAGCATATAATCAGCAACAGGTGTTTGGGACTCACCAGGTTGACACAGACGTTGATTAGAGATCGCAGGTGAGGGAGGAAGGAGATGATTGGCTGCCGATGAAGTGTCAAACAAATCCCTTCGATCAGGCTGCTAGCCGCCTCCCATTCCACCTGCCGCCTGCAAAAACAACACACAGATATATTATTCTCACACCCTGACAAGATGGACATCAACCAAGTAATATGTTTTCTGCCACTAGTCATTGAATTACGGAGCACCTAAAGTAACACCCACCCCCCTCATAAAAAAACCTCATGTGCATTAGAAAGTTCTAGAAGCGCATGAAAAATTAGCGTGCAAACCTGTGTTTGCAGGAAATTGTGCTCACAAGTTTATCAGAAACTCTTTGATATGCATGCAAACAAAATCTCTTAATTAATCGCTTCTGCCATTGGAAATAAATCTAAATAATGTAGTAATTTATGTAGAATACTTCTGGTTGTAAGGTTGCAAATGACAACATGCAGTTTAATTGGTGTATTGTAATTGTAATATTGTAGTGTTATATTAAGTATATTGTTTTTCAATATAATATTTCACAAACAACCAACCTAAAAGTATTTACACAAATTACTCAAGCAAGACACAACATAATTAAACATACTTGTTGCTTTACAACATTTAGCCCACTTCAACTTTATTTCAAAACCACAGTGGAAGACAATGGAAGACAAACACAACAACAAACCACAAAAGCAGCAGCCATCCATCACATGTCAAAGATCTGATACCACTGATAATGCCAGCAGAGCTCCACCGGAGCAAACAGAAACACAGATCAGTGTGAGCACGTACCTGGTGCACAGAGCCTGGGGGTCAACGCACCTGAGTGTGGGCATTTTATGAATCTTGTTAAACATGCGGTCCAGCCTCTTCAGAATGAGGATGAGGGCGGGACGAATGGCTTCTGTAGACCAATCGGTAATGGGTAACATCTCGGTAATGTAGCGGCGCAGCCCTCTGCTTTCCATGGTCAGTGTGTCATACGGGGCCAATTTGAGAAGGGAGTGGGCGATTTCTGCCAGTCTGTTAAACAAAGGTTTAAGTAGATGCATGCTTTGACTCGCTCCATAATGCTGTGATTTAATTACTACTGAATGTTCAAACTTTTTTAAAGGTGCTCTAAGCGATGTCGCACGTTTTTTTAGTCCCAAACATTTTTTGTCACATACAGCAAACATCTCCTCACTATCCGCAATCTGCCTGTCCCCTAAACTCACTGTAAAAAAACGTGGTCTATGCAGACAACCCCGGCTCCACAAATGGCAACAAAAACAAACTGCGGCAACCCGCTCCACGAAACATAACAAACTGTTCCAGCCAATAACTGACAAGAAGGCCCAGGGGGTGGGGTTTGGGGGTTCAGTGCAGATGAGGAGGAGGGAGGGTCTATCTAGCCTCCGTTTCGTTTAAAAATACTTTAAACGTCAACAAGAAGTCACGTAACCTGACATTGCTTAGAGCACCTTTACGTAGCTTTTGTTTCACCTCATATGAGACTTGATGTCCAGCAGTTCTAGAGCAGTGACTCTAGGCTCTCCTGCCACATTCTGCAGGATTTTGAGGCGCGGACCACAATGCTTGTAGAACTCCGTGCAGATGTTAAGCAGAGACTCGCGAGGGCGACGGAACTCTTCACGGGCGATGCGCTCGTCCAGTTCCTCCCTCAATATACCCTGACCCTCTTCCAGCAGGTGCAGGTTATCCCTGCAGAGTCAAATTACAGCAATATTTTCAACCATATCTATAGACAATATGCATTCAGGAAGTGTGGTCATTTTCTACTTTATTACTGGGTTGCTATAGTAACAATATTCAGAAGGTGTCAGCATGGTGCCAAGTGACCTTACAGCAACTAGGTGAAGTAGGAGGCTGACATGAGAATGTGAGAATGTTGTTTTGAGTGAACAAAACATAAAATATTCAGTTAAAATGACCCAAATGCAATTATTTGATGAAGGTATCCTTTTTAATTCAGGAAATAAAATTGAGGCTGAATGGCACTTATTGCAATGAATCCTGCAAGTGAAACTTGCAAAGTTGCCCCCATTATGCTATAAAGGTTCCTAGTTTTGTTTTGGAGGTCTCCTATAATAGGTTTACACACATCCAATGTCAACACAAACAAAAAAATCATTTTATTATAGTATATATTGGAGCATCAGATCTTTTTTCATTGTCTGAAATGGTCTTGAATTTCAGCTTCGGAGGCTTCCTCAGCACGGTGTCACGAAAAGTAACGATGGCATCAGTTTTACCTTATTAATTCAAGCCTCATTCTTGCAAGGTGCATGCAAAATAGATACTTTCACAGCGCAGAAAACATTATCTTTATCTGTCGACAACACAAACCAAACTCTTCAAGACCTCAGCTACAACTGCAGTGTTTGAGGACGGGTCAAAGTACACATTGCTCATGGGCAGCCAATGAAGACTAGGTGGCCATTATGCAGATTTATTACAAATCTACGTAGGTTCGAGCAGGAAGTAAGACTGGAATAACTGATGATTCATTTCAATAACTCAATTTCAATTTTTTACCAGTGCAGGCAAAATGTAGCCTGGATGCCAGTCCGAACTCCGCCCACAACATTTTTTGGTCGGGAAGTTCGGTCTGGACTCGATCCATTGAGGAGTAATTATGATCATAATGATATACATGACAATAATGACACCAAATTTGGCACACACTCAAGTCAAAACCAAATATCTATAGGAAAAATATATATTCAACTTTTTTTTCCATGTTAATGTTAATTTAAATCAACATAAAATTTGCCAGCACAGTCCACATTTGTTATGCACTTTGATTAATGAAACTTTTCACTTTTTACCTTCACAAACAGCTATAATACACACTAAATAATAGGTAATATCCAAAAAAGCATAACAGGGGAACTTTTAAAAGATTAATATGGTTAGGCACACAGGCATTAATGATTCACTACAGAATTCTGGGCTCTCAAATGACATCTGTGGTTGTAGCGTAAAAATGCAAGTTGTGTTACTAATGCATATATTTATACATAGCACTGCCCTTCTGTGTGAATGATTCAGATGGTTTGAGTTATACTGTTTCATTGATAACCAATTTAATGCAGATATTACTACAAGATCACTGATTGTGAGAGATGTTTTTCAGATTTAACTTTAAGCTAGTTACTATGACAGCAGATCTGCGACATTCTGATTCTTCTTTTCTTTCTCTGAAACTTCCTGCCTAAACAAACCATCTGTGAATAAAAGTCATTATTGTAGGTTTTAAAACTTTTTTAAAAAGTTGGGAAGGAAAAGGATTGTTTTTTTTTGTCTCAAAAATGTAAAATTGGAAAGTTTCTCTATGACAATTTATTATTTAGTTTTGATGCCCCAATAAAAAGAAGAAACTGTATGGTCTTCAAACACTGATCATGACTTGATACACTGCACCATGCTCTTCATACTATAATGTTTTTTGGTGCACAGACGCATCATATCAAGCCAACTCTATCTGCCCTGACCTGGTGTTTGGTCCTCCAGACATGGTGTGGTTGGCTGTAGTTGCTCCCTTGTGGCCTTGGTCACATCGACTCATCTGAGGTGCGGTCATAGGTCTAGGACACCAACACCATAATAAATTATACAAGACAACAGGGAATATCTAGGACTTCAGCGCAGTAGGTAATTACAGTAAAGGCTTTTGTTCTGGGACTGACCGTGTCAATGCCTCCACGCTATAGAGCAGAGCCTGCAGAGAAGTGGCCAGAGCAGCTATGGCAGCAATCTCATCCCTTGCTGCAGATGCAGACTCCAGAGTCTGTGTGTTGCCCTTCATCTTCTGCAGGTAACATGGAACCAAAGCCTCCAGAACCATTAGCATTTGCAGACTGACAAAAGAAACAGAGAAACCAAGTTTATTAAAGTTTGGAATATGCTACAGGACTTTTCATATCTTAATGGATTTCTAAATAGTTACAGAGAAAAGAGAATATACATCTTACACTTAAAGGGTTAGTTCACCCAATAATGAAAATTCTGTCAGTATTTACTCACCCTGATGTTGTTCCAACCCCCGTAAGACCTTCGTTCATCTTCGGAACACAAATTAAGATATTTAAGATACTGTATTAAGATCGCTCCTGCATACTAGTCCATAGGCTTCTTGAGGGAATGACACTTGCTGGCATCGAAAAGTCATTACAGACATCGTTAAAATAGTCCAAGTGACTACAGTGGCTCAATTTTAACTTCATCAAACGACGAGAATACTTTTTGTGCGCAAAAACAAACAAAAATAACGACTTTATTTCAACTATTCACTTCCTTCTCTATGGGCCTGTAGTCAGTTAACGTAGTGTGATAGCGTAAAGCTACGTCACACGTAGGCTCACTATTGGCCGACGCTGGTCATGTGTGTGATGCGTGTGATGTACAATAAGAGAAGCTTGCGCTATTAAACTAGTAACCTGACTCACGCAGAGGGAGAAATAAACGAATAGTTGAAATAAAGTCGTTATTTTTGTTGTTTTTTGCGCACAAAAGTGTTCTCGTCGTTTGCAACTTAAGAATGAGCCCCTGTAGTCACTTGGACTATTTTAACGATGTCTTTAATGACTTTTCGAGGACAGCAAGTCATTCCCTCAAGAAGCCTATGGACTAGTATGCAGGAGGGATCTTAATATCTTAAATATCTTAATTTGTGTTCCGAAGATGAACGAAGGTCTTACGGGGTTGGAACAACATGAGGGTGAGTAAATACTGACAGAATTTTCATTTTTGGGTGAACTAACCCTTTAAGTCTTTGATCCTTAGTCATTTAATGTCATTACGAACACAATAAAAACATGCACCTTGCTGCTAGCAAACTTCATATCCATCGATCCTCCAGTTATCAGCCAAAAATTATTTTAATGTTGTTGCTGATACCTGGCAAATAGCTTTTTTTGTCTAAATCAATTGAAAATAAAACAGTAAAAACTAAAATAAAATGAAATCTTTGGAATGCAAGTGAATCACATAATTAGGTACCACAACATCAAATAAAATAAAAAAACAAGGTAACACGGTTCCTTCGTCAATGAATAACTACACAAGAACCAATGAGTAACACAATATTAACAATCTAGTAACTATTATTAACTAACAAGAAACTCTGATTAATGAACTTGTAATAGCGCACAGATGAAAGTGGTAGTTCACTATTAAGTTATTAACTGATCAATAACTACTATTTTTTTAATACTTCCCAGAGAACTACTGAAAAAGTTTATTAACAATCTAGTAACTACCATTACCTAAAGAAACTCTGATTATGAATTAGTAAGTAATAGTGCACAGATGAAAGTGTTACTAGACACTTCTGTGGGAATTACTAATTGTTTGGATCTGTATTATAAAGTGAAGATCATTGGAATTAACTAACTAACTAACTATGACTCAAGTGTTACTACATGATCTAGTCAACCAAACACTAAAGTCATTTCAAGCGTTTGAGATTTTTGGTGAACTTTAGCATACTTTTAGGAAATTTCTTTAGTAACACTTGAGTCGTTACTAGTTAGTTCCCATGGTCTTCACTTTATAATACGGATCCAAATAATTAGTAATTCCCACAGAAGTATGTAGTAACACTTTCATCTGTGCATTATTACTTACTAGTTCATTAATCAGAGTTTTTTTTAGGTAATAGTAGTAACTAGATTGTTAATAAACTTTTTCAGTAGTTCTCTGGGAAGTATTAAAAAATAGTAGTTATTGATCAGTTAATAGTGAAGTACCACTTTCATCTGTGAGATATTACTTACTAGTTTGTTAATCAGAGTTTCTTGTTAGTTAATAATAGTTACTAGATTGTTAATATTGTGTTACTCATTGGTTCTTGTGTAGTTTTTCATTAACGAAGGAACCGTATTCTAAAGTGTTACCAAAAACAATACTAAAACCAATGGATACTAATTTTGAGATTTACTAAGATTACATTTTACGGTGTTATTAAATTAATCATATTTTGAAAAATTAACTTTAGTTCAGTAATAAATAACATAACTGTACAAATTAGGTCATTGAGCATGCACACTTATATATCTAATATTGGACAATATATATCCAGTATCGATAGGCATCTAATATCTGCTTAACTGATATGGTACATATACTGTATATACATATATATATATATATATATATATATAGAGAGAGAGAGAGAGAGAAAATTTGATAGAAATCTGCAGGTGACAAACCTGCGGTAGGATTCTGGGGCATAAGCGACCACTGTGACACACAGCTTAATGCCTTCACTTATCGAAAAAGCCAGATCCTCATTACCGTAGCAAAAATCTGAAAAAAAGAAAACCCAGAACAATAGCAATAGCCAAGCCGAATAGTGTTCACATAAAACAGAGGAGGAGGATAGACCTGTGTCCTCAAGGAGTCCTGTGTGCCATCTTACCCAGAGAACGGAGAGGTTTCTCAGCCTTTACCAGCTCCAGAGCATCTAATGAATCTGCAGTCTCTCCCTCTAAAGATACCAGCAGGTCAAAAAGACACTGTGAAGAAACGCCCTTCGAAAGACCAGTACTAGTGCGAGTCTGTAAAAAAGTCAGTTCACACATTTCAATATTTAATGATACTGTAATAACAGTATCTATACATGAAGGGTTGTTAAAACCATGAAATCTTAAAGCTCTTACAGTGAATTCCAGCAGTGGGGCCACACTAGCAAAAAGCTGCAATATGAATGGTTTACGGTGGAGGATATAGAACTGTCTGCAGCAGAACTCAATCCCTCGACGCAACAGTGGGTTACTCTCATAATCCGCGTATGTCTTCAGCAAAGAAAAGCAGCAACACAAAACCGAATAAACATAAAAAAATGAGAAAACATTCCTAAATCAAAATAAATGAGGGAAAACAATGTGTGCTGCTAACCTGGAGCATAGTGGGAAGGATCCATTGATAGCCACTAAGAGAGAAGAGGTGGTTGAAGTGTACAGCTGTGTTGATGGCAGTGGCGCTATATTGCCTGAGGAGGGCACTGTCCTCGGGGTGTAGGAGCAGGGCACCGTTAAACACATTCAGAAATAGCATAATCTCATCACCCCAGGGGTATTCACTGGGCATGCCCAGAAACATCTCCTCCAGCAGTTTGATCCATAGGACCTTGTGTAAAGTGTCTAAACCAAAAAGCTCTTTGCCTAGGAAGGGGGAAATATAAAACACATTATAATGAATATATAAATCATTTATGAACATGCACACATTTTTTAACATAAGAACTGTAAAGGAGATTATCTAAACATGATCCGTAACCAGGGACAGTATAGCGCAAGGGGTATGTACTTATTTTAAATAACAAAATTTAAAAAACAAACAAACAATATGAACAAACAAAATGTATTGACAATTATTTTTTTTCTAAATTATTTTGAAATGTAATGATCCTTCAAATTATAACTATGTAAGAGATAATTCATGGCTGTGCATTTAACTATTTTAATGCAATGCGTGGAGGCAAAGAACTTCCCGAAAAGAAATCGCAAAGTGCAATATAATAGTTTAATGCACAGCTACCCGTGGATTATTTCGCTTCTACCAGTGGTGGGCCGTCAGGGCCAGCAAGGCCTTCTCTGCTGGCCTAAACATTATCAGAATCACTGACTTGCACTTTAATATATTTTTTCCACGAATGAGTATTAAATTATTCCCAATAGTTCGTTCTTTTAATATCATAGCTTTTCTCTTGGTTGCGCTGCTTCCAGTAGTGTGTTTTTATGTTAGAGCTTGTATCCAATCATATTTCAGCCATCGTGCGTTGCCGGGTGAAATAAATCTGTCTGGAGGCCTTCAGAATCGACAGAGCGGGCGTCTGTAACTTAAAATGAATGCCGTTGCTTTAACCAATCAGATAATCCGTCAGATTTAATCAGCCAATCAGATTTCGCTTTGACTGCAGCGGGGCCATCTAGCTGGCATTTAATAACGTCTGTATTTTCTCGTTCTTTGATTGGATGCTCAGAGCGCGTAACGTTACTATCAGAGCCATATCTGCGTACTATTACTAGTATCTGCATCTGTAGCGAACTGCTTAATCTAAATATTCCTGTAGATGTAATAGTTTTTCAACCCACAAATTAATGTTTCTTTCTCTCCTCGACCCCCAGCAGAAAAAATCCCTTCTTCAGCCCGAGCTAAACGCAGATACGGAACTCTATTCGATCTCTCCGGGTAAAAACAGAACTGACTAATGTTAAGTTATGCCACGAATGGTTCTGAAGGCAAAAGTCCCGCTGATCGCGTTGATTTTGTTCAAAACTCTGTGCGAGAGCATGGGGCAGCTGTAAACATCGTCATGTTTTGCGGTGTCTGTGTGTGCTTCTGTCGAGCAGGCACTCTCTGCCATAAAGTGAATTAAAACTGCTAGAAATATGACGAGACAGACACGACATTGATGGAACTGAAACGCAGATAGAACCTGTAGTCTTCTTGAGGAAAGAAATAAGGATGGATTTTGTGTAAAAATAATCTTGATGAGTAATATGCTTTTCCCCCCCGTGGTGAATATGATTTTCTTCTTAATTTTTCTTATAAATTTACGATCGAAACTTTTTTTTTTTTCAAACATGCATACTATTGTAACGTCTGAAAAGGGACTATTGTAACCCTTGAACGACAAGATAAGGGAGGCTCCATTTCTGAACTTATAATCTGATTCGGAACGCAAGAACTACTGTACAAATGCACCAACCGAACTCACGCGCTCGTTTCTCGCGGCCTTTCCCGAACTCACCGCATTAATCCAATAACTGCCGGTGCAAAATAAAAACAACAATTATAGAGAGTCTTTGCGCTGATAAACTATTGAAAGTTATTAATTCAGGTAGGACAGAAGGCCTAAGTGTGAAATGCACGGCCCGCCACTGGCTTCTACCATGATCATTTGCCAGCATTGACAATTAAAAGCTGTTATTAATGTTTGCAGCGCAATATTTGACCGGATTGACGGTTAATTATCATGATTTTCCCTGTTCCTGTTTTGCCTGAGTTCTTGTTCATTGTTAGTTTCTATGGTTTTTAATTGAGTTACACACCTGTTCTGTTAATGATCTTCCTTGTGTATTTAAGCCCTTAGTTTTCCTTGCGATAACGTTATGTTGGAAGTGTGTAGTGCTTATGTTCCTATTGGACATTAATTGTCCAACATCTATCTCTGTGGATTATCTTCACTGGAGCGCTTTGACAAATGGAGTAATTTCTCTCGTTTTTAGTTTAAAGTTCTCATGAAATCAAGACTTTTATGAATGTTGCAGTGTTGCTGATGATTGCGTTTTTAAAAACAGTGTCCACCTGATCTTTAATCAAAAACATTAAACATTAAGGAACCAAAAACATTTTTTCCTCTTCGGTTTTTCTACAATTCAACTCAGCATCTTGTCTTGTAATATTGAGTTAGTTAAATTAAGCCACCCTTCTAATATAATGAATAAAGATATCTTGGATATAGTTTAAGATTATAGTCAACCATGTTTTTTTTCCCCTTTTTATAATGTTTTTTTCCCCCTTTTTATCCTCCAACTTGTCTGTTTGCATGTCTTTATTTTGTCTTTTTTTGTTTGTTTGTTTGTTTTGTTGTTTATTCATGTAAGTGATTTCCGTGCAGAACAAAAAAAAAAAACAACAAAAAAAAGATTTTTTTAAAAAGATAAAATAGGCATGTTTTATATGCCTATTTGTATGGTTATAAAGGGTTGAATTGAACAGGACTTTGAAATTGTCAGGTAATATTGTAAGATGGATGAAATCATCAGAACTTGCCATATTGTGACTTTTGGCGAACTGACACCACTGGTTAAATGGTTGGACTGTTAGTCAAGATGATTAGCTTACGTAAAAGAAGATCAAATTATTTTTTCTCATTTACCTAGAGGCTCATTGAAGAGGGTGAACTCAGCATCAATGGCGGAGCGAGGAAATGAGGGCAGTCGCAGAAGGTCTTCTTGGAGCATGGAGACGTGGGATTGCTTGTGCATGGCAGGCATACGCTGGGTAAGCGAGATGATGAACAAAACTCGGCCAATCTCTTCCAGCTTTCTGGAAAACACCTGAAATTTTTTTTAAACAAATGATTGGTTATTTGTGCTATATTTTTCTTAATTTAAAAAAATGTATTTAATTAAAAAGTTATGTACACTACATAGATTCAACAATAGTTCAGAATTCTAAAGTCACCTTGATCAAATTTCATTATGTGAACCATTAAATAGTAACCTGGTTAAACCCAGACCATTCTCAGTTGCAACTGAGTTATGGTCTGGCAAAGCGTCAAAGACCAATCATTTCCAGAGTGGCGTCACCAATGGACGTCACGGGTAGACCTTAAACCAATCAGAGCGAAGAAGGAGATGACGAATGCAGAGCGGCAGCCGGCAGAGAAACATTTCCGAGTGTTGTTCTTTGCTCGGTTTTTAACAAAAAGGAAACGTTCAAATCACTTAAAACAGACGCGATAGCTGATTCGAACGAGAGATGTTCGACGGCGGCATCCATCTTTGTAATGTAGGCAACAAAATCTGCTCCAAAATCCCAGGGCTGTCGTCATCGTGTAAAGCCCGCCCCAACTTTTCTGATTGGTGCCGCGATTTCGACGAATTGGAAATGGGCTTGAATGAGCTCTTTGCCAGACTAACTTTCAGAGCAAATCTAAATTTGCCGAAAGTTGTCTAGGTTTTCCCAGGCTAATTAAATGGTTCAGCAAAAACACTTTCTCCCTTGACTGAGATTCACAAAGCACACCTGTTTCTGAATGAGCTCTTGACCCTTCTCTGGAAGCATATGAACCAGGTTGAGCTGAGGAGACACTGATCTTCTGAAAGGGTAGATGTCTCGCACATAGGTCTGATGTAGAGATGCATATCAAATTTCAGCCGAAATCCAGTGTGTATTTTGAAATATCTAGATCTGTTAGAAAACTATAACCCACCTTGGCATAGTGGATAAGGTTCCAACGTTTATCCATTAGAAAATAGTTAGCAGATCGAGCCTCTGGTATATTGAAGAACTCTAAACACTCCTGGCATGAAGATAAAGGCAAAAAAAGAGGGAAAGGTTGTTAAATTGTGAAAATATAGCAACATCATGTGCACATTGAACAAATCTACAGCTATTACAATGACCTTTAAAAGAGCTTCAAACTGGGTGTCTTCATGCACTGGTAACTGGGTAGGAATGTCACACTCATTCTGTCCATGAACGACCAGGGTTTTGGTTCCTAGGAACATAATTACAGGTTCAGTTTTGAACATGAACAGGACACTAGTAAACTTATTTTTTGTATGGAGTGTAGCTGAAATATGCAACCTGGCATGGAGGCCGTAACCAGAAGCTTGACCTCACACTGTTCTTTCTTCATAGTCTGTTTAAGGTCTTTGAAAAAGAGCCCTTCCACATAACCCACCACCTCCCACAGAAAGGTCAATGTGGCTGATATGGCATCCATACCCCACTCACAGGGAGTCCTTACGAAATACATGATCAAGCCCACCTTGGAAAAAAATGAGAAAAATATCAGATTTCACATTATGAGACCCAGATCTGCACAACAAGAGCCATGAATCTCAATCCTTCACTCTAAAAGGGATAGGAAGATTCTGTCATCATTTACTCACCGTTTGTCGTTTCAGACCTTTGTTAATCTTCAAAACACAAGTTTAGATATTTTTAATGAAATTTGAGAGGTTTCTATCCCTCCATTGATAGTCCAGAGTCCAGATAACCAAAACTTAGAAGATCCAAAAAGGTTTTAAAGGCATCATAAAATAAATCCATATGAATCAAAGTCTTATGAAGAAATGTGATCACTTTTTAAAAGTACAGATTTAAATTAGGCTTTTATTCACATATAAACACACATACATAGAGCGTATCACATATGGCAAACATGAAAGATCAAACGAGAACCAATGAGGTTTTTCTAGCACACAAGCTTCCATGTTTACTATATGTGATGCGCTCAATGTATGTGTTTAAACGTGAATAAAGGACTAAATTAATTCTGTTGACCATGTAAAGTGATCGTATCTCTTCACAAGACTTCATATGGATTTATTTGACCTTTATGAACTTTTTGGATAAATTCTATTCACCTCTGGTTTCATTCATCTTAATTTTTGCTTCGAAGAATAGCCAAAGTCTTTTGGGTTTGGAATGACAGGTAAGTAAATTATGACAGAATTTTTTGGATAAACTATCCCAGACAAAGATTCTTAAATTGTACTTTGTGTGAAGAACCTTTAACGTTTTCTGTAATAGAAAAGTGTGCTGTACACTAGAAAAAAAATATTATATAAGGTTCCGTATGACACAAAGAAAAATGGTTTCTGGAATCCAAAATGGTTATTATATGGCATTGCTGCAAACCCCCCTTTTTGGTTCTTTCTGCTGGTTGGTTTTCTTTTCTTCATGCTAAAGTCTCACCAAATAGTTGAAAAGAATGTGCGAGGTCTGTGCAGGCAAATCCCCAATGTTAAGAAGCAGTTTCCTCAGCATGTACATCAGCTCATCCTGAGAACAATAACCGTGTTTCATCATATAAAAGCAAACGTTCATCTTTAATTCTCTGAAAGAATGACTACTTAAGTGGATCTTACCTGTCTGTTACTGACTGTGAGTTTCTCCAGGAAGTGTCTTAGAACCAATGCTGGATCTTCAATGAGGCAGTTCCACAAGACCTGCTGAGCAACAGCACATACTGTGGAAACACAAAACAAACAAAAAAAAGTAGTAGTGTGAGGGTCTAAAAGAACAGTGGGTAAAAATGTGAAATGTCGGAAGATTCTCCTTTGCCTCTCACCTGCAACTCCATCTTCCCGAACTCCACCATCTTCCATCAGGTGCACAATGGGCAGCACGGCAGCACATATGCATGGTGGGAAAACAGCCTGGGGCGGCTGCAGCATGTGGTGTGTTGGTGTGAGTTCTGTTGTGTTCTCATCATCTTGCAGGGTGAAACAAACCAGATGAATAGCAAACAATAAAATCAATATGATTAATGACTTTACTCCTAAATCTCATGGAGAAGGTGAACTGGTTGGTAAGTCCAGAACGCAGCTTACCTTCAGCACTGACCACTGAGCGCACTGACCACACGGAGCCTCTGCGAAAGGAGTAGTTTCTGTGAGAGTTACTGGAGGCACAGGAAGGGCTGACGGACAGACGGCGTGACGTGAGGTTCATCACATCTTCTACTGACAAAAAGGATACCACATATTACATTTGGACATACTTACTAATGGATGTCCTAATGGATTGGACATACTTATGAACATGTTCTGAAAACCCATATTTCAGGAATTGATCTATGGGCTTAAAGGGTTAGTTCACCCAAAAATGAAAATTCTGTCAGTCACAAAGGAAGATATTTGGAAGAATGTTTTAATCAAACAGATCTCATTCCCCACTGACTACCATAGTAGGAAAAAATACATACTATGGTAATCAATGGGGATTGAGATCTGTCTGATTAAAACATTCTTCCAAATATCTTCCTTTGTGTTCAGCAGAACAAATAAACACATTTGGTTTGGAACACAGGTTTGGAACAACGTGAGGGGGAGTAAATACTGACAGAATTTTCATTTTTGGGTGAATTAACCCTTTAAAGTGAAATCAGTGTTTCAAAATTTAAAGAAGTCATGTCATTCATTATTTACTTTTTCTTATTTAAATTTTGATGAAGTCCATCTATAGATTTTATATTTAATTACCACCTTCTACTCTAGAAAAAAGGCTTGTTTAATTCAAAGACTATGTAAATACACTATAAAGTGTCCATGCGGTATTCACACACAATCTGTGGGTTTGCTGTTGAGTCTAGTTTTTAATCATTCAGTAAACAATCTATGCCCAATCAAAGCGAGACTAGTTAAGGAGTAACGGAATACTCAACAGTGTCATTACAGATGTAATTACAACAATTAATTGCAGATGTAATTACATGCAGGTATTTTTTAAATATAAGTACAGTGTGAAATCATATATGTTCACATTAGGTGTATTGTATCAAATGATTAATTTGGTCCCACTTTGTATTAAGTGGCTTTAAGTACTATGTACTTACATTGAAATGAATAATTTGAGACAATGGACTTATTGTGTACATACATACTTTTACATTGTACTTCATCATCATCATCATCATCATCCTCCGCTTATCCGGGGCCGGGTCGCGGGGGCAGCAGTCTAAGCAGAGATGCCCAGACTTCCCTCTCCCTCGACACTTCCTCCAGCTCTTCTGGGGGGATACCGAGGCGTTCCCAGGCCAGCTGGGAGACATAGTCTCTCCAGCGTGTCCTAGGTCTTCCGGGCAGTGGGACGTGCCCGGAACACCTCCCCAGGAAGGCGTCCAGGAGGCATCCGGAACAGATGCCCGAGCCACCTCAGCTGACCCCTCTCGATGTGGAGGAGCAGCGGCTCTACTCTGAGCTCCTCCCGAGTGACCGAGCTTCTCACCCTATCTCTAAGGGATCGCCCAGCCACCCTGCGGAGAAAGCTCATTTCGGCCGCCTGTATCCGGGATCTTGTCCTTTCGGTCATGACCCAAAGCTCATGACCATAGGTGAGAGTAGGAACGTAGATTGACCGGTAAATCGAGAGCTTTGCCTTACGGCTCAGCTCCTTCTTCACCACAACAGACCGGTACACCGACCGCATTATTGCAGAAGCTGCACCGATCCGTCAGTCAATCTCCCGTTCCATCCTTCCCTCACTCGTGAACAAAACCCCAAGATACTTAAACTCCTCCACTTGAGGAAGGATCTCTCCACCAACCTGAAGTGGGCAAGCCACCCTTTTCCGGCTGAGGACCATGGCCTTGTACATTGTACTTATATTTTGAAAATACCTGCATGTAATTACAGCTGTAATTAATAAATGTAATTACGTTTGTAATTACACAGTTGACCCTTCCGTAACACCTTAACCCACCCTTAAACCGACCCATACAACCACACCTGACCCTAACCTTACCCGTATCACACATCAATAGCAGCAAAAGTGTTATACAATACAACCTGAACAAAATAAGTACATTGTAATAATTTTTGATGTAAGTACATAGCACTTAAAGCCACTTAATATAAAGTGGGACCATTAATTTAAATGAAACTCTTTTATCAGAAATGATATAACCCTAACTAGTACAGCACAGAAATGACACACCCTCTTCTTCCTGCTCTGGCGGAGGACTACATGTTGGCTCATAGCAGGCCTCTTGAGCGATAGGGATGGCCGTGATGATGCTGGCCTCACGACCGAGCCTCCTCTTCTCTTCCTCCTGCTGCATGTTCTTCAGGATGTGCTCTGCCCGTTGGTGAGAACGAGACACTGCACGTGCCGAGAATGATTTCTGAAATGTACAGGGAGCAGAGAAAGAACTGAGTGGCTAATAAGGAAATATCTTCTGTAAAATTTGTTCTTAACCATTTTGCCTTAAGGCAGGATATGTTTGGTGTGGTGGGCCACTAAAACCTACAGATTGATCTTCACTAATTGCATCCGGAACAGTGCCTGCATTAACAGGGACCCATGGGGGGTCAAATATGGGCACACAGGGCATTCCCAGGATAGGAGAGGGCAGTGTGAAGTTAATGCTGGGTGGAGGAATCTATGAAACAACAAGCACACAGAGAGAGAGAGAGACTGAAATTGTTTTTTTTTTAATATTGACAATAATGATACTGTGAGGATGAAAAACAAAATAATAACAAAGAAGAATATGCATAGAAATTAGAAGTGAAATGCACTGTCAATTGTTTTTCCATAAATAATACCTTAAATATCTGCTGAGCCCCCTCTTCCATTCGAGGCCACACTTGGTAACGGAATCTCCAGACAGTGTAGAATTTCAAAATAGAGTTAATTCTCTGACACGCTTCCTGGTGGTGAAATTCAGCCATCATCATCTCGGTCACTCCATCCGGAACCTTTACCGCGCACAGCAGGAACAGGGCAGCTGTGTGTGTTTGTGTGATAATAATTAATGTATATATAGAGAGAGATGCATATACCTGCTCCCTTCCAAACCCTAGGGAGTTCTGATTCTATATATATATATATAGGCAGCAACCTTTTAAGGCAGCATCCTAACCAAAATGTCAACAGCCACATGTGGCAAACTCTTACAGTTTCGGATTGCAACAAAATTTGATGTTGCTGCATTTGATACTTGTATAATTAGCACAATTATAAGAGCACAGTTTGATACTCTCATTATCAGCACAAAAAACGCATACACGGAACCTACTAGGTGTCCTAGAATAGTTTTAGTTACATTATATAAATAATTAGATTTTATTCGTATAGCAGTTATAGAATTTTAACTAATGAATTAATTATAAAAAAAATTCTTCTGATACTTTCCAAGCACTGAGAATACCTATATAAAATATTGTTAAAATTAAGCTTTAGTCAGGTAAAGCTTCATTTAAAATAAAATTTAAAGTTGGTGTGAAAATGAAGTTGCAGTAGTCTTTTCGTTCCTATTGTGATGTACATCCAAGTGAAACTTCTTTATCTTCTACAAAAAAAACTTGACTTGATTTTGTCTAACCAAGTCAAGTCAAGTCACATTTATTTATATAGCGCTTTTCACAATACAGATTGTATCAAAGCAGCTTCACAGTGATAACATGAAAGTAGTACAACACAGATCAATAATATTGTTAAATATTAAATATCCCCGACTAAGCAAGCCAAAGCAAGGCAACAGTGGCAAGGAACCAAAACTCCATCAGATTGGATGGAGAAAAAAACCTTGGGAGAACCCAGGCTCAGTCGGGGGCCAGTTCTCCTCTGGCTTACATTCATATTGTTTATATATAAATATTAAATATGAATATTGTTTAACCAGAATTGAATGGATTGTTGTCATTTGCTAGTGCTGTGATCATTGTGCCAGTAAACATGTCATCAAAGAAGAGAAGGGATGTCATTGCAAGAGAGGAGAGAAATTTACTTTGATTAAAGATTATTAATGCACATTAATTAAAAAAAATATTAATGTGCATGGATAAATTATTTATAATAAATATTTATATTTATATTATAATATACTGTATATATTTATATATATATACATATATATATATATATATATATATATATATATTTTTTTTTTTTTTTTTTTCTCTCATCGTAACTTTAATGGTGCCCAAAATACATACTAAGTAAGCTGCCCACTTTGGTTTGAAACATGGTCATCAACATCACAGAATAGGAATAAAATCCCCTAGCTATAAAATAAAACGCTGTCACAGAGTTATTGGTTAGATAGCCTTTGAAATGAAACTGAATAGATTCCACAGGAAGGGAGGAGCCAGACAGACCTGCAGCTGCAGCCATATGCTCATCCACACTCAGCAGGAGCTCCCATGCTGCAGGCAGAATGTCTCCATACATGTCCTCAGTCAGGATAGGGGCTGCTTTTATGAGCAAGGACAGAGGGGCTGGAGACAGGCTCATTACCTAAAAAAACAGAACATAGACTGAGTTAGTAGTGTTGAGTATGCTATGCACTTGGAACAATAGCAACAGCGTGTACACCAGTAAAGTTCTCTGTGTGGACAGAAAGGGAGAGACCTGGTTGCGGATGTACTTTAGCATGCCAGTGTCTTTTTTCCCCTCAGCACTGCTGTCGGTGGGGCGTCTTTTCATGGATGGGGTCCGGAGGCAGGATTTGTCTGAACACTGAAACAAAAAAGGGCAACACTTTATTTTGTTGGTCTCTTTTGAACATTCTGTTGACTATAAATAACTTTGCAACTTATATAGGCTTTAAGTCTGCTTAATATCTGCAAACAACTTATTGTGATGGACCTCCAACAGACAATCTACTGACTAGAAGTAACTTTGCAACTACATATCAACTTATTCTAACCTAACCTTTCCAGTCTACTAATACTCTTCTAACACTCTAATGAGATTTAGTAGACATGTAGGTACAACGTTACATATAGTCAACAGAATGCGTTAAAGGGACCATAAAAAATTA
This sequence comes from Cyprinella venusta, assembly GCA_038021265.1. Lineage (NCBI taxonomy): Eukaryota > Metazoa > Chordata > Actinopteri > Cypriniformes > Leuciscidae > Cyprinella > Cyprinella venusta. The sequence continues at coordinate 12,803,901 of CM075868.1, forward strand.
GGTGAAACCCAAAAAGCAATTATACTCTGTACTTGGGCAAGCTGATCTAATACCCCTTTTCCACCGAAAAAAGAACTGGTTCGGAATTGGTGCTGGTTAAAAGTTGGTTCGGAGCTGGTTCAACTTGCGAACCCGTTCAGAACCTGTTTGCTTTTCCACTGACTAGAGCACCCAGGGAACGACGTTGTTACGTCACTGTGTACGTCGCTTGCAAGTACATTGCTTTGGGATTATCTTTAACTCGTGTACCAAGAAAACTTTGAAATATTGAAAAAAAAATTGAAATATGTAAGTCTTTTAATCTTTTTGTTTGATATGTAATCTTTTCTGATAAGTTATGTACCCCTGTCTTGTGTCTTTTTTCTTTCCATTAATTTGTTCTATTTCGTGACTGTTTTCTTATTTGCTTATGTTTAAAAAAAATAATAAAATAAATAAATAAATAAATTAGGGCTGTCAAAACCAAAATAAACGTTTGTGTTTACATAATATATGTGGGGGCACTGTGTATAATTATTTTGTATATATATAAAAACACACATGCATGTATATTTAAGAAAAAAAATTATTTATATATAAAATATTTATATTTATATATAATATAAATTATATATAAATCCATATACAGAATATACATGAAAATATTTCTTAAATATATACAAGCATGTGTGTGTATTTATATATCTAAAATAATTATACACAGTGCACCCACATATATTATGTAAACACAAACTTTTATTTTGGATGCGATTAATCGCGATTAATCGTTTTGACAGCCCTAAAATAAATAAATAAATAAAACGCTTGCGTGTTTCCACAGTTTCTCCTGGCTTTGCGATGGTCAGAAAATATGTTTAAAAGAACCGAGAAGAACGCATCTAAACCCGTAAACATGATGTGCTAAAAGAACGGTTCTAGTCCAGCAAAAAGTTGGTGCCGTTTTGGAACCAGTTCTCGCGGCCGCGAACCGGTTCTTTGGCTGTCGAAACACAAAGAACTGGTTCGCGCACAGGCACCAGCTCCGAATCGGCTCTCAAAATGCTTTGGTGGAAAAGGGGCTTAAAAGGGCTCAGTTAGGTTGTCCCTGGTTGTCAACACATACTCTACAGTGCCAAAGCTCTTGATCTGTATTTACTTAGGTGGAATGAATGTCTTCACACTGCAATGAAAATTGGATAAATAATATTAGGAGATTGACTTATTTTAGTATTTAGTAATCTAAAAGATTACTGTGTTAATAAATCTTTGAAGCCCTTGAATCATTTCAATTCAGTTCTCTCAAAAGGATTGATTCACTCAGGAATAAAGCAAGTGAATGGGTACTTAAACAACAACAAAAAAATCTATCTAGTTTTATGTTTCTAGAATGCTAGTTTGTTGGGGACCCCCTCGCAGTGAATATTTTTAACCACCTCTTTGCTTTTTTTGGCACGGCCGCTGATATTGCCAGTGGCACTGTTCTCTTTCAGGCTGTCCACCGTCTCTCCGTATAAAAGTTTGATGGCACGGACGAGCCGAGCGCAGGAACGGCTGTGGTGCTGATAGCAGCGAGGGTGACAGAAATCCACATGAGTGCAGATGAAACTCTGCTGGTTGCACAACAGAATCATAATCTGGAAGTTAAAAAAGAGGAGCATGAGAAACGAATATCACACAAAATTATAATAGTTCACACCGAGAATAGTCAGAATGCTGACACTTACGTGCAGCCATGACATGTTGCGATGGTAGTTGTCCTCCACACCCCCTGTGCTGCCAGGACCTTCAGGTTCAATGCTTGGCTCGCTAGCGCTCCAAGGACTTCCTAAACAGATAACGCATACACTCATTTTTTAAATGTGTTGTACATTTTTTGTTTAGTTATGTACAGGAAAGCCATTATCTGTAAATGCTAATTTGTAATATCTGTGACAAAACATTTACTTTCCAAATATGACTTGTATAATTCATTAAATTATTTATTATTTCATTTTTATCATGATCTTTATGTAAATCAAGCAAAAAAATTCTAAAACAAAGGTTTGTAAAAAAACAAGATTTAGCTTGAATTAGAAATATAACAGCACAGCAGGCTGTTTTTGTCTTTTCTTTACAGGATACTGCTCTCACTTAGAAAGAAAATTGCTCTTATTTGTATTTATTTATTTTATTATCATTATTTTTAGAAATTTCACCCCTCCTTTACCTCATACATTGCATACAGAAATATGATATCTCTCACTCTGAAGGTTAAAAACCGCAGTACAAACATTAAAAAAGGGGAAAATATGTATGATATCATAGTTCAATATAACGCTTGACAGGCTTAGATTTCTGAGACATATTAAATCAAATAAATGCAAAATAGCCATCCAATTTGAACTCCCGTTACAACCCTATCATACAACTGGCCCAATGCACCGCCAGGCGTGACGTGTTTTTAGGTGTCTTTTGCTAGTTTCAGCCCGACGTAGTTATCTTTTCCACGTCCTGCGCCATGTTGTTAAAATAGCAAATTTGTGCGCCCATAGGCATACTGATCTGAAAATGAGGTGTGTTCAGGCACATTAATGAAGTAGACTGCGCAATTGACCAACAAAAGCCTGGTCTAAAGTAAATGGCGCAGAATTTTAAAGAGTGCGTTAGTAAAATGAGCCTTTACGTGGAAGCACAGCTGTATAAACTAGAAAACTATGTTGGCATTTGTAGAACTGCATTAGCATGATTTAAATCATACTTATCTGACTGTTATCAGATTGTAGTAGTAAATGAAGAGATGTCTTATCGATCACAAGTTCAGTATGGTGTACCACAAGGCTCAGTACTAGGACCGCTGCTATTCACTCTGTACATGCTACCATTAAGAGATATCATTACGAAATATGGAATTAGCTTTCACTGTTATGCTGATGATACCCAGCTGTATATTTCGGTAATGCTTCCTTTTACAGGACAGTACTTACGGTATACTTACAGTGTACTTACCTAGAAAGTACTGGCTAATATAAGGTAAGTACATGGAACAGGGGTAGGTTTAGGGGTAGGTTCAGGGTTAGTACTAGTTATTACCCAGTAATTGTAGTTACTAAAATAAGTACATAGTATTTACATGGGTAACTGGACTTTAAAAGGAAGCGTTACCTATATTTCTTCAAAACGAAACTTACCAACTCACAAAATTAACGTAATGCTTTGCTGATATAAAAAATTGGATGACTAGTAATTTCCTACTACTAAATTCGGAAAAAAACAGAGATTCTAATTATTGGACAAAAAAACTTCCACACGTAACAGCCTAGAATACTTTCTAACACTTGATGGCTGCTCTGTTAAGTCTTCGTCGTCGGTTAAGAACCTGGGTGTGCTCTTTGATATGAATCTCTCATTTCAGTCTCTGTCTCTAAAATAGCAGATATGCTTTTAAATCAAGAAGAAAGCATTTATAGTGTATTTATAAACTGTTTATTAATTTCTATTAATGCTTTATGAATGATGAATGAACTGCTTAACTAATGATTATTAGCGTGTAGTTATTATAAAGTGTTACCCATTTCTCTTTAATTCCGTAAAGTTTATTATTGACGCCATTATTAATGTCTTTCTAAAAAATGTATTCTGCTTTGGTCATCTATGTAATAATAAAATAACTTCGTATAGGGCCGAAGAAGCATTGTCTGACCTATATCAGTGACAGTATCTCTACTCTGGGAGAGCAGCCGCTCCGAATCCACGTCATTCTCAGACTCAGAGTCCTGTCTGGACATCTTAGTGCTTTTCAGACTCCCTGCTCGGCGGATAGAAGACAAAGAGCCTCCTTTCTTGATTCGGAAACTCCTTGCTCCTTTAATCTGTAGCAAACGAGAGCCACCGATACGGATCTTCCTAATCGGAGCTGGGGAGAGGGGATGAGACAAAATAAAAATGATAAATCATATTTTCAGCCTCTATCAAATATGTACATGCAGAGAATTATTCCTTTTTCATTTTACCAAGTGGCTCTTGTGATGATTTCTTCTCTTCACAGCCAGTGTCAGACTTAAGGGTGTGGCTGCTGCTATTCAAAGAATCGTGTCCATCTTCATCATCCAGGATTCCTGCAAAGCTGATCTTCCTCTCATAGCGGTGACGGCCAAGCTCAGGGTCCAGACGCAAGCGGCAGCTCTCTAAATCCTATAGGAGCCAAAAGACAAGCTTGTTTTGGGAATTGTTTAACTGTGCAATGTAAGATCTGCTTACTATTCAATCATCAGTCAAGTAAATGCATACACCAGGGATGTGCACTATTAAGAATAGAATTGAGAGAATTAAATTCCAAATTAATTTCCTGCATTTGAAATATAGGTCACACTTTAGATTTGGGTCCAATACCGAAATAAGCATTTACATAATACTTAATAAATTAACTTTCACTTAATTTCCCAGACTGCATTACCCTGAATTTCCTTTCATTAAAATTCTGTAAATTTAGCTTCCTGTCATTCCATTTCAACATTTTTTGTAGTAGACAACTGAATTTAAATTCCAAATAATGAACTGAAGAGGGAGACGAATCTTTAATTCTAAACTTTCTGCCATAAATATGATTGCAGAGAAATTTGATAAATTCATATTTTTATAAAAAAAAATCCAGACATGTTAATCGTGAAGCCCAACCCAAGATATGTGGAAGATATTGTGGGCGTAAAAATGAAGGATTTGTTCTCATGACATTAATTTGTGGCCACATTTATCAATTACTTCCCTCGTTTTAGTAAAAACATGGCCAAGTTGTACTAATTTGTTAAATCATACACGTGATGTACTAATTTGTTCCCTCATTTGAATGCAACTAAAACAAGAGAACCAATACGTACAACATGGCTAAGTTTCAACTAAAATAATTTGTGGGATTTAAAGGGATACTCCACTTTTTTTTGGAAATAGGCTCATTTTACTATTCCCCCAGAGTTAAACAGTGGAGTTTTACCGTTTTTGAATCCATTCAGCCGATTTTCTGATATTTAGAAGAACCAGACAGTTTCTGGTCTCATTGACTTCCATAGTAGGAAAAAAAATATACTATGGAAGTCAATGAGACCAGAAACTGTCTGTTTACTAATATTCTTCTAAATATCAGAAAATCGGCTGAATGGATTCAAAAACGGTAAAACTCAACTGTTTAACTCTGGGGGAGTGGTAAAATGAGCCTATTTCCAAAAAAAGTGGAGTATCCCTTTAAAGGGGTGGTCACACACCACTTTTCATTACATTGACTTCCATTTAAATGCATAAAATTGCAAGAGATTGCAAGTTGTTATGCATTTTGCTGCATTCAAAAGTTTGGTGACTAATAGAAGATTGATGCGCCACAGTGTGACCTTTTAGCTAAATTAAAAGAACACAAACTTTAAATCTGCAGGATTGCAGTAAAGTGAAGCAGATTGCATATTTTTAAAAATTTTATGTATTAATTTTATGTATTATAATATTTTATGTATTATATGTGACCATAGAAATTTTGCATGCTCAAAGTCTAGTGTGACTGCAGTTTAATTCCTAATTTGTGTCCACAACATCCTGTTTTTTCCACCTGCATGTTTTACTGTATGAGAAATTTCATAGTTAAAGGGATACTCCAACCAAAATCTCTCTCATCATTAACTCACCCTCATGCCCTCCCAGATATATATGACTTTCTTTCCTCAAATGAACACAAACTGAGATTTTTTTAGAAAAATAATCCATCTCTGTGAGTCCATATAATACAAGTGGATAGGTCTCTAAAAGTTTACACTTCAAAAACAATGCTAACCGAACAAGACGGTAATCCATTCGACCCAGTTAATGAATCGATGTCTTCTGAAGTGAAATGATAGGCATGTAAGTCAGTTGTGAAATTCCGGTGACCATCATCTGTGCTTCCGTATCACTTCTAGACCAAATTTCACAATACGCTTACGTCAACATGAGCTTATAAGTTTAAAATATTTTTAAAAACGTTAGTATTTTCAACAACATTCCTATTAAAATTGACCCATTAAGTAGGGTCATATAGATTACCATTGTGTTTGTTTTGTGTGTTTTTTTAAGCCTCAACTTTGAGAGAACTCATCAACTTGCATTATATGGGCTCCCAGAGATTTTTCAAAAATATCTGAAGAAAAAAAAAAAGTCATATATATCTGTAATGAAATAAGGGTGAGTAAATGATGAGAGAACTTTCATTTTTGGGTGAACTATCCCTTTAATCGAGTCACATGAATGAATCTGGTCAGAGGGAGACGACAATACCAAAACCGACCACAAGGGGCTCTGTTCGTGGTCTGGGGAGACAGGGAAAAGTCTCCCGCAGGAAAGTGGTGATCTCCAGAAGCAGCTGACAAGCAGCCATCTTCAGAGCAAAAGGGCAGCCACACTTTGTAGGGTTGACGGTGTCTGTGGAAAGAATCATAAAAAAAAATTAGCGAAATGCCAAAGTATTATATTGGTTATGGACATCATCTATTTGTTTAATCTGAATTCATGTCATTTTCACTCATACTGTCATCCAGATAGTCTTCCTCCTCATCCTCCTTTTTCACACGCCTCTTGCTCTCCTCATCATAGATAAAACCCAAGATGTTGGCTGGACTCTCACTGTCAGAATGGCAAATTTCACTCAGCCGAGTGCCTATTGCCTTTGTGAAGATACATATATTAGATGCAACCAAATACCACAAATGCATTTCTCAAAAATGATATAAGAAGGTTTTCTGCAGGAAAGGCACAATTTGCATATTTTTCAGATTAATGTGACTCACATCTCCCCACTGGTAAAATTGTTTGGCTGCGTTCCACTGGAGCTTCGTGTTCCTCTTGTTTCCTGCTATAGGCGATCGTCCTCTAGACAGTCCTCTCTTGGTGATGTTCACATGGTGACCTTTCATCCACTCTGGCCAGTTACCACGGTTACAGCGATGCACAAAACGGGCACACTCCAGAAAAAGCGAGGCCCTTGCCACCACAGGGGCTTCCTGGGAAAGACATTTATCAAAACCAACAGGACAATGTTCAGTTCCTTATTTTCTCTGAACATAACATAGGTTAACCAAAAACTTGAAATCCGTTATGTCTTTAGTCTAGCAGGTATGCTTCAAAAGTAACATGACACCATTTGGTGTATAAACAGAAGAATCCGAACTGACCAGGTCCAGCGCAGCAGCTAAAATCGAAGCGTCTGGTATGGTTCCCGGCTCACAGCAGTTCAACAGGAACTGAAACCTCTTCATCCCCTGTCGGATTGCACCTAGATTCACAATATTCTTATTCTTTATTGCCTCCTGGCTGGCAGCCAAGCGCTCCTGGAATCCATGGCAACCTTGTCGGTGGTACAGAATAGTGTCAGTACAAGGAGTGTAGCATCTGACAAGGTTTTAACAACTGAAAATAGCTGGTGAAATATGCATCTGGTGATATCGAATGAACATGCAAGTCTGTTTTTGTCCTTACAAGATCTACAAATCAAACCACGACTTTGTGCATTTCCCCCAAATATGTATCTAAGAACTATTAACTATTAACTTGGAGAGCTGAAGGTTCACGACAACTCTGACAAAGCTGTGGCGGGTCATGGTGCCAGGTCATAGGTCAGAAAACCACAGTTCCTCTTCCAGCGGATGGTTCTGACAAAGATGGACAAACACACAGAGAGCCGGCATGGAAGATGGTAGAGGAGTGTACCAGAAGCACAAGACACGTCAAGTACGGGCACACACACAAACAAACAGAGCGAATTTTGGGCGGGGGCGGGGGACGGCACCGAGGATTCTACCATCTTTCTCTTCTGTGTGGTGAATCTTGGAAGGGTTCCTCCGACCAGACCGCCATTTACCGAGCCGCTTGAAGAAATTCTCCTCTTCCTCTCGTCCATATTCAATTGCGTTACCCTCCGACAGCTTCACGGCACTGGTAAACTTGACCTGAGATGTACAGGAAAGACTCGGATCAAGGATTTGATGTCTAGTAACTCTAGCGCAAAGACTGATTTTCTTTCATGAAGAAGTTCAGATTTATTCCCAATAGGGCTGTGCAAAAATTAATTGCAATTAATCGCAGCCAAAATAAAAGTCTGTGTTTACCTAATATATTTGTATGTGCTGTATAGAATTATTTTGTATATATAAATACCTATGCATGCATGTATATATTTAAGAATTATTTGCGCTTAAATTCTGTATATATATATATATATAAATACATAATCTATATTATATAAATATTTTATACATGAATAACATATTTTCTTAAATATACATGCATGTGTGTGTATTTATATATAAAAAATAATTATATACAGCACACACAAATATATTATGTAAACACAGACTTTTATTTTGGATGTGATTAATCGCAATTAATTTTTGCACAGCCCTAATTCCCAAATAAGAAAACATACTATATAATTAATGATCACAGTAATAATGGCAACGGCATAGTTTCTGGTGGGACCTAATGATTACAACCCTCTTTTCCGTCTTATGTGTACAAGATCATACAATATTAGAATTAATTCATTTTATTTTGTTTTGTGCGTGACTTTGTTTAAGGTTTTAGTTTAAATGATTGAATATGTGTATGTTCGACAACATTATTGTTTGTTTGTAGAATAAGAAAACAAAATTGAATATAAATCATAAAAAAAAGAAATCAGGGCTTCCGTTTCTTGGGTGAATGTAATTATGCAATTTTTTGGCTCAAACTAATAATTTATTCAAAAATGCAATTCATACATACGATGACTGGAATACTCATCTTCTACGAGGAGTATGGTTTGGGGCATAAAGTTAAAAAATGTCAAGGCAGTGTTATTTTAGTATCAATGACATACTATTATATTTTGAAATATCTAAAATTTTCACTTTAATTTTTGAACTTCATAATAATATTATACAGTAAATTATATGTAGTCATTTTGTTCATTATATGTATTTTTTTATTTTTTTTTTAACTTAAACTAAACAAAAAATACAAACTGAATTACTAGTTGAAATAAAATAAACTTTGGTTCTTTTGCATTTTATTTGATTTCAGTTAGTTTAGTTTATTTCAAGCAATGATTTTTTTTTTAATTTAATAACGATAATAACCCTGTCAAGGTGATACAATTGCAGTCATATCATAATGGAGAAAATTCATTAAAAAAAACTATCTCAACATTACTACACTGTAAATTCAGAGTCCTCACCTTGGAGCTCTGTCTGATAAAGGACAGTCTGTCCACTGAGCTGATGTCCAACAGGTCCTCGACTCCATCAGCCAGTCCAGACAGAGAGGAGCGTTTCAGCCAGTTACCTGAACCACAGGTTCAATAGTTACATGAAAAAAACAAACAAAATAAAAGTTAATTTTGCATTTTGCTAGCATGTTTGAACTCTGGTACCCTTTAAATGGAAGTGCAAACAAGCCAAAAGGAATGTAAGAGGGAAGATTTCATGCTGGTTCTCCGGCTCATACACAAAAATAAACAAAACAACACATTGAATCCCACAGCAAGTACATAAAAGTAAAAAACAAAAGATAGATAAATATTGAATGCATTTTTTGTTTTTTTTTTCACACTGTAAGATGAGGCTGCATAACTAAAACACAACACACATACGTAACATGGAGACAGTGAGTGGATGACGAACTTTCCTATGGCATGCTGGTGACAAAAAAGGAAAGAACAGAGAAGTGAATGACTTTTCATAAAATTCATATCCCCAACAGACCAGTGAACCAATCAGGAGTGAAAACTCTTAAAAAAATCAGTTTATTGGTTCTAATATCAACTTCACATACTCTCATATAAGAAGTTAATTTTTCAAAACATTTACAAATATAACTATGTATGGCATGCACATTGACACATTTAAGGGAAACCTGAAACCGTTTCGAAAGATGAATGAAACGACATGAGGTTGAGTAAATGATGACAGAATTTTCACTTTGTGAATCCTCTGTGTGGAAATTTGAATTTTGTAGTTTTTAGTCTACAAAGAGCAAATCGCTATGAATGTGTGTATTCTCCCAATAATGCATATTTGGTAAAAGGTTTTACAATTCAGAAAAATAGAAAAACATTATTTTCTTTGAAAAATAATCTAGTTCGGACTAAATGGGCTGAGTATATAGAAAGATTTTCATTGAATTGTTTAGATAAATGTATTTACTGTACTTTGCATTTTACGGATGATTTTAATTCCGACTGAATTAAAAATCATAGGTAAAATGCAAAGTTCAGTAAAATGCACACACATGAAGCTAGTTTATTTCAGAATATTATGAAACCTGTTTATACAGCAACTCTGTAATGAAAGAAACTCTGAAAAACTGGGTAATAGCATGTATACCAGTGATGAACAGCAGTATAAGGATAAGAAAGGGACGTATTGGTAGCCAAGGGCTGATCTCAGAGTCTTAACTATGATAAGCAAAAATGATCTGCTTTGTATAGGACAACAAAGAAAATGAGACAGGTAATGTGTGTAAAGAACTTTTCTCACACAAAAACATACCTATGGGCAGTTTGAGCTTCTTGCGCAGTGAGATCCGTCGAGAACGTGATCGTGAACGCCGGTCTGTGGTAGTACCAGAGTGGGCGGTGGTGCACTCAGACGTATCCTGCTCTGATTGGCTGCTTGTATCACTGGCGGCACTCTGGGACTTGAACATCTTCCTCCAAAAGTCTTTCCTTCCTAAAAGAGCTCCTGGAATCTGCTCATCGCTGATACACAGATACAGATGCACTCAATCCATGCATATATTTCATTTATGCAGTACAAAATGTGTGTTATATTTGCGTGTGTACTTTTTCGCTGAAGATGGCTTGGCTTCCTCCTTTTCGTCTGTTTTTTTAGTCGTATTAAGTTTTTCTGCGCTGTCCAGGAGAGCACTGAGAGCCACCCGTCGGAAGACGTTTCCATGAGACTCCTTTATAAACTGAACCAGCTGACGTATGTCACAATACAGACCCTGATTTGAGTGTGTGTTTAGATGTTAGGAGAGAAATGTGTGAAAAGAGAGAGATGGAGGAAAAAAAATGATTTAAATGGTCACTCTTCTTTGAACAATATAGTTATTTATCTGAGAGCTGCTAAACAGCTATTCATTTTACATAATCCACATACATAGAAGCACATAAAGTATAACTACCATATCCCAACCAGATGCAATATGACTAGATCCCAGCAAAGAACAATTTTTCTGTACAGACGAATGTGAAAATGGCGTGTGATACAACCAATTAATCACAAACCAAAGCAAATCAAAACAAATCTTTCTCAGTTCCACCTTAGAAGTTGAAGAAAAGTAATTGCGATTTTAGTTAACAATTTATTTGAAGGTGACAGTTACACGTTTCTACATACGTACTATAGTAATAACGTAATATAGTAAATTATGCAAACTTACAAGTAAATAACCCTAAACCAAACCCGAACCATAACTCTATAGTAAGAACATGTAGTTTATTAATATTGCTCTGTACTTAGAGTAAGTACAACGTAACTACATCAACTTAAAGTAAAGTGTAACCCAAGTTTATTTCTTACAATTGGACTTGATATCTTACAATGCAACTTTCTCACATTGGCATCTTATTTTTGTCACAACTTGTGACATTATTTCTCATTAATTGTGATCTCTTTTCTCACAAATTGCGACTTTATTATCGCAAGTTTACATCTCACAGTGAGTCTTAAAGGGATACTCCACTTTTTTTGGAGATAGGCTTATTTTACAACTCCCCCAGATTTAAACAGTTGAGTTTCACCGTTTTTGAAAGTATTCAGAAGGTTTTTGTGATATTTAGAATAATATCAGTAACGAGACAATTTCTGGTCTCATTGACTTCCATAGTATATTTTTTTCCTACTATGGAGGTCAATGAGACCAGAAACTGTCTGGTTATTGATATTCTTCTAAATATCAGAAAATCAGCTGAATGGATTTGAAAACGGTGAAACTCAACTGTTTAACTCTGGGGGAGTTGTAAAATGAGCCTATTTCCAAAAAAAAAGTGGAGTATCCCTTTAAATTTGCAATGTAAAGGGAGTAGCAACATATTTTTTCCCTTCCATATTTTGACCAACATTCAAATAAAATGGATGATCACAATTATTATCATTATTTTTAAATATTGTAAAAAGTAATTGTGACTTTATATCTCATGCAACTTTATTTCTTGCAACTGAGACTTTAAATTTATATCAATGTATACCAATAGATCAAATCTATATATCAATTTGCAAAAAATTTGCATTATTTCTCATAATCTGCGTCCAGATTTCTTGCAAATTTGCATCCTTATTTCTCAGAACTTTACATCTCACTGTGTGACTTCAACTTGCAATGTAACAGAAGTAGCGACAGATCATTTCTTCCACATTGTGACCTACATCATTATGAAACGGATTTTCAAAAACGTTTATAAAAATAAAGGGCGGGGACTTGGTTCTATATATCTTATTATTGGAAGGTAAATATATTTAGTTTGCATTCAGATCTGCAAAAGGCCTGTTATTGATCATAATGAGATCAATAATATGCCTTAAGAAAATCGATAGGTTGACGTTTTTCTTTCCCTACCGTTTTTTTTACTCCGATTTGGAAATAGGCTTTCATATTTCCTTTATGCTTAAACAGATGGCAAACATAGAAAATATGATGCTTCACATGTTGTTTTAATTTATTGTGCCTGGTTAGTACACAGTATTAGCGTAACTAAATATAAACTCAAGCCCAAAGTTTTCTCAACTCATGAGTTTAATACAGTACTCTCACCAAGTTCTCAGAACTGTGAAGCTCATGTGTAGTGGAGGCACATCTTGTGATAAGAGACTTGAACATGCAGCCCACCACCACAGTCTCCATGCTCTGGGCCAGAGACTTATCTCCTCCAGTGGTGAAGTTGTTCCCGAAACCAGCTTTGTCTGCAAAGACAATCAAGTCATCTCAGATGAGAAACTGTGACCTGGATGCCATGTCAGGCTTAACCATAAGCACCAAACTATAAGGGAAGCAGGAAGCATTGATGTTTACAAATGAAAAGGGGGAAAATTAATAGCACATGTGATAGGAAAACCCAAAAAGTGATTGCGAGTTTTGAAGGTTTGCATACATGCAAGTGACTGTGGCCTGAGAGATAGTGATAGACCTAACAATCAGGTCATGCTCTGATTTCACAGCAATGTTGAGTTGTTTAGCTGGTTCTATAAAGCCGTTTTTTTATTGTTTATTTGGCAAGGTCTATGCACTGTTTAGCTCTACTACAGGCGAGAATATCACCCTGGACATTGTGAGGGGTGCAGGAATGGGTGTAATGCCTAGTTTTGGCAGTAAATTTAGATATTGAGTATCTACCGATGTTTCTTTTATTCGCCCTCCTGGACCTCTCACCTGCACTGCCGTACTCTGAAAGAGAAAAGATGGTGGGCAACATTGGTGTCAGGCCAGCACAGATGTGTACTCGTAAGTAAGGAAACACCAACTCGCTCCAAAAAACACCCACACACAGATGCAAAAAAGACCCCCCCCCCAAAAAAAAACAAACAAACAAAAAAAAAACATAGGGATATCATTTTTAAAACATTCACTCATGTTCACTAACTTGCCAGAAATCAATCGAAATTCAGCTTATCTTATTTTGATACCATAAAATTGAAAATACAAACAATAAGAATTGGCACAGTCAATATGATGTTTGGCAAGTCTGCTGAAAGGATGAGTGATGAGCATTTGGGGTACAAACAGTGGAGTTTGACTTGCAGACATGTGGGTGGGTGGGTGGAAGGAAGGAAGGAAGGAAGGAAGGAAGGAAGGAAGGAAGGAAGGAAGGAAGGAAGGAAGGAGGGAAGGAAGGAAGGGTAGGAAGTAGGGAAGGAAGGAAGTAGTGAAGGAAGGAAGGAGCCAAAGAGGGAGGGAGGGAGGGAAGGAGGGAAGGAAGGAAGGAAGGAAGGATGGAAGGAAAGAACGAAGGAAGGAACGAGGGAGGGAAGGAAGGAAGGAGGGAGGGAGGGAAGTAGGGAAGGAAGGAAGGAAGGAAGGAAGGAAGGAAGGAGGGAAGAAAGAAGGGAAGGAAGGAGGGAAGGAAGGGGGAAGGAGGGAAGGAAGGAAGGAAGTAGAGAAGGAGGAAGTAGTGAAGGAAGGAAGGAGGCAAGGAGGGGAGGGAGGGAAGGAAGGAAGGAGGGAAGAAAGGAAGGAAGGAGGGAAGGAAGGAAAGAACGAAGGAAGGAAGGAAGGGGAGAAGAAAGTAAGGAAGGAGGGAAGGAGGGAGGGAGGGAAGGAAGGAAGGAAGGAGAGAAGAAACGAAGGAAGGAGGGAAGGAAGAAGGAAGGAGAGAAGAAAGAAGGGAAGGAAGGAAGGAAGGAGGGAAGGAAGAAGGGAAGAAAGAAGGGAAGGAAGGAAGGAGGGAAGGAAAGACAGGAAGTAGGGAAGGAAGGAAGGAAGGAAGGAAGGAGGGAGGGAAGGAAGTAGGGAAGGAAGGTAGGAGGGAAGGAAGGAAGGAGGGTGGGAAGAAAGGAAGGAGGGAGGGAGAGAAGGAAGGATGGAAGGAGGGAGGGAGTGAAGGAAGGAAGGAAGGAACGAAGGAAGGAAAGAAGGAAAGAAGGAAGGAATGAAGGAAGGAGGGAGGGAAGGAAGGAAGGAATGCAGGGAGAAAGGAAAGAAAGAAGGAAGGAATGCAGGGAGGAAGGAAAGGAAAGAAAAGGAAAGGTCGGTCATATTACTGGCAGACATGAGGGCAGAAGACAGAAGAGGCCAAGGAGCGAGAAACGAATGACATTAAGAAAATGTAGAGGCAATCTTTATCTCCAAATTATTTTGTAACATTTGCATTATGTTTCTCATTTAATACTTTGTATTAATGACCTTTGTATCATGGCCTTTTTAATAGAATATAACACTTCATTATTGTGATAGAACTGTAAAATGCTATTGCTGGCATGTCCATTCCAAAACCCAATAAACATTTAGGGTAACACTTTATTTTACAGTGTCCTTGATACATAGTTACTATAGTAATAACTCTAAATTATGCATAATTACATGCAACTAACCCTATAGTAAGCACATGTAGTTAATTCTTATTACTCTGTATTACAGAGTAATTATACTTATATGTACCCAAACTATTTGGAATTGCTCTAATATTTGGTGGAATAGTTAATTATATTAACTGCCAAAAAGACAGGGATGAAAAAGCTTGGATTTATGATACTAAATGGCTATATTAGGTGCTATGATCTGTTCTGACTGGTCATGGCTGTTATTAAGCACGATTCCTGTTGTGTATAATGGGATGTGTGGTATGACACAGATATATTCAGATGTTCTGATAAATGGAAATGTGTTTGTAAGCTACTCACTCTGTTCATTTCTATAATGAGACTTGATTGCATAATGCTGGTCATTTTTGCAACATTAACCCATTTGGGGGATCGAATACCACCTGTTTAAACCTGAAGGGGTTTGTTTTATAAATGACCAGCTATTTGCACAGTGCATTAACCTGCTTATTTATCAAATAAATAAATACATGTGTATAAAATAATGAATTGATTTTATTATCTTACTACATTAGCTTAAAGCTTTTAACATCCTCCTGAGACCCAGCCATAGACTTTAGAGGACATTACATTTGAGCAAATTTCTGTGAAGACCACATGTCATGGTTTTAAGTCTGGAAATAACTGACATTGACTAAATGACCAACTTTAGCACTCCAATGGAAATTTGGTAATATATTGTAATTAGCATTTAAAGTCCCGCTGTAGTCAATTTTATCCCTTAAAACTCATCTTTGATCCCTACAATTATGTATTTAAAAGTTTTCATGTGAAAAAAATCCATGTTTTAAAATAGCTTGAATGTAACTACACCTTTGTTTCATTTAGTATATGCGGACATTTGAATATGCTAATTAGTCCCGCCTCTATAGAGAGCCTAAGTCCCGCCCCTTCGCTTCCGGCTCATGGGACCTTATTTCGGAATAAATATGAATGGTAGTCAATGGTGAGAGACAACTTATCTTTTTATTCCGTCTGAACTGTGCCCTCAATTACACATATGATGTTTGTCAATTTAAAAGATGAATCTGAAAGTCAAAAACGTCACAGTTTGTCATACAACAGAAGAGTAACATTTAGTTTTATGTGAAAATCGCTCTATGAACTACATCTCCCGGGAAGAGAAACGAGATCCGCTGCTCGTGTGTGTGCAGTCTGGTACAAAACACTCAGGTAGGACGGCGTAACGTTACGATTATAACGTAAGACTGTAGAAACAATGACAGACAGCCTCAGTAAAGTTAGCTTCATTCATTGAGAGAAAATGCGCGCCTTTGGGGTTTGTAGTCTTTGTAATTACTTATTTTCACAGTCTTATACCTCAACGGTTTTACATCAAACTGCGACTTTCTTTACTTTAAAATGTATCTTTTAAATTGACAAACATCATATGTGTAATTCAGGGCACAATTCAAACCAGATTAAAATATTTGTTGTCTCTCGCCATTGACTACCATTCAATATTTTTCCGAAGTTCGGTCCCATGGTGGTCGACCGGAAGGGGAGGGACTTAGGCTCTCTATTCGCACAAGCTCACAGATTCACTTGGCCAACTTACTGAGTTAAACACTACACAATGGTATCGTTCTTTACAATGTCGGACACATAACAGTAATTAATATGATTAGCCTTTTTTAGCCTAGACTGTTATCAAATAGCTAATAATGTGTTGCTAATGTTACACAAACTATGTTCCCATTTGCCATTTCTCAGTCTGCCTTCTAATAATCATCCGAAACGCTTTAAACTCAGAATGTCAGTGGAGAAAGGCATACATTTCATCATGACATCGTAATATACATCACACCACACCCACTATATCAGTAAATCTACACGATTTTCATATACAGTAAATATATAAAAATACAGGGATAACCAAGCATCTTTTGAAACTTCTCTGCTAGTTTGCTGTTAATGATATGCCAAAAGCCCATCGGCATTCGGCACGTTGACATGATTGGTTAAAAGGAGGTTTGTAATGTCAGAAACACCAGCAATTTCAAATCGTGCCTTTGAGACTGTCTTTGGTGGTTCACTGCAGTTTTAAAGAGAAAATAAACAGCAATTGTGTTGACTTATGAATTTGCACATGGTTTGTCAGTTTTAAAGCACATTAAAAACACCACATAGACATATAAATGAAATTAAAATCTTGGTTTTCACCACAGGGGGACTTTAAATCTTGCTAATTTTCATGAATAAACATTTCATGAAAATGTAATGGAGCTTCAAATCCAAATACGACTTTCTATTACGAAACGGCAAAAAAAGAGATTTTCTTTTTCCCATATATGTCTTCTCATTTTCCAAATTAGTCCTGGTGTCCTCTACAGAGGACACAGCATAACGTATGAATAAAATAATTCATTCCAATTTTTTTTCCCATTTGTTTCTTATGCTCTGAACAATGTAATGACAATAATAATAATAACAATAATTTACAAAACTTTTTTCTGGGTCTCAGGAAGATATACAGAAAACAGCTCAATATAAGAAAACCAATTCAGCAACAAAATAAATGCTGAAACAATATTATAATATAAATTCATATATTATTATAAATCTTAAGTCTAAGTCACTATTTATTGACTAGTTAATTAACATAATTAGCTACAAAGTTACATGTCTTCATCTATTTTAATTTCTCTCTCATCCAGCTCTTTACGTCTCTTACCGGTTTGTTGTTCTTCCAAGCAATGGTTTCATTTTCTTGCTTTTTCTTGGTTCTAGTCATCTATCAAAGGTTTTATCCTCACCATATATATTAAAATTAGCATTTACAGTGAGGAAAATAAATATTTGTACACCCTGCTATTTTGCAAGTTCTCCCACTTAGAAATCATGGAGGGGTCTGAAATTGTCATCGTAGGTGCATGTCCACTGTGAGATATATATATATATATATATATATATATATATACATATATAAATCCAGAAATCGCAATGTATGATTTTTTTAAACTATTTATTTGTATGATACAGCTGCAAATAAGTATTTGAACACCTGTCTATCAGCCAGAATTCTGACCCTCAACGACCTGTTAGTCTGCCTTTAATATGTCCAACTCCACTCCATTTATTATCCTAAATTAGACACCTGTCCACCCCATACAGTCAGTAAGAATGCAACTACTAACATGGCCAAGACCAAAGAGTTAGTAGAGTCCAAAGACACTAGAGACAAAATTGTACACCTCCACAAGGCTGGAAAGGGCTACAGGGAAATTGCCAAGCAGCTCGGTGAAAAAAGGTCCACTGTTGGAGCAATCATTAGAAAATGGAAGAAGCTAAACGTGACTATCAATCTCCCTCAGACTGGTGCTCCATGCAAAATCTCACCTCGTGGGGTCTCAATGATCTAAGAAAGGTGAGAAATTAGCCCAGAACTACACGGGAGGAGCTGGTCAATGACCTGAAAAGAGCTGGGACCACCGTTTCCAAGGTTACTGTTGGTAATACACTAAGACGTCATGGTTTGAAATCATGAAGGTTCACCTGCTTAAACCAGCACATGTCAAGGCCCGTCTTAAGTTGCCAATGACCATTTGGGTGATCCAGAGGAGTCATCATGGGAGATAGTCATGTGGTCAGATGAGACCAAAATAGAACTTTTTGGTCATAATTCCACTAACCGTGTTTGGAGGAAGAAGAATTATGAGTACCATCCCAAGAACACCATCCCTACTGTGAAGCATGGGGGTGGTAGCATCATGCTTTGGGAGTATTTTTCTGCACATGGGACAGGGCGACTGCACTGTATTAAGGAGAGGATGACCGGGGCCATATATTGCGAGATTTTGGGGAACAACCTCCTTCCTTCAGTTAGAGCATTGAAGATGGGTCGAGGCTGGATCTTCCAACATGACAATAACCCAAAGCACACAGCCAGGATAACCAAGAGTGGCTCTGTAAGAAGCATATCAAGGTTCTGGCATGGCCTAGCCAGTCTCCAGACCTAAACCCAATAGAGATTTTTTGGAGGGAGCTCAAACTCTGTGTTTCTCAATGACAGCCCAGAAACTTATCTAGAGAAGATCTGTGTGGAAGAGTGGGCCAAAATCTATGGAAGCCACTGAATAAAAAAATTAAATAAACAATTGCAAGTTTATATCTCGCAATTCTGACTTTATTTCTCATAATTGCGAGATAAAGTCAGAAATGCGTGATAAAAAGTCGCAATTGCGAGTTATAATGTCAGAATTGCAAGATATAAAGTCGCAATTGCGTGTTATAAAGTCAGAATTGCGAGATATAAAGTCAGAAATGCATGATATAAAGTCAGAATTGCGTGATATAAAGTCAGAATTGCGTGATATAAAGTCAGAATTGCGAGATATAAAGTCAGAATTGGGTGATATAAAGTCAGAATTGCGAGATATAAAGTCAGAAATGCATGATATAAAGTCAGAATTGCTAGATATAAAGTCAGAATTGCGTGATATAAAGTCAGAATTGGGAGATATAAAGTCAGAATTGGGTGATATAAAGTCAGAATTGCGTGATATAAAGTCAGAATTGGGTGATATAAAGTCAGAATTGCGAGAT
The DNA here is from genome assembly GCA_038021265.1 of Cyprinella venusta. Taxonomy (NCBI): domain Eukaryota; kingdom Metazoa; phylum Chordata; class Actinopteri; order Cypriniformes; family Leuciscidae; genus Cyprinella; species Cyprinella venusta. The sequence continues at coordinate 12,823,487 of CM075868.1, forward strand.
ATAAAGTCAGAATTGGGTGATATAAAGTCAGAATTGGGAGATATAAAGTCAGAATTGCTAGATATAAAGTCAGAATTGCGAGATATAAGGTCAGAATTGGGTGATATAAAGTCAGAATTGCGAGATATAAAGTCAGAATTGCGTGATATAAAGTCAGAATTGGGAGATATAAAGTCAGAATTGGGTGATATAAAGTCAGAATTGCGAGATATAAAGTCAGAATTGCGTGATATAAAGTCAGAATTGGAAGATATATAAAGTCAGAATTGCTAGATATAAAGTCAGAATTGGGTGATATAAAGTCAGAATTGCGAGATATAAAGTCAGAATTGCGTGATATAAAGTCAGAATTGGGAGATATAAAGTCAGAATTGCGTGATATAAAGTCAGAATTGCGTGATATAAAGTCAGAATTGGGAGATATAAAGTCAGAATTGGGAGATATAAAGTCAGAATTGCTAGATATAAAGTCAGAATTGGGTGATATAAAGTCAGAATTGCGAGATATAAAGTCAGAATTGCGTGATATAAAGTCAGAATTGGGAGATATAAAGTCAGAATTGCGAGATATAAAGTCAGAATTGCGTGATATAAAGTCAGAATTGGGAGATATAAAGTCAGAATTGGGTGATATAAAGTCAGAATTGCGAGATATAAAGTCAGAATCGGGTGATATAAAGTCAGAATTGCGAGATATAAAGTCAGAATTGCGTGATATAAAGTCAGAATTGGGAGATATAAAGTCAGAATTGTGTGATATAAAGTCAGAATTGGGAGATATTAAGTCAGAATTGGGTGATATAAAGTCAGAATTGCGAGATATAAAGTCAGAATTGGGTGATATAAAGTCACAATTCTGAGAAAAAAAAATACAGAAGTGCGACTTTTTATCTCCCAATTCTTAATTTTTTCTCACAATTCCGAGTTTACATCTCGCAATTCTAACTTTATAACACATAATTGCGAGTTTATATATCGAAATTCTGACATCTTTTCTCAGAATTGTGAGATATAAACTCGCAATTGCGACTTATCAGGCCAATTCTAAGGGGAAAAAAAGACTAACTTTTTTCCCCCTCAGAATAGTTTAAATCTCACAATTCTGACTTTATATCTCACAATTCTGACTTTATATCATGCATTTCTGACTTTATAACATGCAAATGCGACTTTATATCTAGCAATTCTGACTTTATAACTCGCAATTCTGACTTTATAACACGCAATTGCGACTTTATATCTCGCAATTCTGACTTTATAACTCGCAATTCTGACTTTATATCTAGCAATTCTGACTTTATATCTCGCAATTCTGACTTTATAACTCGCAATTCTGACTTTATAAGTCGCAATTCTGACTTTATATCACGCAATTCTGACTTTAAATCACGCAATTTTGACTTTATATCACGCAATTCTGACTTTCCATCTCGCAATTGCGACTTTATATCACGCAATTCTGACTTTCCATCTCGCAATTCTGAGAAATAATGTCAGAATTGCGATAAGTAAACTCGCAGTTGTGAGAAAAAAAGTCAGAATTGTGAGATAAAAAGTCGCAATTACCTTTTATATTTTTCATTCTATGGCGGACACAAGCTTCCATAAAAATCCCTCTTGCAGTGTGTGCAAACTTGGTGAAAAACTACAGGAAACGTTTGACCTCTGTAATTGCAAACAAAAGCTACTGTACCAAATATTACCATTGATTTTCTCAGGTGTTCAAATACTTATTTGCAACTGTATCATACAAATAAATAGTTAAATAAATAAATAAAATCATACATTGTGATTTCTGGAAATTTTTTTTAAGATTATGTCTCTCACAGTGGACATGCACCTGCGATGACAATTTAAGACCCCTCCATGATTTCTAAGTGGGAGAACTTGCAAAATAGCAGGGTGTTCAAATACTCATTTTCCTCACTGTATGTCTTCCACTTTTGAGTTGTACGATGGCAACAATGTTCTAAGCTGTGTTGGTATGAAAACGCTGAAGTTATACAAGAGACATGAAAGTAGCACCGCTATCTTGCCATCGACAACAGTCAAATATGCAGCTAAGCGGTTATTATACAAAAATATTTCACAGCTCAGTGACCAATTGGAATCAAGTATTTCAGATAGCCATGAATATGTATTCTGAATTCACTCAAATTAATGAATTTTTTCTTTTGGACTTTGAAAGAAGACTCTTATGCTCACCAAGGCGGCATTTGTTTGTTTAGAAAAAAAAAACAGTATGTATTGTGATATATTATTATTATTACAGCTGTTTTCTATATTAATTGAAATTTATTCCTGTATTGCAAAACTGAATTTTCATCAGTCATTACTTTTAGCACTCTCACAATTCACATGATCCTTCAGAAACCATTCCAATACGCTTGTTAATTATTAATAATGGTTCTTATTGATTAGGAATCATATATTTGCTCATAGATATTCCTTGGATAATAGATCACCCTTTAATTATTGACAAGTGTTTTGATCGGTTTAAATGAAGTAAAATTGAGCCATTAGTCTTATATAACATGTCGCAACCCATTAACTCTCCCTCAACAAAATGACTTAAAGAGGAATGGGAGAAAGAGCTGGCAAGGGACATTTCTCAAACCTGAGGAAACTTGGCACAGTAATTTAAAGGATATTAATGAACACTCCAATTCTAGACACAGTCTCGTTCACTTTAAGGTTATTACGGACTACACTATTGGAAAAATAAACTGAAAAGTATTTCACCTCTCTGTGATAAATGCAGCTCAGTTGATGCTTATTTGCCACATAGTATTGTTTTCTGTCCTAAAGTACAGAGTTATTAGTATACATTTTTTGATCTGCTTTTCAGAAACACTCTTACTGCACTCTCACTACTTGCTCAATTACAAGTTACTACTGGTCTTTTGGAAGAAAAAGTATGCTCCCACGGTCAAGTATTGGTCAGGGTTATGATGAGCTGTGTATTGGTTTAGTTTCCATTGTGTTCCCTGTCCCTATTAGACTGAGTTCTGTTTGCTAGTTTGTTTCCTTAGGCTATGTTTACACGGAAACGATTCTGAAGAGAAAACGCAAAAGTGGCGTCACTTTTTATTCTGCGTTTAGACGAACGTTTTGTGTGGGAAATCCACGTGCAAATGGTGACGCAAAAGTGTGTGAAATTCAAAGTAGTATGCACTTCAGGCAGCTAGGAGTGCATACTACAACAACACCAAGTCCACGCGCCTGCGTACAAACTTCACAGTCAAGCAGACTTTTGCGTTTTTACTGTTTACACGGGAACGCAGCGGGGGAGCGTTTTTAAGATTTCCACTCTGGAGGGTGGTTTCACTTTTTTGCATTTTTAAGCCTCAAAAACGCCGTCGCCGTGTAAACGAAAGGCACATCCGATAAAATATCTTTACGTTTTCATCCGCGAGCGTTCTCGTGTAAACAGGGCCTTAGTTACATATTCACCTGCTGTTCATTATTTCCCTCGTTATCTCCATTAATTTAAGCCCTTTGTTTCCCCTTATGGTTGAATTATATGAGTTTCCCTTTCCTGTCCTTGCTAGAATATTTATTGAACTTTTTAAACATTAAAGGATTAGTTCACCTCACAATGAAGATAATTTACTCACTCAAATGGCATCCAAGACATTCATGTCTTTCTTTCTTCAGTGGAAAATAAATTACGTTTTTTGAGGAAAACATTTCAGGATTTTTCTCAACACAAAGGACTTCAATTGCAACCAACATGTTGAAGTCCAAATCAATGCAGTTTCAAAGGGCTATGAAGTGCTTAAAACGGCTCTGCACGTTCCCAGCTGAGGAATAGGGTCTTATCTAGCGAAACGATCAGTCATTTTCTAAAAAAAAATAACATTTATATACTTTTTAACCACAATTGTTCATCTTGTGCTGGTTTGCGATGCGCCAGGATTACATCATCACGTTGGAAATGTCACGCATCACGTCATCTATCCAAGTTATTTGTCCGGTTCAAAAAGGCAGGGAAGGGCGAAAAATCCATCCCATTTTCTCCTCCAACTTCAAAATTGTCTGACACCTTTGTTTTAATTTATTATTCTGCCCTACAAAGCAAAAAGGCAGTAACTACGCAGAGTGCAGAACTGAGAAAAATTACTTTCGCTAGGGCTTTTTGCAGTTACTGTACAAAAAACTACCATTTTTCTCTAAAACGTTACGCATTTAAGATAAGATGTTTTGTCACATAACAAAGGATGCCTTGAATGTCATGAAAATTGTAATAATTAATGTTTGACCAAAACTGCAGTTACTGCCTTTTTGCTTTGTAGGGCAGAATTATTACCCATATTTTTTTTTTTTCCAAATTGTGACATTTCCAACGTGATGACGTAATGCATGGCACATCATCACCGACCAGCTCAAGGCGAACAATTGTAGTTAAAAAGTATATAATTTTTTTTTTTTTTTTTTTTTTTTAGAAAATGGCCGATCGTTTAACTACAGTAGATAAGAGCCTATTCCTCAGCTGGGAACATGCAGAGCCGTTTGAAGCACTTCATAGCCCTTTGAAACTTCATCGATTTGGACTTCAACATGTTGGTTGCAATTGAAGTCCATTGTGTGGAGAAAAATCCTGAGATGTTTTCCTCAAAAAAAAAGTCATTTCTTTTCCACTAAAGAAAGAAAGACATGAACATCATGGATGGCATTGGGTGAGTAAATTATCAAGAAATTTTAATTTTGAGGTGAACTATCCTTTAATAATGAGCATATTAAATAAATAAGCACCAAATCAGCATATTATAATGATTTCTGAAGGATCGTGAGACATTGAAGACTGGAGTGTCATCGCAGGAATAAAATGCATTCTAAATAGAACATTTTTAGTAATATTTCACAATATTACAGTTTTTACTGCATTTTTTAAACGACATCATCAATTAAAAAAATAGCATAAGAGACTTCTTTCAAGAAAATATTAAAAAATGTTGATGGGTAGTGTTATTTTAATGTAAAACTTATAAATTTACTGCATTCATAGTTTTAAATAAAAGTTCAATACACCATTTAATAATCAAATTGCAAATAATCAAGTTCATCTCTCTTTTAGGAAAAGACAAGATTCGGATGCATGAAAATGGGGCCCATGCTGTATATCAGGAGATTTCAGAATAAAACATAAGCCTGGGCATGTTAAAGACATACACTTAATAAGTGCAGCTCTGCCCTCTTACTGTCAGTGATTGGCTCCATGCAGAAGCCAAGTAGGGCATGCAGGAAATCCACAATGTTGTTGAGCGAATCCTTGTTAACGTATTCTTTCATAGTCTGCCGGAACTGCACTTTATCCAGCTTGTACAGTGTAGTCAAACAGTTCTGAGCCTAAAGAAATAGGACAGAGCATCTAATCAATTACCTTTGTTGGAGACAGAGCTAGTTATTTAATCATGTCTAACAATTGCTACGAACAAATGTAATATAATGCATACTACACACTGTATATTATGAAATCTAGATCATCTGACCACAGTAAACCAACATAATGCTGTGTGACAGAGGTCAGTGCTTAATCTTCTTGAAAAATAAGGGTTAATCTGCACTGTAAAATGATATTTTGATTGCACAGCTATATAGACCTGCATTCGAAGGCGGTCTCCAGAGAGTCCGCGATGGCCTTCACCACAGCCGTACGCGCAGCCGAGCGATTTCACGATCTTAATAAGCATGGTGAGAGCCAACCTGTGAGTGCTGAGTGAAGTTTCTTCATCCTGTTGATGATATAAAAAATGCAAATCTTGCATGTGACAATTACACTCAGATATTCCTTTACACCAGATATATCAATAGGCTTACCTTGTTGTTCTTTATATCATCTCTGCTTCCTCCACGACTCTCTCCTCCCCCTCCTCCTCCATCACCTCCACCACCTCCATTAGGTGCTGTTCCTGTGCCTCCAGCCGCCTCCCCCTGAGCTCCACCCAAACTCTGACTGGCTCCCTCCTTTGGACACTCCGCCTCTTTGTCCTCGGGTTTGGAGAACTTCTTACTCATGCTGGGAACCACGCCCAGCTGCAGAAGGCAGTCGATGATGTTGAGTGCCACATCGCAAATCCGAGAGCTGATGTCATGGGTGAGTACGGAATACAGGGCCCGTAGAACAGCCTTGAAAAACACCACAGTGGTAAACAATATAGGTAACACTACTAATAATATGAATCATATGGTCAGATCTTTTAAACTATATTTAAAGGGATACTCCACTTTTTTGGAAATAGCAGTGTTGTAGTCGAGACCACCTCACTCGAGGCCGAGTCCAGACCGAGACCAGAGAGAGTCGAGTCCGAGTCAAGACTGAGTCCATAGAGAGTCGAGTCCGAGACCAGAGACGGTCGAGTCCGAGTCGAGACTGAGACCGAGACCAGTGAGGGTTGATTACCTAATTTACTTTTATTTACTTTGAGAAATCTTTTTTTTTTTTTTTTTTTTTTTTTTTACTGAATTTACTTAGTTTAAAAATATGATCAGTTTAGGGTAAAAAAGGCCACATAGTAGGTGGTGTTAAAAGTAATTTTATTACAATTTGTCATGCGCAGTTGGGCACTATAAAATCAACGATCACTGGGCGTGTCAATCAATTTAAAGAAATATTTTAATAACATACATTAATAATCATGACAAATATTTTTAATTGAACTCGAGTGGACTCGGGAATAATTCCGAGTCCTAAAGAAAAAAATGTTCGAGTACGAGTCAATTCCGAGTCCAAATGCACACGAGTCCATGACAAGACCAAGACCATTAAAATATGGTCTCGAGACTGAGTCCGAGACGAGTCCGAGTCTCAAGTACTACAACACTGGGAAATAGGCTCATTTTACAACTCCCCCAGAGTTAAACAGTTGGGTTTTACCGTTTTTGAATCCATTCAGACAATTTTCTGATATTTAGTAGAATATCTATAACCAGACCGTTTCTGGTCTCATTGACTTCCATAGTAGGAAAAAAAATATACTATGGAAGTCAATGAGACCAGAAACTGTCTGGTTACTGATATTCTTCTAAATATCAGAAAATTGTCTGAAAGCATTCAAAAACCGGTAAAACCCAACTGTTTAACTCTGGGGGAGTTGTAAAATGAACCTATCATTACCCAGTTAAAAGTTTTGAATATTTAAGATTTTATTAATGTTTTTGAAAGAAGTCTCTTATGCTCACCAAGGCTATTTTCTTATTATTAGAAGATATACTGTGAAATGTTATCAAAGTTTAAAATATCCATCTTCTATTTTAAAGGTGCAATGTGTAATATTTCTGAGGATCTATCGACAGAAATGCAATATAAGAACCATAACTATGTGTTCAGTGGTGTATAAAGACCTTACTCAATGAACCATTATGTTTTTATTACCTTAGAATGAGACATGTATATCTACATAACTACTGGAATCCCCTTCTATGAAGGTCGACGTATTGTGATGTCATATTTCTACCATAGCAGACAGAGAACAAACAGCGCTACAGAACGCGTTTCGTCACTACCTTGAAAGAGAAGCCGTAGAAAGCTAGAAGCCATAAACACCCTGAGTAGTGACTTTTCCCATGTCAGTGGTGAAAAATATGTAGTTGGATTGTTTCATGCAACTTAGTTCTTCTTCCTCACTGTGTTATGGCTTTGACAATCAGCTGATTAGTACGATTGACCGTAAAACAGTAACGTTACACGAGTCACCAACCCGTTGATCGCGGTCGACAAGTCGATCTTGGAAGCATTTTAAGTCAATCAAGAAGAGTTTAAAACCAGAGAAAAAAACCCAATTTTTTAAAATTCATTATTATTTATTAATTTTTGCTATGTTTGTCCCGTTTTAGCAACCGTAGCTTCTTCGAAAGGGAGGGGTGAGCAGTGAGCTGACTATTGAGCTGACTATAGTGAGCAGTTAGCACCTCTAATATATTTTGAAATGCATTTTATACCTGTGATTAGCCTGGCTAACATCAGACCACGTCGCATTGACATTGCGATGTCGTCTGGGAACCACATGGTTCATTTTCTCGTATTTGAGGCGTGGTTTACAAATGCCCAGAGCCGTTTATTGGGTGCTACGAATGTCTATCAAATGCGCCTGTACGTAGCAAATAGCCAATCGCTTTAATTATACCGGATGACGTATGTAGAGCAAAAGAAATTAGACGAGGAAGAAGACGATGGGTGAGAGATTTATTTGCATTCTAAATCTAAACTACTAAGAACAATATCTAAGGCTGCATCGAAAGGTAACTTCACGTCTGCTGCCATATATGATCTATAGGTATAAACAAACTGCTTCGCTGTGTCGCATAGACGTCATCATCGTCTTGCTGCTCCCTCTCTGTTCTGTGATTGGTCCCCTTGCTGAGGCGAAAATTCGGTCTATGGTATCCAGACTGCCTAGCAGCGTGAATGAAAAGCTCTGTTGCTCTGTAAAGGCAGTATGGGGAAACCCAGGCTAACCTGTGATGGCAAATCAAAATTTTCAGCAGGCATTACTCCAGTCTTCAGTCACATGATTCTTCAGAAATCATTCTAATATACTGATTTGGAGCTCAATAATCATATTTTATTAGTATTACTAGGGCTGTCAAAACGATTAATCGCGATTAATCGCATCCAAAATAAAAGTTTGTGTTTACATAATATATGTGGGGGCACTGTGTATAATTATTTTGTATATATATAAAAACACACATGCATGTATATTTAAGAATAAAAATATTATTTATATATAAAATATTTATACTAATATATAATATAAATTAGATATAAATCTATATACAGAATATACATGAAAATATTTCTTAAATATATAAAAGCATGTGTGTGTATTTATATATCTAAAATAATTATACACAGAGCCCCCACATATATTATGTAAACACAAACTTTTATTTTGGATGCGATTAATCGCGATTAATCGTTTTGACAGCCCTAATTATTACCAGTTGAAAACAGGTGTGTTTTTGTGGAGACAGTGATACACTACCATTTAAAGGTTTGAGTTTGAGATTCATTTATCAAACCTGAAAGGAAAGAAAAAATAAATGCAGCGTATTGATCGTTCTATTTATCAAAAAATCCAGAAAAAACAAGTTTTCCACAAAAATATTAAGCAGCAAATCTCTTTTCAACTTTGATAATAATAAGAACCATTATAAATAATTGAACACCAAATCAGAATAGTAGAATGATTTCTGAAGGATCTTGTGACACTAAATACTAGAGTAATGATGCTAAAAATGTATTACATTTTACTATTTATCAAAGTAGACAACTGTTATTTTACTGTATGTTTGGTCAAATAAATGCAGCCTTGGTGAACATGAGAGACTTCCTTTAAAAACATTTTTTTTTAAAACTTAATTATTACAAACATTTTACCGCTAGAGTACATCGATGTATCAAACGATCAAACGCAACTCTGTCACTCAATGACCGTAAACTCCTCTGCTCAAGGCTCCCCTCCTTACCATGAGGTCCAGCATCCCATTTTTTAGAATGAAGTTGTTGGTGCCCTCAATGGTGTCTCGGTCCTCCAGGGATGTGTAGTTGATGCAGGAGTCTGTCAGACTTCGGGGAAGGTTGGAGCAGGCCAACGGCTCACATGGCATCTCAGGGATGGGAATGGGGTTACACAGTTTCTTTATGTGCTCCGTGAAGAAATCTGTGTATCCCACATTAAAGGAAGCCACAGTTGTGTTAAATGTAGCCATAGTGATAGTGGAGATCTGAGAACGAACTGAGAAAAAAAGACGACTATCAGTCCACATTACTGATTAAAGAGGCAGTCACACTACACTTTCTGTTCCAATGAATTCCAATCTTGTGCATAGGCATGCGAGAGAACGAAAACACAAGTTGAGTTAAGTTTGGTGAACCCTTTGAATTCGAATCACATGAAGATGTGAGACCAATAGAAGAATGATACGTCACAATGTGGCCTCTTACTTAGCCTAATCAAACTAACATAAACTTTAATGTTGCAGGATTGCAGTGTTACAGAAAAGTATACTTGGACTGTATAATTTAGCATTTTGTATGCATTATTATTAGGGCTGTGAAACGATTAATCGCGATTAATCGCATTCAAAATAAAAGTTTGTGTTTATGTAATATACTGTATGTATGCGTAGTGTGAATAATTATTTTGTATACATAAATACACACACATGTATGTATATATTTAAGAAAAATGTGCTCTCAGTATATCAAATATTTATATTTATATACAATATTAATAATGTATAAATATATCTAAAGTATATAAATGCAAATATTTCTTAAATATATACATGCATGTGTGCGTATTCATATATTCAAAATAATTATACACAGTACACACACATATATTATGTAAACACAAACTTTTATTTTGGATGCGATTAATCGCGATTAATCGTTTCACAGCCCTAATTATTATTTTATCAAATAGGTTGAATTTATGCTTTTAAAAAAGGCACCACAGAGCATAGTGGTCAAGTCATGTTCCGTTTCAAGAGGATGCAAATATTTTGATTAAAAAATATATTTTTTATATCAATTTATTTTTATAAAAAAAATTTTTTTTTTCAATTTATTTTGAGCGTTTGTGTAAAGACTTAATACTGTTAGGGTAACAGTATGATATTAAATGCCATTCATGATGATTATGTTTATGTTGATTAATCAGTGATTAATATTATCTGCATAATTTTAATTCAAATAATTATTTATTTGTATAGCGCTTTTTACAAAAAAATACAACAACTTTTCTTTGAAATATTCCATGGATCCCCTAGTGCCACTTTGTAACTTCAATAAATAAATAAAAAAACTTCTGTTGTATTTTATGATTTCTTAATGAATTTTATCAAATACTAACTGTTATGGATTAAAGGGATACTCCACTTTTTTTGGAAATAGGCTCATTTTACAACTCCCCCAGAGTTAAATAGTTGGGTTTTACCGTTTTCAGATCCATTCAGCTGATTTTCTGATATTTAGAAGAATATCAGTAAACAGACAGTTTCTGGTCTCATTGATTTCCATAGTAGGAAAAAATATATACTATGGAAGTCAATGAGACCAGAAACTGTCTGGTTACTGATATTCTTCTAAATATCAAAAAAATCGGCTGAATACATTCGAAAACGGTAAAACCCAACTGTTTAACTCTGGGAGAGTTGTAAAATAAGCCTATTTCCAAAAAAGTGGAATATCCCTTTAAGGAACTAATAGTGTTATAGTGCTTATTTGCTTACCACCCTCTTTGATGGTATTGTCACTGTGACTGTTAGAGTGTTCGGGCAGGTTATGGTGGGAGTGAAAATGTTTCGCTCCAAGACTGTCCACATCTCCAGTAGTATCTGAGCTTCCACGACGTGTTAACTTCCCTGCAACACAACAAAACAGAGCAATATGACAATGCATTTACACAATACAATAACACAATTATTTCATGCTTGTTGATGAAAAGTAATAGCAGTTTTCATAGGGCCCTACATACCCATGATGGTTGAAGGCCAACCCCCGCGGTCCAGCGTGCGACGGTCATCTCCCAGTCCAGAGAAGCTTCCGAACGAGAAGGTGCTGCGTGTGGGTGAGACGTCCAGGTGATCCTCATGCATTAGGAAAGGTACACCCATCCGCCGCTGCCGTTTTTTCCCAGTATGATGGAATGGGATAGAGCCTTTTCTCTCCCGATCTTCTCTACGGTTCTTCAACTGAAAAAGCAGAGACAGGAGGATAAAACTGTCACGCGTGTGGCTATATCAAGGAAGCACACGACAAATGAGTAGTCAAAATGAAACAGCCTTTTGTTAATTAAAGAGAACAAACAGGAGCATTAACGCGACAACCACTTAGTTCACTCTGTTCTTTGTTCCATGTTGTCAATGTTTGTGCTGAGGGATTATATACACACACAGATTGTTAATGTAACAAGAAACACCTGCTTAATCACTGACCATGAAGACAAACCACACAGGCAAACAGGAACTGAGTACATGTTATATTAATAAGTGGTTAGAAAAATGTTTAGCTTTCAAGCAAATGTATCCCTCATAGAAAACTAGGATGTTAAAAGGGGTTTTGTTTTATATATATATATATATATATATAGATAGATAGATAGATAGATAGATAGATAGATAGATAGATAGATAGATAGATAGATAGATAGATAGATAGATAGATAGATAGATAGATAGATAGATAGATAGATAGATATACGCTCTTAAAGTATGCATAAGTAAATAATCTGCAAACCTTTTTAAATATATTCATGCCCATCTCCGCTGATAGATCAGGGACTGCTTGTCTCCTGAGGTTAGTAATGGACACCTTGGTGAAGGTCTCGGAGCTCAAAGACCTGCTCTCCTCATTACATTTCAGAGTCATATCCTTAGAAAAATAGGTAGGAAAAATCAGGTTAAAATCATTTTGGACCAGAACTGCAGGTTAAAATATTGGACCACACTTTATTTTAATAGTTTACTTTAGACGTTCTACTAACTATAGGTGACTTGGCAGCTACATGTCAACTACTAGTCATTAGAGTATTGGTATACTGTCTGCTTGATGATTTAACCGTCCAATCGGTAACTTTATGAATCATCATTCTCCATGCTTTATGATCTTTGACAATCATAAACCAATTTTCACTGACATATTTGTGTCTGCCTTGATTATGTCCAGCCGGCATGTTCTTTGGTGTCCTTATCCTCTAATCAAACTGACTATGCCAAGAGGAATTAGCTCGCACGATATGAGCAAATGAGAGCTGCTGCTTGGTGATTTTGCCTTCCAGTGATATTTTGGTTTGACTCACTTTGTGACCTTTGATGTCCACTGTATGCACAGCATTTGCTTCCAACACCATATTTAAAAAGTCAATTTTAATTTTGTCCACCTTCTTGAGTGTACAGCTTTCACATGCGTATGTGGAAATCGGAAAACGATTGAGTTGATTATTCAAATCCTTGTTGCAGTGCTCATATCTTTACAAAGACTGTAAATTAAAACCTGAATATTATCGGTACGATACCTGAAACCTTCTTTCATTTATCAGTATGAATCGATATTGGACTGATATCATCTGATCTTAGATATTTAATTGTAGACTATATTTTTATATTTAGATTGAGTCTGTCGTCATTTAACACTCACTTAAACATAGTTTTAACAGTGTTATTACATTATCAGTGTTTATAAAGATGAATTGTTAAGGCCTATTAACAACAGGACGAATTTTGCACGCGATATTTGCCGACGTTTAATGATAAGGGCGCCAAAGGGAGTGTGCACACCGACACGAAAAACAGCACACGTAAAAGCATCATTTATTTAAAAAACGCCTCGGGTTTGTTTCTTTTGGTTTGAAGCGCCGCGTCAAAAACTATCCGACCAATTAGATTGGCGCTTTTGCTCATGTGTCTGGTGCTTCTGAAGTTACAGTAAAACACAACTTGGGGGCGCTCAAACACAAAACGGTCTTATCGAGCAAACATACGTAATGGCGAAGAAGATATACGCCACCGTCTACACTGCCGGAAGACGAAGAAGATGCAAGGCAAGATATCTACGGGCAAGATGAATGTTGAGTTGCTGGTCTCGGAGGATAAAGAACTATATGATAATATTCATACACTGTAAAAAAAAAATCCGTAAAACTACGGTACAATGTACCATATAAATTTGAAGGATTTTTCCGTTTTTGTCTTTTACAGGTCATTTACCCGTATTTTGAATTTTTTTTTGCATTGTGTTAACAGAAAATGTCCGTTTTTTAACGGGACAAAGTCCGGGTAATGAGCTGCCAGTATTTTTTCTGTTATTTTACGGATTTATTTCTTAGAGTGTAGTATTTCTGTAATAATAGTATAGTATGCTATTATTTCTGTTTTACATTAAGCGCCATCTAATGTCAGGGAATGAATTTGCATGTTCACGCGGCTCATCGTCAGCGAAAATCGCTTGGGTGTGAACACAAAAAACGAGTTGAAAAACACTGGCGAATAACGCACGCTTATTTATATATTTATATATTTATCCCTGTGTGTACGGGCCTTTAGGAACTCTTATTATTTATTTTTTTCAATTTATTTAGACAAACCTGGATGGAATTTTTATGTCATCCATTTATTTACTATCGACCATAGCATAAAACTAATAATCTACTTATTTATATCAATATCGGCCAGAAATTTAAAACGGTGGTATATTTACAATATGTAAAATAAATAAGTCTCTGTTGTCCCCAGAGTGTGTACGAAGTTTTAGCTCAAAATATTTTTTACAGCATGTTAAAAATTGTCCCTTTTTGAGGGTCAGTAAAAACACGTTGTTTTGTGTGTGTCCCTTTAAATGCAATGAGCAGATCTGATTACCTCACTCAGACACGCACTAAAATGTCAGACACTGTTCTGCCTTTTATATTTAAACTGGAGTCGGACGATGATTGAGAGACTCAAGAAGAAGTGACAACATGTAGAATGCAACATGAAGTTTCTGAATGGTTGATGAATTTATGTTGCTGATGTGGAGTTAACTATCTTCAAGTCATTGATTAGCATATCCTTTCATGATAATCTATAAATCGCTCATGAAGGAACTGTTGTAAGATGCATACAATCAGAGTGACATGCTATAGACCATTTCAAAAGATGTAAACAACACTGGTCCAGAAGCACTTCCTGTTTCAGTTTGTAACTGTTTTCTTTATTTCACATGTAAAGAAAACTTTTTAAAGATGTTTGTTTAACTTTTCATTCAGTTTTAAATGTTTTGTTGGTTGTATTTTATCCCAGCTTTTATGTAGTGTTAAAAAACTGAAACAGGAAGTGCTTCTGGGCCAGTGTTGTTTACATCTTTTGAAATGGTCTATTGCATTTGTGTTACATACTGCATTGCTTGTGAAAAGACGGATGCGACAACTTTGTTTGTTGTCGATATTGTTCGACAATATTTGTTTGATGAGGCCTTTGCTGACCGCTAGACTTTGATTTTACATTTATAGTATTTTATTACTTCTTTATTTTTACATTGTATTCCTTCTTGTATTTTATTGTGTTTTATATAATTTGTTTGAAATTGTACAGCACTTTGGTTCACTATGTGTTTTTTAAGGTGCTTTATAAATAAACTTTGATTTGATTTGATTTTGAACTTAGGCAGACTCAAAAATGTGCTCTACTACAACAACTCTTCCTCTTCTAAACATGGACTGCATGTTCCCGGAGGCAGGATTTATGTAAATTTTAGGTTAAGTGATGTCACGAACCCGGGAGGAATGTCATGTAGTCCCTACCAGCTGTTTGTTTTAGTCCTTAAAAATGATTTCTTTAAAAGCAAATATCTTCCTTTGCTTAGAGCTTTGAGCGTTGTGCCTTTGCAGATGTTGTTTATGCTCAAACAGCAACATTACTCACTAACTAAAGTTAGAAAAGTGAAATCATAATAAAGCACCCTTTTAATATCTCTACATCTCTAATGACAGTTACATGGCTTCCACTTAACTAACAGTGTATAGAATTTCACAACACTGCTGTTGTCATATCTATGGAATGTATTTGATTAATTTTATGCAAATGTTATGGTAAAATCGTTTTATTAATTAAAATGAATTGATGATCATGCAATGTATTTCACACCCTGGACTTGTACAGTTGTACCACTGCCAATTACCATCTAAAACTGTCTCACAGTCGGCTAACTGACGTGTGCTGGGTTACCTGTGTTTTGTGAGTATTGACCAAAGATGGGGTAGCAGCCACCATGGAGCTACTGCGGGGCCGTGGTAAGGGGGGTATCAGGGGCTCGGGGGGGCGTTCAGGCTTCTCCTGCAGTATCTGACGCAGCCGCTGCAAGTAGAATATGAGGGCCCAGTGCACACCTTCTTCTGTCCAGTGAGGCTGCATCAAGCAACGCAGCACTGCAACGTCAAAATAGGTGGCGTACCTTGCCCGCTGCGACACAGAGATGCCACTCGGGACAGAGAAACTTTCGGTGAAAGAAAGACAGGGAGGTTATTACAGAAAATGGTGGTGAGAAAAAACGGAAGTTCAGACTGAGGTTGCCGAGAAGCGTTGCTTGGCAACTGCACTGCGATCACATGCACAGACTAACACTGTGACAGATGGGAGTCTGGCTGGAAATGGACGCTCTTTATCTAGCCAATATACAGTAGGATGAGTTTAAAGAAAAACTACTTTAAGATCGTGCTAGTTTTAAAAGATTATAATGGACTTTTGGACTTTTTTGCCAACATTACAATAACGTTACAGGCCAGATTTGGCTTTAAAAAAAAACTACTGTCAGGATTTACTACGAACACGCAGTGAAAAATAAGCTCTAAAAAGGAGTGGACAGGGTTATTTGTGTGGCTGACCTTGTATGCATTTGTAGGGGTTTCCCTTTCAGGTGCAAAAATTATGGAAGGGGAGTATTTCAATTTTATTTTTTATTTATTTATTTATTTATTTTTTCAATTGTCTTTTTATTGATTTTAACATTTTATTAACATAAAAGAGAGAAATAATAACAATAATAATAACAATAATAAGAGAGAGAAAAAAAAAATATATATATATACATATATATAAATTAAATATTAAATAATAATAATAATATAAATAAAAATAATATAATAATAAAAATAATATAAATAAAAATAATATAAATTAAATATATATTAAATAATAATAACATACGGCAAATTAGATCAAATCAGTCCATGGTCACGGTTCATCCTTTGTGAATGTTATATAAACATGCCAAACCCTGTCATGACATGGTGGTGTCAGAGGTCCATAAGCGGTTCCCATATCCTTCGAAAGGCATCCCCCTCAATTTTATTTTTAAGTAAATTTTATTATTTTTATACATCACTATTATACTATTATGCTGTTCATCTTAATTTATAAATGCATTATTTTTTTTTTAATTTATAATATATTAATATTCATATTTCTAAATGTACTATTGGTAATTAATGTTCGTTCATACTTAATTATGTTCATCTATAAAATGAAATATGTGAAAACTGTATTTGTATATGTAGAAAGTAACATTAAGAATAATAACTGCTGTAAAAGTATTTTATTTTATCATTTTTTCATGATAGCTAACGTATTAACTAATTGGTGAACATTAACCCATGCAGGTATTAACCCAAAACATTGATCCTTATTGCACATTTTTTGTTCAGTGTAGAGGAAAATCACTCAAAAATTCAATTATTTTTTATTAAATACTGATGTCCCCCCCCATATTTCAACACAGAATGACATGATAATCATGGTATATGTAACACATGTGTGTAAAAAACACTCACTTCTTCTGTTGTGAAAATCCTCTCTCAAAGGCCTGCTGTGAAGACCCTCCCTTCTCCACAGAGTTGCCACGACGACAGCCCTGTCCTGTCACTGAAGGGGAGGAGGAGTCAGGCAGGTCTGATTCACACACCACCTGAAAGCCGAGACAGAAGAGGAAATCACATGACCCCACCAGAACAATGATGTTAATGCACTACGAGGGGAAATTAATTTAAGCCTGGACTGAATGAGCCACAAGGGGCTGTGCGGCTGCAAATCACAGTCTGAATACTCACTGCAGGGCATGGGTTACTGGTATCATGAGGACTACACTGGTTACTAACTGGAGAATTCCTCTTTGCTGTGGAGAATATAAGAGAGGCAGAAAGCATAAACAATTTGCACACACAAAGAACAATGACAAGGGTAAAACGGAATGACATTGAAGTTGAGGATAGAGGTGAAATTAAGAAATCGGACCTGTAACAATATTACGCATGGGTTTGACAAGGGCATAAAAAGCAGGAACATCAGGTTGACGGTGCTCCCACATTGGCTGCCAAATAACAAGCCCACCAGCCAGTCGAAAGGTGAGGTCCGACTCCTGCCAAAACCAAAAATATCATATCAATTAATAAAAAAAAGGAATATGCACAGTCAAAAAATTATGATGGATTTTGAGCTGAGAAAGTAGGGCTCAACAATGAGGATTTAACATTTTTACTTGCTTTGTACTTGTAATGACTCACGGAACACAGAGGAATCCATTTGCAGCTTTTATTAAACAATGTCGTACAGGCAGGGTCAAAACCGGGGCAGACAGAGCAATGCAGGTAAAGCGATAGGGAAATCCAGAGAACAGGCAGAGTTCGGGGCAGGCAGCAATAATCACAGTCCAGAGACAGTCCAAGATCAGGCCAGGCAGATATCACTCGAAGAATAGTCAAACAGTCCAAAGTCAAAACCAGGAAACCAGAAACAGGGAATAAACGCTCAGAAATGATCACCGGGGCAAATCAAGACTTCGCACTAGTGTGGTGTGTGGACGTGGCTTTTATGTGTGTGTGTTAATGGCGTGCAGGTGTGTGACGCAATCAGTCCCAGGTACGAGGCATGATGGGAATTTGAGTTTAACGCCAATGATCAATACTCGGGTGAAGGCTCCCTCTGGTGGCGGAGAGGAGGCGGAACGGGAGCTTCCACTGTAACAGAGCCCCCCCCCTGCGAGCGGCTCCTGACGCGAGGAGGCAATTGACGTCGGGGTCTCCTACGAGGTCTCCCACGAGGTCTGGGGGCCGGTTTCTCCGGGTGTGTCCTATGAAACTCTTCCGTGAGAGTGGGATCCAGGATATCACTCGCATTGACCCAGGACTGTTCCTCCGGACCGTAACCCTCCCAATCGACCAGATACTGGAGAACGTTACCCCGACGTCTGGAGTCAAGCAACTGGTGCACACGGTACGCCTCCTCGCCATCGACCAGGATGGGTGGAGGACTCTGAGAAGTGGGTCCCTCATCCGCTTCTCCTCTCGGACCACCAGCGGGTTTCAGCAGAGACACATGAAAAGTAGGAGAGATACGGTAATTAGCGGGCAGGTCTAAACGGAAAGATACTGGAGAAAGTTGCTTAGTAATTTGGAAGGGACCAACATACCTGGGACTGAGTTTGCGACATGGAAGTCTGAGTCGAAGATCTCTGGTGGATAGCCAAACCCATTGACCGATCTGGTATTCTGGAGCGGGGCGTCGATGACGATTGGCCTGCTGTTCTTGACGTCTTACGGCGTGTCTTAGGTGTGTGTGTGCCTGATCCCAGACCTCCTCGCTCTTGTGTAGCCATTCTGTGACCGATGGGAGTTCTGTGGGTTCGCCCGACCAGGGGAAGAGAGGAGGTTGAAAACCAAGAATGCATTTAAACGGAGTGATGCCAGTGGATGGTTTGACCAGGGAGTTTTGGGCGTACTCGGCCCAGAACAAATATCTGCTCCATTCATGTTGATGTTGCTGACAGTAGGTACGCAGGAAGCGGATAACATCTTGGTTAAGACGCTCAGTTTGTCCGTTGGACTGTGGATGGTAACCGGAGGTGAGACTGATATTCACGTTAAGACTTTTGAAGAATGCAGTCCATACTCGCGACGTAAACTGTGGTCCCCTGTCGGACACGATGTCTTCAGGTAATCCATAGAATCTGAACACATGGTTACAAAGTAGTTCGGCAGTTTCGAAGGCAGAGGGGAGCTTAGTGAGGGGAATTAGGCGACAGGCTTTAGAAAAGCGATCCACTATGGTGAAGATGGTGGTGTAACCTTGGGAATTAGGGAGATCTGTGATGAAATCGACTGCAATGTGAGACCATGGGCGTTGAGGAGTGGGTAGTGGACAAAGTAAACCAGCGGGTAGTTTTCGGGGTGTTTTCGAGGTCTGACAGTGGGTACAGTTCTGGATGTGACGGATGGTATCGATGGAGAGCGTGGGCCACCAGAATCGGTTTTGGAGTAATTGGACTGTTGCATTAATACCAGGGTGACCAGAGCTGGGGTTAGAGTGGACTTGATCGATGAGGCGTGAACGGAGTGTTTCAGGTACAAATAAGAGGTCGGCTGGGCATTCGGCTGGAACGGGTGATTGTAGGTTGGTTTGCTGGATCTCGGTCATGATGTCCCATTGGACAGGGGCCACTAACAGCTTGTCGTCCAGTATGTTTCCGGGGTTGAGATTCTGGGTGACTTCTTCAGTTTGTCGGGATAGAGCATCAGCTTTGGTGTTTTTGGTACCAGGACGATATGTGACGGTGAAATTAAATCTGGTGAAGAACAGGGCCCATCTGGCTTGGCGTGGATTAAGGCGTTTCGCAGATCTGAGATATTCCAGGTTCTTGTGGTCAGTGAGAATGATGAATGGCTCTGTTGCTCCCTCTAGCCAGTGTCGCCACTCCTCCAAAGCCAACTTCATGGCTAGTAATTCGCGATTTCCCACATCGTAGTTACGTTCTGCAGGTGATAGTTTGCGAGAAAAGAAAGCACAGGGGAACATTTTGGCTGGATCTCCCTGACGCTGTGATAGTATGGCCCCTACCCCTGTATTTGAAGCATCAACTTCCACAATGAATTGTCGTTCAGGATCCGGATGATGTAAGATGGGTGCAGTAGTAAATCGTGTCTTCAGTTCTTGGAAGGCATGCTGTGCTTCGGGGTTCCATGAAAGACGATGGCTGTGACGTTTGGTGAGAGCAGTCAATGGCGCGGCGATGAGGCTGAAGTTACGGATGAATCTCCGGTAGAAATTGGCAAAGCCCAGGAATCTCTGCAGTTCTTTTACGGTTTGTGGTAATGGCCAGTCGACTACCCCCTTTACCTTTCTCTCATCCATGGCAACGCCCTCTGGACTGATGATGTAACCCAAGAAGGAGATGCTTGTTTGATGGAATTCACATTTCTCCCTCTTTGCGTACAGATGAAACTGGATCAGGCGCTGTAGGACTGTACGAACATGTTGAATGTGTTCTTCGAGTGAATTAGAGTAAATCAGGATGTCGTCAATGTACACAATTACCCATTTGTCCAACATATCACGAAACACGTCATTCATGAAGGCCTGGAAGACAGAAGGACTGTTGGACAAGCCGAAAGGCATGACAAGATACTCATAGTGCCCACTAGTGGTGGAAAAGGCAGTTTTCCACTCATCACCCTCTCGTATGCGGATTAAGTTGTAAGCATTGCGTAGATCGAGCTTGGTATAGTATCTGGCCTGACGGAGTTGTTCCAGTGCAGCTGGAACCAGAGGTAAAGGATAGCGATATTTTATGGTTATATCATTTAAGCCTCGATAATCAATGCAGGGTCGAAGTCCTCCATCCTTCTTTTTCACGAAGAAGAATCCGGCGGATGCTGGTGAGGTTGAAGGACGAATGAAGCCTTTAGCGAGTTCTTCCTCAATGTACTGTTTCATAGCGTCAGATTCAGGCTTTGACAGGGGAAAAATTCTTCCTTTAGGAGGCGTGGTACCAGGGATTAGTTCTATAGCGCAGTCCGTGGATCGATGTTCGGGGAGTTGTGCGGCTTTCTCTTTGCTGAAGGCTTCAGTCAAATCCGCATAGACAGACGGGAGATCCTCCCGCTCAGGCTCTGGAGCAATGGACTCTGGTTTGGAACTGCTTACTCGAGTGACTCTGGACAGACAATGATTGTTACAAGCCTCACCCCAACGAATGATCTGGCCCTCCTTCCAGGAGATGTGTGGGTTATGAGTCTGTAACCAGGGGTGTCCCAGAATGATATTGTGATGCAACGAGTGGATGACATAAAACTGGATGTTCTCAGAGTGAAGAGACCCTATGTG
This sequence comes from Cyprinella venusta, assembly GCA_038021265.1. Classification (NCBI taxonomy): domain Eukaryota; kingdom Metazoa; phylum Chordata; class Actinopteri; order Cypriniformes; family Leuciscidae; genus Cyprinella; species Cyprinella venusta. Next base: position 12,845,123 of record CM075868.1, read on the forward strand.
CAAACGAATCATCTCTGTGATATGTTGAATCTTGCCCGCTCCGATGGGGTGCCCATCTAGCGCCTCCACTGTCAGGGACGAAGGACACGGCTTGAGTTGAATATTGTGTTGTTTGGCAAAAGCCTGTGAAATAAAGTTCCCTGCGGCTCCAGAGTCGATGAGAGCAGATGTGTCAACGGGTTGATCTTGGACAGTTAATCGAACTGGGAGTGAGAAACTGGTGATGGGAGGTTTGGAAAGGACTGGTAGACTCCCCGAGGTGTTGCGGTTGGTGGGTCGAACGGAACAGTCGATCTTCATGTGTCCAGATTGACCGCAATACATGCACAAGCGGTGTTGAACTCGACGCTCACGTTCCTCTGGGGTGATGTGAGTAGCCCCTAGCTGCATGGGTTCCGGATGACTGGCCACTGCGAAGGGGGGCTGGACTGGTAGCCTGGGTTTACGTCTGGATCGCAGGAGATTATCGACTTGAATGGCCAGGGCGATGTATTCGTTCAAGTTCTTTCCTTCATCACGACAGGCCAGCTCAGACTGAAGCTCATTAGTAAGTCCCCTTCTGAACAGTGTCTTTAAAGTGTCTTCTACCCAGTTGGTTTGTGCCGCCAGCGTGCGAAACGTGAGAGCATAATCAGCGGCGGTTTCTTTTCCTTGAGTGAGTGTTAACAGCTGATCGCCTGCATTACCCTTCTCAGTCGAATGTTCAAATACTTGACGAAACTGCTGCGTGAACTCTTGAAATGTGGAAAAGGTATTGCCCTCCGGTTTCCAGATTGCCGTAGCCCAGTCTAATGCTCTGCCGGTTAGCAATGAACAAACAAAGGCAATGCGGCTCTCATGACTGGCGTATAACGTGGGTTGTTGTTCAACGAAGAGTGTACATTGAAGCAGGAACCCCTTGCATTTCGTTGGCGTACCATCAAATTTATCAGGGAAAGCGAGTCTTGGGTTTACTGTTGTACTCACAGTAGTTGGGGGAGCACTCGGTGGTGGTGGTGCAACAGGTGTGCTTGGTACCGTCCCGACAGCGGTGCGAAGCTCCTGTATCCCCTGTACTAGCTGCTCAGTGAGGGTAGTCAGGTGGCAGAGCTGTTGATGGTGTAAATCCAACCGGGACGCTTGGGAGGTAAGCTCGGTGGTCAGTTGCATGACGGCTGCTGGATTTGTTGACGGCGAAGTCTTCTGTAATGACTCACGGAACACAGAGGAATCCATTTGCAGCTTTTATTAAACAATGTCGTACAGGCAGGGTCAAAACCGGGGCAGACAGAGCAATGCAGGTAAAGCGATAGGGAAATCCAGAGAACAGGCAGAGTTCGGGGCAGGCAGCAATAATCACAGTCCAGAGACAGTCCAAGATCAGGCCAGGCAGATATCACTCGAAGAATAGTCAAACAGTCCAAAGTCAAAACCAGGAAACCAGAAACAGGGAATAAACGCTCAGAAATGATCACCGGGGCAAATCAAGACTTCGCACTAGTGTGGTGTGTGGACGTGGCTTTTATGTGTGTGTGTTAATGGCGTGCAGGTGTGTGACGCAATCAGTCCCAGGTACGAGGCATGATGGGAATTTGAGTTTAACGCCAATGATCAATACTCGGGTGAAGGCTCCCTCTGGTGGCGGAGAGGAGGCGGAACGGGAGCTTCCACTGTAACAGTACTGCAAATTTTCATCAGCCAAGCCACAATGATCTATGATTCTACTTTTGGTAGAATAGAATTATTTATATTTTTCAGTAATTTAAATTTGCTTTTTCACTCACTAATTTGTGTTATTATTTTATTATTATTTCATTCAGGGTATATACAGTATTCCTTAAGTTAAATTTACTACTTTTTAATACCTTTTTTACTACCTTCAGAATTTTTTTTTAAAACCATCACGACACTGAATTAAGTGTTAATCAGCAGCAACCTTTCTATTATTTACACAGATTTTGACATTTATAACATAAAAATGGCAAAAGATCTGCTGCGTGGCAGAATTTAATAGGGGAAACTGCGAAAATGCGACTAAAACAAATAATTTTATCAATTTAAACTAAATCCGTGGATATTGACATGCAGCCAGGAATCGTGTTGCCTGACATTTATGTTTGCCTGATTTTGACACGGGGGAAATAAAAGCAATATAGACCTAAACATAAAGGAAATTTGCCTGTGAACGCTTTATGTAAATACAATATAGGCAGGTCTAAATCCGGGTGATCACTTGTTCACAGATGATGTCGATCGACCATTGAATATGGCGTCAGCATCAAACATAGACAGAGACGAAAGATCTTTAATTGTGCCCAGATAAGCTAAAGCCCATATTTAAACGGACAAACGCAAACACAGAATAGGACACCTGATAGTCTGAAAAAAATAATACCACATTTAACACTTTTAATGGCCTTAAATTTGACAATTTTGATTTATCATTTTTTAATACTTTTTAAAACCCCGCGGACACCCTGTCATTAGAATGATTTAATATTAATTCAAACATTTAGATTTTATTTAAAAAAAAAAAAAAACTAAGATGGAAATTATACAGCTGTAATGTAACTCCATAAACACACTTCTGCTAACCTCATCTATGTAAGCCAATAAATCAGAAGATTCTACAACAATAATGTAGACTATGTCATAGAAAACCAAGACACTATAAATAATGCATCAACTATCAATGAATACGAAATTTACAGCACAAAAAGGCAAGTGACTCAGCAGGCCATCCTTATTGTTGAGCCCTGTCGAAAAATCGAAACAATAAAGGTTCTAACCTTGATCCGGTTAATGAGGGGAGCAAAGAGAAACACAAAGAGCTCCACAGTGGCCATGTTTTTGTGGTAGAGTTTGGCACGGGCATACTCATTCTCTTCAGTGGTGCTGCCATTGCGGTCTGTGAGGCTCTGGTTCCCTACAGGCTGAAGGTAGGCACTACTGCCGCCACTGCTGCCCCCAGACCAGCCGTGTCCCAGGCCAGGCTCCTGGTGACACTCCTGCGCCGCTTCCAGAAGCATCCAATGTAGAGTGTGAAGGAGTTTTGTTTCAGCTACCCCGAGTTTATCCTGGTGTCCTGGTGAAGAGAGATTGTGGACGTGCTAAGCTATAAAATGAACCTCAAAATGAATTCAGCCAAACACACGTGATCTAGCAACCGCAGTTTAATAAGTGTTCCTACCCAGCTTGTTGCGGTTGGAAAGGAGGATGGCAGTGCAGTGAAGAACATGAGGTAGAGCAGCCTGAACCAGCTCCCAGCGAGAGATGCTCTGGATGGCTTCAGTGAGGGCTGGAGAGAGCCCATGGAGTTTGTTCTCCACCAGCACCCGCTCAAATGACTAGCCGGGATTAAAAGCGTGAGACATAATCCCCAAACGCACTTATTAAATGATTACTTATTCTTGTTACGGTATTATTTGTGCACAAGAGAACAGAATAAACCAGCCTGTCTGGCACAATAATGATAATAATACTCATTTATTACTATTTATTTATTACAAAACTATATGCAGATTTGCTTTCTTAGTGGTAAAACTCTGCGTCTGTCAATAAAAGTAAATATTCACTCATTTAATTCCATGATTTCCAGTTTCATCTTAAAAAACAGAATTTTAAAAAAAGAGCAATGCACAATTCAGTATTTTTTATTAGTATTATATATATTTATATTATTATTATATATCATACATCTTTGACGTTAAAAAAGTGCATTGACATACAGTAAATTATGTTTATGTTTAAACATGGATGAACCTCTGTGGCTTATGGTTTTGTTTTTCGATATATAGAGGACACATTTACAGGTGACAGTGTTCACTTATGATTATTACACTCACCACACAGGAGGCTTCATACTGCTTCCCCAACTTCGGCCGCAAAAAAGCACTGAAACAGATGCATCTTCCATTTAGTTACATGTCTAATAAAACTGCACAATCGAGCTGGCAAGGACAATCAGATGATTTGAACTGAAACTGAATAATGACGAACTCTGGGTAAGGCACTGACAGCGGCATTGCTCTTTGAAGGTTACACATTTGACTGAATATTCTTCAAATTTTGTTCAGGGGTTCATAATAAGACACACAAGGTGCGGCGATGTATGAAAAGATGACGCACGAGAAGAGACACCAGCGCAACAGAAATCAATTCAGAAACCGGTATGAGAGATGCATACGAATGAGAAAGGCTCTGCGGGAACCATACAAGAGAAACAGACTAATCAGACTAAAAAAAAAAAAAAAAAAAAAAACACCTGTTATGCCACGACAAAATCACTGACCTGGTCTGTCTCCACAGGAAGGTTTGGATCGGGAACGGGATTCCCCGGCAGTTCTCCTGGTCACTGTCATCCAAGCTCTTTCTCTTCACCATTTTTTGACCTGCTGGATTCAAGGGTGCAGACGTTCTGCTCAGAGATGGATTTGAGTCACGGCATCACAGTGATATTTTACATCGGATGGTAAAATGGCTGCAGGTGTTGACTTGTGTCGACACCACCCCGCGGAGCAGCGCTGAAATCCACTTGTCAATTAACGGACACTGACCACCGGTTTGAAGATTCGGCGAGAAATACGTAATCAATGAGACGGAGCGATGGACCCCCTCTGGGTCTTAAAAGCTCGAGATTCGCGCATAATTCAGGGGATATAACAATTAAGTCTGCATGTTATTTACTGGCAATTCCACCAAAATACAATTGCTAAGACATCATTTAATAATATGGGAACGTAAGAATCTTTCAGAAACACTTTTGGTAAAATTTTTTGAGTCACTAGTTACTATAACTGTAAACTATGCATAGAAATTACATGCAATTAACCCTAAACCACCCTCATCCCAACCACATAAGTAGGCTGCATGTGGTACTCGGTACTTAAATGTAATTTACACTGTAGTGCGACCTCCCTTTACTTTTAATTTTAGTTTCTCTATTTCTTTGGCGGGAAACACCAAATTACCACAGCTGTATATAATAACTTTAGTAATTGACAAAAACGACCATACTCGATTTACGCTACAAAAGTGTAATAGAGTAATTACATAGTAAGGACATGTATATTCCTATTGTAATTACTCTCACAAATGTAAGGTAAAAATGTGATCCTTCATGTAACAAAAATGAATCTCTCTGCAGCAGGGTTTATGGCTGACACAACACATTTACAAATTGCGGTTCATGAGAGTAAACCAATAAAATGTATATATATGTACCTCGGTTCTCCTTAACATGTCAGAAACATATAACCAGACTCTGAAGAGCATCAATAAATGTAATATATTCACTTTCATCAATCTGATTTCAAAAACAATGGGGTATATTAATTATATCCTATGTTTTTCCACATACACCTTGACCATTCTTCACTAAATCTTCTATCAACACATTTATAGAATAATTATGATCTTATTAATTCTGATTTACCATCTGAACCTCCAATTCTGGTTTTCCATATGAACTTCCAATTGCATTAAATAATTGTATCGAAATGTAGTCTATGGTAATAACAAAACTCAGATCAGATCAATCTGTAATTCAGATCAATCTCTTTGATTTGTTTTGTCTGACAATATTTACAATATTGCCAAAATGCATACATTTGAATATAACAATTGATCGAGTTTTTTTTTTTACATAAATGACAACCAAAAATATAAAATAAAAATAATTAGCACAAAATATAGTTTAGTAGATTCCAAAACACTTTATTAATTTTGTTCTCTCCATAACCAGACACATTATCACATTATTTACCTTTTAATGAAGTGGAATGAATATGGTAATAAATCCATCAAATGGCAGGGAATTGATTTTTTTTATCTATAGGATATATCGTTGCATTTAAACAAATGAAGGAAACCAAAAAATCGTATAAAATTAATTATTTAGTGAAAACAAAATCAATGTTTATTAAACAAATCTCCATTTTAAAATCTAGGGGTGTTTAAGTTTGCAAATTACAACTTTCTACAAATTATAGTAAGATTATACATATATAAAAAAACTGAACTGAAAACTATTTTTATGCAAGCGTGGGATTAATAAACTAGTTACTTAGGACACTACCGGACTCATCAAACAATCAATTCCTTGGGTTCTTACTCTGTATACTAGTGAAAAAAAACAAAACAAAAACACCACACACACATTTGTAGTCTCTTAAATCAGCCGTCCTCCCTGAGCAATCTCACAAACATAAATACACTATCTCTGAGCCACATTCACATATGACCAGGATACCACAGGCAAAGAATCTTAAGTCATCTGAGATTCAGCAAAACAAAATTTAAGATGTCCAAAAAACTGGCGACTCCAAATGTATTTAAGGATTTTATGATCAGACCAACAAGGTCTTGTGTTGTCTGACACTGGATGCCTTTGAGATCTGAATGCAGCGACTGGCATTGCCTTCATATTAGCTCATACTGGGGTTTCATGTACGTCTCGTCTTTGGCCTCTTTGACTGTCGCTTGGCTTCATCCATAGGGATTCCATCCCCGCTCGTCTGAGCGAGTCCTAGAACACCCTGGATCTGGTTGAACAGCTGCAGAAGAAGCGGCATCACCTTGGAAAGACACAATATCATTATTTACAGTACACAATGTCCTGCGAAACTGCAGCTATTGTAAATGACAAGCATCTCTAAGTAGCTTTCAACTATCCAGAAAGAAAAAGCAACAGGTACCCGCTCATGATTATACACAGCAAGCAACAGCAGCAATGTCAGAGGAAGAGCGATGAAAGATCCTTGGGAAACATCTTGATCTGGCATTTTCCTCTGTTGGAATATGAAAAAGTGTAGGGCTGAATGATACAATATTAGCAATATCTTGATACTTTAGCTGATGTATACAAAAAGAAGAGAAAAAAGAGACAAACATATAAATTACACTAAGCCATTTTTTTTTGTCTCTCGAGCTGATTGGAGGTAGCATTTAAACAATCTCGTTTATGTACGAGCGCTTTGTGAACAGCGTCAAAGGTAAGGCTTGTTTTTTTCAGCACTGTAGACAATCACAGATATGTCTGTTGAGTGTGTAAATGTAATGGTCAATCAGAAGTGATGAATATACTTCTGTCATGTTCTATCATTTCTACATACGTTTTCTTTGTTTTTGCAAGGTGATTGCAATTTTTGATTCATTTTCATGATATTACATTAGTAGTACCTTGTAAATATGACTTTAAATGTTCCTTTTGTGTTTATTTAGTAAAATCTTTTGACCAGCTTTTTTGAAGGCAGAATTAAGATCTTTTTCACATCAAATGTTGGAGCTGCACGAATCTGGTTAAATTGAGAATAACGATTTATTTCGAACAGAGATCACGATTCTCCCACGATTCTGAATAGACACCTAAACAAAATAACGTGTAATTTATGCTGCGTTCAAGTCCTCCTGGGAAGTTCGTACGTACGAGGTGGGAAGTCGTGGTTACGACGTGAGGTGCGTTCAAGTCAGTTTCATCGGAACAAAATGGCGGTGTACCTTCTTTTAACGAATTACATGAAAATACAGCAATGTTTAACTCTGCTAATAAAAAAAAAATGAAGAACAAAGAATGAGGTGTGCATCAGGTGTGTTTTTCTTTTTATGTTTTTATTAGCTTATGAAGCCAATGTAAACTCTAACATTAGGTATAGTTTTTATATTACAATGATATCATATTTTGTGCAGAGAGCTTGCTTTATAAATGAAAAAGCCTTACAATGTCATTGAGTAAACATTGAAATTCAATTAAAATTTACCGTCAACAGATGCTGAATGAACGTTTCTCACTGACACGCCCCCAACTCGTACAGATCGGGGCTTAAAGAAAATCCCGAGCTCCCCACTGGTATTTACGACATTGTGGTGGCGTTCAAGTGCGTTCAACTCGTAATTACGATCTATTCGAGATGACTTGAACGCAGCATTTACTAGAGGTTCTGACAGTGTTAATAGCTGCAGTCTATTTAAAATGAATGAATTATTAAAAAATAAATAAAAACTGATTCATGAATGATTCACTGACTCATATATTGGATAAATCAACATTTTTGAACGAGTAATTCACTTTTTAAAGGAGTAGTTAAATTTCAAAAACAAAAAACAAACAAAAACTTAGCTGATATTTTACTCACCCCCATGTCATCCAAGATGTTCATGTCTTTCTTTCTTCAGTCGAATTAAGGTTTTTGATGAAAACATTCCAGGATTTTCTCCATATAATGGACTTCATTGGGAACCAAACTGTTCAACGTCCAAATTAGAGTTTCAGTGCAGCTTCAAAGGGCTTTAAACGACACCAGACGATGAATAAGGGTCTTATCAAGCGAAACGATCGGTAATTTCAAAAATAAAATAAAACAAGTTTAAGTTTTGTAAGCACAAATGCTCGCCTTGCTCTGTTCTGTGATGAGTGTTTGTGACTCTCCTGTTCAAATCTTTTTTCGAGTCATGACTCGAAGGGTCCTAGACAAGACCCTTATTCATCGTCTGGTGTCGTTTAAAGCCCTTTGAAGCTGCAATGAAACTCTCATTTGGACCTTGAACCGTTTGGTTCCCAATGAAGTCCATTATATGGAGAAAATCCTGGAATGTTTATCAAAAACCTTGATTTCTTTTCAAATGAAGAAAGAAAGACGTGCACATCTTGGATGATATGGGGGTGAGTAAATTATCTTGAGGGCATTTTAAAATTGTTTTATATGAGTGACACACAAAACCAAAGTCTCCAAAACCATAGCAATGAGTCAAAAGGTAGGTATCGTTTGAAAGAACACTTCAAACTTTTAGAAAACATAAAATTGCACTAGGACATTCGCATGCAGAGAAACTGCTAAAGAAAATATGTATATATATATATATATATATATATATATATATATATATATATATAATTATGATTTTCATATCTTTCTTGCTTGACATTTAATATCTCGGGAAGGAAATATGGTAGGGGGAATTTTGTTTTAGTGAAGTTCTCCTAAATGTGAGCTGCATCTGGATAAAATTTTGTGGTCATAGCATACCGTAATTAAAAGTTACAGTATTTGGAACAAAGGTAGCTTTTTTGTTCAGTCTTTGACGCCCCCTAATGGGCATTTTTAAAATTGATCAACGCAATAGATAATGTTCATTTTGGGCTCATTTTAATTGTAATATGCTGTAAAAATTTATCTGTGAATGTTTCATGAGCTCTATGATGTTTTTGACACATTGCAGTACAAAAAGATTTTTTATAGATTATGAAAAAAATATATTCTAAATATAAATTATAAATATATTTATCAGCAAATAACTCAGCACTACTTAGGAGTAAATTAAACTGGCCACAACCATTTTAAAGTTCAGACTCTAAGCTTTCAAATGACACCTATTTTGAGTTGATCAAGGTAGTAATTTTGAAAAATATGAATATTTTTTCAATTCAGCTAGGTGGCGCCAGCGGGCGGTCGGGGGGTGTTCAGATTTAAAGAATGATTCCACGACAAATCATTTTTTTTAACAGTCACTTATAGCCACCTACTGGTGTAACGATCATCATCGAAACAATAATTATTTGAAGTGCCATGTTACTTTCAAAAGGTGATTCATTTGCTCTATTTTGATCAATACCTTAGACATGAGTATTTATATTTGAGCTATAAAGTTTTATCCTATTACTTCTGTGATAATATGAATATTTGTGATAGAAGAAATGAAACTGTATGGTTGAAAAGACTATGGTATTAAAAGACCTATACTATTCATGACAAGTGCTCTCTCTGGCTCAGCGGCAGCACCGACGCAGATTTGAATGATCCAGTGTGATTTTGTTAAAGGGATAGTTCACCCTAAAAAAGTGACAACCTTTTTGTAGTCAAGATTGAGTGGCTCAATCTTAAGTTTGAAACAACTATTCATTTCCTTCTCTGTGGGCCTCTAGTCAGTTAGCGTAGTGTGATAGCGTAGAGCTACGTCACACGTAGGCTCACTATTGGCTGACGCTGGACATGTGTGTGATGCATGTGACATACAACAACAGAACCTTACGCTGTTACTCTAGTGAACTCACTCGAGGCCCACAGAGAAGGAAATGAATAGTTGAAATAAAGTCGTTATTTCGGGGGTTTTTTGCGCACAAAAAAGTATTCTTGTCGCTTGATAAACTTAGGATTGAGCCACTGAAGTCACTTGGTCTATTTAAACGATGTTTTTAATAACTTTTCGGGGAACAAGTTTCAATCCCTGAAGAAGCCCATGGAGGAGTGATCCAGCTCTCAGATTTCATCAAAAGTATCTTAATTTGTGTTCCGAAGATGAACACAAATTAAAAGTCTTACAAATTAAACGTCTGAAAGTCTTACGGGGTTGGAACAATATGAGGGTGAGTAAATACTGACCGAATTTTCATTTTTGGGTGAACTATCCCTTTAAGTAGACACAGGCGAATCGTTTTCATTTAGGTTTCATTTTCATTTTTGTTTTCATTTTAGCAAACAAACTAATTGTAGCTGAACAATCTATTCACACAAATCTAATTATTCAGCACGTTTTCATCATCGAACATAAAATGATGTATGTTTTGTGTGAAAAAGGTTCTTACCTTAGGATTAAAGGTTAGGGTTACATGTTTGTGGTAACCAGAGGACGTGAAAGAGACCTGTGGGATTTTGATGTCATACTGGGACTGTGAAAGTGATGTTTGCAGCATCAACACATAGCTCTGCAACAAAACAATAAAATGAAATGAATGAAAATGACCAATTTTTAAGCTGGTGGAAAGTACTGGCAGAATAATATGAATTTTGAGTTTCTAAAAAATAGTCGTTTAGATGAAATGACTCATTGTAAATAGAATAGAGGTGATAAGTAATGATCTACCTCTCCATCACGTGGTAGGGAGGCAAAGTGGAAGAACAGGGACTGGCCTAGAGACACAGTCTGGAAGGGACTGTCAAGATTGTCACTCTTGTAGAGCTTCACCTTTAGAGAGGGAGGAACAACAATGACTTCAAGACTTCATCAAATATGGGAAAAATGAGATTTAGAGTTACTGTACCTACCCAGAGAGTGGGAAGATGTTCAGGGGAAGTGATAACATTGCCACTCAGATCAAACTGGTTGATCTGTCTAAAGGCAATAATGTTTATTCCTTCAATGTCAGTGTTGCCCACCTAAAACAGTCAAAAAATAAGTAAATAAATGAATGAAAACTTCATATCCACCTTTTTCCTAAACAAACAGCAAGCAAACATCCGTCAGTTTGACTGAATGAGCTGTAAAATCTCCTTCAGACGTCAGGAGAATAACGTAATGCTTGGTATTTTGATGTGACGTGATATAACAAGAATATCTATGGCAAGAGCTCTTTTCAGTCTGAGCATTCATTTCCTCCTGCTTATTTTCTTTTGCATTTCACTATAACAGTATGAAAAATGCTCTTCAGATTTAATTTATTATATATATCCCATGAATAATTCACTGGAATACACAAGAAATCTCTTATTTTCTCCCCAAATCCTCACAACCCTTCCCATGTTTGATTTCTTTTCACACGGATGCTTTAATCAAAATGACTGAAATCAATTTAAAAAAAATATTTTAATCGCTCAAAGTTCCAAAGGTGCACTGTCACATTTTTAGTGGCATCTATTGGTGATGTTGCCAGTTTGAGTTACAGTGGCCCGACGGGAAAAGACATCTTCGTCTGTGACAGCAGAGAGTAGCCATTTAAGCAATGAGGTTTCTTTACAAAATAAATTAAGAAATAAGGTTTATTTAATTATTCAGTAAACACGATAAGTCATTGCGAATATTATTGTTACTTGTTCATCAGTGTGTCAGTCTTTTATTCGCATTTGTCCATTTAGAACTACTGTAGAAACATGTCGGCGCAATTCAAATGTAAGGGAACCTGCGGTGTATGTAGAAAGAAATTAAATTCTAGGAATTCGAAGCTAATAAAAACATAACGGTTCATTCAGCAAGGTCTTTATTCACCACTGAAAACATAGTTATGTTAATGCATTTCTGTCAACAGATCATCTGAAATATTACACAATGCACCTTTAATGCAATGTGCAGACATATACACTCACCGGCCACTTTATTAGGTACACCTGTCCAACTGCTCGTTAACACTTAATTTCTAAGCAGCCAATCACATGGCGGAAACTCAGTGCATTTAGGCATGTAGACATGGTCAAGACAATCTCCTGCAGTTCAAACCGAGCATCAGTATGGGGAAGAAAGGTGATTTGAGAGACTTTGAACATGGCATGATTGTTGGTGCCAGAAGGGCTGGTCTGAGAAACTGCTAATCTACTGGGATTTTCACGCACAACCATCTCTAGGGTTTACAGAGAATGGTCCGAAAAAGAAAAAATATCCAGTGAGCGGCAGTTCTGTGGGCGGACATGCCTTGTTGATGCCAGAGGTCAGAGGAGAATGGCCAGACTGGTTCGAGCTGATAGAAGGGCAACAGTGACTCAAATAACCACCCGTTACAACCAAGGTGGGCAGAAGAGCATCTCTGAACGCACAGTACGTCGAACTTTGAGGCAGATGGGCTACAGCAGCAGAAGACCACACCGGGTGCCACTCCTTTCAGCTAAGAACAGGAAACTGAGGCTACAATTTGCACAAGCTCATCGAAATTGGACAATAGAAGATTGGAAAAACGTTGCCTGGTCTGATGAGTCTCGATTTCTGCTGCGACATTCGGATGGTAGGGTCAGAATTTGGCGTCTACAACATGAAAGCATGGATCCATCCTGCCTTGTATCAACGGTTCAGGCTGGTGGTGGTGGTGTCATGGTGTGGGGAATATTTTCTTGGCACTCTTTGGGCCCCTTGGTACCAATTGAGCATCGTTGCAACGCCACAGCCTACCTGAGTATTGTTGCTGACCATGTCCATCCCTTTATGACCACAATGTACCCAACTTCTGATGGCTACTTTCAGCAGGATAATGCGCCACGTCATAAAGCTGGAATCATCTCAGACTGGTTTCTTGAACATGACAATGAGTTCGCTGTACTCAAATGGCCTCCACAGTCACCAGATCTCAATCCAATAGAGCATCTTTGGGATGTGGTGGAACGGGAGATTCGCATCATGGATGTGCAGCCAACAAATCTGCGGCAACTGTGTGATGCCATCATGTCAATATGGACCAAACTCCCTGAGGAATGCTTCCAGCACCTTGTTGAATCTATGCCACGAAGAATTGAGGCAGTTCTGAAGGCAAAAGTGGACCCAAAACGTTACTAGCATGGGGGACCTAATAAAGTGGCCGGTGAGTGTATTACTACAGTAATATTTAACAAGTCCGTACTGCTGTGGAAATAATCAATCTTTTGTGGTTATTCATGGTCTGCTGTAGTAACTTATTAATACTTTTACACTTTTAAATTTCCTTTAAATGTTTGATGGTTGAAGGGTGAGTAGAATAATGTCATAACATTGTACCCAGTTTATGAAAATACATATTTTGGCATTCAGTGAGCAATATATGCAATAATTTCCACAAAGTGTCATGTGGCGTGGATAAAATATGTAAAAAATCAAATAAAACCCATAACGTCAAATAAATTCCAATGCTCACCTCAATGGTTTTGTGTGGTGGCAATGCTCTCTCTATGTGATCATTTCCTTCTTCTCTCAGCTGAATATTGTAGTTACACCCAGGCTGACAATGAACAAAGAAAGGCAATCTTAAAACTTAGTTTTAGTGAACATTTGTCAGTTGTATTGTTTATCTGAAGAGTAATCAAGTAAAGTCTCACCCGCAAGCCTCTGAGTCTAAAGCGTCCCTCTTCATCAGTAACCGTGTCCTCGCTGTACATGCTGCACTCTCCCTGCCCCACTGCCTCCACAGAAACACCCTGCTCCGCATCGCCACCTATTGACTGCACTGTTCCATAGCAGCTAAGATACGTGCCAAAATATACAAGTAAAAAAAATTTACTTCACAACGGAATGAGCATGTTTCGAAAATTACATTTAGAAACAAGAAAAAAGGAGAGACTGACTTGAAGAAACCTGCCTGTAAATCTACCTGAAAAACTATGCAGTGTAAAGGCCATTGCACACTGAGTACGAAATTTTCGTATGCGTATTTTCGTGTTCGTCAGCCTAGAAACCTTGCACACCGAGTCCGTTGCGTATTTATTAAAGCTTTGCGGGAAAAAACGCAAAAATACCAAATGGATTCGTCAAGCAGTGAGGATGATTTTGTTGCCCTCTCTCTTATTGACAAGAAAAGAAAGAGAAAATATTACGTCCATCCAATCCTGAAATTGCGCCGAGAGGAAGGAGAGTTCCACCTTATCAAGGAGTTGCGAATTTATCCTGAGCGATTCAAAATTTACCTCAGAATGTCAGTGGGACAGTTTGATACTTTGTTAGCGATTCTGGAGCCACATATTAAAAACAAGACCACCAATTTCCGTGAACCAATCGATTCTGAACGGAGACTGGCGTGTCTGGTATGGACCAGGTATGGACACACACACACACACCCGCACGCGGCCCGGTGGAAGCACTGGGCAGACAGAACAGCTAGGCTGTTATTGTGTATATATTGTGTATATATTGTGCCCAAATAATACATTAGTTATCGAATTGGCTGCTCAATCACACCTTATTCGATCCTAAATTTCAATCTGATTGAAAGGGGAGGTTTATTAATTTCATAATCCAATAAAGAGAAGAGAACATAAACACTCGATCGAATTGAAAACCGAAACTGAAAGCACGGCGCATATGTGCAATGATTTGAGGACGAGCTCCCCCCGGCCCTGAATTGTCAAAAGACCTCCCAAAATGCTGGCTCTGGATGCGAAAAACGCAGAAAATCGAACCCGATCCGATTAATTTTATGACGGACGAAAGTTTCGGAGGCGGTGTGCAAACGTGATTGACATAAATGAGGTCGAATTTTTTTTTTTAACGTGCGAAAATTTCGGATGCGAATTTTGCACTCAGTGTGCAATGGCCTTAACAAGGACAAAAGCTGTTTTAAACGCAAAGGACAAACACCAAAAATCGATTTGATTTAGTTAACAGAAGTTATTTGATGAATAAAATCTATTTATGACTTTCATGACAGCAGAGCTGCCAACGTTTGACCTTTAGCTTGACGCGAGTTCGAATCCGCCTTTTGACGAACATGAGACGTAAAATGTATAAACTAACATGAAGGTCTCTAGCGTTATATTTTGCCAATGAACTAAAAAACGAAACCATGATATGGCTTTTTGCCTTAAAACAGCACAATACTTTAAGAATATGCATTCTGTTGGTGCTGGGTGTTTTTAGAGAAACATTGAAAAACATTTTAGAGCACTTTGCTCACGCGAACACGGAGCAGTTTTTCCTGTGAGTGACACTGGAAAACCCATAGTGGATTTAATCGGAGTAATAACAGAACGCTTAGAGTGCAGAGAGGAATTGGCTTTGACTCCAGTCCTGGTTTTGGGTCCAGACCGTTAGTAGCTCAACATCTGTCTCGCATGCATGATCGCTCTAGACTAGACTAGATATTTTAACTAATTTGTGGTAAAACTAGTCGATCACGAGTGGCTCAACTGGTGAATTTATAGATAAACTTATCTTTCAGGTATTTTGCCGACTGGCTTGACACTTTAGCGTGAGAAATCGGAGGTGTGGCGTGAGAGCATGAGAATTGGCACAATTGCGTGAGTCTCACGCTCAATGCGTGAGAGTTGGCAGCCCTGTTGAAAGCAATCCAGACTTCATAGCATTTTTACACAAGTGCCTCACATTGTAGCTTTGCAGGAAAGTTTCTACAAGCGTCTTGGAGAGGTTGCTGAAGATCTTCTTAATTTAGTCTCAGTTTTTTTTCATGTAATGACAGACAGACTATGACGGTAAGATCATATCTCCATGTGGAGAATATCGGCTGTTTTCAGACTACTTGTGCATATAAATATCTCACTGGATTATTACAAATAATGACAAAAGGAATGTCTTGAAATGTGAACTGATATTTCCCACTGAAATACTACAGCAAAAGATATAAATGGCATAAAACCATTTTTTTCCCCTAGTGAAAATACTAACATGCACTTACACACAAAATTTGACTTTTACGCAGTACTGTATGCATATATATGCTGCTTTGTACTAGGCATTTTTACTGCCAGTGCAGACTGTAACACTTGTGAATTGCTGACCTGTAAGCAGTTTTGAAGCCAGTGATAGGAATATGGAGGACTTGTCCTTCCTCTACTGTGATCATTTGTGCCGAGGGCTCAAAGCGGAACTCCTTCATCATGGGCTTGAAATAGTACTGGCCAGGACTCTGAGATGGAGGGAGGAGAGATTAATCATCATAGTATCATCATAGTGTTCATCAAAAACATTCATTTCTTTTGACTTAAGAAAGAAAGATATGGACATCTTGGATAACATGGGGGTGAGTAAATTATCAGCAAAAGTTTTTTTTTCAAAGTGAACTAATCCTTTAACGGTCTTAATTGCTATATGTTTTAAAAAGACTGGGCATAGAGGAGCTACAATAATGTAACTATGTGAAAAAATTAGGGCTGTGCAAAAGTTAATTGCGATTAATCGCATCCAAAATAAAAGTCTGTGTTTACATAATATATTTGTGTGTGCTGTATATAATTATTTTGTATATATAAATACACACACATGCATGTATATATTTAAGAAAATGTGTTATTCATATATAAAATATTTATATAATATAGATTATGTATTTATATATATATATATATATATATATATACAGAGTTTAAGCGCAAAAAATTCGCTTAAATATATACATGCATTCATAGGTATTTATATATACAAAATAATTATATACAGCACACACAAATATATTATGTAAACACAGACATTTATTTTGGATGCGATTAATCGCAATTAACTTTTGCACAGCCCTAGAAAAAATATAAATTTTTTTGAACATTAAAACATGTTAACATATTCTATTACATCCAATATACTTTGAAACTTTGAAAATAGCATCATATGACCCCTTTAATGACAGACTACAGCAGGTATATTAGGCTTCTGTCACTTTAAGAGCTAATGCACGGATCCAATATACTCCTACACACGTGTTTAGGCGCGTATCCGAAACCCACTTGCTTATCCGCGTTTGGCTCTGACTCGGAGCACACACACAGAAAGCCGCCTGGGGAACAGTGTCTCTTTTGGAGCTTAATGTGCTTTTAATAACACGGTTTAATATAAAACCCATCCCACAGTTTAGCAACAGTAGACTGCATTTTACAACACTCACATATTTGGGCTGATTTAGATGATAAGCTTTGGTTTTTAGGGAGGAATGAAAGCATAAGGTGCACTGGATAGAATGTGGCACAATAATAATTTTACCTTGATTATCTTGTTTTCATAATCGTTCAAAAGCCAAATTCAAAAATCAATTATGATTAATCACACAGTCCCAGGGAAACAATGACAGAATTTTTGGTTGGGGGAAAAAAAAAAACAAAAAAAAAAACGATTCCTTTAAAACTGTATATTTTTTCTGTATAAACTTCTACACAAATGCGATTGACACATCAAAAAGATGAACAGTCACTGAAAAGACAGTACCAGGTTGTTGAAGGTGAGGAGGCCAGTGTCCTGAGTGAGTAAGTTTGAACGGAAGCTGGCTCCACTGAGAGACAGCAGAACCCCTGAGAGAGGAACACCATCCTCTGCCTTTATCTGAGGGGCAAGAAAAAAAATCTTGAACAAAATTAACCTTTTGTTTCCTAGAAATGAAAATACAAGATGAAATGTGATCAACTAAGCTTATGAGAAGACGATAATATAACACTAACCTCAAAAGTGACCCCTGCCAGGGCAAACGCTTTGAAGTCTCCTGTCTTTCCCTCCACTGGAGTCAGGACAAAGCCCTCTTTACTAGCACTGATGTCATACAGAGAGTCACTATGTAGGGGTCCAACACTGGTTTCCAAGGGATAAAAGGATTTTTCAATTTTTATTGATTTGAACGCTAGAGTGCACTTAGATTTTCAACCACAATGACAGCACTTAATTTTAAAATGTGCCAATAGTTATTCACATTCTAAACCATACTTTTACGCTAATATGCACTATTAAATAAATAGATGAGAACTATTAAAGAGATACTCCACTTTTTTTGGATATAGGCTCATTTCGCAACTCCCCCAGAGTTAAACAGTTGAGTTTTTACCATTTTCGAATCCGTTCAACCGATTTTCTGATATTTAGAAGAATATCAGTAACCAGACAGTTTCTGGTCTCATTGACTTCCATAGTATATTTTTTCCTACTATGGAAGTCAATGAGACCAGAAACTGTCTGGTTACCGATATTCTTCTAAATATCAGAAAATCGGCTGAATGGATTCGAAAACGGTAAAAACCAAATGTTTAACCCTGAGGGAGTTGTAAAACGAGCCTATTCCCAAAAAAAGTGAAGTATCCCTTTAAATAAATAAATGCGGTATGTTCGTGAAAAAGGTGAGATACCTGTAGGATCCGGTTTCATCCGTGAGAACTGTAATGAGAGGGTTAGTAGTTCCACTCTCCTTAATGGAGATTTCCACACCCTCCAGTGTAGGTGACACCTGCCCCGTGAGGAACAGCCCTGCCCTGCCAGCAATCTCCACCATTTGGCCTGGACAGTTCTCTGTCAGAACAAAGGATTGTATTACAGGTTTAGATAAACTGGGGTAAAACTGTAGAAGAAGTTTCTTACATTCTATGATAGACCCATGGGTTGAAAGTTTGAAAATACATAAAAAAAAAAACAATTTATCAATTTACAATTGATATATGATATGTAAATATTGGATATTATATTCATCATATATATTGGATATTACTTGGTGTGCTCACAATTTATGAGCACACCAAGTAATATCCAAATGCCATTTTTCATGTTGAATTTAGTAAAACCCCAATTAATAACCATCAACAACAATTTATAATTCTCATAAGCATCTAGATCAGGTGTGTCCAAACCTGCTTTAGGAGGGCCATTTTCCTACAGAGTTTAGTTCTAACTACATCCTGAACCAGCTAATCGAGGTGTTTTTGAATTTCCGTTGTTTCTCACTCTTTACTTTTAGTAAAACGCACCCTCAAAGGAATAAAAAAAACTCATAATTTACTCATATTTTTCAAAACATCAAATTAATCCAGGTTTGGAACAACTTGAGAAAGAATTAAAATTTTTGGCTGAACTATCCCTACGAATATGCAATGTTTTGTGGTAAAGTTGTTCCTATACAGGTACTGCCCCAGTGACAAGCCGTTGTTCCCCTAAAGGTACATTTTGCTATATAAACCATTTCACAAGATGTAAACAACACTGGTCCAGAAGCACTTCCTGTTTCAGTTTTTTAACACTACATAAAAGCTGGGATAAAATACAACCAACAGAACATATAAAACGGAATCAAAAAGTTAAACAAACATCTTTAAGATGTTTTCTTTACATGTGAAATAAAGAAAACAGTTACAAACTGAAACAGGAAGTGTTTCTGGACCAGTGTTGTTTACATCTTATGAAATGGTCTATAAGTGTGGATTTGCTTTTGATATAGCTTGACAAATGTTAATTCAATCCTTGGTGTCAATAGAACTTGTCTCCAGTTTGTTTTTTATTTGTTGTGAAAGTGCTTGGACACAAAATGCATTTATTATCATAATATAAAAAGCTTAAAAAAGGGTTCAGAAGTTTGTATTGCACTCTAACCTCCAGTGATTGTAGCCTCTACTTCAGGAGGGTAAAACAGAAATTCTTTGGATGAAGGTGTGACAGTGATCTTCTCCCCAGCCCTGAAATAACCAACACAGTCAATATATAAAATGAATACCAAGAAATACATGACTGGTCTAAAAAGACAAGGTAATACAATTTATTTATTTATTTATTTATTTTAACAATTTTTTCCAAAAGCCAAAAGTACACTTTGGCCGTCCACATTCCATGTCGGTCTGTGCATTGTCCTTGTGATGTAATTTTAATCATCAGGAGGGTCTGTGGATGTCTGCGCACACTGTCCATGTGCAGCCGGAATTTTGTTCAGGGAAGTTTTGCAGAATACCCTCAAGCTACTGTAGTACATTATTTTATTACATAAACAACTATAAGTTTTTTTAATTGTCAGATTTAGTAGGTTTTATATTGAGAATTTCCATGACCAGCGCTTAAAACAAATTCCACTAGATGGCGAATGTGTCTTTCCATGCTAACGGCCAAATGAGCATACGGAACTAGGGGTGTGCCGGTTTCAGAATAGGTGATGACGGTTATGAAGTGAGTCAAATGTGGCGGTTCGTAACTTACCGGTAATGTTGTCGGGGGAGGGGATGGGGCGTTGCAACGTTCGTCTGTTATAGGACAACTTACTTTGAATAAACGAGCAGACACCGATTAGCTACTTGCTCTACGTTCATTTAAAATGAACATCAAGACAACTAGCAGTGAATGTGTTTTCCGTTAAATTAATATTAAAGCACCTAAAAGCCATCACAAAGAACTGGCAAAAGTAATGATTACGAATATGTAAAATATAGCAAGGAGATATTTTAATGTGTTTTCTTTGTCAGTGTCTGCCAAAGATGAAGTTGACAATGGTGACTCGCGATCTTCGCAGTAGTGAATACGCCAGAGAAAAATGCACATTTCACTCAGACTGCATAAGTAGAGAGCAGTCTGTTTTCTTTCGTTTTGAATTGTTCTGTTTAAAAGTACACATGTCTGTGAGGCAAGTGGGCGACCTTATACGCTGAGATTCGGTTCATTTATGAGACGAGCTCCAGTTCACACGCCGGCGCCTCTGTTTCGTGATTATCTACCGTCTGCTTTATTTACTATTTATTTATTAAAACCAGGCAATTGGTTGATGAAACATTGAATAAAATTAAGATACAATTAATACAAAACGAAATTCAATTTAAAGAAAAAAAATGTGCTTTCGGTTTGATGTCTCTGTGAAAAGTTTTAATGCTTTCAGAGCGGTCATGTTCGTAACGGAGAGCTGTCACGTTCGTAACATTGTTTTTTTCCTCATAAATGCGACATTGTTTTTTTCCTCATAAATGCGAACACGAAAAATAAAATAAAATGAACATTTTATGTTCAGTGTAGACTACAGTTAAGCTAGTCATTATTTGTATTCTGAATACGTAACAACTAGAGGTAGACCGATTAATCGGTCGGCTGAT
Organism: Cyprinella venusta; assembly: GCA_038021265.1. Classification (NCBI taxonomy): domain Eukaryota; kingdom Metazoa; phylum Chordata; class Actinopteri; order Cypriniformes; family Leuciscidae; genus Cyprinella; species Cyprinella venusta. The sequence goes on from CM075868.1 coordinate 12,866,302, forward strand.
TAATAGGCAGATTTTTGGCATTTTTTAACATAATCGGCATCGGCCAATATCCAAGTATATCAAGCCGATTATTAGGCAGGCGCATCTGTGGCAGCCTAGTGTTGTCGTGGAACACGTGTTTGACGCACGCTACCGCTAGAGTAATTTTCCAGCTGAGTGAGCAGCAGAAATACATTATTGTTAGAAGTTATATTAAATAAAATATAATAAATCTTATATATAAAAAATTAAATCATTTAAAGTTTTATTTTCTCCTTTTTAGTGATAATTAGGTTATGTCCATTTGTCTTTGTCCGTCAACAAACAAAACAAACCAAAAATACATGTTTCAGGACATTTTGAGAGGATATGAGAGGATGAAATGTTTTTGTTGAGAAAGTTTGTCTATGTTAAGTAATTATCATTTCTTTTACATTTTATCTTTCAAATAGAGGTTAAAAACCAAGCAAATATCGGCCAAAATAATCGGCCGACCCGGATTTCAAAAGATCGGTATCGGCGTGAAAAAAACCATATCGGTCGACCTCTAGTAACAACGGTACATGTATTCCTGTACTACCAACACTAAAATTAGTAGCATATATAATCTTATCTGCAAGATATTTTAATAACACGGTTTTGGCAGTTATAGAGTTCTAATGATAGTGTTCAACTATAACCGTCAGTCTCACGGTTATATAATAACCGTCACACCCTAGGGACATGGAAAATTAAAGGACAAGTTCGGTATTTTACAATTAAAGCCCTGTTTTAAGATCGTCCCTGATGAAATAGAATAGTTAAGATTGTTTTTGAGACAAATGCTCCTGTCACGAGGATTTTTGGATTCTGTGTTAGTACCCCCCCACCTTTATAATGAAAGCATAGGTGCACTCGAACAATCATTCATAAAAACGCATAAAACTTTAGTTTACAAAGACGTGAAACTCACCGAGTGGTCTGGGGTGTTCACTGATATGCTCATACAAAAATCGCTGCAAAAGATGCTTTCCAACAGGTTTTATCGTAGTTTTTGTCCAAGTCCATTTTACAGTACTTCCTATTTTCGGTTGAAGTCCACAGTAGTCAATTGTCGAGTTCACGTGCGCGATCATTGGTAACTTGATAACTAAGGATCGCGCACGCAAACTTGACAATTGACTACTGTGGACTTCAACCGAAAATAGGAAGTAAAATGGACTTGGACAAAAACTAGGATAAAACCTGTTGGAAAGCATATTTTGCAGCGATTTTTGTGTGAGCATATCAGTGAACAACCCAGACCACTCGGTGAGTTTCACGTCTTTGTAAACTAAAGTTTTATGCGTTTTTATGAATGATTGTTCGAGTGCACCTATGCTTTCATTATAAAGGTGGGGGGGTGCTAACACAGAAACCTAAAATTCTCGTGACAGGAGCATTTGTCTCAAAAACAATCTTAACTATTCTATTGCATCAGGGACGATCTTAAAACAGGGCTTTAATTGTAAAATACCGAACTTGTCCTTTAAACATACCTGGGCTTTAAACTGGTAGACAGAAGTGATAAATTATAGTAAACATTCCTCAAAAGATCTTACTTTGCCCAATAGGAGAATTCATAGTGGAATGGCTCATGGAGTTCATCTGGTTTCTCCTCCACAGGAAGGCTCTTCTCCTCTGCTCTTTCTTCTCTCTCCTTCCTGCGGGCAGCTATTTCCAGAAGCTGCTGCTCTCTTCGCTCTTCCTCGTTTGAGCGCAGGGGCCCCAGAACCAAAGCAGGCTCACTCTCAATGGAAGATCTGTCAAAATAAAAAAAAAAACAAATAATAAAGGGATTTTACCTTTAACCTGTTAGAAAGCAACACACAGACTTGCTTTATACTTTTAGAAATGCAATAACAATGTTCCGCCGCACTCACTTGATGGTGACCGTGACATCCAGCATCTTATCAGTGGTGATTAGTCCTGTCATGTGGTGTCTGACAGCAGTCAGGGTTAAGATGCTTGGAGCAGACCTAAGGAACATGATGAATAAAACCCCCTGTGGATTAGACTTCCTTCAATAATGTCACACAACAAGCAAATACTTCAAAAGAACCGGATCAAAGGATTTAAAAAGCAGTGGGAACTACTTTGATTTTAATAAAAAGCTTGGCACCGGCAGTCACATACGTGTTGTAGGTGTAGTAATCCTGTTCAAACTGGTGACAGGAACGTGGAGTCACTTTATAAACACCTTAGATTGAAAAGAAATATGTTAAGTGCTTTAGCCTCTATAAACTTCCCCAACAAAACTGAAGGATAGACTGAGCTCACCAGGTTTGGACAGACAGAAGCGATTGACTCCTTTGGACAGATTGTAAATGCCAACGTTCTCTGGTGAACTGCCATCTTGGAAAAATTCCTAAAATTATAGACAAGTAAGGCATCACAGTCATCATTACCGTTTTCGACTAATAACAGCGTATTCTGGCAACTATGTGTTCAGTCATCATTAAATAATGATTTTTTTCAGGCCTCACCAGAGTAATGGCATGGGACAGTGAGCAGCGCAGCAAGTATCCAGTTTGTCTGAACTCCACTCCTTCTACATATGAGTCAAGTACATCGATCTCCACTGACTTATGCTTCCAGCACCACTCTTCTTGGGTGATAGACACTGTGATAACCAGAGGTTGTTAATCTTTTTCTTAAACTGAATCTCTATACTGCTGAAAGACTGCACGATTTCCAAAAACCACAATATGATTAACCTATAATATATTCCAATATAATTAAACGTCAACATAAATATAAACATACAAGCATATGCACATATGGAAAATGGAAAAGCGGTACAAATGTATTTTGTGTTAGATGTGTGTAGTACATGGATTCCGCAAACAAATTTTATCAATGGATTTTTAAAAAGTGGTGGGGGGTAAAACTGAAATTTGGCCAAAAACTGATGGGAACACGCAAATGATATTCTCTACTAAAAATAATTTAACATTTAGTATTATTGTTTTCATTAAAACACATTTAGAGACATTTTGTAATGAAAAAATAAATACTTTTGTAAATTAACTACAAAGGGAATTTAAAAAGGGCCTTTCATATAGTTTGGACAAACTTCTGGTTTGAGGCCGAACCACATCTGATTTTATCCGATTACAGATTTAAAGGGTACATATCATGCTTTTAAATCATTCATTTTTACTTATAAATCATACATTTGTGGTCTATATAAAGCATAACTGCAATGCTTGGGTCTGAATTCCTCATTATTATAGCTCAACAGGCCCCTTTTCTACCCCTTTTCTGATGTGCTTCTGTGAGCAACCCGTTTCGAAGCGTCCCCTTTAAATAAAAAGGAGTTGCGTCTTTCCCCGCCCGCTCTCCAGGTCGCTGAGTTCATGGTCGGTTCAACTCCCCGCGTTCAGCCATTATTGTAGTTTGATAAGAGATATACGATTACTATAGTTTCAAAGAACATTTTTATTCACACGTTAACAAAATGTCAACAAAAGACTTGTCCATCAAGCGTTACGTATTCGAGCCAGAGCGAGCGATTTGAAAAAGACGACGACAAACCTGCAGAACAACGTCTTCATATGGATGCAGTGGTATGTAACGTTAAGTTAACTATGTTGTGTTATTAGTGAAAGTCGACTATATCTCTTGTTAAAACAAGCACTCTGACAAGATAAATGACTGCGGTCTGATCTTACCACTAAAAATCTGTATGATAATAATATGATAACTTGCGTTTAGAAAGCGTCAGAAAACACAGCAGCTAAATGATAGAAGGAATTTACCCCTCATTCAGACGAAGTCGATCGGCAAACCCTTCTGTATACTGGCGGAGGTTGTTGGATTGGGGATCCTTGAAGTGCTTCAGGTCACTACATCCAACAACCGAACATTTTGACTAGCCCTCTTGTAACTTCTGCATCATTGAGCTTGGACTACAAAATCGGAGCGAGAAATAATAATGGCGGATTGCTCGAAGTGTTGGACCGGTAGTCAATGTCCGTATTTGTCAGTTCCGCTGCAAATACTGTGACGTAATTGTTCAAAAAACGTAATAGACAACAGGAAAATCCGAACAGGTTGAAAAATATGACCAAAACAGAATATAAAGATATAAACGAAGCACCTGAAGAGAATAATTTCATCTTTTCTGTACTTATAAACACTCCAAATATACAACAAAATGCATTTAACTCTTTCCCCGCCAGCGTTTTTTAAAAAAGTTGCCAGCCACCGCCAGGGTTTTTGACGATTTTTGCTAAATTTCAATGGCCCGTTAAATATTTTCTTCCATGAATATATGAAGAAGCTATATATCAAAATAAAGATCTGAGCCTCTGCTTTTAGACAAAAAAAACTATTTTATTTTATCTTCATTTGTTCTTTTTTTATTGCCACTTGAACGGATGTAGGTTTTGTCAAAAACACAACATTTTGTACAAAAAACAGAGAAAAGGGCATTTTTATCAAACAAGTGCATTTTCAAGCAGAATACATTCAGATGTTGTTTTCTTCATATATAAAACTTTCCAAAATAAATTTAAAAAATAAATAAATGTAAAATATATCAAATTTAGGCACTGTAATTTGCTTTTGAGTGGTAAACAGAGTAACATTTCCCAGGATGTAAGGGGACACCACAAGTCAAGTCAAGTCACATTTATTTATATAGTGCTTTTCACAATACAGATTGCATCAAAGCAACAGTGATAACATGAAAGAAGTACAACACAGATCGATAATATTGTTAAATATTAAATATTAAATAACCCCAACTAAGCAAGCCAAAAGCACCACAACTTTTGCAGTCTCCTTCCGCAACCCCTTACGTACACAAACTCTGCATGCACAACATGCATGCAACATGCATGCATCTCTCTCACTCACTACTTCGTCCCGATCAGATTCAGAATTATCAAATAAACAGTGATCGCACTCCGAGACCATCAACACCTCCAGCACTTGATCAGCCATATACCTCTGCATTTGTATCCAGTATCCAGATATACATATCTGATATTATTGATATTTTGAGCTACATTATCACAACTCCACTTCACGTTTGAGACGCGATTGCAATCTGTTTCTTTGATCAAAGAGTTGCGTACTCTTTCAGAGCATGTGCGCGGGCCTTCTTTACCGTATACCACCTAAAACACGGATACCCGGAAAATTCCGTGTTTGGCGGGGATGCGTTTTTTTTTGAAACACGGAAAATTCCGTGTTTGGCGGGGAAAGAGTTAAGGGCTAAAAAAGTGGATTTTGCATGATATGTCTCCTTTAAATAATTTTGCCATTACAACAGATACAGATATTGGCTTCTCTGCACACCGCTAATTATCACTACTAATATTATTTTTAAAATGAGCATATATTTTGTTATAAATTATTATAACTAGACCAGATATTACTGTAAAATTTAATCATCTTTTTAATTTTACTCTCTTTCAGCTGCTCCCTGTTAGGAGTCGCCACAGCAAAATGATCAGCACATTTATTTAATAGCTTGACGCCAAATGCCTTTTTGACTTGTGCAACCCCAGTGCGCACGTGCACACACAAACACACACATTGGGGGACTTCTTGCTGTCAAGACTGGCAACAGTGACTGAGCTGAGCCCTTTTTAAAAAAAAAAAAAATAATATTACAATAGTAATTTCTGATTGCATTTCTTCAGTTTCTTACAATTTTTAATTTATTGTGTAGTAATTTATACATTGCCAAAAGACAGCAGTAGGTGAAATCTGCAGATTGACAAGGTCTAGCTTTTGAGAAACTACTCAAGGTTAAAACCCATAAGAATTTTGTCATCTTCAGAACACAAATGAAGATAATTTTGATAAATCTGAGAGCTTTCTGTCCCTCCATTGACAGTAACGTCATTGCAACTTTCAAGACCTAGAAAGGTGGTAAAAAATAGTTAAAATAGTCCATGTGGCTTCAATATTATGAAGCGACGAGAATAATTTTTGCACGCAAATAAACCCCAAAATAACGATTTTATTCAACAATCTCTTCTCTTCCATGTCATTCTCCTAGTGCAGCGCTTCTGGGTTCTACGTCGGCCGAATATTGGCCAGCATCACACACGACCAGTGTCGGCCAAAAGGGTTGGGCCAATGGACAATGTCATCGATGACACGATGTTTAGACGGCTTGACCATTGTGTATTTTACAAACTTTAAATGTATAATTTTGCAATAAATTATATGTATTTAAATGTCTGAAACCTAAAATAAACATGATGTGGTTAAAAATACTGAACAGTTGTGATATAGCCTATGACAAGCGCTGAGCGCGTCCATCTTTGGCCCCAGCGCCAGCCATAGAGCGAAAGCACGCAGTTTGAATCTGGCAGTTATGTCACGTCACTGTGCATTCACTCTTAGTGCTCAGTTGCTGCAGAGAGTGCCGAAATCAAAATTGCTCCCCCCCTCCCGATGTCTCACTGTAGACATCTCTGATGCCAAATTGGTAGAAATCGCCAAACCCTATCGGCCATTAGTGAGCCTCCGTTCTGATGTAGAATCCAGAAGTGCTGCACTATACACTACGTCAACAGCACATGAGAATGACATGGAAGTCAAATCAAATCTTAATTTTGGTGTTTATTTGCGCACAAAAAGTATTCTTATCACTTCATAACATTACTTTGAAACCCTAAAGCCACATGGACTATTTTAACAATGTTTTTACCACCTTTCTGGGCCTTGAAAGTTGCAATGACGCTACTGTCAATTAGGGCTGTCAACTTTAGTCGTTTAGTCGACTAATCGGTCGATGCTGTCTTGGTCGACTGACATTCTTATTGGTCGACCAGTTGCATTTTTTTTTTTTTTTTTTTACCAATAGAAAGAATTTTTCAATGATTTACTCCTTGATATTTATTCCTTTATAAGCAGTTATTTATTGCTGTATTCTAAATATAATTAGCCTATGTTTTGTCCCCAACTTTAAAATGCTTTAATTTAGGCTATTTTTGTAACTGCGCCACAGTTTAACGCACACACATAGTACACTCAGGAACCACACCTGTCGGCTGTGCTGCTGCTTTGCGCTCGGTAAGCGATGCTGTATTCATTCAGTTAGAACGCTGCTTGTTTTGCCTTTAGTTGACAAAATGTCCAGGAAATCTAAATCTTTTGTCTGGCTGCATTTTAAATAAAAGACGACAAGACTGTGGAGGGAGGCAACCGCGTTGCTCCATTATGAGCGCGCCATTTGAAATCGAACTTGAGTGCGCAAAAGACGTGAGCAGCCTTTTAACGGCTATATCATGCTGATTCAATAGATTGTGTTTTCTTAATATGTTTTCGTTTGTACACTTGACGCATTTGAAAACAGCCTAAATAATGCAACAAAACGAAAATAAACCTAAACGTGGTCCTACAGCCAATTATTAGGATTGTTTTTTAGGCTATTTGTTTTTTTTTATGTGTTGTTTTAAAACCCCTTGATCGTCAGGACGAAAGTTAACCCATAGCTTTGAAAGTAAAGAAGAATATAAAGCCTGTATAAACGAGAGCTTTTGTTAGGATTTTTCATTATGTGGCAGTCAGTTATATTTTTTGCAGCGTGTGATGTGGTCAGGTGCGCGATTGTGACTGTTATAGACCTAGGACAGAGCTCCTCACTTTTTGCAGTTAAAAAAAATCACTTAATTTTCAAGGAATTGTATTATTATTCTAGTTTTATTTATTTGTGATGTTTTTTCGTTTTTGTTTTATAAATGCTCAATGACAATTGTTTAAAAAAATGTTCAATCAAAACATCACGTTTTTTTTTTTTTTTTTTTTTAGTCGACTAATCGTTGCGCAGGACAAGACTTTGGTCGACTAAGGATTTCTTTGGTTGACTACAGCCCTACTGTCAATGGACAGACAGAAAGCTCTCAGATTCCATCAACATATCTTCATTTGTGTTCCGAAGATGAACGAAGGTCTTTGGATTTGGAACGACATGAGGGTGAGTAATTAATGACAGAATTTTCATTTTTGGGAGAACTAACCCTTTAAGACCAATTCACACTGCACCAACAGACTTCGACCAACACAACAAGGTAAATCACCAGATTGCAGTACGTCACTTGTCAGACATTCCACGGCCCAACAAACGGTGACTGAACATGTTTACTCGGCTAAAACTATTTGCATACACATTTAATAATCATTTTATTGCTCATTAAAATCAAAATAGGGCAAGAAAGCGCTTACCTTTGTACTTGCCGGGCAGCACATTATTGAAAGTAAAGCTGAGTGTTTCACTGCTGCCAGACAACTGGAGGTTCTGCCTCTCTCCCTGTCTGCTCACAGGCTGAAGGGTGACTGTCAGATCTCCACATGCCACTGATGGCACAATTCAATCATTGAGACAAAAACAGAAAACAAACACATCTAATCAAATTTGATAGCGTGAAGGCATGAAAAAAAATATCTCACCAAGACAGGACACAGAGCCAGAGACAGATGCTATGAACTGAGTGAAGAGAAGATCAGTGATAGGATGGTCCACCAGTGAAATATCGAGAGAGTATGGCTGAAGAGCGAGCCCAGCTTTTACGTCACTTTCAGGGAGGGTCACCTGCAGTACAGCACACAACATTTAATTAATGTGCAATTACAATAACTTTAAAAGTCAAGTGGCGTTACAATAGAAATTATCATTACCTGCAAGCTGTAGTCCCCTGGCTTGACTTGAAAGCAGAATGCTCCATGACTATCACTTTCAACTGTGCGGAAAAAGCCCTGATCCTGGGTCGAGAGAGTAACTTTGTAGTGCCCAAGCTGTTTAACAGTCTCAGGGAGACGGGTCACTAAGATGTGACCACACACACTGAACCTGAAAATGACAAAGTGGGGCAGGTTTTTTGATCAATCCAATCAAGCAGACGCCTCAAACTACAGGGCAGAGACCTAAAGTCCTTGTTCTTCCTCTGTGCTCTTCCTCAGAAAACCAGAGTTTTCTGGCTGGAACTTCTTTTTAAAGGTGAAGTATGTAAGATATTTAAAGGGCCCCTATTATGGATTATGTAGTGTGTAACATAGCTCGAAGTGAATGAAAACATCCTGCAAAGTTTTAAATCTGATAGTGCACTTAAGTTAATTAAGTTATCTTAATTAACGTACAATTAAGTTATCTTTCAAAAGTAAGAGTCTTTTAACAATTAAGTTATCGTACAATTAAGTTATCTTTCAAAAGTAAGAGTCGACTCTGAGTCAATGAAATGAATTGCTTTTCAAGAGTCAGAAGTCGTTTTGTTGTGATGTCAACATGAAACATTAACATATTGCCCTCCCACTTATTGTGTACGCAAACACCAGGGAAAAACAACCATAATGTGTCATGGATGTGACCGTTACGGGCGCTTCATATTAAATCATGTGCTTGCAGCCCCTGCCAGCAGCCATATCACCCTGTGGCCCAAGACTGGTTGCTCACTGAAGCTAAGCAGGGTTGAGCCTGGTCAGTACCTGGATGGGAGACCTCCTGAGAAAACCAGGTTGGTGCTGGAAGAGTTGTTAGTAAGGCCAGTAGGGGGTGAACACCCTGTGGTCTTTATGGGTCATAACGCCCCCAATATAGTGATCAAGACACTATACTGTCAAAAAACATGGTCCAACTGTCAATCAGTTCACCTAGAGGAAACCTGCAATTTGAACTCCTATATGATAAACATTAATATTTGTTAATGTATTTTAGCTAGGAGTTCTGTTGGTAGGAAAACCATGGTCTCTATATTGTGTCTTGAACAACAAGATGACATGGTTGTCAATATGAGAAATAATCCATAACCATTTGAAATAGAGCGATTTAGTATAATAAAGTTGAATAATTATGTAATCTTACCATAGTGGTATGGCAGATTTCAATATTTGGTGGTTTAAATGTCTGCTTGAGGTCTCTGTGCAGTTTAGTGTCGCTTTCAGATCGGGCCAGTAACTGTTTTTTCGGTAACGCTTCCTTTTACAGTCCAGTTACCCATGTAAATACTATGTACTTATTTTAGTAACTACAATTACTGGGTAATAACTAGTACTAACCCTGAACCTACCCCTAAACCTACCTCTGTTCCATGTACTTACCTTATATTAGCAGTACTTTCTAGGTAAGTACACTGTAAGTACTGTCCTGTAAAAGGAAGCGTTACCGTTTTTTCCTCATAAATGCGACCATAAAAAATAAAATAAAATGACTATTTTAACCCTTCAACCCTTGAAGAATCCAACCCTTCTCCATTCAGTGGGTAGTATTACTTTTGGTTAGTGCAGTGTAATTCACAGAATTCATAAAAAAATATGTTGCCACCTAAAACATTTTTTTGTCACGTCTAATACGCATTTATATTTCCCTCATCTAAGATATAAAAGGCATGTGTAGACTGATATTTTTTGAATGTCTGGACTCCTTTATTGAGGGATTATGGATATATAAACAGACGTTTCAATATATTGGTTTTAAATGGATTTTATGAGAATTTATATTTCAAGTTCTAACTGCAATGTCACATTAATAATGCTAGAATTGTCCCATTTTGATGTGTCAATATGTATTTACATAAAATGATACACAAGATTTAGCAAAATCTCTGACGATAGACATTTCATACAGTGATAACATCATACAACCCCAGCCCTATTTAAAAATTTGCTTTGTTTGTCACAGAAATACATACTTCAACTTCACTGACATTACTTATATGCATACTCACCCTGCAGTGATGATGTCTGGCAGCTGAGGGGTGCTGGGAGCAATCTTCACAGTGACTGGCTCAAAGAACATCAGCTCCTTGTGCGTGTTGATGGTATATGTGCCTGTGGTCATATTCTCCAATCGGAATGAACCATCTTCATTAGTTTCCACTGTGAAAGAGACCAGGGAGGAGGCAAAATATAAATGCAATGTGTTAATTTAGCATCCATTTATTTATTAAGCATGAATTGTTGGGTTCTTAGGAGTATACCCATGGATAATTATGTTAATTTTACTTAAGTGTAGCATCACAGTTACCTTTAATTTGGTTGTTAAGCGTAACTAAAGCCTCTGCAACACCCTCTCCATTGGGGCTATTCAGAACTCTGCCCATCACAGAGAATCCCATGACCCGGAATATTGGCTGAGACAAAATAGGAAAAACATGTTAGAAAACAGGTGAGGCTGCTGAGCAATTGTTTCACACATGAGTTAATTAATTAAAAATATTTTGTTTATTAATGATTTAAAGTCTATTTGAAGACCTACGTAAGCATTACTACAGTTCTTTTAATTGCTTTGGTTAAATTTTCAGAAGCAAGTGGTAAATTTCCAAAAGTTTTAGTACTAATCCTTATCCTACAACAGATCATCAAAAATGTCCTTTTTTTTAAATCAATTATGTTATGCGCAATACACAAAATAGGCGGTTCATCTATATAAACATTTCAGATTGAATATAATATCAACCGAGGGCTTACCATGGTAGAGACTGACAAATAACTGCAACTCGCTCGGAAAGTGTCAACTACTAGCCTAGAATTCTAGATGCACCCTAGTGGCAGCAAAAATTATTTCACAGCCAGTAGCTGCGTTTCCATTACCCTTCAATTAGCGCAAATTGAAATTGCGAAATGAAAATACGCTCAATGGAAACACGTCAACTTCGCAAAAACTCCCATTTATCGCAAAAAAGTTTTTACGTTCGCATGAGGAGGTTTTTCAGGCAATTCGAAAAAGGATTTTTTTCGCAAAACTGCAATGGAAACGGGTTTTGCGCATTTACAGTCACCTGACTTAGAAGACGGAGTGTATTTTAGGTCCGTGTCTGCAAATAATAATAATAACCATCATTAGCCTATTATAACATTTAGGCTACATATGTAGAAGACGCTATTATCCAAAAAAAAAGGAACAAAGTAATTTGTCACATCTCATTCATAGTACAGGTTGGACAATAATAATAATAATAGGGCTAAGACTATCACAAATAAACACTCGATTTTGTCCAATATCCAAAGAGTGTGTGCGGAGTTTGGAGGACGCACTGGATGGCAGACAGGCGCGGGTGCGCCGTGAACACTTTCATTTTCCCATCAATAGTGGAATCAACTTAAAATACTCTATCATTTCTAGTTATACAGAAAATAATAATACATTATTCGCAACTACTTTTATTTGCGTAATGTCACCATAACAAGAAAACGTTGTGCTTTTGTAAAATAACATAAAACAATCAGGCGCGCTTTATGATCTTCGTGAACTGGAGCGCGAGAACTGAAACAATAGCCTTTATAGACTAAAGCCTTAAATGTCTACTTTAAAAAGAACAAATTCGAATCATAAACTAATACCTTCTGATTATGTAATCCGTATGAAAGGTGCAATGGAAACACCGTCACTTCGCAATAGTTTTTTATCAACATTTAGAAAATATCGCAAAAGTTTTGCGCCTAGTGTGGTCTAGCAACTCTCCATAGACGTTTTAGCTGGAAAAACCAAACTCTGGTCAGGCCAATCACATTGTGTATAGAGTCGGCGACACTGCTACTTGAAAACAAAGAATGGCTGCTGCTGGCGAACAGCTGTCTTTCGATTCGGCTTTAACCGCTACTCTGGATGATTTGAACTTAAGCTTTTCTTTGAAACCAGAACAAAGTACGGCAATTGAGTCTTTAAAAAAAAGATGTGTTCGGAGTTTTGCCGACTGCATATGATGAAAGTTTAATATATCAACTTATATATGCATGGATGGAAAATGCATGGGATGGGACTCAGCCTTCACCTTCTTCGTTGCTCTGATTCGTTGTAGCGCTATCCAATTGCGTGCAGAAAGAATTTGAAAGACAACCGTTTAACCTGCCCCTCGGATTGAGCTCTGTCAATGATGAGTTCCCAGACCTAACATCTTGATGTAGGTCTGGCATGCCAGGCCAGTTAACTACACTATAGACTCAATCATTTACTGTATAATGTGTTTAACAGCAGCGTTATAGCAACAAGGCTTATTTCAAACATACTGCATATCTTGCATTATTTGCTACAGAATTAAATTATTGTAAAAAGTACTGAATCATAGTTCATATTGTTTTGTTCTGGTGATTAAACCAAATGTTCTCATAACATTTTACAATGATATTTAATGTGTTTTGAAACAATGATTCTGTGGCAAAGAAAATATGCAGGAAATACGGCAAAAGAAAATATGAGTTTTGAAAATGTACACTTGAGAAAATATTCCCAAATAGAGGTCGACCGATTAATCGGTCGGACGATTAATCGGTCGGACGATTAATCGTCCGATTTTTGGCATTTTTTAACATAATCAGCATCAGCCAATATCCAGGTATATCAAGCCGATTATTAGGCAGGCGCATCTGTGGGCAGATGGGCAAATATCGGCCAAAATAAATCGGCATCATTAATCTACCATCGGCCGACCCGGATTTCAAAAGATCGGTATCGGCGTGAAATAAAAACATATCGGTCGACCTCTATTCCCAAAGCAAATAAATAAACTGAATAAAATCTGTAAGAACAAGTCAGAAAATTATGAAACTCACTTGCAACATTAAACTGTTGTGTTGTACTTTGAAATCCATACGAGAAGGAGCAACATCAAAAGTAATTCTCTCTCCTCTGTAATATGGGACCTACAATCCAAGAAGAGACAAGCAAATAATCTAAGACATTTGTGCTTCATCATTACAAATGATTTAACTTATAAAAAAGACAGCATGATATGTCAATAAATGTCACATTATTTTAATTTAAAAGAGACAGGTGTTTATATATTATGCTTCAGTGCCAATAATAGTTCACAATTCACATTTCCAAAAACATTTCACATGGAAACTAGTGACAATAAAAGAAACAACAGCTTCTTACCACAGTGTATTCACCACTGGGAAGACAGGGAAAGGAGAAAGTGCCATCCTCACGAGACTGGGAGCTGCACAAATACACGAGGGAGGGGTCGCCGATTAAAGCCCCATCCACAGGAGCCACACTGCAGCCATTAATATCCTGGATAAATAACAAATTTGTTTAAACAAAATAGATAATAGATATAGTAGATAATAGATGATGATTCTATCCACATTTGTAAAGACATTATCATATTATAGAATGACATATACGCTTGGCTTTTGAATATAATAAAACCATTTACCTCCTGTGTTACACTGGCAGAGTAAAGAAGGAAACTGACTCCCTTCATGGGTTCACTATCACTCTGCACCTCTCCAGAGACATCATAGCCCTTTACCACAAGAGGAGCTGCGGCGGGGGCATTTTCATTTGACACAACCACAGTGGTTGAGCTCTGTGGGGAGGGGAGAGTAAACCAACAAGATTTCCATAAACCAAACAGAATTTTCTCCAGTTAAATAAGAAAAATCATAATTTTTGGCCCTAGTGATCATGCAAAAATGCATGGAAGGACTATCTCGGGCCTCTTCCATGGAATGTTAAGAGTCTTGTAAAACAGTTTGGGAGTCATATTTGACTCTGATATTAAATTTTACAAGTCGAAAAAAATAATAATACAAAAATCGCTAAATTAAAACCAGTTCTTTCTCTTACTGATCTTAAAAAAGTGATCCATGCCTCGATTATTGTAATGCTTTATATCTAGGTATTTGTCGATCTTTATCATTACGTCTACAGCTTGTTCAAAATGCAGCAGCCAGGTTGCTAATAAATACAAGATAGAAAGACCATATTCCTCCAGTCTTGGCCTCTCTTTGGTTGCCTGTCAAGAATTCAAGGAGTTTATGTATGTTTTTAAAGGGATACTCCACTTTTTTTGGGAAATAGGCTCATTTTACAACTCCCCCAGAGTTAAACAGTTGAGTTTCACCATTTTCGAATCCATTCAGCCGATTTTCTGATATTTAGAAGAATATCAGTAACCAGACAGTTATTGGTCTCACTGACTTGCATAGTATATTTCTTTTTCCTTCTATGGAAGTCAATAAGACCAGAAACTGTCTGGTTTCTGATATTCTTCTAAATATCAGCAAATCGGCTGAATGGATTCGAAAATGGTAAAACTCAACTGTTTAAATCTGGGGGAGTGGTAAAATGAGCCTATTTCCAAAAAAAAAAAAGGGGGGGGGGTGGGGGGGTTGGGGGGGGGGGGGGAATGGAGTATCCCTTTAAAGCTCTTCACAGTTTGGCCCCAGTTTATATTTCAGAGCTTATCAATACTTACAGCTTCTCAAAATCCCTTAGATCGAATAATCAGCTGCTTTTGGATATTCTGCGGACTCGGTCAAAATGTAAGGGTGATCAAACTTTCGCTGTTGCTGCCCCTAGGTTGTGGAATTGATTACCACTGTCCTTGAGGTCATCAACATCGATGAACATGTTAAAGTTGCATTTAAAAACTGACTTGTTTTCAATAGCTGATATGGTACAATAGTAGCATATGTGGCCGTAGTTTAGACTTTTCTGCTGTCTTTTACCTTATTTCTTTTTACCATCTAGCTTTCTCTTTTATTATTCAGCACTTTGGTAAACCTTGCGATTTTTTCTCGCTTGCTTTATAAATAAATTTGATTTGATTTAACAATAAACTCCAAGTACACAAAACTGGATTTATATTTAAATGGGATGCTTTGACATAAATGTAATGTATGAAGTCTATGAACATAGTAGTGTGAAATGTAGTGGCAGCTTTCTTTGGGGTTTAACCTATTTGTCATTGAGAATTATTTTGTCAACAATCTAGTTTGTAGTTTATACCTGCTCCAAGGTCCATGAGACGTGAGAGGCGGTGATGTCATAATTTCCTGGAAGCACCTTGAGAAAAGAATACCTGAAAAAATAAGCAAGATAGATAAGGTAAAATGTTTTTGTCTATTTGTAGTATTTGTACAGTAAAAAATCTGAAAATTATTTTGCATTGAAAAGTTAAAGTGATAGCCTTGAGGTAAAATGGTGTATACGTGGTGTTTTTATTGTTAAATTTAATAATTATTTTCGATGTCATCGGTATATTATTTTTTATCATTTTAATAACTCATTGCATACTTCAAACAATTATTCATAATATTTTAAACAATAATTTATCACAATCTATAGACCAGTGGAGTGAAATCTGAATTGAATCTGAATTGAATGACACTTTAACTTAAATAATCTATATGCAATAGTGTAAATCATAAGTATCAAAAAAGAAGGATCAAAGTGTCATAATTTTGCTGCATTCAAACTTTAACTTGCAAATTCTAATGTTAAATCAATGTTCTAGGGAAAACAGGGTATTGTCTAGGCTCAATTATATGTTGAATTTAGTTTTTAGACAAAGCGGAGAGGAGCGGGACAATATTACGCCCATTGCTTCAGAAGAACTTATTCAAGATCAGTGTCTAGTCATACCATGGCTTACCAGTTTATGAGAAAATAAATAAATAAAAATAATAATAATATTCTACTCACTGGCCTCCAGCTTGAGTGAGGACACTCTGAAGAACATCATCTTCTCCTGCTTTTCTCAAACTTACTTCAACACCAGCAGGCCCCAACAAATGCCCTTTACTAAAGACCTGAATGAGTGAAGAAAATGAGCAGATTTTTTTTTATTTTTTACCTTTACCAGAAACTGAATTACAATGTCAGATGTATAGAATTTCAACGTACAGTTCCCAGGACTGAAAATCCCGTAAAAACAAAGTTGATGTCTTGTTCTTTAGTGCAGATGTCAGTAATCCCATCCACATGTAGGTCCACAATTGTTGGTTCTGCATACAGATAACATAACACAATACATCACAGGTGAATGGTAAACACAAGTTTCAGCATGGATTGATAGAGAGCAGATTTAAGATTATCCATAAACTTGAAATATTGAAGATTGAATTATTCACGATTTTATCGCATGAAATCATATCGATTTCTTACCAAAGCTCCATCCTGACGGTGGTTCTATCTTTAGAACAAAATCACCCTGTAAGAGATGGTAGTCCCGATTAGTGCAAACATACAAATAAGCTACGATCATGAACTTTGTGCTGCAGATTAATTTTCACACAGATAATTGTAATTGATGATTTAATTCTGGTTTGTTAATGTTTTGTTCGGTTTGCACAATATTCTGCTGCTAGAATCCTTACTAGGACCAAGACAAAGGATCGGATCACTCCTATCTTGGAGTCCTTACACTGGCTCCTTCTCAGCTTTTATGTTGATTTTAAAATTGTCATGCTTACCTTGAAAACTTTGCATGGTTTGGCTCCTCAATATTTGTCAGAGCTCTTAACCCCCAAAATCTCATATATAATATTTTTTCTTGGAATCATATATATTAATAAAAATATAAAAAATAAATAAGCCCATATGATCGAATTGAATTCTGTGAAAATGTATACTATTTATATAATTTATATTATCTAAAATTATATTATTATATTCAGGGGTGCACATAACTTTTTTGGTCTGGTTATCAAGGGAGCACCTGGAGATGCTGATTGGTACTCGCACTTTACGAGGCACATTTTTACAAGCTGCCTAAATGTTAAATAACACTATTTGTTCACTGCAGAAATTAATGTTTTAATGTCTTTGTTAAAACTGTATTTTGTTATTTTTTTATTAACATTAATGACATTAACAACCTCAAGAATATTAGGCTGCTGTCACTTTTAGACTGCATGCACAGACAGAGTATCCATCTGGGTTCTTTCCCAGCTGTTCACTTAAGACATAACCGAGAGAATACTTGCCAAGACAGGTATTTTGACATCATTTTGTGTCTGTTCAAGCGCAAGTAAACACAAAAGAGGAATCAATTCGGTGTCTGAGCGCTGTCTGAAATGTGCCTCTCCCTCTCTCTCTACATGCTAAAATTATTTTAATGTGAAACTTGGCAAGACAAAACATCCAAAAGATAAACTTTCACTCTAAGATGGTTAAACTTAGCAGTTAATCAGCAAATCACATGCATGCCGAACCGTGGGGTCTGGTCCGTACAGATCATGGAACAACTGTGATCCGATGGATGCACCCCTAATAATTAATGAACACACTTATCATCATGATTGCTATCTTACTAGAGATGGAGAAAAATCCTATTCCAGTAAGTAAATGTGCCCCTGTCCCCAAAAATTTTGGTACTCTAAAGTACTTCCCTCCACATTTTCTGTTGCGCATCATTTATATTACCACGAATGCAATCCAGTTATGTTCACCCCTGATTATATTGTTATATTATATGATTAAAACCATATAGGAAGACTGTTTTGACTATCGTTGTGTTTTTTAACATGTAAATCACTGGTGCTGGAAAGTGGAAACACTTCTGGATAAATCAGACACCTAAACAAAACAACATGTAATTTACCAGAGGATCTGACAAATGTTGCTGCAGTCTTTTTAAAATGTTTAAATGTTTAAACGTTTAAAATGTTTAAATGTTTAAACCTCTTGAAAAAATGAATCAATGACAATTACATTTTAAATAGTCACTTGACACCACCTGGTGGTGTACGATGTAATGATACAATCATTATTTTAAAGTCCCCCTGTGGTCAATAATGGGCTCTATGCACAACTGCACTACTTCCTGAACTTCAGCCAGCTCCTTGTTTCCTGTCTATCATTATTGGACAATTTGATTAATTCAGGTGTGCTTGACCTCAGTAGTCACGGCAACAATAATCAAACACACCTGAATTAATCAATGTGTCCAATAATGACGGACAGGAAACAAGAAGCTGGCTGAAGTTCAGGAAGTAGTGGAGCTGTGCATAGAGCCTATTGTATCCCTTAACCCTCTGATAGTCTTCCTTTATGAGTCACGTCCTGGGCCTTCCCGGTCAGAAGTGACCGGAGGCCTAAAAATGAAACTTCTTCCATCCCAGCAAAACCAATGCAATTTATTTTTGTTCTATAATATTTATTCTTTTTAATGTAGTATTTTGAGACAATTTGATTGTATTAATATTTATGCAATATGTATGGTCTATTTTTTCAATGGAAATATATATATATATATATATATTTATATATATATATATTATTATTATTATTATTAAATATTAATGCAGTATTTTTGTTTAATATAGATTCTAGGCCTTCAGAAAAAAAAATTGAAGAAAATTAGCACCATCTGGTTACAGTATAGAGAAAAAGCGTAGAATCATGGTGTAACCACTAGATGACATGTGAACACATTTTTTGTGGATTTGAATATATAGTTGAAACAATCTCAAAAACCATTTCTTATTAAAAAATTGTAAAAAAATAAATAAAGAATTGTGAATTTTTGTGTTTTTGTCAATTTCCCATTCATTTCCTATGGGGGTCATTTTTGACCAAAGACCAAAATCCTGACTAATTTTTTTACGACCACTTAGCATGCTCGAATCATGAACTCAATTTTTTTGTGTGTTCACATACATAATGCCAGAAATGTCACCAAGTTTCGTAACATTCCGATGAAGCTGTGATTTTTAAAAATTCAAAACAAATTTTTTGTAGTCTGAATTTATTGGTGTGTATGTGTATAAAAGTGTGCTTGTATGTGTGTGTGTGGGTGTAAATTTTTTGAACTCTTGATGTTATAGAGTGTCACCCCTTTACTGCGGTATACTTCTTTTAAGAATCGTGGCCGATTTGTAGATTGTACAAACAAAAATTCCGAGAATTTTTGTTTTTTTGTAAATTTCCCATTCATTTCCTATGGGTTGGTCATTTCTGACCGAAGACCACGAGTGTGACTATTTTTTTATGACCACTTAGCATGCTCGGATCATGACCTCGGATAATTTTTTTTTTTTTGTATTCACATACCAAATGCCAAAAAAGTCACCAAGTATCATAACCTTCCGATGAAGCTGTGATTTTTAATAATTCAAAACAGAAAATTATTCGGTCAGAAGTGACCGAGGACCATCAGAGGGTTAAAAGTAGACTTTGATCACCAAAATTACATATTAAATTTTTTTCTTGAAAAACCTTTTCTTGAAAAACCTTTACCTCATTTAGTATATGCAGTTCTATGAATATGCAAATTAGCCCAGCCTCTAGCATTCATTCGCACCAGTTCAGAGATCCACTCGTTGATCACTCGTTGATCACACGTTGACGTGATTGGTTACAAGAAAGTAGTTTGTCATGTTCAGAAACACAAGCGATTTCAAACTGCATTTCTGAGACTGTCTTTAAGACTGGAAAAACTGGAAGAGAGGGTAACTCTCTGAGAAAACAAAGGAAATTAACATTTGAACTCTATCTTGTGAAGTTAGCATCCCCATTTGAGGCATAAGTCTCACCTCAGTATCATCCTAACCTATCCCCCCATCCCCTTCCCTTCTCTCCCTCATCACCAAAATTGACCCAAAATCGATATGGTTTAAAGGCACAATATGTAGGTTTTTTTTCACAAGAGGGCACAGTTTCCAACAATAATAAAGGCAGATATCACATGCGAGTCCTGCGGATATAAAGGAATAAGGACTTTTAATTCTACCAAACTACCCGCAAGTGCTGGATTACTCACACAGGTAAGTTTATTAGACGAATTAAACTTGAGAGGTAATGCAGTGCTGCTTACACTATCACACTAAACGCCATTTAAATGTGTGTTGAAAGTTATAATGTTATACGTGTTAGTTTGTTTGCTATACTAAACTAGCAGTAAGTTAGATCAACATTAGAATAACATACTGACCATATTGTAATATTTCATCATGTTGAGCTAACGTTACAATAACATTGATTTGTTTTATGTACTTTGTTTTATGTGCTGACCTTTCTAATAAAGCTGTCAAGTCATGACTCATGAAGCTCTGTCGAGTCCATATTAGTCGCGGACATGGAGCTTTTGGCATCTCAAAAATAGCACGATGATATTTATCCTCATTTTAGTTCTCCTTGTTTGTCCCAAAGTCTGCTTGCCATCTATATTTGAAAGAAACAAGAACTGCATGCCGCTAAACGTTACTCACTATGCAGTTGTCCACATCTGTCGCCAGATAGCGCGGATGTTGCGTCATTGACAGGTGACATTTTTTTTTCCGGAACGGCCAGTTATTTAACCTTCAAATGGTCTTCGTTTCCTGTTTACACTTCTGGGTCTATACGACCCCAACAATTGATTGAGTAATTGTACAAAAAATATTTTAAACATTTTTAATCATACAAATAATATACCATTTTTTGTTTACTTCTCATCTATTCATTAATGGTGTGTTTTTGGAGATATAAAGTACTTTTGTAATCCATATACCACACAATTCCTCAACTACATCATTAGCTTTAGCATTAGCAGATGAAATGTTATTTTTTTATGATACATTGCATTTATGCTCTAGTATTAGGCCTTCATTTCTTTGTAGAAATTTTCAGATTCACACCAGATTTTTTTTTTTTTTGACACATGAAGAAAATATATTTAGTTTTTTTTTTTTTTTTTTCCACATTTCCCATTTATTTCAATGTGGGGTCATATTGACCCCGAAGACCAGAAGTGTAAACATTTTTTTTTACATATCTTCAGAACAACCGAATCAAGCCTTTTTTGTGTGTGTATAGATAGATAATGTATGAAAAGTCACAAAATCTTATTCCACTGAGATGAAGGGAACCTTTTTTTTTGTTAAGTAAAAGTCAATTTTGGTCGTATAGACCCCATGACCCGATTGAAGGCCAATTGATATTGTAAGTACACAACTGCAGGAAATATATCACACTGTGCAAGCGATTATTGGACATTTTATAACAAAATTGTTACATATTGTACCTTTAATGTGAATAATTATCATGCAGTTTTATAGACCCCTTTTCAGTTGGTAAACATGGTGACATTTTTTTGTGGGCGGAGCTTAGGTGGAGGCAGAACGATCCCTCTGGCCGCTTCACTAACGCTTGT
Organism: Cyprinella venusta; assembly: GCA_038021265.1. Lineage (NCBI taxonomy): Eukaryota > Metazoa > Chordata > Actinopteri > Cypriniformes > Leuciscidae > Cyprinella > Cyprinella venusta. Next base: position 12,888,120 of record CM075868.1, read on the forward strand.
TAGCTTGTTTTTTAACAATGACTGGAGAAAATCCAATATTATCTTAATGTGTAAGGTCACTCAGTGTCCAGGACCGCGGTTGTTACTTATTTCCAAAAGTTATCTCTAACAGACGGAACCAGATTGGCCGACCCATAGCCGTCTACACACTCACTCAACGCATGGACGATCTGACAGGATTAACGTACGTTACCTCTGTTGAGTGGCCTGACTTCTACACCTACCTTATAGAGAAACTGATTGTAAAGAGAAACTGAGGGCATATAAATCTTTAGATGCCTATAACTATATGCTGAATGGTCATGCAGAAGACTTGTGTGTACGATCTGCAGTTCTGCCGAGCCAGCGCCAAAACGACGACAATGTAAAGAGTGACCTTACGGTGCGATTTTAATGATGTGAATATTTTCTAGAAATAAAAAGTCCAGATACAGCATATTCATTTTTCATTGATACTTGCACCAAACAACACAATAAGATGATATTTAATGATAATAAAAGCAATTTAAGCTCCTTATCATGTAGCCGAATCTGTGCTGGTTTGCATTGGCCGCCTCCAGTTTTCACTTTGTTTTGCCTCCAGCTAGCGCCGTGACGTAACTGTGACGTCGGCGCAAAAGGGGTCTATACAAGTTTCGTATCATTTGAAATGTCTCAGTGCGACTGGTACGAAGGTCTCATTCTCCACAGAATTACTGTATTGATTATCTTTGAACTGATTATTGAAATTGGCATGATTCCTGACATAATGAATCGTTACGTTTGAATTAGTTCTGAATTGATTTACTTTAGTAGATTATGTTGTATCCATTGTTACCACAAATCTGCGTCAGAGATTAGTAATGGACTACATTCCAGTTTTGAATGGAGCATATTGCACACCAACTGCGATTTTAGAGTTCCGCCTAATATTTGGCGCTAATTCAAGCGTACTTGGTTGTAAAGGCTAAAAGGAAATTTCCTTTTCGGACAGCAAATTGCTGATCGATCGGGTGAGTCTTACCTCTGTTTAATGTAATGTTACTTAAGTCAAGTGTACGTACGAAGCCATGACATGACCAAACCAAAATTACTGTAAGATAAGTATATTGGTCGGCCTATATCTGTAGTAGTGGTGGTCATGACCTAAAAACGCTGCTTTAATTCAAGTGTATACAATCGAGGCTATACAAAAATATCTTTGTTTGTGCGTGAATGCGACCTTCTAAGGTATTAGCCAATTACCTCTGTTTAATGACCCGAAGCTGGTGAGTTTGTGATTGTGGGCCCACATAATATATTAATGGCTGGTGCGTGGACCCTGTACAACTTTGGCACCCGAATGAACGATTAATAAGAGTAAAGAGATAAATAGAAAAATCAAATCTATTGCTAAACTATTATATAAATGTGAAATAACAAATTTGCATTCCAACCTAAATTCAAGGTCGTAAAATGGAGTCAGATAAAAGCTTAATTGGAATCAAATTATTTTACCAGTGGAAAAAACGGTAACAAAGAGTAAACCTTCACCAGCTATAAGAAACTGCCAATGGACCGATTGGGCAGGCCTTACAGGTTCACTGCAGTTTCGATGAGAAAATACTCTGCAATGGTGCGGACTTATGAATTTGCACATAATTTGTCTTAAAGCACATTTAAAACACCACATAGACAAATAAACAACATTTAAAAGCTTGATTTTCACCACAGGGGGACTTTAAGCACCATGTTACTTTCAAACGGTGATTTGGAAACTGCTTCTCTGATGGTGTGAATTAAGGTGAAGCTGCAGTTATAAGGATGAAATACTGCATTGTAAGAGCCTGGCAGGCGGTCCCTCAGCCTGCTCAACTCCTGTTCCAGTTAAAAATAGACGGGCATGTCAAAAATGAATTTTGCCCCAATTTACACCATCAGAGAAGCTTCCAGTAATTTGCGAATCCTATGACAATAGATGATTAGTTTAAAATCCACTGGGAAACTTTACTATTCTGAAGATTAGGGCTGCACAAGATGTTGAATTTCATGATGCATTACAAATGACCTCATAAGGGTTGCAATATGCATTGCAATTTGATTTTACTGCATCAATCCAGAAAGTTAAGTAGACGAAAAAAGCAGAGAAACATCTAGAAATGCACTTGTTTTCTGGTATATATGTACATTGAGCGGGAGCAGTGATGCATGTGTCAAGTAAAGAACCTGCAACTAACCCTAACATATGATATCTGGATCGTCAAGGACTGTCTAAATATAATTTACTATGTGGGATCTCCCTTTAAGTTTTTCTTTAATATTATGAATAGGGATCGACCGATATATCGGCCGGCCGATATATCGGGCCGATATTTGCGGTTTTTACGTGTATCGGAATCGGCCGATACACGGCTGCGCGTTCGCCGATAGTTTTTTTTCCCCCGACTTTATTTATAAACAGGCGTTAATGGGCAGCTCTGTGCTGCTGCTGGAGACTGTAGTTCACGCGCCCCGCCCTCCCCCGCTAGCAGAGTGCAACCTGCTCTTCACAAGAACGGTAACTTAAACTTTCAAAGCATCTTTTAAATGTTTGACAGCTGAAATATTGTCAAACACTTTGAAAATGGAAACACGTTGCTCTATACTATAACTGTTATGTGCTTGCATATATATAGCTAAGCAAGTTTGTGAGTCCAAATGAAAAACGCGAATGCCTCGTCTAGAATAAAACTTTACTGCTTGCCATTGTATTCGGGAGCTGCAAATAGCTAAGGTGTAGACTATCCGTTTAGTATGCATTAGGGCTGTCTATGAATATTCTAAATTCGAATATGTATTAATTTTGAAGGTGAAAATTAATATTTGAATGTGGAAAAACACGCCCGCGGTTGCAGACTAATAACGTTACCACAGCCTTCAGCTCGCTCGGAGCGCTCACTGTCGGTTCAATATACTGTGAAACTTCAATCAATGAATGAAGCCTCCTATATTTGGGATAAGAGTCGCGACTCACAACCTTAAATTGCTTGCACAAAACTCTTGATAAGCACTCAACATTTGTTTGTTGTTTTTCATTTAACTGACGCGCAGAGAGCGCGAGGGCGAGGGAGAGCGAATGCCTGGGCGAGACGGTGAGTGAGCGAGAGAGCTCTGCGGTCTTGGCCATTAGTTGATTTACTTGCTTTTTAATACGTTGTCAAATATGTTTAAACTCAAATAAACTATCTAATACTAGCTTCTATGTCTCTTTGTATTAATTTGTCCTGTTATTGACATAATGCGCGTCAATGACAAAATGCGCAACGGATATTGAATATGTATATGAATATTCGAATATGTTTTTTAGAGGGAATATGCAAACGCCATTTGAGCAATTTTGACAGCCCTAGCATGCATACGGGTGCTGTAACGACACTGGTCATAGGATTAAGTTATGGCAACGTTGTTCTGTGTTTTTTGTGGGAGATTTATTCAGAGCCCACCTGGCTGAGGTTTGGACGCGTGTGGTGCGTCTCCCACGCCATCGCAGTGATATTAGAGACTAGAAATGCTCATTTTATTTTATGTAAAAAAAAAATGAAACCATGGCAGTACATAGTTCGTTTCTTTTAAAATGAAGTACAATGTGCACTTTATGCTGGTTGCTACTTTGGCAATAGTGTAATTATTTAATTTGTGCTTAAATATTTATTTTCAGCACTGAACTTTTTTTGTTCTACCTCATGTTTTTAATATTTGTTAAATTGTTTATCTACTTGTTCTTGTTCTACCTCAAATGTTTTTACTATTTGTTAAATATTAATTTTTGAAGTGAATTAAATGTTACTTTTATTAAATTGAGACCTGTAACATTTGTTAACATCATGTATTTTTATGATGTAAATTGAGGGAGTAAAATGTATCGGCTCCAAATATCGGCTCAAGAAAATCGGCAGCCCGTATCGGTATCGGCTAAGGCTGATGGGAAAAAAATCGGTATCGGTATCGGCACTAAAAAATCCATATCGGTCGATCCCTAATTATGAATCATTTAGTTATGTAAAATAGTCTTGCTGCCAAATTAGCTTCCAAACATTTGACCTACACATTTCTGCAGACAACATAGAATGCAAAAATACTTTTTAAACAGCTTTTAATTTGTGCATTGTTTAAAAAAGAAACATAGATAGATAGATAGATAGATAGATAGATAGATAGATAGATAGATAGATAGATAGATAGATAGATAGATAGATAGATAGATAGATAGATAGATAGATAGATAGATATGAAAAATGTTTTGTTAGTGAAGTATGGAAAATAAAATTAGGCCTTTATCAGATTAATTGATATATCAAAAAAAATAATCTACATGTAATGAATCTGATCATCAAAGGTGTTTTAAAGGTGTTTATTGCAATCACGAACTTTTTAAAATGATTTTGAAACAATTATAAATAAGCAATATGAAGAAAGATTTATGTAAATAGAAAAAGCGAAAAGAGATTAATAGTCAAATAAATTCAAGCTCCACTCTCCTCATAATTTGCTTATTAAAATCTTGATTTTAATTGATGTTAAAATCTTTACTATTTTATTTCCATAAATGCTAGATGATACTTTTTAAAGAAGGTAATTTTATTGGAGTGTAACGATACCCTCATGTCACGATTCGATACATATCACAATACGATATTATTGCTATACTCCAAGACATATAATAAAATGTACTGATGATGAAAATGCAAACTTTAATATTACATTGTGGGTTTAAATGAATAGGCTTGGACATGGTGCTTGTACCCAAGGACAATGGTGACACCAGAATAAAAATATTCACGATTCTGAAGCTGAAAATACAGAATAATTTAATTTTAGACGAATATTCTTGCACTTTTTCATACAAGATATATTTAAAATATTTACATATATTTAAAATAATGTTGGACACTTTTTACTGATCAAGTTACAAAAGTCATTTGGCATTATCAGGACTCACAAATATTCCCCCATTGCATTATTGTACATTATAATTAACATTATATATAGTAGTTTAATGTAATACTGACACTAAAACTTTTGTGAGAAAATTGTTTTCACACAGTATTTTTTATTTTGGGGAAACTATCCGATACATATTGTCACTATCCACATACGTATTCTTGCATTTTTGTATTGCAATATATTGTTGCACGATATATTGTTACACCCCTATCATTTTACTTAGTTTTTTTAATAGAATGAAAAGAAAACATGCATGTTAGAGATGTCAGTTTTTCATGGCTTAAAATCTAGAAAGAAATAGTGGAATCACATGTTCCTCTATTGTGTAGCCCTACTACAGGTGAGGCAATCTCAATGTTCAAGAAAAAGATTCAGAATACAAGACTTTCTATGAGTTACAGTACCTTGTCATAGAGTGGGACCATGAAGTAACCATTGATTGGTGCACAGTCAGTCTGATATTTCAGAGAGCCCTGCTTAGTGTACAACTTTATCTGTAAAGAACACATACATAGTCAAGGTTGGCCTTAAACTCATTTAAATTCATTTTACAATGCCATTGCATTTACATATCTCAGATAAATTTTCGTCAAAATAGAAATAAACACTAATATACTTAATATTAAAAAATAAGCACTTGCTAATACTGAGAACAAAATGGATTGCTTAACTACCTATGCAGTTCATTCAGAGTTTCATTGATTAACCTGATTAATTCAAATCTAATTAACCGAGACAGATCTGTGATAATAATATTAAACATGCTTGAACAAATGCTGACATTGCTTGACAGTTAGGTAGCTGTCATGCAACCTGCTACATTCACGACAGACGGATCAACAGATTATGCGATCTACAACCTGTAGGCATTAAGTCTTAGGGAAGCAGATGACATATAGATCTGAGAATCAGTTCACTTCCGGAACTGCATGCGCTAGCTAGCCTGCTAACCATTCTTAACCCTAAATCTCAAGTCTTTCTTACCTCAATGACAGAGTAATTAATTTCCACGTCTGACTTGACAAACCCCCCACAGCCTACCAAAATATCATCAGTACCATTCACAAATGTCAAATACAAAAAAGATAGAATAAGAACCACTAGCTCTTTAATTCCACCCATCGTGCAGGGCTGTGTAGCGTACACTGACGTATGGTGAACATTGCTCAAATTAATTCAGCCAATCATGTTCATGGCAAATCATTTTAGCTTATTCCTATTGGTTAGTCACGACCAGTGCCTATATTAATGGTTTTCATTGGCTGTTTCAGTAGAGGAACTCGAAAACCAGCATGGCTATGATGGGTAGATATTATTCGTCAGAATAGTGTCCTTATCGCATGAATATCTCATAACTAATAATAAGGTGAATGGTTATATCCTGATAAATGCTATCCTGCTTATTATTTGTAAAGCCAATTTCACAAATTTGCATATTTAACCAGTGAATATTAAAAAAAAAAAAAACACACACACACATAAGTTTAGCATTTAATTCAATAATAAATATTCACATTCAAAATATTCTGTTTTTAGAAACCTTACATGACCTTCACCTAACCATTCGGTTGAAATAGCAGGAAAATCAGTCCCCTCAATCTCCACATGCTGCTACAATCATCACCAGCAGGTGGTGCAATTGGGTGTTGATCATAGACTAGTGAAAGACATCGAGAACCACATGCGGTGAGTATGAGACATTTGTAGTGTTGTGATGATCTCAGGTGATTCTTTGAACACACAACGTCATTTTCAGTCACAAAAATTTAATTTGTTAACATCAGTTAACCCCTTAACAGTCACCCCCCCTTTTGGCAATGGAGTGCAAATTGACCTTCCCATAATAAAATGGTTGTTGCTAATGAGTCCTTGTGACCACACACAAAACCAAGGTATCATTTAAAAGCTGACACTTGACAGTTTATTATGAAAGACATCAAATTGTTCTGAGCAATTACTAACAGAGAGAAAAATAAGCTCAAAAACAATGGACGAGAATTTTTTTTTGTATAATATTTTTTTATGAAAAAGAAAAATGCTAAAGGAAAATATATATGGGCCTGGAAACACAAGCAAACTAAAGCCATAGGTCTCAACAACGTATGTTTCAAATTTGAAGTTTATACAAGCAAAAATGAATTTTTTACAAAGATTTATTTCAGCATATATCTAGGCACCTATCCAAAAAGGCCACTTGGAGTCTCCAAAGGGACACTTGGTAACCACCTTTTACCATGAGCTAAAACAAGTTTGTTTGATCATTTCAATATGTTTTCTTATTACAATATGACAAAGCACAATATAATACTTTCTCTGGTATATTGTTTACCTCCTAAATGTTAATAAAAATGTGTGTGTTTGCATTTTTGGAAAGGGCCCCAAAAGGACCCCAAAGTGACACTTGGCAACTTACTTATAAAAAGTTTAACAAAGTCGTTGTTCACTACCATTCATTTAATGGTTAAGAATGACACATTATTTAGCAAATAAAACGTTTTTATTTATATATTTGTATACATCTACAAACAAACGTTTCTCTTAGTAATTACAAATCAACACAGTAATAAACATTTCTCAAAAAGTGAACAGAAAAAGTTGATGTGCACAGGACTGTGACACTCACAGGAAGGACGAGGAACTGTTGAACAACAAACAGGAAAAGAAAATAAATTTAGATTTCTTAACATTTTTTATAAATACACATTTATTCTCAAAATCAAATGACCATTCACAAACAACAATCTACTGCTACACCCACTCTATTGTAGCCCTGATTGGTAATTTGCAGTACCGGCTTTGAATATAAAATCTGTAAGGAACATTCTCACATACAGCAATTCACCTCCATAGCCACTCTATTGTTGCCCTGATTGCACATTTACACTACCAGTTTACAGATTTTATATTCAAATTATCATTCAAATACATCAATTCACCTCCATAGCCCATCTATTGTTGCCCTGATTGCACATTTACACTACCAGTTTACAGATTTTATATTCAAATTATCATTCAAATACAGCAATTCACCTCCATAGCCACTATATTGTTGCCCTGATTGCACATTTACACTACCAGCTTATAATGCAGACTATAATCACACAATAATAATGCCATAAAATGCTATTTTTTTCTCACTAAACATTACTTGCTTCACATTATTTACTTACAACAAAGTCCTGGGCTGTTTCTTTCCTCTTGAACCTCTGAAGGCAGCTGTAGATGTTGCAGCAACTGTATGGACGCTTTGTCTGTTGTCCAGTGGCCTCTGGTACACTCTCATCATCATCGTCACTGTTGAATCACACAAAATGGGTTAGAAACACGGCTAACACAACTGATTATCTTACATATAAATTACATTTCGTTCTAAGAAAAGTTTTGTTTGAACTTCGTCTTGCGTTCTATATAAATAGTCTCTGATTCTACATACAAAACAATAGCCTAAAAGCTAGCGTTACACTTCTAATTCAGCGCTTGAATAACAAAGTAATTTCACTGCATTTCAATGTACTTATAAGGCCCAATAGTGCAGAAAATCAAAGCTAAAAAGCAATGTAACAAACACGCTAAAATGTTTAGACACTTACCGATCTAAAACTCGACCTGCCAAAAACATATCCTCTTCTTCAGAGACGCTGGATCATAGACTGCGCTGGATACAGAACTCTCCTCTGAATATTACACGTTTTCTTTATACGCACAACCGGCGCTGCGTCATCATAGAATGTCCCCGCCCCCTTTTGGGGGAAAACAAACTAGACTCCCCATAGACTTCAATACAAAATAACGGCAAAAACCAACGTCCGTAGACAGCCGACAGGCGTAAATAACTTATATAAGTGATATAAATCACTTATATACACCGGATGTCCAGCCTGCCTGCCATAGAGCGTGAAAAATAAATTTTTTATGCCCGTTATCAACTAGCCCAGGCTACCTGCCATCAATCATTAATTCATGAGATACACATTACGGGTTTTTTTTACTTTAAAAAGCTAAATAAAATCATTCACTCTGTTACCTCGTGAGTGACTCGACGAGGTAAAAGTAAATGTCCGGGTAAGACACCTCTGGCCACTGGGTGGGGTTGTTACCCCAATTTGACGCTGATAAAGGGACATGTTTTTAAATTGGCCAAATTAAGTTTGTGTATGTATTTTTCACGCACTATGGCAGGCAGAGTGGACATATAATTACTTGACTTGTTTTATATAAATGATTTCTTAACTTATTTACGCCTGTAAGCTGTGTACGGACGTTAGTTTTTGCTGTTATTTTGTATTGAAGTCTATGGGGAGTTTAGTTTGTTTTCCCCCAAAAGGGGGCGGGGACAAAATTGACAGTTAAGTTCCCGGATGTGCCGGTTGTGCGTATCACAGCTTCGCGGGAGTTATTCCATTGCAGCAGTAGGAGAAAGTAACTTCTGTCCGCGACGTGAACCCATTGCAGCAGGCGAATGTAAACAAAGCGAGTGAACGCCAGCCAGCAGGTGTAGCATTGAGCAGAAGAGCCTGGGTGTCATGACAACCTCGTCACGTGTGCGTAAATTTCCATGAAGCAAATAGTTGCGCACACAAAGAAACACTGTTATAAACGCGAGATTATGCAAGATCCGCACATGGTCGTATTTGTTATGGTATAGGCTTCAAATGGGTGACAACAGAAAAGTTTCCCATTGCTATTGGTTTATTTTTTTACCACACATATTAGCATTACGCATGATCACACGTCACCAAAAGCGCCTGGCATCCTTCAATCTTTTCTATAATTACATGGCCAGTTTTCATCGGACATCTTCTGGACCTATCTCATTCATTTCCAGACACTCTACTAAAAACACTGATATGTTGTTTTCATTGAATAATGCGCTAGATTTGGAGAATTCGTCGAATAAACAGGACAACGCCCCATGTGATTAGCAAATGTCAGAATGTAAACAATAGAAGTAATATGGATATTTTTAACAGTTTGCATGTTTTTGGACAATTTTTTTACCATGGACATCATATACTGGACTCTTCACATGGTAAAAAGACCGATGTCATCATTATTGTGCCAAGCATTACATTTCCACAACATAAAAAAGTAAGCCCCCCCACCCCCATTCAGAGTTGTATCACGTTGTTACTGTTGATACAGAATAACAAAAAACGGCTGTTAAGTTATCTTTATTGTATAATGCTTATACCGAAATTAATATACAGTGTCGTAGCTTTCCAACAATGTATTGGTTAACCTTATAACTTGACAAATAGATATTGTAAACTCGCGATCAATGTAAACAATACAACTTGGGATCACCGGTGATCCTATGCCAGGCAAGGGGTTAATAAATTTACTAAACATAAATAAACGTGATCAACATGTAACTGTATATGAAAATACAGCTGTTTAATGTTTGTTCGTTAGTTCACAGTGCATTTGTTAACATTTTTTTTTTTATTTTACGGATTAGTAAATGCTGAAATTAACATTAACAAGGATTAATAAATGCTGCAGAAGTGCAGTTTATTCCATGTTAACTAATGTAGCCTAGTTAACTGATGATATTACATAGGCTACTTGATTTTGATGGGTCAATCGCGCCATCCAGCGGTAGGCTATGTTATTCCCAGATAAAATAAAATAAAGCAGCTAAAGCAGCTTGGGAACAATCTACATTGTTAAAAGCCCTATATAAATTAAGATGACTTGACTTGACTAGGAATTTGCATTGACTAGAGTTATAGACAAAGGGAGTTCAACTTCATACCTTGTTGAGGAACAGGAGGTATATTGGGTGAAGGACCCTTGGAAAAGGCACACACTCATGTTGCAAATTATCTCTAAACCCTTACTGCCATTTGGTTTACTTCTGTAGAGATGAGACCATGTTCCAGTCGCATTTTAAATGATACCAAACATGATTGTTAATTCACTTGAAATGAATTGAAATAGAAAATTATAATTTTTATATAATCGTTCTAAGTGAACTGGTGAAGAGAAGAATGTGTAATGCGAAGAAAGTGGGGGGAGAAGGAACAAAGGTTAACAGGAGGGAAATAAGCTTTCCAGCAACTTCACTCCGTGAGGTATGGATGCAAATGATAAATGAAATGAAAATAAATTTTACTTGAATTATCGGTTATCGGTTTTTCTTTAAATCAAACACTATACACAGTTATTAATGTGAGAAAACATCTTATAGAACAATTTACATGGTTTACTGTACACCAGTTTGGAGCATGACTTTTAGGTCAACTTAATAATGACAAATCTGAATAGCCTAAAAAGTATTGAAAAATGATTACATGAAAATAAACAGCACCCATCGAGAGAGTTTATTGAAGAAAAAACAGATTATGCAAATGAAAGCATTCTGCAAGTCAAACCATGAGTCATTCAGTAGCAAACATATAAACCTAAGTGTCATTGTTGGAAATATTAGACTCAGCATGGAAAACTTCCCTTGTTTTTAAAACCCCATAAAATAAATAAGAAATAAATTAAATAAATAAATAAACACTAAAGCCCAGTGTCATAACCCGTTATATAGAAAGACTGCCAAGAGTGTCAAGACATTCAGAATGCTTGTAAATCCAGACCACATGGGAATGAATATACACAAGTCAATGTGTCACTGCGGCACAATTAATGGTCTATATAGCAACTAGAAATGACAGAAACAGTTACATATTCACGTACTTACTGGCTTCCTATTAAGAACTCTTGCAATGCAATAAAATGAGATTTTATGTCACATAATAATTATCACATAAAGTCGTAAATACAAGTCAACACCAAAATGCATACATGGAATAAGTCTACATTACATTTTAACTCATCAAAGCCCATCTCTTTGATATAAATAATAAACATTCTGAACAGAGAACTGTTAAAATAGAGCATAATACAACTTATGAATCCAACTCACAATGTAATCACTATCTATTGAAACAAGGCTGAAAAGAAAACCTAAAGAACTTGAGTAAATGTATGTACATCTGTCTGGAGCTGGGGGTGCTTTGACAAGCGAAACAGCAAATGATCTGTTAAAAAGACACTTCATTACATTCAAATCAACTTCTATTACTTGCCCCCTTACTGTATAATCACCATTGCATTGCCAAAAAGTTTGATTCTTGAAGATGTGGTACACTGATGATTTCGTTAAACTTTATTAACTATGTCTTGTCTGAACTATTGTGACACTGTCACACTTTCAGTTATTCACCTTATTGCAGTGCACAACACAGCATTAAATAAAGATGTAAACAGTACATTGCTTCATAAACTAACATTACTTGAAGCACAGTCAACATCAATAAAGTTTATCTAAGTAAAATGTCAAAAGTTAAACAATCAGTATTTTCGAAAGGCTAAAAATCATTAAACCACACATGACTAGCTCACCTGGTTTATAACTGAAGAAATGTTGAATATACATTTTTTTTTAGTACCAGAAGAATGAAATGGGTAAAACCTTACAATAAGTTCTCATTTGGTAGTTAATGCATTAACTAACATGATGAGCAATATATTCGCTTACACTTATTTTTTCCACAGTTATTAACCGTTTTAATGCAAAATGTTCACTGTGGTCCACAGTGCATTAACTAATGTTAAAGGGTTAGTTCACCCAAAAATAAAAATTGTGCTTCTTCATTTCATTTGAAGAAAATTAGTTTAGAAATTTAATTTGGGCCTCTGACGTGAGTTCACGAGAGCTCCACGAACGCATGCATGTAAACTGAGAAGATGACACATGGGTCTCGATGTAGTGTTTAAAATGGATGTCCCAATCATAAGAAACCAACAAGTAAATGTAAAAGTGCCTTACCAATGCAGCAAATGAATGGTTTACCTTTCACACTTCCCCATCAAATGATCATGAGTGCCATCTTCTCAGTTCTCGCATCAGACGCCCACACAGAAGAAAATTAATAGTTGAATAAAGTCGTTATTTTAGTGTTTATTTATTATTATTATTATTATTATTTTGTGCACAAAAAGTATTCTTGTTGCTTAATAAACCTAAGGTTGAGCTACTGTAGTCACCTGGACTATTTTAACGATGTCTTTACTAACTTTTCTGGAGCGGCAGAATGAAATTGCCTAGAAGCCTATGAAGGAGCAATCACGCTCTCAGATTTCATCAAATATATCTTAATTTGTGTTCCAAAGATGAACGAAAGTCTTACGGGGTTGGAACAACATGAGGGTGAGTAATTACTGACCGAATTTTCATTTATGGGTGAACTAACCCTTTAACAGACAGAACTTTTTTTTTTAATCTTGAATGTATTATTAAATGCTGAGGTTAACTTTAAATAAGATGAAAAAAAGCTGTAGTATTGTTCATTGTTAGTTTGTGTAATAAACACGTTGATTTGTTAACTAATTTTAACAAATTAAAATTGTTGTAAAGTGATACCAAAAAATAAATAAATAAATAAATCAATGATGTATGAAATATATTGTGTGTTATAAATTATAAACTGACAATGAATTTACACTGGTATCATCCTCACTGTAAAACAGTTTTGTTTCATAATTAAAATGAATTGGAAATCAGTTTTCTCTTTTTCTAAAATCACAACATTTATGATGGCCTATGTTGCCACTTATAGAAGTTAAATAAAGCGCATTTTAATACAATTTATTGCTCACATTACATGAATGATAACTTGAATACATTTTTAATATACCGTAAAATATTGAGAAAGCAGTTCATTAAAATAAATAAGAGCAATAACAACTGCTAGACATTCAGCATGCTAAGTTTCAGTGCTAAAACTCTAAACTATATCTAACTAATAAGACAATTCATCATATTCTTGTACACAAACACAGTTCCAAAATGACCTAAATACATGTTGCTTATTATAATATTTTAGACTGAAGAGAACTTTCTGTGTAGATAATAAAAACAGGCTCTTTTCGGGTGAAGCTTTTTTTTTCTGGAATGATTTAATTGACTGTCTGAATTACACTAAATGCAATTCAAAAATCCTGAAGAACAAACTCTAATTCCCAGGTTTTAAGAAAACTGACGAGGCCCAAAACGGTTCGAGAACAGAACGTCTAAACAGAGCATAATGTGACTTCAGGAGGTTGTCATGGTTGAAGGGTCAGTCCACATGGCTGCCACATCTCTGAACCTGCAGAGAGTATAACAACAACATGTAATCACACTTTTAAATGAAAAGAAAAAAAAGGTTCAACGAGGTTCTATTTTCACAGTCATGTTCTGTTTTGGTTTCGTTTTCACTGTTCCCTGTCACTGTTTTGATAAGCTCTTGTTACTAGTTTGTTTCCATGGTTTCTGATTAAGTTACACACTTGTTTCTGGTTCTGTTGATTATATAGCTCTAACTATAGTGTGTTTAAGCCCTCTGTTAATAGTTTGGGTGTCACTGATGTTTATGTCGTTGTGTATCTACGTATATTACTCCTGTGATTTCCTGTGTGTTCTTAGTAATTGTCAATATTGTGTCTAATTCTCATTTTTCATGCACTTACAGGCGCAGTTTGTGACATCTATAGGGTTCTTGACTCAGTTTTAAAGAGCCCTTTATGCCAAAAAGGATCTATAGGGAGAAATTTCTTAAATGATTACATACTTTCATGTGTAATGGATTATTTCAGTTTTTTTCCAGTGATAAAGTGTTATAATTAATTAAAAGATAATTAATTAAAGCTAAATCCACAAAGCACCTAGTTCTCTGTCAAAAGCTATTCTCAATGCTGCACTTGATTTAAGTGCTGAGAAAACATGTTTGTTTGACCAGTTGTGAACACATGTGGAAAACATGCCAAGAATTTGGCTTAAATAACCTTTGATGATGACGTCATCAGAATGCGCACGTCAGAGGCTATCAACGGACGCGTGATGGGTGCGCTCATTAGGTTCCTTTGTCTTCAGTACCGCATTGTGTACCGTGTGTGCTTTTTAAACCTCTTCCCAAACTATTCCTTTTGCTAAGTTAGTTTTGTCAAGTAGGAAAAAGCCTTTTCTCACTCTGTTCCTCTGGTAACACTTTATTTCGATAGTCCACTTTAGACATTCAACTAACTATAAGTAACTTTGCCGCTACATGTCAACTAACTATCATTAGAGTATTAGTAGACTGTCAGCTTAATATCTGCTAACACTTTATTTTGTTGGTCCCCCAACAGACATTCAACTGACTGTAAGTAACTTAGCAACTACAAGTAAACTTATTCTCCCAACCTGAACCCTAACACCTAACCCTTACCTAACAGTCTACTACAGCCTACTAATACTCTAATGACACTTAGTTGACATGTAGTTGAAAAGTTACTGAAAGTTAGTAGAATGTCTAAAGTGACTATCGAAATAAAGTGTAACCGTTCCTCTTTCTCTGAAAACAAAAAGTAAAGAGAATCATGTCGAGAGAATCATCAAAGAGATGTGTGCCACCCTGCTCACGGCCATTTTCGGATGATGATCTGCATGAATTTTGTTTGGGAAAAGCATGCTGTAGCAGCCCTTTAGGACGCAGAATGCCATAGGGAAGAGTAAGCCTGCATTTTCTGCATTTCCTTGATGATGAAAACATTGGGCTCGCATGGTGATCTGGCTTAGGAGTGGGAGACGGGTCTTTCCCTTTCTCTCAGTCTCTTTCTGGATCTCGACGTGCTCTCGTCTGCTGCTGAAGATAGCGCTTCTTTAGAGCTGGCAGAGAATGTGGGTTCTCTTCTCAATAAAGAATCTACTGGCTCGGATCTCACCAGCCAGCCGGATAATGCGAGGGACTGAGTAGACGGGAGATTCCCTTTCTCTCTTGTTCCTATGAATGTGTGCAAACAAACTGTGTGTTTGCAAGCAATGATTTCATGATTCTCTGTTGAAACTTCTCGTATATGAAGGCGAAATAGCCAACTGGAGATGGACTTTGAGAACGCCATCTCCAAGCGTTTCTTTACATGACAATGAAGCACATGAAGAATTACTCGAGGAAGTAATTCTTGCATGAGTGATGCAGTGGCCAGATTACAAATAGACTGGCCACAGGAGAAAGAACAAGCGCTCAAAGTTAGAGAAGATTTCTGTCCAGGGAGATGGGCCTCTTAGAGACTTTCATGACTTTCATGACTTTCATGGGGGAAACCTTATTCTTCACGTGTCTTTGTGCCCTTGACGTCGACGTATCTGACTATCGTGGGTGCAAGGGCAGGTGGTGATACGATGATGCCGCCTTTTTCTGGTTTCCCAAAAAAAGATGGGGCGAGGTGTCCAGTTCTAGACCTTCATGGTCTGAACCGCTCTCTCAGAACATTCAAGTTCAAACTGTTGACAGTCAAAATGATTGTGTCTCAAATTCAACTTAAAAAATGGTTTGTCACAATTGACCTCAAGGACACATATTTTCATTTAGAAATTCTGCCACAACACAGGAAGTTCCTGAGATTTGCTTTTGGGGGCGAAGCATACCGTATGGTAAGGGTTACACGCAGCGGGCTTCGTACCCTTTCTATGTGGCTCAGACCCCTATTCCTCACCTTGGGTCCCACTCTAGGAGTATGCTGTCATTGCAGGATAGGGTTGGGTATCGTTTGAATTTGAACGATTCTGATTCCGATTCCTTGTTTCGATTCCGGTTCCTAACGATTCTCGATTCCGATTCTTTTAAGAGGCAGGGTCAAAAAAGTTTAGCTAACCTTGCTAACCAACGGTCTTTCTGAAGGAAATAATCCTTTCTGAAGGAAATACTCCTTCTGTCATAAATACTCCTTTTGTCACAAATTTTGCATTTTGCCAAGATTTTGTTATTTTTAGAAAAGTGAAGCCACACTTTGGACCGCAGACGTAAGCTACTCATGTTTGACTCGCGCGGCTATGCCAACACTTCCAGACGCTTCTTCGTTGGTGTTGTTCAGCGGTTTCTTCTTCCGCTCGGACTGTGAAAATCGAAACTAGGAATCGAAATTTTAACTTTTGAACGATTCCAGGAAAAACGAAAAGTTAGTCCCGGTTCCAATCGATACTCGATTCTCGATACCCAACCCTACTGAGGATGTTAACGACAGATGCTTCCCTGACGGGCTGGGGTGCGATCTTAGATCGCTGTCCAGCCCAAGGGGTCAGGAGAGGCCATCATCTCAATCAGCACATCAATTGCCTTGGATTGATGGCTGAATTTCTGGCCCTGAAATACTTCCTCCAGCAGTTATGGGGCTACCATGTCCTGGGGTGGGTGGACAATACAGCGGTAGTCACTTATATAGAGCAGAGCAGACTGCGTTCAAGCCGTTTGAACAAACTACCACAGCAGGTTTCAGCTTTGGGTTTAAGACATGTTCCTGTCCCTCAGGCGGATTCACATTCCCAGAAGCATTAATGTCAGAGAAAATTTGTGTCCAGACAGGAGGTCACACATGGGAAATGGATGCTCCATCCTGATGTGGTCAGTCAGATCTGGGAAACATTTTATGAAGGAGAGGTGGACCTCTTCGCTTCACAAGAAACAGCGCAATATCAAATTTACTTTTCACTGACTCCTCCAGCCCCCCTGGGTCTGGACGCCATGGCCCAGTGCTAGGTCTCCCTCCACTAGAAGAATGTATGCCCTTAAGTTGTGCGTCTTTGAAAGATGGTGTACTATGCATCATGCAGACCCAGTCCACTGCCAGATTATTTCAGTTTCTGTAGAAAAATGTCCTGCTACTTTCAGAGTATTTGTGGCCACCATTTTGTCTTACCATGTTCTGATTCAGTTTCTGATTCTGATTTTTCAGTGGTTGAAACATCTTCTGATTACACGCTTCATTCGCGGAGCTAGGCGACTGAGACCTCCCGTCAGAGTAAAAGTTCCCTCATGGGATTCAGCCGCAGTCCTTGAAGGGCTAGTAACCCCTTTGAACCACTAAAGTCAGCACTGGTAAAACTTCTGACTCTAAAGATGGTTTTCCTTGTGGCTATCTCATCACTAAAGAGCATTGGAGATATGTAGGCTCTGTTGGTTTAGCCAGCCTGCTTAGACTTTGCCCCTGGACTGGTCAAAGCAATTTTGCATCCTCATCCCCACTATCTTCCAAAAGTAAAATTTTTTGACCATACATGCGGTCAACCTTGAAGCCTGTTGTCCTGTTCACTTCACTGGAGCAGGAGAGACTCCACTTACTGTACCGAGTATGTGGTCTTCATTTACGTCCATCCCAGTGGCGTTATTCACAGCTGCTGTTCATTTGTTATGGGAGCCATAACCAAGGGGCGGTCGCCACAAATTAGACTGTTGCATTGGGTGAGGGATGCTATTGCTCTAGCCTATGAGGCACGTGGTCAAGCTTCAATTCTAGGTTTTAGGGCTCATTCTACCTGGGGGGTTGCATCCCGTGGGGCTTTAGCCCTTGCAGCAAGTATGGGATACGGCAGGCTGATCCTCTCCGCATATATTTATTAGATATAGACTCCGTGCTGCTCACATGTCCTTTAGTCGACAAAGCTCTACGTGTTTGTGCTCACACTACACAACCTTGAGGGGTCCAGACACAGCATTGAGAGTAGCTTTTGAAAGGGAACCTCTCTGGTTACTTGACTGTAACCCTGTTCCCTGAAAAATGAGATGCTGCGCTTCATTGCTGCATTGGTGGCATGTCCAGGACGTTCTTCAGACAAAGTGACCTGTTGAGCGCACCTGTCACACGTCTATTTATAGCATCTGACTTGCACATTCCGATGAGGTCAACATCAGAGTATTTAAGCCAAAAACTTGGCGTGTTTGCGACACGTGTTCACAACCGGTCAAACAAAGATGTTTCCGCATTCAGAACCATTTCTATAGAAGAGTGCATGTACTGCATCGAATCAATGACACACACACACACACACACACACATATATATATATATATACACAAGCATTTTCATATTATAATAATTAGAACGATTTATTGAATATTAAATTAGCATATTAGAATAATTTCTTATGGATCATGTAATACTGAAGGCTGACGTAATGGTTGTTAAAAACGGAGCCTTGCCATTTCAGCAAAACATTTTAATTTTAAAATGAAAATATAATATTATATAGAAAATATAATATAATACAATATTATTTTAAATTGTAATAATATTTATCATATTACTGTTTTTATCAAATAAATTAAACCTTGGTGACCTAAAGAAACATAAATGTTGAACTAACCTTGCCTTGTCATAGAATAATTTACTTTTGACCTTGACTTACATTCGTGAGGGTCTGCATGCTAGTGTTTTTTTTTTAATACCGTATTGGTAACACTTTATTTGAAGGGGTGTGCATAAGACTGACATGACACTGTCATAAACATGACATAACACCTGTCATGAACATGAAGGAGTCTTTATGAATGTTTATGACTTTTGCCATTAAGTGTCATTCGGTAAATTATGACACTTCTAATGCAAAGTTGACATTGTTTAAAATGTCTTGATTATGACAACTTGACATTAACACAGACAGAAATATCTTTGTTATGACAACTTGACATTAACCAAGAAATCATAACCTGTCACAAATATGTCATAACAGGTCTAATTATCAAACTTAAAGAAGTTATTTAGCTTTGCGTTAACATTACATTTACCCTGTCATTTGTGTTTGGTTTTGACTTTGGGCGTCATGACACCATAACTCTGTCATGAATATTTTACTTGTCCTCAAGTAAAGTGGAACACATTGTAGTAGTTATAAAGATGTCATTAAGGGTTATTACACTGTCAAATGCTGTCAAAAAACAGTGTCATTAATATTTCCCCTTACCTCAAGTAAAGTGGAACACGTTGGACTAGTTATAAAGATATCAGGTTGACAGTTTATGATTTTTTTTGGTTAATGTCAAGTTGTCATGACAAAGACATTTCTGTCTTTGTTAATGTCAAGTTGTCATAATCAAGACATTTTTTGTCTTTGTTAATGTCAAGTTGTCATAAAAAAGACATTTTTGTCTTTGTTAATGTCAAGTTGTCATAACAAAGACATTTTTTGTCTTGGTTAATGTCAAGTTGTCATAACAAAGACATTTTAAACAATGTCAACTTTGCATTAAAAGTGTCATAATTTACCGAATGACACTTAATGACAACAGTCATAAACATTAATAAAGACTCCTTCATGTTCATGACAGGTGTTATGTCATGTTTATGACAGTGTCATGTCAGTCTTATGCACACCCCTTCAAATAAAGTGTTACCAAGTATTAAAATTAATTTTAATTAAGAAATGATGTGCCTGATGAAGACCTGATCGTTTGAAACATTAGGCTGTTCATATATACAGTATATATACAGTATATATATATATATATATATATATATATATATATATATATGAAGAGTTCAGATGCAAAAGCCTCTAAATGCCATTTGAAATTTTGTTCTTTAATGATGATTTTTATCAAACTTGTATATTTAAGTTCAGTAATTTCACTTAAATACCAATTAATAGGTAATCATCATTGCCATTTAAGTGAAATTACTGAACTTAAATATACAAGCTTGATAAAAATAATCATTCTTGAAGAAATTTTCAAATGGCACTTAGAGGCTTTTGCATCTGAACTCTTTATATATATATATACACTGTACTGTATACATAGGCTACAGTATTTTATTGAGCTGTAACTTAACAATATTTTATTCTTGTCTATTTTTTTCTTTTCTAATTAAGAAATAAAAAAACTTGTTCATCTGTTATTACTAGTTACATGTTATTGCTTGCTTTGAAACTCACCTGGCATTTATGAGGTACTGTGCCAGGCTGATGTTGGCAGGTGTTCCCGTAATGGTGATCTGACGGTCTGATGACCCCTCCATGGCATTAGCAATTTTGATCTGAGCCCCAGACATCTGACGGATTTCATTAATTTTGGTGCCCTGACGTCCGATTATGCAGCCTATTAGCTGCAAATATAAAGCAGACAGATTAAAGTCAGTTTGGCTAGTCAAGGACTCTTCCTTAAATACTTATTTGATACAATTGTCCAATGAGGGGTTCCTGAAGACAAAGAATTATGCTTACATCATTTGGAATGGTGAGTTCATGAGTACTGGCCTGTGAACTGGCATCCACACCTAGAAACAGAAAGAGTGGGAGAACTGAGAAACACAAAGAATATTTTATGCAACATTAACCATGTTAAAACCGTACACACTGATTAAAACCTGTTAATTGGTTAATGATAAGTTCCCTTAATACGGTGATATTTTTCATTGTATAAGGGAACTTAACATGAGTTTTGGTGGTTATAATTGTAATTTATATTTATAATTTACAGTGAAAAACCATAAATTTACATTCAATTTCCTGAGTGACACTTGATGGTTTTTCATTGACATAGTTTTTCTTATCAGTTATGTACATTAGGGTTTTATGTTATACCTTGTTGTTAAACGAAAATAATAATAGTAATAATAGTTATTATCTTAATGATCTGTTTATAATGTGACCGTTCTTGCCGATTCATCCAGCCGATGTTTGCTCTAGGGAGAATCGAAGTGCTACTCCATAGGATGCAGTAATGCCTGTTCACAGTTTTCTTAAAGGTCCCCTGACATGGGGTTATTTTATTATTTCATAATGTTTCCTGGGTTGCACTTTTAATTTTAGTATGCTTTTTTAGATGAAAATAATTTAGAAATAAAAGACATTTTTCCTAGCCATGATTTTAACCTTTGATTTGAACGCTTTGTTTAAAGGGGCGTTTCTACTGTAGGATTCAGTGTAACCGCCAACTGCTCTGATTGGCTGATATGCTTGCATATTAAATACTTTTACTACAGCTATTATACGTTTTTACTGTTACAGCTATCGAGATTAACGAATCGTGTCAAGTTTTTAGCAGTGTTAATTTTGACAGCAAATTTTGATTTTTGACTAAATTTTGACAAATTTTGACTAAAATGCCATTTAGTTTTAATCATATTTTAGTAATCTGAATTGTTTAGTTTGTCTAGTTTTAGTCGACGAAATTCAATATGATTTTAGTCGACTAAATCTACAGTAGATTTAGTCGACTAAAATATAATGGGTTTAGTTAAATTGTATTGCATTAATTTAGAATTTAGAATAGAATAAAATGTACAAACCCATATACTCCTGAAGAAAACATCTATTAACCTGTTAATATAAATGATTTAAAAATCTGAACATGCAATACAGATACGGATTTAACTACTGTGACTTCAATATCTTAAAATTGAATAAAACTGCACTTTTCATAAAGTAGAACACAGTCTTCTTTACAATTAATGATATATGCATTCTTTATAACTACTTGCATGCATCATTCTTTATTCTTTCTAGCAGACATATTTATTTGTATAAATTAAATATTATTAATCCTTATTATACTGAAGCTATTAACAAACAGTGAATGCTTTTCTCTTTTCTTTTGTAAGGACACAGACCACATTATGTTTATTGCCACTGTCACTTTAAGACGTCTGATCATTTCCAATGACATGCGGATCCAATTGCACTGATGCACATCCGATATACTCACAACTGTTTAAGTCATAACCAACATTTATATGAATACTGTCCAAAACGGACATTTAGACATAACGTTGTGTGTATTTGTCCATTCAGAAACGAAAGAGAGCTCAGTTCAGTACTCGCGCGTTTTATTTGTGTGTGTGCAAAACTGCGCACTTCGGGTCGGGTGTGTGCGCATAGTAAATCGTACCGAATAGAGCTCTTTTTTGCATTGTCACTCTTATTCATATAGGCGTTCGCATTTTTTAACGTTTTATGAGACCGCGGGGTAGATCAGCACGTTACAGTACAAATGTGCGCATCTACCACACACGCAGGACATCACTCCCAAATTGTCACTAACATTTTTGTCTAGTTTTTATTCGTTGACGAAAATGTTAATAGATTTTCGTCATAGTTATTGTCATTCAAAACTAGTTTTTATTTCGTCTGTGAAAAAATGTCGTTGACGAATAATTTTCGTCATTATTTTCGTCAAAGAAATTAACACTGTTTTTGAAAGTATTTAGATGTATTCCCATCACATAAAATGTTGCCATTGAGCAAACAGATAACGGTCTGTTGATCGTGAGAATGAAGATCTTATCATTGCAATGCAATTTCTGCACTCTCTCTAATGCTTTCACCATTGCAAACACAATGATGTACAGTATGAGCTTCGTTGTGCAGTGTAACGTGCACATGCACCCCTATTCACCTGCTGAGTAATAAAATGCTATTTCCTTGTTGCTTTTACAGATGTCAAAATCCCTCAATTCTAGCCGTCTCTGAAAAGCCAAGCCAATGTTGATTCTCGTTAATTATTGCAAGCTCTGTCGCGTTCTCTTTTTTGCCAGCAGACTCTGTTCATTTCACTCGGCGGCCATCTTTGCAATTTCAGTCATGCACAAATCCTAGCTCTTTTGAAAGAGGAAATATGTAATTCTCCAAAGCTGTTCACAAAACTTTAGATCAAATTACATATTTGAAATCACCAATGAAATTTGACAAGAACTGGAAAGGGTTGTTTCTTATGCTCAGGCAGCATAAGCTTTTTTGGCTAGACCAGCCAATGCGTGTGTGCAGTCTTAAGCGCGAGTCTCAGAACACTAATTGGCATACTAGCCTGCCTAGATATTATTCAAAATTAGAATTTGTGTGTCTTAAATTGGAGTTCCAAAGATACCTGGATGGTCTACTTTTTCCAATTAGAACTCAAAATGCAAATTCATGCACACTTTTTAAAAAGTGCAACACAGTTTTGAAAAAATTTCATCCAGTCGTCCCAGTTGCATAGTTCGTCCGGGCTAGGCTAGCGCGAGTCAACACTAACTTTTAGCATGCCATTAAAACAGTTTTACCCACTCCACATTTGAATTTTTGAACTGTCTCCAACGATACATAACACAAAAGGCTCACTTGGAAATGAGGCCCGATGTTCAAAATTCCGAACCACCCCTTTAAGTAGAGGATTACAAAAAGGGGTTAGAGTGATTAATCATCAGTATCTAGTCTGATGAAAAGATATTTATGTTATCCACATTATATTTAATCTGCAACAGCATTGTGAACTTTTGTAAAGATTTGTTTGCTCATTAACTTTTAAATGCATCATTATGCAAATTACAAACACATGAAGAGAGTTCTCCACATGAAAGACTTACGATTGGCAGATCAACGTGTTTCTACATTTCTCTCCAAAATGATAGGACAATAAATTAAATTGAATGTGGAGGACTTTAACTGTGTCAAGATGATTGGCACAGTTTATACAGTGACGTGTCAGGATGCATGCAACTAAGCGACAGTGCTAAAGTTAAAGATACAATTATGATGAAGCAGTATGTCCCAAAGCTTGTCTATACTGCTACTCACTCAAAAGTATGTATTTTTTCTTTACAAAAACTATACTTTTTGGGTGTGGTGAATTCAGGTTGATTGGGTCAACCAATCAAGTGGAGATCCCTTGTATAAGTAGGCAAATTGGGATGCAGCATGATTCTATAGCAACTGGAGCTTGCAGCTGGAGTGATGCGATGACTTTTCAGATCGGCAATTGGCAAATTTATGTAGAGGGTGGGATTTATTCCACAATATTGCGTGTTTCACTTTCTTCCTTTCAAAAATAAAATGAGTGCACTGTCTTTGTTTATATAAAGTCTTTAAGTCAAAGTAGCTAGAGCTATTTTTTTAGCTAGAGTTAGTGATGTGACGAGAAATCCACGGGCAAGTGCATCTCGACAGGTCTAAAATATAAACACTTATAATAGACTTACCACAGTAAATCAGGGTAAGACAAAAACACGTTTTGGAAGGGATTGATGATGTATTTACTCATTATTTTAATATTTTAAAATTATGAAATAATTTTCTAACATAGAAGTTACATAGCATACTTTTAAGTAAATTTATTTATTTTTTTAAATTTTATTTCAAATTAACAAAACAGTAACACATACAGTACCAGTTAAGAAAAATTGAAATCTTAAATGTAATCAAAAGTATATAATGGATTTCCCATTATAGTTACCCATTCAGGGGGAGACGAGAGAAAGACAAGAAAGTGAATGAGAGACCTACAGGTATATAGTGAAGGGTGTGTAGCGGGAGGGTTGGGTACGTACCAGGGAAAGCGGGGGTGGTCTGTCCGAGGGAGGTAAAGGGGGTTTGCTGCATAGCCAGCTGATGGAGCTTTGTCAACTGCTGGGGGAGGGAGGAGGGTCAGTAGTACACCTAAGAAGTTATCATTAAATAAAGGAGTCCTGCTTGGACCTTTACAAACTTATCTAGACACCAACAAGGGGAAGCTGTGAGAAATCTCACGCATGACTGCATTCTATTGAAAACACACCTATCAATTGTATGAATTTTAATAAAGCAGGTCATGAAAAAGAAAAAGCAAAGGTAACAAGAATGTTACGCTAAAGAGGGATGAAGGATTAGAAGGTACATTTTACTCACGTCTGGGTGTGGAATGGCGTATTGTCCCTGAATGGTGTAGGTCTTAGATGGCAATGGAAAAGAAAGATAATTTTCAAACATTATCTATGTACGTAAATATGAATGTACATACTGTACACTTTTTTAAAAAATTGTTATATGTTCAATGATAATTAAATATTATGAGTGGAACACATTCATGGGGCAATTCATTTCATGGACTGAATGAACTATTTGACATGAAATATAATTTCACTACAAAAGTCGTCAATGGATCTAGTTCCTTCCATTTTGTGCACAGAGGGTGAATGTTTTACAGCTTGAATTTATTTAATAATTAATGCATTTTAAAACATTAACACTTGTTATTTTTTAGTTTATTAATGTGAAGCTGCTTTGAAAGCACTACACTACAAATAAATAACTTGGCTTGACTTATGTACATAAAATGCAAGGAAGATTTAGGATTTTGTGCACAAAAAAGTGCTCACATTACATTTTATATATTGATTAAATCCAATTACATTGATTTTGTCTTTCTGTGTTCAAATTGCATTAAAATGTAACAGTATTTTGTCAGAATTTCTTCAAGTGTTTAATTCAATTCAATTGCCGGGTTACATTTGTTGCCCCATGAATATGAATACTTGTTTACAACTTGGAATTGTCTGTAGTTGTAGTGTATATTCTGATCATACTTACAGGCAGAGGCTGATGCTGCAGTAACAGGCTGAGGTTGGCTGTGGCTGGAGCTGTCAGTGTGTCTGCTCTTACCTGGCCCCCAGAGAAAATGACTGGTGCAGTGGCAGGCTTCGGCCTGTATGGAATTGTAGCACCTTTGGGTGGGGACTGGCAAAAGTAAAAGTAAGGGTAGACTTTAATAAAAATGTAATAGATCAGGGTTTCCAAACAGGGGGGTTCATGAGGGAACTGCAGAGGGTTTGTGAGTTTATGAAATGCTAATAATTAATTACATCAAATGTAAAATTAAAATAAATAAATGGGGTATACACAATAAAGTCTGGAGTGATTATCAAATCGAGAGCTGCAATTTAATTAAATAGTTTTATAGTCTAAGCATGAAGCAAGCAGCACATTTCATAATTACAACTATCAAATATTATTTATTTTTATTTTACAGTATAACAGTAAAATGTCTTAATTTTTTATTAGAGTTAAAACTACTTTTGCTACTACTACACTCTAAAAAATGCTGGGTTGTTTTAACCCAACTTTGGGTCAAATATGGACTAACCCAGCCATTGGGTTACATTTTTACATTACATTTTCAACCCAACATTTCGGGTTTGTCCATATTTGACCCAAAATTGAGTTAAAACAACCCAGCATTTTTTAGAGTGTAGTAGTAGTATTAATAATAATAATACAATTATTACTATTGATGTCAGAAAACAGTAAACATGCAAACGTGTTGTAAATTATCAACGTAAAATCTCGGGGTCTGTATTTATTATTATTATTATTTTACATTTAAGGGGTTTGGTTGATAAAGAAGTAGGGAAATCTTTGTAATACATGAATACATGGTTACCAAAATGAGATTATGATTTAACTCTCTCTTTGATGCTGATAATAAATCTGAACATCTACTGTAAATCTGTGTCAAAAAAAGATTCCCTATTGTAGAGGAATAATTCACCAAAAAATGAAAATTCGGTCATCAGTTCCTCATCCTCATGTTGTGATAGACCATTTTTATTTCCACAAAACACAAAATAAGCTATTCTGGACAATGTTTCAGCTTTTTTTGTTTATACTATGTGAGTTAATGGGGTCCAAACCTTTTGAAATGAATCCATTCATCAACATTTAACCTCTTTTATTCTTGCATACCCTGATGTCTGGCAACATGTATGTTTGCACTGATCAAGAGTTACATTTGATATGTTTGCACTACTGTACATTTAGCTCATTTTTGTAGCATGAAAGTGTTGAAAATTCAAGACCATTCTTAAAAATATATTTTTTTGTGTTCCACAGAAAATCGAAAGCCGTATTTGGAATGACAACAAGAGTTGGGTGGACTGTTCCTTCAACCTCAAAAGCACTGTAATTGGTCTTTTCCTTACCTCCAACATGACCACACAGATCTGCTTCACACACTGGATAATGGCCTCTGGAGCACCTGAGATCGTGACTGCACGTTCAGTGGAATTGGGCAGCATGTCTCCAGCCACTTGCACCTGAGCCCCTGTAGACTGGAGAAAAGCACAGTCAGCCAGGATAGACACCCCCAGCACACAGACAGTACCATTTGTTCCTGGTTATCATGGCATGGTAACATTTAGTATTTTGCAGTTGTAGTTGTTGAAGAATGATGGCATTGTTTGGATATACTGTATGCATTGTAATAAAATGCACATTATAAAATCTGCGGATAATAACGAAGTTATAAGTTTAAACATACCTCCCTCATCTCCTTGATCTTGGAACCCCCCTTCCCAATTAGAGAGCCACACTGACTGGCCGGCACCACTAAGCGCAAGGTCACTGGAGGCTTACTTGTGGCCTGGCTGTTGCTCATAGAGTTAATGATATCCTGGGTACAAACAAAACATCAGTTACCATTATTGTTATAGTTTTTATTGACATATTTTGGGGGTTTAATTATAAAAATAACATTTTAATTAAAAAATGATGTCTGATACTTCTTCAAACTTGTATGCAATCATGGCGAAGGCCTTGAATATGGCATCTGTGGGTCCTGTGATGGTAACTATCCTCTCTGGGCAGTTCCCCTCTGAAATATTTATGCGTGCACTACTCTGTTGAAAGAGATTGTCTAGCTTTTTTAATAACCATGTAGCACTTATCACAGCACATAAAATTATTTGTATCATCATTACTTACTTCCTCACGCATCTTCTTCACAGTTTCTCCTTTCTGAAAAGAATGCATTGTTTGATAAAACACAGACTGTTAATGATTATACCAATCGACATTTTTGCTAAATGTCAAAATCCATTCATTAATTTAATAACTGACTGATACAAACTCAAGGGTTTCAAGCATTGACATGGTGGCTGAATGTAGCAATTTACCTTGCCTATGATGCTGCCAACCTCCTGCAAGATAAAAAGAGAATGTGTTTGTAATTACGAACTTACAATCCAATTATTATGCAGCCTAAAACACATGTATGGGGAGCATAACACATATGTAAAACCAAAGAGCGTTAAAAAGGTTCCTGTGATTGTAAAGATCATTTCAGATTTTTTTTTAGATCTACAGGGGTTGGACAATGAAACTGAAACACCTGGTCTTACAACACAATCATTTATTAGGATGGTGAGGGCCTCATTTTGCATCCAAATAAAGCACCAATTCATCTTGGGAATGAGAGATCGAAGTCCTTCACAGTGACCAGAGGGATTATGGGCCGTTCCTCTTCCAGAACAGTGCCCAGGTCACTATATGATGCTGGTGGAGGAAAACGTTTTCTGACACCTCAATAATATTCAGATCTGGTAACTGTGCAGACCATGGGAGATGTTCAACGTCACTTTCATCTTCATCAAACCCTTCTGTCACAAGTCTTGTGTGTGTTGGTGCATGATAATGCAGATACGCGGTTTGAGCATCATGATCGTGCTCATGATCCTCCAGCTCATGATTTTTGACTCGTGTCCATCAAACACAGTCAGGATTGTCATGATATTGCAGCGCAAACCATCACTGATCCACCCATGCTTCACTCTGAAGATGGCCACCAGGCATATAGATGTGAAACCTCCAACATTGGCCAGTGTTTCAGTTTCATTGTCCAACCCCTGTATTTTTTAAGGCTTTTTCGTCCTCTTACAAAACATACTGTGTCCATCTGTTCTTTTTTAATCACTGGAAGAAGTATTAACATGGAGTAGTACATTTTGTATATTGAAATTTTAGATTAGGTGCATGTTGTTCTTGTACCTTTCCGTGCATTAGGAGCCTTATAGTTAGAGTGACATTGAGCCCTCCTTCAGACTGCACTTTGTTGGGCTCCATGGTGAGGATTTAGGATTGGGTGAATGAATTAGGATCTAACAGGAGCAGTTCAAAAATGTTGGGGCCAGTGGTCAGCACACAGTCACCTAAAAGTTCAAAAGCAGATTAAAATATATTATTATAAATCAGAGAAACAAAAAAGAAGAAATTAGAGAAAAGGGTTTTATGGAGTAAAAACAGTAGCCTCTGAGTCGTGTAAATTCTTATACATCTTCCCACGTTCGTAAAAAAATAAAGGTTCTTTAATGGCATTAGTGTTTTGAAGAACCTTTATCATTCATAGAAACTCTCCATTGCACATAAGATTCTTTATAGTGGAAAATGGTTCTTTACTGTTCTCTGAGAGAATTTTTTTTATTTTTTATTTTAGAACCTAAAGGTTCTTTGGGGAACCAAAAATGGAAGAGTGCAGGGCCAGGAGTTTATGATACACTCTTAAAAGTAAATGTCCTTTATTGGCATTGTCACGTTTAGATTCCAGAAATGAAAGGCAGGTCAACAGTTTCAAAATAGTAACAAGGTTTATTTACAGAAGGGAACAACTTGAGACAGAGTGCAGAGCAAACACCAACAACAACGGACAAAGACAGTAAGGAAATAAGCCTTTACTTAAATACTCAATGATAAGGAACTCAATAATGATCAGCTTTGATAATTAAATGAATATCCATAACAGATGACCAGCGTGGAAACTAGAACAAAGGTGATAGGAAACAGATGATCTACCAACTAAAAGTCCATGAAGTGAAACTAACTGAAAATAATCTTGACTGACCGCCTCCATCCAGGAAGGAACTAGGGTTGAGACCTCCACAGGGAGGTGAGTATAGCCTATGGAAGGAGTGGCCAGGTGGTACACCAGATACAGCCAGGGGTCTGTTTCCCATACAGCAATGTAACTCGCAGCTTAACTACTGTACCATAGTATGATGCATCATTGAAGAAATCAAGTAGGTAGTCACGACTGTTTCCCGAAACTGTATCCGTTGATTAATCATGTCATGCAGGTGGTGGAGTAATAACTTTACTAAATAAATATGTCTGAATTAATGCTAGATGTTTTGCTATAAATTCTATATAGTTTTTCTCAGTTTGCTTTATTTCCAGATTCAATCATAGGCTCGTTCTTACGTACTAAAGCACGTTCGCACATGCACACACTTCAAAAATGGTGCTTTAAATCTCTTGACATACTAAACGACATAAATGTCATTTGTATGTATTCTGAATAAAAGATACAGTTTGCACTGAATGTCAGCTTGCTTATTTTCCTCAAGATAAGCATTTATTGAGTCCACATGTCAAGCTATACTTATAACCACAGGTCGAGAGCGAGCTGTCATTCCAACCACACAACTTTGCGATGATTTTTGTGAATGTTGGTTTCGGGAAACATCGACTCGTTTGACTATGTTGATAAGGACGGAACTTGCGAACATAATTGGCTAAGGATGATTTCGGGAAACGCACCCCAGGACGATAGCCCAAGGTGTAATCAACGGGGGGAGGAGCCATGGTGGAGCTTTGGCTGATGACACCCTGGGGACTACTAACGGAGATGAATCCATAGGAAGTGGAGTCCAGGGTGCAGATGGAGAGTAGATGGGGATGGCTTAAAGCTATCTCACGACCAATTTGTACAAATTCGAAAGAGTCATTAAAAGGTGGGTATAAATTGTATGAATTCATAAAACCTCACTCATATGAATTCATACATTTTGTAATCCCAAGTGATGGGTTTAGGGGCAGGGTCAGGGGTAGGTAATTCGTACAAGTTCATACGAATTTGGCAACTCGTAAAATATATACGATTTAGCAAAATACGTACAAATGTGTGAGGTTGTATGAATTCGTACGAACTAGCCACCTCCTACAATCCAAGAGATCAGGTTGGGTGGCCATTAGGGCTGCAACTAACGACTATTTTAATAGTCGACTAGTCACCGACTATTGAAACGATTAGTCGACTAATCGGATAATTATTACATTTTTCTAAAATTTAGCATGAATTGCTTTAATTCTGTGGAAAATGATAGTAAACACAAGAAAGAAGGGGGTACTTCAATAAAAAATGCATATTTTATTGAACTTTGCTGCTGATAGGCCGATTCATACTAAAAGTAAATAAAAAATGCCCTGTCTAAAACCAATTAGGCAGAGTGCTTGGTCAGTATAGACATGATAATTATATGAAGAGTTTGGTTCCAAAACGCTATAAATCCATTTTGATGAATTTGAGTAAAACTGTGTTTTCTTTAGCAAGAAAATGGGAAGATGAAAACCACTATTTTCAGTTTCAAATTTTCACATAGCATTTGTAGGTTATAATATCAATAAAAAATTAAATCCATGTTTTGATTTTCAAAGATTTATTATAAAAACAGATTATTTTTCCCCAAAATGCAATAAATCCATTAACTTATTTTTTTCAAAATGCAATTAATCAAAAAACTTTTATACCCATTGAATTTCTTGTGTAATCCTATAAATCCATTGCTTTAATATAACAATATTCTGTAACACTCTAAGGGTACAGGTCATGAATTATCATGAATTCACGGATAAAATGAATCATGCATGAATTATGCATTCATTCATTCATTATTTTCATCAGGAACTAACAACATTTTTTTAACAGTTCAACGTTTTTCATTCATGACTTCATGGATGAACAACACCTTAATTAAAACATTAACTAAGATGAGCACATCATCATGAATTATGATTTATTAAGCATGATCTAACGTTACTTCTGCATATCGCTGTTGTCAACCTAGGGATGTCGCCGCTGATCTTTGTTGACGGCGATCAGCTGTAAAATGGCTTGGTCCTGCTCGGTTTTCGTTGACTTTGAATAAAACAACTGAAAGTTTTTCAAAAGATCCCTGGGGTCAGTGTGTCAGCGTGACAGAAGTGTGATGCTGTCGCGTGAGAACAAGCAACAGCCGGCATTTCCGTTACTGTTTACATTGCGTGAATGGTGCGTTGTGATCGGTTAAGCGGATATGTTGCATTTTGCAGAAAAGGGAGACTGGCGTTTGTCGCGGTTTGGAAAGAAAGTTCGCCTTATAGTGCGTAAAATAAGGTAAATCTTACCGAGGCGAGTCAAACTCCGTTTTATTCAACTGTCCGACGTGCTTTCTCTTTAAATGTTCGTGCATCACCGAGGTGCTGCCGTGATAGCAAGGACTGCTTTGCATGATACAGGTCATCTTTTTATTCACCGTATCCAGGCTAAAATGCTCTCAAACTTTAGATGTTTTGGTATGTGCAGCTGCTGCGTTGGACACTGCCATTTCTGTATGTTATCGCTCAGCAGAGAAGCGAATGTGCTCGGTCGGAAAAAAAAAACATGTCTGGCGACAATTCGACAATGAAATTAATTGTCGACTATTTCTATTATCGATTTTTATCGACAACGTCGACGAATCGTTGCAGCCCTAGTGGCCATCAGCGACAAGCATTTGAGGCGAAGCCAGAATGCCTGAAGACTGAGGCAGAGCCGCTGCGTAGCCGTAGGGAAGGCAGAGCCCTCTGGAGGTGAAGGGGTGGGGAGATGGAGGGCAGCAGATGGCTTGAAAGTCCGTGGCACAGGCAGGGTGACATCTGAGCAAGGTGGAGCCGTTTGGACGACAGTCTCTGAAAAAGCAGAGAGCCAAGTTGGAACCGACAGGTCTGCAGACCAAGGTGGAGTGACAGTATTAGTGGCTGAAGAAGGAGCCAGAGGATCCACTTGCTTGGATGAAGCTGGTGACCGGAAGACCTGAGCCATAACCACACAATGGCATGGTGTTATGGGAGAAGTCGATAGGCTGAAGGGAACCAGCGGAGTCAGGGGTAGGTAATTCGGCTGACGGACTTGCTGAATAATGCAGTGGAGGTGGGAGAGGGAGGCTGGGCGGGATCAGCGACGACAACTCCATATCAATAAAAGATGAAGAAAAAGGCATTATGCTGTGTAGGACCAGTAGCGATGATAAATATTCAGAAGTTATAAAGCAGGGCAGGATGGTAAGTATTGCCTCCATTTCCAGCTCCACCAATGTTATAGGCTCACACACCTGGTCAGACTTACTTTGGGGCTTTGGCTCTGCAGCGGATGTGGCTGCAGGCCAAGGCTCCTTTGTGGGCATTGGCTCTGACCCAGGGTTTGTGGCAGGCATTAGCTTCACATCTGTGATGGGCTCTAGCATATTGCTGCATGGAGGGTCGCTGGCTGCTCTGGACTTGGCTTTGGGGAGGGCTTTGGGTTTGGGGTAGGCACACTGCAGACACTCGAGTACTGCTTCTCTCCATGTTTCCTCCTTCAGATCAGATCCCAAATCAAGAAAAGAGACTTCAAAAGTGTCATTATCAAAGTTCGTTCATTCTGTGATCTGGCAAAGGTGAAGTGAAAATTCAAACAATGAAAGCCCAGCATGTGCAAGAGCAATAATCTGTTTGCCTTGAGCCATAATCCTTTTTAGGTTTGGTATTCTGTAATGTTTAGATTCCAATGATGATGACGATGAAGGCAGTAGTGATGTTACATTTGACACTGAAGCTCTGTGTTGGAGCACGTATACTTTTCAGAGAAACACGTGATCAACGAAAAACAAAGCCAATTTTTTTTTTCCCAGTTCTGGAAAGCTTCACTTTGTGTGTTGGAATGTTTGAACCCAGACCACTACTCTACAGTATTTTGTAAGTTTAAGTCCATTTATTAACAATTTTTTCAGAAATAAACCTATATGTTACATGATCATATACTGACAAATAAACAGCATAGAAACCATAAAATAATTTTACCAACATTTACTTGCATAAAAAAAACTCTGTTGGTATTATTATAATTAGTATTAATATCATTGTTACATTTAATTTATTGCCACACTGTAATATGTCAATTAAACTGAACATTTAGTGCTGTCAGGCTTTTATTTGGGGTTAATGGATAAAACAACGGTGTTCATAAACTTGGCTGCTATAAATTTGACCCGCCACAAGATGTGGCTGTATTCGACACTCTTGATGCTTCAAATCTTTTTCCGAAACATTCAGGGGAAAGCCTCAGTGCTTCATGAGGCTTCATTTGCCCATCCCTACCAACAATACCGAACAAAGCCATAAAACAAAAGAGGAACTTAGATACTCAATGATAATGATCTCAATAATGATCAGCTGTGATAATTAAAGGAATATACATAGTAACAGATGACTGGCGGGAAAACAAAGGGGACAGTTAAAAGACAACAAACAACATAAAAGTCCATGAAAGTGAAACTACCTGAACATAACCGTGACACATTGATGGTGAAGAACTTTCTTTTAGAACCTTTTATTTTTCAGAGTGTAACTGGTGAAAGCTAAATCACTAAATCTGTCCATAAATATAAAGTAATGTGTTGTAAATTTTCTTGCAAACAATGTATAAATCACATAGGCCTATATGCATTTTCAACGCATTCCAATCCCAAGGCGTCATCTAAATGACAATATTGATGCTTCAATATTTGACGCTTTAGGCACCCTTTAGCGTCAGTTACATGACGCGATCCTAGGGCGTCATTTAACTGACGCTAAAGGTAAAGCGTCAGTTACATGACGCAGGTAGGGTAAGGGTTAGACGCGATCCTAGGGCGTCATCTAATTGACACTAAAGGGTGCCTAAAGAATCAGATATTGAAGCATGGTCAAAATGCTTCCCAAGGGATGAGAAATTATAATATATTATTATTATTATTACAGCAGCCTTTGATCTTACAGATTAGGATAGACGCTAACTAATGAATTGTGTGTGTTTTGTACTTGTATGCCATTAGCCAAGTTTATCAGCAGGACATCATTTTTCCTGTGGCTGCATAATTTCATGGCTCAGGCAGCTGAATGAAATAAACAGGTAATATGTGTATCAAATAAAATGTTGTATATTGTTCAAACAAGAGTATAGACTACATATAAAAGAAAAGCTTTTCGGAAAAACAGGAGACATTAATCTAAATAAGATACATGTCTCAAAATGTTGAGAATGTTGCTTTGCACATCTCAGACCAGCAGGCAGTGGGAGCAGGGGACAGAGATGGATGAGATCTAGCCAGATGTCCTCCAATCTCCCACAGGATGCCAGATTATGCAAAGACTTTAATCCAGATTAACAACATCCAGCGGTTGGTGTCCAGGCCCTCTTAACAGCAAAAATAATCTACAGAAATCCACTACGATCCTTGCCAGGCCTAAAGACTTGAAGCGAATGGCAATTAAACTTCCTGGGTTATGAAAAAAGAAGAGGTTGCGTGTCACAGAGACGATTCACGTCTTTATGATTTCAAATATTGAAAGCTCAAGGCTCAAGAGCATGTTGAACAGTACAGTATATAGATTTTTGCAGTTTTTTTTATCACAGTGATGATCCATTAATCATGAAGGAGAATTAGGCTATACACAACACATTTTCATAAGGGCCAATCAGGTCAAAACAGATGGCATTGTTTTATGCAAAGGAGATTAGATGAATCAGACTGATTCTGAAATACTTTTGGGTGCAATGCATTTAAGGAAGGGACCATCTAAAAAGAGTGTGGACAGGAGATTTGTTTTTGCATTGTTATCTAATTAGAGTTTTGCTTTTTTCTGATGGGATGAGGTTATGCAGAAAACAAAATGGCCACATATGGCACCGTTTGAGGCATGTTTGCTTCAAATTAGCAAACTCATTCTGTTTTTCAAATATCATTTCTACACATGAACGCACTGATACAAAAGTCTATGTACTGACAAACAGAATCCCGGGTTTCTTGTTCTCTTTTATTAGAAAATTAGACGTTAGCACTCACACTTATATAGTAAATATGCCGCATCATGCAGCCAGTCTGGTTCTACCAAAATGCTTGAGGGTGCTGAACACTATCAAAAGAATGTACTGTAGGATCGCCCTCAGCGAAAACTGATGTAATAATATATTACGTAGCAGATTTCAATAATAAACTGACTAGCGGAAGCACACACCACTATCATTTTCCAAATCAGTCTCCGAATTTGCTGTTGTAAATAAGGCATGCTTTCATGCCAACAACATACACTTATGACCTCAGTTTGCTCATAGATAATTGATGGTGGACATTTTCACTACCCATTGTTTTCGATTATTGCTATAGGATAAAGTTGTCTGTAACTTTTGGTCTGGGATAAGTTTCACAGAGCTAAATCCAAACCTTAACGATTATTAAATTGCAAAAGCTGACTCTGTATCAGGCGGTGTAAAAAGCAATTTAGTATGTTTTGATATTAAAAAATGATATAAGCTGCTCTTAGAATGATCTTCCTCTTTAAAATACATTTTACTGCTCTTTTCTATACAATCTTCTTGGCCATTTCTTTTGTTTTTCACTGGCACTTTTTATGTTAGTTACACCCAACCTAAAAGTCAAGTCTAGTTTGATTCAGCCATTTTTCCCCCCATGGTTTTCATTCTTTTTATACTAAGACAGCAAGATCATATCTGTATAATATTTTTTTAAATGCTATTGCACAATTTAAGTATTAACGTCATACCACTGAATGTAGAGTCAAAATGTTTTGTAAATTCAGCCTCACAGTCTACTGTTGTATAGGCTACTGAATAACAGTGGTACAATACTTAGGTACTGGCTTACATAGTTTAACTATCAGAGAATCCCCATTATTTTCAGAAGCACCATCAGTGATTTAGTCCTGTGCATATAGCATTGTAAGAGCAGCACTGCTCATGACATCTGATTGAGAAAGTGGGTCAAGCTTTCTACTAAAGAGCTTCTGGCCTCTTCCTCTGTAGCGGCTATTAAATTAAGCACGCTTTGTGCATGGCTGAGCAATGCTCAGAAAAAGCTCCCCCCGTTTCCATTGCGCATCTCTGCACTGCGTTCAATGTAGAAATTTTTTTATTGTAGAAGAGGGTCTTCCCTCTCTGCAATGTGACTAAGGTTTTAGTTCCAATAAAGAATGACGTCTCCTATTTAAACCTACCGAGGCATGAACTGCATTGAATACAGAAAGGAGACATTAACAATGAAAAACCATTAAAAAGAGACTTTTTAAATCAGACTTTATTTGTATTATATACCATGTCCTTAATCGTAACTTTTAACTGTAATTGTAACTTGGTTGTCTTGCAAAATGCATGAAGGGGAATGATTTCTGGGATTAATTGTTCCATAATATATATTTTTGAATATATTATGGTCATATAATTTTATAATATTGTCCTGTCCACTGTGGGAACATACTATTTAGTGAACTGAACTTCAAAGGAAAACAAAAAACAAAAAAACAAGTAATTACTGTGATTGAACACAAACTCAGTTACACTGAGACAACATTTAGAAAGGTGGTTTTATATTTAATAAACCAACAAATTAGTTAGAATTCAGGAACAGTAATAAGAAAACAAAATTATTTTTTGAAACTTTACATAACATTAACATGATAACATTTTCTTGAATGATATCAGTTCTACTTACATTGTCTCTATCTCTGTAAAGCATTTACTCAGTTTGATAGCTTCTAACCGTGTAAAATAATGGAAACATTTAGTGTACACTATATGCTATGTTTTAGCATTAACTTATTTAGTTGATTTTTTCTTTTGCATAATGTTGCATACTAGCCAAAAACGACTTTAAGGTTTAAATCAGATTGTGAATCACCCAGAAAAGCAAATGTAATTGATATAGCCATTTTATGATGACGATAATCTGGATAATGGCTGTACAGTTCCTTTTGTTCTGATATTTTCAGTTCTGATCAAAGTCAATTCCGGCACAATGCCACCTTAACTATCTGTCACACACAAAGGCGGTGCAGATATACATAGACAAGTCTCGTGGTAATTACCTAGTAATTAAATTATCCAAGATAAGCTTAGTTAAATGTACATATTGTTGTGAGGAAGAAATAAAGGGCATCTAATTGACCAGTTCTCCCTAGAGATAGCCACACTTTTCTCAAACATATATTGCTCTTTTGTATTTGTTTAATTAGGTGCAGTGACTCATTTAGGAATGTCCTCGAGAATCAAATCCAGCCATTTCCGAACAATGTGCAGCAAGGTTTAAACAATAGTTGTAGCGATTCATGAATTAATGATGTGTTTGACCTACGGGCGGCCTAGAAAACAAAACTAGTTCCAAAGCGAATACAATAAAGGTGTTTTAAACCAACATCTTGATCATTTTGTAATGCTATTTATAGTAAGATCAGTGAAAATTAAGTATAACGTCAACATTTGTGTGTTTGTTTTCAATCAAAATGCATGCAAAAATAGATTGAGAAAAATATCAATTTGTAGGTTACATATTATCAGTTTCCATTGTATTTCAAATTTTGATTGCATATCATAATTAACATTGAAAACAAAACATCAGACTAAAACAACCTCAGAAAACCCTAAATATAGAAGCTTGAAAAGAAGCTTTACCTTTGGTGCTACTGGAAGCAGATGGCCACCACTTTCGACGTTTGCGAAAAGATTAATAAAAACCGAACGACAGGCAAAGGGAAAATTATTTTTTCCCTTTCCTCTTGGTTAACTCAGATTGAAAGGTGGCATCCAATTGGCTAGAAGATGGAGTCATGTGAACACAATGTCACAACACGTGACTTTGTGGCGAAACAGAATGATGACAAAATGCAGTTGGACCAGAGTGATTTTGGGGTTCGGTTTTGATCTTCGGACAGTGGTGTGAAGAGCTGAAAGCGGGTCAGGAGACCATTGGTGCAGGGGCACAGGGGTTTCCCCTCCTGCGAGATATTCGGATCTGTCCAATGAGACACTCTGATTCAGCAAAAACAATTGGATGACACTCATCTGTGTTCTTTACCCATAGGGTGTCCTGGTTATGATGATAGATATTTACTCCTACAATGAGTAACATAAGTAAATCTCCTAATCACCCCCTGCCCCACATCACCAAACAAAGCACCAGTGTTTCAAACCGAAGACATGGAGTAATAGCTACTAACTTCATAGCAACACTGACCACTTTCCTCAGTGATATTATTTACATATACAGCACACACTCGTGAATTATGGTGACGGGCTGTCCTTTAATGTTATGTTGCTGCCCCAATGTACTCCACTTTCAATTTTATGCTCAAGCCAGCCCAGAATTACAATGAGCTTTAGCATTCTCCTCCATGGATTAAGTGACCCAGAGCAAATCCATAGCGATGTCAGAACTGTTATGAAGGGATTAAGCTCAGTCATTATGACTGAAGTACTCCGTTCTCAAAGTCAGTGTACAGATATTCTATATTATTGTACTTACATGGGACATTAGAGGGGGTTATATATATATATATATATATATATATATATATAGTATTTATATATAAAATACAAATGATGTGCTTTTCTGTCCCACTTTATTCTAATTGCTACAAAACCAAGTCACTCTAATATGTTCCTATTGGCTTTACTTAGCCTCCTTCTTAAAAACACTCACACTTATTAAGATCGTGATGATAGAGTTTGAAAAAACTTTACAAATTGGTTTATGATCTTTGCTGCAACCATAACGAAGGTTGATACGCAGCCTGTAGACTATTGAATGGCCCCTGGGAAAATGACACAAATAGAGCATTAAATTTGCTCCACATTGAAACTGAAGCTCCAGATTGTTGTGAAGAGAAAGGCTGCCCAATCAAAGGAAATAAAATTGATGTTCAGGCATCTTTGCTGTAAATTGTCACACAATCACTTTCAAATATACCCTTCTTCTTTGGAGATATTGGAAGCTGAGCCTGTACCTCGTCTAACAAGTGTGATACACACAGTACTGGGTCAATATAGTCAAAATAATTTTCTCTGCCAACATAAAATAGGTCATCGTCTAAGGTTTAGGACATTAATAAATTTAAATAAAAAATGTTTCACTGTGTGGATTTGTGTGATTTAGAGGACATCAGGAATATTTGCAACAGTAGTTTTTCCCAGAATATTCGGGATGTAATATACATATGTATATACTTTTCTGTTCAGGCATGATGTTTCTAGTTTTATTATATTATTAAAGTGAAAGTTTTGGATACTGTAAAAAAAGTATTTTCAAGATTTGTTATCACAACATTTTTTCTTTTATCAAATCAACTTCAATAATTTATTTAGCTGAGATAACTTATTATTTTGAGTTTGATGATTAAATTAATCTCCTTCATTGTATTAGCTCACTTTTTCCAGTTCAATCAACTTAAAATTTTAAGGCAACCAGGTTAATTACTTTTTTAAGTTAAAACAAAAATTATATGTCAATATAATGTAAAATATGCATAATGTAAAATATAATGTAAAATGTGCATTTTTGCTTATAAAATTGACTGTTTTAAGTCATAGAAAGAGTGAAAAATGGTCCTAGGGGAAAACACAACAACTTTACTTTCATCATAAGTTCACCTCAGGGAAAATAGTTTACTTATTAAAACAACATAATATGACACATTTAGTGTATTATTTAAAGGTATTGATTGAACAATATAGGGTTATACTTTCCAGGACAAGTTTGGAGATATTGAACTTAATGAGTGTATGACATGTCACTATCGTACCTCTCTATCACAATACCCAGTCTACATTGCCCCCAGCAAGGAGAACAGCCTCAATTCAGTCATCGACATTCCCTGGTACACACATCATTTCAGTTATCTAATGGGCCCAGAGAGGCATGAAGGACAATGAAGCATCCTATAGGCAAACTCAATACACAAGTACAGGCCACTCTCCAAAGTAGTATTACAGAATAGTCTATTGACTATATTCACTAATTAGCAAAACAGATTTATTTAAATTATGAACCCGATGAGCCTTATGGCATAACAGTTCATAATAAACAATGTAATAATAAAACTATTTTAGTACTACTGTATGTTACTTCTGTGTGTTTCTTTTAAAATACATTGATCTTGTCATGAAAATAGCCATATATGATGGTATGGCAAAAAACAAACAAACATAATAACCATTGTTGTGAAAGAAAAGAAAGTGAGGACAGTGAGCCTGAAACCATTTGAAAGTGGAATTCTCAAGTTATCAGGTTTGAGAACCAGTGAAATATTAGCCTGGCATGCCAGACCTACATCAAGATGTTAGGTCTGGAAACTCATCATTGACAGGGCTCAATCCGAGGGGCGGGATAAATGGTTGTCTTTCAAATTCT
The DNA here is from genome assembly GCA_038021265.1 of Cyprinella venusta. Lineage (NCBI taxonomy): Eukaryota > Metazoa > Chordata > Actinopteri > Cypriniformes > Leuciscidae > Cyprinella > Cyprinella venusta. The sequence goes on from CM075868.1 coordinate 12,929,634, forward strand.
CTCTGCACGCAATTGGATAGCGTGCTAAAGCTAATCAGAGCAACGTACTCAGTGGAGCAAGTTGATATATTAAACTTTTAACGTATCCAGTCCAGCTGTCAACATTGAAAATAAGGGAGATTTCCCGGAATCCATCCCCAAAATAATGGATTTTTTTTTGTTTTTACACGACCCACAAACTTTAAAAATAAAACACTAATCATTAAAACTCTAAAGAGTTTATAACTAGCCTACATAGGTGTGTGTGTGTGTGTGTGTGTGTGTGTGTGTGTGTGTGTGTGTGTGTGTGTGAAGGAGAGACAAGCATCAGAGGGAAGTTTGAAAAATGGCCGACACACGACCAAAGAGACGTCGTTCTGAAGAACAAATTAAAAAGAAGAAGGAGTCCGATAAAGAACGTGCGAAGTTCCGAATTTACATCGGTAGCAAAGCTTTTGAACGATGGCGAGAACTCCGGCGGCAGAAGAGCTTCCAGTCCGACGTTCACAATTATTTCAGGAAGCACGGAAGGGAGGAGGAGGAGATGAGATGCGGAGGAGGGAGGGTCTAGCTAGCCTCCGATTTGTTTGAAAATATTCCGAACGTCAACACCCAGGATCGCTTAGAGAACCTTTAAGGGTACCCTAAAAAGGCGGATGTTGACATATGGTCAAAAGACGTCCCAAGACGTCAGTTATATGACTTCTTGGGATGAGACTGTGTTATTTTTGTTGAGTAGGGCCTATCATACGATCAGGATTATGTCTTAGTTGTGTTTTTATTCCTATGTCTTGTTTTCATGTTTACCTGTTTCCTTAGTTAATGATTATGTTAATCTGTCAATCATTAAGTTCCCTTGTTAACCCTATATACTCCCTGTCCTTTTCAGTTTTTTGTCAGTTCTTGTTAATTTCCTTGTATATTAAAAGTATTGCCTCTGATTTCTCTGCATCATGCATCTCCTTAAATACAACATTTCTGTTAGGACCACTGTCGTCAAAGATGATTGACAATTTAAAACAGTCTCATCCCAAGACGTCATTCAACTGACGCTTTTGGCCATACGTCAACATCCACCGTTTTAGGGTACCCTTAAACGTCAGTTAGATGACGCTTTACCTTTATCGTCAGTTAGGTGACAAGGTAGGTTTAGGTCTGGGGTAGGGTTAGGATTAGATAGCGTCATCTAACTGACGTTAAAGGGTACCCTAAAATTAAAATGGCGGATGTTGACGTATGGTCAAAAGCGTCAGTTGTATGATGTCTTGGGACGAGACTGCAGTGGACAATTAGCATACAGTTTGGATTGGCTGTATGGTTCTGTTCTCGGCAAGAACTCCCTGCCCATCCATGCAGCTTAGTATGGATAAGAGCAGAAACAACTCCACATCATATTCCTAGCGGTAGACGTGGATCAGCTGTAGAAGAGTCAGCTGATGAGAGCTTGACTTAGATGACCTGCCAGAACTAGCGCTACGCTTGATTTATCTGGCCCATATGTGATACATCAGGGTTTTAATGCACGTATAGTATAATAACGTGTTCGTTCTTCATGAATAAAACAGCAACTATCAGCTGTCATTTTCCACACAACAAACTGGCACACACATCTTAACCCTCTGGGGTCTGAGGTGTTTTCTGGGTCCTGGAGGTGTTCTGACATGCTCTGACATTTGTGCTTTTTTCTGTTACTTGTGACATATTCATGGCTAAAGTCTGATGATTACACTGTGTTCAGCACAACACACACATTCTCCTCTCCTTCTCTCCTCTCTCGGAGACTGAAGTCTCCAAACTCATGCTTTACAATCACCCTATATCCTGCTTGATTCTACCCTCACTCATCTCCTTCAAGCCATTTCTTCTTCAGTTGTACCTGCTCTCACTTACATCATTAACACCTCTCTTCACACTGGTACCATTCCCACAACATTTAGGCAGGCTCGAATACACAGACCTTTCTTACACAGAACAACCTCCTGGACAACAACCAATCTGGTTTCAGAAGCAGCAACTAGACTGAGACTACCATCAGTTAATGAAGCTCGGTGACTGGCAAGAACAGATTCCAAATTCTCAGTACTCATCTTGCTGGATCTTTCTGCTGCTTTTGACACAGTTAACCACCACATCCCCCTGTCAACCCTCATAACAAAGGGCATCTCAGGAACCACACTCCAATGGTTCAAGGTGTTGTGGAGGGGTGAGGTGTCTTAAGTCCCAACATCTGGGGTGCCCCAGGGCTCGGTGCTTGGACTATTTCTTTTCTCCATCTACATGTCATCACTAGGCATTCAGAAACATGCATTTTCCCATGCTAATAGACTGTAAAAGACTGTTAACTATTACTGCTATGCTGATGACACACAACTCATTCCAGCCAGCTGATCTGACAATAGCTGCTTGCATCTCACCCTGCCTGAGAGACATTTCTTGCTGGGTGAAAGACCAGCAACTTCAACTCAACCTTGTGAAGACAGAACTGCTTGTGGTCTCAGACAACCCAACACCCAACACAAGGTTCATCAATCGACTCAGTTTGCCTTATACAACATTAGGAAGATCAGGCTCTTCGTATCAGAGCAGGCTACACAACTCCCTGTCCATGCTCTTGTTCTCTCCAGACTAGACTATTGTAATGCTCTCTTCACACCTCATGTCATAACTATCTTCATAAACTTGCACTAGTTTGCCAATTGCCGCTCGCTTCGAATTGAAGGGACTGATGTTTGCCTACAAAATAAAAACCACTGGGTGCAGACCTCTATGCTAAACTCACTACTTCAGCCTTACATGCCCTCCAGAAGTTTCAAAGAGCTACAAAATGACTTTCACAAGCATTTCCTTTTACTGTTCCATGCTGGTGTAATGACCTGCCAATTCAACCCGCGCTGCTGAGTCTTTAGCCATTTTCAAGAAATGACGCATACTTTTTGTCAACACTTGACCCAATACGAACACTTACTCTTTAAATTATCAAAAATGTCTTGCTACGTGTACTCTGCTAGACTAACAGGGACTGGCCAAAGCACTTGCATATTGTTGACCTATAGTTTGATTACTTCTGTTCTCCTCACTTTGGATAAATGCATCTGCTAAATTACTATATGTAAACATAAATAACTGAGAATACTGAGCATATTATAAGGGGGGGGGAAACTACATTCTATTCAGATGTCCATTGATTGATAACTTTATAAAACAAGGAACATTACCCAGACAGCAAACTGACATTGAATCAACGTGGAAAGGACGTCTCTCATAACCTGACTCCGCCAGATGGATTTGCTCCGCATATCCATCTGGAAACCTTCCGTTGAAGTAATTTTGGTAAGGGGCGAAAATACTGGTTAGCTGATTGGCCTATGTTGGTGATAGACGGGCCAAATCAGCCAATCAGATCAACGAAGCATATGACGTACCGTAACTCTTGCCGAAACCAGTCGGGAGAAGAGCAAAAACATCTTTTCCTCTGAGTAAAGCCTCCAGAGCAGTGTTTTGCTCTTCTTTCAGTGAAGGAATACTCTGTAATTCCGATAAAACTTGCTCGATAGCCACCCTGATGCTAGTTTCATCCGCTGAAGCCGTCATGTTCTTTAGACTGAACTGTCGCGCTTCTCATTGCGTCACACCTCAACCCGCCTCAAAGCCAACGCTGATTGGACGTTCGTTTGGTGAACTGCTCCCAAATTTTCTTTAACGGAGAGTGTCCAGACTGATCTGCGAGTGAAACCTTGAAAGCTCGCGAGATCAGGATGGTCTCGCGAGGCTACGTCTCTCATGACATCGAAACAACGTTGATCTGGCATTGTTTTGCTCATCGAATTAACGTTGAACCAACGTCAGACGCGGCATTCTTCAAAGCTAAATGAAAATCGAAAATTGGTTTGCTTTCCTAACGTTGAAACAACGTTGATTTCAAGTTGATTTTTCCGTTAGTTTTGAAAATGACACGTCTGACGTCCACTTCACCAGCTAACAGCGATGCCATAGAAATATACAGAACCGGAAGTTCAAAGACAGTTTTCTAAGGATGACGGAGCCCACGTTTCTCTGGTGCATAAGGTCTATAGAGTCGGCGGGTGGGCTTAACATAATGACGAAAGAGTTGAGACGGTCAGAGCAAGCTCGGACATATTCGGTTTTAAGTCGTTCATCCTCGGATGAAGAAAAATCCACATCCTCAGCCGCGCGCGCTGTTACAAAAAAGCTGTGGGGAAATGATTAACTTGTCATGCCGCGCTGTGGCGTCGAGTATAAAGGCTTTACTCCGTGTCAGCGCGCGCTCTGATCGGTAAGGTGCACGGACCTCTCCCAAATCATCCCCAGCACTCCGAAGCACCACTACTCCGCCTCCGTTTGCCTCGTAAACTGATATTAGCATTTAAACATTCTCTATGATATTTTTTTAATGACACACTGTCTCTTTCTCTCTCATTCATACACACACACACACACACACCACCCCCTTCATGTGCACGCGCACTAACCCCCCAGACCCACCCTCAAATACTTCTTGCCAGTAATTGGCTGGAACACTGTTTGTTAGGTTTCGTGGTCCGGGTGAGACATGATTGTTTTTGTTGCCGTTTGTGGAGCCTGTGGTGTCTACAGAGACCGCGTTTTTTTACAGTGTGTTTAGGGGACAGGCAGCTAGCCGATAGTGAGGAGACGTTTGATGTATGTGACAAAAAATGTTTTGGCCCCACATCGCTTAGAGAACCTTTAAACGTCGGTTACATGACGATCCCGGGCCGTCACACAACTGACGCTTTACCTTTAACGTCAGTTAGGTGACGGGGTAGGTTTAGGGGTAGGTTTAGGTCTGGGGTAGGGTTAGAATCCGATAACGTCATCTAACCGACGTTTAAGGGTAAAAAGGCGGATGTTGACGTATGATCAAAAAACGTCCCAAGACGTCAGTTGTATGACGTCTTGGGCTGAGACTGCGCTGACAAAACACATTATACAAAAACTTTCTTAAAATAAAAAAAAAAAAAACAGTCTTCAATAATCTGATCTATTTGAATAAAATAGATTTTCCTGACTATTTTTAAATGTCAGGTCTTTCCGGGGTTGATACTAAATCATAATAAATTACCTAGCCAAAAATGTGGAATCGTTTGTACAGTTTTTTTAAAACACATTTTAACACCAAAATATGTGTAGATGGTGGGCTAAGAGTTAATGCACCACTGAACAACACTGAATCATGTGTCCATCTCAACAGCCAGAGGCTGTGTTTCCTTTATTCTCAGAGGAACAAAAGACAACAGCTTGACAGCTTGAGTCTGTCTCTCACATAAAGCTTTTCATCCCTGACCTGAACCCTAATGCATCTGCACAGTACAAAATACATGACATGATGTTGATGTCAATGTGCATAATTTTTTTTATGTGATTTATATTCTTGAATCCATGTCAGCCTCTGGTTTTAAGAAATAGTTCATTCTACTTTCAAACTTTTGAGTAAGGCAACAAATAGTGCTAAATATAAATATAAATTCACTTGGTGCTGATGTACTGTAAACACAGTACAAAGCAAGGGTGTTCAATAAAATTGTTATGTGTAGTAACCAGACTCCCATAATACCTACAAGCTATCAATAGGCTTGTTTGAGATGCCAGACACGTTGGGTTGAGTCAACGTTGAATACAGTTGAGGAGAAGTTTAGGTAGAAGCATTCCAAATGATATCTTTGGATCGGCAGTCTACAGTATGTAAGCAAATGCAAATAGTGTGTTCTTTATTGTTGATGTATGTGATATTGCTGCTCGGAATGAAACAGCTTCTCGAGCATAAAAAAACAACAACTTGATTTCTTCTATCAAAAATTGGTGGATCGTATTTGCTATTGCAAAAATTTTCTATTGATGATCTCGTGACAGGTTGTATTTTGATTCAAGATTACAAAGGCAAATTAATAATTTTTTAAGGATGTGCATGGATAATTCTTTCATAAAAAATACTGCAATTTTCCATAATAAACAAGAATTGTCAATTTTGATTTCATGTTGGCTTTAAGTGTCTTTAACTACTATTTAGCCTACTGACATTTAAATTAATTTTATTAACATTTTGTACTTATGTTTTAAAAAAATGTGCATGTAATAACAATTGTCAATTTTTTGTAATTACATGTAATTATATCTATTATTACACTGTTGACGTGACTCCTCCCCTTAACCCACCCATAACCACCAAACCTGTTCCTAACCATACCCATATTCCACCTCAATAGCTGCAAAAGTGTTTTGCAACACAACATGAACACGAACAATAAGTACATTATTGTTATGTAAGTGCATAGTAATTAGAGACACCTAAAATAAAGGATGACAAGACCGTATTGGTGGTCCTATGTATTTCGTCAGAGATAATGACTTATTATATTAATAGCCAAGTAATTTTCCATTAGCTAAATGAACCTTTCAGAGAGAGAGAGAGAGAGAGAGAGAGAGAGAGAGAGAGAGAGAGAGAGAGAGAGGGAGAGAGAGAGAGAGAGAGAGCAATTAAGAGGGAAGTTAAGTAGTATGTGATGTGACTGCTAATGCAGAATTTACTATGATATGTGGATAAGAAAGAGAGTGATGAATGGAAGCTTCTTACAGCATTTAATGATGCTGTGAATAAGCTGAGAAAAAAATAAAATAAGTATAACTTAAAGATGAAACATGCTTGATTATGACAAGGCACCATTAACAGTCTATTTGATGCCTTTGTTTTGTTCACAAGTGCTTTTTTTCTATTATAAACACAAACAAGGGTGTATTCAGGTAAACAGATATCAAATAAATATTTTGTAAAGCTCAGACATTTTTAAAGTCTTGATAGCCTTATTCAGTGTCTAACCTCAGTCAACAAAATCATAGATAGTTTCTGATAATAATAGTAAACACCTTCTCACTTAAATTCCATGCTTGTAGCGCCCTCTTTTGGCAAAGCATCATAACACATTACACAGCTGCAGAATCTTCAGCTTCAAAATTGAGTAAGGGACAGTTTTAAGACCCTGTTGTTCCTAATGCGTCCAGTAGGGGAGACTGTGCATCGACACGAATTGAGTTATGTTAAATAATCTTATTATTAATATTAGTATTTTTTAATAGTATTATTATTATATTTTTTAGTATTATTAATTAATTTTGTATTACACATGAATGGATACAGGACATTAACAGTAAGAAGAGAAAAAAAACAACAACAACAAGGGGGACATCAGAAGAGATTGAACAAGGCTACACAAATCAATACAATTTAATAAAAATAAAAATTTCTTTTAAAAAATAATATTTTTTTTGTTTTATTTTTATTTATTTATTATTATTATTGTTATTATTATCTTCCTTTGGGCATTTATGAACAAGCTTATGTAAATATCTAGTTGACACTCACTTAAATATTTTGATTATTTCCAACATCACATAGTAAAACCCACATTACATTTTTTTCCCATATGGTTCGTACATTCTGGTTTGAGTTGTTTCTTATAAATGAAATAATCTATATAATTCATATTTTAATATACATTTTTTTTCTTAAAATAGCTGACTGGTCTGGACTAAAATGTAGGGCATGTGCACTTAATGTGGTTTGTATCATACTCTGTCTTTACCAAATTATTTTTCACTTGCATCTCATTAAGGTGTGTTTGCTTTAGCTATAAGAAAATTAAAATCTCTCAGTCTCTCTAAACTAATAGACACCCATCTTTTTTAATGACAAAATAAACAACTTACAGAGACATGGTTTTAATGTCATTTTCAATTTTCTCTGCACAGTCCATCAATGGTGGCCAAAATAAAGTAATAATAAATAAATAGTAAGTAATTATAAATCAGGAGCAAATTGATGCAATCCACACACACACACACACACACACACACACACACACAATAAAAAAACCATGGATGTCCTTTTACAATTTTTTTTTAAAGAATTGGGGGAAATCATAGGGGAGTCATAATTCATAAATGGTGTTAATAATAATAAAAAGAAAAGAAAAAGTGAACAACAAAATTGTGTTTTTCTTTTAAATGGCCCTTGGAATTTTAGAAAAGGGATAAATTGTGTTCATAAAATGCTGTGAAGGACACTGTTTTGTGGCTGTATGACGACCAATAGATCAATCAAGGATATGATTACATGGGCTAAATTTGGTAAATATCTAAATGTAACTATAAATTCACAACAACATTTCACTCAGTCTTCCAAAAAAAACAAACAAAAAAAAAAAAAAAAACAAACAAACAAAAAAAACTACGATGAATCATATTCTTGTCATTACATATCCAACTCTGTATTTTTTTTACATTTTTCTAGAGTGAAGCCCAACTGAATAGCTATGTTAACCATGATGTTAACCCGTGCAGATCTACACGGTAACTTTTATATTAAAAAAACAAAAAACAAAAAAAAAACAATTGTCAAGTCTATGTACGAGTTATTAATGTGGAAGATTTAATATTCACAGTATATCCCCCAACTGGACGCATCAGGAACAATGACGCGGCAGGAACAATACATAAAATATATATTATATCCAATATATCCAGGTCTGCAGCCTCCCAATATAACGTTAGTCAAAATCTCTATGGTCAAAATTCACGTTTGATGAATTACTCCCCAGAGACAGAAGATACATCGATTCAGTGTCAGTTCATTCAGAACCATTTTTTACAGTCTATGTTCAGAACGAATCATTCAGACCAGTTTTGTGAAATGTCCAAATGAAGAGTTCATTAAAAAGATCCGACTCAAAACTACGATTCGTTCATGAAGATAAACATCCGGTGCGCATGCGCAGACAGTCAGTGGGTTATTGTGCGCGCGGTATTACATGCATGCATGTGTCTCGTGGATTTTAGACTGAACTGTTCTCAGTAACATATTTGGTACGTGTTGTCATCCCGTTCTGATGGGTTAAAGTCTTTAAATAATATTTTTTTTTAGTCTCATAAGTTATTATTAGACTCAACACGAAAGGATTTAATTTGACCTCAGGAAAAGCAACAGGCAAGTTTTACTCGAATCAGCTCCATGCATACTTGAAAATTAGTAGAATTATTATCAAACAATATCAAGAGAGTATGAATTATTGTTACCCATTAACAAGCAGACTTGGTCGTCATTAGATGTGTATTAGAGCTGACATTGCGCTTTTAGACATTTGATTTGTGAATACCAGTAAATGCAATTTACTCAAAGTACTTGGTAATATAAGGTATACGGGTGTTAAGGTTAGGTTTAGGGGTAGATTCAGTATAGTACCAAGTTATTGTAAGTACCAAGTATGTACATGGGGAACAAGACTGAAATAAAGGGCTATCACTTAGTGTTATTGCACGCTTACAATAAGTTTAACGTTACTTTCACTAGAGCCGAGAACTCATTTGAATGACACATTACTGTAACTGTTCATGCTGTCTTGTTGAGATTTAAGTTTGGTCTATTATTTAATATTTTTTGTTTAGTTATTAAAGATCAAAGAACAAGAAAATCACTAAGACTAATCTATATTAAATGTAAATCTTTCAGCTATACACATTTTATTATAAAAATCAAACTAACAATTTGATTTACTTTGTGCTTCTTTACAGAATCACAATGTGTGTTCCAGTTAGGTAACACGTTTGACGGTGCTGGAACCTGGAAGTTGAGCAAAGGTGAAGCTTGCACACAAAAATAATATCAGCGTGTAGCTGTTTAACACATTGCTGTATCATTATGAAAGTGTCCTCTCAGCTCCCAGTAATAATTAACACGGCGCATGTTTTAGGATTTACTGGCTAGTGCAGTCGCTTTGTTGTTACCAGTCTGAGCTCTGTTAAACTGCTAAGCCTTCAGCTATTATCTTGGACATTAACATTCCTTCTGCATTCTTACATCATTAAATGATTCGGATTTACAGCATCAGTTGTATTGCTGTAACATGGTGGAAGTTATTATATGCAATGAAAGGACAGAGGATAGTAAGGAGGAAATGAGGACTGATGGCAATGGACACACTGCAGAAAATGTGGCCCCTGAGTCAGTCATCTTTGAAACCAAGGAAGACCTGGAAGTCCAAACGCAGAAGACCAGTTCCTGGATATGGTCCGTTGTTTACCTTTGTTTCTATGGCTTCATGGTGCAGCTGAAGCCTGGAGAGCCGTTTATCACACCATACCTGCTCAGTACAGAGAAGAACTTCACCAGAAATCAGGTGTGGTGCTATTCTACTTTTATTCTAATCTTATATTCTAATTTTATTCTAAGTTTGTGAAAAAAACACTTTAAAAATATGGAATTGTTTGAGTGACTTTAATCAGTCTGATAAAACATACTGTTTGCTCTCAATTTTGTAAACACTGAAACTTGAGAGACTGTTTACGTACTACAGTATGTATTTATTTTGTTGCCAATACTTAGTTGATAGATACACAGTTATGATTGTCTTAAAACTTGGTCTTAAAACTCTGACTCAGCTGCTGGGAACCATGTGAATGTGGTCAGAGTTCACATTCCTCAAAAGGGGGTCAGATTTGCTTTGAGGAAGGATCTAGATCATGCCTGCTCATTAGAGTTTTTAATGAACCACATAATGTCTTTTTTTGTAAACACTTCTAAATCCCGAATTACAAAATTAATTCGCCTGAACTGTGCTGAAGCTCTAACTTAATGTTTTGGTAAAGCTTTAGATTACAGCCCGGAAAAGACTGCGTAATTAAGACAAATTTACAGTGTAACTTTTGGTAATTATAGTGTACCTATCAATTTCTTACATGTAAGTTTAAGGGAGCAGTGTGTTAAGTTTGGGAAATAAAGGGGTAACAACAAGGAGAGTCAAAAAATTATTTTTACTGTAAGTATTATAAAAAGAAAGGGTAATTATTCTACTAATATGATATAACAATCATACATTTGGGGGCAATTTAGCAAGACATACACTGCATACCTTGTTGTAATAATGGTGTACCAATACATATTGTATAGGCTTTTTAAAAATCACAGAGTATGTGTCTATGCATTTGAAAGGTTGTAGTGCTTTTTACCCTCTTGTTTTATGTAGTTAAAGGATAAGTGTGACATTGCAGACCGTAATTTAAAGTGGTGCTTGTTACCCTCTTGTTCCATGTTGTTACAGAGTAAGTACAATAGAAAATACATGCACACAATCTAATGTCACTGACTCAGAGACTTTTATTTGAAAAACAACGTATTACAGTTAGTCTGAGGAGATAGTCTACAGTTTAAAAAGTTTAAGATATTGTAATTTTTCTTACAAACACTCATCATTTCCCTTCAGAAGACATTGATCCATCCATTGGGGTCATATGGATTACTACAGTTATTGCAGTATGTGCTGTTTGATGCTCCACCTTTTAGGAACATATGAGCTTGCATGATAAGTGTTTTGAATTAAGTTGTTTTTCAAATAAAGTTTTCCGAGTCAATTTATTTTTATTGTATGTACCCTGGCTGTAACTACATGGAACAAGAGGGTAACAAGCATGTTTTCACTAATTAAACACAGTATCTTTCCCCAATATTTAAGCAAAAGATGTAATACGGCATTTCAGAATGTTTGTAAACAATAGGCACCGAGATACTTCCGGGTGGCAGAACGCGAGCGGCTTCTACTGACTAACTGAAGAGATCCAGCCGGCTACTGTAACAGTTACATAGTTAAACACGTTGTTGATCAAAGTTGAATCGATGATGAAAACGTCTTGTGTTTGGGGTTGCGCTGCCAGATTTACAGCAAAAGGTGTAGGGGTTGTATCGATTTCTTGTGGCTATAGCGAGGAGGTTATAGCGAGTGAACGTTGTGACATCAAAAATAGGAAATCTTAATGATGCCCTAAATTATATGGTTCATCCAATGTTTACATTTCTGCTGCCAACCCCTTCAACTCTGGTTCTTGTATTCTCAAAACGGTCCATCTACGAAATCATTTTATCTTCAGCTGGGACTATCATTCGAGACTAATATTAGTAAACTTGTCTCTTTTGAAGATCAGACTCATTGCCAGTCACTGCCTGAAGTAAAAGAGGGCTGCCCACTCTCACGACCGTGAGACTCGCAATTGTCACTTTTCACACGCTCTCACGCCACACATCCATTTTCTCACGCAACTTACCAAAATGTATATTCCTCATATATAATATCAACCAATCAGCATTCAAAAAGCATCAAAATGAATAACTAATACGCTATTTTCTACCCTAGCTTTGAGATCAGCTCAGAAAAGCACCGTTTTTATAGGCGTCTCGCACTGAAGACTTGGAAGTAAACGCCCACTGCTGTGAGTGGATAACAGTTTTGCATATTATAATGAGTTTTTCGACTCACCTAGTCGGTGTACATGGGGAAAATTGTTTTGAAAACATCCAATGTTGTAAAATGGCAACCGGAATGATTCGCCCATACATGTTCAACGCAGAGTCCGTTTGTTGCACAATTCCTCTCAGATCCATATAGACGGCACACCACCGTTCTTTACTCTTAATCGGTCTGCAAATCCAGTCTTGTTTACAAAACAATCCTCAGTGAAATGAAGCGAACAGACGGTTTAACCCTCATCAGCTGGAGTGGAACGTCATTAAAAATAAAGTTTATCCATGCAGTCCTATTGGAATCCAGAGGAAACTTATGCAGCGACTTCTTCCACAACCAGGCACTGCACAATATTTTGTATTGCTTACTAGCTTGATCCAGTTTGTCATCACGAGGTAGGCCTGACTTAGGAGCAATACGTGTTATGTAGCAATACGTGTAATGCGCAAATCGGTGGGCGGGGCTAACCCGCCGTGTTGGTTGAAGTACGCGTTGATCTTCTGCGGGGGTGGTGTTTTATCCTCTTTGACGTCATAGTCCCCCACTTTGAAAAATGAGTCGTTTGCTGAGCAATGTTCTTGCTAAATTGCTCCCATATAGAAGATTGTTATATCATAATAGTAGAATAATTATTACCCCTTAGTTATATAACACTTACAATATAAATCTTTTTTTTTTAAATTCTCCTGGTTGTTACCAATTAATTTAGCAAATGTTACATATTGTTCCATTTTTCTTGCATGTAAGTACTTTATAGGTACACAATTACGAAGGTTACACTGTAAAATCACTTTAATTACGCAGTGCTTTATGGGCTGTAATTTTAATCGTTAAGAATGTTTTTCAGTAAGGTCAGTGCCATTGATTTGACAAGAGCCATAAAATTAGTCAACCACATGCAGAGAATATCTGTGTGCTAATTTCCCACTGCAAAGTACACCAAGTGCCATATTTTATCTGTTTATAGCCCAGTGTTAATGTCATTACGAAACTATGTGATGTGAAACTAAATAGAACTTGGGCTAAACAGAAGTGTCTTAATCTACTTAAGGTTCAAAATGTTTTACTAACTAAAAGGTTTTCTTTTCAGTCTGCTTGCTAATGTAACCAAATGCATGTCTAAGTATTGCATTAGGCAGAGTAGGGATCATTTAGGGATTTGGTTTTAGTTTATTTGTTCAGAAAATACTTAGCCTGCACTGTGAAGTTTTGCCACAAATGTATACATAGTTCCCACAGGCGAATTAATGTCACGTGACCTCCCCGGAGACGCCATCTTTGAGGGCAAAACCGCTGTGTTTACCATAGGTTTTTACCAAGGGGGTAATCCATCGAGCGGAAGTTGAAGCCTCGTGGGAGCTGACATCTTGTGGCAGAACTTCACTTGCGTTAGCATTCCCATTGACTCCCGTTCATTTTGGCGTCACTTTGACAGTGAATAACTTTACATCTGAGGCGTTTGAAGACCCCATTTGTCCTTTATTTATTTCTAAAGAAACTCGACAATGTATAAATAGCTCCATTACCTTGTAGCTTATGTTATGGCCCCGTAGAAGCAGTTTTAGTGAAAGTAGGCTAACGATTGCGTCATACCCACGCGACTCTCTGTCGCACAGTTTTGAGATTACCGTAAGGACACGAGAAGAAGCTCGCGCGCAATCGGGAAACGTGGAGGCAAAATGACAAAATAATTTATCAGAATACCTAGCAAACTTGTCTCCTTCTCCTAGCCCGTGGACAGCTCCTATTCATACTCTCTGCCTCTGCGCATGTTTCAGGAGGGAACGATTCAGATTTCACATGCCACCACACTAGAAGTCAAACGGTTCACTCACGTCACATCTACGTATTCTAGCTCTGTATGAGTCTGCGCGTCAGGGACGGAAGTGCTAAAAAAAATCACCCATAACGGGCTTCAATCGTCTCAATGGAGTTCCAATGAGATCGCTATGGTTTTTACAGAGTTTTATCAGAGAATGTTGTTTCACAAACAAATTTTTTATTTCTGTTTATATTGTTATGCAAATCATGAAAAGACAAAGTGAAATAGATTATAAAGAAACTATTAAAACAAGACAGAAAGAGGTACAATGCGAAAATTTCATTCATAAATGGTGTGGATCCGTATGCAGTAATGAAGGAAGCACTGAGCAATGATTAAGCAGCTTTGCCTCAGATACAGTATTTTCATGTGTAGCATTATCTGGTATTGGTGAGGAGTTTTTACACATTGTGAGCAATTCCGAGTCAGGAAATCACTGGAGGCGTACAATCTGCAAATCGGTGACGTTTGCTCAAGTGTAATCAATGGAAAAGTAACATAGTCATCATAGCGAAGTATGACGCTAATCTGTCTATTAAAAAGCCATAGTATTCCTATGTTCCCCTTAAAACAGTCACCGGTGCTTTCTGTAATATGCATGTACTAATGCGGGCGTCGTGGTTCAGTGCATGAATATAAAAATAAACAACTAGCGTGCAATTTAATTAATGTAATGCGGAACTACATTATACGCGGGTTCTTTAGGGACATAATCTGAGATTGCACTGCTGGAATGTGAGATAAAACAGTGGAAACAATGTTGTTTTTAATACCTCGTCATTTTGTTCATACAGGACATTATTCAAACTGCAGTGTGTTAACTTATATTTGTTTACACTCGCAATAAAACACAACATTATACTTTTGTCAAACAAATTCTTGCGTGTTTTGAGTGAGTTACTTTCCTGTTTATCCTCGCCAGCCATCTCCGTCGTTGTTCGGACAAAAGCTTAGTCTTCTCACATCCATGGCGGGTATAGTGTAAAATCCCGATTTAACTGAACCTCCGGCACGATTTTATCCTCCATTGCCCCAGCAGGAGATGACCATTTTCACTTTATAGCACGAAACTCATTTCACTTCGTTCAACTCCTATTGCTTCTTCTAATGTTTTGCCCGCAGCAATGGCGCTGGGTCGGCAAATGCCCGTATGTTGTGACGTCATGTGGGAACTATGTATATTAACAGTCATTACCCGTGTCAATGAAATTTAAAACTTAAATGAGTCGAATACAATTAAACTTGAATGTACACAAAGTCTGATTCCACATTTATTCTGTATTATTGTAATAGTGGTATGCAATAAATGTAACCATAATGAAAAAGCTCCGTAAATGTGAATTATTTTAATGTTATGCAATACAAAACGTGAACAAAATGTTACTCAATACAAAAAGTTATTCAAGCCCACACTGAAGCAAGCTCAGCTTCAGACTTCTTCCTGGCAGTGAAAGTAGGACAACATTGTGAAACTGTTGACTTGTAGGAAGACTGCTAATGTTAAGGGTACCATTTTTTTTAAAGGGCCATACTATTATCTGTACATTTAAAAAACTACACAGTATGTGAACACGACAGCAAGTAAGAAAAAAATCTAATCAGGAAAATACTGATTTAGAAATATTTTAAACCTCAAAGAGAGAAAGGTAAAAAAAAGTTTTTAATGTATTTAAAAATCTACGCCTTGTTCACATTTTAAAGGAGAACTCCGGCGAACAATGAACCTTTGGTCTAATAAAACATCGGTACCTAGTCAATCATTCTCTGAGGTTTGTTTTCATGATAATCGAATGTAAAGAGTTTTATCTCTAAAAACTGTTTAGCGTATAATGCTAGTACTGGGGGCATTGACTAAGTAAAAAGAAATCGCTAGTTTGTACCACTAACAAGGCTCAAAATAGCCCCACACTAACACAGTAACATAACGAGGAAATAGTCTCGATAAGTCAATCCCCGAAAGCCGTTCATGCAGTTCAGAAGTTCGTTGAACTTCATACAGTTCAGCTCACTCAGCACGACGTTCGTAGTTTGACTTATCGAGACTATTTCCTAAGATGGCTTCTGTCTGTATATGCAAAGTGAACTGTCTTCATAAAATATCTTCTTATTAAACGGTCTGTACACTTACAAAGTTCTCAATGCTTCGTTTTGCATGTATGGAGCCTCATTATGTTACTGCGTTAGTGTGGGGCTATTTTGAGCCTTATTAGTGGTACAAACTAGCGATTTCTTTTTACCTAGTCAATGCCCCCATTACTAGCATTATACGTTAAACAGTTTTTAGAGATAAAACTCTTTACATTCGATTATCATGAAAACAAATCTCAGAGAACGATTGACTAGGTACCGATGTTTTATTAGACCAAAGGTTCATTGTTCGCCGGAGTTCTCCTTTAAGATAACAATCAAATGTATTCTGGGATGCCATGTGCTCTCTATGTACACTACCCACATTTCAGATGACACATTCTCTGGTTTAACCCTGAGTCATTCTAAACCCTGGAAAAATGGAATCCTTGGCTATCTTGTTTCACACTGCTATTAATCATGCTAACAATTTATCATGGGTATAATTCATAATCTGATGTTTCATACTGTATACTCCTGGTGGTGGAGGTAAGTAAGTGTATTGTCTATTATGTTATTACTGATGTTACATTTGAGTATTAAAATATCCCTGCTCTCCCTTTACCCCATATAAGTTGACTCTCTGTGATCTTTTCAGGTGACCAATGAGATCACCCCAGTCCTCACATATTCCTATATGGCCGTGCTGGTGCCTGTGTTTCTGCTGACAGATTACCTACGCTACAAACCTGTGCTGATCCTTCAGAGCTTAAGTCATGTTTCCATTTGGCTCTTGCTGCTTTTGGGCCACTCTTTGCTGGAGATGCAGTTTATGGAGTTCTTTTACGGCATCACCATGGCTGCCCGTGTGGCATACTCCTCCTACATATTCTCGCTAGTACCAGCGTCTGTTTACCAGCGTGTAGCTAGCTACTCCCGCTCAGCTGTGCTCATGGGAGTCTTCACGAGCTCTGTGCTGGGTCAGATGTGTTTGTCCCTGGGGAATGTATCATACATGACGTTAAGCGTGGTCTCTCTGGGGTTTGTCATTTTTGGGCTACTTTTGTCCTTCTGCTTGCCATGGCCAAAGCGTAGCATGTTTTTCAACCAAGCCCGCCTAGAGAAAGAGAGGAAGGAAGCAGCTCAATCGGAATTGGCCAGAATTAATCCAGAGAAGAAGGATGGCAGTGTGGCAGCACTGGGCAGTAACCACAATTCCTTCACCTGGGCAAATTCAGTGTTTGTTCAGATGCTGAAGGAGTTAAAGAATGTTGTGAAGGTACCTAGTTTAAGGCTTTGGAGCTTGTGGTGGGTGTTCAACTCCACTGGTTACTATTTAGTTGTGTTTTATGTGCACATCTTGTGGAATAAAGTCTACCCTGCCATAGAAAACAAGCATGTCTACAATGGAGCGGTTGAGGCTGCCTCTACATTATTAGGTAAGATCTTGTTGTAATTTGGTCAATTAAAACAACAACAAATAATCTCAACCACAGAATAATTTTTTTTTTTTGTAATTAGCAGCCACTCTGATTTCTTAAAGGGATAGTTCACCCGAAAATCCTGTCATCATTTACTCACCCTCAACTTGTTCCAAACCTTTATGAATTTATTTCATCTGATGAACACAAAAGAAGATGTTGTAAAAAAATGTTAGTAACCAAACAGTTGATTGGCCCAGAGACTTCCATAGGATGGAAAAAAACAATACTATGAAAGTCAAAGGGGTCCATAATGTTTTGGTTTATCATTCAACACAATTTTTATTTTTGGGTTAGCTATCCTTTTAATCAAATGAATAAACATTTTGTTGGCGAGGATACCTACCAACTGTTGATTTATTTCAGTGTGGAAATAAATGTACTTTATATATTTACTTAGTTATACACATGTAACACTTCTTACTTAAAACAGTGTTCAAAATTAAAGATGCATAATATATCAGTTATCAGCCTCCAAAACACTTTTTAATTAATTTTGTTATCATCTTACATACAATTATTGGGATAGCAATGGCAAGTTATGATAAAGATTAAAAAAAAAGAAATCGGCATAAAATAAAAATTCACCCTATCTATTGCTTTAATGAATTTTATTGATATTATTGTTAACAATTCACCCATGCATGCATTTTGATCTGATAATTTTAAATTAAAATGTCATATGATGTTATACTGTATTTCATTTAATCTGTTTAAACCCCAGCCCTTTCTTGCATTTGATTGCAAGTTTGCATTTAGAGCTGCCTTCATCCAATTAACCGATGTATAGAATCAAGTCCACGTACATGTTTTTCTTTTTTGGTAATTTGGTGAAACTGGGATACACGTCACATTATGGAATCCAAGATCTGTTGTTGCTTCTGTTTCATCTCCACTTTAGGACTTATGTGTTTTGTTTTAAGAGGGCAAGTCATTGTGAGTTGCTCTTAATATTTTGGCCCTGCAAGCAGTATTGATACATTGCATTGTCATGTACTGGACGAAAAGAATAAAAACTTGAATTACAAAAAAAAAAAAGTGCATCAAACTATGTAGACTTGTTTGTTGTAATTCTCCTCTAAAAAAAAAATACTATGGATTTATAATAGCAACCATTTATTGGTTGGCGACCAATAAAGCGGCCAATGATTATCCGCTTGCTTATCCATCTGTTTCTGCTCTAAACAATGGGCGCCGCCATGACGGCGATGCCGGTAGTCAACTTCCGGTTCCAGTCTGGTCTATGCATTTTTGCCATGTGTTTTAGATTGTGTCATCCCTACATCGCTAAACTAAATCGAAAAAAAAAAAAACATTCATTGAATGTGATCTGATCACGTTATTTTTTATTAAATCACAGATTAAAACAAAATGAACGTTTTTCTTTTCTTCATAACTTCCAAAGGATAGCTGATGCATGACTGCACGATCTCCCTAATCCAGCAAACATCCGCCCTTTGACTCCTGTCTACATATGCTTTCAAAGATAGTCTATATATTTCTCAGGCCTGTGAGGTTAGGCATAACGTTACGCCGAGTTTCATTCTTGAGACCAAAGTCCAGTTTGCGTGCTGTCGCCTCTGTCATGATCATCTTTTGTTTACTCACTTCTTATTTATTAAAACCAGGCGATAGGTTGATGAAACATTAATTGAAATTAAGATACAATTAGTGAAAAAAGGACAGCAGGAAGTAGAAAACCGTCAAGTCAGTTGAATCCGCTATGAATCATGGGAAGGCAGAAACAGGTGGATACTAGCAATAATGGGTCATCAGAGTTTACAACACAAGTCATTGTGACCTAAAGTTTTTTTTTTTACTTGGATCTTGACGTTTGATCTTTTCCTAATTGAGATTTACGTGATACCTGATGGTTTACTATTTGGCAAGAACAAGCAAAGTTCATGTTCCTCAACCTTTGAGCTTGGGCATGACACATGCTTGGCAAATACAAAAACAACTACAAAAACATGTAAACCATCATTCCTTATACCTAGTGCTGGAAAGCCAGCCACTTCCCTGCTGAGATTTTAGTTGATTTAGGTGCACTGAATCGGAGTTGGAGCTAGCCTATACTCTGCAGGAAAGCATCTCTCTATGACAAGGAATGAAGAACCCATGGTGTAAATGACACAAGGAGAAAAATATTTACACACCGTTTTCAGATTTTCATGCACAAATTTAAACTTGGTGAGAATAGTTTGTTAATCAGCATGATAATTACATGACAATCACACTTCTTGTGCTCCATAGGTGCAATCACATCATTTGCAGCAGGCTATGTGAAAATTCGATGGAATCTTTGGTCTGAACTGGTGATTGGATTGATTACTGCGGCACAGGCCGGTCTACTGCTTCTCATGGGCCTCACAGGAAATATCTGGGTTTGCTATGTGTCATATGCACTTTTCAGAGGCTTCTACCAGTTCCTTGTGCCTATTGCCATGTGAGTGATATAAAGCTCTTTGTTTAATGTTATTATTAAATGTATGTAAAAGATTTTTTTGTATTATAAACTCATTTTAAACAAGGATGGCGCATATTGCATAAAATCTTGAAGTGACGGAGGAGGAGATTAGTTGTATGCACCTGTAAAAACATTTATTTCACAGAGAGCGAGAATTTGAAGTTTGTTGTAGTTTGAAACATGTGGAGCTTTTGATGAAGCTAAAAGAAAAACACTAAGGAAATTAAACCATTTAAAGAAAATAAACTTTTTTTCCCCCTTTTTTTTAAACAGTCATCCAGATGTCTCTTCTCTGCATTTTGGCCATAAATAATTTATTTCGTGTTTTTCCTTTCAGATTCCAGATTGCTTCCTCTCTCACGAAAGAATTGTGTGCTTTAGTGTTTGGAGTAAACACTTTTCTTGGAACAATTCTGAAGACTGTCATCACTATAATTGTGGTTGATAAGAGTGGATTAGGTTTGGATGTTCATTCTCAGGTGTGTAAAATTCAAAGTTGACTTCTGTTAATAGTTACAAACAGGATCAATACTACATACTTGGGTCACTTTTTCAAAACTCTTCACACAGTTCCCTTTACTAACTTTCAGCTTGGCAGCCTGGCACATCAGTTGATTTCACAGTCAAAATGCTCTGAAACTACCAAAAACACTTCATACATATCTCAAATCAACTCATTCTTCCACAACACTGGCAGTGGTTATCACCCAACAAACACACTTAGTCATAAACAATAAACAATGACCTTTAAAACCTGTGGCATTACACAATGATTTCTTTTGTAAAATATTTTCACAAAACAATAACGAAACCCCCCTATGGTTCAAAATACACTGCAGTATATGTTACATGGTCATTGTTTACATTACAGTTCAAAATTATTATTAAGTTTCTCCTCTTTTGTATAAAGGGTAATGAAATTGAAAGACAAACTACAGCTATTTTAAACTTATGTTTAAAGGGTTAGTTAACCCAAAAATGAACATTCTGTGGATATTTAGTCTCCTGCATGTCGTTCCAAAACCGAAAGTCTTTCATTCATCTTTGGGTTGAGAGCTTTCTGTCTCTCCATTTAACTACCTCTTTGACTCTGAGTTTTGAAAAAGTGATCCAAGTTTTGAGAAATGAGTCCTAGCAGTAGTGTTTACGGTAACATATAGCGGAATGATTTTGGCCTGATTCTGTTCCTCTCTTTCTCTTGCAGTTTTTTGTTTATTTCTTTTACTTCACTCTGTTGACTGTGATTTATCTGGGATGTAGTGCCTTTATCATCACGTGTCATTACCGCAATCAAAGATCAGGACAGGAGGCTACGGAAGTAGCCATAGCCACTGAACTTAGTCCCATGGCATCAGCTGCCAGTGACGGTACAACTGCACATAATGGAGCCAGCATCAAGACATGAGATTCAAAGGAATTGTGCCGACAGGTAGAGTTTCTGGATCTTTTTAACTGTTACTTCAAAATCTGAACATTTATTTTATTTTATTTTTAGGATGAATAGTCCTGGTTTCATCATTTTCTAAACATAACATTTATAGTCCAATTGTTAGGAATAGCACTAGATTTTTTTTAAACCTCATCAAAATCTAATTGTACATTTTCAGATCGAGATATGGTCAGATCTGGATGTTTTTTGTTGTTTGTCATGTTATAAAGTTATCTTTGTCAGGGTTAATAAAATAATTTTATAAGGAATGTTTGGAAGCCAAACATGGCAAGGATTACTCTGTAACTTCAGAGTACAGTGATGCCAGTGTTTGCAGCTAAATATTAAAGTATAAATAATTACTATTACACAACAGTTGCAATTCTGTTAATTGATTGGCCAAGCGGTGTTCCAGGCTGACATTTAGCATATTTCCTTAGAATATTTGATTTGTATCCAGTGGAAAGCTCACAGGTGGGTTAGAGGTGTGGGATTTTTGCCTCCAGTCTTTTCTTTCACTCCAGGATTGCTCAGAAATAGGTTCTGCTCACACAGTATGCAGGAGTGGGAAATGGATAACCCGTAGTGGAGAAAACGTGATAACTGAATGTTTCAAACAGGGAGGGAAAATTGCTGTATTTACACTGTTGCTCAATTCTGTGCAATGCTTGATGACATGCATAGTTGTATGCTTTAATTCTTTCGGAAATACTTTTATTGACAGGAAAAATTATGCCAAGTAACTGGCCATGTTTTTTCAATGTGAACATCTTTATAGAACCTATATAAAAGAAATTACGGTTACACTTTTTCATTAGTTAACTAATTTAGTTAACAAACTGAGAATGTCCAATACGTATACAGCATATATTAATCCTAACTAATGTTAATTTCAACAATTACGTTACTAATACATTATTAAAATCAAAAGCTGTATTTGTGAACATGAGTTGATACACTGTGAACTACCATAAGCAAGTAATAAACAGCTGGATTTTCATGAACTAATATTAAAGGGATACTCCACCGTTTTTTTTTGTTTTTTTTTTATATTAACCTATGTTATTCCCTTAACTAAGTCCCAGTGCATGCACGTAATTGCTATGGCACGCGAGACACTTTGATAAGACTTAAAGGGATACTCCACTTTTTTTGGAAATAGGCTCATTTTACAACTCCCCCAGAGTTACACAGTTGAGTTTTACCATTTTCAAACGCATTCAGCTGATTTTCTGATATTTAGAAGAATATCAGTAACCAGACAGTTTCTGGTCTCATTGACTTCCATAGTAGGAAAAAAAATATACAATGGAAGTCAATAAGACCAGAAACTGTCTGGTTGCTGATATTCTACTAAATATCAAAAAAATCAGCTAAATACATTAGAAAACGGTAAAACCCAACTGTTCAACTCTGGGGGAGTGGTAAAATGAGCCTATTTCCAAAAAAAAGTGGAGTATCCCTTTAACTTAGCCCAGTTCATTCATTAGGATCCAAGCAGAGAAGCGACCAAACACCTCCACGTTTTCCCTATTTAAATACAGTTACACGAGTAGTGTAACTCGTCCATAAATGGTGACACAAAATAAAACGTTGTGCTTTTCTAACCGTGTAAAGTGGATAACTATAATGTATGGTGGAATACCACAGCAAGTGCTTGGAGCACTTCGACTCGGCACAGTAATATCATCACTCGTGAAAATTTATCTCCTCCCTCTCCGGAGTGATGTCACTGTGCCGAGTCCATAGATATATATGCGCCGGTAAAGTGTTACTGAAATTTCAGACAAACGAAATTGTATTGTGCAGGAAACTTGCTTAGTTCTACTGTATTTTAAAATAAATACTACTGTTTTTTTATATTATATTGTGATCACATTATAGGATCTTCAGACCGTGTATAATTACAAATAAATTGTTTTTAAATTAAATTTGTAAGTATTTTTTTATTTGTATTACAATTTTAAATCCCATATTTCTTAAAAGAAGCTTTAGGTAAAAATATGCCTTAATATTCAATAACAGCAAAAGCCATCAATAAAAGCCACTTAAGGTAACTATTGCAAGGAAAAAACTATGTAATAAAGAGAAGAGATCTTGAGAGAAACCAGATTTTAAAAAAAAACACAAGACCAACTAGGATTTAGTCACTGCATGTGTAATAGAAGTCATGTGTTAATAATAAACTAAGTAATTGAAAATGTTTCTTACTTAGACAATGTTTAAGTTTGTATGTGTAACTTTAAAGAAAATGTTAAAATAAGAAGGATAATGATTAGATTTTGTTCTCCCTTGACAGTGAATGTCCTATCTCTTGACAGGAGTAATAGATAGTTTTAAATGAAAATGCCAATTGCTGTCTGGTAAAGCTGAAGCTGATTGATGTCAGAACATCTATCCCAAGGTGGAAACAAGGAAAACAAATGACAGACATGATCTTTTGTATTTTTTTTTTATATAGTTGCAGAAGTATCTATCCAAACCAACTGGTTGTAATTTTGGCAGACATGACTGGCATATCTCTCATAAAGTTTGAGAAATTATAATAAATTATCAGGTGCATGCCTGGCTAAAGTGAGGGATCTTGACATAAGTATATCTGAGCCCCAAACATTGTCTGTGTAGCGATGATAAAATCAGTCTGATACAATCATATTTCTGGATCTGGCATTTTGAACCATCTGATTGAGACGTCTGCAAGCAGCTTGAATCTCTTTGACTGTCTTTATTTACTCTTTATACAACAGCACTGTGATGTTTTACTGTTTATATCACTGTTATGATTGTCTCTGTTTACAAATACTGTAGAAACATCATAAAAGCATAAATGGGAACTTTTAGGAACGCTTTCTGTCATTACATAATTATGGCACCAAGTGCCTTTTTGTGTTATAAGCTAGTCATTGAATAATTCACGAAAAAACACAGATCCATTCAGTTACAAAACCATACTACTGTGTGTTGCATGGAGACACAATGGTTGCTCATGCTTTGGCTTTTTAATAGGAGGATCTTTGTTGACATCTTTGTACGCATGCGTAAGTGGTTGTGTGGCAACAAAAAAAAAAACCAGAATGGCCGGCTGTAAAGACGCGACAAGCACTTTCAAGAGAGTTAGCAGGCAAAATCCACAATATATAAGCACTTTAATATCTGAAGACCAGAGAAGGTTTGGAGAGAAAATCAAAATTTGTATTGGTGACAAAATCGAAGTTATTCAAACTTTAGGGATGTCAAAAAATGTTGGTCTGACTCGCTTGTGTCTTGGCCACCAATCTGCTGGGGAGACTTTTATTCTTGGAAACCTCTGGACCCTTCACTCATGAAAGATTAAAGTCTTTCAAAAGTCTGAAGGCCTATGATTATTTTGTTTCTCGAAAAGTTGGGCCGATCTTTTCTGCCAAACAGGAAGCAGTGATAGTGCTAAAAGCAACATGACATCATGAATTTTGCATAAACATACACCCCACTTTCGAATCAAGTGGCGTGTTATCTATATGCATTTTGAGCTATGCGTGTATGCATGTCTACGGCGTTAAATGTCCGAGCGAAACGAAGCAAAATGTAGATCTACATCTGGGGAGCGATATTTTTTTTAGCGATACCTAGGATGGTAGGGGAAGACTCATAAATGGTATTAACCCCAGTGACGGGTAGGTTTAGGGATGGGGTTGGGGTAGGTCATATATTTATATATACAGTAATGTAACATTAAGTCAACAGCGTCCATAAATTCCCTGAAAAACGATTATGCGTGATGATAGCACGCCAAAAATGGAAATACGAATTGGCGTGCAATTTCAGGAGATCAGTCTGTAAAAGCAGAGGTTATACCTGGACAAGCATCTCCCGTGGGTGATCGTAGAACGGCGAAATAATGCTCACTGCGACTGCAAAGCCAAAGTAACTGGCAATATTGTTACATATACACTATTGTTCGAACGATAGGGGTCGGTATGATTTTCCAAATATAAAATTACAGAATTTTTAAGAGTGAAACATTCAGTGACAAGTATTTAATAATGTAAGTGCCATTGAAAAGGTAGTAAATACAAGTAAAAATGGCTTTTGGAGATTTTTATTTTAGTGGTCACATTTGAACTTTAGAATACAGCAGGCGGTGGTAGACTGCAATGGGCCAAAACTCCTTAAAATTGTGTTCAAGTTACGTGTACAAAAATATATAAAATAAATATTAATAAAAAACTAACAACTTTACCTATTTTTATGAAGTCATCTTTCTTTAGAGAAAGTCAACTAGTCTTTTTGCATTACAATCATGGTATGTTTGATGTGATTGATTTGCAAAGTATAAAAATGTAGAAAGGTTACATATATATGTTTATATAAAATAGTAATGTGAATGAAAATGGTAATGACAACAAAGTAGTTTAAAAACGATTAGCTATTCAAATTTTGGTGTTTTGGCACGACATTGTGAAGGCTCTACAAAACATCCATTTTAAAACCAGATGTATTTAAAAGTTGTTTTTGACTTGGTGTGTTCTATATTACCCTGTTATGTGCGAAAATACAACAACATACATTTTTATATATGTATAAAAAATATAAAACAGTGAATTTAGTAAATTTTTCTAAATTGCATATTTTCTGCAATGATAGAATGTTTGTCGTAAAGCTTATTGTGTAAGGAGGAGCAACGTATATTTTTGATATAGGGATGACTGTCACAGCAGTTAATACAGTACATACAAAATAAATTGTCAGAATTTTAAAATGCATGTAGATGAACATACGTACAGTTGGTGTTGTGACTCAAGACAAATTTTGGTCTTGCACACATTTTTGGTTTACTCAGCAGTGTAGCTGTTCTCAATGCACAGTACGATAAAAGAGCTGGCACAGCCACGTGGCAACTGCTGAAGTAGGTAGCCATCTTGGAGAGAGGAAGCCATGCCAGTGACGGCATGACTAGCAGTTCGCCATGTTTCACAGTAGCTGTCTGTTTGCCTGTTT
Source organism: Cyprinella venusta (assembly GCA_038021265.1). NCBI lineage: Eukaryota > Metazoa > Chordata > Actinopteri > Cypriniformes > Leuciscidae > Cyprinella > Cyprinella venusta. The sequence continues at coordinate 12,956,176 of CM075868.1, forward strand.
CCACGAGTGCTTGATCCATGCCATACCATCTTCTCTGGCCTATTAAAGTGGTTAGGGATAAAATAAATGTCAGGTTGATCATTTCTGTTAAGGTTCTAGTTGTTAAGGAATATGTCTTAGACCCTCTTACCAGGCATCATCATTGAGAACATCTCGACCGTCAAATGAGTAGATGCGCACATCATCATTCAACCTGCCCTCTGAGTCACTAAAGATAGACTCCCAGTTGCTGAATAATTCCTCATCCTGTGGTGAAGATATTAAACGGCTTTATAAAAGACTACAGTATTTACTGTAAAAAAAAAGCTTTAGCGACAAATGAAGTATCTTACTTGAAGATTTACTATAGGTAACAGATCCCTGTCATTCTTTCGAACAATACTGTGTAGGTCCTGTAACCGGGATGACAGAAAAGCCCTGAATGTTCCTTTGAGCCCAATTGCTTGCGCCTGTAAGAAGCACTGGTGGTCTACACCTCTAATATCCCGCATGTCGCCCCGTTGGGGTGAGTTGAGAGCAATCAGGTGCAGCTAGGGTGACAAAACAGATAGTTATTATAAGATAACTTGACACTTGATATAACTTGATAAATGTATATTCCAAACAATAAAGATTATATAAAAGGACATCTATTGTTAACAAATTCCCAATTATGCACCAGTGCTACAAATTTCTGTCATTATCATTTGTTAACAATCAAGTATTCATTACTTTAATGAGCTCGTTGTTTAATTATGCCTTAAATTACTACATTTAAATTACTACATTTACTATACTAATTTGTTTAAATTCATACATTTTTATCTAACTGTGATTTGTATTTGTACATTTCTGAAATACATAACTTAGACATTTACCTCTGATAACAGATCACTCTAAATTGTAATGTTGACTCATACATTTTCTGTAAAGCTGCTTTGAAACGATGTGTATTGTGAAAAGCGCTATACAAATAAATGTGAATTGAATTATTTTTGTTTGTTTGTTTGTTTTTGTGTGTAAAATACATGAATAAATGTCACTATATTATTTGACTGTTACATTGAACTGACCTGAGCCAAATAATGACAATATTATCTTATCTATTAGCTGCTTTTTAGTTTAATTGAACTAAACTGAATCAACATCAAACTAAATTTTGAGCTTGATAATAATGACACTCAAGTTTTTTTATTTTATTTTTAAAGCTGCTTTACAGTTGAAATTGTCACAGAACTTTGCAATTAAAATACTATTATTTTCTTGTTTATTACTTGGCTGCTTTGAAACGTTCTGTGACAATTACTAGTTGAAGACTGAAATCATTTGAAAAAGGTTGAAAAAATAGTTCTGATCCATCACTTATACAGGCCATGCTCTATTTTATTTTATTTTTTAATCCTACCATTCAAAAGTTTGGTGTTGGTGATTTAAAAAAAAAAACTAAAAAAGAAGTCTCTTGATCAAAATACAAAAAAAACAAGCAAAAAAAAAATTGTTATATATTACAATTTAAAAGATATAGGCATAATAATATGCCTATACCTACACTATTTTCTATGTCAATATATTTGTTTAAACTTTATTTTAAGTTGTGTTAAATTGTACTTACTCTAGCTAAGTGAGTAATATTAATTAACTACATGTACATACTATAGTGGTTAGGTTTTGGTTTAGGGTTAGTTACATGCAATTATGCGTAATATGTTGTTTTTATTATATTAAGTTTAGTAACATACAGCAACATATAGTTACATATAAAAACAAAACAAAAAAATATTATTTTTAAAAATATATTATTAAAATATTTCTGTGATGGAAAAGATGAGTTTTCAGCAGTCATTACTTAATAAATTAATATTTAAATGGGTGATATAATGCCTCTTTTTACAATATGTAAAATAAGTCTCTGTTGTCTCCAGAGTGTGTATGGGAAGTTTTAGAGATACATATTTTTTAAAGGATGTTAAACTTCTCCCTTTTTGAGGGTCAGTAGAAAATACGTTGTTTCGTGTGTCCCTTTAAATGCAAATGAGCTGCTTCTGCAAATTAGCATATTCTTTCATGATAATCTATGAAATCGCTCATGTGGGAACTGTTGTAAGATGCATACAGAGTGACATGCCATTGCATTTGTGTTACGTACTGTATATTGCATGTGACAAGACGGATGACAGACTCACAAATGCGCTGTACTACAACAACTCTGCCTCTTCTCAACGTGGACTGCGTTCCAGATGGCGGGGTTTATGTAAACTTTAGGGTAAGTGATGTTACTTTGCAGATGATCTTTATGTTTAAACAGCAACATTACACACTAACTAAAGTTTGAATAGTGAAATCATATCAACCACCCCTTTAACTTTTAATTTAACCTATAAATATAATTTAACCTTGCTGAATAAAAGTATTATTTCTTTCAAAAAATATTACTGACTCCAAACTTTAAACTTTTTGGCAGTGTACCTCATTAAATAATGTAAGAATAAGGATTAGTATTTTAAAGGGTTAGTTCACCCAAAAATGAAAATTATGTCATTAATGACTCGCCCTCATGTCGTTCTAAGCCTGTAAGACCTCCGTTCATCTTTGGAACACAGTTTGAGATATTTTAGATTTAGTCCGAGAGCTTTCTGTCACTCTATTGATAATGTTTATGATATACTGTTCTTGTCCAGAAAGGAAATAAGGACATCATCAAAGTTGACCATGTGACATCAATGGGTTAGCTAGAATGTTTTGAAGCATCGAAAATACATTTTGGTCCAAAAATGACAAAATCTATGACTTTATTAAACATTGTATTGTCTACCGGTTCCCAGAGAAAATGTCAGCAGCGTCTTATGTCACCATCATCACTGCGGACTCGTGAACGCACAACCGGAAGACAATACAATGTTTAATAAAGCCGTAGTTTTTGTTATTTTTGGACCAAAATGTATTTTAGATGCTTCAAAACATTGTAACTAACCCACATGGACTGTCACATGGACTACTTTGATCATGCCTGTATTTCCTTTGTGGACAAGGACAGTATTCCGTGTATACATTTTCATTGAAGGGACAGAAAACTCTTAAGGCCCATTCACACCAAGCACAATAACTATAAAGATAACTATAAAGATATAATTCTAAAAATCGTTCTCCATATTAAAGAATAACAGAGTTCACACCACAGCTATAATGCTAAAGACATGAGAAACGATATCGTTGGGATCACTTTCAGAACGATTTTTTTCCCAGCTGTCCAACGATAAAACACTGACAACCAATCAGAATCCATTCTAATTTAAAGGTCTTGTGCATTTAAAATGGCAGATGACATTGCAGAGAAGTTAATCGTCGAGGTACAAAAAAAAAAGTCAAACCCCCTTTTCAAGGGTACATTAAAAAAGATGGATATATGGAAAGTAATCCTGGGAATAAACAGTGAGAAGTATCTACAATGATATATTATGCAGTTTAGCATAGTGTTACAAAATTACCTCAGGTAAGCTATCCACCGCTAGTTGACAACATTGCTGAAGTTGTAGTAAAAAAGGCGTTGTATACATAAATGTGTTTACTAGGCGAGGTTTTTATCCCATCATTGACTTTGTCAGCTAAATCCACTGTTAGATATTACACTAGACTTGCTAGATTCACTGTTTAGATGCGCAACTCCTCTCATATTTTAAGGATATCGTGTACTCAAAAGCGCCTGTTTTTCTTTTGATATTTGTTTGTAACGTAAAGCAGCAGCAGTAGCAGTCATCCATTTTCACTATTTTGAAACCGCAGCGTGGGCGCATGCTTAGAATAAAAAGACCCTTATCGGTCGTTGGTTTGGAAGCATATATAGTTATCTTTATTGTTATTTTTATAGTTATCGTGCTTAGTGTGAACGGGCCTTTAGCCTGGGTTTCCCCATGCTGCCTTGCCGCTACGCGATTTTATTCATGCTGCTAGGCAGCCTGGACACCATGAACCAAATTTTTGCCTGAGATAGGGAACCAATCACAGAATGGGGAGGGAGCAGCAAGACGAGAATGATGTGACGCACCGAAGCAGTTACCGAAGTTACCTTTTGATGCAGCCTTTGTGTATACATAAATCTCCAAAATCTCTGACTCATCGTCTTCTCCCTCTTCTAATTTTCTGTCGCTCTACATATGTCATCTGGTATCATTGACCCAATTGGCTATGAGCTATGTACAGGCGCATTTGATAGACATTCGTAGCGTCCAATAATATGGCTCGTAATCCAGGCCTCAAATATGAGAACATGAACGTGGTTTCCAGACCACGTCTCATTCTCAATGATACGTGTTCTGGCGTTAGCCAGGCTAGAAAACACGGACTAAATCTAAAATATCCTATATCTGTGTTCCGAAGATGAACGGAGGTTTTACGGGTTTGGAACGACATAAGGGTGAGTCGTTAGTGACAGATTTTGCATTTTTGAGTGAAGTAACCCTTTAATGAAGAATTTCTGTGGGATTGTGCTATGGATTCTTGGCTTTTCCCTTGTGAAAAAGACCAGAGACCTTGTAATCTGGTATCGCATATGTGATCTCCCAATATCTAATGAATTATTCACTAAATAACACTAGGAATATTCAGTTAGAGCAACATATATTTACTGTATGTTGCATTTAAATTTATATAAAAATTATACTATGGACATATTTGTGATTTTCCCATTTTTGTAGCATACAATAGTATCTATTAAAATGGGTAAAAATGCTGCTAAATTGTCAACTTTTTTACCTTGTGGCAAGAGTAGAATAATGTCACCTTGTTTTACTCTACATTATTTTATAAATACATTTTGTGAATGCTTGTTAAGCAAGGCTTTCATCAATCCATTCGCAATTGATGATTGTTTACCGTTTGATGGAGATTACATCTTAGAATAATTTGTTGGACATTCCTCATGGTCCATAGGGAAAAATAAATAGACAAGCAAACAGTTATTCCTCATAAAAATGAAAAGGTGCTTACTGCATGGCCTGCTGTGTGTGTGTGAGCTGGAAGCTTGGCTTCTTCAATGACAGGCCTGAGGTGATGCGTACGTTCATTTCTTCTGTCAGGATAGCCAGACTGATCCGGGTGGCTGCCATGAATGTGCTTTCTGGAATCAAGATAGTGCTGGTAATTTGGGTCGACTGATGGCGAGTACCGTGGATCAGTTGGAGAAAATGATTGTGGATCTGTATGTCTGTGGTATGGGTCATATGATGGCTGGTATCTGGGATCATGTGGCACAGGATACTGGGCTTCTGGTTGTGGAGGGGCTCTTGGGCGAGAGGTAGTGGGGTAGTCCTGAGAGTAGTGAACCACTTGTGGAGACTTCCCTGCTTCCATCTGTTTATCCTAGAAACCAACCGTGCAAAAAAATAAAACAAATAAAAAGCAAAGAGAAAAATGTGGTCATATTTACCACTGCCCAAAATGTAGTCACCTTTACCCATTACCTGGCACAATAGTGTGGGTGAAATCCATTAATTTCAACAGGAATCCGCATGATCAGAAGTTTAGCATCAGGGTGGAAAAGTTTCCCATGCAGATTTCAAAATTGGTCAAAAATGTGCCATGTCGACTAACAGAAAGCTGCTTAGTTTGAAAGTGAATTCTTTGTGAGTAGTGTTTCATGCATCGTTACACTTTCATCACCTCAACCAATCTTTCTGTGACTGCAGTAGTGTGCCAACTACACCAATTTGCACCATTAACTCATGCAGTAAATAGCTCTGGAAGAATCACATCCAGAAATGTAATGATCCAATGAAACAGAAGTGAATTATCGTGTTTACTTTCCATCTTAATACAATCATCTTTTTAGCAGCTGTAAGAGCCATTAGTACAACATGCCTATGCATAAGATTCAAGCTTGTTAGCTTGTTTAAGAACAAGACTCAGTTACAGTTACAGGCATGCAGAAATAAAATCAGACAATCTGAAGCTACCAAACTTCAAAACTGCATCAATGAACCATTAACAATTGACCTTTTTTGCCCTTGAAATGTAGAATTTTATTTTATTTTATTTATTTATTTTTGCTAAAGTGACCACACATTTACTCATGGTAAACATTGTTACAGTACTTGTTAGTCAAATGCTTATGGGCGAAGGGAGTTAAGTTTTATTAATTACTTAATCCTGGTACTTACCAGACCCCGGTGGAAAGGGGTATATTCTCCAAGCTGAAATGAAACAATCAGAAACATCAGAAATGTTTAGGTTCTCAGCAAATAGATTCTTGGAAAATTACAAAAAGAATATATGCAAAGTAATAAACCTCAGGGCTAATGCAGCTAATGACACTAATAAATTAGATACTAATTTAATAGAATTAGTAGCTTAATAGCTTTGCCTGTTGGTTTGAAAATGCCCACTGAATGGGAAATGCACACTCAATCTGCAGAGATTAATACTTCTATTAACCCTATGATGCACAACATGGGTCTAAATATACCCGACGAACAGTGCGAACCGTGCCCGTAAGGGAAATGTTTTCTGGGGCCCAGCCAGGGGGGGCCCATGCAGTCCAGCAATAATTATGTTCATCCTAAATATAAGCAAAATGGGCTCTATGCGCGGCGGTTTTTCAGGTTAAGGTCTAAGGATGCTCGATAACTTCCGCCGATCATAGAGTCCAATGCAATACCGAGAATTTATATTGAATTTTAACAGTCACAAAAACAGATAAAACAGACACCCCTCGTTGTGTTTATGCTTCTTTTTAAAATTATTTTAAATGAACATAACTATATATAAAATTACATCTAAACGTATGTACGTTTCATTTCAAATACGGGAGGACAGTAAATTTTGAAGACTCTGCCATAATCCCGTTTTCCTCGGTTTTCCTCCGCTTTAATCTCCACAACCGGAAATGGACGAGCATCCTTGCGTCAAATGCGGAACTTATGCGTGCATATAGCCCATTTACCATATTTTACTTTCTAACCAAAATAGTACCATTTATTGTTGAAAGTGAGAAAAAAATGCATTTTACTTAATGTTACTTGAGTAAAATGTAGCCTGTGTCATAATGAAACACCCCTCCCCTGAAAATGGTCTGAGTAGGCTTTTTTGTTGTTGTACGTAACGCAAATCAAAACGCCAGTGCTTCGTGCCAGTTTGCAGTCAGCACCACAAGTGAGTGACAAACGACATAAACGACAGTAAAAGAAGAAGTAAGACTGCTCACCACCTCCCCAGTGTGATAAAAGCAATCGAATGCCTAAAATTGTCCTGTAAATTATCCAATGAGGCCTTATCAGATGCGCGAGGACTGAGAGAATATTTCATGTAATTTACAGCAGTTGTCGTGTGCACTCTCCGGCTAAAACTACTCCAACATATCGAAGATAGGATGGAATTTGCTTTTGCCGAGTAGCAGCCTTAGATGTTGGACAGGTCGCGGGAATGGGGTTGTTTCATGTGACTTTTCTTTCTTTCTTTCTTTTTTTTCATTGGTTGTTGCATTAAATCGTACCCAGATACAATAGTGCTATTTTCTGATTGGCTTTTGTGTAGCTCAACTATAACACAGAACATGCTTGATTCCTGTGGGTCCAAAGTGAGAGGAGCGAGGCCAGAGACATTTGGGCGCTGAGGCATATTAAATATAAATAGTTTTTCCACGTAAGAAATACAATGTGTGGTGGGAGTGCGTGACAAAAGACCGAAATGAGTGACTGTCATGCTCAATGCCTGACACTTGAGAGCCCTTGTGTGTGTGTGTGTGTGTGTGTATAGACCCCATCACTGAGTAAGTCTCTCTCAGTTAAATGTATGTGTTAATGTTGGAGAGAGAGAGAGAGGGAGAAAGCACACGTATGATATGAGTAGCCTATTGCAGATTTGGGGAGGGCCCATTCATTGGACCTTTTGAGGGGCCCAGTCATTTCTGTGAGCGGGCATGAGACCCGACCGAGTTTTCATTTTCTATATCTTTGCAAGAAATTAATTTCATCATTCAGTATTCCAGGTATTTCTTAATTAATTTGTTTTAGATCATTACAAATCCTTATTAAAATTTTTCCTTTCTTACTTTTTAAATAAAAATCGTTTTTGTGTCACTACCCTTCTTATGCGCAACATGGGTCTAAAATGACACGTATTCATGTTTCTTTGCTGAATATTTGAAAGAAATGTATTTTATCATTTATTAATCCAGGTTTTCATTAAAGGAGAACTCCGGCGCAAAATGAACCTTTGGTCTAATAAAACATTGGTACCTTGTCGACCATTCTCTGAGATTTGTTTTCATGATAATCAAATGTAAAGAGTTTTATCTCTAAAACTGTTTAGCGTATAACGCTAGTATATGGGGGCATATATGTAATATAATAAGTAAAAAGAAATCGCTAGTTAGTACCACTAACAAGGCTCAAAATAGCCCCACACTAACACAGTAACGAAATGAGGGTCCCTGTGACATTGGTTATTTTAACAAAAAGTTCCCTTTATTCTTTTGTTTTATCATGTTTACATAGATGGGTCATTTTAGACCCATGTGTGTAAACTTGATGTATTAAAGTCGGCATGAAACGGAAGTTGAGATTGTCATTTTTTCCTTACTGTGTCGTATATCCGAGTGAAACGGCTTCTGAAATTAGAAAAAATGTAAAGGAAGGAAGTTAAGCCGCAAGGAAGTTAGAGAAAATAGAGGAGTCAAAGGTTATATGACGCCATAGACGGACGACGAAACGGAAATAAATAAACGTCCCGTGTCTTCGAATTAAACTATAAATTTCTCCGTATTTGAAAGTTGGTGGAAACTGTCGGGATAATGTAAGTACACATCTAATAGAAATATATAACATAGATACAGTTATTTTTGCTATTTTTAAAGCCGTAAAAGTACAGATTGTGGCTTTAAATGCATTTTGTTGTATATTTGGAGTGTTTATAAGTACAGAAAAGATGAAATTATTCTCTTCAGGTGCTTCGTTTATATCTTTATATTCTGTTTTGGTCATATTTTTCAACCTGTTCGGATTTTCCTGTTGTCTATTACGTTTTTTGAACAATTACGTCACAGTATTTGCAGCGGAACTGACAAATAAGGACATTGACTACCGGTCCAACACTTCGAGCAATCCGCCATTATTATTTCTCGCTCCGATTTTGTAGTCCAAGCTCAATGATGCAGAAGTTACGGGAGGGCTAGTCAAAATGTTCCGTTGTTGGATGTAGTGACCTGAAGCACTTCAAGGATCCCCAATCCAACAACCTCCGCCAGTATACAGAAGGGTTTGCCGATCGACTTCGTTTGAATGAGGTGAAAATTCCGTTAGACGAACGTTCTAAACGCAAGTTATCATATTATTATCATACAGATTTTTAGTGGTAAGATCAGACCGCAGTCATTTATCTTGTCAGTGTGCTTGTTTTAACAAGAGAAATAGTCGACTTTCACTAATAACACAACATAGTTAACTTTACATACCACTGCATCCATATGAAGACGTTGTTCCGCAGGTTTGTCGTCGTCTTTTTCAAATCGCTCGCTCTGGCTCGAATATGTAACGCTTGATGGACAAGTCTTCCGTTGTTGACATTTTGTTAACGTGTGAATAAAAATGTTCTTTGAAACTATAGTAATCGTATATCTCTTATCAAACTACAATAATGGCTGAACGCGGGGAGTTGAACCGACCGTGAACTCAGCGACCTGGAGAGCGGGCGGGGAAAGACGCAACTCCTTTTTATTTAAAGGGGACGCTTCGAAACGGGTTGCTCACAGAAGCACATCAGAAAAGGGGTAGAAAAGGGGCCTGTTGAGCTATAATAATGAGGAATTCAGACCCAAGCATTGCAGTTATGCTTTATATAGACCACAAATGTATGATTTATAAGTAAAAATGAATGATTTAAAAGCACGATATGTACCCTTTAAAAGGGGTATTCATAGCTTGCACATTAAAGGGTTAAATCTTTTTGAAAGGCCCTTTATACTTCATTTTCTGCATTTTTAGCCATCAAGCTCACATTTGAGTGCATAAGTCTTTCACTCACATGTATTTATCACATGCATTATTTGGAACATGGACAAGTGAAGTATACTTTGGACTAAGTAAGTTTGTACTCTTCACCATAATATATATAGAGAAAGAAAGCCTAGACGATTACCAGGACTTTTCTGACACCATCCTCTTCTCTCATAAAAAGTTCTTTCTCGTCTGTTACATAGATTAGCGTGCCTTCTGGATGCTGAATAGTTGATGCAGCCATGGCATCAAAAGACCTCAAAACCATAACCTGAGGAAATGAAAACAAACTAGAAAAAATTAATTTTCTTATAGAAAATGAGTAGATCAGTGTGCCCACTCACAGCAAGCAGTGTTTCTGTAGTGAAAACTCACCCGAGATAAATATCCAGGGACTCCAGGAGGTCCAGGAGGTCCAGGCGGCCCAGGAATACTGATTGCTAAAGGATCGAGTTGTTAAAATGAAAAAGTTGTTTTTTATTTATTTATGAGCTTTTGCTTTTAATGGACAGGACAGCAAGAGAGAAGACTAGAAAAAGAGAGAGACAAGAATTGAGATCAGGACATGAAGCAGGTCAGATTCAATTCTGCATCCCTGGGAACCCAACATATATTTTATGTGTTGAGTGTCAGTGTGGATTCCTTACTTTGTGATGGTCTGTATGTTCCTGGCAGCAATGATCCCGGTGGTCCAGGTGGACCTGGCGGGCCAGGACTACCTGGGCGACCCTCATAACCAATTCCTGGGGCTCCAGAAGGCCCAGGGGGACCTGGAGGTCCTCTTATAGATTCACCTCTAGGACCCTATAGCAAAATTAACATTTAGTCAAGTAAGCCACTTTAGACGATAAGAAGAAACAAAGGTAAACTCAGAATCTGAGAGGAATCATTTCATGTCTGTGCTATGTCACCGGCGGCCCAGGTCTTCCAGGTGGACCTTGTAATCCACCATCACGAGGGTCGTAGAAACCTCCTCCTGGTTCTCCCTTCTCCCCTTTAGCACCATGCTCACCTTTCATCTCATGCTACAGCATAACAAATTACATAATACAGTACATTTGCCATGTGCTGCACATTTTCAGCAAAACATTACTACATGTAAACATAAAACTTGTGTAAAGGTTGGAAACATCATACCTTAAATGTATAAATGTCAAAGGTGGTAGTGAGACCTACGGTGAGACCATGTCATGATAAATGATGTCATGTTCACATTTCACAGTAAAAAAAATAGATAATATTCACTTCTCTCAATATCCTATAAAAAGGCTTCAGTAAATCATACCTGGCAATCCAGGTATGCCAGATGCTCCTCTTTCACCCTTGTCCCCTTTGATAGCTGTGGCAATGAAATTTGAGATATTTACATCTATTCAGTTAGCTGCTGTTCCAAAAGCAACATACACATTCTTCAGAAGACTCACATTCCTTTGGAATAAGAGTACACTGATTCATCACAAACAAATATTCTTAAATACATATTTATGTTTTACTAAACTGGAATGTGATATGGATTGGAAAATGACAAATCAGATTAACTCACCAAAGGGAAACCTTGAGCTGCCATGATCATAACCCTTAAAGTAGATCACATAAAAAAAAAACTGTGAGCCAGTACACATGCTATTTTTATAGCAAACAAACCTACAAGATTTTTTTCTTACTACAAGATATTCATTACTCACATTAAATCTTTCCACAGAGGCTGGAGTTCCAGGAGGACCGGGTGGCCCAGGTGGACCAGGTGGACCAGGGGGTCCCTAAAATCAGTTTGAAATCTATAGTATATTGTATATGTACTTCTATAGTAACAATTAAATCCAAATACATAGTATTTTTTTTACCTGATAGCCATTACCATATCCTCCACCTGAATCACCTTTTGCCCCCTTTTTTCCATTTAGACCAGGTCGACCCTTTTTGATTAAGAATATTGTGAAATCAAGAATATACCAAATTATTAGAATTATTAAAAAAAAAAAATCAAACTCGATAAGAAATATAATATTAAAATATAATTGCAGGCAACAGTTAAAGTTTATTAATATAATTTCATATAATTTTATATACTAGTTTCATTCAGAGTGAACAAACAGCTGGATGTTTTTTTGTGTTAGTAACGAGAGGGATTTGGGACCGTTCTGTTAAGTTTGAAGTTTCTTTTATTTACATTCTCTGATTATTAAAATATTATGTATTGACTTTCTAGCAGCTTCCAGTTTCAGCTACTACTGTTTACACTATCGTGTACCTGTTTATCACACTTTTCAGACTTTTTATCTGCGACAGTGATCATCCTATTTTTAATAATACTTTTTGGGAATCACTTACTCTCACTTACAACAAAACCAACTAACATTTAAATCTCTTAATATAATAATACAGACCAATATTTAAATTGCTAATTTGCCTTTGAACACTCATACATGTGCCTGAGTCACTTTGGCACTGATATGTATGTATGTTAAACAACACTATGATTAGAATATAGCTAGATCTCAATCCAAAGGAGCACTTGTATCATCAATATATACAGTATTGTTATGTTTACCATACAGTAAGGGTTTTAGGTCTGGGGTATGTAATGTAACGCGGCTTTGAAACAATGTATATTCTGGAAAGCACTTCACCAATAAATTTGACTTGAATTTTAATAAAAATTGTATAATAGGTAACACTATTTCACAACTAATAAATGCAACACTCTTCTTTCATGTTTTCAGACAAAAATTGACAACATTTACAGCAATTTGTCCTATTCTGTCACCAATATCTGCCTTCACACTTCGTAATTTGTTCCTCCCCCTTCACCTCTCAGTCCCTGTCTCAGTTCTCCCGTGTCGGCAAGGGAGCTGTCCAAAATTGTATCAGGAAAGAAAATATCTACATGTGTCCTGGACCCCATTCCATCCAACCTCATCAAGGACTGTCCACCGGCTATCTCCACACTCATCACAGATATCACTTACTCCTTCACTCAAACTACTACTTCACTCCCATCCTCAAAAAACCCGGACTCAACCCTGATATCATGTCAAACTTTTGACCCAACTCCCCTTTCTCCCCTTTCTGTCTAAGATACTAGAACGCACTGTTGCCAAACATCTTAAAACTCACCTCTGCTCAAATGACCTTTATGAACCATTTTAATCCGGTTTCCGATCACATCACAGCACTGAAACAGCCCTCCTCAAAGTTCCCAACAACATCCTCCTCTCTGCAGATGCTGGTCACCTCACTATCCTCATCCTCCTTGATCTAACTGCAGATTTTGACACTATCAACCACACCATTCTTCTCTCCCGCATTGAATCTTCCCTCTGTATCACCGGCACTGCCCTCTCCTGGCTCCGATCTTATCTCACTAACAGACAACAATTCATTTACAGAAACAACTGCACCTCCTCCACTGCTCCTCTGCCCCAAGGCGTCCCCCAGGGTTCGGTGCTTGGTCCTCTCCTCTTCATAATATACCTGCTTCCCCTTGGCAATATCATTCGCCACCATGGTCTCAACTTTCACTGCTATGCCGATGATGTTCAGCTCAACATCTCCACTAAATCCATCACCTCTGCCAACCTCTCCACTATCACCAACTGCCTCACTGACATTAAATCCTGGATGCACACCAATTTCCTTCAACTCAACTGCAAAAAAAAAAAAAAAAACCCAGACATGATCATCATCGGTCCCAAACCCATCACTAAAACCATTCACAGCTTCTCCCCACTGTTAACACCTTCACCCTGTCTCCATCCCTTCACAGTCACAACCTCTGAGTCATCTTTGACAATAAACTCTCCTTTGAACACCACATTAAACAAATCACCAGAACTGCATTCTTTCACCTCAAAAACATTGCCCAACTCCATCCATCACTCTCTTTCTCTGCTCGAATCGACTACTGCAATAGCATCCTGTACGGCATAACCTCCAAAACCTCATATAAACTCCAATACATCCAGAACTCCCGTGACCACATCACCTCAAATTCAAAATGCTTCTCCTCACTCACAAAGCCCTCCATAACCAGGCCCCTTCCTACTTCAGTGACCTGCTCCAACGCCACAACCCATCTCGCAGCCTCCGCTCATCTGATGCAAACCTCCTGACTCTACATCCCAGGACCAAGCACCGAACCACCGAACCCCCTTTTCTGAGGCTGCCCCCTCCCTCTGGAGCTCTCTCCCCAAACAAATCTGTGACTGCACTGATCTTCCTACATTCAAATCACTGATAAAATCTCACCTTTTTAAAATTGCTTTTAATGTTTAGCTTAGTCCATTGTGTTTTTAGTGCATTTATTAGATATTGTTCCTGCTGCTTTTGTGATTTTTCTTTTTATTTTCTATGTAAAGTGTCCTTGAGTACTCAGAAATGTGCTTTCAAATAAAATGTATTATTATTGTTATTATTATTTTATATATACATGCTACATGTAATTACTATAGTAATAACTCTAAATTATGCATAATTACTTGCAACTAACCCTAAATCATTCCCTAATCCTAACCCTATAGAACGTTTGTGTAGGTAATTATTATTGCTCTTTCAAAAATGGTTTTCAGAAAATGTAAAATTGAAGAAAATGTTGTTGATTTTGATTCAGCATGAGAGATACTCACTGATCTGCCTGGTAATCCTATTTCACCTTTTGGTCCAGGTGGCCCCACTGGTCCCTAATGAGTGAAAATATATCAGCATATCTATAGCAATCACCATCAATATATTTCTGAATAGCCATTGTGCAGGTAAAACAAATCCTCAGCAAGGCTCACCACAGGTCCCTGTGGTCCTGGAAGTCCTGGCTCGGCCTAAAACAGAGAGTAATAGACATTAATTGTCTAACAATGCTATGGATGTTAAGTAGTTCTGTTCTAAACAAATCCATTTGAATGACAGCCGCAGGTTTCTCACCAGCTGTCCAGCAGGCCCTCCCATATAAATGGGGCTACCACTGGAGTCATAGATTAAACCAGGTTCACCCTTCTGACCCTAAAAAAAAGAACAAAATGTAATGTATGAGGATAAAAAAATGCTTGTTGGAATAAAGATGGCATCTTCTAAACATTACTAAAACCAGGGCCGGATTGCTGTCCTGGGTTTTAAAAATCTTTCTAACTCACTAACAAAACAGCAGAATCCACAGCAGTACAGTATAATTACAGAATGATTATAACTACAATAGCATAACAAATTATTACAAGTTCAGATCAAAATTAATATGATCATTTTGATCTCAACTTGTAATAATTGCTTTAATAAGCTCATTGTTTCTGCCTAAATTAATACATGTTAGCTAACTACAGGATTTGTACTGTATTTTCTTAGTACTGTACATTTTTGACATAAGGACATTACATTGACACAGTCACATCTAATAAAAGACTACTCTAAATGGTAATTTCTGTAAAACTATAGCTTTGAAGCCATATGTATTGTAAAAAAGTGCTACACAAATAAATGAATTAATTTAAATGAACTTAATGAATGTACATATACACTCACCTAAAGGATTATTTGGAACACCTGTTAAATGTCTCATTAATGCAATTATCTAATCAACCAATCACATGACAGTTGCTTCAATGCATTTAGGGGTCTAGTCCTGATCAAGACAATCTCCTGAACTCCAAACTGAATGTCAGAATGGGAAAGAAAAGTGATTTAACCCTCAATCGGTCCTTGGGGTCAATATGACCCCAATCGACTTTTTCTTAATAAAAAAAAATGGTTTCCTTTATCTGAGTGGAATAAGATTTTGTGACTTTTCCTACATAATCTATCTATACACACACAAAAAAACTGGGCTTGATTCGGTTGTTCTGAAGGTGTGTAAAAAAAATTTTTACAAATCTGGGCTTCGGGGTCAATATGACCCCACATTGAAATGAATGGGAAATGTGAAAAAAACTAAATATTTTTTATTCATTTGTCCAAAAAAATATATAAATCCATCATAAATCAGAAAATTTCCACACAAAAATGAAGGCCTACTACTAGAGCATAAATGTGATGTAGAAAATACATGCTCACTCACACACACACACAAAAACACACACAAACAAACATGTATGAGTGTACTGCCACAGAGAGCATTTTTTAGAACTCACAAATGAAATCAGTCACAAATGCAGAACAAAGATATTAAAGTGTGAGACCTAATACACACACACACTCACACACACTGATTATAGTTTTACAATTTGTTTTACATGTTTTTTGTAGCTTGTTATTGCTTTTTAAGTTCAGAATTTTATTGGAAAAAATGTTAGATTAGATGTTCACTCATATTGCTTTTGTTTTCATATTATTTATTTTATTTATTTTGCATTCTAACGTTAATTATTTATTTTTACATTTTTTTCAATGAAATCAACAATGTGCAACTAAAATCTGACTCCAAGTCTTGTCCTTTAGGTGTGTCTTATGTGGCATTTAGGTGTCCTTTTTCTGTGGCACTTTGTAAAAACAGACGTTTCAAAATGCATCAAAAACTACAAAAATTATACTATTTAAATTTTTTTATTATTTTAAATGTCCTTTCTTATGTTTATATATATAAAAATTCATAAAATGTATTTCAAAAGTTGTGACAAAGGTAGTAGGCCACATGCAGTAAAATGAATGGCTCTCTATTGCCTTCTGCTGGTCAAAACTATTTATTTCTAAAACTGTAAAGAATTTAGTTTTATCTCTAACCAGTAGATGGCGCAATTCTACAAATAACACCTAGCTCAATATCCAGAAGCAATTTAAATTAATTTTTGATCATTATTTAAGTGATTTTTTCATAAAAAATTAAGATTTCATATGCAAATTTATGGTGTGGTTGAGAAATTGTGTTGTAAATAGGTACAAAAGTACTTCTTATCTCCCAAAACACAGCATTAATGAATAGATGAGAAGTAAACAAAAAAAAACATATATTATTTGTATTATTAAAAATGTATAGTTTTTGTACAATTTCTCTATCAATTGTTGGGGTCATATTGACCCCAATGCCCAGATTTGTAGCAGGAAGTGTGGCATGGTTGTTGGTGCCAGACGGGCCGGTCTGAGTATTTCACAATCTGCTCAGTTACTGGGATTTTCATTTCTCAGTTACTGGGATTTTTCTAGGGTTTACAAAGAATGGTATGAAAATCCAGTATGCGGCAGTCCTGTGGGCGAAAATGCCTTGTTGATGCTAGAGGTCAGAGGAGAATGGACTGACTGATTCAAGCTGATAGAAGAACAACTTTGACTGAAATAACCACTCGTTATAACCGAGGTGTGCAGCAAAGCATTGGTGAAGCCACAACACGTACAACCTTGAGGAGGATGGGCTACAAAATGCAGGAACCTAAATCAGACCCTTTTTGGTAACACTTTATTTGAAGGGGTGTGCATAAGACTGACATGACACTGTCATAAACATGACATAACACCTGTCATGAACATGAAGGAGTCTTTATGAATGTTTATGACTTTTGACATTAAGTGTCATTCGGTAAATTATGACACTTTTAATGCAAAGTTGACATTGTTTAAAATGTCTTTGTTATGACAACTTGACATTAACCAAGACAAAAATGTCTTGATTATGACAACTTGACATTAACAAAGACAGAAATGTCTTTGTTATGACAACTTGACATTAACCAAGAAATCATAACCTGTCAAAGATGTCAACCTGACATCTTTATAACTAGTCCAACGTGTTCCACTTTACTTGAGGTAAGGGGAAATATTAATGACACTGTTGTTAAAGCATTTGACAGTGTAATAACCCTTAATGACATCTTTATAACTAGTACAATGTGTTCCACTTTACTTGAGGACAAGTAAAATATTCATGACACGGTTATAATGGTGTCATTACGGCCAAAGTCAAAACCAACCACACATGACAGGGTAATGTAATGTTAACGCAAAGCTAAATAACTTCTTTAAGTTTGATAATTAGACCTGTTATGACATATTTGTGACATGATTTCTTGGTTAATGTCAAGTTGTCATAACAAAGACATTTCTGTCTTGGTTAATGTCAAGTTGTCATAACAAAGACATTTTAAACAATGTTAACTTTGCATTAAAAGTGTCATAATTTACCGAATGACACTTAATGGCAAAAGTCATAAACATTCATAAAGACTCATGACAGTTGACTCATGACTGTTCATGACAGGTGTTATGCCATGTTTATGACAGTGTCATGTCAGTCTTATGCACACCCCTTCAAATAAAGTGTTACCCAATTGTTTCTATTTGCGACCTCATTCAGTCTGAGCAAACTGACGAAATGACTGATTTCAAACAATAGGCACTGGTCACTATAGCAGCATTGGTATAGACGTTCCCATTGCGCCAGTCTCACGCAGCGCGACTCGAGTTCACTTGAAAAGGGAACACCACGGTTAAGACTGTAACCTCGGTTCTCTGAAGAGGGAGCGAGAAGCTGCGTCACCCTGCAATACTTTCGGCATGCCTGTAATTGACTTGCTTCAGCCTATCAGTATATCCATGATGTTACCCGCCTATACGGACTGATTTTACACGTGCTGCCTGATGCAATCACGCAGAGCACTCCTATAGTGTCAATCTTGATGCAGCATGAGTTCCCTCTTTAGGGAAACAAGTTTATTGTCAAAACCAAGGAGTTTTTTTTTTTTTTAATTCAAACAATCTCAGTATTTGCACATTGGAATTTCTGAAACCCTGTAATATTTTAGTACTTCAGGTTGTATGTTCTGACTGAGGGGGAAAAAACAGATTACCTTGATAGAGTCTCCTGGTAGCCCAGGTTCCCCCCGATCACCTTTTGGACCCATTGGTCCCTTAAAAAAAAAAAAAAAAAAGTTCATATAAAACATTTCTCTCTTCTCACAGAAAGTGTCAGTTTGGCCCTACTGACTTTTTATTTTCAAAGCTTGACCAAAGTAATCCACACCTTTAAATTGTGATTTTTTAAATTTTATAATCATTATAATAAGAAAAATGAGTCTAGGTGAGGATGATAACACCGGCTGTGGTAGAAATGGATGTTATCCAAAATATAAAATACAAGTGATTAATCAAACACTTTACAGCACACAGCTTACTAGACTTGGAACAAAATTACAAGTTAGACATTAAAAAACTTACAGGAAACCCTGCCCGACCAGCTATTCCAGGTTCTCCCTAATGAAACAAGAGCAAAAACACAATGCTTGGTGTGTGATGCCATATGCAATATAATGCAGTAAAGATATGTAAATAGCAAATCAGAATCACATGGGACATCCAATATTGAACTGAATGCAGTTTAAATATTCATGTTATGGAAGAGCTATTTTAATTTATATTTATTAATGGCTTTCACCTGTGGTCCAGGAATTCCATATTTTTCCTTCTCCTGAAACTAAATGTCATTTAGGTCATTTAGCATCAGAACTGCAAAGTTGTGAAGGATTAGTAAAATGTAATGTAGAGTTTTACACATACCTTTGTATCACTTACACTGCCATTAATATAGATAATTTGTCCTGGAGGACCCGGTGGCCCTGGAGGTCCTGCCACACGACCAGGATCACCCTAAAAATGAATATAGAAATTATTATCATACACTTGTTGCCTAGATAGATCCACAGACAATTTGCAGTGTTTAACTGGATACGACTGTTGAACATCTCTGTTGCTGAGAAATGAGAAAAAACAGCTATAGAGATTCTACACATAGCATTAAAAAGTGTCCTCAAATCATTATTATTTTAGAAATTAACACTCACTTTGTCACCTTTCCATCCTCGTTCCCCCTTCAGCCCCTGTAAAATTTAAAGATTTTTTTTTTAAAGTTTCAATTTTGACATTGAAAGCTAATCTTCAAGCAAATCAACTTTCACTCACTATTTTTCCTGGAAAGCCATCTAACCCTGAGATTCCCTCTCGTCCTCTTTGACCTTCATCGCCTTTCTGGCCTGGAATACCTGGGAAACCAGGTGTGCCCTGCAGAGTTTAAAGAGAACTGACTTTGGTCCCGAGTAGATTATAATTTAGCAACATGGATTTCACATTATCAACTGTCAAAATCTCACCGGTAGTCCAGGTCTCCCCTGAGGCCCCTTCAGAGAAAAATAAATAAATAAAGGGGTATAAGGTGGGATATACACAGAGGTGCGGTGATGATAATGTAACAGCAGTTCACAGTTACCTGTGGACCTGGTGGGCCCATGACTCCTGGAATGTATTGAAGAGCAACTTCTTTTTCTTTCCCATCACTCTGAAAAAACACAAAAAGTGGATATGGCAGATCATGTGTTGAGCCCCCAGGTGACTGCACAGCCCATGTGATGGTCCTGAAATCAAAAGTTTTGATGTTGTTGAACTTAAAAAAATAAGTAACTTACAGTAATCCGGAATGCAGGTCCAGGGGGCCCTGGAGGTCCTTGAGGTCCTTGAGGTCCCATGGGTCCAGGCAGCCCAGTCAGACCTTCCTGCCTTAGGATCCCTGATGAACCCTGTGGACCATGTAGTGAAGGGGGTGGGAGGATTTTAACTGCAGCTTGTACAAAAGTGTTCTTAAAAAGTAAGTCAATAGACCTGAAGTTCAGTCATGAAACAGATTATTGGTAATATGCTAGCCAATGTCCTTGTGTACAACAGGGCCTGTGTTAAATGCATGTTCAGTTTGGTTTTGTTTTCACCGAGTTATAGACCCCTTTTCAGTTGGTAAACATGGTGACGTTTTTATGTGGGCGGAGCTTAGGTGGAGTCACTAACGCTAGTTAGCAAGATTTATTAGCTTGTTTTTAACAATGACTGAAAAAAATCAGATTTTATCTTAATGTGTAAGGTCACTCAGTGTCCAGGACCACGATTGTTATTTTCAAAAGTTAATTTTAACGGACAGAACCAGATTGGCCGACCCTTAGCCTTCACAAGCTCACTCAACGCATGGACGATCTGACAGGATTAACGTTACGTTACCTCTGATGAGTGGCCTGACTTCTACACCTACCATACCTTACGGAGAAACCGATCGAAAAGAGAAACTGAGGGCATATAAATCTTTAGATGCCTATAACTATATGCTGAATGGTCATGTACAAGACTTGTGTGTACGATCGGCAGTTCTGCCGAGCCAGTGCCGAGACGACGACAATGTAAAGAGTGACATTACGGTGCGATTTGTAATGATGTGAATATTTTCTAGAAATAAAAAGTCCAGATACAGCATATTCATTTTTCATTGATACTTGCACCAAACAACACAATAAGATTATATTTAATAAAAGCTCCTTATTATGTAGCCGAATCTGTGCTGGTTTGCATTGGCCGCCTCCAGTTAGTTTACACTGTGTTTTGCCTCCAGCTAGCGCTGTGACGTAACTGTGACGTCGGCGCAAAAGGGGTCTATATCCCTGTTTTGCATGCTCGTGTTTCCTTGGTTGTTAATTAGTTCTGCGCACCTGTTCTGGTCAGCCGATCACCCTCCTAGAGTAGATAAACCCTGAGTTCTGTCTGTTATTTGTTTGGTGTTGTCTGAATTTTACATTGTTGCTAGCTGTCCGGAGTATTCTTGTTATGGATTATTGGATTAAAGACTGTTTTTTGTCATATTCTCCTGTCATTCACTTCACTGAAGCAACGCAAGACATCGTGATCCTCAGATCCTCTTGTTATGTCATGACTTTTCGAATATTGTTTCTGGGTACAATTCGTTTCAATAGAGAATATTGTTCTAACAGCAATTTATGAACACTGTTTATTTATAGCACACATTTACGCTAAGCTTTTAAAAAACCATGGTCACTACATACCGGACACCAACATTTTAAGTATTTATAAAAAATGCATGACTGTCTGACCAACTGAGATTTTGCTTAGGAGATAAAGTATAGGGTCATGATTTTTTTGGTAGTATTACAGATCACCAAGTATATATCAGAACTGTTTTTTTGTTTGTGTTCTTATAGAAATGGTGGTGCATGATGTCAGACTTAACAAATAGACAACAAGTAACAAGTAGAATTTTCAGCCAGATGGTATATTACAAAACCTGAGAACAGATAAAACCATCTTTTAGACTCTGGTTCATGGTTTTACCCTTAGCAGCAAAACATTGACATTTCGTATAAATCTTAGTAAAAGTAAAAACATACAGTATGACTTAGCCAATCTGCAAAGCTGATCTGGCTCTAAACAAATGATTTGTAAAGAAGATCCAGTCTGCTAAGACCAAATACACTAAACTGCTATATCCATTAACATGCTGAAATTGATTCATTGACTGAGAATTGTCATGACTGAACTACAGTAAAGATCATTCAAGAAAACAGTGTAATGCAGGTTATGTGCACAGTCCTCAATTGTCTCAGTGTTGTGAAAATCCATGACATGGACAAGCAAGTCTCACACAATAGATAAGAACAAAATCAAACAGAAAGGTAAATCTGAAATGTTTGATTCACTCGCACTCGCATTTGACTATGGAAAGTTGTCTTTAGTGAGCTAATGACTTAAAGAATAGCACTTTAATTAATTAGTAAAGTTCCCTTTTTTGTCACTCACGTTCGACGTAGTCGACCTGTCGACTGATTGGGATCACACTTAGGCTGAATCCCAATTCACCCCTTGGCCCTACCCCTTAGCCCTACCCCTTGTTTTCGAGTGTAGCCTTGGCCCTTAAAACGGAGTGACAAGGGCCAAGGGGTTGGAATATTTACCTACGAAATGGAACGACCCTTCATGAACCCAATACGTCATCAGTCGTCGGCGATGTACAGGATTTCTCCATGACAACAACTGACAATCATCAGCGCAGCTGCTCTTAACTTTGAATAAACATGATGATTATAACATCCCTTCCTCGAAATGTATGTCTTTTCTGATCGGAAAGGTAATTTATTATACCATTTCTTAATTTAAACGACTATAGTGTTATTATAAGAGTAAATAAAGTGCGTGGTGGAATCATCTGGCGCTAAATTTAAATGTTTAACCGTTTGCGATCCATCTCGCCGGTGATTTCCGATGCATTCCGTGAACTTTTCTCTTAGCCCTCCGTTTGGAGTGTGCCTCTGAAAAATCTCCGTTTCGAGGGCTATGTAGCCCTACCCCTTCGCCCTACCCCTCGATCTCAAGAAGAATCGAGACACCCTACCCCCTAGATGTGAACGCGCAAAACGGAGGGGTAGGGCCAAGGGGTGAATTGGGATAGAGCCTTAGAGAGCCTGTAATCTTCAAGTACTATTAAAACGAGCCAAAGTAATTGGTGTGCATGCATTACACACTCCGCCCCCGCGACGCGGGTATAAATATGGAAGTGGATGCACGCACTAGTTGTCTTTCACTTCGGAGCCAATCATTTGATGTCTCTGAAAAGTGCTGTTGTTTACAAACAGCGAGTGTGTCAGTGTTCTTCTGGAAAACTCTCCCAGTCCTGGTGGTTTCTACAGCGTGAGTGCAGTGGTGATTGCGAGCTTTGAGCTCTCAACTACTGTTTTATCAACAGCAAATTCTTAATGTTTGTGTGTGTGGGCGGATGGTTAGAGGGCAGAAAAGTGAGTGCTTCTCTGTTTCAGTTCACTGTTCAGTGTTGCTGCAGTCATTCCCCTGTGTGCTCCGGCACTGGTGATGGGTCCTGTTTCCTGAAAGAGCAACACGGGTGCGTTTGCGTCTTAAAAAAAAATAAATTAAAAAGATGTCATTCCACCTGTTTCTGGATGCGGTCGTTCCCTTTTTCCACTCTGACTGTCACAATTATTGCATCACGTGTTTGGGCTTACAGCAAGCTGAAGCAGGTTTTGTGGGTGGTACATGTTCCCATTGTGGGAAAATGACTGTCGCGGTGTTCACAAAGCACAAGTGCCCCACCCCCGGGTGCCGTGTGGGATGGGTGAAAGGGTGATAGTAATGGAGGGCGCCTGGTAACCATTCCTTGTGGGCTCCTCACTCCTCTATCACACTGCAGCCGATGGAATTCCTGTTGAACGTGCTGGTCCCTTTGTAATGGACAAATCAGCCATTTCAATTGGGGTTCCTCCAGAGGATAAGATGTCGATAGCAGCATCGGAGGGTGAGCTGTTCTCTGGAGATGATGACTCGGCTGTGTTTTCTCCCTCTGGGAGTTTAACATTGCCCAAGCCAGATCCAGAAATGTCAGCTATGCTGAAACGGGCCACTGAGACTACCGGACCCTCCACCGTGTCCCGTTCAGTCTTGGTTGGAGGACTGGTATCTCAGGGCGGGCTGCGTTGGTTCTCAGCTCACCATGGCAGCCCAGAACGTGCGCTCATGGATGATTATCACACTGCATCTGACTTCGCCCTCCGGGCATGAGTGTTGTGGCATGTGCGATTGGTCTCGTGGTACGTACCTTAGTGGTACGGGAGCAACATCATTGGCTTAGCCTGGTTGATATGCGAATATCGACAAAGTTCCTGGTCTCCCCGATTTCCCAGGTTGGGCTGGTTAGCGAACTACGTCCAAGAGTTCTCTACCGCCCAAGTGCAGATGGAGGCCATCTGGGACATCCTGCCCTGGCGGCCCGCTACTGCCTCCACTCCGCCACCGGTGGCAGTTCATCTGCCTGCTCATTGCAGAGGGCGTTCCCCTGCCACCGCTCCCACTGGGCCTCTGCTGCGGCTTCCGCTGCAGCCTCCAGCCAGGCCTCAGTATGGAGCCGGCCGCAGTAGGGGCGCCAGCCCAATCCAGGCGCTGTCAAGCCAGGTGGCAAGCCACAGCAAAAGCATTCTGGAGCGGGCTACTCAGGGATGGAGCAGGATGCTCTGGGAGTTGGTCACCGATCCACTCCCTCCCCCTGAGTCAGGGCCAGGTAGAGTCTTTGTTTGTGTGTGCGCCCGTTCCTCCACTGCTCCCAAAAGAAGGGAAGCAAGCGGAACCCACACTCCAAAAAAGAGCAAATTCCTCTCTTCCTGGGTCCCAAGAAGGCGAGTCTGGCAGTGTGCGACCCTGTAAGCCTTGCACCCCTCATCCCCTTCTTGTTCGCCAGCACGGCAACTGAGTGCGGTTCAAGGACCTGGTCATCTGCCTTCTCACACATCCCTGGCCGTCTTGTTGAGGCAGGTAAGTGTCGTACACCACACTCAGACCCTGCTTCGGGCCCCCTCCGGGCCTTCCGAGCCTGGTCCCTGTCCTCCACCTCACTGCCTCACCTTGGGTACGTCTATGGTTCCCTGGCCCCTGGCACAGTGTGTGTAAGCCTGAAGATGCTTCCTACCACTCCAGCTGGCCCCGAAACAACAAGCAGACACGGCTTGCGATTCATTTTGTTCGGCTTTGCCCTGACTCAGTGATATATAGGTGTTGAGCTGAGATACTCCAAAGATTAGTGATATTTATTACACCTATGTGTTGAGTGCAGCCCCTGTCCTGTGTGTGCACGTCACAGTCCTACTGTAATTCATTGTACCCTAGATATGTGGTGGGTTATGGCCATCTCGGACCTGTGTCAACTGTAACGGGACCTTTTTCTAAATCCTCCATTCTACTACACAGAAATGCATTTTCAAATGCTCCGTCCCCAAGGTTGGCCTGAAGCGTTCGACCTGATGGACAGTACTTCAGATCTCTATCCTTCCACTCCACAGACCATTTTGTGTTCTGGCGTCGAGTGTACGAAGTATCAGTACAAGTCCTACCCTTCGAGTTCTCCATAGCCAGTTGGGTTTTCAGATCAACTGGAAGAGAGTAATCTCGCCCACGGGGTGAGTATCTCTTTTTTCAGGTCAGTAGAAGGATGTCTCTTCAAGAAGAATGTGTTAGGCTAGTGCTAGAAGTGAGAAAGGATCCCACTGAAAATTTCAGAGGCTCCTGGGGCATATGGCAGACGCAGCTGCTTGGCTTCAACTTAGTCGAACCGCTGCTTCCCGTAGGCACCCTTCACTTTAAAGGGATAGTTCACTTTGAAATTGATTTTTGATATGTTTTCGCTTACCTCAAGGGCATCCAAGATGTAGGTGTCTTTGTTTCCACAGTATTTTCAATTTTTACATTTTTTGGTCAAACCGTTGTTGTCTATCAGTCATGTAATGGAGATTTACGGGGCCCACCTCAAAGAGCATGCACAGAGAAGTCCAAATTAAATATGCTTTAATGAATGTAAGCGTGAATGTAAGTACACATTGATGGCCTAAGACACGAAACGAGCAGTTTGTGTGAGAAATCTAACAGTATTTATATCGTTTTTACCTCTTGTAACCACAGCCATGTCCAACTGATCTGAAGGCATGGGCGTTTCGGTCTGCGCATGCGCCGGCAGTGATCGTTTGCGCGTGTACATCACTCATTGTTTACACAGAGATTTCAGAAGTTTTACTTTTCACTGTGAAGATCTAAACATATTTAGATATACAGGAAATCGCAATGGAAGACGATTTCGATATATCTAAATATGTTTAGATCTTCACATCTTCACTTGTGTCAGCTTGCTGCACCATTCCCCACCTATGGACTGGATACGTGCCCAATTCTTGCTCCAGTTGAGTTCTCCTTTTTAGCCGAACCCTGTCGAGTTCCTCCATACCCTTCAGCAACGGGCATCGCGGAACATCTGAAGCCAGGCCTGTCACTCGTATACACTGGTGGAACTTGTGTTAGGCTGGGTCCATATGCTGTGATCCCTACGGCATCCCATATGTGTATTCTTCCATGGTACGGCTCCCCGTGGCGAGCCCATGTCTTCCTTTGGCAGAGCCTGCTCTCCCGTCACTGTTTGGTTGAGTCTCCCCCTGTTTAGGTTGGAGCCATCCCAGTGACATTCCATATGCTGCCCAGTCATTCACCCAGTTCATATGTGGATTCTCCACGTTACCTCCCTTTGGGCAGAATGTGGCTTCCGCAGCATCCCTTCCTTCTATGTTCAGGGAACACTTGCCCAGTGGTCCAGTATGAACAGCAGTGACTTCCCTGGCCTAAGCCTTGTTCCTTTTCCGCCTTAACTGTGGGGGGATCTGGAGGCTTTTGTCTAGGCACTGCAAGGTGGCAGCACTAGATGGGGTTTTAAATGGGATCCCAATCAGTCGACACGTCGACTACATCGAACGTGAGCGACTAAAGGGGAACATCTCGGTTACGCATGTAACCCTCGTTCCCTGAAGGAAGGGACGGAGACGTAGTCCCGTCGCCACTATTTGCTGGACCACCGCTGACTCTGAGTTACGCTCGGCTCCTCAGGGAAAAACAACTAGTGCGTGCATTCACTTCACGCACGGCAATTACATTGGCTCGTATTAACAGTACTTGAAGATGACAGGCTCTCTAAGCGTGATCCAAATCAGTCGACATGTTGACTACGTCTCCATTCCCTCCTTCAGGGAACAAGAGTTACATACATAACCGAGACATTCTTGTGACACCACATGCAGTACAGTTAGTTTGTACTAGCCATGCATGACTTTAAGATACCTGTGTCTCACTAGTCTCCCAGGAAGGAAACCAATTGGAGAAAAAAGAGAAAGCAGAGGAGGAGCTTTGCTAAAGAGAGAAAAACATACTGTAGATTAACTTTCCAATGGAAAAGGCTTCTGACATGTGAATGTCTGATTGTAAATGTTATATTTCCATATTCTGTTATCAAATCTTAAAATCTGATTCATTAAATATGTTAGCATCACTTGTTTTACCTTTTCCCCTAGCTCACCACAGTCTCCCTAAAATAAAGAAAGAGAAAAAATAAGTTTCTGTCTTTAATTTTATAGGCATATGGAAATAATTTTAATATTTAATTTACCTTTTGGCCTGGGGGACCAGGAGGACCAGGTTTTCCAGGTCGACCTGGAAGCCCCTGAGTCATAAAAAAAAACAGAATAAACAGCAACATAAACACAACTCTAAAAAAAAAAGGTTTAAAATGCATGGGATTAAATGAGGGGAGGATTTCTTACAGGACGCCCAATGATCCCATTTTGTCCAGGAGGACCAGTGGGGCCAATTTCAGTGGACTCTAATTCTGATCCAATTCCCCAGTCTGGTCCTGGGGGGCCAGGGGGGCCAGGAGGCCCAGGTGGACCAGAAGGACAACATGAACCCTGAAAGATGAGAACATACTGAAATATAACTGCAAAATGCAATTAAAGAGCCAAACACATCAGCAGCTGTTGAATTTATTAGAACAGAATCCAAAATGGTGATTAAATAATAAAAAAAAATAATAATCAAAACTACTTAAAATACATTTGCATAGTATGTATTTGCACATACTAACGTGGGGTTAGTTGTATCATACATGTTTTAAATACTTCCACATGAAACTTAAGTGTATAGGCTATTTAATAGTTGCCATATCCACACTAGAGAAAAGAAATTCGCAAAAATATGAGATTTATTTAACAAATAAGTTAAGTTATTTATTCATTTGTATTTTTTCATTTATTTAAAATGAGACAAATTTGATATTATTTAAATCTCCAGTCTGTTATTTAGCAGTTTAGATATCTAACTCACTAACTAGCAGATAACCTGGTTTAAATTCCAGTTGCGCAGATAAGGCACGTAACACTGCATTACAATGTGCCCCGCTATTAGAACTATGCTATTATTCTATACAGTTACAGATATAATTGGCATAATTCACTTTTATGAATGTCTGTGGATAAACTATGGGGGAAATGCAAATAAAGGCAGAGAGGAACATTTAGAAAATATTATTTGTGTTGTCTCGTCTAATCTCCTGTTACGTGAGAGCTGGGAGTGGAGTGTTTTGTTCAGCTCTGTGTTTTTCTGAATGTCTGAATAAGTTTCCTCATCTGTTTGCCTGTATTGTTTTGACCACTGCTATAGCTGTGTTTTGCATTGTGTTCATTGTCAAACACCAAAATGATTTAAATTAGAATTTATTAAAATGCAAAAGAATAACTATATTTTATTCACAAAATAGTGTTTGTCATGTATATTTTTTGATAAGATAACATGTTAAGCTGCCATATGGTCATGTTACAATGTGCCCCGCCTATTACCTATATCTCAATAAAGAAAAAAGTATACACTGTATTAATTAAACAAACACACATATTTGTACCAGACATGTGTGAAATGAATGTGAAAAAAAATACTCTGAAACATGTACAAGTAGATTTACACAAACTGAGAAAGTCAAAAAGCGTTAGGTTAGGTTGTGCCCTGCTCTCCCCTATGACTTTTGACCAATAGGTGGTGCTGTCACCATATTGAAATAGTTTAGAAAGGGCATTGGAGGCAAAGATTGTTAATATGCCAAAGTGTTGCCAAGATACAACATCTCGCCATCAGATTTGTTGATGCTTTATATGAGAAGGATTTAATGTCAGAAAGCCTAAAATAACTTTTTGCCATCATGGTTATAATATGATCTGAGACAAATTTTAAGACTTGTACCTTAACTATACCATAACTACTTCTACAACTATTGATAAAAAATATCTATTTATAATATCCAATAATATCTATGTTTAGATTAGCTGATTGCTGAAACATACCTGTAATCCAGAACCCTCCATATCCCCAAATGTCTAAAGAGAAAACATTACAGTATAACACACATTTGTTTTGGCTCATTCATCTGGTTTCATGGTATTCTGGTTAAAAATATGTTTGCAATTTTCAGTAAAAGGAAAGTCAAGAAAACAAAGCTTTTAAAACAACTTACAAAAACAACAACAACAACAACAACAACAATGTTTACATCCCATTGTTGTCTGTTTCTTTGTGTCACCACCAAAATGTTGGTGAACAACACTTGCTTCTCTGCTGTGAATTCAATCAGTAAATTAAGAGAAAGACAATAGAGCACTAGGTGATCAATCTTTGACAATCTCTCAAAATAAATGAGTGTTCAGTTTCCCCCCTTTTGAAGATATGAGGTACATCACAATAGTCTATGCATACTTACAGTATGCATTATTCTATGCCGTTTTGAGGTATAAATAGTGTAAGTATTGTGTGGAATGTTGAACACTTCATGCATTCAAAAAAATGCATTCTGATGTTGAATGACAAAATAACCTTATAAAATGCATACACTGCATGATCGAGTATATAAGCACACAGTGGATATGCATCATTTGGAAGACAACTCAGCTCTTTGGTTCAGAAGACAGCTTTTTTCAATAATTGTGCAAATGTAGGAACTGTTGGTTTTTAACCCCTTCACTGTCACCCCCTTTTGAGAATGGGAATTAAAATGCACTATTCAAACTTAAATGGTTGTAATTCAGGAATGCTCTGAAATATTGACCTACGTTTGGTCTTGTTTTAAAGGAAACACCCAGCAGATTATTGTTGACATGAAAAAAAAACACACACACACACACACAAAAATATAAATATGGAAGTTTAAATTTACAGTAAATCAAATATACTGTACTATATATTTTTCTTTTATATAAAATATATATTTTACAAAAATATATTTTACTCTAAAATTACTATAAAATCAAAGCCATACAGTACTGTGCAGAAATCTTAGGCACACTAGTATTTTTGCCTCAAAGAAATGGTTTTAAGCCAGTTATTTATATATTTTGTTGTAGTGTTGTAGGAAATATCAGTTTACATTTCCAGACATTAATTGTGCCATTAATTCTAATAATCCAGTGAAATTTTTGAATGCACAAGGATTCTTACAACAGCCAATGCTCCACACGGAGGTCGGATCTCACCATCATCGAGTGCATCTGAAATTATATGAAGGAACAGAAAAAAACAGAGACCAAGACCAGAAGAACTGCAGCAACGTTTCCAAAGACGCTTGAAAAAACCTGCAAAACTAAAAACTATGTGCAATACCTGGACAAAGGCTGTTTTAAACGTAAAGAGTACTAAACACCTATTGATTTGATTTAGTTAACTGTTAAAAAGTTAATAACACTTAATAATAGTTAACTAATAAAAGTGAATTGATAAATAAAATCTACGTAACACTTTACAATACGGGTGCACTAATAAGCATTAATTCATGCTTAACTAATGCACAAATAATACTAAATTAATGTGTAACTAATGATTATCTAAGCTATTCATTAATGATTACCACAATAAGAACTAATTAAGAGTATGTAAGGTTAATGTATTAGTTCATACATTAATTGTTATTAATTAAATATGTAATCGTGGATTAATTCCATAATAACTCATTTTTTAACTAATAGTGTCAATTAATATGTTCATTACCAGAATGAGCCAACGCCTTGTATTTCAACTTCCAGATAATATGACAGGTACACTAATATGCATTAATACATGATTAATTACTTCAATGTTAGTGCAAATTCATGTGCAAATTACTACAATTACTAAATGAATAGTTAATAATAATGTGCCCCAACAAGTAAAGTCATAACATAATAATACCTTTGCAAATCATTAGCTAATGATTAATTAAAGCAGACAACTGGAAGTTGAAGTGCATAGCTTTGACTAATTGTGGTAATTAACACATTAATTTATACTATTAGTTCATAAAATATGTTAAGGAATTAATACACAATGACGCATTGAATTAATAGCAATTCATGTATAACTTAATCTATTAATCATATAGACTCTTTATTAGTTGCTGATGCATTAATTAATGGTTTAGTTCTTCATGAATTATACATTAAATCATGATTATCTGTGCATTAGTTAAGCATGAATTAATGCATATTAGTGCACCCGTATTGTAAAGTGTTACCAAATCTATTTATGATTATGACATTATTTTTGAAAACATTCTCATTTACAGCATTTTTACACAAGTGCTTTTTCACAGTACTGTAGCTTTGCAGGCAGGCAGGCACTACCTTCGAGACGTTGCCACAGTTCTTCTGCTCTTAGTCTCTGTTTTTTTCTGTTTCTTCATATAATTTCAGATGCACTCAATGATGGTGAGATCCGACCTCCGTGTGGAGCATTGTTGTAAGAATCCTTGTGCATTCAAAAATTTCACTGGATTATTAGAATTAATGGCACAATTAATGTCTGGAAATGTAAACTGATATTTCCGACTGAGACACTACAACAAAATATATAAATAACTGGCTTAAAACCATTTCTTTGAGGTGAAAATACTAGTGTGTCTAAGACTTTTGCACAGTACTGTAACCAAGTAACCAAGTTATGTCCAAAAAATTGAGGTTCCCATGAGATTTTGTTAAGACGTAGAACTAAAAATAGCCACCAGGTGACATTCCAGTGAATTTAGTTGTATACATTCTGCCTTAACAAATTAATAATTTTCTATCCAAATTTCCAAATTTCAATTGTGTCTCAAAATTTGGAACCTTGAGAGTTAGACCTTTGTGACAATATGTTTTGTCAATATAAGAAAAGGTTTTGATCATAAATTATGAAATATAATGATTACCAAAAGGGGAGGAGCCAGATCAAATAATTTAGAGTACCGTTTCTATGCTAACACAACGTTCAATTTAAAAACAGTTTTCACAGGATGAATTCTGAGTTTGTAGGATTTCAAATGATACCTAATATATGATAACTATTAAATATGATGTAATAAAAAAGGCAATAAAAAGATAATATTATATTTTAGAGAGTACTGTATATAAAATACATTTTAGAGGATAATATTATATAGTATTTTTTTTAAAAAATACTACATTATTTGTTTTATTATGAACTTTTAGCATGAAAACATTTCAGGTTACGACTGTAACCTATGTTCCCTGAGAACGGGGAACGAGACACTGTGTCGAAGGACTCTTTGGAGGAATGCTTCAGGCGTGACTGGTATCTGAAATCACAATCAAATCACATCAATCACATTGACAGGCGACAGCCCGGGAATTATTAATGTGAATGATTAACATGCGACCTGGAAGTATAAAAGGGCGCCTTGTAAACATGACAATATCCTTTCATCTGACGGGACTGTTCGGCAGGCAGGCGCCGAGGCATGGCAAGGAGACGCAGTGTCCCTTTACCTGTTCTCAGAGAACATAGGTTAAAGTCTCAACCTGAGATGTTTCCTTTCAGAAGGGAACTCATACTGTGTCGAATGATGCTTTCTCCATATACCCACACCGCCATGCTAAGTGGAGTGCATGCCCATAAGCAGGGACAACTGTCTGAACCAGTAAATTCAACTGAAATGCAAGAATCACTCACCCTCAGGTCACACTGGGCACATTCCCTAGGGTCATAGAGCAAGCTATAAGCCTTGCAGGAAAACCTCCATAAACATGGTTAAATGAAACGCCTGGGCCTGCTCAAAGGCCTAGGACTACAACTTCAATTAGAAGGGGTCCCTTCTAGGAAATGTGGCAAGGGAACCTGAAGGAACCCCAGCCAATAACTATTCAGGGGAACGTACTCACCTCGAAATGTCACCAGGACGGCCTGGATTGGCGTCAGTTACAGAGACACTCAGTCTGGCCACTTCCTGTCTGTCCAAAGACAGAACCTCTGGACACTTGCCTTTAGGTAAGGCATCCAACCTGAGGGATTGCGAAGCTGGTAGTGAACCACTTGGCCCGGATCTCAGAGACGGTATATCCCAGAGAGTATGACTCAACAAGTGCTTTCCAACCCGTAGGCCTGTGAAGGCCTAAGGGCTGATCTAACTGGGAGGCCTCACGAGAGGCCTACGAACGTCTGACCAGACTCAGGAGTCTGTGTGCTCATAGTGACCTTCGGTGAGGGGAGCACATGGTCCGCCTGGCAGGAAAACCAGGCTGTAAGCAGGAAAGAGTTTCTGGGAGGGAACCAGGCCAGCTGAAAGGCCAGGCCAGCTGAAATGATGGCTAGAGGCCACTAGCTTCCTGAACCCAGCACCGCTTGGGAAACCACTCACAGGGAGATCTGGAGAGGCCCACTAACTGATAACCACAGTATGTGGGGAACACACCATCAGGGAGGCGTGGTGAGGCCTACTAGCTGACAGTTCCCATTCAGGGAGGCCTGGAGGGGCCTACTACCTGATACCTTCAGTATGTGGGAAACTCACCTTCAGGGAGGCCTGAGAAGCCTACCACCTGATAGTAACTATGAGCCCGGGTGATAGTTCCAAGGCAGCCTGCTAAGGCCAGCCAGCTGGGGACTCGCCTATCAGGGACACCTGGTTTGGCCTACTAGCAGATAGCAAGTCAATTATGCTACCTCCGAGGAGGCCTGTCAACACAGCCTGACCGGCTGATGTGTATACTCTGCCATTCAACTGGTAGGATTGGAGCTCTCAGTGTCGATTGTCCCATCGACACATACCCACACTCTCCTATCCTCTCAACATCAGCGAGACTAGCCCGCTGATGTTGGTGGATACAGTTAGAGTATGGGTTCTTTCATGTCCTCTCGATTTTAGCATGAGATTAGCATGAAGAAATGAAAGGCTAACCTGAGCTGGTGGTTCTATGACTGGGGAAAATGAGCAATTTCTCCCCCAATGAGCAACTACGGGAGCTGCAGCCTGCCCGTGGCACATTCCATAACACCAACCAGCTCAGCATACACAGGGTGGCTGAGAAGATACAGAATATATCCTATTATCACCTCCCTTAGCAGCCATCTCCTGTTTGTCCGGACTAAATTTTCCTCTTTTTTTTTTCTTGAAAAACTTCCATTTGCAGTTTACCCTCGTCAGCCGCCGCATCATCTAAGAGGATTACCCACCTCTCAAGGTGATCATCGGGCTACATCTGAGAACCTGACATCCAGACGCTGAACCCTCTTCTCTCGAGAAGAGGGACAGGCGAGTGGAGCGTCACAAAGAAAAATCACAATTTGTACAGGCAATTCCCTCGAGAACTGCCTGTGCGTGCTCTTCCTTCCCAGACAGAAAAATGCACAGTTCGTGTGTGTCAGCCGGCTTCAGATATCTTGAGCACGTGTCTGCACACTTATAAAAGCATTTCATAATTACCTGATTTTTAAAGCGGTTACAGACAAAACAGTCCCTCAAGTCCTTCAGTCCCTGAAGACGAAAAGATGTTGTCATGTTTGAAAGGCGCCCTTTTATACTTTCAGGTCGCATGTTAATCATTCACATTAATGATTCACGGGCTGTCGTCGGTCAATGTGATTGACATGATTTGATAGTGATTTCAGACACCGTCACGTCTGAAGCTTTCCCCCAAAGTGTCATTCAACACAGTGCGAGAACTCCTGTTGTGATGCAGATTTTTAGGTGCACTCTTGTAAAAAAATCATTGGTTACTCTTCCTTCATAATTTGTAGCAAAAAAAGGTAAAATGTCTATTTAGGAGTCTTTAGACCTTTCCAATGATTTAGTTTGTCCTAATTAGATTAAGATTTAATAGTAATATTGTGAAGTAAAGTTAGGCGTCCCCTATACGGGATGGTGACAGTTAAGGGTAAAAGATTCTGAGAACTTTTATCTTCGTAAAAACACACAGAACAAAAAATCTGTCACACTAATGCATGTTCAACAACATGTACAACTCTTCCTCTGTGGATAACAACCAGAATACAAAAATATGCTTAAAAGCTCCACCTAGTGGTTTTATTATAAAATGTAAAGGAAAAATTCACAAATGAGACAGCTTGATAACTTAAACAGCTTTAACTGAAATACACGCACGTTTAATAAATTTATTCTGGTAAGAGTGTATTTTTCCAACAAATCTTTCAATGGATATCTCGGTTGTATGCACATTTTAAGTCCAAGCACACAAACCTACAATAGCAGTATTCATACTCACAGTCCTGTCTGAAATTGAGGGTCCAGGAGGTCCAGGAGGTCCAGGAGGTCCAGGTGGACCTCTAGGGCCTTGATGTCCTTCTCCTTTCTGTCCCTACAGATACAAAAAAGACTAAATATTTTTTTTTATTGTTCCATACAAAGACTGCAGTGGAAAAAAAAAATTCTTGGTTTTATTTGTTCAGTCATGTTTTACCAAAATTCTGGTCAACAATGTTTTTTTTTTATTTTTTATTTTTATTTATTTATTTTTTTTTTTACCTTGAATAATGACTAATTATGCCTCAATGGCTGCATGTGATAGAGATATTATAAATTTCATTACTTTTTGCTAAACTGTCCACCACAGACCCACATAGTTTACATACTCCTGCTTTAAGTTATAATGTGTAATAAGGTTATTATAAAATAATTAATACAAATGAATATTAATAAATCAGATATTTGCAAACCACCTTTTGCCCTTTAGGTCCTATAGAACCTGGTAGTCCTTGAAAACCTTGAGGTCCTTCAGAGCCCTGAATAGAAAGACCAAATGAGAATGAAGAATTAATAAACACAGTCTAAGTATATATTCAAACACAGCCCAGAAATGCTTGTCCAGAAAACTCACAAGTTTGCTGTTCTCTCCTGGTTTACCCTATAAAACATAAAAAATGTGTTTAGACTGTGTTCTTAAACTATCAATTGTATTGTGTTTTTTTTACAGACACTGACAGTCAAATGTAATTAATATTAAAAGTAATTTGATGTCAAATGTTTATTTTATGTTTATGTTACTCACTGGCTCCCCCTTTGAGCCTTTTGGACCTGATGGGCCCATTGGACCCTGCACCCTCACCACGCTTTTATTCCCTGATTTTATCAATTCTGTTACTGGACCCTGGGGCCCAGGCGGTCCAGGCGGTCCAGGTGGTCCTGGAGGCCCACGATCACCTTTGGAGCCAGGACGTCCAGACCCACTACCCTATACAGAGAGATGGGCATCAGCGTTGTGTCATCAATCTAACTGGAATCTGACAGAAGTAATAGTAATATAGTTTGTAATGCTATGTCAGCATTTGAGGCCATCTTCATGGCAAAAACTTGAGTTTCAAAGATACAAGAGCTGCATAAACAGTTTAAAAATAAAAACCAAACAAAATGGCAGGAAATATTATACTAATATTAGATGTTTCACATTAACAAATGATAAAAATTCAAAAACATTTTCTGGTAAAATCTCCCTAAACAAGTCCTTAAGTGAGCTTACTACTTGAAGACAGTCCAATACAATATGTTTCATGGAAAGGGGGTCTTGCAGAACATGCACAGAGTTGGTTCTTTGCCTTTAAAGAGGCTACATGCGATTTCCTGAAATTTAAATTCGCGACTGACACCTGTGGGCAAAACACAGAACTGCTCTTCCTTTCTGCTCGCTCTCGCAGCGCGCGCTCGTACGTGCACACTTCACAAGTCATCTGCAGCAAGGAGTCAACATTATGTTTACAGAGGTAAGACCAGTTAAATACATATATTGTTTGAGATAAGAGTTCTGTTTGCGAGTGTAGGCTACTTGCTGACTAGCAGTGGTGGGCTGGCAGAGTGATCTGACTGAGGGACTGAGGGTTTTTCACCGACGTCACGTTCTGGATGAGTGGCCATTATGGAGGCACTCGGATGTAAACAACAGCATCGACTGCACGGTTAATGTACGACTGAACACATTGTTACAAAAAAAATCCGTGGTAGATGCGAACTCATATAGAGACCTTATTCATTTGCATAAAGATGGGCATCGGCCAGCTTTTTGACGCGCTGCATTTTTTCAAATGTAGCGCCGCCTGGATGCTTTGCGGAATATACGTAACATGAACGCGCTTGACGTCACATCCGCAGACAGCGCGGGAAAAGTCGGACCTGACAGAAAATAGGAAAAATAGGATACAGGCTTATAGGTGCACCCACTGTGAGCCAACAAGGTGTCAGTATGCTCATCCGGAGATGTTTGAGTCATAAATGGTAAAATAAAAAGGCTATTGTTATGTTTATTTTGGGGAAAAAGCTGCATATAGCCTCTTTAAGATGAAAAAAAGTCAATCTTGTGTGACCTAGTATGAAAGGGTTTATTATTCATAATAAATGATGCTGGCTTATCTTTTGTTGACTGTGTGCGTTCTACAGTAATTTCCTGATGTGGCGTGGGTACAAGTCATATGGAAAATACAGTTGTTTAAATTTAAAGTAAGGGGCGTGGTTATATTCAGTGTTGTCGAGCAAATGTCTGAACCTGTGATATCAGCAAAAATGTTAATTATTATTATTAATAATAATAATAACAATAATAATAATTCATTTTATTTATGGGCGCCTTTCAAGACACTCAAGGACACCTTACAAGGATAAAATACATAGTTATACAAAAGAAGACAGCAATACAATAAATAGTACGATAAACAATATAAAATAATTCATAAGAAGAATACTCAGTAACAATACTAACATCAATCAGGATAAGCTAGTCTAAATAAATACGTTTTGAGGCGTGACTTAAAAATTGAAAGACTCAGACTGTTGCGTATATCGTGGGGTAAAGTGTTCCACATTGCTGGAGAATTATAGCTAAAAGGTCTACCCCCCATAGTAGTTAGACGCACAGGTGGTATAACAAGAGTGCCAGAAGCAGAAGACCTGAGGGATCGAGCAGGAACATACACATGAAGATGTTCACTGAGATACGAAGGTGCTAGATTATGTAAGGCCTTGTATGTAAAAAGTAGGATTTTAAATTGAATATGAGATTTATTTGGAAGCCAATGAAGATGTCTCAAAACTGGAGTAATATGCTCGCTCAGTGATGTAATGATCTGAGCCGATGAGTTTTGAACCATCTGGAGTTTGTGAATCATTTTCTGTGAAATGCCACAAAGCAGAGAGTTACAATAGTCAATTCTGGAAGTCACTAATGCATGCACGAGGACGGCAGTTCCACTAGCAGATAATGATGGTCGAAGATGATTAATACTTCGCAAGTAATAGTATGCAGACCGTGTGATGTTATTTACGTGAGCCTCGAAAGACAAAGTACTGTCTAAAATGACACCCAGACTCTTTACCTGGGATGAAGGAAAGATAACAGAGCTATCAAAATTAAGTTTAAAACTTCCACAGTTACGCAATTTTGATTTGGTGCCTACTAATAAAATTTCAGTTTTTGCACTATTGACCTTGAGAAAATTCTGTGTGAACCATGATTTGATTTCAGAAAGACAAAGCACAAGAGAAGACGGTAGTAATACTGAACTAGGCTTTGACGATATTTAGAGCTGGGTGTCATCTGCATAACAATGAAAATTTATATTGAATTTGTGGAAAATCTGTCCTAGTGGTAATAAATATATAATGAACAGTAGAGGACCTAGGACTGACCCTTGAGGTACACCACTGGTTACCTGAGATATCTGCGATTTAAAAGTCTTAATCTGAACAAACTGGGTCCGACCAGCTAAATATGATTTGAACAAATCATGGGTTGTACCAGTGATCCCAATAGAAATTAACCTCTCCAATAAAATACTATGTGAAATGTTGTCGAATGCTGCAGTTAAATCAAGAAAAATAAGTATTGATAAGAGTCCCTAATCTGCAGCCATTAACAAATCATTTGTAACTTTAATTAGCGCTGTCTCCATGCTATGATATGGACGATAAGCAGACTGAAATTGCTCAAACAAGTTATTCTCTGTTAAATGAGTGTGCACCTGCTGAGCAACAATTTTTTCTAATAATTTAGAAAGAAAAGGCAAATTAGAAATTGGTCGAAAGTTTTCGGGGTTCCTGCCATTGAACGACCTGCACAGTAATATTCAGTAATGGACATAAGAAAGTATATGCATTGTATTCCAGACACTAAAAAGGACACTGAAAGTGTAATTAAGAGTACAGCTGATGAAGATGACAGCCATCAAAATGCAGCTGCATTTTTTGATGAGCACCAACACTCAGCAACACCCAGCACGAGCGTCGACCAGGACAGCCAGGACCAAGCGGCAGCCCTGTCTCAACCCCAACCTCCTCCGCTGCTGCGGCCTAATGACCTCGGGACAGACAGCCCAGTCCAGGTCTGCCTGCAGTCGTACCCAGGTCGTGTGTTCAATGGCAGGAAATGTTCTTTCTGCAGTGGTTGGGTTAAAGGAAAGGAATTGCTGGAATATTCACGTTCCACCGATTCAGCCATTTGTTTTCCATGTAGAAAGTTCAGTTTTGGCCCTAATGCTGACAAGGCCTTCAGGCTAAGTGGCTACTCTAACTGGAGAAATGCAATAGATTCTTCAAAGGGGTTTTCCAGGCTTGTGCATGAAATAGAGCACTTAAAATGCATGGCGCTCTGGAAGGAAAAGGAATCAGGCAGCACAGCAGGAATAGAACAGAGGTGTCAACTCTGGTTAATTCGAGACAGCTAGATAGAAATTGCAAGTATTCTTCTGTAATTGTTGACATAATTGTGTTTCTTGTTTCAAACGTGCTGCCTTTCAGGGGTTCTTTGGATGCTTTTGACACAATGGGAGAGGCGGACATTGGCCTTTTTTGTCCATGATGGGTTATACTCTCTGAAAAGACAGAACTTTCTGAAGTGTATCGCACTATACCTGCCAATGCCAGATACACATCACATGACATTCAAAATGAAATTATTGGACTTAGGAGTGAACTTTTAACTGAAGAAATTGTTAAAAACATAGGAAAGTCATGGTACACTTTAAAGGTAGATGGGACCCAAGAAGGCCGTGAAAACATCTCCATCGTTATTCGCTACCTGAACGGAAAAAAATTAAGTTCACAAGCGGCTGTTGTGTGTGGCAACAACTGAAAACTTTGATGCATTGTCGTTAACTAATGTTGTCTTAACAGAGATAACACATGCTGCTCTGTGCACAGAAAAAAATCTAAGTCAATGCAATGATGGGGCAAACGTGATGTCAGGGAAGAAGGGGGGATGCAAAAGATTCTACAGGATAAATTGAACAGAGAAGTGCCATACATTCACTGTTTCAACCATCAGTTACATTTGGTGGTGGTGCATGCAATGTCAGAAGAGAATGCACTGGAGGATTTTTTTAATTTGTGTGACAACCTGTATAAATTTGTGAAGAAACCAACAGTAGCTGCCCAAAACCATGGCGAAATGTTTGGCGAAAGACTTCTTGATCAAAGGTGGACAGGTCACCTGGCAACAGCGTCTGTCATAGACTACTTTTACATGCAGACAATTTTCGGGTTATGGTCGGGTTAAGGTCACTTTTCGGGTTTCTGAAATATTAGGGATAACCCGTTCACATGCGTGAACCGAGAGAGTTTCTCCTGTATACATGGTATTG
This sequence comes from Cyprinella venusta, assembly GCA_038021265.1. Lineage (NCBI taxonomy): Eukaryota > Metazoa > Chordata > Actinopteri > Cypriniformes > Leuciscidae > Cyprinella > Cyprinella venusta. The sequence goes on from CM075868.1 coordinate 12,997,107, forward strand.
CAATATCCCGATGTAAACGGCGACGCGCGTTTAGCGTCTAGACGTACGGACAACCTTACGACGCAAAATGCGTCATTTCCGATTCTTCTTCCTGTATCCAAAGACAACAACAACAGCAGTATGCGGATAATGAATAGTTTGGTGCAGATAGCGATCGGCTTTGTTTGCGCTTAGATGCTGGTAACGTTACTGAGCTCGTTCCAAAAGTATGCTGTGTTGCGTCTCGCCTGGTCTCGCCATGTTTACTTCCGGAATACTGCACGCGGATTTTTGTATGCGCCGAGAAGTTTCTCTACTCAAAAGACCAAGATTCCTTGCGAATAGAACATGCGCAGAACACAAATACCTATGGGGATATGCCGATACGCGTTTACATGACTAAAAATTCGGGTTAGAAAAGGGGTACCCCAGGTATAATATCCCGGTTTTTAAAATCAGGGATATGAGCATTTTTTCAGGTTTTTGCCGGTGTTTACATGGACGTTCACGACCGGGTTATTGCTAATATCCCGGTTTTGAACAGGTTATTGGCTGCATGTAAACGCAGTGACTGTAAGAAGTTATGACAACATTGTGAATTCTTTGTCTGACATAGGTTTGCGACGCACAAACAGAGCCTACAGCACAGACATTAAGCTGGAGGCTGCAGGCTTGGTGAAATCGGTATCTGAAGCGGATTTTAAGTTCATTGCTTTGATGGTACAAAGGATCCTCCTTCTCTTAGATCCCGCAAACAAGATACTTCAGGCCAAAGAAACCGATCTGTACACTGGCCTAAAACTTGTGCATAGTGTGTGTGAATGCATTAAGAATCTCCGGTGTGACAGTGAGTTTGAAGCATTGTGGGCACAATGCAATGACGAGCAACAAGTGAATTCTTCCAAATGGAGAAGATACGTGACCAAGGGTCTAGAGCAGTTTGTAGCGGAAAGTTCCTGTGGACAGAGTGGTGAAGAAGATGAAACAGAATGCAAAAGACTTTTCTTCAGTACATTGGAGAAATGTCAGCACGGTTCAGTGATCGTAAAAGCCAATTAGTTAAAGCCCTGTGTGCTCTCGACCCTGGAAGCAATGACTTTCTGGACAGTTCAACGGTTAAACCACTCTTGGACCTAACCAAAACAGAAATTGTGGATGCTGAATTCCCTGTCGCTCGACAGTTTATACGGACTGAAACTGCTCTTTCTAACAGGGAGAAATGGACCACTCTGGATGTACTGGAAACGTTTTCTGGGGCTCGAGCTGCAATGCCAATGGTTTACATTGCGCTCAGACATGGAATAACTTTTGGGGCATCTATTGCCACCTGTGAAAACTCTTTTTCCACCCTCACTAATGTGTTCACTCAGCACAGACGGAGCATGTCACATCAGACGAAAGCACAATTTATCCAATTGGCATTTGAATGTGATCTAACTGCAAAATTCAAAGAGAAAGAATAGCATGAAAGGTTACTATGGAGATTCAGTGCCAAATCAAGGAGAAAGCAGCTCTTCTAAAAAGGTATAGGACATGATCTATCATCATTACACTGTTTAAACTTTGCTAGTCTCTGGTTACCTGTGCAGTTGCATATGGAGTGTTTTAGGGAGTGCTGTATTTAAAAATCTGTCATTCCAAAGTAAGACCTCAGTGTGTATTATTCACTGATGGTATAATAAAGTTAAGCCCCCTTAACAATTTCACATGCACCCTTGGTCATTTTCTCCTGCAGCCGGGCCTGGTATTGGGAGATGGACTATGAAGCCTTATTTGTGCTTAATGCACATCAGGGAGCTTGTGTTTTACTTTCAAATTGGTGATTGCGCATACTCTGTGTATAGGGAGCAGCGGTGCTGAGTGTGCATTTTACAAGATAAAACATTTATCAGAGGTTTAGTCTATGTTGCGCAACGAATCCTCCGCCATCGTCACGCGAACAGTGAATTGTGATTCAAATTGGTCAGGGCCGGCCCTGAGTGGTGGAATGTTCTATTGTACTTTCACCTTTACGGTCAGTCATGGCGATATCACGAGACAGTTGTTCACTCAACGGGAAATCTCGTCATATTTTAGTCTCACGAGATCTCGTCACACGCCTACAAAGTACTTGTCACGGGGATGGTGTAAGAGTGCAGGCAGATGAAGGAGACCGGAGAGTCAAGACTCAAATTCAATTACTTTACTTAACTTCAAACAATAAACAGGAACAGGAACTGGCAGGACCACACTCTTTACAAAGGTAACATACACATTCAACGATCGACAAAGACTGAGGAAAACTGAGGGAACTAAATACACAGACAAATGAACACTAACAGGTGAATCTGATGACGATGATTAACAAAACACAGGTGATGAGGGTAAACTGATTAGGGTTGTCATGGACACTGAAGAATGGCGGGAAAACAGAACAGGACTAAACCAAAAACAGGGGGAAACAAAGAGTCACATGGTGACAGTACTAAAAGGTTTTGCCAGAACACTGTATTTTTGTCAGATAAATACATTAAGTAATATACAAAAATACCTACTAAATTATGTTTTACATCCACTATGTCCTCTATTCCACTTCCGTTGTCTCCAGAACCCTACAAATAATGAAAAACGGACATTACCACCATTTCACCACAAACATTACCAGATACTGTAGTTAGTAAGCCTTAAAGATTTTCATACATTGTCTGCCAAATAAGTCAGTCCTGTCTGCAAACTATACGAATCACCTCACAAATCGACTATTGTTATTCACTTTATATTGGAACTAACCAATTATCCATGGGGTGCCTTCAACTAGTACAAAATACTGCTGCCAGACTGTTGACGGGTAGTCGTCAGCTCGATCATATCACTCCGATCTTAACTTCCCTAAACTGGATACCAGTTAAACAGAGAATTAAGTTTAAAATTTTTGTTTTTAAATCATTACATGGCCTAGCACCAGGGTAATTATCTGACTTAACACACTTCCACAACCCACCTAGATGACTTAGGTCTAGTAACCTTGGATTGTTCGCAGTGCGTAGATCAAGACTGAAGCATCAAGGTGACCAAGCCTTTGCAGTTGCAGGCCCCAAATTATGGAATAGCCTACCACTATCAATTAGAACAGTCACGTCATTTGCGACCTTTAAATCCAAGATAAAAAAAAACACTTTCTTATTGTGGATCCTTAATGTACTCTCTTATACCTTGAATTATATTAATTGTTCTATTCTTTTTCTATGTTTGTAATTGTATCTATTGCTCGTGCTATTTTATTATGTTGTATTATCTTCGATCTGATTACTTTGTCCTGTTCAGCATTTTGGTCAATCATGGATTGTTTTTAAATATGCTTTAGAAAGAAAGAAAGAAAGAAAGAAAGAAAGAAAGAAAGAAAGAAAGAAAGAAAGAAACTATAAGCAATAAATTCCTTGCAAAAAAAAGATGTAAGAATGACAGTCTCAAGTTTATTTGCAGCTTACATCATTGTCATCGTCATCAGCATCATCACATTGACGCTCTGCAGCCCGTGGGTTTCCAACCACTCTTAACTCTGAGATCATGCCCTAAACATAAAAAAGACAGGCAACATCAACATCAGCCAACATATCAGTTGTGGTTGTGAATCTAAGTGTATTACGAATGGAAAAAAATAGCTATTACGTCTCGGTTATATATGGTAACCCTCGTTCCCTGAGGGAGGGAATGGAGACGTAGGTCATGACTGACCAATAGAAATCTAGCTAGAGAGCCAATTTACTTTGAGTGATCTAAAACAAGCCAATGCACATTGGCGTGCAAACATTTGCATCAGCTGCGTGGCCTCGTCAGCACGGGTATATAACGAGCAGCTTTTGTGATTGCACTTCAATTTTTTGCTGAGGAGCCAAACTTGGGAAGCTGGCCCCCCGGTGGGCGGCAGTAGATGTGGCAACTGGACCTATCTCTCCGTTCCCTCCCTCAGTGAACGAGGGTTAACATATATATACGAGACGTTCCCTATCAGTCAGTCACTACAACGTAGGTCATAACTGACCAATAGGAATCCCTACCAAAGCTCCAAGGTCGCTGCACCCCATCCAGCGCCCTATGCAAGCCTCTGCCCCTTCTTGCCTGGAAAGACGATAGGAGGAGGGCTTGCACATGGAGTGTCTGACACTGCTGTTCCTCTATAACCAATACAGTGAGACTTTGGATAAAACTAGGAAAGCGTGACCTTTTATGTGGGAGGGGAATGCTGCGGAACCCACTTTCTTCAAAGAGTTATGTGAAAATACCTATGGACTAACCCGAAGGCTGTACTGCATATGAAATAATGGGTGACCTAGCCCAAGGGAAAGACACAGGCTTCTGTCTTAGGAGCAACCGTGGAAAATATACACACATGGGTTCCCTGAAGGGTCGCACATATGAACCCAGCCCCGGTCTGGGCTCTCAGGGATTCAGCAGACAGGGGCCTGGCTTTGGATGCTCCGCCATGTCCAGGCCGAGGGGTATTGAAGGACTCAACATGTTTTTCATTCTGGAGCAATAGCGTTGCACAGTAAGGTGCAGCAAGCTGACAGAGCCGGGCCTTTCAGTGCTTCTACCTGTTTAGGGTGAGAACACGGACCGGCTCTACACATAGTCTATAGTATCTAGTGAATGTGTTTGGTGTCGCCCAGCCCGCAGCTCTACAGATATCTGTTAGTGAGGCACCACGAGCCAGTGCCAAAGAGGATGCAATGCCTCTCGTAGAGTGTGCATGCAACCTGAGCGGGCAGGGCACGCCTTGAGCTTGGTAAACCAAGGCGATGGCATCCACTATCCAATGGGCCATCCTCTGCTTGGAGACAGCCTTTCTCTTCTCCGTAACAGACAAAGAGCTGGTCTGAGGTCCTGATGCTTTGAGTTCTGTCCACGTGTCCATATGTTCTGTCCATATGCAGAGCACGAACAGGACAGAGCAGAGCCAGGGCTGGGTCTGCCTCCTCTAAGGGCAGCGCTTGCATGTTCACTACCTGATCTCTTAAGGGAGTGGTAGGGACCTTGGGCACATAGCCAAGCCAGGGTCTTAATCCCACATTGACCTGCTCCTTGTCCTCCCTGACTTTGCACAGTGTTTGCGCAAGTAGGCTCACTGGGGGAAACGCATATTTGCGAAGGCCCCAGGGTCAGCTGTGTGCCAGTACGTCCGTGCCGAGTGTTCCCTCAATCAGGGAGTAAAATAGCTGGAAGTGGGAGGTCTCTGAGGAGGCAAACCGGTCTACCTGAGCCTCCTCAAACTCTCTCCAGATCAGCTGAACCACCTGGGGGGTGGAGTCGCCATTCTCCCGGAAGCACAGCTCGTGATTGCTTGTCGGCCACACGGTTGAGAACACCAGTGACATACATGGCACAAAGCGATCTCAGATGCTTCTGACTCCAGAGAAAAAGATGGTGGGAAAGTTGCAACATGCGATGGGAGCGTAGACCACCTTGCCAGTTGATGTATGCAATGGTTGCAGTGTTGTCCGTGCAGACCAGCATATCCCTGCCCTGCAGCGGCCTTTTGCTCGCTGAGGTGCCTGAGCACAAGGTCCCTATGATCGCATAACTGATCTCGAGAGTGTGCTAGTATGAACCAGTCGTCGAGATAGTTGAGGATGTGAATGCCCTGTTCTCTCATGGGAACAAGGGCCCCCTCCATGACTTACGTGAAGACACGTGAGGACAGGGACAGCCCAAAGGGTAGGACCTTGTACTGATTTGCTCAACCCTCGAACGCAAAGCACAGAAACAGCCTGTGTCAAGGAAGAATCAAGACATGAAAGTATGCGTCCTTCAGGTCGATCGCTGCAAACCAATCTCGGGGACGGGTACATTCGAAAATGTGTTTCTGCGTTAGCATTTTGAATGGTAGCTTGTGGAGGCTCCGATTCAAAACTTGCAGGTCCAAGATCGGTCGTAACCCACCACCTTTCTTGGGTAAAATGAAGTACCCAAGTACTGTAGTGCCCTGACCTCAAATCGGCTGTAGGGACCGGCTCTTTCAGGTCCTTCGCCAGTAGGACTGCGATCTCCGCACGCACTGCTCTCACTGTAGTGAAGTGGATGGCCCGAAACTTGGGGGGACGCCGGGTGAACTGAACCGCATAGCCAAGCTTGATGGTCCGGATGAGCCAGCGAGACGGACTGGGGAGTGCAAAACCAGGCTCTCAGAGACCGAACAAGAGGGACCAACGGGACTGTAGGCATACCTGGAGTGGGGCAGTGAGGTGGAAAACAGGGACCTGGCCGGAGAGGCACTCTCTGGGAGGTGGCCCGCGGCGAGGTCTGAGTGTGCTGAAAAACGCTTACCTGGTTCCACGGTGGCGTTCTCGGACCGTACACTGCTACCAGCTAGCGATAGAAGAGGAGGATGAGAGTGGTAATGATTTTGTCCCCCCACTGCTCTCCGAGTCCTCTTTGGACCCAGAGATGGTAGAAACTGCTCTTTTATTGAAAATTTGGGTACCACTGGGTGTGGGGCCAGCGGTGGAACAAAAGAAAACAAGATTTTCCACCCGGCCCTCTTCCGGGGGAGGGAGCAATGCTATCATCATCTCCAGAAGATCAGTCCCTGGGTTGCCCGTCCTAGGGCCGCTTGTTCTTGGCTATACCGCCCCTCTTGGCGGGGGCCTGGACGGGCGGGGCGCCCTGCTTGTGACCGTTTCGGTGGAGGCTGCTGCTGCGGTGCGGGAGCAGGAGCGGTAGGGTGGAGGCAGCAGCTGACCGTCATGACAAGATGTGTTTGATGGCCTCAGTCTGCTTTTGTACAGCCGAGAACTGCTGGGTGAAGTTCTCGACCGCATAAACGGGGGCATTTAGGAGCTGGAGCTTATCGGTCTCCCGCATGTCAGCCAGACACAGCCAGAGATGGTGTTCCTGGACCACCATTGTGGACATTGCACAACCCACTTAGCGTGTGGTAACCTTTGTCGCACGAAGCATGAGGTCCGTCGCACATCGAAGTTCCTGGAGAACTAGTGGGTCGTGACCACCCTCGTGCAGTTCTTTCAGTGCCTTGGCCTGACGAACCTCCAGCAATGCAAAAGCGTGCACGGCAGAGGCAGCTTGCCCAGAGGCCTTGTAAGCCTTTTGGGCAGTAAAATGTGCCGTCCACGTCCCTGTGAGCTCCTTGTGCACCTCCGGGAAGAAGGGCATTGGGGTGGGTTGCTGAGCACCAGCACGCGCCACCCCGAGATACCAATCATGCAGCCTCGAAAGTTTGGGACACGGTGGAGGGTTTCACACGAGCCCAACCCTGTTAGCGGCCTGGGAAGGCATGGCCATCATCTCCGGGTCCATATCAGGCACACCCAAAGGAGGCAGCGGCTCCGACACGTTGTCCGCGGAGATATCTGACCCACCCTCTGATGTTGCGATCGACATCTGATCATCGCAGGGAGCGCCAAAGGAAACGACTGGTACACATCTCGAGGATGGTCCATCAAGCTCCTTTGGCAGCTCAGATGGTTGCGGAGGCTAAGAGGAGTGATGGTTCCCAGGGGGTTGGTTCCCCGAAGAAAGCGCGCTCACCGTGATCCTCAGGTCACCCGTGCCAGTGTCTGAAGCAACCCTCGCAAGAGGATTGGAAAGGGGCGCCAGCCCGGGGACTCCACCCCTTTGCAGGAACTCGACCGGGTCTCGACCGCAGCTCCAAGATGGTTATCTATCCACAATGGGTGCATGACTCATCCACGAACGCTGATTGTGCGTGTTAAAGGCCCAGACACACAACACAGCATTTGAGACCATCCTGCGATCCCAGGTAACAACCGCATCCAGAAACACAGATAGAACGTCATCTTTAAAAAGTCACGAACTATCCGTGTAAGATCTTTTAGAGACTACTCTCACTGGTACTGAGGCACGCAGGGGAACTGTTGCAATGACCACAGACAGGAATGTGCTCCTGTGTGTGTGCCGACTCTCATTGCACTCTTATCAGCTGTTAGAACAGCTTTTGTTTTTGCTCTGAAGAGAGAGAGAAAGTGAAACTGCTCGTGCTGCCTGTGCCGTCACACCCGCACTGATCAGAGAGGTCCAAATGGTCTTGTTTTTGAAAAAAACACAGAGGCATCGAAGTTTAGGCTCCGAAGCAAAAAGCTGAAGTGCAATCATAACAGCTGCTCGTTATATACCCGCGCTGATGAGGCCACACAGCTGATACAAATGATTGCACACCAATGTGCATTGGCTTGTTTTAGATTCACTCGAAGTAAATTGGCTCTCTAGTGAGATTCCTATTGGTCAGTCATGACCTATGTTGTAGTGACTGACCAATAGGGAACATATGTTGACCAAAGAGTGGCTAGATCATATTTGTCTGGGACGATTAATAATTGTACAGAAAGACAAACAGACAGAGACAGATGGAAAGGATACAAAGGATCCAGGTCAACATTTCCTGTTGTCCACACCCATGAGAATGACCATTTGTGTATTTGAGAAAAATGACAAATATAGCACAGTCAATGATACACAGAACATACTTGATATTTGTCTGGGTCATCAGTTCCACTTTGTCCAACAAAGATCCTGGAGTTTGTCTCCAGCTCCAAGTCATCAGGAGAGCGCTCAAACTTTACCACCTTGGGCTCAGTCTCACAATCATCATAGAAAGACACTTGGTCCATGTTAACTGCCAGAGAGAAGCGACTCCACACTAGTGGCTGGTGTGCCACCTCAAAGCTGGCCACCTCTTGAGATCTATCTGAATCAGGCTCTGTGTAATAAAAAATAACTTTCCTTTTACCATCCTCCACAGCTGAGAGCTTGACCCCCACGTACATGATATTTTGATTGGAGTCTGTGATGGAGAAGAGGACCCCAGCATCATCAGAGGTGGGCTTCAAGTGGAACACAAGAGAGAAGTCTCGGTAGAAATGAGTGGGAAAGTGGGCCAGTGCCATCTGCCCCGTTTTGGTATCCTTTGTGAAGAGGTAAGCGATTTGTCTATTTGGGCCTGGAGCCTGGGTGATGTCTTCAGGTGGTGGGCTTCCAATAAGTTGCAGCAGGGAGACTCCACTCTCTTCTATGGTACAAAAAATATTGTGAATTAGTAGAGTGACTTTTACTTCAGTAAAACGAAACCCAAGCTTCTGAATGAATTTTAAATTAATGTGATGTTCGGTGATGGTCAGTAATTGCTATTATATACTGGTCAAATGTCTAATTTTAATTTAATAACTGAAAAGTACTACTGAAATATTCAAAATAGATGCCTCCATCTACATTCAGTTTCTAATGCTACATAAAATAACATTTTAGAAAAAGGGACATTTAATCTTTGCAATACATGTGAAGTGAAATTGCACCTTTCCAGAAGGTCAACCAGTGCACTGTCATGAATCAACAAGCTACATTATCTGGGGACTAATAAAAATGGTTACTGGTGTTTATTGTCATGTCTACAGAACCTAGGGGAAAACAGTGAGACTAAGTGGAATAATACCTCACAACGTACATTACTGTTGGCCCTGAGAGAATTAGACTAAACATGGTGTTCAGATTATGTGAAATTTTAGCTTTCTCAGGGCTCATGATTGTGAGATGACATACATTTTTTACCATAATAGTTCTAAGTCTTTTTTACAAATTATAACAAAGAAGTGCACTTTTTAAATGTGTTATGAAAATGTACTCTTTTTACGTATTTAAGTGTACTTAAGTGGCCTTTTATTTAATTGATATTATATTATCTGCAATCACTGTCTAGTTTTTAAAATAAAAAGATACTTATATGTACACATTCAATTCAATTAAGCACACTTTAACAAGGTCATAATAAATAAAATAAACACCCCTGCATGATCTTGGTTTTATTTGTTTATATTTCGCTCTTAAATTAAGATATTAATTCATTATCGTTTCAACTTTACAGCTGTCAGCCAATACCAATAACACGTTACTGTGCATGTAAAACAGAATTCTAGAGGCATACTTTAGAGCAACATTATACACAAAAATGTTGCTTTATCTGCAAAAAAACAAAAAAAAGAACAAAAAAATAATAAAAAAATAAAAACGATTTTTGAACCTATTTTTGTCCTGTTTCCAGTCCATATATATATATATATATATATATATATATATATAATCTGAAATCTAGATCCATTTACTAGACAATTAAGTAAATGGCATTAGATATTATGCCTTTTTTATAAGGGAAAAGAGTTTTTGATAAAAAATAATCTTTTAAGCATTTTTTTGCAGTGTAATGAAAAATCGACAGGCATATTTGAGCTGAACCTGGCTAAAAGTTCTGACCGTGGGAATGGCATGTCCAAATCTAGGGTCATGTTTTAACAGCAATGGAAGCTTAGTGACTTTTCCCCTTACACCATGATTCTCATTAGAAACGGCTGTCCAGTCGCTCACACACTTAGCCAACATTCATTTCATTGCTGAGTTGTGCTGTCACCATGTTTCAAAACACTTACACAGGGGATTCTGTGAGTATAGTTTGCCCATTTTTTTAGGTCCAGATGTGTCCACTCACTGCATCCTACTTTATATCAACTCTTAAACACAATGTCCTTGTAGTCCAGACTTCAAATTACCATGTGATTGAGAGTGCATCATGTTGTCATTTGAAAACGATTTCCCATGAAGCCATAACTCAAAACATTGTAATGGCTGTATGTGACAAATGTATATGTAATATATGTGACATAACCACCTTATTCAGGGGTTTTCAACCTTTTTAGGACCAGGGACCCCATAGAGGGTAGAAAATTAAATTTCCATCACAATTACAACAGTTAATTATAACCCAAAGATAATGTGGGTGATAATGATCACAAAAATGAGCACAATGCTTGTTTTGGTGCATAAGAAAAAAAAAAGAATCCGTCAAGGGTAAAGAACACAAGATCCAATAGTGAATGCAATATACAGTTTATTGATAATAAATAGGAGAAAGAGGCAGGACAGGATGGTCAGATGCAGTAGTGCTGGGATGGAAGCAGACCTTGGGAGCAAGGGGACCGCAATGGGTTGGGATCTCTACCGAATAACAAAGATGGTTATCTAAAAACAGTCAGCCAGTAAGTAATCCAGACACAAGCAGGAATCAAACACACAAGACCTGGAGATTTGAGCGAGACTGACAAAAACAAGGTGGCAAGACAGCAAACACAAGATTTATATATAGGGAACAATGATGAGCCGCAGGTGCGGCTGGTCTGATTAGCTCATCAAAACAGTTGGTAGCTAAGCAACGCTAATATGCAATCTGACCAATGACAGCACACAACAAACAGTCAGAATGAACAGACAAACCTGCACACCGTGACAAAATCGCGTCTGGTTATATCGCATTTTATTATTACATGCAAAAATAATGTAAAATAGCCTACCATTAATTAATATGAAATACATAGACATATTTTATTTCCTCTCACTCAAAAACAAATTTAATGTAAATTTAAATTTAATGTATCCAGAACAAAACAAGAATGAAAAATAAATGTAGAATAAACTAATTTATTAAAAGCAAAACTGAAACTGGCATTATGCCAAGTTCAGACTGCACAATTTCAAAGTTGGGTGGGGGGGGGGGGGGGGGGGACTGCTTTTTTTTCTTTGCATCATTGTATTTATGGGTTGCAACATAACATGTATTCGTGGTTTTTCTTTTTTTAAAAGTGTTATGTTTCATAAACTTCACCTTTATTGTCAGCCGCGTTCTCGTCTGTCCCCTGAACGAGCGGTTCACTTCCTGATTCTATGAAAACACTCAGAAACATGTAGTGGGTTCAGATTGGTTAGTTTGGCCCGGGGTGTTGTGATTGGCTAAACTTTCGCTCACATTGTCCGGAAGGTTAACGCCCACTACCTTTACGGGCGAAACATATATGTCATGAGCTCCGGTCCAGATGTAAATATGTGTCGAACTGCAGTATCAGTTTGAGGCAGAATCAGACCGAGAAAGCCACGATGAAGAGAGTCAAGCAGAACCACACCACACACGGCTCTTACTAAACGTTTCTGAATGATAATTTGCTACATTTTTTAACTTTATACACGTTTGTTTTACACAATAGCATCTGACTGGCAACAATAGCAACTGACTGGCTACTAATGTCATACTCAAACAGGGTTGGCATGTTTACTTTCTTGATCAAATTGAAAATAACGTCATAAAGCATATATACATGAAAAATACGTTTAAAACATTATTACTTATAGAAAATTCAGGTCCATAATGTTTGTACGCATTTGTCGTAGACACAAAATAGTATAGGCTAACTAGTAGTGGCTATAAAGCCAGCGCTGGCATTTAAAAAAAAACAACAACCAAAAAAAAACACAAGGCTACGTCTGGAATTATACATGCAAATACATTTAAAATGATGAAGTCTTAGCCGACTTACAGGTTGTGGCCCAACAACTGCTGCCTCTTGTTTTAAAGTCGCAACTGCTTCAAGTTTTAGTAACAGTTTCTTGTTGAATCCGGTGTTGAACTCGTGGAGGTTCTGGAAGCTGTCTTCTGTAAAAATGCGCCGCACAAAGAGCTAAACTACGATCGTCATTTTCAGGAACAGAATCAAACATAAATTGTATCCATTGTTGAGGAAGTATAGCGTCCATGGGGAGCCCGAAACACAGAAGGCCTGACAGCTGCGTCAACAACACATTCGACGAGTCGACGTGACTCAGAAATAAGCGCATGCCATTTTCTGCATATTCTGAGGGAGGGGTTGATGCAAATGTGTGGGTTAGTGACATACTATAACCCAGCTGTAGTCCAAATCGATTCGTTTTTGTAGGCAATATACTTCCTGATTTTTAAATCGCTAATTTAAAAATACACACGTTTACACAGGCATACATAACAGTGCAGGAAAGAACTGTTTTGTTATTGTGCCCCGAATATGTGCTAGTTTGAAAACAAAACTTTTGATTGACAGACATGTGATCTGACCAAGTTAGTTAGATTAATGTCGGTGGAACTTGGATTTATCAGGCAATCTATCATGACACATTAAAGAGCCACAAAACCATAGGCCTATTTATTGTTTGATTTTCTTTGCCTGGCCAAATTTGAAAGTTGAGACTTTCATATTAAATATTACCTGCTCTGCCCTGTCTGTCAATGCTGTCCTCTATTTTTCACTGCTTGAGAACATGGGTTGAATCTGAAATCGCCCCCTAAACCCTCATTTACTAGGCCTATTCCCTACATTAGTCCACTAATACTGTTCACTTGAAGGAGTGAATGAGAAGGAGTAAGTAAAAACGAGTGAGCGAATTCGGACAGCCGTTGCTGACAGAGACGCGATCTGACGCGTCTTTTTTGTGGGTCTTGTGTGTTAATAGGCAGGATTTAATGACTACTGCGTAATTGCGTTCAATATTTTAAAGGGTTTAAACTTTTTTTTTCACATGCCAACCGTGGTGCCGCGATGGGCATGTGATGAAACCGGTGTTGCGACTGAACACCGGTAACACCGACTACTGTAGCAAGCCTAGTCATAGGATTAAGTAATACCAATGTTGTTCTGTGCTTTTTGTGGGAGATTGATTCAGTGCCCATCTGGTTGAGGTTTGGACGCGTGTGGTGTGTCTCCCTCGCCATCGCAGTGATATTAGAGAATAGACATGCTCATTTTATTTTATGTAGAAAAATTGAAACCATGGCCGTAAATAGTTTGCTACTTTTAAAATTAAGTAAAGTGTGCACTGTGCACTTTATTATGCTGGTTGCTTCTGTGTGCAATAGTGTAATTATTTTATTTATACTTATTATTATTGTGTTTTTCAGCTCTAAACTTTTTTTGTTCTACCTCATATTTGTAATATTTGTTAAAATTGTTTATCTACTTGTTCTTGTTCTACCTCATATGTTTTTACTATTTGTTAAATATTGGGTTAGGGTTAGGGTTACCTGCATCTATCTCTGTCTCAATTATTTTGCGGACCTCGCTATTGGTCACAGCACAGACCCCACTTTGAGAATCACTGACCAAATCGATTGTAACGATTAAGACAAATCAGACCCAATTATTTGTTATAATTATATTCGTCTTCCATTGCGATTTCCCATATATCTAAATATGTTTAGAGAAAGGTAAAACTTCTGAAATCTCCGTCTAAACAATGCATGATGTAGACACACGAGAGATGACTTCCGGCGTAACGTCTGGAGACGGTTCAGTTCGGTTCAATTGGACATCTGATTCAGATCAGTTCGACGGCTGTTAACGTGAGGTAAAAAAACTATATAGATACTGTTCGTCTTCTCACACAAATCGCTCGTTTTGTGTCTTAGGCCATCAATGTGTACTTACATTTACGAGTCATTAAATCGTGTCTCATGTAATTTTGACTTCTCTGTGCATGCTCTTTGAGGTGGACCCCCTAAAACTGCATTATATGACTGACAGATAACACCAGTTTGACCGAAATATGTCAAAATTGAAAATACTGTGGAAACAAAGACACCTACATCTTGGATGCCCTTTAGGTAAGCTAAAACATATCAAAAAATAATTTCAAAGTGAACTATCCCTTTAAGTCTAAGTTTGTTTACAGGCATGGGTTGCTCAGTTTACATATCAATGTTAAGTAGGGTTGGGGAAGGTATTCTTCAGGTCTCACAGGTACCACAGATGCTAATAACATATCAGTAATGTCGTCCACTGGGATGCACAAACCCAGTTACATAAGTTGATTACTTTGAAAGTTTTATGCATCTCTGCCTCAAAAAAAAGAAGTCTTATTTTAATACAGCTTGTCAAATTACTGTTATTCCCCAACCCTGGGTTTTAGTACAATGACGGCTCGTTTCCACTGAGTGGTACGGTACGGTACAGTTCGGTACGCAATTATTTGCGTTTCCACTGTCAAAACTTGTAAATGGTACCAAAAAGCCGAACCGTACCGTACCACTTTTTGGGTACCCTTCCGTTGGGGTACCTAGCACAGTGAAAGGGTACTAAAAGGTGGAGCTAGACTCACTGCAGAACGGTGATTGGTGGACAGAGTAATGTCACTCGCGCGTACTACAAGCGCATTAGAAGCATACAGTTGAAATAAAATTCTACTGTTATTGTGTCACGAAATGTAGTTTTAAGAGTATTTCAGGCGAGAAAGTAGTTTTTTAAAGCTCAAATCTGTGGTTTATTTATAGATTTATGATAATTTGACTGAGATCCATTCCAAGCGATCACCGGACGCTCGAGCTCATTTCCCCCGCCTGGAGCAGCCTTTCCTCGGCTAGTCGTTCTGATGTTTGCCGCTGACTCGGCTGACACGTCTCTGTAGTGGTTGAACATGATATATAGTTCGTCTTGTATAAACCTTACAGGTGATCTTTGGTCTCGTGAAACTATAATTCGTTCCCTGGCCAATAGTTTTGGCAGAAGGCAACGTGAAGTTTCATATCTTTTAGCGCTGAATTTGTATATTTTACTGACTGAATTGTTTCTTGATGTTATTTAAGCTTTTTACTGTATATCTTTTGTACCTTTTACTTATACTTTTATAATGGCTATTATTGATAAAACTGAAATTCAACAAAAGAGATAGTTTTGTCATTTTTTAAAATTTTATTACAAGATCATCTGTAATGTTGTTTATTGCAACATTTGTACCAATGCGATATGGAATACTACGTTACATTACATAGCCTATTGCCTGGAATATGTTTAATATTTTTAAATTTTAACGAAAAGAGGCAGGGTTGTTGTATATTTAGTTTTGTTATACAGTAAATATAACGTTAAATACATGCAGTGAATATAATCAATAGGCTATGCGTTGCCTTGCCTGAACCACATTTGTGTGCTTTAGAATGTTTAAAATGTATCAAAATGAAATCGAAAAGAAGCAGAGTGGTGTTTTATAACATATTTCGTTTTATTGTTGCCTAAAATGAACATACAGAGATAACCGGATTGAGTCACAGAGCCAGAGCCAGAGCAAGCAGAGTCCCGCGTTCAAGAACGCGCTTTTCCATTAGCAGAATTACTGGACTCGCGTCCTCTGGATCATTCTCCTGGGTCGGATTTGGTTTCGGATTTTTTGCGTTGGGTTCTTGGAAACGCATAATGCCAGCGCTTATTTCTAGTGACAAACATGCCGAGAAGCACGAACAAGATCTGCTGTCTGTCCATTGTTGTTTACTTTGTCGCTTTCTTCGCGCGAAAATGACGTCGATCGCTTCTTTCCAGCATACCACGCCTATCAAGTAAGGGTACTGTTGGCAGTGGAAACGCAAGCCTGATCATGGTGTACCCGACCCGACCCGTACTGAACTGTACTGTACCATACCGTACCCCTCAGTGGAAACGAGCCATGAGTGTCCAATATATTAGGTACCCTACAAGCTGTATTAATCAGTATCATGTCTGCTGTGTAGAACAAACCTAGCAACTTAAACATTGACTGTTATGCTTTTATTGCTGGAACATGAATACACAAGTTGTACCTAATTAACTACACACTCAGTGTACATCATCATGCTCTATAATTTCATGTTAGGTATTATATCATCACCTACTTTCTAGATCAGTTATATATTCTTTTAAATCCTTAGAGTTACCATGTATGTTTGGGTCTGGACCAGATGTTTATAACAATATGTTGGTGTACCTATCTAAATGTGAATTTGTTCTTAAACTAGTTTGATTATTCTTAAAGGTGGAGCTGTCCTTCAAGGAGCCATTCGTTGGCAAGACAACCTGCAACTGTGAAACTGGCTTTGGACAGTGCAATCACTAAATAGGATTGCTCTACACTTTGGTCCACTATATAAAAATGGGGTATGCATCTGTCCCCACAACTACAAGCAAAACGTCTCTCCCTTAAGCCTGGCATGTTCCATTAAGGACATTAGGTCTCAGCCCAAGAGCAGTTAGCACTGACATTTATCCAGTTGACAATATCCAAAGTTTGTATCCAAACCATCATTGGCTAATGCATTACCAAAAACAAAACAAACAAACAAACAAAAAAAAAAAAACAGCTCTCTACTGAAGGGATTGCTCTAATTTGTATTGTCCTGTGCAACTTCCATTACCAAGTGCTGAATTTGCAGACACTCTTTGTAGCAACCTGGCTACAATTGGCATTATGAGCAAAATGTTAAAGTTACTAAAACTGTAAGAAGGCTGCTGATCTGGTCTCCACAGAATTTGAGGACCTTCCTTGGGGTTCTGTATTAATTTTCCAAACTGTCCATTTTCAGTGAAAATGACCCTGAACTTCCTCTACCTTCATAACCATGCTCATTTAGCACTGCTCTAAATGATCCTGAAACATTCTTCTATGGTGCCCTGGCTGTCACACTGTCTGATGCAAAGCATCTAGAAATGGAAACCAGAGGAAAAAGCAGTAGCAAAACCTGGCATCAAATACGAGACAAACGCCTGACATCGTCATCATTCAAAAGGGTCCAGAGTGAGAGACTTTGACATTTGGCATCCAACATGAAGGAGAAATGGTTGATACAAGCTAAAACAATGAAGAGAGGCCTTGAAATGGAGCCAGTCGCTGCTGCTGAATATATGGAAACCACTGGCTACCCCTGCAGATTTGTAATTAACACTCATGCGTGACCTTAGTGGAGCACTAACCTACGGACTTCTGGAGATCAAGCAGCCAGACAAGGACAGTTTCAAAGACTCTGCATACGTGTACTGCAAAACCGATGGATCCTATGCTCTGAAGACAATATGAGTGCTACTTCCAGATAGTGGGACAGATGGGAATGACATGGTGTGATTTCTTTGTCCAGTGCAAACAGGACCATCATCTGGAGTGGGTCCAATTCAAACATGAAGAATGGAAAAACATGAAATCAAAAATGGAAGCTTTAGCGTTAAGTTCTGCCAGGAAGACTCAATCGTTGCATCACTAATTACCTTCTCATCTATTCAAACGCATCTAATACTTGCGGTATAAAAGACTGGTACTTACACATGTGTGAGTTCGCAGATGCTGACGCTTTAATTGACCTCCATCCTCCCCACCACCTCCAAGATGGTTCCTTCCCTCCTATCCTACCAACTCCAAGATGGTTCCTTCCCTCCCATCCTACCACCACCAAGATGGTTCCTTTCCTCCCATCCTACCACCTCCAAGATGGTTCCTTCCCTTCCATCCTCCCCACCACCACCAGGATGGTCCCAGGCAGGAAATGCAGAGTCCGGACCCTCGGATTGCAAACTATGGACGGGGCCTACGCCAAAGAACTTAATTGCTTGCTGGGCTATCAATAAATGTATTTATTATTATAGTATTTATTCTCCCGAGTCTTTCTGGTAGTACTGGTTTTAGGTAGAAAGGTCTTTAAAACCAGGGACCTGGACTTGGCTGGCTTAAAACTCATCCTTGCCCATAGGATGAGGCGTTGAAGCCATCTGCACCCAGGAACTGAAGCTGCTGTCACAGTAAGGTCATCCATGAAGGCTCTTATGGGTGGCTGCCGAGTACCAGATCTAGACATGTAGAGGACATTCCACCTCTACTGATTTGACGATCATGTTCATGGCTAGAGCAAAGAGTGGTAAAGAGATTGCACAGCCAGTGATAATACCCTTCTCTAGCCATTGCCAGGAAGATGTTAGATGTTGTGGTGGTTCTTTTCCTGTGCCAAGCATGTGAAGTTGCCGCTTTTCTTCTGCCCCAGGAGTCTCTTAGTGAAGCCAAAGGGGTTGAGTTAAATGCCTTACACTTGCGCTGTGCCACTCAGCCTCCCTGAGTGTGGTGAGCCTTTTTCTTACAATTTCTCTGAGCTCTACCAGGGCCGTTTCTTCCTCCTCGACTCGGGAGTAGTGCTTCGACAATCTGACTCGGGAATAGAGTCCACAGCAACTGACTCAGGGATAGCATTCTGTGCAGCTGCCTCAGGAACAGCGCTCTCTGCAGTGGCGGGTTGGGGAGATAACATGGGCCCAGGGGAAGACTGCAACAGAGGACAGGGAACTCCTTCCTCCTTCTCTTTCTAATTGATTGCGGAGCAGAGACCAAAGCCAGGCTAGTGGCCGGTTGGGGAAGCACAGCAGGGACTGTGACTGGTGGTGGAAGGACAGTCTCAGACAGAGTTGACTCCGTCACTGAGGACTCAGAAGCAGACTCCCAAGAGGTCCGTCTCCTTCGTTTTCCACGAAGGCTTCAGGACGGATGACAACTTGGGAGTCGAAGTGGATGCGCATAAAGGTGAAATTTATGAAAAATAAAACTTTTTAAAAAAGAAGAAGAAAAAAAACGAATACATGTTATATTGCACCCCATAAACACAATCATGCAAAGAAAAAAAGCAGTAAACCACCCCTTTAAAAAAGAAAAATTAAAACTGCTGTCAATTATAAAATGTTTAGCTATGGGACTTGCATCTTACACTTTATGACCATTAACAAATTATCTTGATGCTGTGGAATATCCTTGCAGCACTACAGTCGAGTTAATAGGCAATAATTTCACGACCTTTATTATATACCCCGCTAAAAAATACAGGGGTCCAGACCTCGGTGACCTCATAGCTGGCTACAGGATGCTTACAGTACGTTCCTAACCAGGCTTGACTTACTACAGGTGAATAATGCAAAATCTCACCTGTAGTAAGTCACCAAAAACGGTTTATAAAAATAAAAATATCACTGAAACTCAACCAAAGAAGCTCCACCACCTCGGGGGTGGAGTCTCCATTCCCCCGGCCTTGGCCCCTGCCTCGACAGGGAGTCGACTACCACATTCAAATACTCAGGAAGATACATTGCTCTCAGTGATAGTAACTTCCCTTGGGACCACAGGAGGACCTGACAGGCCAACTTGTAAAGCCAGTGTGACCGCAGGCCCCCCTGATGATTTATATAAGAGACCACCGATGTGTTGTCTGACTGAACTAATCCATGATGACCTCTCAGGTCTGCTAGGAAGTGTTTCAGAGCCTGAAACACTGCCAACATCTCTAGACAATTTATATGCCATGATAGATGATGGTCCTGCCACAAACCTTGGGCTGGACAACCACTCATGACCGCCCCCCACCCTATGAGGGAAGCATCTGTGGTTAGCGTTACATGACGACAAAGAGTTCCCAGCATAAGACCTTTGGATAGGAACCAAGTTTCTTTCCACAAGCCCAGAGCAAGAGGGCAACGCCGCATGACTTTGATCATGCAGAGTGGATTTTACCTCGGGGAGAATCCCTTGGTCCTGAGCCACCACCGCAGCGGTCTCATGTACAACAGGCATAAGGTAGGTATAACGTTGTACACTGCTGCACTCAAACCCAACAGATTCTCAAACTGCTTTACAGTGAGTTGCTGGCCTAGCATTACTGTTTCAAGGCTGAAGAATCGAAGCGATGCGGGTGACAGAATCCCAAACGACATCCAGAAAAGTGGTCTCCGGAGAAGGAGATAAAACACTTTTCTTTGGGTTCAGCCTCAACCCCAACTTTCTGATGTTTCAGATTTTTTTCTCAATGCTGAACCGCCATCCGCTCCATCTGAGCTAAAATCAACCAATCGTCAATGTAATTGAGAAAGCAAATTTCCTGAAGCCTCAGAGGCACTAGTACTGCATCCGTGCATTTTCATGAAAGTACGGGGAGATAGCTAAACCGAACGGAAGAAGCCTATATTGGAATGCCTCGCCCCGAAGGCAAACCTCAGGAACTTCCTGTGTTGTGAAAGGATGGAAATGTGGAAGTAAGCGTCCTTTAGATCTATCGTGACAAACCAGCCCTCGAACCTGATTTGTGACACCACTTGCTTGATAGTGAGCATCTTGAATTGAACTTCCCTACCGAACGATTTTATAGGCGTAAATCTAAAATTGGACGCAACCCCCCATCCTTCTTTGGAACGATGAAATATCGGCTGTAATAACCTAGCTCAAAATTGGGTGGAGGAACCCATTCTATAGCCCCCTTTTGAAGGAGAGTTTTCACCTCTTGTTCCATTACCAGAGGCTGCTCGGGGCCCACACTATGGGCAGAACCCCTCTTAGTTTCGGAGGACGACACCTGAATTGGATTGCATAACCTCTTACTACTGTCTACAGGACCCACTGAGATATTTTTGGAAGGCTTTTCCACTCAGCCAAAAAAAAAAAATTCTTCTAAGGGTACCAGTCTCTCGAGACTGGCCTCTGGTGTAATTTGTGCAGCAAACACAGTGCAGCAAACACAGCAAACACAGGGAGTGAGCGTCCCTCGGGAAAGTGCTCACTGGGACTGTCTGTGCCCTGGCATGAAGGCGGGGTTGGCAGAACGGGCCCCTGCGGGCACTGAGGAAAAATGGGCACCGCAAAAAGAGGTGAACACCTTTCTCCCTCGGTGGGAACCACCCTCAGTGTCAGAGGGGGGCGAGCGTCCCTCGTGAAAGCGTTTGCTGGGACCGTCTGCACCCCGGCATGAAGGTGGGGTTGGCAGAACGCCCCCCTGAGGGCACCGAGGAAGAAAGGGCACTGTAAAAAGAGGTGAACACCTTTCTCCCTCGTTTCGGGACCACCCTCAGCATAGCCAATAAACTGTCCTCAAATCAGTTCTATTGTTTTTTTCTTTTCTTTTTTTTCAAAAGCTTTGGCTGAGAGTGCCACGTCTGATCCCACTGTCCAGCAGGGGGAGTGCGGGACGCGATACTCTGCTTTGCTGCACCTATGCAATGAGCTCGTAGATGGCCGGGGCTGCTCCCACCCAGCAGCCCCGGGGACGTGAACTTTTAATGGAAGAAATCTTTTAAAAGCTGCTGGCTGCTTCTTTTCTTACTAAAATTATCAATGACAGTATTAACTAAGTCACTGCATAACCTCGCAGGGGAGAGAGGAGCATCTAGAAGAAATCTTTTTCTTTCTTTTTCATGTTGGAAAAATTCATTTTATCATAAATCGGCAGCCAAATTTTATCATAATTCGGCAGTTCTCGAACCATGTCAGTACTGCCTCCTCGCTCTCAGATCCTTTAGCAAATCAACCTGGTATGCCAGCAATATAGACATTGTATGCAGACACGATGCAGCCTGACCTGCCGCCGAATTCACTTTACAAAGCCGAAATATTTCATAATGGCTTGGAAGGTAATACCGGTGCTTTAAATGACAATGTAGACTTGGAAGAGAGATAACTCGCAAGCATCTCTTCTACCCGCGGCAAACCGCCATCTTTTCTTTTAGGAAAACCTAGCCCCCGCTAAATCGGAATATGTAAATGATTAGAAGCAGGCTTCTTCCATAATCTTGACACCTCAGTACGCAATGCTCGCAGCCAGCCCCATCAAGAGCTGACTGCGCATGCTGCACTCCCAAACAAACAACACAAAGAACGAGTTCCACATTTTGGGTGCAACAACACTGAATGATCTGTCCCCCATTGAAGCCAAGCGATGCCAAGGGACGACAAAAAGGCTGGAGTCAGAGGATCATAGTGAACGAGTCGGGGTAGGGGTGGAGCAGGTTATAGAGATAGTGGGAAGCCAGGCCATGCAAAATTTAAAAGTGAGAAGGAGAATTTAATACTGTAAGCCACAGGAAGCCAGTGAAGATCATGTAAAATTGGGGTGATATGTGCAGAATGCTTGGTATGAGTGAGTATTCTGGCAGCAGACTTTTTAATGTATATTGCAATTTGGAGATGGAGCTAGCAGATAGACCAATAAGAAGTGCATTAATCAAGGCATGATGTGATAAATGCATGGATGACAATTTCAGAGATAATGATGAGACATCAGAGACATCAGAGATAATGATGAAGGCATGGAGCTGAGCGATGCGACGTAAATGAAAGAATGCTGATTTAATGATAGAATTAATGTGAGAGTGGAAGGATAGAGAGGAGTCGTCAAAGATTACATCAAGATTTTTGACAGTACTAGATGGTTTGGTATACAGTAAGAGCCGGCGAACTCACAGTTGAAGTTAGTAGGAATTTTGTTGGTGTGTGACAGAGGTCCGGTAAAAATAATCTCAGTTTTTGGCCATGATAAGGTTTAGAAAGTTTTAATAAATCTTTTATTTCATGCACACAAACAGAGATTTCGTTAGTTGTGGTGATAGAGTCGATGTACAGGTAGTATATAATTGAATGTCGTCAGCGTAAAAATGATAATCAAAACCATGACGGCGGAGGATCTGACCAAGAGGTATTATATAGATTATGAATAGTAGTGGCCCTAGAACGGAACCTTGAGGGACACCTTGCTTCAGGGAAACAGTGGTAGAGTGGAAATTTTGAACTGAAATGTAGAACTGCCTGTCAGAGAGATAGGAAGAAACCCAAGAAAGAGCAACACCAGAAATACCCACATCCAAAAGGCAAGAAATGAGTAGTTGATGGGAGATCGTATCAAAGGCAGAGCTGAGGTCGAGCAGCAGGAGCATTGACAGAGAACCAGAATCACCAGAGAGAAGCAGATCATTCAGTATCTTAACTAGTGCAGTTTCAGTACTATGAAAAGGGTGAAAACCAGATTGAAGAGGATCCAACAGATTATTGTCAACTAGAAAAGTCTGAAGCTGGGAGGCAACAATGCTTTCCAGTAATTTAGCTATGAAGGGTAGATTTAAAATAGGACGATAATTAGATAAAGAGAAGCATTGATAAAGTGAGAAATAGGTGCAGAGCTAACTGAATGGCAGAGTTTCAGAAGAGGAGTAGGAGCAAGATCAAGACGACAACATGTGGGTTTGGACTTCAAGATTAACTCAGAGACAGAGAACAAAGTAATTGCAAAAGAGGGTCATGTCTCCAAGTCATCTTTTTATAGGATACAGTGCAGTTTCCAAATACAAATGTGTATTCCATCGGCAACAACAGGCTTCTATTATTTCCTTTAATCATGTAAATGTCATACCTGATTAACTCCTTGCATGTACCAAATGTGCTCTTCTGTGAAGTGATCAGAACATACATACTTTTGTGTCCACGTGGACCTGTAACGTTAGATATTAATTGGATGTTACTGTTTATAGTTGTT
The DNA here is from genome assembly GCA_038021265.1 of Cyprinella venusta. Classification (NCBI taxonomy): domain Eukaryota; kingdom Metazoa; phylum Chordata; class Actinopteri; order Cypriniformes; family Leuciscidae; genus Cyprinella; species Cyprinella venusta. The sequence continues at coordinate 13,021,000 of CM075868.1, forward strand.
TGTTTAACTTTGTCTAGATTGGCAATTATCATAAACAGGCACAGGTCACGTCTTGTTTATAATCTGCTGTAAGACACGGCTAGCCACAGCAGGATGATAGCTGACCAGGCTCGCTCGTTATAACTTAAAAATGACTGGTTCATGTCTAATCAAGCCATATCTATTTAGCCAGAAGACTTAGCTATCGATCTAGTCAACATAAACATGGCTGACGTTAACGTAGTTTGCATTGTAAGTTAACATTTTACATTGAAATGGCGACCTTGATCTCTTCTTATTTTGTGAATGCATTCACGTTCAAAGCACAGGATCTTTGGGGAAACGATGGAAGGTTTGACCTGTATATGATTTTGTTTCTTTTGGAAGAAGTACATTTGGGAACACAAGAATGCGGCGGTGTGGTAGGTATAATTATGACAGTAATTAGCCTACAGAGGGCCAATGTTACTTCTGTACCCCACAGCCTCATTTTGGTTTAAGGTGACTTAGGTGAATAAGGCGAATAAGATCAGTGTCATTACAATAAGCAAATGTATTCTAAAGTTATTAGCTATATTAGTTATTATGTTTGGAAATTTTGTTATAACTTTTTACCACAACATAGTGCTGCAACATGGTGAAACTTTCTGAGTAACCTCAAGGCATGATGCTATTGAAATTCCAATTTTCTTAATGGTACACAAATACATTAGAAAATGATATTATATTCTAATTAATGACATTTTCCGTGTTTTGTTGCATTATAGTGCCATTAAGAGATACAATCCCACTAATTGTTTATGTGTCCTCAGAGTGAGCCCATTCATATGTGTGTCAAATTTGGTGAAAATACACTGTATCTCATTTCGTTTTGGACTTTTCAGACATTTATATGTATAAACACAGAAAATAACTCACACCTGACTTTGTTTGCATTTTATTGATACTTTTTTTTAATATTTTGATATTTGGGCATACGTGTTTAGCTAACGGCCTATATTTACATACTTCATATGGTGATTTTGTCAAGATCGAACAGTTTCGAAGACATTGGCAAATGTTTTTAAGCTCTATATCACAATACTACACAAACCGTAAGGCAAAACCTAGCATTTTTTTAGTTTTAAAATTATTACATTTTAAATAATTTGCTTGTATATCTGCTTGTTACCCCTTTATTACCCAAAACTTAACATATTGTTCCCTTGTACCTACACGGAGGTACACTATAATTACAGAAACGTACACTGTAATTTCAGTGTACTTACGCAGTTGTTTGCGGTTTGTAAAATAAAGTGTTACCCTTGAATTCCTTTTTGTCGGCATGATCTGAAGATGATCTGGTTAAAATTTCATGCAAATCAGAGCAACAGCCTAGGAGGAGTTTGAAAAAGTAGTTTTTTCAGAAAATTCTCATTCAAATTGAGCGAAGGAATCAGAGGAAATTTGAATTTTGTTACAGCCCTTACAGTTATTAGCATAAACATATTGGTGGCACTAGAGGGGTTAAGTTAGAGACTCCAAATGTGCTGTGGTGACTGTTGAGACTGTCCTCTATTATAGCTGCAAGCAGCAACAGCAGTGCAGAGCAGGAAGAGCCAAAACAGCAGAAATTGAACATGCATGGAAAAACAGCTATTCCACGAAATTTTTCTAAAGTCCACCCACACGGGACTTGAACCCACTATCTCTGTTTCAGATGCCTGCCACTTATTTCGCAGCACCACTGGGAACAGTGCTAGTGATATCTTAATGCTAATATAGCTTATGGTTAACCTGATAGCTAAAGAGCCACAATGCATTCATAAATTGTAGCATTTAATATCATGATATTATATTGTAATTAATGGCAGTGTTCTTGTTTTGTTCAATTATAGTTCAATTACCAAGTGGTGGAGTTCCACAGCTTTTTTCTTAGAATGAGCCCAGACATGTGTGTCAAATTTGGTGAAAATATCTCATTTTGTTTTAGAGTTAGACATTTATATGTATGAGAGCATAAAAAAAATGTGAAAATAAGTAAATCAAATCCAAAGTTAAAAATTTGGGCAGAAACTTCTCAGACTCTTTCAGAGTGTTGCCAATGACCCATACCAAGTTTTGTAACGTTATGAATGAAATTTCAAAACTTTCCCGCAAGTGGTTCTATGGGCTGCCAATGACGGAATAATAAAAATAAGAAGAACGCCAACAATTTCAAGAGGTGCCTAGGCACTTTCAATGCTTGGCCCCTAATAACAAGAATGAAAATGATTTCAAGAGGTGCCTATGCACTTTCAGTGCTTTGCCCCTAATAATTTAAAGCAGCCTTCAGGTCAATTTTCATTCTGGACTACCGAAAAAAATCTATGCATAAAGAAATTATTGTCCAGAAACATGTGCAGTACTACAACTATTATGAACATGCTGATGAATAAATCATCCCTTGCGCACTAGTGTTATTGGCCAACTGACTGTCTCCCATGTGTATCCTTCAGCTGTGAAAGGCCTAGATCATAACTAAATACCCACATTAAACACACTCAAGTTTAGTAATATTGTACCAAAAATAACAAATATTCAACACTATTAACACTGAAAACTTTTAAAAGTGCAAATATCCTAAAAAAAACGTTGCTAACCTTTTTTTTCTTTAAATTGTTCTGTCAGGAAACTTACTTAAGGTAAAATTGTTGCTTAATGGTCGCAAATCCACAGACCACTGACAGCTGGGTGGGTAATTGGGAGGTAAATGCATGAGATGGTAACCGGAGGATCCTGTTAACTGATACCTCATGGACTCTCAAGAGACCAAATTAAGATAAACTTTCCCTTCAAAAATGATCTGAGCCCCTGCTTCCCAAGAGATAAGACAAAGAGTTACTCAAGAAAAGGACCAGCATGAAACAGCTGGCACTACTAATTATTATAATTCATCACCCTTTAAACGCTGTTGGACAAATCATACTGATTAATTTATTTTTTAGGGTAAATAAAGGAAAACTAGAACACCGAATGCAAAATTGCCTTTAAAAATGCAGTGAAACAAAGAAATCTTGTTAAATCATGAAGTCTGGATGCAGTGCTAGATGTGGGGGGAAAAAGAAGAGAAAACTCTTACATCATGGTCTGCACGATAATCTTTAATATGTTTTTTTGGCAGTTGCTTGTCTCTGAGAACTCTGGGATTTTCATGGTGCTTTCAACAAGACCACAGTGCTAGATCAGAGCAATAACCTTTTTAATTGCCATCATACTGCAGTGCCAGTACTGGTCATAAACATGCAACTTCATTAAATGGTCAAGGAAGACTTTGTATCAGATAAGAATTGCTCTCCCCTCACAACAGATCTACACAACTGTCTTCACAATGAATCCTTTTTTCTATCAAACTCTTAACGCTTCTTGCACATCATTCAAAAAGTCCCTCATAGCTAAAAATAAAGGCACTTGAGTTTGACCATAGAGTGCCCAGTATCCAGTCATTTTCAGAGAGAATCTTGTTATCCCCAGAATGCAAAGAAAGTTGCTTCATTTTTTAAAAACATAGACACACAATAATCAGATTTTTAGTCCAAGTGCCCTCTCTCTACCATACATGGCTGAGGTCTTATACAGGATTGTTCAAGTACATCCACCACAACTCACACATATGCAAGTGCATTGGGTGGTCAAACAGTGGTTGTGTATATAATAATAATTCTGACATACAATTCACCATGGTGGGAATCAATTTTATTGTGATATATGGATGAGCTGGCCTGCAGATTTTCAACATGGTCTCAAGAGAAAACGGCTATTATAAATTGATGATTTATAATATGACATGAATATATAATATGAATTTAATATGAATTCCCAATTTTTTTTTTTTTTTTGATTTGAACGAAAACATACAATTTAAAAAGCAAGCGTCATAACGCTTTTCCCCTTAATCTATAACTCAGTGGGGCGTAGGCAATGGAATTCATGAATTCATACAAATTCACCACCAATTACCTAAAACATTAACCTATGAACTGTCATACTAGTGTGTCTTGTATCACTCTGTGATCTCTCTCTTCTCATACACAATTAAGAATAGGTCATGCAGCGTTACCAACAGTTAAAATGTTACCAACAGTTAAAATTTGGTTGACAGATGACTAGAAGCTCAGTCTAGAGTTTAGAAAGAAAACAAGAGCAAGGAACAGGTAACAGACACAAAGAGCTAGATAAGAGAGAATAAAAAATAGAGAAAGACAAGTAATTTGGATTGGAGATTAATAAAAAAATGGAATACTATATATATTATTATTGAAAGTCTTGTTATAATAATTTCCACACGATTGAGCCGAACTGTCATCCTTTCTGAACAAGGCCCTTAGAATCATTTCTGTCTTTGTTAATGTCAAGTTGTCATAACCAAGACATTTTTGTCTTGGTTAATGTCAAGTTGTTATAACAAAGACATTTTAAACAATGTCAACTTTGCATTAAAAGTGTCATAATTTACTGAATGACACTTAATGACAACAGTCATAAACATTTATAAAGACTCCTTCATGTTCATCTATAATTACATTTTTGACCCTTCCCTTAAACCTAACCATGCCACCTAACTTACCTAAACCTTACGCGTATATCACCTCATTAGCAGCAAGTGTTTTGCAAAACAGCACAAACAGAATAAGTACACCTGTGTCATTTTTTTCATGTAAGTACATCTTAAAAAGACATCTAATATACTGTAAAATGTGACCCACTTAATTTTTAATTGTAGTGCACTACTTATTCTGGTTTTTTTTTTAATAATTATAAATGTTGACCACCAGGATTCTTTTTTTTACCACAATCTTGTAGTTTATTTTATAGCCTACTAAATTTTATATTTTAGTGCATATGTACCTATGAATCATATGTCTGTTTGAAAAGATTTGTGCACAGGTTTTACATAGCCTACAAATATGAGCTATGGGTCAAACAGAACTCCGAACTGAACGTTGAGAATGCAAATAGAATGATAATGTAATTAGTATTCATGCATGCACATAATTTTAATGGATTTACATTGAGCCACGCATGCAGGAGTAGACCTCACATCACAGCAGATGTGCATGGGTCCAAACTCTACGCTGGTTAGCATATCCCTAAATGTTGGTCTAATCCCTGGCAAAGCAGTAGCAGAGCAACCACTGGCAGACAGGAAGTGACTGCCCGTTCTCATCCCAAGACGACATATAACTGATGCTTTTGACCATACGTCAACATCCGACGTTTTAGGGTACCCTTGAAAGTCGGTTAGATGACTCTATCTAATCCTAACCCCTACAACAGACCTATACCTACCCGCGTCATCTAACTGACGTTAAAGGTGAAACGTCAGTTGGATGACGCCCTAGGATCGTCATCTAACTGACGTTAAAGGGTACCCTAAAACGTTGGATGTTGACGTATGGTCAAAAACGTCAGTTATATGGCGTCTTGGGATGAGAATGTGTTGGAAGTGACCTGTGCCTCTCACGGTAGAGCACACCCATAAATAACGCATACCAACAAGCAAGCAGCACAAGTTTAAAATGTATCCCAGTTTTACCTTTGTGGTTACTAACGGTTATGCATGGCTGACTAGGCTCTGGTCCTTCTGGGAGGGTGTGGCAGGCCACAGGCAGGCCCCTCTCCTGTAGGACTGTCCAGCAGCTATCCAGCAGCACCTCACAGAATGTCCTGCAGGGTAGCAGGACTAACCCAGAATTTTCAGAGGGCTGATGGCATCTTGGTGCCAGTAGTAGGCAAAAAAACCATTCCAAACCATGGTGGCAGCCTGAACGCAGGAGCCAATCCCATTCATTCAATACAGCTACCACATCCTCTGCACGAGTGTGGTTAAAAAAATTAGGTAGAGAAAATTTTACTTCACCATGAGATATACAGAAAGGCCAGTCAGAGCCTCTTGGTAAGCAGTTTGTGGAATCCTTAGGGAAAGTGGTGGTGCTAATTATGCTAATCCTGCTGTCAGTAACCCACGTGCCTTTATGGTTGGTTGTTTTTATGCCTTCCTGAGCCAAATCCAAAGTGGGCCCTGAGCCTAACCCAGACCCTCTGGCATCACCTGAGGAATCTTTGACATTTATTTCATGTTTGACTTTCTCTGATAAATACTTATCATTACCCCTTTTCGAATGGCCATCCTTCGAAGAGATACCAGGTATCCAGCTGACAGCACTATTCCTTTTCACAGTTGGGTTCTCGTCCCAGTTCTGCACAAATCCTTGGATCCCTCTGGCTACATCTATGATATCTGAACCTACATCACCAATGTCCTTGTCCTCACTGGTCATTCCACTGTCAGAACTGTCTTTGTCCACTGTGGGGCCATCTGTGACACCTTGACTGGTCCACCAAAAGGCATTAAGAGGACCCATGTCCAGAATCAACAGGAGAGTCAAGCCCCAGCTGAACCTCATCATTGTACACACACTAGTTCTTCCGCTGCATAAGTCATTCAGAATATGCTATCAGGTGTGTCTTGCAAAAGGAGCCAAAGCAATGCAAAATGTGCTATCCTTTCCTTCTCTTAGCTCATTGTGATAGAGGGAGAGAGAGACAGAGGGCGTGTTCTTTTTAGTAGTTGAACCTCATTGGCCACTTCCACTTGCCCACCAAAATGTGAGTAACACTCAATAACCTTTTGTGTCCCAATGGACAACGCTCCAAGAACACAGATGTGCAGCCCATGTGCAGCCCAGTTTTACTAATGCTCCTCTTTTGTGAATAGAATCCATGCATGGAGTGTGCTTGTTTGCTTGTAACATACCTAATTTGGTTACTTTTTAATTTTCATGAATGATTGTCCGTCAAATTAACAATTAATCTTTGACCATTAATTCCAATAAAATGCAAAGTGGATGAATCTAAATACCATGTGCACATAGTTTTTTTAAAAAATTATAATATAAATAAGTATATTTAATTGTAATAATACAAAAACTATCATATGCTCTCTCCATTTATGCATTATTTCTTTAAAAGAAGACATTTTTAAAAATGTTGTGGTCTAAACGACATTAGATCTTTTTGACTTTCAGTGTATGAACACATCTCATTATCCTTTAACATTTGTGTGACAACAATAACACCCAAAATAAATTGGTTTCAATACTGTCCTAATATCACTCTGTATGGTCTTCAGTTATTTTTACATTTTTTAATACTGTTTATTTTTGCAGCTGCACAAAATAGTACTGCAGTTATTTAAGGGGAAATCCAAGCAAATGTTACTCACAGCATTTCTTCTCAGTCCCCAAATGGTTGTACTCAGAGCTCATAGTGCATCTATTCATGCCAACAGGGCTTTTTGGCGTGGGTCTGAGTGACAGACACACAACAGCTGACAGCATATCTGATCTGGTGGATGCATCAGCCTACGTATGTGTGGAAACCCATAACCTCATCTTTGTGAAAGGCAGTTTTCCCACGTTCTGATTCTGACCATGCCTGAACCTCCTCTGCTCAAAATCTCAAACTGCCTGTCCAGCTGTTCGACTCGACATATGCTCTCAGCTAACCCTGATCACACCAGGGGTACTTGGCCTTCTAACAATCACTTTGTCTATTCCATCCCCTGCATGCTCTCACATTTCCTTTTTCTAACACGCAAACTTATAACAGGCATAAGCAACACACACGCACGCATGCATGGACTCACGCACACACACACACATTCACAGCATCTTCCAGATTAGGTCCCATCAGGGTGAAAACGCTGACTGTGGTTTTTGCAATTCTGGCAGTTTGAATTGGCCTTAGAGGTTGTTATTATAAATTAAAAGTATTAGCCTACATACTAATATAAAACTAATATACTGAAATGCAACTGGTGATATTACTAGATAATAATAATAATACAGTTTTCAATAATACAGTGTTCTTTATGTCATTTTTCACAACTCTTGACACAAAACTCAAAACCAATTATCAAAGTGCTCATTTTTCAAAACTCTAACCATTTTCTCAATTGCTTGGATACAATACACATAAAACTTAGATCAAGTTCATTCAACAAAAATCACCAGTTCGACAACTTAACATCAAAGTACTACAATTTCAAAAGGAAATTCTCACATTACATTTCAAATGAGTGTCTATTCATTTCCTTATTGATCTAACTATCAGCTGATACGACTGCTCAAAATGATAAATAACTGTTGCATTACTCTTAATTCATAGTTGTGTGGAAACAGACACTTGACCTTCCATTTACAGTAAATCGTGAAAGTTTCAAGATAACGAGATTCATTGTCACCAATTAGCGTGGAGCATGAACCAATTAGACTACAATATACTTGGATGTAGGTGCAAGTAAGGTGTACATTTTCAAAACTCTTAGTACAAAAATCCAAACTGATCACACTTTACAGTAACACAGCTAGTCATTCTTTCAAAACATGATCCCATGCTTCCATTACAGTTATCCATTTTTCAGTCCACATTATTATTGTTTCAAAAGCAAGATTATTGTTGTATGTAATGAGAAAATTTGGTTTAATCTCCGAAACACAACAGTATGAGCTTCATTCTATTTAGTACTTTTAACAGTCTGTTCATCCAAAAGCAAAGAATGCAAAATACAGGTTTTAGGCAATTGCCTGCTTTATTTCTGACAGCCGTATATCATTCCTGGCCCTCACCATTTCCACTACTGCCCTCTCTTGCTAGTCGGTCAGCACAAGGCCACGGCCACCACTATGGGGTTTTCTGTCAATTCTAAGCATAAAAGAGTAAACTGTCAATAAATCATACTGTACCAATACTGTAACATATTTGATGAATTTACATGCATTAGAATTTATTGTAAATGTAATAAAGTGTACATCCTCCACACTTACCGGTTTTCTTGGCGAAAAGTTTGAATGATAGAATTGACACTTGATCTTTTTAGATTTGGATCAACTAATCTGGCAGCCTCTTCCATAGTAAGGCATCAGTTCACCACATGATCAACAATGATGGCCTGGACTTCATTAGAGACAACAGTTCTGCCTCCCTCTCTCTGATGACCAACCCTTTGATGTGCCCCATGCCCACCTCTCTGACCTAGCCCATGCCCACCTCTCTGACCTACAGTAGCCCATGCCAACCTCTCCGACCTAGCCCATGCCTACCTCTCTGACCTGGCCCATCATAGACATCATATAGGTAGACGCCCTATCGACCGCTACTGCCTATTGGCACGGACGAGAATTGGAGCCGCCATCTTAAACCGGTCATCCGCTCCGCTCAGTGTAATCTGAATGGCAGGTGAAATGAGCTGTCAGCGCATTAAATTAATCATATCTCACTGAATACTGAACTGATTTTCACGCGGTTTTTTTTGCTGCAAAGGTCATTCATGTAGCTATGATATAGGACACATAGTTCGGCGTATTTTAATATCCATTGTAGGTTTAACAATAATATAATATTCTGAAATAAGATAAAAGTGACCAAACACAATATATGTGATGAAGGATATCATGTATTTTATAAATCACACACTATAAAAAATAATAAAGAAGCAGAAACCGATAGTAGCAGCAGTAAAGTAAGATATTTTAATAAGTTGAAGAAACAATTTATAATTGACATGTCCGTATAATATACGGACATACACACGCACATACGAACAGACACACGAACACACACACACACGAACACATACTCTCTCTCTCTCTCTCTCTCTCTCTCTCTCTCTCTCTCTCTCTCTCTCTCTCTCTCTCTCTCTCACACACACACACACACACACACACGCACACACACACGCACACACTTTCACACACACAGAACGCAGCCACCGAATCCATCGAACGCAGCCACTTGTAATAAAAATCGAGAAGAAGCTTTTCAACGTGTTTGCATCAGTAATTTCTAAATTCGTACAACATTAAGCCTATACATTTTTATTATATGTGGATTTTTGGAGGGGAACATGTCTAGATTATAGCCCTTTACGGATTAACTTTAGGCTGAAGTAAATTAATGTAATTTTACCACAGGAGTTCTGTAATATCAATAGCCAAATCGCATGTGATAAGATATAGGTTATCAATAAAACTAGAAGTTAGAAGGGTAACTCAATTTGCGCATCGCTGTCATGCGTGTATATAACGTTGCTTCCTGATGTGCGCAAACACAAATAACCTATAAAACAGGCCAGTTGAATGCTTATCTGATAACCTAGAAGCTCTTGTAATTATTACTTTAACAGTTACCCCGCCTCTTCGTGCCGGGTGAACACCGGCTGATGCAGTAAACAGCATTTCACAACGATTTCAGTACAGTAATAGCAAATATCCTTGCTCCTTCTCGATTATCTGGTAATATTCTATTCACAAAATACAACCAATAGTACGGTAATGTTAAGACTTACTTGTGAAAATCACTATTTTCGGTGGTCCGGCGATTAGAACAGAAAAATGCTCCACAGTGCTCTGGCATCCTATCTGCTGCCACGCAACGAGACAAGAGTACGACCGGTTCAAGATGGCGGCCGTATTTCTCGTTTTTCAGAGGCCAATAGGGTATCTAGTCTCTATATGATATCTATGTGGCCCATGCCCATCTCTCTAACGGATCCCTTGTCCACAAGCTCCTCCTATTCCTTGTTGTCTGTCCTGCTCCATGTTGAAAGAAATTGCCAGTGTTTACACCCCCACTTTATGTAGTTGCTGATTGTGGTTACCACTATGTGAAATCAATTAGCTATAACGAGTATTCATCATGTGTGGTTACACGTAATTTATGTAACTGTTCATACAAACACATTTTATTTCTGTTTTTCTCAAAATCCATATACTGTATATTGATGAAATTAAAATCTATAGGTTTACCAAATGATTCATTTATTAGCCATTAAGATCAGTTGGATTAAAAATAGACAAATGTATTAAACTGAACAAAAAGAAATGCAAATCAAAAGTTTGATAGTAAAGCTGTATGAAAGGCAGTTACTGTGAATGAAACAATAATGTAGATGAAACACTCACAGTATTTTGTGTTGTGAAAAGGATACTTTGTGATTTTTTTAATTGAACTAACACAATTGAAAACATGACGAAATGTTTGAAAAATGTGCACTTTTGATGATCTGTTGTGATATTAGCACTAAGAGTTTTGAAAATGTACATCTTACTTGTGAAAATAGTACCAAAGCAAATAAAAAACTGTATATTTCTGCTTTGATTCCAATAAACCTATGTTGTTCTACAATATTTAATGATTGTACGAATAATGACTCAGTGAAACTATCGGCTGCTTGTGTGTGTGTGATCTATTTATGTTTCAATGGTATTTCACAGTAAATTTGTTTTTTGAATCAATGAGTGTGCAAGTGCAAGATTTCTTTAAAGATGTGAATGCACAATGCAATGTTTTGAACATTAGACAGTGTTACAAGTGATAACCGTTTTGAGTTTTGTGTCTAGAGTTTTGAAAAATGACACCAAGATTCTGAAAATAGTAGCAAAGAGATTGTAAAAATTGTAATAAAATAAATAGTTGAGCGAGAAACGAATCATACATTTACAGCTACTGTACAATTACAGAGCTATGAAAAATGTGTCCTTACGATTTGAATTGATTTTCATATGAATCTTCAGTCAAGATCTCTCTCAGGAATTGGTCATCATGAGGACTTCACCAAATTCTTAGAGTGTGTGCTGGTGAGCAATTAGTTTGCGTTTACCATCGGCCATGCAGAGGATTCCCCGCTGGTTCTCTGGTTCTCCCACTCGTCCTGCCCAACTGGTTTGGCTCAATTCAAGAGTTTCTAATGCCCTTGCTGGTTCTGCCCAGATCAGAGTTTCCTGCCTCCCCTCTGCCAGCTCAGAAATTCCTCCCTTTCCCTTTCCCACCTCCACTACCAAAGCCAGCCAGTTTTCCAGTCCCCAGCTTCGCTTAGACATTAGGATTACCCATCTCCGATTTCAGCCACTGAGCTCCAGACTCCACCTCGGTCCTCCAACCCATCAGCTTCGCCTTGGCTGCATGCTCCCACATCAGCACCTTGGCCCGCAATTCTACCATTTTCGCCAGGCTTTCTCTCCTAGAGCGACCTGTTTCATTTGAAATTGGCATTGTGATGTGAGGTGCGGTGTTGAAAAAAGCTGTGGTCTGTTGCTCGGCTGAGCGGAGACAAGAGTGGGGCCTGGTGGCTGCGGAATCTGGGACACTGCCCAGGCTAGCTGGAGGCCTGCTGCGGCCTGACCCTCGTGGAAAATTGGGCCCTGCAAGAGTGGGAAAAGGTTTTTTTCTAGAAATGTGAGTTTTGAGCCTTATAATTACTTGCCTTTTTTGCAGATTTTGAAGGTGGAGTGGATTTTGTAAAAGGGAAAGCTGCCTGGAATGAAAAGTAAAGGTTGTATAGTTGAGCTTTGATCATTCTCCTAGAAAAACCCCAGCACTGCCCATGTCTCAACCCCAGCACTGTCCATTTCTCAATTGCAGGAATAGTGGGTTGTGCTGAGGTGTAGGAGGAAGCTGGAGATGGTGGTGGGGGTCTTGATGGTGGAGGTGAGGGCAAGGACCCCCACCTCGGGGTACGGGAAGCGGCTCGGCTAGGCCTGTGGCTGCACGGTGATGCTGGGGCTTCAGATGCGGTGTCCTGTTGAGCATGGGAGCTCATTGTAGCGATGGGATGCTGGGATGGAGCCTGGGGGATGAAGAAGTCGAAAGGAAGAGTTCGATCTCTGACATTGTAGCAAGTGGGTGGGACCAGATGCTGAAACTGTCAAGGAATGTTAGGTGAGTTGTCAGAGTGAATATACATATTGTTCCTCTCGTGCTGATGGGGTAGACATGATAATTGTTTGATGACAAGTTGATTGCAATGATTGTTTGGACGTGCTCCTTCCGAACTTTGTTTATAAAACATCATTTGTGGAACTGCTCAAGGTTGTTGTTGTTAATGCCATGGCCAAATAAAATTGGGATTGGCCGAAATTCAGGCTGCGGATGACACCAGATGCGGACCCATTCCAAAATCCAGTACCTCACTATTCAGAGCTGATTTTCCCATAAACCACCCATTGAAACCACTTCTTGATGCCCATCTTAATTACCTTCTTCAAGCCGTTTCATCCAGCACCCTCCAATCCTAATTAACTGCATGGAAGAGTTTTAAGTCTTTTCACTCCACATACAACCTGCCTTTTTGAATTTTTTTCTCTGCTCACCATCACATCATTCATATGCTATCTCAACAGCATCAAGAACCTCAAAGCCTGGTCAATCAAGGGTTATCTAAGCAGAATCCAATTCTTCCACAAACTCCTTTTTGGTTCACCTTCCACAGACATCTCAGACTTCAATGCTCATCAAAGGCATCCAAAAAAACCCAAACCACCCGTCCAGATGCCAGACAACCAATAACTTTAGACATACTTACTAAACATTTCCACCCTCCGCCGAGGCTACCACTCCACCAACACCGCCCGTACACAGAAAGCAATGTTCATATTGGCTTTTTTCAGTTTTCTAAAATGCTCAGAACTCAACATCACTTCCAGCTTTAACCCAAAAGACCACCGCACACACTGTGATCTATTGATAGATCACAGATCTATCAGTACTTGACAACGAAACCATCTCTTACTTCATAAAGCAAGGACAAATCAAATGAAAAAAAGGCCATTTCATATACATCTTCAATATCCCAGCACCAATCCAACCGTACCAATCTCTCTTAGCATACTTACATTTCAGAAACTCGCTGACCAAGTCCCCTTCCAACCCACTCTTCACTGACGACTGCAATCGTCCCGTCACCTCCCAGCAGCAGTTTCAAGAGCCTTTAAAAGTTAATGGCCGCTTCCAAACCAAAAAGCTCAACGAACCCTCATCAGCTAAATTCTCCAGTATCAGCTTTATCATACATCCCACCTTACATGCCCACCACTCCTACAGGAGCCCCGTCCCCCATGCCATGCATGGCTCTCCTCAGGCAGCATGCCAATACTCATTTATTCTATCTGACTTATTTGTAAGTGCAAACTCGTGAACTGCAACTGCTCAGCCGAGGCAACTGCCTGCATGCCCACATCCAACCCCTCAGAATCAGATGCAGACAGCATGAGCGTCTCAGAGCACACTTCAATATCCAGAGCGTTAAGCCCTACACTGCTAGAGGGGGATGGGAAGGATAATGTAAGACTAATTTAATTTAAAGTGCGACTGAGGAATACTGTTGACACGTTGCTTAAATGCCTGTCATTGCGAGCCTGTACTTTGCATTCTGTTGAGTGCACTGGGCGGTGCAATTTCCCGTCGATCGGTAAGTCATGCTTATTTCAATATTAGTTTCAATTAAAAGTTAGTGAGATCATAGATTCGCAATTTATAAATGTTTTGTGTTATGTTTTTGACAGTGATATGGGGAAAGTGTTGCAGCAGGCTTGGTGGAAGTAAACGCTTTGTGAGTACAGTTGGGTGTGGCGACGACCCTTTGCTGGACCGTTTGGATTGTGTTTCCCTTTGCAAGCAACTCCTCGACCATTTTCCAGTGCCTATTACTGGAACGGCGCACTAGTTGTGATCACTTGACTAATATTTTATCTCTCATTCCCGTGACAAGGAGTCCTGAGACGGCCTGAACAATAGCGTGTTCACGGCCGTGGTAACGCATTTCGAAATTTAGTTAACTTCAGTGTTGATCTTCTGACTGGAGTGCAGCGGCGAATAAATATGTGTTGTCATTTCAACTTGCTCTTTTAGAAAAAATAATGTCATTCTAAAGTGTCTACGTTTGTAAAACTATTTTGTTGTATGTTTTGAATGTTCTTCATGTGCTTCTATGATTCGACCTGAGACTACGCCCACAAAAGTGTAATCGCTGGACGACGCAGTGTTGCAAAGCTATTAATGAGCGTCAGCCAGCGGGTGGTGGCTTTTACTCTTTTGTATCCTCATTTGATTTAATCTGTTCCCATGTGATAAGGGGTCGACTAGTGGAGTACAACGTGAAAAGTGTATTGTGTGTATGGTTGCCTATGTCTCATATTGTTCTCTTTTTTTCTTCATTCAGAATTAGGGTGTCTGCTCAGCGCCAACGTCCTCTGGTGTGGTGGTGGTTTGCTTACCGATCTGCAGTGTTCACACAGAGGGTGATTTGGTGTTGTTTGGTGAGAGCACGAATAATTCTAGTGTTTGCTGGGCAGGCGAGTCGAACCTTCAATTCTGAAGTGTTTAATCGTGGATATGTGCTATGGTTGACGTATTCATTCTAATGTGTTTCATCATGCCTTTTTGTATTCTTCTTACCTGTATTTAATAAATGATATGAAACATTTCTTGTTGTCTGTTGTTATCTGACACAGCCACTGCATATCTGCGTGCTTGGCACTTGATGTACAAGTGGGTCCACTTTACAAGCGCGCGTTCAGAATAACAAATCTGAAGCAAATTCTAGCACAGGTTTGTCCTGGGGATTGGTTCACTTCAGTGGATTTAAAGGACGCGTACTTTCATATCCAGATAGCAGCGCGCCACAGGCGTTTTCTGAGGTTTGCTTACAAGGGCACAGCTTATCAGTACTCCCTTTCGGATTGGCTCTTGCCCCCTGCACCTTTTTGAAGTGTGTGGATGCAGCGCTTTCTCCCCTCAGGTCGAGCGGAATGCGCATCCTAAATTATCTGGATGATTGGCTGATTCTAGCCCACTCGCGAGAGGTGCTAATCGGTCATGTGGAAATACTACTTCGTCACCTGGACTCGCTGTGACTGCGTGTAAATGAACAGAAAAGCGTGTTCACACTGAGTCAGACCACAATGTTTCTGGGGGTGTGCTTGAACTCTATAACGATCTCTCTCAAGAGCACATAAAGTCTCTGGCATTGTCTCTGAATCGTTTTAGACCGGGCAGGTCTGTATCACTAAAAGGAATTTCAGAGACTAGGTCTGTTGGCGGCAGCCTTCCCAGTGTGTCATCTGGGTCTGCTGCATATGCGTCCACTTCAAATCTGGTTGAAGCTCCGAGTCCCTCAGGGGGCGTGGCCGACTGGCCTCAGGCACATCACAGTCACTCACAGCTGCTTTCGCACTTTGGTGCCGTGGAAAAATCCAGCTTTATTCAGTTCAGGGCTCCCGATATGTACTGTGGTGAATTACTGTGGCGACTGTCTCCGGCTAGTGGACGGAGTCGCAGCGGAAGTGGTTACGTCCTGAAGTCTCTCAGTACTCCATTCCGAGCGCAGGTTGTCTTTTTGCCTGCGTTATCTTCTGAGTTATCTTATCTTCTGAGTCATCAGTCTCGTGTAACACTGATGCTCAGAGCGCTGTTAGCCAGATCAGGGCTTTACGGATGTATTTGACTCGCTCAGCCGCTTTTCGTCAATCGGATCAGCTATTTGTATGCTTTGGCAGTTGTAACAAGGGACGTGGAGTTTCGAAACAGAGACTTGCTCACTGGATTGTGGACGCTATTGCTTTGGCTTATGATTGCCAGGGGGTGGACTGTCCCCTCAACATCAAGGCTCATTCGACAATTGCCTCTTCCTGAGCCTGGTCTAGAGGTATGTCTATAAGGGACTTGTGTCTTGTTGCTGGCTGGTATTCTCAGAATATATTCGCCAGATTTTATAAGTTATAAGTTATCTTCTGTTGCATTTCATACCTAATGTTACATTACTGTATATATAAATATATGACCTATCCTAACCCTGTCCCTTAACCTACTCGTCACTGGGGTTAATACCATTTATGAGTCTTCCCCTACCATCCTAGGAAAAAAATATCGCTCCCCAGATATAGATATACATTTTGCTTCATTTCGCTCGGACATTTAACGCCGTAGACATATACGCGGAATCACTCGGACATTTAACGCCGTAGACATACACGCATTCTGTTTGATAGTTCAAAATGAGCGTAGAATACTTGACTTGTATATTTACGCAAAAGTCATGAGGTCATGTTGATCACGCAGATGTCTATTTAATGTGTGTCTTTATATCTGAAAGGCATATTTTTTAGAGTGTTTGCTCATCTGCAATTCATCTATAGGACGTTTCCTGTCAGATGTCAAATAGACGTGTAGAAGATGTCTTTAAGATGTAATGGTTTAGAATGTATGTTATGTCAATGTCAATGTCACATTTATTTGTATAGCACATTTCCAAGGCCAAGGCCTACCAAAGTACTTCACAGTAAAAGAGCACAAAAATATTAAACAAAGACGGATACAATAAAACAAAATAATGTTAAACTGACATCTCAAAGATGTCTATCAGATGTTGTCTAAGCGGACTAAGACGTGGTGACCTTTTATTAGGGGACAAAGCCGCCTAGGCACGTTGTCGGCTGCTATCATTTCTAGACAGTTTCTATGAAGGGAGCTTCTCTCGTTCTGACCACTGGCTGAAGAATAGTCTCCCCTCATGCAGCGCTCCCCATACCGAGGTGGAGGCGTCTGTAGACACCACCTGCACACTTGAGGAAGTCCCTAGGCTTACACCTGACTGGTACCAGTCAGTCACTCTCCAAGGTTTCAGAGCTGTGACACATTTCTGATTAAGCTTGAGGCGAAACAGACAAGAAGCCCAAGCTCGAGGAGACTCGTGATTTCAGCCATAACTGCAGCAGGCGCAAGCGAAGCAGGTCCAGCTGGAGTACTGATGATGCTGAGGCCATGAGGCCCAGCATTTTCTGAAACCTCCTGAACGGGACTATAGTGCCAGCTCTGTGCTCAGAAAGGATATTTTCTGACTGGGGGACAGCAAACTTTTCGCCCAATTGACTGTGAGGCCCAGATTCTCAAGATGTTCTAGTAATATTGTAACACTCAGCCTAATAAAGGCAGGTTACACTAATAAATATACGGTCTATACCCTCTATAAATTAGTTAAATTGAATTGTTCTATTTGCTCAAACGTCAAACCATAAACAAAACAACACTTAAGATTGGATAATACCTCAAAGTGTATTCAATACAAAGCACCAGCACCAACAATACATATATACAAACTATGACAAAAGTCCAGTGTGTGTTCCAGTCCCGTGTATGTGTGTGCGTTGTATCGGGCTCACCGGTAAGCCTTTTTAAAGTCCGTGCACTTGAAGAGGAACAGCGCTGTCCTGTGATGCGATCTCCAGGGTAAAATAATCCACACGAATATTTCCTCAAAGAGTTCAATAATCACAGTCAATGACAAGCCAAAAGGAGTAATGCGATCGATCGCTAGTCAAGAGCAATGTTTGCGTTGCTCCCGAACGCCACTTTTCCCTCTCTTTTAAACGGAAGTGAAAGTCATAAACACAGCTGATCAGACTGACGTCACGGGGATTCCCTGGAGCTCCGCGACTGAACTCTCGCGGGTAAAACCAGGAACACAAACCCATGTCCGGGGAATAAACAGAGGAAGAATAATTATAAAAAACAGCTGTCTGGTAAGCATCATACAAATACTTCACAGCAATATAAATATTCTCTCCTTATGTGGCATCGCTACATATTCCCCCCCCCCCAGCCAGCGGCATCGGAGGAGAGCGTCCATAATAGCGCTTCAAGTTTACCACATTCAATATATCTACTCTAGGTGGGTTACCCCAGCACACAGTGTAATTTATTGGCCCTGTTTTACTTTTAATTTCAGCTGGACCCTCCCACTTGGGCGCTAGCTTGGCAGAGAATTTGTTTGACGAATTAGAAAGAGGATGGGTTTTAATCCAAACCAGGTCGCCCGTATGAAACTGCGCATTTTTTCTACGGTAATTATAATACCTAGCTTGTTTGGCTTGGCTCATCCTCATTCTATTCCTCACCTCCTCCATCATGATGTTTTGTCGTTCTAAAAGGGAATAGGCTGACTGATCAGGGGAAGGCGGACGGTGGATAAGCCGTTCCAGTGGTCCCAGAATTTGTCTACCCAGCATGAGCATAGCAGGAGTTTTTCCTGTGGTTTCTTGCTGAGCGGTGTTAATTGCATAGCGGAATTCTGGTATCCACTGGTCCCAGTTCTGATGGTGTTGACCCACATATGCAGCAATCATAGTTTTTACGGTCCGGTTGATTCTTTCTGTTAGGTTCGACTGTGGATGATAACTCGTGGTGAGTTTCTGAACACAACCCCATGTTTTGCACAGATCGGAGAGAAGGCTGGACGTAAATTGGGGACCCCTATCGGACACCAGGTATTTGGGTACCCCCCATCGTGTAAAGATCTCCTCTCGTAGGATTTTCATTACTTTCTGGGTCTTGCTGTCTCTCAACGGGAACATTTCCACCCACTTTGTGAAGTAATCAACGATGACAAGGAGGTACACGTTCCTACGTTTACTGGCAGGGAATGGTCCCATTAGATCCACCCCCAAGGTGTGTCCAGGTTCAGTGATCTGTGTACTCTGCATCAATCCAGAAGGTTTTGTATTGCTGGATTTGTATTTTTGGCAGATCTCACAGCTCTTGACGTATTGGCACACGTCCTTCCTAACAGACGACCACCATGCCACGTCTAAGATCTTCAGCAGAGTCTTCAACTGTCCGAGATGACCTCCAAGCGGATTATCATGGTAATAGTGCATGAAGTCAGTGGTTAATGATAGTGGTACTACCAACTGATACTTCTCTCCTTTGTCCTTCATAGGAACTTTGCGGTACCATACCCCTTGGAGGTTTTCAAAGGTGATTGCTTGATCTTTAACTGATCGAGGTTGAATGTTAGATTGCAATTCAGTGATGGTATTGTCCAGTTGTTGAGCTTTAGTAATCTCTTCCAGAGAGAGAGGTAAGGTCGACGCATGATGTGAGGATATGGATAGACAAGGTGCAACATCCGTATCAGGCATACCCGGGACCCGGGACAAAGCGTCAGGACCCATGTTGAGGCAGCCTTTTCGATGATGGACCTGAAAGTTGAACTGTTGCAGTCGCAGAGTCCAGCGAGTTAGGCGTGAAGAAGTTTTAGGGCAGTTGAATGCCCAAGCTAGTGCCGCATGGTCCGTGAAGACATTGAAGGCTCTACCCTCTAGGTAATGTCTCCACTTTTCAACAGCCCAAACCACTGCTAGACATTCCTTTTCAGAAGTGCTGTAATTCTTCTCTGCTCCAGTTAAGGTCCGTGATGCATACGCCACCACCTTTTCTCCCTCCTCTGATTGTTGAGTGAGGATGGCACCCAGTCCTACCGCACTAGCATCCGTGTGAACCTGGAAGTCTTTAGTGATGTCTGGTTGTATTAACACCGGTGAGTTTTGCAAAGCTTGCTTAAGTGCATCCATACTAGACTGACACTCAGAGGTCCACTCCCACTTAACACCTTTCTTTTTAAGGTGATTTAAAGGGGCAGCAATGTCAGCAAAATGGGGTATAAACTTATGATACCACCCGGCTAATCCCAGAAATCTTTGCAAGGCTTTGAGATCTTGTGGGATTGGGAACTCTGCAACAGCACTGGTCTTTTCTCGGTCAATCTCCACTCCCCTCTCAGAGACAATATGGCCGAGGAATTTGAGCTGTCTCTTGAAGAAGTGACATTTCTTCATGTTCAACGTCAGGTTGGCTTGAGTAAGTCTATTTAGAACCATGTTGAGATGTTGAACGTGTTGTTCCATTGACTTTGAATAGATGATGATGTCGTCAATATAAACGAAACAAATCTTGCCTCTCAAATCAGACAGAACTCTCTCCATTAGACGCTGGAAAGTAGCAGCGGCATTTCTGAGCCCATACGGCATAGACTTGAATTGGAATAGCCCCTTGGTGGTGATAAAAGCAGTTTTTTCCTTACTCTGTTCCTCCATCTCCACCTGCCAGTATCCAGACTGCAGATCCAAGGAACTAAACCAAGAGGCTCCTTCCAGGGATTCAAGGATGTCGTGGATCAACGGCATTGGATAAGCGTCCGCCACTGTCTTGCTGTTCAGCCTCCTATAATCCACGCAGAACCTGTGTGAGCCATCAGGTTTGGGGACAAGGACCACCGGTGAAGACCACGGCGAGAAAGAAGGTTCAATAATATTGTCTCGCAGCATCTGATCTACTTGCTCCTCTATAATCTGCTTTTTAAGGGGAGACACTCTATACGCCCGGGATTTGAGGGGTATGTCATCAGATAAGGTGATTTTGTGTTGTACAATTGAGGTCTTACCCAGGTTGTTGGAGGTGGTTTGGGGCCAGGCAGATCTCAACTTCAACAACTCCTCCTGATTGTCCGAGTCCCACATAGTGTTCTCGGGGAGAATGGAGAAGAGTTCTGGAAGTCTACCTGTGGATGGAATCGCATAGTATAAATTCAGCTTTGCATCCCTATGAGGAAGATCTTGACCCGCTTGGAACACAGGACCTGTTGGTATCTGTGATGGCAAGAAAGAGTAATAGGTGTTTCCTTTTTCAGATCTTAATCCATATCTGCCTCGTCCCACTTCCAGGACTGCTCCGGTGTCCCTCAG
This sequence comes from Cyprinella venusta, assembly GCA_038021265.1. Lineage (NCBI taxonomy): Eukaryota > Metazoa > Chordata > Actinopteri > Cypriniformes > Leuciscidae > Cyprinella > Cyprinella venusta. The sequence goes on from CM075868.1 coordinate 13,042,353, forward strand.
GAAATCCAAACCGGCAATAAGAGGAAAAGCAAGGTGAGAGTCTTTTAGTATATACGTATTCAAACTGCATTCTTGGTCATGCCATTGAATCCTAATCCTTTGCAGATCTCTGGACTGGTGCACCGTGCCGTCCGCCATTATGAACCTCTGTGGACTGGAGGTACCGACTGATGGAATCTCACCTTTCAATTGTTTCCACAGGCTTTCTTGCATTAACGTGTATGTGCTACCTGTGTCTAATACAGCCTTCACTTCTTTGCCATTCACTCTTACAGGCACCATCAGGAGAGATGACACTGGATGGGGTTGTGCTAGAGTCACTCCAGCCAGGTTTTTGTTAGAGGTTCTTTCAGACGACTTCTTGTTGGTCTTTTCTTTACTGTTCTGAGTGCTGACTTTTTGCCAGTAGTCTTTGGCTCCCATGTGGTCCTTTTCCACCATAGAGCCAACCTTCACCAGCTGCTCCACCGAATTGACGGTTCCCCTCATACATCCTGCAACCCTGGGGTTGATGTTGTTAAGTATGCGATTTACTAAGTCCTCCTCAGATATATCTGGCTTCCATTTCAGACATAGGGCCCGGTAGTCATATGCGAAGTCCCTCAGACGTTGTTGTGGCTGTTGAACCATTGTCCTCAGCTTTTCCTCCACTTCTGAGAGGTAATCGTCTGAAAGAAAAGCAGTCATGAATGCCTCTTTGAAGGATTTCCAATCCGTTACCTTGACCTTCTCCGCTTTCCACCAGCTCAGAGCAGGTCCCTTCAGCACCGTGCTTAAGGTTCCTAGGAGTTCTGCACTGGGGAGGGGCCGCATCTCCAGGAAGTTCTCACATTGTTCAATGAAATTGAGGACCTCCGCCGTATCACAGGAGTCACCAAAAGAGGGGAATTCGATGCGGATAGGAGGTCGGGCACAGAATGAGGATGAACCTGCCACTAGTGAGGGGGTAAGCAAATTAGAGTGTTTATCATACATAGGATGTAGCACATCATAAGTAGCATTGAGGGGTGTATGAGTGGTAATTTTTGGTCCAGATACTCGAGCTGGGGTCGGTGGTTGATGGACAGAGGACAATCGAGAGGTATCTGGATAATGGGCCTGTAATCTGGTGAGTGTGGGAGTGCTAGTGAGCCTCAATTTTCTCATTTGACTTTCCCATTTTGCATCTCTCCTCAGAAAACAATTTGTCACAGCCCTTTCTAATTTTTCCAGAGCATCAGCAACATAATCTTCCAACTTTGCCAAGCTAGAATCTACAGCCTGCCTGAAACTTGTTTCCCGATTTAATGTACTGTCCATTGACTGTTTGAACTCTTGCTCTATGGATTGCACTTTGTTATCAAGGGCCAATAAATCAACTTTACATTGAGTTATTTCTGATTGCAATGATTGTATCATATCAACAGTTTGTGTACAACTCTCATGATCATCATCATCAGATTGTTCTGCATCAGAAAGGTACAATGAACTAAGCATTGAAGTTATTTCAGCGGTAGGATTACGTCTAGTACCAAAAGAGACTGGAATATTAGTAAAATCTTTTGCTTCAGTATCATTAGGAACATTTTCAAATGTAACCAAGTCATCAGCAATATCAACAACTTCTGTAACTGCATCGGTATTCACCACATCCATCGTGATAAAGAAAAAAAAAACACAAAAAGAACAATAATAAAGGGTCCCCGTATGGGCCACCAATATGTAACACTCAGCCTAATAAAGGCAGGTTACACTAATAAATATACGGTCTATACCCTCTATAAATTAGTTAAATTGAATTGTTCTATTTGCTCAAACGTCAAACCATAAACAAAACAACACTTAAGATTGGATAATACCTCAAAGTGTATTCAATACAAAGCACCAGCACCAACAATACATATATACAAACTATGACAAAAGTCCAGTGTGTGTTCCAGTCCCGTGTATGTGTGTGCGTTGTATCGGGCTCACCGGTAAGCCTTTTTAAAGTCCGTGCACTTGAAGAGGAACAGCGCTGTCCTGTGATGCGATCTCCAGGGTAAAATAATCCACACGAATATTTCCTCAAAGAGTTCAATAATCACAGTCAATGACAAGCCAAAAGGAGTAATGCGATCGATCGCTAGTCAAGAGCAATGTTTGCGTTGCTCCCGAACGCCACTTTTCCCTCTCTTTTAAACGGAAGTGAAAGTCATAAACACAGCTGATCAGACTGACGTCACGGGGATTCCCTGGAGCTCCGCGACTGAACTCTCGCGGGTAAAACCAGGAACACAAACCCATGTCCGGGGAATAAACAGAGGAAGAATAATTATAAAAAACAGCTGTCTGGTAAGCATCATACAAATACTTCACAGCAATAAATATTCTCTCCTTATGTGGCATCGCTACAATATGGTCCTGTGATCTATGAGCTCTGAATGAGATCAAGCTAGAATAAGAATCATACCTTGGTTGTACCAAGTGGTTATTTCAGTCAATGCTGCTCTTCTATCAGCTTGAATCAGTCGGCCCATTCTCCTCTGATTTCTAGCATCAACAAAGCATTTTCGCCCACAGGACTGCCGCCTCCTGGATGTTTTTCCCTTTTCACACCATTCTTTGTAAACCCTAGAAATGGTTGTGTGTGAAAATCCCAGTAACTGAGCAGATTGAGAAATACTCAGACCAGCCCATCTGGCACCAACAACCATACCACGCTTAAAATTGCTTAAATCACCTTTCTTTGCCGGTGGGAGTGTGGCGCAGTCGACGAATTGGACCGTCACCAAAGGGCCTCTCTCGATAGGCTGCTGGAGTTGCTGCAGGACAGCCAATAGGCACGCTAAGCCGCCTTGCTTATGTCTGCATGCTGCTGCAATGCGTTTTACATTAAATCAAAATTAAGGATATTTTTTGGCTTCATTATCTCGTGAAAAAGAGAAATGATTGTGCGTGAAAATCCCAGTAACTGAGCAGATTGTGAAACATTCAGACCTGCCCGTCTGATACCAACCACCATGCCAAGCTTAAAATTGCTTAAATTACCTTTATTTGCCATTCTGACATTCAGTTTGGAGTTCAGGAGATTGTCTTGACCAGGACCACACCCCTAAATGCATTGAAGCAACTGCCCTGTGATTGGTTGATTAGATAATTGTATTAATGAGAAATTTAACTGGTGTTCCTAATAATAGTCATATTTTTTGGAACTGAACGAGCGAAAAGGAAGTCTGGCCACGGTGATACTAAATTTTTTCTGCTGCAAGAAACAGGACCGAACACAGGTCTCTGCCAACGCATTCTCATCCCAAGGCGTCATCTAACTGACAATTTTGACCATATCTGACGCTTTAGGCACCCTTTAGCGTCAAGTACATGACGCGATCCTATGGCGTCATCTAACTGACGCTAAGGGTAAAGTGTCAGTTAGATGATGCGGGTAGGTTTAGGTCTGGGGTAGGGTAAGGGTTAGGCGTGATCCTAGTGCGTCACCTAACTGATGCTAAAGGGTGCCTAAAGCGTCGGATATTGAAGTATGGTCAAAATGCTTCAAAATGCTATGATGAAAATGGGCTTCAGTCTCCTGTGCAAAGGCCTTGTGTTTCGTCACTGAGCCACAGGAGAGAAACAACATAAGCTTAAATTAGCTCGTGGTTGAGCGTCATCACAGTTATCACATCACAGTAGTGTGTGTCGACATATGTTTGTTTTGGCTTGTGTGTTTTACACAACAGGCTCATTACGGCAATATTGACATTTTCAGCCGCTCAAACTAAGAGGAGCTGAGAAATGTTTTTATTAATGCCATTAATGTTTTTGTTAATACAGCGTAAAGCACTAGTCAACGAAATGAATGTAACATGGCAAAGATGAATGCACTTTTCGGAGTTAAATGTAAGGGAAAATGTCATTTTGGAATATCTGTGGTCTAATGTGATATTGTTGTTCATGAAAATTTTTTTGTTTATTGTTGTAATTAATTTATAGCATTAACAGGATGACCCGTCACGAATTCATTTTGGGAGCAATGGCTGATTGAATGTATTTTCAGTCCAGTAGCCTATGTAAAATTAGTACTGACCAAGTTCAGAGGCTGTCATATATGGATCAACTTACTTTATTGTGTATTTCCAACAGTTTCAATATGAAAAATAACTTTTATATTGATGTAATGGATTATTTGCATTTTAAAAAAGTGTCATGGATTTATTTTATATACATCTTTAAAAATTCAAAAACTGGATTAGATTTTTTTTAATGTTATAATAACCTGAAGATGCTATGTGAAAGTTTGAAACAGAAAATAGTGGTTTTCATCTTGCCATTTGCTTGAAAAAGAAAATACATTTTTACTCAAATTAATGAGTAAAATTGGATTTATTGCGACTCTTCATGTGTTATTATTCTGACAACCACATTTAAGGACAGAAAACAGATTTGGCTTCTGCTATATATTTTTTTATTTTACGATAGCCACCATTACTCCTGAGAGTTTGTGCTTTGTGAGAAAAGGGGGATCTCCAAGCCTACATCCTAGCAGTAAAATGAAAATCAGTAGGCTACAGGAAACAGGATAAAAAAGCACACTGTATTGTCAAAGGGCTAAGTCTAAAACAATAATTGCACAAAATGCTGGGCATAGAATGACCTTAAACTAAATGCAACAACAATAAGTGATGATGTTTTTATAGTCAGAATGTATTTCCTCACGGTTCGAAATGATTTATGACTCTTGGGGGGTCCCCTAAAAGGTATGTAATTATAAAATGATAAAAATAGCCTACTGTCGACAAAATATACTGTATATGGATCAATGTCAGGGTCTTTCCTGTCTCAAAATTAGGCAGAGTTTGCAAAATCCTAACACTAGGTGGGAACGAAAATTTTGTACATTTTAAAGATAAATTCATTAATCTGGTGCACTTTGAGTCACTCGAATCTGTTGTTAAAGGTATTGTAGGTAGAAATTGTATATAAAAAAAACTTATTTAACAAAATTGTTTAAACTTTTTGTATATATCAATGCATAATTAAAATGTAAGTACTCTGAAAAAGAGAGTATAAAAATCGAGTGTCTGTAGACCTCTCACGACTGTTTTAAAGACAGCTCATTATTACCATTCACTCCACCCCCTCCCTTCTGGGCTCCTTCCAAAACCACGCCCCCAAAACACATGAACGCGCGACTCCGACAGCTGAGCTGAAGATGCATTATTTACCTGAGATGAGCAGAGAGGAAGGAGCGCAGTGCATTGACATCATGTTAGAAACACATGTAATAAAAAAAATCTAACTTTATCATTATGAAGATAAACAAATAAGATGTATTTTAGTACTCACTATCAAGCTTGCATATTGATATTGGTAAAGGTTCAAATATATAGCGTCGCTGTCCGATGAAAACCACGTATGTCCATTTTTGGCGATTTTGAGATTTTTTGACGGATAGAATGTCCAGGTTCATTTCCGTGTACAGCATGCGTCACATTATCTAAATGACCAATGAAAAGTTGTGAAATCATGTCATCTGATTTACACGTATTTCCATTTGCTGTCAAAGCTGTCCATCACGCAGCGTATCTCCCATAGGCAGTATAGTATCTCCCCGCCCTGTGGAGGCATCTCGCCGGTCTCGTGAAGTTTCTCGCCGGTCTCGTCTCTGAGACCCCTACACCTGGTATTAAAATGCGATCTGTATCCAGATAAGTTATCCGGATAATAAAAAAGGCATGTTAATGCAAGGTATAAATACGTTACGATCGAATTGTGATCGGATCTGCCTGACCATCTGGAGGTAGTCTGGCTCGCATTGTGTTCGGATCTTTTCTAGTAAACGCAATCTGGTTGTTGAAACCACATATGTAGGCCTATATTTTACTTTTCCCAAAAATGCTAAAAAAAATAAACGAGTGAGAGCGTGTTATATAGGCTATATGACACGTTATAGTCAGATATGACGGCGCTACTGCGACACGCATCACCGCAGATGAGCAGCTGAGCGAAACTGAAAGTAAGTCACGGACGCAATCATCTTCACAATCACACAATCATCTCACACACACAATCATCTTCAAGTAAAGAAACGAAGTGATCTTACCAGGGCAGGGTGTTGCCGAGCTCTTATTGATGTATGTCTTTGATTTTGAAATTAGCTGATGATAAAATTCAGCTCATATCTGTAATAAAATGCTGTTCATATCCGACAAAATTACGGTAAGATTGTGTAAATAAAGTATCAGTCTAGCATCGCCATGTCAGTGTATGATTCATTGTCTCTTCATAGTTTGCAAGAGACATTTAATAAACTGAGCGTAGCCTATTCATCTGTCAATATGAAACGTGATTTGGTCATTCTAATTAATGATCGGAAGAACGCGTATCGACCACCGTTACTATACAATATGCACGTATGTCCATTTAAACTCGATTTTGGGTCAAATATCAGACTGATCTCATGAAGTAGCGTGTGTATGACACGCCAATTCGTATTTGCATTTTTGGCGTGCTATTAAGACGCATAATCGCTTTTCAGCGTGTTTATGAACGCCGTTGACTTAACGTTATATAAATATATGACTTACCTCAACCCTGTCCCTAAACTTAACCATAACTGGGGTTAATGGCATTTATGACTGTTCCCTTACCATCCTAGTGAAAAAAAAGATATGACTTACCTCAACCCTATCCCTAAACTTAACCGTCACTGGGGTTAATGGCATTTATGACTGGACATTTGACGCGCGTGTACAGACACGCGGAATGACGCGGACGTTAATGGCGTAGACATACACGCATACACGCGAATACACGCGGATAGCTCAAAATGCGTAGAGATAACACGCCACTTGACTCGAAAGTGGCGTGTATGTTTACGCAAAAGTCGTGATGTCATGTTGCAAATATGGATTATATCATGACTGGTTGTCAAGAGTATGGTTACATTTAAAGATGTTGTGCCAAGCATGACAAAGCTGCGTTCAGCTGTTTTTGAAATAACATGTTTTTTTCACTTCCTGAAAAGTAACCGTTTTGGACATACGTGGTTTTCATCGGGCAGCGACGATATTTATTGATTCGCTAAGCGAGTTAGGCCTATCTATAAGGCAAAGCTAAAAACAGGTTGCATGAGACATGTTTTTCCTTTGCCATCATTTACACTATGATGAAGATGAATTTCGTGTAAGATTCATAACATATATGGTGTTCTGCATGTAAGAGTTTCCATGATGAAAGCATTGTTGACTCTGGCTATCAACACGCATAATCGCTTTTCGCCGTGTTTATGAATGCCGTTAACTTAACGTTATTACTGTATATAGAATAATTCATTACATTTATATAGCGCTTTTCTCTGCACTCAAAGCGCTTTACATGGAGGGGAAATCATAAATATGACTTAACCCTGTCCCTAAACCTACCCGTCACTGGGGTTAATAGCATTTAGCCTATGAGCCTTCCCCTACCATCCTAGGAAAAAAATATCGCTCCTCAGATGTAGATTGACATCTTGCTTCATTTCGCTCAGACATTTAACGGCGTGTACATACACGCGGAATCACTCGGATGTTAATGGCATAGACATACATACATACACATGGATACACGCGGATAGCTCAAAATGCACATAGATAACACGCCACTTGACTTGAAAGTGGTGTGTATGTTTATGCAAAAGTCATGATGTCATATTACCGCATCGTCAGCTCGAGGACAGATCCGTGGTCGAGGGCGAAGCAGAGGAGGTCGTGCAAGAGGCCGTGCAACTAGGGTCCAAGGAAGTAGAGGCTGAGGACGGGGTCGTCGAAGTGCAGGGCAAGGAGCACTTCTTGGACAAGAGGACCTGCATCGAGTTTTGCATCTTCAAGCTCAAACAAGGATACGAGCTGATGATCTGGATACGCGCAAGTGGGCAGGTCCTGTGTGGCAAAAGGGTGGTTGCCATTGTTGCGAGAGAGTGAGAGTCGCCTAAGCTAATCCTTTGTTTCGTCCCTGTTGCAAATAATGAGCTTTGTTTAATGTAGAGTAAATGGTCTAGAGTCACTCGATTTTTATACTCTTTTTATCAGAGTACTTACATTTTAATTATGCATTGATATATATATATATATATATATATATATATATATATATATATATATATATAAAGTTTAAACAAATTTGGGAAAAAAAGTTTTTTTATATAAAATTCTTACCTACAAGACCTTTAAAAATAAATTATAATCCACCCGCCAACCACGCATTCTTTGATTTAGATATCTGCATCTGATCATCACATTACAATTATTCAATTATACAGTAATTCAATTATAACTGTATAAATAAGATTATGAGCTTGTTTTAAACATCTTTTGAACATACAAATAAGGATTGTTGAAAAGAATTGATAGGCTACTTTGAAACTAAACTGCCAGTAAGGGGACAGGCGGCCATCTTAATCAGCAAGTCATTATTATTCGTACAAACGGCTGATTTTTTTTTTTTTTTTTTTTTTCAGAATGAGGCGATTTAATAATGGGTAATTTAATCTTTGACTTGAACGATTAGTTAAAAATGCTGAATTACTCAGTAATGAATCACAGGTGAATGTTACTCTGAGATGCGCTGTGGTTTCCTAACTATAAATTAATATATTTTAAATAACTGCCCGAGCCTCAACAGCGCAACTTTAGTGGGAGCACCGCAACAACAATTCACTCTGCTAATAGCTGCCCTAATTGCAGCCTCGCACTAGGAAATAAATTAATTACTGATATAAACATAAGCATCACTAAAGACCTATAATTTTCACAATAATTTTTAATGCTAAAATGTAGCCCAAAATCCAAAAAATGAATTCTTATGGGGGGTCCCTGACTTATGGAGACCCCTCCAGACCCCCCTCATTTTCAACCATGCATGCTCCCATGTTAAAAAGTGATGGTGTTTTGATAGTCAGAGACATTGCTTTTAGTCATCGGTTTAGAAAGAGCACCATCTGCTGGAAAATAAATTGATATTTTGAACCTTTGTGTTCAGATATACTGCCAAAATCTTTCTTTCTGTACAGGAAAACATCCTGATTACATCCAAATTATAACCTGTAAACAAACCAACCTTTTTTAAGCTATGACATATGTATGCTTCAGTCATGTCAGAGTGATATAATAGTTTTTTAAAAATCATCTTAGCTGAATTGAATTCCCAAAAAGAAATACCCATAATCTTATGTGAGATCCATCAACTTTAAAAGTCCTTACCATGGAAGTGGAAACTGTGACAAGACACTCAGCAGTGATTTCCCACACATAAAACTTCATACACCATACAAATATTTGAATACTACCTTCATAGAATACGAATGAAACTATTTTGTTAAATGTATTAGACATAAAGTTAGACATATTTATACTTATATTGACTGTTTTTATACGGTAGATTATGCAATGTTTAATTGCCAGATTTTGAAATTTTTGGCTTTAAATTAATGTTTGTAACGTGGTAATATACAACAATTCCTGTCTATCATCATTCATTTAAAGTGTGAAAATATTGTAGCACACCGGAATATTTGCCCAGTGAAGGGTTTTGTCTCCCTCTCAGCTTTGTATCATCCTGTCACAAACTTTTCAACATGTATGCCATATAAGAGTGGGATTTAGGCAGAGTGAGGTAATGGACTGAATGTTCCATATATTTCACAATGCAGCATTCATAAGTCAGAACAGAAGGACACAGAGGCATTCCCTCCTTTAGGACACATTCCCTCCTTTACAAGAAAACTAAAGGGATTCAAGTTAACTGAAAGAAAAAAGAATACTGACAGGGATTATGATTATGTTTGTCAGCTAAATATTAGGCTACTATATGCATCAAACTGGACAATCACTTCCAATGAAATCATGCATTGTGTGATCTTTATAGTGTGCGCATGCTAGAGATCTTTTCTATTTTTTTGTTGTTGTCGTAAACATTCCAAAATAAATTAATGTGGTATGTACATGCTACTTCTATAGCTATGCCTTGTCAATTGAAAAAATGACGAAAATTATTTTTCTGACCTTACTAAAAGCTTCGATACACACAATATCCATGATTTCTTCTCTCGATCTATTGAGGTGTTACATTTTTGTCTGTATGGGAAGCCTTGGGATTTTTTACCAGTTCTTCACTCACAATTAACACACATCGGAAATCCAAGCAACACTTAGTGAAACAAGCCTTGTCTTTCTTTGCAACGCTTTATGGACATGCCTTGCCAGTACTGCCCTAACAGGAAAAGAATTCCCTGTTGACATAACATAATTTTGTGGATTTTCTTAGACCAAAAGTGGAATGGATAGCTAGTTTCATAAGGGTACAGGCAACATGACAGGTAGTGGTAATAGATCCTGTCCCATAAAAAAAAAAAAAACACATTGTTTCATTGGTTTACAAAAACATTAAAAAAACAGCAGCCCTGCAAACTTTAAGCACAGCCATAATAGCCTGTAAAACATATAATCAAAGGATGCCTTGCCTGGAAAGTTTTATAGGTTTTATATAAAGTTTTATATATATATATATATATATATATATATGTGTGTGTGTGTGTGTGTGTGTGTGTGTGTGTTTCAGGAATAAAGAAATGGCTATATATATATATATATATATATATATATATATATATATATATATATAGCCATTTCTTTATTCCTGAAACACACACACACACACACACACACACACACACACACACACACACACATATATATATATATATATATATATATATATATATATATATATATATAATAGTGTCAAATTTAAAATTATTTGCTGTAAACATGTAAACTCTAATGGTTTATTGTGTTTTAATTAGCCTACTGTTGTGTTTCAATAGGTTGCTTTAGAGATGTATACTACAGAAAGAAATAGACTACACAAAGTCAATACAAATAATAATGTCTTAAATTATGTGGCTTAAGATATTAAAAATGGTCGAGATGTTGAGATGTCCAAACATGAACACATGTATTGGCAAACATATCATACATTTTGAATCACTGAAGAATAATATTGCATACACATTTGCAGCGAATAATTATTCTAACATTCATAAAGAAGACTTTGAGATGGCCATAAGAACACAAAACAAAATATATAGGCCAATGTTATATATCTAAAATTCTAGAGTATGCTGGACATTTTCTAATGAATTAATTACAGTGTTTTTAAAATGCAACATTTCGATTAAGAGGAACAGGCGATTTTGTTACCTGTACGATGAGATTCTGTTACTTTCTTCATAAGTAGGTAAAGTGATAATCCCAATATAGACCAAAGAGATTGCATCTTTGTTCTTGCCTCTATTTTTTCCAAAAACTCTTCTACAATTAAAAGTAAAAGTTTAAAAAATTGAAAGAAAATGATCAGTGGAGACTTACTGCATGCCCAATAAACACTGACAACATTGTGAGAGAAGGAGGGGCTGAATGCCAATCTTGAGCACATCACTTGACTGTTCTCAGGGAGTTCCAGAATCAGATTTGCACTTGATATCAAACGGACAGATTGTATAGAGCTGTTCTAATGAATAATTCAAAGAGGTGCAGTTATACACACTACCTGGGTTCTAAAGCAATGTTGACTATTTTTACTTTATCATCTTTGTTTTTCTTTTCTTTCTTTTTTCTGTAAAGTTGCTTTTAGACATATAGGCCTGTTATAAAAAGCTCCAAATTGAAATAAACTAGAAATATGACTTGCGACTAGTTATGGCTCTGAAAATGATCTGTTTTACGATAAACAATGAAACCACAACAATAGAAAAAAGTGACACTCTGGGCCAGATGTAGGCATACTAACACTTTTACGCCCACTTCAGGCATGTTTGTTTCGCAAATTGCGCATAAAACCATGGCGAGATATGTATGAATGGAATGCACAGATGAAAGCGCAGACTGCCTGTTGCGGGAATTGAAAATGGCAAAATGTGCTTTTCGTGTCATGCATATGCATTCATGGGATGGTCAAAAGGAAAGTAGGGAGTAACACATAAACAGATAGGAGGGGAAGCTTAAACAGCGACTAATTATGTATTCCATGTTCATACCTGTCAAGTATCCCGTTTTGGCCGGGAAAGTATTTTACCCTTCTTTCCCGCCGTTCTCCCGTATAGACGAATCAGGCGAAACTACCGGAAGTAAGCGGGCGCCATTACTGAGCTGTTGCTGGGTAGTGTTGCGCCATTGCCTTCTATTGTTTTAGTTGCAACTTGCGTCCACTGGAATAAACAGCCCACGATTTACGACTGGCACTAACGTTACAACGTTAGCCCTTGTAAAATGTCGAGTGGGTAAACAGTTTCCGTTATAAATTGTTTCAATGGTGGCAGTAAAATTTCAATTTTGAAGAGAAAACATTGTGAATACCCCGGGTCGACTGCCCCTGTCAGGTGCCGTACGGTTTACACAGATTTCCTGGGCGAGTACAAGATGCGGACATTCGCGTATAATAACAATTATTTAATTTCATAAGTAAAAAAATATAATAAATGTGTGATATAGTGATCAGCAAAATCTCCTCTCTTGCTATTTTTTCTATTTAATTAACATGATATGGTCATTAAATAGCTTTCCTGAGCTAAATGTAACCTTATGTGACATAATTGTTCTCCTGCTGTTATATTGACCTCTTTCCATGGTTTAAAAACACTAGTTGGACGATATTGTGTATACTCTCTAGCTTTAACGTTACCTTACCCATGCCCGTTGCAATGTAAAAATGAGATAAATAATGGACACAAATGAAAAACGTGAAAAACACATTTGTTTATTTGATTTCATTTATTTATTTATTTATTGTTGCCAAATGGACAGATCTTTTTTTAGTTTCCTCGTTAGCAAGCGTTAGCCTAGCTAGCTTTCCAAGCTATTTTCATAAATAATCTGTAAGATCGTTTGTACCTTCATCTGTGACTGGAGGCCAATGTCTAACATCATCAACCCAACAAGTCTGCCTGGCTGTAGCTGTCATCGAGGGTGCGTTATCACCTTATCTCCGAGGTTTGTTTACATACCGGTGCATATGTCTATGCAGGTGTAACAGCTCAGTAATGGCGTCGCCACAAGATGGCAGCCTACACAAGAACGCTCGTCGGATTGGTCTATAAGTATTTCCCCATAAAACTCCCGTATTTTAACCTGCGTTATTAAAATATAATACCCCAGGAGGAGTAAAAAAAAACGAAACATTCCCAATCTGAGCTCAGTCACTAGCCTCGCGATAACCACAGGTAGGTGACAGTTGTCGCGATGTCAGATGATGAGTAACAACGAGGAGCAGGGTGGGGGAACAGTCACACGTTTTGTAACTGCGACTTTAGCATCTCACACGGGGGAAAGAATGATGTATGTTAGCACGAGAAACCAGGGTTTGTTTCCACAGTATTTTCAATTTTGGTATTTTTCGGTCAAACCATTCTTGTCTGTCAGTCATATAATGCAGGTTTAGGGGGTCCATCCTGGGTTCAATGTAAAACTTCCGAAATCTCTGTGTAAACAATGAGTGACGTACACGCACAAGAGATCACTTCCGGCTCTTGCGCACACTGAAGCGCCCGTGCCTTCAGATCACTTGGATGTGGCTTTGGTTACAAGAGGTAAAAACGATATAAATACTGTTCGTTTTCTCACACAAACCTCTCGTTTCGTGTCTTAGGCCATCAATGAGTACTTTTACGAGTCATTAAATCATGTTTAATTTGGACTTCTCTGTGCATGCTCTTTGAGGTGGTGACCATAGACCTCCATTATATGGCTGATAGACAATAATGGTTTGATCTAAAAATATAAAAATGGAAAATACTGTGGAAACAAAGACAACTACATCTTGGATGCCCTTGAGGTAAGATAAAACATACCAAAAATTAATTTCAAAGTGAACTATCCCTTAAAGGAATTTTTTCCTTACATTAGGCTACTTTTACTTTTTTACTGTAAGTAGTTTTTGAAACGAGTAATTTTATACTTTTACTTGAGTAAAAAGCTTGAGTTGATACTTCAACTTCTACAGAAGTATTTTTTAAACCCATATCTATACTTAAGTAATGAATGTGAATAATTTGACACCTCTGCCACTAAACTGCATTGCAATTCCACAAAATGACAGCACACTTTCCCATTTAATCACAATACACTAGATTTTTCTATCAATATATTTCAACATGGTCAGCATTCACCAACCACAAAACATCCTGAAAATATATACAACCAAAAGTTTTTCACTTTAGGATTTTTGTTTTTATTTTCATCTGCACATGATCTGTCCAATTGCTCATTTTTGACCATTTAAAAATAGACAAAATGACTATAAACCCCACAGTTCCTCACACTTCATTCATGTTCACTCTCCTTAAAACCGTGGAACATTGCAGTTGCAGCTAGAACTTACTTTGAAAACAGTAAAACCTTAAATTATTTATTAAACACTGCTATCCCATTTTAACTGCTTTGAATTTCTACCAATAGAGTACTTAACTCAGAGTTTACTTGTACCGTCATTGCCTCTTGTTATAGAGAAAACACCCTCCATCCTGTCAATTAATTTAGATAATTTATTATATTCAGTCTCTTTTGCCCCATCTATGATTATAAAGCACTTAATGACGGTGAACAGAGAAGGAACATCCTATAATAACCTAGTTACTGACAGGATGGACAGGGCATTACATGACATTTTATATTCTAATGGCAAACACATTACATTGCCTCTTTTATTTCCATAGACAACTCCAAATAACTGACCTCCCTTTGACCATGACATAATCCATATCAATTGCAGGAGCTATTTGATTCACACACATAATGGCAGCACTCATGGCAAATTTGTATGTGTATTGGTGTTTTTTAATCTAAAATATTTTTTCTCAATTTCTTCCACATTCATGCCTCTTCATTCTAAAACACCTAACAATGACACAGTGAACACATTCAAATAAAGACAAAAACTGTAACATACATTTTACATCAAGAGCTTCTCAAAACCTGATTTTTATATTTTAGCTAAAATATTTCATTTTTAACTTTTAAGTCAAGTTTTCTTTTCTTGTAGACTATACACTATTTTTAAATATTATTTATGAGTACTAAAACAAAAATAAATATTCAGTAAATGTCATAGTTTGTCATAATACATTTTAGACAAGTACAAAATGGACCTACCCATGCACTCAGATAGTATGCAACAAAATGTTGTACATTTGTCACTGACTGGGGCAAAGCTGTGAATGGGATGTTGACCACAGTTCAGAAAAAAGCTAAACATTTACTACCACAGCCAGGACATTGTGGGTAGAGCCAGTGGGATCTTTACTATCCATATGGATATCTCAGCAGAAAGTTTCCAGTGACTGCAGTGAAGTTGCTAGTTCCATGTCCACAGGCAAGTGTAGAAAGTTTTCTTGTGTTAATCGATTTGGCAAGCCTGGGGGCAAGGTGATTTTTTTTTTTTTTTTGTCATTTTTTGGACCACTTTTTTCCCCCCAACAGATTTGGTCTGTTATTTGAAGTTGAAGTGAAAAGCTAAATTCTGCAAAATGCTTTTCTGAATAACGACAGAGCAAACTAAAGTCCCCTGAATTCAGAGAAAATGACTTACTCTTGTGAATCTTGCAAGCAAACATGCAAAATCTTCGTACTTTTCACACGAGGACACAGAAAGAGTTTTTGACTTGTCTGATTTTTTTTTCTTCTTTTTTTCTACCTTTGGTTGTTCAATCACAATAATGGCATTTAAATATAATATATATATACACGTGTATATATATATATATATATATATATATATACATACACACACACATGTACACACACACATTTTTTTCCTTTCTTTTTTTTTTTTGTAAAGTTCTGCCTCCTGATATGGAAGGCCAGAGGGACTACCTTTATCCCTGCCATATACACTAACTACCTTAACCCTGGCACACTCTTAATCGTATTCAAATCTTCAAAAAGAAGAAAGAGTAAGAGCCCAACTCCCAAAGTTATTCAACAAAAATAAAGTAATACAGTATGTAAAAAGAATAATCCACTCTGAAAAAATAAGATAAGAATAACCAAATCCTCGTTGGCGAGAAAATTCAGACTCTGGAGAAATCAAGATGGTTGCTGGGCAGCCACTCAAGGTTTCTGAGTGTTCAGCATTACGTTGGAGACAAAACAGATAATGTCTGAAGCAGGCTGGTCTGGTTCTAGCTCAGCAAACAGGTGACTCACATTATCAGTTGTGCTGCCTTGTTTTCGAGCCACAAACCCAAACAGTCTGCATTATAACCCAGAGAAAATATTTGTTAGAGCAATATATTTCTCTCTTTAACTACATTTTTGACATGATTCAATGTGGCATACTCACTTTGCCACACCACCCTCTGCTTTGTTCCACCTGTAAAAACAATGAGCCAGAGGATCTCATTGAATTTTAATGGCAAACATATTTCTGAAATGATTAAAGGTCCATGGATCATGCAGAAAAGTCAACTAAAATATCAAACCAAAACACTCACTTTCTATCTTGTGGGTCCAAATTGCAGTATGTTATCATGTTGATCGGGTAATGACGTCTGAAAAAAATCCTTCAAGGAAAAAGAAGTTTGGTTATTCAAAAGAACACATGATTGATTCAAGACAACTGTTTAAAAATAAAAACTCACTTCCTCTGATTGTCGGTGAGGGTGATGCCCTGTGTAGACACTTTGAAATGGACAATGGTTGCCATAGGAGCAGATTTGGCAGCAAACGTTTCGGTGATGGCTTTGGCCACAGCCTGAGGACCGGTCAGAGATTCCATATCCACAGAGTTTATGTACAAAACATTACATGCTAGGGGAAAAAGATCAAAAAAGTGCAAAATAGAGACTGCATCCTGAAACTTGTTTGTCTCAAACAACACCAAACAATATCATGCAAAAAAACAACAACAACAACATTGTCATAGCTATGATCTGAGGTAAAAGCAGAGCTTCAGGATCAGAAAGTAAAAGTCCTCCTCTGTATTTTGTTCCAATTTGCTAATTAGCACAGCTTTTCTGTCACAGTGTATGTTGTGTTTCTACTGGGTGTCCACTAGGTGTCCCTTCCTTCCTGTCTCCATTCATCCTGGAACCACATTTCCCATAATCCTTGTTTATTTCCATCACTTGTGATTGCACCCAGCTGTTCCCATTTATGTTGTTAGTGTCTGTGCATAGATACCAACCCGATCTCATGGGAATTCGTACGAATTTTACGAGGTGGCTAATTCGTAACAATTCGAACGACCTCACTCGTACGAATTAGTACGATTTTTGTGAAATCGTACATATTTTACGAATTGGCCAATTCGTATGAATTCATACGATTGACCTACCCCTAACCCCGCCCCTAAACATAACCGTCACGTGGGTTTAGGCAATTCGTACGAATTCGTACGAGTGAGGTCGTATGAATTAGTACGAATTAGCCACTGTTGAATCACTCGTACGAATTCGTACGAATTGGTCGTGAGATAGGGTAGTAGATACCCTGTCTGTTTTAGTTGTCACAGAGACATTATTTACTAAGGTCTGGTTTCAAGTCTGTTCTCGTTTTTGTTCTTGCTTGTTTTCTTTTTTTGTTTTTATTACTGAATGAATAGTTTTCGACACTGACATAGATGACGATGATTTGGATTCCCCTGATTACCATGTTGCTGCGTTTGGATTCACCCATTTCTCCACTAGCGATCGTGATATTAGGCTTGTTTGAGATGCGCACTGCCTCGCCTGAAATGTATGTGAGAGTAGGCGGCTGCAGTGAGAGGAGGAGTGAAAAAGTGCAGGCAAGCCGGACAGATCTCGCATCTCACGGTGGATCAGACACCTGTGAGATCAAAGACTGATATCGCGGGATTCACAGGATTCACGCTTGTGCACGTGTTGATAATAAACTGGATGTAATTTAAGTTCTGTTGCTTTTATATGAAAATAAATATAATGAACAAGACACCCAAAGTACTTGTTACATTCCAAATATGTTTATCAATCATTTTTTCTTTAATACAGATGTGTTTTTATATATTGTTTTAATAAAAATGACTTCACATAATAACCCATATGGGACTGTAAGAGAGTTTATTCACCCATAACATGTATAGACCATTTTGCAAGGTGTAAACAACACTGGTCCAGAAACACTTCCTGTTTCAGTTTGTAACTGTTTTCTTTATTTCACATTTAAAGAAAAAATCTTAAAGATGTTTGTTTAAAGTCCCTGTAAAGTCAATTCTACAAAAAAGTTCTAAACACATTATAAATGTTACATATGTATTGCTAAAACATATTACAAAGTCTGTGAACTGTGAAGTACTGAAATGTGGAGTGAGACCGTTAAACAGTTTTTCAACATTGCAATTTTACGGATTAATTGGGCGGGGCTAAAACAGGGCTCAACGACGCACTTGAGCCCAAGAGCTCGTGGACACCCCCCTATTTGATGACGCACAGAGTCTGATCTCTCCCCTAACACGCAGTCAATAACACTCCCCGAGCACATTCGCATTCACCGCTCAATCGCGAGTGACTGTCAGTACTATTAGTTACTACAGCTGAGCCTACAGTTTTCTAGCTAGCTATGCCTTCGACACGGACATTCATGGGCTACTACCTGGATGCGATCATGTACAAAACAGATCGGTATCTTCATTTAAATTCCCTTAAAAACGATCACATCAAGAAGAGGTTTTTAGAGAGCCTACTTGATGAAGAGCTGAGGATCACCGCCAACACCTGCCTCTGTAGTGATCGTTTTACACTGGATCGTTTTATAAACTTTCCTCAGAGACAACTTGGATTCACTGATAATTCACTGATAATCCGCTGTTACTGGTGAACGGGGCCGAAACGACGATCTCCCGCCTCATTGTTCATCCTCCCGTCTCCAAAAGCTAATCAGCTAATATCACCGTCAACAGCTTTCCCGTGAGTGGGCGTGGTTTCAGCGCAGCCTGTGGACACGCTCCCAGTGTTTGAGAGCAGAGAATCTGCTCATTTTTTTTTTCATGATTTTAATAGCTTATTTTATGTACTTCCCGGCTTTTTTTATCATTCAAATTTGGCTGGGTGGCTAATTACACATTTTTCTGTGGTGTGACAAACTCAGAACACATACTTAATTTTGACTTTACAGGGACTTTAACTTTTTGATTCAGTTTTATATGTTCTGTTGGTTGTATTTTATCCCAGCTTTTATGTAGTGTTAAAAAACTGACACAGGAAGTGCTTCTGGACCAGTTTTGTTTACATCTTGCAAAATGGTCTATACACATAAAACATGATATCAGAGTGAAATCAAACATTTTAAAAGAGAACAATACGTCACGGTTGTTTAAACCAAAGACCATTAAACTGTGTCGTCAGCAAGTCGTTTCCCATCGTGCTTCTGATCAGCGCAGTCGGTGGAGAGCAACTGTGTGCGACTGCAGAATCTGACACTTCCGCCTTGTGCTCGCGAGAGTTTTTTGACATACGTCGGCATGACATCAGAGCAAGGCAGACCACACACGGACACATTTCTAACCAGCATGCATCTCGCGCTCATCACCGGTGATAGGGTGACCAACTGTCCTGTTTTCCCAGGACATGTCCTGTTTTCATATAACAATATAACCATTTTCTATCCATACAGAGGAGGCATAACCTACTTTAAATGTATTGAAATTAATAAGGTATCTTTGAGTAAACTTCGAGTATCATTTGAGTAGGCCCATCTGTTTGCCAGGCAGAGTGTCCTGGTTAACCAGGACAAAATATGGTCACCCTAACCGGTGATCAATTCTGCTCAGATTTTGCTCATCTCAAACAAGCCTATTTTCAGCCAGGAGACAATTAGTGAAATCAGTTGTCTGAGTTCATGGGTGGAATAAACATATGGCAGGACTTTTACATTCTAACTAGTCCAGGCAAAGTAGCCCATTTTGGAGCTAAAAATAGAACTAATTGTAAAAGAATTTTTTTCAGCATAGATCATTTCTATGAGGTGTCCAGAACAACATACTAAAAGTCCTAAGAAATCCTAGTTGAGGAAATATGTTTAATTCGCATCAATCCGAGATGTGTGCCAGTAAGGCCAGACAACAATACACCCCAATGGGGCTATTTTTTTCCTTTACTCCTATCAAAATAAAACTTTATACAATGAAAGTATCCATGAAAAGTAACAAATTTTGTATTACAAGTTTCTTTGAAAATGAATTTTATTATGCAAATGAGCTATACACTAATCAAATATGCACAAAACCCATATAGGCTTATTTTTTTCCTTTACTCCAACCACAATAAAACTTTACACAATGAAAGTCTACAAGAAAAGTAAAACATTTTGTATTAGAAGGTTCATTGAAAATGAATTTGAATATGCAAATGAGCAATTTACTAATCGAATATGCCCAAAATACACCCTAATGGGCTTTTTTCCCCCTTTACTCCTAAAACTCACAATTAAACCTCACAGAAAAATCACAGTGAAAGTATACATGAAAAGTAACCTTTTTGTTTTACAAGTTATCTTGTAAAACAAAAATGTATGTAGTTAGCAGAGCCGGACAGTATCGGAATACATTTACTTTACAGTACTTAAGTACAATTTTGAGGGATCTGTACTTTACTTGAGGATCATTTTTGCGGAGTACTCTTGACTTTACTCAAGTACAATTGAGAGGGAAATATTGTACTCTTTACTCCACTACATTTCTATCCATAACCGTGAGCACCCATTACTACTTGAAAATAAGAAAAAGAAAAAAATGAAAATAAGAAAAATCTCGGAAACCCTCAATTTGTTGTTTCCCTCTCAAACGTGATTGGATTGTGCAAGCGCCTAGCCTAGGTTTCCCCATGGTGTCTTGCCACAGCACGATTTTATTCACGCTGCTAAGCAGCCTGGACACCATGAACCAAATTTTCGCCTGAGCTAGGGAACCAATCACAGAACGGGGAGGGAGCGGCAAGACGATGACGATGTCTATGTCTATGCAACACCAAAGCAGTTTGTGCATCTCTATGGATCCATCTTGGCAGTGGACTGCGAAGTTACCTTTTGATACAGTCTTTGTGTATACATACTGTAAAACTTAAAATAATAGTCCGGGCTCTTATTTTCCCAAATCATCGGACTGCACCGGCTTGTATTTGAGACAGGCGTCTATATGAAACCGGCCTTTATAATTTAGTGTTGAGATCTTGTTAATTGAGTCTATAATCTCTAAAAATCTCCAAATGCTCCACCTGAAACTGCGGTCTTCCAACCTTTTACTATCGTGTCAATTGATTTGATAATGCACGAGGGAGAGAGAGCAAGACAGCGCTCGTGTTGTTTGAAGACATGAGAGTCCGCGCATGTGTCCGGTGCGCTTTCTCTGCTCCTTATGTGCCCTATTAAGTGCAGCAGTTTCTATTCTACATCCCTCACCCATCAAAATAGTCTTTGGCAGGACAAAAATTTGCTTTGGCAGACGCCAAAAAAGCGGACGATCTGACAGTTTTAGAAGATTAACAACCCGAAACTAAAAAACAGACCTGGCCTCTATTTGAGACCGGCTTTTATTTACCCAAACCTGCAGCCACACCAGGCGTGTAAAAGAGAAAGACTATTTGGGACTTGCTATTATTTGAAGTTTTACTTTAAATCTCCTTAATCTCTGACCCATCGTCTTTTTCCTTGTCTAATTTTCTGCCGTTCTATATACGTCATCTGGTATCATTGACCCGATTGGCTATGAGTTACGTACAGACGCATTTGATAGACATTCGTAGCACTCAATAATATGGCTCCGGGCATTCATAAACCACCCCTCAAACACGAGATAATGAACATGTGGTTTCTAGACAATGTTTCATTCTCAATGAGACGTTGTCTGATATCAGTAATCACCTTCAGCTTTCCGCCAAAGTCAACTCCATGGTCAGATTTAGATAAGAGACCAAACCATGGACGAAACAATGGATGGAGACGCAGCTGGCCCCATCCCGGGAATGTGCTGACCCGTGGGCCCACCTATATTCTGAATAGTGACTGAAAAGTGACCCCGAACTCATCTCCAGTGGAACCTCAAACTCTCCCTCCAACGTCAACATCTGCAAAGTTACAGTCTTCGGGTCTTTTACCAAATGATGGTGTGGAAAGGGGGAAGTGAACGTATGGACCCAAAAGACGGGGGGTGGCATGTTTTGTATGGGGGAGTTTTGCCAATAATGACCGATCAGCCTGTGGCACCACCAGAAATACTAGATGTAGTCCACTGTAGTTGCAAGAAAGACTGTGGCACAAAGAGAAGAACATGCAAAAAACATGGACTCCCTTGCACTGCCATTTGCAGAGAATGTTGTGGTACTAGCTGCATGCACAAACTCACAGTTGCCTTATCTATCAGATGAATATGACCCAGAGGGGAAGAACTAAGCAAAGAACAAACCGGGAACTGATTTGGGGATGCCAGAACCAAGAGCCACAGAGAAGAGGTCGAGGATAAAATAAAATAAGAGAAAACATAAAATAAAAAACACCCAACCCTCCCCTGAGGCTTGTGTCCAAGACTATACCAGCGGGGGTTATACCCCTGGCAGGTCCTACCAACCAAGCCAGGCAGTTTTCAGGTTAGAGGCCAGTCTAAAAGCAGCATTGCCATCACCCATTGGCAGTAGAATAATTGGATGAAGATTGGGTCGATTTGTCATACATATGAAGGGTGTTTCTGCCTATGCAAATTATGACATATTCAATAAGTGTAGAGCTCATGTGCATATTCAAATTAATTTCAAAAGAAACTTGTAATACAAAAAAAGTTACTTTTCCTGTATACTTTTACTTTGTAAAGTTTTATTGTGGTAGGAATAAAGGAAAAAATTAAGCCTATATGGGTGTATTTTGGGCATATTCGATTAGTGTATAGCTCATTTGCATAATAAAATTCATTTTCAAAGAAACTTGTAATACAAAATGTGTTACTTTTCATGGATACTTTCATTGTATAAAGTTTTATTTTGATAGGAGTAAAGGAAAAAAATAGCCCCATTGGGGTGTATTGTTGTCTGGCCTTACTGGCACACATCTCGGATTGATGCGAATTAAACATATTTCCTCAACTAGGATTTCTTAGGACTTTTAGTATGTTGTTCTGGACACCTCATAGAAATGATCTATGCTGAAAAAAATTCTTTTACAATTAGTCTGTCGTAAAACGCTACTTTGCCTGGACTAAACCCCTGGACTTCTTTTACACCTCTGGGTAAAAGATACTAAATATAAACTCAGGAAAGAAGTGCCAAAGCAAATTTAACCATATGTCCCCCCAGTAGTGTTTGAGAACTTGCAAGTAAGCTGTTATCATCTTATTCCAGGACCGGTTTCAGGTCTACATGTTGAAAGTACTGTAGATGATGTACATAGCCAGTAGTTAATATAAAATTAGCATGCAAACCTAGGATAAGGTGTTCCATATTTACCATAAAAATCTTCAGTAGGTTTAGGAGGTCCTGAAGTGGTAGGAAATTGACAAGAAATTAGGAGAAAAATAAGATATATAGAGAGCAATAAAGGAAGTGAAACCGAAACAGAAAAAGAGAGACTCACCGGCTCCCGGGTGTAATAATTCCATGGTGGAACAAGTTGGTGTTGCTAACTCCAAGGCCTCTTCATTTGGATCTGTAAACAAACAAAAGTAAGACACGAAGACTCAAAAACCAAAGACTGATTTGATGAAATACAATTTGACACAGAGTGAAAAAACAGCCAGTATTTAGGGAACACAAAGAAAAACACCATCCACTAAGGCCTGTTTATACGAAGGGTTTGTGGTTTCCCTGCGGTTTGGCCTCTCATTTACATGAAAACCCAGGGTGCTTCTCAATATCCCTCCTCATCTCCTCGCTCCTCCGTCCTCCCTCCTATGACCCGGAAACCAATCGAGCTAAGCCATCTTGAAGGACATCTCAATTCTCTAATTGCACTGTGAGGAGTCGAGGATCGAGGAGATAGGAGGCTTCCTGAGGAGTCATATAAGCGAGGATACACAGGTGCAACTGTTATAATGACTAAACGTGACACACGTGTCAATTCTCCTCCCCCTTCACATCGGTCACAATCATTTTAATATATACTTTACCTTTGCAGTTTATATAAACCACACATATCAGATATTTCAACAGTATAGCCTATCTTTATTATTATTTATTATGAATTTATTAAATAACCAAACTTCAACAACATAAGGGCAGATCCTTTTAGCGCTGCTGATTACACTGTGGAGTGACGCCCGAGTGATCAAGTATTCCAATGTAGATAAAAAATGTTTTATTTGATTCCTCTGTCCTCCTTTCCTTTCCTCACTTCCTTCCCTCTCATCCAACCGGGGGTGGAGCTGAGACGCAAGGAAAGGAAGCAAGGAAAGGAAACGAGGATGCACAAACAAGAAATGAGAAGCACCCCCAGTTTTTTTATCACAGAAAACAATTATTTCTAAAAACTCCGGCCAAAGTGGAGATTTCTGAAAACACTGGTTATGTGTTGTGTCAACTGGGAGAAACAGGGTTTTAGGTTCTCTCTTGTCGATTCTGAAAAATTTGCATGGCTTTATATGAAGATATTTTTGTTGCAAAACATCTCAATGACTTCAAATTTTTTGATGCAGGTGTGTAAATGTGTTCCCTTTCGAGGGAACTTTTGCACCGTCGGAAATCGACACATTGGGGAACGCCTTCAGCCTAATGCGTCTGAAGCCTATATGGAACTAGTCCAATTTTGATTGGTGTTGTGTCATGACGTCAGCCGTGACGTCACATGTGACGTTGAGCGGAAGCTATAAAGGGACACTGGAACAAAGCAGCGTCAGCTTCTGCTCTTCAGCAAGCATTATATGTGAAACTGTGTGTCTTATTTGGTGTTGTTTGTTTGGTAAAAACAAGGTATTAAAGAGATGGAGAATAAAGAGAAGCAGTTGAGGCAGTGTGCGTCCCCTTGGCTATGCTATTTGAGCGAGGGTGACACACACATGCTCTGTGTTGTTTGTCTCGGGGTGGAGCATCCATATATTCATCAATAATGAGGTTGAAAGAGAAGGGCTAAGGGACGATGCCTCAGGTTGAAGAGGCTTTTGCATCACATCTCTTGCCCGATGCTGCATCGTCCCTAAGGGCTCCGGTGCTTCCCTCCAAGCCCTGCCGTACCACCTCGGCATTGGTTGGGAAGGCATATATGGTGGCGAGTCAGGCTGGTGCATGCCTGCACACAATGGGGCTTCTGCATGCATACCAGGCTGACCTCGTCAAAGAGGTGGATGACAGAGGGGAGGTCGCATTCGACGATATTCGAGAAATGCGTTGAGCGGTCAACTTGTCTCTCTGTGCTACCAAAGAGACGGCCCGCGCCATTGGCTTCTCTATGGCAGCCATGGAGAGACACCTGTGGCTGAATCTGTTGGGCATTGGGGATAAGGACAGGGCCTTCCTCCTCGATGCCCCGATTTTGTCATCAGGCCTCTTCGGTGACGCAATGAATACTATCGTCGAGAGGGGTAGTCTGCTGTCCCATGAGGCTGCTGCCAGCTCCTCACACCTGCAGCGGCAGAAGGAGAGTGTTGCTTCTTGCGCTCCCCAAGAAAAGCCTGGAGTCAGGGGCAGCACACTCAGACGAAGTCCTCCAAATCAAAGGCAGATCTGAGGATGGTTATGGAAGGCCAATACACCAGGAGTATTTGAAGAAACCATCATCTCTCATGGCACATCAATTGCTTGGAGATGATGGCAGTATTTCTGGCCCTTGGCATTTCCTTTCAAAACCTCAGAGGCCATCATGTTCTGGTGCGAACAGAGAATATGTCAGTGGTAGCTTACATAAATCGACAGGGGGGGCTGAGATTGGGCCCCCTGTGCATATTGGCGCATGAGGTTCTCTTGTGGTTCCAGGGAAAACTTCTTTCTCTTAGGGCCATATTTATCCCTGGGGACAGCAATGTGGGAGCAGACATCCGGTCGAGGCAGGGGCTGAGGCCAGATACTTCTCCCAGAAACGGTGGAGTTAATATGGAGGGAGTTTGGTCAGTCGAATGTGGATCTGTTTGCCTCTCAAGAGAACACCCATTGTCCGCTCTGGTACTCCGTCATGCATCTAGCCCCTCTGCCATGTAGCCTCTGCCATGTCTGTACGCATTTCCCCCGATCGCTCTGCTCCCAGGGGTTCTAGAGAGGGTCCAGCGGTATGGGATCAGCTTACACCTAGTAGCCCTGTACTGGCCGGCCCGAGTGTGGTTTTCAGACATTATGGTTCTTCTAGCAGGCCCTCCATGGCAGGTTCCAATCAAGAGGGACCCTCTTTCTCAGGCTTTCCACCCTTGTCCACCCGGAGTTAATGGAAACTGTGGGTTTGGCCCCTGAGGGGGACCAACTCGTAAATGCTGGTCTCTCAACTGAGGTTGTCAAAACCATTTTAAACTCTAGAGCCCCCTCCACGAGAATAATGTATGTATTAAAATGGAATATTTTCAATTTATGGTGCAGAAAACTTCAGGTCGACCCAGTTAACTGCCCAGTGGCTTCAGTGCTGGAGTTCCTCCAGAGTCGATTCTCTGACAGGCTCTCCCCGTCCAAGCTTAAAGTCTATGTGGTGGCCATAGCGTCATTCGACACGCCATTAGGGATGGGCACCTTGGGGGACACCCACTTATTGTACGTTTCCTTCGTGGAGTTAGGAGGATGAGGCCTGTCATCCAGTCCAGGGTCCCCACGTGGGACCTGGCAGTGGTTCTTGAGGGGCTATCCCTGGCTCCCTTCGAACCTTTGGATGAGGTGACTGACAAGTTCATGTCTTTCAAGGTAGCATTCCTGCTCGCCATCACGTCCCTAAAAAGATTAGGGGACCTGCAGGCTTTATCTCTCGCTGCTTCTTGCCTTAAATTCGCTCCCGGTAAAGTAAAGGCGATTCTCCACCCTAGACCTGGTAAAGTGCCCGTCAAATGTGGAGCAGTCTATAAAATTTTCCAGGCCTTTCATCCTCCGCCGCATGTGTCGGATGAGCAAGCTAAGCTAAATTGATTGTGCCCTATCCGACCCCTCTAAGTTTATGTGCAAAGAACCTCAGGCTGGAGGAGATCGGACCAGCTACTTGTGTGATTTGGGACTCCAAAAAGGGGTTTACTTGTTTCAAAACAAACTATAAGCAGATGGACAGTGGATACAATCTCTTCAGCTTATGAGGTGCATGATTTACCTTCACCTCTGGTGTTAAGATCCCACTCTACTAGAGGAGTGGCTTCCTCTAAGGCTCTTTGTTGGCAGGAGTTTCCCTTCAAGAGGTCTGTGATGCCACAGGATGGGCCTCCCCTAACACTTTTATAAAGTACTACAGTCTGGATCTACCCTCTACACCGGGTTTTGCCATCGAGTGTGCCAGTTTGCTTTGGCGTACTTCTCAGTGTGGCGCAGTGGACATTTCGTTCCCCAATGTGTTGATTTGACACAGTGAGAGTTCCCTCGAAAGGGAACATCTCGGGTTATGACTGTAACCCTCTACGTCCCTCAGCCACACTATTCGCTCTCCTCAGAACGACTTGCTTCGATCCATCAGATGCTGCTTTGTTCCTGTGTCCCTTTATAGCTTCCGCTCACCGTCACATGTGGCGTCCTGGCTGACGTCATGACACAACACCGATCAAAATTGGACTAGTTCCATACAGGCTTCAGATGCATCACGCTGAAGGCGTTCCCCAATGTGTCAATTTCCAACACAGCGTTTCGTTCCCTGAGGGTTACAGTCGTAACACGAGACCTTTTTCACCATATTCACTGCAGAAACCATAGTAAAAATGTGACCGTACGAGGTTCTTAATTAGTGATGTGTAGAATAGGATTTGTGCACCCGCAACGAAGAATTTGAAAAGGTGTAACTGTTGTGTTGTGTTTGTGAAAGATAAAAAAGTCTACAAGTTTGCAACTCTTAAACCATTTCTCTCTGTGACTTCAGATTTACTGTTACACATGTGTGGCTATTCTCTACAACACAAATTCCACTCTCACAGGCGTTCAGTAGTTTTGCACCAAAAATGGTAAATGGACTTCATTTATATAGCGCTTTTATAGACCTAATGGCCACCAAAGCGCTTTACATTTTTGCCTCACATTCACCTACTCACACACTCATTCATACACTGAAGGCGGTGTCAGCCATACAAGACGCCATCCAGCTCATCGGGGGCAGCTAGCATCGGGAACAACCTACATGAACCACTGAGCCACTGCCAAAATATCTTCATAGGTTTGGCATAGTTATGAAGCCGGTGTTGGTATTTTATGCGGGTGTGTGCACAATATTATAATTGGGTGGGTGGGGGGTTAATTTGTTTCTCTAAAAACCTGGTGTACAAGAAAAAAAAAACCTGTTGGACAAGATTTGCTCAAAGCTGTTGATTCACTTGCCCTCATTTATCAAAAGTGCGTACACCATAACTCCCAAAACCACAGTGACTTTGAGATTTATCAGTAGGAACTTTGGTGTAGGCTACGGCACTCTCAAATCCTACACCAAAATATAACAGTTCCCCAACAAATTGTAAATTAACTCAATGAATGTAAAAAACCTTTCGGCACCACATTAATAATGAAAGAAAAGGAAAACAAAATATTCAGAAAATGTAAATCTCTTATCAGATCAATTAATTACTTTCAGTTCAAAGATTTTAGTTTTAGTTTTACCTCAATCCTTAAGTCAACAGAGTGACAAAATCCGCCAGGAGAAATGAACTGTTGAAACGATGCAAATCCAAAGGAAAGTGAGAAACATATTGCGCTTTTCCACTACACAGAACCAGCTCGACTCGACTCGGCTCGCCTTTGTTTGGTTTTCCACTGTGTAAAAGTTGTACCTGTACCTGCTTTCGGGTACTATTTTTTTTTATCACCTACGGCGAGGTTCTGGCGAGTTGAGGCAATACTAAAATGTGACGTGAAAACAATGCAGATTGCTGATTGGTCAGAGACAATCGTCACCATTCACTGTGTCATCACTCTTCTCTCTGTGTTCTATTTTCGTCTCTTATTTGATCTTTGTCTGTATTTTCGATCTGTGTTGCTCATAGGGGGCTGTGACGATAACCAGTTGGAGTGCCCCAGAGAATCACCAGAGGGCACTCCACATCAGAACTGATCACTCCCACCAGAACTACATTTCCCATCATACACCTCCCTGGACTGATTACACCAGACACCATACACCTGCATTGTACTGATTGCACACACACCTGCACCTCATTTACACACACATAAAAGCCACTTCCATACACAGACTCTTTGCGAAGTATTGCATTGCCTCTTGTTTCGATCCTGGTTTGTTTCCTGACTTCTGCCTGTTTGCTGCCTGCCCTGAACTTTTGCCTGTGACCTGACTACTCTCTGTGCTGATTCTCTGAAAACCCTGTTTTGCTGTTGCCTGACCCTTGCCTGTTTGACGTTCCTTCATTAAAGCTGCAAATGAATCCCCTTGAGTCTTCCCAGTTTGTAACAGAATACTTCGCCACTTTAGATCCAGCAGCCGAGAGAGAACCGAGATCCACCATGGACCCACTTATCAGTCTCTTCCGCCTCAGCCAAGGTAATCATTCTATAGAGGAATATGTTGAGGAATTTTGTGAGCTATGCCACGGGGTAGACTTGGACGATTCAGTCTTAAAGGATGCTTTCCGATATGGACTTAAGGATATGTTAAATTATCTCATGCCTGATAATACCCCTCAATGGACTTTATGTCAGTATATTGAATTCGCCCTGAGGATTAGCGGCTCATCATTTACTGTGGGCTTTGAGGATAAGGCCGAGGGGGCGTTCCTAGAGACCGTCCAGCCAGAGACCATCCAGCCAGAGACGCTTCACGTCACTTCAGCCGAGCCCGCGCTCACCGTCAGCCCTGCGGAGCCTGCGCTCACCTTCAGCCCTGTGGAGCCTGCGCTCACCGTCAGCCCTGCCGAGCCTGCGCTCACCGCCAGCCCTGACGAGCCTGCGCTCACCGTCAGCCCTGACGAGCATGCACTTCACTCAAGCCTCGCAAGTGATGAATCTCCAGTTCATGTGATTGAGTCTTCAGTTCAAGTGAAACACTGCCGCAGGAGGAGAAGGAGGGCTCGTTCGGTTCGCCAGGCTTCGGTGAGCATACCAGGACTCCTTGCCCTGCCGGCCCCTCCTCTGCGCCTCGCCCTGCCGGCCCCTCCTCTGCGCCTCGCCCTGCCGGTCCCGCCTCTGTGCCTCGCCCTGCCGGCCCCGCCTCTGCGCCTCGCCCTGCCGGCCCCGCCTCGCCCTGCCGGCCCAGCCTCTGCGCCTCGCCCTGCCGGACCCGCCTCTGCGCCTCGCCCTGCCAGCCCCGCCTCTGCGCCTCGCCTTGCCGGCCCTGCCTCTGCGCCTCGCCCTGCCTGTGCCCCTCGCCCTGCCTGTGCCCCTCAAGCTCTGTTCAAGCTGTGTCCTTCAAATCCCTGTGGATTTTCCCAAGTATTTTTTTGGGGGGGGGCAGTAGGTACCTTGTGAGGGCCATGGAGGCGATGCAGACATGGGGTTCGTCTCGTCCTGCTCCGCCGTGGCCGCCTGAAGGGTCCTCACCGCCATGGCCGCCTGAGGGGTCCTCACCGCCGTGGCCGCCCGAGTGGTCTTCAACGCCGTGGCCGCCGGAGGGGTCCTCACCGCCGTGGCCGCCTGAGGGGTCCTCACTGACGTGGCCGCCCGAGGGGTCCTCACCGCTGTGGCCGCCCGAGGGGTCCTCACCGACGTGGCCGCCCGAGGGGTCCTCACCGCCGTGGCCGCCTGAGGGGTCTTCACCGCCATGGTCTCCTGAAAGGTCTTCACCGCCATGGTCGCCTGAGGGGTCTTCACCGCCGTTGACGTCCGAGGGTCCCACAGCTCCGCCCTGGCCACGTCCACAGCCTGCTCTGCCCTGGCCATGCCCACAGTCTGCTTCGCCTTGGATGCCCGAGGGTCCGACAGCTCCGCCCTGGCCTTCACCTCGTCCAGCTCCGCCCTGGCCTTCGCCTGCACAGCCAACTCCGCCCTGGTCGTCTGCACAGCCTGCTCCGCCCAGGTCCCCTGCAGAGCCTGCTCCGCTCTGGTCGCCTGCTCAGCCTGATACGCTCTGGTCGCCTGCTCCTCGTCTGATCCACGGACCTGGCCCTCCATCCCATCCCCAGATCCGCCTCCGCTCCACCGCCCACCTGGACAGTTTTGTTTGTTTGTTTGGTTTGAGCGTCTGGAAGTCGCTCTTTGGGGTGGGGCTATGTGACAATAACCAGTTGAAGTGCCCCAGAGAATCACCAGAGGGCACTCCACATCAGAACTGATCACTCCCACCAGAACTACATTTCCCATCATACACCTCCCTGGACTGATTACACCAGACACCATACACCTGCATTGTACTGATTGCACACACACCTGCACCTCATTTACACACACATAAAAGCCACTTCCATACACAGACCCTTTGCAAAGTATTGCATTGCCTCGGCTTGTAATCTCTGAGCGCATTATCCCGGTTCTTGTTTCTCTGGTTTTGATCCTGGTTTGTTTCCTGACTTCTGCCTGTTTGCTGCCTGCCCTGAACTTTTGCCTGTGACCTGACTACTCTCTGTGCTGATTCTCTGAAAACCCTGTTTTGCTGTTGCCTGACCCTTGCCTGTTTGACGTTCCTTCATTAAAGCTGCAAATGGATCCCCTTGAGTCTTCCCAGTTTGTAACAGGGGCAGAGTTAATGCTGCGGCCTGGTTTTACTAATTGGAGGCCTAACATCTGCAGTGCTATTCCCAGTTTTCATTAGTTGAATTTTGCTGCAATAATTTATATATCAGTATATGAAAAATAAAATGTATGATTTACATATTAAAATAAACTTGTACATTGTCACAAAGTTTCATTTTATTTCCTGTCCACTCACTTACATATTTAAAATAATTATATAGATTTATATTTTGAGTTTCTTTAATTGTTTTAGAACAATTTTCTTTAATATAGACTGCAAATGTACTAATTTGTGTCTGGGTTACACCGGCTTTGTGTAAACGTGGCCCGAGAAGAGGCCAATTATACCCCTTTTCCACCTAGGCAGAGCTGGTGCTGGTTCGGAGCCAGAGTTTCAAATCGGTTCTTTGATTTTCGACCACCAAAGCACCAGCTCCGAACCAGTAAGTGTAAATGGTTCTTAAGTAGCACCAAATCATTGCTGGTCTAGAAGTAAGAACCGCTTATGTCAGTGGCTGGTGGCGGGGTTAACGTGACCAACAAGATGAATAGAAACTTGTGACCGCCATTTTTTAAATAGCAGCTAATCATGCTAATAGCAGCTCGATTGTAATCTCCATTAATGCAAGTTACGGCGAGCTGCACGGACGTGCTGGATTCGCCGTGTTTGGATACCAATGCAGGTTTGCAAAGCCATGAGCATAAAAAGTAAGGCAACAACCGCCATTGTTGATGGAAGGCTTGTTCGAGATGCATCGGAGTAGCGTGGGCTGATCGGAGCCGCGGGAGTGTTTGGAGAGTTTATGACTCCTTCTGCTTTTGAATCAAACCTTTTTCAAATGTTTTCTCGAACTGCTATCACAGTTCGAGATTCGCAGTGCCGAACCATCTCGAACAAGCCTGGTGTGTTTGTGTATGCTGTGCTAGCATTGCTGGGCAACATGTGATGTATACAGTAAGATCTGGCACTGTGATGGCTCTCTAGCCTGTGGAAAGGCAAACCGATGCTTTGAAAGCTCGTCAGTCGAACTAACGCCAGCACCTGGTTCTTGTTGTGGAAAAGGGGTATTACAGAGGCTGCAGAAATGGGGTGACAATGGCATTCTCACCTCTTGTAGGAATCATAAGCTTGCATGGAAGAGCCAGAGGTGTGATGGCATGTTGATATACGAGAGCAGACAGACACCCTGTAAAGACATACACACACAAAAGACAAGTTACAGTACACAAACAAGCTGATGGGTGGAAGACTACAGAGATTGTATTCAAATGGTACCAATTTAAGTCAGTGCAATAGACAGCAGACAGAAATACAACCATCTGTCAGAATTCCTTATTACCGAAGTATGGTTCGTTTGGACAACCCTTAAGTCTCACTCCCTTGGCACTGGTTTCAATCAAGAAGTGTCGTACCAACTCATTTGTGATGTCTCCAACTTCAAGGTAAAGAACAAAAGATAAATGAGGAGGAAGGTCTGTTCAGTGATGACTGAAATGATGACACACAGTTATTTTACCTTTCTTGTTCTGCTGCATCATTGGAGGAGGAGAGGCTACTTTCATGGCCAAACCATATGCTCCTCTGAACGAGTTACTGTCTCGAATGACAAATGCTCCTGGTTCACGATCTTTAAGAATACAAATGGCTGAAACATACAAATGAGAAAATATGTCACGAGTCAGTTATACTTCATTATAAAGGCAAAACACAGTAAACAAAAAATCTTCTGTAATGACCAAAATGGGGCTTTGAAAAGGCTGGGCATTTCTAGTCCTCGAGATCCACTTTCCTGCAGAGTTTACCTCCAATCCTGATCAATGTTTGTCATGTTCAAATGCTTTGCTGTTTGAAATCATGGAGGTTGCCAGATTCATAATTGCCTGTTTCTTGGGGAAATGTTATTTTAACACCACGAACCAGTATCTAATACATGTAAATAAATGTTGATATGTGTGACAATATTTTTTGTTTGGTTTTGTTGTAAATATCAATCAAAATGAAAAATCTCCCAAAACAATTATCAATAGGCTTAAATCTAACACTATCTGTATTTAAATAATATACTTAATTAAATGTGCCTGATGGATATAACAGTCATGCCTGTCCTGTCTCATGTAGAACATGTGGTGTTTTGTGTTCCTGCCTCGATCCCACCTTCTTTTTTATCTCATCATTAATTTTATTTGCTCCACATGCTGATCCCTCATTACCTGCCAGATTTGTCCCATTTATAAGTTCCTTAGTGTTTGCAGTCTGAGTTGGATTGTTGTCTTATATACGTCTCCTGGTTTTCTGTGACCCTCCGGTATGTTTGTTTTTGAAGATGTTTTGTTTTATATTACGTTTTTCCCCCTTGTGGGTTCTTGTATTCTTTTATGAAATAAATCACTATTCTTTTTCAATTGAGTCATCACCTTGTTTTCTTTAGTTGTCACGTAACAGAGCGATCCGACCATGGCGAGGACTCAGTGAAGGAATTCACGCCATCCACCAGCCCCCCTGTCTCGTGCCCCCACTATGAATGTGTTCTTCATTTTCAGTAGCTAAGCTCCCTTCGCCAACAAGGGGCTGATATGATGAAGTCCATGGCTTAATTCCTTAAAGCGGTAGAGGGATTAAGTTTGAATGAAGGGCCTCTTAAGAACCTTTTCTTTTATGCTTTCGACAAGCCCATGGACTGGGTGCTCAGGAAAGCGTATGATTACCTCTGAGGTGATGGTGGAGGGTCTCCCTCACTTGCAGGAGCGAGAGGACATGAAGATGGTCTCTCTTCCCAACATGACATGACTTTTGCGTAAACATACACTTTCAAGTCAAGTGGCGTGTTATCTATACGTATTTTGAGCTATCAGGTGTGTATCCGTGTGTATGCGTGTATGTCTACGCCATTAATGTCCGAGTGATTCCACGTGTATGTACACGCCGTTAAATGTCCGAGAGAAACGAAGCAAAATATAGATCTGCATCTGGGAGCGACATTTTTTTCCTAGGATGGTAGGGGAAGACTCATAAATGCTATTAACCCCAGTGACGGGTAGGTTTAGGGACAGGGTTGAGGTAGGTCATTTATTTATATATACAGTAATAACGTTTTAAAGTAATAAAGTCAATGGCGTTCATAAACACAATGAAAAGCAATTATGCGTGTTGATACCACACCAAAAATGGAAATATGAATTGGCGTGTCATACACACGCAATTTCATGAGATCAGTCTGCTCTTCCGGTGCTCCCGAAGTGGAGGAGAAGAAGGAAGACTCCCTCTGTGACGGTTCCGGTGGTCCCGAGTCCGGTGGTCCAGAGACGGAGGAAGAGGGGAAAGTCTTCCTCAGCAACTTTTCTGGTGGCTCCTAACCCAGAGACCATCCCGGAGGTGACCACCACCCTGCTCTGCTGGCCCCATTCAGGCTGCTTGCCCTGCCCGCCCCTCTCAAGCTCCTCACCCTGCCGGCGCCACTCCAGTGACCGTCATGTCTGCCGATCCAGAAACTGTTCACGTCACGTCTGCCGATCTAGAGATGTTCAAGTCACGTTTGCCTATCCAGAGACTGTTCATGTCACTTCTGCCGATCCTGTCTATTGCTGTTCCTGAGCCGGAGTCTGTTGCAGTTCTTCCACCATGGCCACCCGAGGTGACGTCTCCACCCTGGCCGCCTGCACGACCTGCTTCTCCCTGGCCTACCGAGGGAAGGCTTCCGCCCTGACCGCCCGAGGGAAAGGCTCCACCCT
Organism: Cyprinella venusta; assembly: GCA_038021265.1. Taxonomy (NCBI): domain Eukaryota; kingdom Metazoa; phylum Chordata; class Actinopteri; order Cypriniformes; family Leuciscidae; genus Cyprinella; species Cyprinella venusta. The sequence continues at coordinate 13,077,772 of CM075868.1, forward strand.
GGCCACCCAAGGGAAGTCTTCGCCCTGGCCGCCAGATAGACTAATATTTCCACCCTGGCCTCCCGAAATGTCCATTTCCCCTGCCCCACCCTGCTCTGTCCTTCCTGTTCCACCTTGTTTTTTTCCTCCCACCCCACGCTGAGCTGTCCCTTCCTCCCCTCCCTGGGCTGTCCCTCCTGCTCCTCCCTGGGCTGTCTTTCATGTCCCTAGTGGAGCGTCTGGTAGTCGCTGTTTTGTGTTTCTGTCTTTGTCTCGATCCCACCTTCCTTGTTATCTCATGATTGTTTTTATTTGCCCTGCGTTCAAAACGCAGCAGTTCATACCAGAACCAGAAAGTATGACCATGTTAGCCCGGTTCTGTCAACCCTGCACTGGCTGCCTATTAAACGTAGTATAAATTTTAAAAGACTGCTGGTGGTAGATCCTTTTCCAATTTAGCACCAAAACTTTCTCCGGGAAGCAGACACGCTCTGTCAGTTCAAATTTAGACTAAAAAACATCTATTTGGCCTAGCATACACATAACACACTATAGACTTCCTAAATTCAAGCCATCGGTACTGATCCTCAACATCTTGTCTCCAAACCGGAGTGATTACTTCGACTTACAAACAGATGCTCTTATCACTTTCACACATAAGTTTAAAAACTGACCCCCCAGCATGAGTTTTTCAAGACGACCGTTATTTAGAACTTGCCACATTAATGTTTCCATGGTGATGCGTCATGGCTTGTCACGTGACACAGCACAACCACAACACAGCACTGAATGAGGATTTGCTTTTATGTCATTTTTCCTTTTTTGTTAAAAATATTCACAAATGTATTAGCTATATCATGAAACACTGATATTCCGATTGTCAAATATGTGCAAGTGGATGGGTTTTGTTGTTTAAACATCTTAATAACGATTGCGTTAGTTGAGCTGCACAATAGCCGGCTCCATTTTAGTTTGTTTTTACAGTGCAGACAATCCGATCTGTTGGATTTACAATGTCAATTCCTCCACTTCTCACGAAATACATGAAAGTGAGAGAGGCTGGTGAACAGAAAGAAGAATAGGGTCAAATGTTAAGCTACTTACACAGTGTGTATCTGATATGAATAAAACGTGTCGTCTTATTATAATTGAAAGGATTATTATTGCGGCTTCCATAGACATCAATGTGTATTTTACAAACTCAAAATCATTTTTTTGTGTGTATTTAAATGTCTGAAACCTGAAAAAAATATTATGTGGTTGAAAACACTCAATAGTTGTGATATATGACAGCACTGAGTGCGTCCGTCTCTGGCTCAGCGCCAACCAACGCAAGAGAGCAAGTTTGAATTTAGCAGTTGATGGCGTGATGCATTGACCGTTCTAATCACACCGGTGTGATCGTACGCTCCAGGGAACAGCCAAGACTGACCACACCAGTGTGATCGTATGCGTGAAAGGGTTAATATTTCGATCCAATTTGTTTTGTAATCACTGTTCCTTCATTAGCCAGAGGAGAACTGGCCCCCGACTGAGCCTGGGTTCTCACAAGGTTTTTTCTCTATTCAGTCACCTGATATTTCACCGGAGTTTTGGTTCCTTGCCACTGTTGCCTTGGCTTTTGGCTTACTTAGTTGGGGACATTAAATATTCAAAAATATTATTGATCTGTATTGTATTATTTTCATGTTACTGTATCACTGTGAAGCTGCTTTGATACAATCTGTATTGTAAAAAGTGCTACATAAATAAAGGTGACTTGACTTGACCCATCTTATGATCCCTCAGTTCCTTGGTGTTTGCAGTCTGTGTCTGATCATTGTATTGTATACATCTCCTGTTTTCCTGTGACTCTCCGGTATGTTTGTTTTTTTTATTGTTGTTTTGTTTTATACTATATTTCCCCCCCTTATGGGTTCATGTTATTCTTTTGCAATTGAGTCCTCACCTAGTTTTCTTTAGTTGTCACATAACAATAACGACCATGAAAAGCACAAAATAAAGATATACCAGTCACAGCAGAAAATTTGAATATTTACAAAATTTCCAATAGAATGTGAAGGCAGAATAAGCTTTGCAGGGAAATGGATCTTGAGAACCAGAGTGGCCCAACCCTGTGTGTTTTTATGGTCGCTCCTGTGACAGAAGGGTTTGGCTCCACTCTACACGGATTCAGGGAAAATAGTATGTGAAATCTGATATTAAATCTCTCACCTTGTTCCCTGGAGATTTCTGGTTTGTACCAATATTTGGATGTATCTTGAACAAATTTGATATTCAATCTAATATCTGGAGGTCCATCGGCTGAAAAGAATAAATGGTTTGCTGAATAGTTTATGAAATAAGTACACATCTGTTTCTTTTAGTGATTTAATTTATATGGTTACTAACTGTATTTATTATCTTACCATATATTGAGGTGATTTCAGGCCCTTGTGACAATTGTGTGGGAGTTGAAGCTTTCCTAGTTTCTGCTGGAAAACTTTCAGAATGTCCTGCAATGGATCCCTCTTTTATATCCAGGGGCAAGAACAGTGAGGGGCTACAGGATTGCTCTTGGGCAAATGTGGGGGTAGCAGGTCCAGGCTGAAGCATAGAAGTGGTGCTTTGCCTGGACTGTGCCCCATGTCTCTCATCTGGAGTGGCCTGGCCCCTAGATGGAGCTTTGTGAACTGGGCTAGAGGCAACTGCAGGTGAGGGGTGACGGTCTAGCACAGGACTTGGTGGGATGAATTTGCCACTGCGACCCAAAAGAGGACTGTTGGGAGTGGTTGGTTCACTGCTGCCACTGGATGTTGGTATACGTCGCCCCAAAGCAGGGCTGCTCTGACCACCAAGCCTACGTTGAAGGGCAGGGCTTGGCGGTGTATTGGTGGCCACCGTACGGTGGAGTGTGTTGGGGCTTCCTGGGACATGATGAACACCCATGATGTTAACAGTGGCCTCATCAGGGTTAAGGTAAGTAAAGGTGTCTTGAAAAAGAGGAGCCCGGATGGGCTCAGATGGAAATGATGGAAAGGCAGGCTGACTGCCAAAACTGTTTGGAAACAAAAGAGATACAAGAGAAAGTGTGAGTACATAAAGAAAACAGATATATTTCACTGAAACAAATGAGTACACATCTTTCTGTAGTGTAGTTCTTGAGGAAATATGTAATTAGAGATGCATTTTAGCACCATGTTCAGTGTAAAAAAGACAAATTTGCTCACATCTCAGGCAGTCATGTTAACGTTGTGATTAGTAATTAATGGTACCCATTTTCCCTGCAGTGCTTTTTATGACAGACCATTATTCTGATGTTTTACCATATTTTGGATTTGAAAAAGGGATGGTGGTCAGATAACAACACTTACCCATCAGAACAAGATTTGCCAATTGGCTGAGGTGGGTTGAAAGTGTGTGCAGGAGGAACTGGTCTTTCAAAAGCAGAGGAGTATGGATGCTGCAATGGAGAAATCAATCCTCCTCCTCGGACTCCTGTTCCCATGAAACCATGTGGCTCTAGAAGAAAAACAAAAACATAAACAAGACACATCACTTGGGAATACGAAAACAATATATATATATATATATATATATATATATATATATATATATATCCGTGAATAACTTTTACTGCCACTGTCTCAACATTCTATGATACAGATTCCCTTTATTTCAGACTCAGGAAAACAAGGTCCATAAAAACATACAAAAAAAAAAAAAAAAAAAAAAAAAAAAAGACAGACAAGAAAAATAAAAACAGAGGATTACTATATTCCATATAGACAATTTCTCCAGTGCCTCCAAAGCAGTGAACTGTACCTAGTACTGCTCTGGTCAGTCCATATAAAAGCCATTATAATTTCGTTTTGCGAGTCCATAAGTCTCATCATAAATTTATAAATAGCATTTCTTATAACAGCATTTAGTGTGATCACATCATTCTGCACACACAACTGGCTTGCACTGGTCCAGCGAGGTGCTTTCAGAAGAATCCTTAGAGCATCGTTATATGCTACTTGTAACTTGTGAAAACCAGCTTTAGCATAGCAACACCACAGGTGAGAAGTATAGAGTGGTGTGCAGTAGGCTTTAAACAATGCTATTTTTACAATTTCTGTACACATTCCAAATTTCCGTACCAACATATTTGCCTGTGCATACAATTTACAGTACTGCCTCTGGATGTCATCATTATCAGAGAGGTCACTCCTTACAATGTGACCAAGGTACTTCACTTTCTCCACAACTGCCATATCCCTTCCTGACAAGTGGAACGTGGGAAATACAGCATTACGCTGCTCTCCAGTCCTCACAATCATCACAACAGACTTTTTCGGATTAAACTTGATGTCGAATTGTTCACCATATTCAGTACACACATCAAGCAATTGCTGGAGGCCTGCAGAACATGGTGACATAATGACCAAGTCATCAGCATAAAGTAAATGATTTAATAGCCTATCCCCTATCATACAGCCGGTCTTACAGTTTTTCAAAGTTCGGGAGAGATCATCCATGTAGAGATTAAAAAGCATAGGTGACAGAATCCCACCCTGCCTCACCCCATTACTCACAGAGAAAGGTCTCGATAACACACTACCCCATCTAACCTGCATTGTTTGATGAGTGTACCAAAAACCTAATATCCGAATTAGGTAGGGAGGAACCCCTCGCTGTTGCAATTTTTCAAACAGTTTGCCATGGTTGATGCGATCAAACGCTTTGGAGGCATCCAAGAAGCACAGAAACACAGAGGAGTTCTGCCCTCTGTACTTCCTCACAGCCTCTTTCATGGCGTAGATGCACATATCAGTGCCATGTTGACTTTTGAAACCAAACTGCTCGTCAGTGGTAACAACATATTTCTGAAATTTATCCAGGAGCACCATTTCAAATACAAATTTAGGCAGTATGTGATTAAAGCTCTAGGATGAGTTCAAAACAGTTGGTTCTCTTATGAGAGGATCTCTCGTATTACGTAAGTTAGCTTACGCTACAGGAAAGATTAATCTTTTCGAGATATTTTAGCCAAAAAATTATCCTTAATTTTGAATTCATTGTAAACGCAGTGCAGCAGCTAGCAGATCTAGAGAAGGCCGTCTAGCGTGCTCATCGGCTGCCCTGCAGCAACTGCAGCACTGAGCCTGGTGTGACATCACGTCCAATGAAGTCCGCCAAAATGGGCGTGGCTTAGCGTATATAAGTGGGACTCGGAGACTGTCTCCCTGATTTTCATCTCTTCAGCAAGGCTTTCCACATCGCTGGACTCCGAGAGTAGCCACCACCGTCTGAGTAGCGAACAGCCAGCATAGGTCAGCGCCTGAAGAGGCCGGCCGTCTTCCTTCAAGCCATCCGTGCGAGCTACGCAATCCGGCAACGTATCCTTTTCCTCTCAGAGCTCTATCTCCTGTGTGTTTGCCCAACTGCGAGCTTTCCCTTTGCGCTACTAAGTCTGCAGCTCAGGCCTTGGGATGGTGCATGGCCGCGTTAACCGTCACAGAGAGCCACCTCTGGTTGACGCTTGCTCACATGAGGGAGTCTGAGCACGGCCACGTTTCTCAACGCGCCGCTCTCCCCCTCGGGTCTCTTCCGCCCAGTGGTGAACAGGATTAACATTAACAGTGTGAATGTGGTGAGAATGCAAAGCAGGAAGGTAGTGACAGAAATCAGCACTGCAGATAGACGAGAGGTGTGGGCCAGAGTGGTATTTCTGATCTAATGTTTAATAAACCAAGCAATACATTACTATAAAAATTGGAAAATATATTACTTGTAAATAAAATTTTCAGCAATCCAACACATTAAAGAAAAGTTTACAGTGTACTACAGGAACTCACCTGAGCTGCATTGTTGTACCAGAGCTTCTGCAGGGTTCTGGGCCTTCAGGCCTGTGGCTGGCAGAGTGGCCTGCCCAGAATTGCCTATTTAAACAAAAGGGGATAAAGGCAAGAAAACAAGACTTTGATTGTCAGGTTTAAGCTCTCCGTCTCAAAAATGTTATAGATATACAATCACCTAAAGGATTATTATGAATTCCTGTTCAATTTCTCATTAATGCAATTATCTAATCAACCAATCAAATGCCAGTTGCTTCAATGCATTGAGTGGTGTTATCCTGGTCAAGACAATCTCCTGAACTCCAAACTGAATGTCAGAAAGGGAAAGACATATGATTTAAGCAATTTTGAGCGTGGCATGGTTGTTGGTGTCAGACAGGCCAGTCTGAATATTTCACAATCTGCTCAGTTACTGGGATTTTCACGAACAACCATTTCTAGGGTTTACAAAGAAAGGTGTGAAAAGGGAAAAACATGCAGTATGCAGCAGTTCTGTGGGCGAAAAAGCCTTGTTGATGCTTGAGGTCAGAGGAGAATGGGCCGACTGATTCAAGCTGATAGAAGAGCAACGCTGACTGAAATAACCACTCGTTATAACCGAGGTGTGCAGCAAAGCATTTGTGAAGCCACAACACACACAACCTTGAGGCGGATGGGCTACAACAGCAGAAGACCCCATGGGATACCACTCATTTCCACTACAAATAGGAAAAAGAGGCTACAATTTTGCAAGAGCTCACTAAAATTGGACAGTTGAAGACTGGAAAAATGTTGCCTGGTCTAATGAGTCTCAATTTCTGTTAAGACATTCAGATGGTAGAGTCAGAATTTAGTGTAAACAGAATGAGAACATGGATCCATCATGCCTTGTTACCACTGTGCAGGCTGGTAGTGGTGGTGTGGTGGTGTAATGGTGTGGGTGATGTTTTCTTGGGACACTTCAGGCCCCTTAGTGCCAATTGGGCACATGTTTAAATGCCATGGCCTAGCTCAGCATTGTATCTGACCATGTCCATCCCTTTATGACCACCATGTACCCATCTTCTGATAGCTACTTCCAGCAGGATAATGCACCATGTCACAAAGCTCGAATGATTTTACATTGGTTTCTTGAACATGACAATGAGTTCATTGAACTAAAATGGCCCCACAGTCACCAGATCTCAACCCAATAGAGCATCTTTGGGATGGAACGGGAGCTTCGTGCCCTGGATGTGCATCCTACAAATCTCCATCAACTGAAAGATGCTATCCAATCAATATGGGCCAACATTTCTAAAGAATGCTTTCAGAACCTTGTTGAATCAATGCCACATAGAATTAAGGCAGTTCTGAAGGTGAAAGGGTTAAACACAGTATTAGTGGTGTTCCTAATTATCCTTTAGGTGAGTGTATATCAATGTCAATAATTTAAGGAGGTGCCCTTGATGCATGCAAATGACCAAACTCAGAAGCCACAAGCAAGGCATGAGTCAAGTAGAGAAATATACAAGTGTTGAAAGTGGAAAATATAAGTCACTTTAAGTTTTATAGTAGCCTTGCCTTAAATCATTACAGTTTTTCTCAGTCGCTTTGGTGCATTTCTCACATCACTATTTACATTTGCACAACAGTTAGTTCAACCTCCACAACATTTAATCATTTGTGCACATCATAGTAGTTTCATAGTAGCAGTTTCTCATTCCTTCCAACAAATTGCAAATGCTTTTGGACATGCATCAATTGCTTTCATACAACTCTCTGCTGTTTTATAACATTATCATTTGCTTATGTCATATCAGTCCAAATTAACTATACTTGTGAATGCTGAATAGTCATTTCATATAAAACTAATAGTACTCATTTCATTGCTTGAGTCATCAAATACAAAAATGTTGAACTAGTTGTCAAAATCCGTCAAGCAAATTTTACATTTTTTTTTTTAATCTTTTAAAAACCTTTTTTTTTTATCCTAATTTGAACAATTTCTCACTGGTGAACCTTAGCTTTCACTGATGACAAGAGATGTGCATGAATGATTTACAGTATATGTATGTTGTATGTTCAGTTCCAATATGTACTGATATTGTTTACAGTTGTGCACTGATCTACCCAAAGGGAGTTTATGTTTGTTGTAAATAAGGGTGTATTTTTTCTTTTGCACAATGCTCTGAACAAATTAGAATTGCAAAGACCATGCAGTAAAAAATGTGAATACATACATATTCAGTGTCTTGTACTCAATTACTGTACTTCAGTAAATACAGTAATGTGAAACTTTACTGTAGTTTTCAAATGGCTGTGCAAATAGTTTATAGGACTGTCTTGAGCATTTTCAGGTAGTGTCACCAAGATCTGAATTATTTTGGCATTGTCAAACACTTACACAGTAAACTGTCATAATGAAAACATGACAAAGCCATTTGACTATCTTGTTCATAAACACTGGTGTTAGGACTTTTCATCTTGACGACACTGACACTTTCAATGACATGAATACTTGCTTTTGAGGAATGAGTTATCCATTTTGAGCAAGTGACACACTTTTGCATGTTATCAACTAAGTTTTGCAGTTTGTACTAATTGTTTTGAGAACTGCATTAACTGTTTTGCAAATGTAAATAGTGATGTGAGAAATGCACCAAAGCGACAGAGAAAAACTGTAACTTTGCATGAAGGAGCTAAACTACTCAATATACATACAATATACATACAGAAAGTATAGATAATTTCAGAGGTACTGACAACAAAAAATTCAGTTACTATGTACTGATTCACAGTATCCAACCTCGCATTAGGCATGGACCGCTTTTCACATCTTTAAACATGCTGACAGACAGACAGACAGACAGACAGACAGACAGACAGACAGACAGACAGACAGACAGACAGATAGATAGATAGATAGGGCAGGGTAAAAGGCATTTGGCCTAACCTTGCCACAGAACAGTTTTTGACATGCAGCATCCCTTGTCACAGCAGATTCAGCAATTCTTTGTAAGTTCAGCATTCAATGCAAATTCTTTCCAAGAATATTCACATCATTTGAAAGCCATAACTTCCATATGTGCTTAGTCCATCCAAAACATTTTTCAACAGAGGAATTAATATTATGATGGAATGGAAGTATTCAATGTTCAAGTGGTATACAATTAATAAAAATATCACGATAGTAAAAAAAGCAATTGTTATATACAAGACATCATCTTCACATTTACCTTTACTTTTCGTCACCTGAAGTCATGACAGAACTTTAACTGTCCATAATATATATATATATATATATATATATATATATATATATATATATATATACTTTTTGTTTATTGCTTGATATGAATCATGATTTCTGCAGGAAGGCTAAAATTACATGTTAAAGAGAATGTGGTAAGGTTTTTGGCAGCGCAGGAATGGTGGGGGTCAGGACAGGACGTATGTCTCACCACTAATATTGCAGGAAGGACTAAAAGGAACTGATTCCATTTCCTCAAAGGCATCCTTGAAACTATGCACTGGCTTCTGAAAGGGAAACAAATTTACAAATTTAATACAACTGAGAGAAGTAAAACAAATGTACAACTTATTTAAAACAATACAATGTTAAATAAAATAAATTATATACCTCCTTGGGTTGTCCACCTAGGTTCATTGCAATTGTGTTGGAAAACTCTGGAGATACATGTTTCAATGGAGAACACACCCCGAGGGCTGAACTTTCATTTTGGCTACTGAGGTACTGGCTCTCACTGGTGGTTCGTCGGCGTATAGTTGGCATTGCTTCATCTGGGGTTACTGTACGTGAATGGGATCCTAAAGAACATGGAATAGTGTTCTAAGTCCGTTAAACAAATCCAGATCCAGGCCATATATATTCCTTACTTTACTGTGTTTTGCTAAATTTCAATTAAATGTGTATTTTGTTTCTAATATCACAAATTACAGCCATTTTTCTAAGGTAGACCAGGCCCTACATTATTCAGTGGCCTCTGAATGCAATGTGTTTTGATTACTGAACACTCCTCAGATCCATGCCTTACATATTGTGTACAGACATTTGTGATAATATCTGGCTGCATTCAAAAGTTAAGGCCATTTCAGTAAAAGTGGAGCAGCCATGTTGAATTTAAACTTTGACCTGGTTTTGATATGAAATCTTACTTTAATTTGCAATAATTTTTCCATGTATTCCAGTGAAATAAAACTGAAATAAGATGACAGAGAAAAGAGAGAATAGAAGGGAGTAGGGGACAGAGTGAGAGGTGGAGGATTGGGAGAGGGGACAAACCAGAGAAGGAATAGGAACGATGATGTTCGGACCGGATGGACATGCTCTTGGAGATGCCCCGGATGCGAGCGTTGTACTCTGGGTGGAGAAATGGAGTGGGTTGAAGTAGAAGAAGAGGAGAGTGCAGGTGGGGTATCAGTGGTGTGAGGGGTGGTCCACATGCCAAGGCAGAGATAGACAGAAGGGTGAACATCAAGAAAAATGAATAAATGGTGAATCTGAATCCTAATTTCTGGACCTTGTCATATTGAATTATAGTACAACTCTAAATTACTAGAAACTGTTTTTGTAATTGTTCGTGAATTTCCATATGTGACTAAATAATTAAGTAACCAAAAGGATATACAGTAGTTGCCTGCTATAGTACTAGCGGCACAAGAGGCCTAAGAGTCTCTTTAGAATAAGTTTGGTTCAGTGAGCTCTTCCCAGTAATTCAATTAATTGCCAGAAGGTGGTGCTGCTACTATGTATTTTCTTGTAAATTCAATAGTCTGTTGTTCAAACCAGATAATGCATGGTACAGTAGCTGAAGAACAGCATGGTAAGGGTCTATTCTCGTTGCTGGTGACTTACATCTATGCAGCTATTCACTCCTACATAGAGCACAGTGTTGATGTGAACAGTCTGATTGTCTGCCAGGAATACTTTACATACACATGAGAAATGATGACAGATCTATAATCTCCTTTCGTCATTCTTTAGTGTGTAGGTCAACTTTAGTTCATTATTAGAACATGTGTTCATTGTGTATCCATGCAGTGGGACATACTTTTCAGGGAACTTTTCCAATGTTTATATTTTTGGTCTAACTCCTATAGGCCATCAGGAGATGAGAGAACTTGATGACAGTTTTATGGCTTACCAATGCTTGGTGTATCATTTTCTTTGTCAAATATGTTTAAATATTAGATCATGCACTCTATTTATGTGAGTGAGATAACTTGTCCATATTCCGAAGAGTTATATGAAAACAGGAGAAGACTAAGATATTCTCATTAAAAGTGTCAAAATGAGCACTGAGGCTAGGTAGAATCATGTCCTGATTATCCATCAAATTGTCACTTACAAACTTCAATAATGAACCATAATTGTGAGCCAGCTTCAGCAAAAAAAAAAAAAGAAAAAAAGAAAAGAAAAAAAGGGAAAAAAATCTCTAAACTACAGAGGTAAAACAAAGAAAATGTATTACATAATCATTACATGATTTAAAGATTGTACTGATTTTTTTTCTTCTTTAAATTTAAAAACATTTTGCATATGCATAAAAAATCATGTATTCAGACCAAACTGTTTCCATCTTCCTTACCTGCCACACGTTGGGCCACAAGACCCTCAATGTTTAGCATCTCTTCCTCAGACTTTGGCTCAGGCTCTTTTACAAGGGTAACAGGGGGAAGTGGTGATGACGATGTGCTGTAACTTCTCTGAGGGCCTGGGAATGTGCCCTGAAGATCTGGAGAGTAAGACACCTCGCTAGCTCCTGGGTAGACATACTGGGGCTTTATTGGAGATGGGAGGGGTAAAGTTGGGGATGGTGTTGTAACTGAACTTCCACGGATACTGTAGGGATCTTGCTGATAGATTGGTGAATGGGGCTGAGGGGACTGAAAACCCCTTTGATGATGCTCAGATAGTGGAGTCATGGGGTAAGCAGGTGATGATCTTTGTGAGGACTGGCCAAAACTGGCTGAATTAGAAAGAGGTGGGCCACCAGTGACGCTATAGATGGCCTGGTCAGCCTGGTAAGAAGGTCTAGCTAGTGTCTGGGCAAAAGGTGGTTGGAAAGCTGAGATGTTCTCACCAGGGGGGGCACTCTGAGATTTGGGAACTGGTGTATGTGAAGGCTCCAAGTCAAGCATGAGCATATTTAGGGCATCTATAGACTGTTCTACATCTTGCTGTGATCCTCCTCCACGATTTGGGAAGTGTGGCAAGGTACCATTTGAGCCAAAGAAGGGGTCATCCACAAGACCATATTGATGCCAAGCACTGAGCCCTCGCTGCACTGCCTCTCGGCTGCTGGTATTACGTTCAGGAGCTTGTGGCATGTACCGGGGTCCTCCATCCAGCACCAGGCCACCATATGACTGCGAGCGGTACATTCCTTCGTTTTGCCCACTGTAGTCTATCAGTCCATGTGCTGATGAAGACCCTCGAAGCTGGTGTACAGGCATCTCCTTTTTAGGCCTTCGCTCTAGGAAAGTACCACGTTGTCCGTCTACTTCTACTACAGTGGATTCAGTGACTTCTTTTCTGTCAGCTGGTGTATCTTGACCCTCAAAGGAGGACAGTGTGCCAAGACTGCCTGCACTGTTATCTCCAACCTGGCTTTCCGGTAACTCGTCGTCAATAATATCAGTTTCACGCTCAGCTCCTGCTTGTCCGTTAACGTGGACCTGGGCAGGCACAAGGTGCCGCACACCACCCCCTGGGCTTGTGTTGGCAAAAGAGAGGAAATTCTGATGAGAGAGATGTGGTGGTCCCTCAGAACCACTCAGAAGCTGTTCCAACTCTCGGTTCTCACAAGGGCTAATTGCAGTCTCAGGGGGAACTTGGCTCACAGGGCCTGAGCATGACAAAGACTGTTGAGCATCATCTGTGCGGTCTGTCTTAACAGAAGCAGTGGAGTTGCCTGAGTCACTGCTGACAGAAAGGGCGTGATCTGCAGCTGGTAGTGGATGGTTGGCCACTGGAAGAGGAAGTGCGTGTTCAACTACAGGAGGAGCACGGTTAGTTGAATAAGCCCCACTGGCAGACACAATACCCTCAAGAGAGTCTTTCTTCTGAACCTGGACGTAAAGGCTGCTGTTTACTGAACCTTGAGAATGAGCAACATCTGAAAGAGAAGTTTAGAAAAGAAAGAAATAGCATTTATAGACTCAATTTGTTCGTTTTCTGCATTAAAATTGTATTTAAAAAATGAACATTTTGCCATCATTTGCTCACCCTTTTGTAGCATCATTGAAGCTATACAACTTAGTACATATGACACATCCACTATTCTGGACAGTTTCTCTTCTGAAGTCAAATGATAGCTTTTGACAATGGAGGCCAACAGATCAAATTGAATCCGTTATTAACTGAAAATCGTACCCTCCACCTGAGCTCTCAAATGTCATTTGCAATGTCAAATGTCAGAATTCTAAAAGGCACAAAAAAACTCTGATGACCGAGACCGATGAAGATGCCCTGAAGAAGGCTCCATGCCGTGCACTTTTTTAAATTTGTCCATTTAGGACGTCTTTGTACAATAAAGACATTTTAATTAAGGAGTGCCTCGGTCATCAGAGATTTCTTTCTCTACTGTCTCCTAGATGCCCTACCTTGCACTGAAGAGCACCCAGGTTATATTTTTTAAAACGAATTGAGCACGCCACTCATCTTGAATCTAGGCAAAAAAAAATGTTCAATGGTTGGAGCCCCTAAAGGGACATGGTTAGGCTTGCTGCGGTCAGTTACATTATAGTACATCAGATTTCACTAATCATGTGAAGACAGTAAGGAGAGATGACTGATATCTTGTAAAATGAGTGGTCAGTACCACTGCTCTCTATACACAGTATATGTGTGATCGGTAAAGCAATTTTTTTAATATCCCACACTTTGATAGCAGCTGCCTGATGCCCGCAAAATATATACAATCTAATTACCCAACTATATAATTGCGAGTGAATGCAAAACCAGTGAAATATTTTTTTTCCTCCAATCTCATATTTTTTTTCCATCACCAAGGCCTGTTTAGGGGCTTTTTAGAATGTGTAATTTCCTTTGAGAACAATTACCATTTTATTCTGTGCCTTGCACAACCTATCACATTTAAAATTTTAGAACACCTTCTGTTTGAGTCTCTTCTGCTATTTGCATTTACCATATAATCAGCAACAGATCCCCACATCAGACTTTAACTTGTATGGATGGCTGCCTGGATGGTAACACATCCAAAAGCAGGTCAGTTTTAGCATCATGACACTTTTAAAGGTCCCATGACATGCTTCTGTTTGTAGGCTTTCATATAGGCCTTAGTGGTCTCTAGTACTGTATCTGAGATCCTTTTCCCAAAATTTAGCCTTGATACAGAATTATAGCCACTACAAGCCAGTCTCACAATGAGCTTTCCTTCAGACGTGCCGTTTTGGTGTCTGTAGTGGTGTCTGTCGCTTTAAATGCTAATGAGAAGGAGAATGGTGGGGCAAGGTGTAGGGCGGGTGTGGCCTTGTCCATCTTGGCAACAGTACCATGCATGTTTACATTGGATATTTTCCAAAGGCACGAAGACATGCAGTCGTTCAAGCATTTCATTTTGACCTAGAATCTGATCAGGATGGAGAAGCAACGGATGAAGAAGTTGCAACTCAGCTCCAGCAGGACACCTCCGAATGGTTATGGTTAACAATATGTCTGGATATGGTACTTTATTCGGATGGTTTACATTTGCTGTTATTATCATGTACAGTGGGGCCAAAACGTATTTAGTCAGACATGATAATCCTTGATGTCTGGGAGGAAGCTTCTCAGAGCCCTGAACACAGTCAACTTCTCTTGGCAGTTTGCCAAGAAAATGCCAAGAAAGATGATGATCCTGCCACCGATCCCTGGCAAAGTGGCTGTCCATGACCGTGCCCCAGCCAGTGAGGAAGGCATCTGTCGAAACAGTCTCCCCGTGACATGATGCTCCTAACATTGGCCCTTGGGACAGGAACCAAGGTTTCTTCCATATTACTAGAGAACGAAGGCATCTGCACATTACTCAGATCATACAGAACGGATTCCCCTTGGAGGAAAACCCCTTGGCTTTTAGCCACCACTGAAGGGACCTCATATGAAGAAGGCCCAAAGGTATAATGTTGGATGCCGCTGCCATGTAGCCCAGCAGTCTTTGAAATTGCTTTACAGTGATGGCCTGGCCTAGCCATAACCTGGACATCATCGTCAGAATGGACTCGATACGCGCGGGAGACATACGTGCCTGCATCGTAACCGAATTCCACACGACGTCCAGAAATGTTGTGCTCTGGGATGGTTCTTGATGCCGAAATGGAATGGTTCTTGATCTTGATGCCGAACTGCCATTTCTTGAGACTAGGCCAAAATAAGCCAGTCGTCAATATAATTCAGTATGCGGATAACCTGAAGTCTCAATGGAGCTAGTACCTCTACTGCACTATTCTCGACCCCCTAAAGCAAAAGACTGGCAGGTTTTAGACAATACGGTTTTTGTGGCCATAATTGATTCTCGTTTTTAATTTTTTTGACAAGAACGACACGGTGTGGATTCGCTGGAAATTGATGCGGCCCGAAGCGTCAGAGATGGCGGGAAACTCACATTGATTCGCTGAGGGCTCTGCTGCAAGAACAACCTCGGTTGCTCTGCAGCAGAGGGGACAGCTCTCACAGGTCCTACCACCCCAGGTAGGACCTCTTTCCTGAAGCCCTCCAAGCCTGAAGGACGTCTCTCTAGTCGCCCCTCTTGCCGGAAGACTTCGGCTGAGAGAGGTTCCTCTGTTGCCAAGCTCCCTGAGGAGGGGCTCTAGAGGAAACGGTCTACTTTTGCTCTCGGCGAAATGAGGAGCTTGTTAACAGCTGGGGCTGATTTCCTTGCCCCACCCTACTTGACTTGGGCTTAGCTCGACGGGGGAGTAACTGCTGGAATGCCGCAGATTGCTTCTTCGCCTCCTGAAACCTGTTGACGACAGATGTAACTGTGTCTCCGAACAGGTCAGAAGGCGAGAGTGTAAAATGTTCTAGAATGTCCATCACAGTCCCCAGACAACATCTGAATAATTTGAAGCAGGCTGTCCATGCTCGGAAACCATCAAACCTGACTGAACTGGAGACTTGGTCAAAATGGTCCAAAATTCCTGCAGCCAGAATTCAGGGACTTATCAGTGGCCATAGGAAGCGACTGCAGGCTGTCATTTCAGCAAAAGGAGGCTCTACTAAATATTGATGTGGTAATTTAATTGGGGTGCCCACATTTTTGGACCTGTCTGTGTTTGTTATGACTCACACTGTGTTGTTTCTGTTGATTCAATAAATGTTATTTCAGAACTGAAATCTGTTTCCATAAGGTATAAATTATATCCAAATGAAGTTGCTGCTTCGAAAGCCCAGCAGATTCTAAACGGAAAGAATGATAATTATCAGGGATGTCAAAACATTTGCATAAAACTGTATGTGCCAGTAGAATTTTATTTATTTATTTATTTTTTCAGGTGGTCAAGTTATTTGAGTATTTGACACACCTTGTCTCTGGGGCAATGACACCAACCCTGCCACCTGTTTTTGCTCTACAACAGATTGATGACATTACCTTTTGCCCAGCAGGTATAATCGTCATATTTCACAGCAAAAAATTGTGCATTGGTCTCAAACTTCTGATGCATGACACAAGTGGCGAAACAGGAAACATAGCATTGCATTACAAAGGCTACCGGCCGTCTGCCGGAAGCTAGTTATTTTAGTTGAAAAAGTTTGAAATATTGATATTTTTCTTACACGAATGCATCACTTCACTTCAGAAGGACTTCAAAAGATTAAATGATGTTTTATTAACAAAGTTTGGGAGGAGCATGTTCCAATAATTAACACAGGTGGAGAGTACTAAACAATGATAAGAGGTGTATATAGATATAGCAGTCTCAATTGACCAAATTGCAGCATCCCTTTACCACCCCTTCTCCACTCTTCTAGTCCCATGTTTGTTCTTGCATCATAATGATTAGAAATCATTGACAGTAGAAGTCTAATGAGGTCTAATGGGCTAATGAGGTCTAATGGGCCAAAGTTGCAGGTTTTACAAGGCAAATGAGACAGCAACTATAATATTTATAAGATTCCCTAATCACCACTGTGTTCTGTGACTTTTTCTATGTCAGTTATGTAAAAATGTAGATTAGTCTAATTCGACACTAAAAACTAAGACTGACTAACTGACTAACTGACTAACTAACTAACTAACTAACTAACTAACTAACTAACTAACTAACTAACTAACTAACTAACTAACTAACTAACTAACTAACTAACTAACTAACTAACTAACTAACTAACTCCTAGTTGGTCAAATTAGTTTTTAAGACACAGTCTAAGACTGGTAACTTATATCTAAATTTTGTGTAACTAATGAATGATTGTTGTTTGGAGTTCCAAAAATATTGCACAAACTTGCTTGGCATAATGATAGCCAAGTCTAACTCAGTCTGTCTAGCAACAGCCATGCCATTAGGTTAGGGCCAAGGGAATGATATCATGGGTAAATAATGCCAAACTATTGGTCAAGAGAAAGAAGAGGCAGAGGGAAACTTTAGTGCAACATTTCATAATCTTGTTATACTGGCCAAATGTATAAATAGAGAGAAAAAAAGATAAGAACATTCTTATAAATAACTAAAGTATATTCAAAGAGGGAAAAAAAAGTAATGTAAGGGTATAAGAGGTGACAGACACATGGCAGACAGACAGCAGGGAAGAGGTTGAAAAAAGAATATGAGGTGGACAGCAGACATGTAGACAGCTATATAGAATGGCTGACAGACTGACTGACTGACTGACTGACTAACTGACTGACATACATGGGGATGGGGGGGGGGGTTAAATGTAATTTTACAGAGATTTTAAATAAATTAAATGGGTCAATGGTAAGCTGACAAAATGGCAGTGACATGTGAAAGCATAAGAGGCATCATGATCCAGTAAAAAAAAGGGGGGGGGGGGGGGGGGTGTTGGCAGGGGGTGGACTGTTTATATGCAACATGAAGTCACAGAGCGATCCAGCTACTGTTCAGTGAGAGAGCACAGCTCATTCATGTTGAGCATAACCCTATCATCACACACACACACACACGCGCACACACACGCACACACACACACACACAAACAGTTTTCCATGTTTTATTTATCCATATAAACATTTCTATAAAAAAATACGTTGTACAAAGTGCTTATTCCAGCACCTATCTCTTAACCTACCCCTAAACAGAGAGAGAGAGAGAGAGAGAGAGAGAGAGAGAGAGAGACTTTCAATAACTTTTATTTTAAAAAGCGATATATCAAAAAAGTATTTTTTCCTTCAATTTGTACAAAGAAAAAATAACAAACAGCAAAAACTAAACTAAAGAAAATTAAGACAGATAACATAACAAAAACAAAATAAATAAATTACCAGTGAAAAACCAAACTACCAAATTCATGGACAGTAACAATTGCTTCTTTAACACCCCATATCATTTAAAATAAAATAACATTTTTTGTTTGCTGATACTGTATACTCAGTAACTACACGAGATTTTAAATTTTACCAGCGATTTGAGAGAGAGAGAGAGAGAGAGAGAGAGAAAGAGAGAGAGAGAGAGAGAGAGAGAGAGAGAGAGAGAGAGAGACTAAAAGATCTAAAATAAAACACTATTCAAATTCATAGCAATTCTTTGCCAGTTGCATTTCTTGCCTCAAATGTAAGATTTCATTAGAATCTTAAAGCTGCAGTCTGTAACTTCTTTGGGTTAAAAATGATCCAAAGTATATAACTAGCCAAAGTACTGTATCCAAAGTACATAACTATCCAGTGTTCAAAAATATCTGCTTGCCTTAGCTCGATTCAAAATAGTAAGCTTGTAATAATGTTTTTAATTCCAGTGGTACTGGTGAATTTCCACAGGCAATTTGAGCATGTCTTTGTGTCATTACGTCACATCTGTAAACATAAAGAAGGAGTCTCGGCTAGTTGGCTATATTGCGTTTGAGGATGTTGGAGGTGAAGATTTATAGCTTTTCTCACAGCACATGATATAATTAAACTTTTCAACTTGATAGCAGATCCAGAAAAGTTCAAACGACAATTACAAGTGACAACTGGAGATTCACCCATTCACCCATAAACTGCAAAAGACTTCAGAGTGGGTAAAGAAAAAAAAAAGAGGCTGCAACTGGGCCCATGCGAATAAATATGGAAAGGGCTTTTGAAAGGTGGTGTGAACTCCTTGTTTTGAAGGGGTTCAAAGCTGCTGGACAGATAAAACATTTCAATGGTTCAATTACAGAAGCACACTTGTTTACTTAATTCATACAACTACGGAGTACTGAACAACAGGTAGCCCTAATACACATTACATGTAGTCACCCAATGCTGATGTTAAAATTAATTATTTGAGAACAAAGTATAATTTGCACGGTTTGACGTGATATGATAAGCGATCGTTAGATTTAATCATCGCCATTTACTTCAATGCTTTTTTCCCCTTAGTTGGTCAGAACAAAAGTGGATGTTATATACTTGTGACATTTTTCAGTGAAAATTCTTATATTGATCATACTTCCAAAAAGTAGGATCTGTGATTCTGAATGACAGTATCCACATGGTCGCTGTGACTGACAGCCGCAGATTCTCCTCAAACTATTGGATTCATCCACGCATCATTGAAGATTACGAACAGAGATGGTGACAAAGAGGAAAAAATACAGACTGCAGATTTAAGTAGAGGTAGAATCTTGCTTACATATAAAAAACGTAAAATAAAAAAATACAAAACTCAAATAGAATGTAAAATGAGAAAAATCTGTGTTTATTTTGGACTGTTTGGCCAGAGGATCATTTGGCTTCACGTTGCACACAATTTTATAGGATTGGGGCACTGAATGGGACCAGTCAAATTTTCAGATGGGTTCAGTTTGCTCTGGTTAAATAAAGATTTTAAGGGTAGCTGTCTTATAAAAAGATTTCTAGGTTGGCTGAGATATTAAGGAAGTAATGCCCCCTAAATAATGTCCAGCTTATTAGTTTTGGTTAAAAAAGATGCAGTTTTACTAAACCATGCACACACTTGTTTGGACAAGTTAATGCTTCACCTGATGGTCCCAGTATGATTAGAGAATATTCCAAATACCAAATTGGGGCCTTCAGTGGAAGCCAAGATGTCTTGTGCAAATGACATTTGGTTACATTTGATAAGGGACAGAGAAATAATGATCTAGTTATAAAATTATTACATATTTCTGTAACACTTTAAAATAAAGTCTCATTTGTTAACAGGGTCCTTGATTATTATTTCACTTTTTTTAACATTAGTTAGTGTGTAATGTTGCTGTTTGAGCATAAATTACCTCTGCAATGTTACTGTATAACGCAAGTTTAATAATAAGGGAGATATTTTCTTTTACAGAAATCACTTAGGAAAGACAACAAATGGCTGGTAGGGACTACAACAAGCTTCTTCCCGGGTACTGTAGGTGACATAACAAACCCTAAAATTTACATAAATTTACATAAAAATTACAACATGATGAGGCCATGTTGGGGTGCTTTAGAGAAGAGGAGGAGTTGTGGCTCACAGGTTGTGGTGGGTTTTTTTCACCCCTGGAAAAAGTTTGTCCTTTGTAAGAGGTTAAAATTTATGTTTAATGTTCCTGAACATTATAACCTAAATGTTTGTCTGTGCGCTGCACATTTTACTGAAAACAGCTTCCAGAAGAGAGTACAATGCAGTCTATATGCACAAAAGCTTCTCCTGAAAGACATAGCCATTCCCACTTTGTTGGGACAATCTTGTTTATAGATCACAACTTGTAAGTATGTCTTATTATTTGTAATTTTCTATTAACAGTTTCAATTATAAGCTTTATGTAGTTGCTATAATAGCTATGATATAAATTAAGGACAAGGCTATGCCTCTGCTAGCCTGCTAACTAACATTTTTGATGTAGTGCACACTGTGCGATTTTGTCCGTCTAAGACAAATTTAGCAAATCCTAAAAGAATCCTCTGATCTAAAATCTGAAGTCTTTGAATGTTAGTTTGACATGTTCACCAACAGCCGATTAATGACCGTTGCAATACATTTTTTATCTCCAATGAAATTCTAGCAGTGTCAGAAGATTTGACCAGGGTATATACAGTATTCCTTAAGTTAAATTTACTACTTTTTAATACCTTTTTTACTACCTTCAGAATTTTTTTAAAACCATCACGACACTGAATTAAGTGTTAATCAGCAGCAACCTTTCTATTATTTACACAGATTTTGACATTTATAACATATAAAAATGGCAAAAGATCTGCTGCGTGACTGGATTTAATAGGGGAAACTGCGAAAATGCGACTAAAACGAATAATTTTATCAATTTAAACTAAATCTTGGATTCAATAGTGTTCCTTACAACTTACTAAAGATACAGTGATCCGTGGATATTGACATGCAGCCAGGAATCGTGTTGCCTGACATGTTTGCCTGATTTCGACACCGGGGAAATAAAAGCATAGACCTAAACATAAAGCAAATTTGCCTATGAACGCTTTATGTAAATTCAATAGGTAGGTCTAAATCCGGGTGATCACTTGTTCACAGATGACGTCGATCGACCATTGAATATGGCGTCAGCATCAACCATAGACAGAGACGAAAGATCTTTGATTGTGCCCAGATAAGCTAAAGCCCATTTAAATGGACTAACGCAAACACAGAATAGGACACCTGATAATCTGAAAAAAATAATACCTAATTTTTAAAAAATAATACCTCTCAGACTACATTTAACACTTTTAATGGCCTTAAATTTGACAATTTTGATTTATCACTTTTTAATACTTTTTAAAACCCCGCGGACACCCTGTTTGACTCACAGTCCTGCATTGTGGCTTCTCTTAAGACGACCATCAAATTGCCTTCGTTTTTCAAGGCAAGGCGTGACCAGGATTAACATTACAGATTTCTTTGTAACCACCATTTCTATGCCGTGCATAATGTAATGCAGCTCACATCACTGAACGTGTCATTGATTAAGTAAAACTCCGTACCAGTTTTCTTGAGTGCGCCCTTTTGCGTCTTGACTGTCGTACAGTCTGATATTAATGACAACTTAGATCTTACAGTGTGATATGGCTTACAGCAATGATCGTTTTCGTACAGTCTGACAAGGACCAATTGTAAAGGATGTTAATAAATCTCAGTGTTAACCCGGCTTTAGGAAAATTATCCATGATTTTGTGATCGATTACTTTTTGTATTACCATAGTTTACCATTGAATATGATTAAATGGTGGATGACATTGTATCTATAATAACATTACAAAAACACACCACTTTGAGATGTCCTGGGAAATACGTGCTTGCAAAGTCTGTGCTTACACTCCTCTGGTTAATTAACAAATTAACACTGTCAGGGTCTGTATCGAGTTCTAAATGGTTTGAATTGATTCCATCATTAATATTTGTATCTGAGTAGAGCTCGCAGTTATGAAGGAGCATGACATTTCCAGAACATGCGATGTGCCAATTACAACACACTGAGCCAGCTAAGAAATCACAGCACATTACGAATTTCGGGAGGAGAGGCTTCATTGAAAATGGTGTGTTCAACCAGACTGGGAAGAGAGGAGCTGTAATAATTTAAAATAGGTAAAAAATAATATGTTTTTTGAACAATCAAGCATGAAAACATATTCTAATTCACCCCAAAAACAAAATCAAGACTTTGCAAAGAGCATAATAGGACCCCTTTAACATTATTGATGCAATAACTAACATTATTTGTCTTTGTTAATGGCAGTTAATAAAATATTTATGCTCACGTTAGTTCAGAGTGCATTAACTATTGTTAACAATTACAAATGTAATCTTAATGTATTAGTAGACGTTAAAATTAACATTAACTAAGATTAATAAATGCTTTATTGATTGTTCACTGTTAGTTAATAACTAATGTTAACAAATGAAACCTTATTGTACATGTTACATATGTGTTACATATTTCTTCTTGATTTTACCTCATCATTTTTCTCTGTTTTAAATTCTTATCACTCATATTAGCACAGCACAGATGATAACATTACTTGTGACAATACCCCCCAAAAGATATACTGTACAGTATCAGAACATAAAAATTACACCTAGTCACTTGAACGCACACATATACAATGCATTGAGAATGAGTACTGTAGATAATTTGAATGAGGATACTTCGACTGTAACACTCACCTAATTTCAAGCCCAATGGAAAATTAAATTCAGTTCTGATTCCAAAAACGGCATTAAGCGCTGCTCACCAGAGACTTTTCCAGTCTCTGTGTCTTTGTTGTGAGATCATTGTGTCTAGTTCATTAATCAGTTGCTCGCTTTTGTGAGTCACTCTGACTAAGAGTCACAGTCACCTCTCTCTGTCCCTCTCTGTTCTGTTCCACACACTTCCCTCTTAGTCATTCCAAAAATGCCATGAAGCTGTGCAGCAGCCAAATATGGGAGCCTGAGCTGTAAACAAGCCCTGGTGGCTATACTGCCCCAGAGCACCCCTCTGTCTCTCTCATAGAAACACAAACGCAGACACCACATACCCTTTACCTGGAAACACACACACAAATGTAAATATGTAGATAGAGATTTGAGTCTCATATCGCTTAAACTCTCTAAACCATGAAGTAAAAAGTGTGCCTTAACCTCAGCAGACTCTTTCTTCCTTTAAAAGCAATGTTGCATGCCATTATAATACATCATCCTTTTAGAAAGAGATAAAGGTTTACATATTTGGTTGACCAAGCTTGACTCAAGCTCTAAACACCCCTGAACTTCCTTAAATAAATATTAGTAATAAAATGGCTTGAGATGGTTGAGATGAGGAGGTAGAGGGTTGCTGGAAAAATTGTCACTGGAGTGAGGTAAGCGGCCTTCTATACCAGTATGATTACTGTTGTGTTGTGAATGCAGGATTAGATCACTTAGAAATACATAAAAGGACAGGAATTTACATTTAGGTTTTAATGGTATATATTAAAGGTGTCTATTTTTTTGTTCACCTTAAAATCTGGAGGCTGCTCTGAAGGGGGGGGGGGGGTAGTTATAGGCAAGTTATAAAAATGTTGCTTATCTATGCTGTACACTGTATAGTTATTTATTTGCGTGCAGCTCCATTACAGATTAATTTTAAGCTTTGTAATTGTGAATTTCCTAAGGGCTCTGTGCCATTTTCCAAAGACCTGTCAATGTCAAGACTGCACCGATCTTTCTTTTACTGTCAATGTATCCATTGTGTATTTAACTGTATATGTGTGTGTGTGTGTTTTGGGGTACCCATGTCTCCTGGCCTTACCCACCAGCCCTTCCTCCATGAAGAGGACACTGAAGAGAAGGAGTGTCAGTTTTCCACCCCTCCCTGGGGCTGCCAGCAGGGCCACTGACGCCTTCTATTTCTCTAGATGCTATTTAAAACTATGATTGGCAGGAGACATGGGAAGGGCTCTTTATGGCAGACTACATGGTTAAAAAAATAAGCCACGGTATAAGTGTCCTAATGACCCGATACACCATTTTTTTTTTTTTTTGATGGATGGAAATAAGCAAACAGAGCTATCCTATCATAAAGTCAAATTACTTGTTCAAATCTGCAATATGCTGAATACCTAGAAGAACAATCATAATCCATGAAACAAGTCTTGAGGAGATTTTAGTAGCAATGACAGGAGAATCCATATATCTCATTTAGCCCTCCTTGTTCACTTGGGTGTTTATGCCATTCAGCAAGCTAGCAGAAAAAACTGACCCCCTATCTCCATAATGAAGCTGCCTTCGCCAAGAGCACAATCATTCCATTAACCCACAGCATGTAAAAATATCAACCTTAAGCCTGAGCATACCAAGAAAAGTTCCTCTCACCATCTTTAATGTCATCAAATCTCTTGTTGAAGTTGTCATAAGAGTCCCAGCGGATTAGAGGATCCTGGGTGTTGTAGTCCACAGAAACACTAGGTCCGTTCTGTAGATGATCCAACCCTTAGAGGGACAAAAAAGATCTTGAAGTTCTCGAATCATGTGGATCTGTTTTATCAAGATCACATCTCTGTGCAGAAAAGATATACAGTACAAACTATTACCTTTGATTTTCTCTGGTCCAAAAGAAAAGATAAACTCCACCTTCCCATATTCAGGAAACCTCTCATCTGCTAAATCACAAATTTAAGATCAGTCTGCATGCCACTGTGGTGGTGTTTAGTCTTTTTTTTAAATTTGCAATTAAAAATAAACATAAAGTACACTAACCTTTAAATGTGTCATCAAGGTCATTCTTAGTGAAGACCAGAGCTAAATTGTGTAATGCACATGTGTGGAACTGCACTCTGAAGATCACATCCCTATTGGGGTTTTGATAACGCTTGTGATAACATTTCAGCTTCAGGATGGAGGATATAAAAAAAGAGACAGAAAATATACATACATATTTATAATATACATATACATATTTTATATATACTGTATATATATATATATATATATATATATATATACACACACCCACACACCCACACACACACATATATACACTGGAAAAAAAATAATATGCTTTATCTAATCAATAAAATTGTGGCAACATATTACAAGCAATATTATTAATTAAATTGTACAAATTAGAATTAATTAGAATGTTAATTTAATTAACTATTACTCAATTCTAATTTGTTCAATTTAATAAATAATATTGCTTGTAATCTGTTGTCACAATTTTATTGATTAGATAAAGCATATTCATTTTTACAGTATATATATATATATGTAGGGAAAATACATTACAACTATAACAATAATTTTGGTGTTGATATTGGTACCGTTGTACTTCCTACCAGTATATCTCCTTTTAGTAGCAGGCCAGGCTCAATGGTGATACAGATGCTTGTATGGCTGTCGCCTTGGACGTTACTGCAAAACAGAGTGGGAAGGGGAAGAAATGGCTATCACAGGCATACTTCAAACTGTCTCGATGCTGAATTACATAAACTAAGGATAAATTGATGACTAGCTTGTTGAAATATCATCCTCTGCTGAACAAGAACAACTAGCAACAGTGGAATTTCTTGAGTTACACAGGTTATTAATGCCATAAAAACTCAGATAGAAAAATAGATGGACAAGTATTTGGCGCAAAAGTCAGATGAGAAAATAATTCAAGGATCTTTTCTTGGCCAGGCCAGAGAGCACAGAGGAGCCTTTCATTCAAACGTTAACAAATGAACTGCAGTCTTGTCATTGTCACTGTCTCTGCCAACTTCCACATACACACAAAGGTACAGATTAAAATTAAGACTTGTTAGGTTAATTCCTTAACAAGGGGGAAACAGATGTAATACCAGACTCTCGCACACATATATTAATATACAGTTAAGTAGCTTACAGAATGCACACTTTCAGCCTCATATAAGAATAAAAAATTATGTCTATGTAACATTTATACCCCAAGTTTCACAGACGAGGCTTAAAACTAGTCCCTGACTAAAATGCACGTTTGAGCCGTTTTAAACTGAAAGCAACTTGGTATATCTTTTTAAAATGTCAGTGCTATTGTTTTGTCTCAAGATGAACACCAGTAATGTTTTTTAAGGCACATTTATAAAAGCTACTTAATTGTCGTAATTAAACTAAGGCCTAATCCTGACTTCTGCTCCAAGGCCAATCAGTGAAACCAGGCCATAAAGTTTTATTTTTGAGCCCCTAACATCAACCATATCCTAAACGTACCCACTTCTCAACAATGTAAAAAAAAAAAAACAAAAAAAAAACAAAAAAACGTAGAAGGCAGAGATGGAGGACTCGAGTCACATGATTTGACTTATACACTCTAAATATGGAGTGTATAAGTAAAATAGGTAAAATATGGACAAACCCAGCCATTGGGTTAAAAATGTCATTTTAAAATTCAACCCAATGCCTGGGTTTGTCCATATTTTACCCAAAATTGGGTTAAAACAACCCAGCATTTTTTAGAGTGTACCTATACTTTATATATACCTATACTTTATTTTTTATATTTGTAACATATTTTATCTAGTAAACAGTTCAGCAAACAAAGAGTGGCTTAGATCCAGAATGAATCTGCCATTTTGAACAAATTAATTGAACGATTGATTCCTTGACTCGTACATTAAGACAGTGATTTGGCGCCACCTATTTTGGCGTTTTTAATTTAATAATTAAAAAAATATATATAATTTATTATTTTTTAGCATATAAAAATTATAAAAGCAAAATAACAATTAAAATTAACTAATTATATTTAACCCATTAATCTCATAACATTATTTGTAGTGTTGTAATTGTAGTATAAATGCATGGTTAGAAAAAAAATTGTTAAAACAGTTAGAAAAAAAATTCCCCTGGAAATCTATTATAGGGGTCACATCTTGGCTCTTAAGTTAATGTCTGCCAGTGATATTCTATAAAAAAAAAACAGATATAAGCAAAGTTAAATGTATAACATTTACTATAAAATGAATAGAATTAATGCATCACACTTATGAATTTAGCTACAGATGATTTATCTTCAACATTTTTCATATAATTGTTGTTATAATAATAATAATTCCAAATTTTGATAATCATAAATATAATAAATTACATGAATATTATTTATATTACGATCTAAATGTATAATAAAGGTAATCATTTTCTGAGGGAAAAATAAATAAGGTTAAGGCCAATATAAACTACTTTTTCTGTTTGGTATTGGAACTTGACTTTGACTTGACTTGACCCTTAGCAGGACTTCATCCGTTAGATAAACTAGTTTGGATTTTTTTTTTTTATCTATTGACTAAAATAAATGTATTTTTCGATCTTATCTTGAAATGCATTTACTAAAGTTTGCTTATACTATAAAAGCTGTCAGTGATGTAAGATGTACATGTCTCTAGAAACAAAAAAGTATGTGTGCTACAACCACACTTCATATATAACGTAATGAGATGACAACCACACTTTACATATTAAAATAATTTAGCATACATACTAGGAAGAAATTTACTTACTAAATTCCAGAAGTGTATACAGGCTGCATTGACTGATAGATTTTGAGGAAGGGTCGGCAACCTGACAGGGTTAGATATAGTAAAGCACATCACTGATTTTAAGGTAACTTGTTCAAACATATTATCGTATACATAAATTGCATTGATGGATTTGAATGTGTCGAAGTGTTTGCACTTACCTCCTTTAGACTCAAAATTAGGGATGCCATGCATGATGACATGGTGAAGGAACAGGGGCTTGTTGTTGATTTTTATGTGCCCAGAAAGGAGACCAGCAAAGTAATGCACATACCTATACAGCAAGGGAAACAATTAAATAAAACCACATGAAAATTTAGCAGTTTAAGGTTAAAACCTTAAACTGCTAAATTTTCATGTGGTTTTATTTTAAAGGTTTTAGTCATTTTAGTGATCACTATCACGTTAATGCTTTGTTGTATTTTCGAGCCTTTATGGAAAATGTATTCTCTCTCATCATTTTCTTCCTAATGCTCCAAGTTGGCATTAAATTCCCCCAAATGCCACTTAAATTATAGGGAATGTATTAATCATTATTCATATTGGTTGACATTCAACATCATGGCTATTAGACATAGTTTTATGTTCCACTGTAATTCCATGTACTTTGGTATCATCTGCTGGTTCATCTCAAAACTGCAAGTGCATGGACTCAGTTTAGACTTTGCAATGTGATGTGATTCACAGACATCTAAAGCACAATGACCTATTTCTCACAAAACAAATAGCAAGTCACAGTGTGGTTCAGCAGAAAAATATGATTAATCCCATTGTACAAATTCAATAATTGGCATGGATATTGTGGTGCAGAGTCAAAATAGGCTTGTGTGACAGGGTAATCAGTCATTGCTAACCTTCTCTGGGAAGGCTGGCCCACGGGCATGGCTTTATCTTCATAAAAACGCTTCATGGCAAACCTGTCCAATGCCTGATCAGCACTGAAATAATGAACACAAAACATAAACACTCAACTAAAATGCACAATCCTCTCTAATATATCTGACACCAAAAATGTTAACAACCGAAATGTTTCAAATAGAATGTCCTACCTGGCAGATATGTTACTGTAGTGCATATAGGCACCAACCACCACACCAGTTCTCCCCCAGTTTCCCTGCAAGAATTTGTGCCAGATTTATAAAGGAGAATATGCAAAGTGAAAACAAAGAAGGCACCGTCATTTGAAATATGCCATCTTGGGTTATGGGACCACAGGATATTTTAAGCCAATCACATGAGCCATACATGCCATGTACGGAATTATGAATTATGCAGTGACAACACAGACTAGCTGAGGGAACAATTGTGGAAAAAAAATGTTTGGAATTGTTTTTGTAAATATGAATGAAAACTGTTCAGCCAGCAGCAGCACCTCTCTGATGAAAACAGACATTTGGAGCAAAAGCCAATTTGAATCTGGGAATTTGATGATGACATCACTGAATGTAAGTTATTAACCATCAGAAATATGTGCAGGTATCCTTCAAGTGGTTGACTGCTAACTTTGAACAATCGAAACTGAAGGAAAATTTGATTTTTTCCATGGATACAAATATAGCAGCATCTCAGATGTGTCACCAACTTTTGTCTACAAAGAGATTAGGGGAAAATACTATAACTTTGGATATCCATCAATTTTTAACAGCACCATGACTGTTGTTCTGGATATGACACAAAATTATTGTCACCTGTGGTCATAATTATCTTCATCATTATATATCTTAGATTGCAGATGTCAAGAAAGCCCATCTTATCCTGATTTTGCCGAGTTAGACTTGTTCATGGGTCAGCATATTTTGTTGATCCTGGAACAACATTCCTGTTCGAAAATTTAGTCTTAATCATTTGACTTCTAAACCTAACCCTTCCAATAAGTCATCCCTAAAATCAGAGGGAAATGATAGGTGTAGGAGCACCAAACCCTGTTTGTACGCCTAAACTTGTAAGCATTAACTCTAAATGTGTCTCTCAAATCTGATTGGTTGATTGGAATGTTGTTCCAGGATCAACAAAGGTGATGATCCAGGAACATGTTGCACTTGGTGAAATCAGGTTCCGCAATTAGGGAGATGATACAACAAGAATCCTTCTGTGTGTCCAGTTGTGATCAGATTACTACAGCTAACAACCAGCAACATAAAATATGGAACTCCAATTCATGAAAACGTCAGCTTATTTTTGTAAATTAGTCCATATAGTTCATTGTAAAAGTTCCAATTACAGCATACTAATTAACAACTGCACTTCAGTCCGGACAGTCATGCAAAGCGAGGGTGGTGGAGATTGGGTGCCTAAACACAGGTGTGATATGATAATCACCTTGTTGTGCAGTACCACTACATTGTGAGGGTCTGCATTAAGCCAGGTGTCCATGGCTTTACAGATACTGCAAATTTTTTCTAGAGCAGGAGCATGATGATCAGGCCAACCAAAATCCAGCACCTGTCATAAATGCACACATACATAAAATCACCTCTAAGACCACAAGCTGAAAGGAACTGTAAAATGAAAAGTAAATAAATAAATAAATACTGTAAATACTGTAAATAAATATTCAAAAGATCACCCTTGGGTTCTGCTTGGTGATGTCATGCCTCCGTTCACTGAGATTAAGCAGCTGAAATTGGAAACAAACATCCAATAATCCATTAAACATGAATTGTTAAAACCCCATATAATGACCAGTTAATAGTCATACAGGTAAACGTCTCAGGTCAGTATGTAACCGCAGATGCTGCGGCGAGACGCAGTGGAAACGCCCCCTGTGTGATTGCGTTGTGAATTACATGTATAATCTGTCCAATGGTATGAAGGAATGTCGCGGGTGACGTCATAGACCAGGAAACTTTAAAGCACACCTGAAAACAGACCACGCTAGTGTAAAGAATCTCGGCTTAATGCTTATTTAATGCGAATTTCGGGGAAAGATATTCAACAGTTATTAATCTCTGATCAACAAATTATTGAATTTAGCTTGAACCGAGTCCTTACATAAATAAATCACCCAACGAGGGGTTTTACCTTCCTGGTTCCTCCTGATCCTTGATGTAACCGTGTATTCTTCCGTTCCTGTTTTATTTTACTTTTGTTTTACTTTTGCGGATAGCCAGTTCGTTCTTAAGTGTGCATCAATAAAGATGACCAGCCGCTTCATAAGCAAGCCTTGAGAACCCACTTGCTCATTCTCTGCTTGGATGCAGGTTAACCTTTTCTTGGTGACCCGAAACAGTCGAATAGTTGATCCGATTTACACCACAGGGCAGCTCCATTAAGTAAGTAAGCATCCAAAGTCTGCACTGGGCACAGCAGATTAAGTTTTTCCTGATATGGTGTATTAAAAGGTGGAGGACAGAAGGCCTGCAGCACAACTGGGCCCGCAACATTAGTAGGGACCTCAGGAATATAACGAGGCCAAGGGTGAAGAAAGGCTTTCACCATACCAGGTGCAAATTGTAGGCCCGAACGACCAACCGACAAGGTTTGCAAATTTCAAATTCTCTTGATAGAAGAAATAGCAAGGAGAAAAAAAGTTTTTAGTTTAAGGAACTTTTTGGAAACCTCTTCCATGGGCTCGAAGGGAGCCAAAGCCAGGCCTTCCAAAACAATAGCCAAATCCCAAGCCGGTGCTCTAGTGCACAGAGCAGGCCTCAACCTCAGGGTGCAGTGAAGAAAACAAGTAATGAGAGGATCTCCCCCCAATGATGCACCACCCAGAGGAGTGTGGTGAGCATATTAGCCCTCAGGGGCCAAGCCCACAGTTTCCACAACTTCGGGCGAGGGTGATAAATCGGCCCCCTGCTTGGGCCAGCAGGTCCCTCCTGATCGGAATCTCCACCAGAGAGCCATCTAGAAGGGACACCAATTCCAAGAACCAAACACAGGCCGGCCAGTACGGGGCTACTAGTAACAGACGGGCCCCTTCTCGGCGAACCCTCTCCAGAACTCCCAGAAGCATAGATATTGGAGGAAAACCATACTGGTGGAGCCTCGGTCACAAGCACATGGTAAACTCTTAGGCCTGGCTGGAAGTGCTTGAGAGCTTGAAACACCACCATCATTTCTAGCCGATTTATGTGCCAAGAAAGTAGATGGTCCTGCCATAAACCTTTCGCCGAGAGACCACTCATGATCACTCCCGAACCTGTGAGGGAAGCATCCCTCGATAACGTTAAGCATCAACAAGAAGCCCCCAGCACCCAGCACTGGGCCTTGGTGGAGGAACCAAGATTTCTTCCACAAGGCATGTAGGCATTGCCGCGTGACCTTGATCATGCAAAACGGATTTTCCCTCGGAGAAAACCCCTGGGTCCTGAGCCACCACTGCAGTTGTCTCATGTACAGGAGGCCAAAAGTTATTACGTTGGACACAGCTGCCATGAGACCCAACAGTCTCTGAAACTGTTTCACAATGAGTGACTGGCCTAGTTTTACCCCATTTAAGGCCGAGAGAATTGAAGTAATTTTTGCAGGTGACAGCTGTGCCTGCATCGTTGTTGAATCCCATACCACACCTAGAAAAATGGTCCTCTGAGATGGGAGGAGCACACTCCTCTTGGCACTGAGCCTCAACCCCAGCATCTTTATGTAGGACAGAACAACATCTCGACGCTGTACCGCCATCTGCTCAGACTAAGCTATAATCAACCAATCGTTGATGTAATTCAACTCACGGATTTTCTCAGTTTGTAAAAGTGCGGGTTGATAAACTTAGGCTGAACGGAATAACCAGATATTGGTACACTTCACCCCTGACAGCGAATCTCAGGAACTTCCTGTGATGAGGATGAATGGATTCATGGAAGTAAGTGTCCTTCGAGTCTATCGTGACAAACCAGTCCTCGGACTGAATCTGTGACACAATTTTTTTGAGTGTAAGCATCTTGAACTTGAGTTTCTGAACCCTTCCGTTATGTTGGCACATATCTAGAATAGGACGCAGCACCCCATCCTTCTTTGGATCAATGAAGTAACGGATATAAAACCCTGACTCCCTGCAGGGAGGAGGAACCCTTTCTATAGCCCCCCTTCATAGAAGAGTCTGTACTTCCTGCTTCATAACCAGAGCCTGCTGGGTCCACCATCGTATGTCGGGCTCCTAGAAAACTGGGGGGACGAGAACCAAACTGAATTCTGTAAAATTCTTCTATTGTATGCAGGACCCAATGAGATATATTTGGCAGTAGTTTCCACGCTGCCAGAAAATCTACTAAGGGAACCAGTCTCGAGACTGGCTTCTGATGTTGGTCGAACAGCCACTTCGGTGCCCTGTAACTATGAACCGGCAGGAAACAGCCGAACTGCCAGCGCTGCAACTCTGCTCTGCCCAGTTCCTGGGATTTTCACAGACAACCATATCTTGGGTTTACAAAGAATGTTGTGAAAAGGGAAAACATCCAGTATGCGGCAGTCCTGTGGGCGAAAATGCCTTGTTGATGGACAGAGGAGAATAGGCCGACTGATTCAAGCTGATAGAAGAGCAACTTTGACTGAAATAACCACTTGTTACAACTGAGGTATATGCAGCAAAGCATTTGTGATGCGATCTGGGAAAACCCGTCGGATGTCGCGCTTGTACATTTTATGGTAAATTTGTCATGATTCTGCCATCATGTCATTGATTTTTTTTAGTCTTGTGGCAGGATCATGGCAGAACCATGTTTTGTGTGCAAGCGCATGGCCTGTTGTTTGGGCGATGTGCTTGTGTTGTCTCGTTTAAGACCCTGCCCCCTTGTTATCCTCATCCTGTCATTATTACCAAGTCTGTGTCACCTGTTCCCCTCATTAGTCTCTCCCTTTATCCCCTTGTGTTTGCTGTCCTGTGTTGGTTCATTGTGTTTCTCATTGCGTGTGTCTCTTTGTGAGTATCTACCCGTGAATACCTTGTCTTTGATGAACGTCTTGATCTTGTATTTGCTGTTAGTTTATAGTATTGTCAAGTGTTTTCTAGTTTAGTTCTCCCGTTTGTTTTGTCTGTTTTGCCCCCTCGTGGGTTTTGTTTTCCTGTTTGTCACCAATAAACCTTGTGTTCATCGCACTCTGCCTGCATTTGGGTTTATCACCTGCATCCACATATCAAAATTCTAAAAATAGATTGAATGTCAGTTTATTGTCAAATTTGGGGTTTCAATAAATTTTTATTCTATAACACCTTGTTTGTCATCTCTGAATATATCTTGGGGAAAATTCACTAGATTAGTGCAAAAAAATATACTGGCAAGCTGAAAAGATTTGTCTTTCTCTTTAAAAACACATGAGCGGAGGTGCAAAAAAACCCCCCCAAAAAACGGCCATTTAGCTCTTCTTCTCTTTGTAGCGAGTGGGGCGTGTTCCAGGAGAATTGCGCTTGATTGAATCAGGTGGGGGTTGTTTGGCGCTACACCTTTAAATCCAGCAAGCTGGGGGTTTGCCGAATTTTTGTTGCTGTCACAGACTGTTGCTCCCTTGGGCTCCTGGCTGGTGTACGAGTTGATGTGAGTTCATGTTCAAAAGTTTTGTGGAATCAATCCTCGCTGGCATATGTGATTTTGATTCAGACGATTACATTGTTTCATAGCCTCATCTGGGGTTTGTGCGATTACCTAGTGCCGTGGTTGCTGCTAGTTTCCTGTCTTTGCGAGCCCTCATCGGCTGCGATTTGTGCTGGCGTGTTTCAACGAGGACGAAAGTCTTGTTTTTATTGAACAGCGTTTGTCTCTGTTTTTTTAGGTATTTGCTGTAATGAGCTTTTATTGATTTAATGTTTTGTTTATTAGCTTCGGGTTTAGAGTGACTACAAGTTTGCCGAGTGTGTTTGTTGTGCTGAGAACGTAAGTTTATTGGCTCCCTTCTCCCTCACGTTTGTACATTTTTATGGAACGTTTATGTATGTAGTTATGTTGATTTGCCATGTTTTTTTATTATAGTTTGGTTTGGGAATGTTCAAGTAAAAACCAGACGGAGTAAATTGATCGCTGCAGTATTATAAATAACCAAACTCTTTGCTTGACGCTGTGGTTTGTTCATACAGGTTAGTAATTTAGGCTACTTTAGCCTCTTGCCCTGCTCCGATTGTTCAGCTTAACTTTTTACAGTTTAAGTAATTCCCAGCCTATTGGTGCACAGGTTACAAATTAGGCACAGTTGTGATGCCGACCTGTATAATTATTTATGTAACATTGTAATTGTTCTTTGCAGGAGGAGCGGCATATGCTGTCCTGGCCACTGTTTTTCCTGTGCTCTTGTTTTTAGGAATCAGCTCCGTGTGTGGGTGTGTGTGTGCGCGTGTGTGCGGGGAGGAACGGTTTATTGGGTTGCCTATGAGTCTCTTCCCTGGTGTGTTGATGTGTGCTGTACTGTATGTTGATATGTGATGTTTGTATTCTAGGCTATTGGGTTGGTGTAAGATCCAGGGTAGGGGGGGGATGACAATTTTGTTGTGTGGCCACTGGTTTGTTGAGTGTGAATTGTTATTATTTTTTTGGGGGGTTATATTTGTGCACGTGATTTTGTGACGTGCCTCATTTATTTTGTGTTTGAGTTTGTTGTATTTTGTTTTTGAATTATTTAAACACTTTGATTTTGGATTTTGTGATCCCTGACTCTGTTACCCAGAGGCCTAATGTCCTTTGAATACTGTCCTATGTTGTAAGTCCATTGAGTTAAAAAAAAACAGAAAACAAAAGCAAAAACAAAAAGGGAAATAAATAAATTTTCTATTTTTATAATACTCCAGTCTCTCTCTCTTTCTCCTTTTATTTCCCTTTATTGGGATAGCCTGCTGGTAAACTCTTAAAATTCGATGGTTGCTTAGCCATGGGTATTTGGTGGTAATAGACCCCCCCCAGAGGTTACATCTTAACACTACAAAGACAGTTTCGTTCTTCTCTTAACACTACAAAGACAGTTTCGCCTATCAAAATAAACCACATAACAGAATAAACTAAGGTCCCGCCAGTCCTGTGTAAACTACAACGGCACGCAAGTTTTTATTTATTTATTTTTATCCCGCTATATCGTGTGATGTGATGCGGCACAAGAGAACAACAGAGTCTGAAGCTGCTCGTTTAAAAGACCTTGCTCGCCTCTCAATCTTCCAATTTCAAAATGGTTTTCACAGGATGAATTTTGAGTTTGTAAGCTTTCGAATGATACCTAATCTATGATGATAACTAAAATATGTGATATGAAAAAAAGGCAATTAAAAAAAGAGCGCCAGTCGTCCCGCTAGCAGGACGTGACAGTTAATTAAACCTGTTTTTCTCAGAATTCCATTTCTAAAAATCATAGCGATCAGCCGACTTCAGATAACCATAACTTTTGTTACAGACAAACTATAAAATAAATAAAAACAGATTTGGAAAGGGCTTGAACACAGCTATGATTGCAAAACCTGTAATATGTCAAATTTCAACCATGTGGTGGGTTTTCCCAGATCGCATCACATTTGTGAAGCCACAACACGCACAACCTTGAGGCGGATGGGCTACAACAGCAGAACACCCCACCGGGTACCACTCATCTCCACTACAAATAGGAAAAAGAGGCTACAATTTGCAAGAGCTCACCAAAATGGGACAGTGGAAGACTGGAAAAATGTTGCCTGGTCGGATGAGTCTCCATTTCTGTTGAGACATTCAGATAGTAGAGTCAGAATCTGGTGTAAACAGAATAAGAACAAGGATTCATCATGCCTTGTTACCACTGTGCAGGCTGGTGGTGGTGTGTAATGGTGTGGGGGATGTTTTCTTGGCACACCACTTAGTGCCAAATGGACATTGTTTAAATGCCACATGACGGCCTACCTGAGCATTGTTTCTGACCATGTCCATCCCTTTATGGCCACCATGTACCCATCCTCTGATGGCTACTTTCAGCAGGATAATGCACCATGTCACAAAGCTCGAATTATTTCAAATTAGTGTCTTGAACATGACAGTTAGTTCACTGTACAAAAATGGCCCCTGCAGTCATCAGATCTCAACCCAATAGAGCATCTTTGGGATGTGGTGGAATGGGAGCTTCGTGGCCTGGATGTGCATCCCACAAATCTCCATCAATTGCAAGATGCTATCCTATCAATATGGGCCAACATAATAATTATAAAGAATGCTTTCAGCACCTGGTTTATTCAATTCCATGCAAAATTAAGGCAGTTCTGAAGGCAAAAAATGGGTCAATCATAGTATTAGTATGGTGTTCCTAATAATCCTTTAGGTGAGAGTATAGATAGATAGATAGATAGATAGACAGACAGACAGACAGACAGACAGACAGACAGACAGACAGACAGACAGACAGACAGACAGACAGACAGACAGACAGACAGACAGACAGACAGACAGACAGACAGACAGATAGATAGATAGATAGATAGATAGATAGATAGATAGATAGATAGATAGATAGATAGATAGATAGATAGATAGATAGACACAGTATACAGTGAGTGCTTAATGAAGGCAGATAAGCTAGCATGGTCTGTTTTCAGGTGAGCTTTATAGTTTCCTGGTCTATGACGTCACCTGCCTAAGACGTCTCCTCACACCATTGGTCTGATTATAGACCAATAATCAGGGGTGTTTCCTTGATAGGGAACACTCAACTCTAATTCACCAAAAATAATGTACTAGAACTTATTTTCTCTTTCTTTCGGGGCTGTCAATTGCTCCAAGGTTTGGCGGATCCTTACTAGATAGTGCTGCTGATGTTTAGAACGAAGCATGCTGGTCACATCCCTCAGGTGTACACTGTATTTATGCTCCTCTGTTCCACCAGGGAAGGACAGAGCAATGATGCGTTCTGTGATGTAGACCAGGTCCACCTCATTAATTTCTTCCATTGCTTGCACCAGACTCAGGCTTCTTAGGAAAGATAAATAACAAATGCTAGACATTAAACATAAGCACACCCAGACATATTGCATAAGCACACAGACCATTTATCAGTTGTTCCAAAGCAACTTTACAAAAAAAAAAACTTGTTTAAGTGTTACAATTTACAAAGTAAATAATGTCAAGTGTCAAAATAATGTTCATATGGCAGTAATACACAGCTATAACATAATGTGGCATGTGCTTAATTAATATCATGTATTCAGTTAAGCAGACACAACAAACAGGTTAGGTAGCGTAGCAATTACAAACTAGTAATGATTACACTATAAAGATAATATATAATGTAAGAATAATATTTGATCGATTTTTTATGTCTATCCAAAGTTAGCGTCATCTGAAGTCTTCGCAATTGTAGCTGAATTTTCAGCTGAAATCATCACAATTTAATCAATTACAATTACACTAACCAAATCAATTTAAATACTGAACTTGATCACCACAGATCAATGGCAAGCACAAATGACAAACTTTAGCCATTAAATGCAATGAATAGTTATTACTCTACAAAAATCCAGAATATGATGTCAGTGTATATTAGCATGCATACCTGGATGGTCTTCGTTTTGAGTCCATATTGGGAGACTTTGTGGATCCCTGGTTATAGATGATGATAGAAAACACACATATACACACAAACAATCCACATATATTTTCACAGATATAATTGCACATATTTTTCCCACAAATGCACCATATTGCTTAAAGTTTTGGGACATATGCCTTTACATGAACATGAATTTTAATGATATCCCTTCCTTAATCCGTAGGGTTTAATATGAAGTTGGCCTACCCTTTGCAGCTATAACTACTTCAACTCTTCTGGAAAGGCATTCCACAAGGTTTGGGTGTGTGTTTATGGGAATTTTTGACCATTCATAGAAACGCATTTGTGAAGTCAGGTACTGATATTGGATGAGAAGGCATGGCTCACAGTCTCCGCTCTAATTCATCCCAAAGGTCTTCTATCGAGTTGAGGTCGGGAGAAATATATAGTTTCAGCCTCGCACATGTTGACTTTATTCTTGGGGGATGTTTGCCGAGGCAGCGAGTAGATTATGAGACCGTAAATAATATTTAAACAGTATTTTTGGTGATTATGGCTGCATTTAATTCAATGAAATTGAAATGATGGAATATTATCTGACTTTAAGAATTTAGATATTTAATAATTCAGCCTACCATCCAGACCGTGTTCCACTTATCCAGTGTTTATGACTGCATTTAATTCTGAGAAATTAATATGATGAACAACGAACGTCAAAAATCATTTTCAATTTTTCCATGATGGTCCTCCGCTTCAGGGTGTCGAGAATGAAAGCCTCCTATCTGGGGAGCCCTCAGGAAATCGATGTCTGTATCCCATGGCCAGGCAGCGCTCGCATCCGCATATCAAGAATCGTTTCGATTCTCGACCAAACCCTGCAGGCGGAGAGCCGCTTCAGGAGATCTTGAAGCGTACCGATATCAGATTCTTCCATTTGCCCTATCTCTCTCCTCTCGCACATTTACCAAATGCATGGATGCAGCTCTAGCACCACTGAGGCTTCTGGGTGACTAGCTGATTTTGGCCCAGTCATAAGAGCTGGCCGTTCGACATTGAGATGTCGTCCTTGCCCACTTCCATAGCATGGGGTTGAGACTCAACACAAAAAAAGAGCGGTCATGTTGTGGGCACAATTGTCTCCTGCATGGATCAAATCTATCCTGGCCATTGGTGACCAGGATAATGCTAGTCCAAGGCATCACTGTCAAAAACTTTCAGAGAGTGTTGGGACGCATGGCAGCAGCGTCCAACATAATTCCATTTAGCCTGCTGCACATGAGGGCCCTGCAGTGGTGGTTGAAACCAAGGTGTTCTCCCTGAAGGGGAACCCATTCTGCATGATCAGGGTTTTGCGCAGATGCCTTCGTTCCCTACCTATGTGGAAGAAAGCTCAACACGTCCACAATCAAGATGTACATGGCTGCCATTGTGGCTTCCCGCTACTCTGGGTGATGGGCCTCTGGGGAGACATCAGCTGGTCATACGTTTCCTCTGTGGGGCTCAGAGCATAAGACCGGGGATTCCCTCATAGGACTTAGCAGTGTTTCACAAAAGGCTGGTCGAGGCCCCCTTCGAACCTCTAGAGTCGGCTGAGGCCAAGAACCTTCCCTCAAGACAGCTTTTTTTTTAGCCATTACTTCTCTGAGGAAAGTGGGAGACCTTCAGGTGCTCTCTATATCTCATGGGTGCCTGGAGTATGCTCCAGGCGACATTAAGGCTATCTTGCACCCCAGGCAGGGCCATTTAATGTGGAACAGCCTACGGTTCTGCAGGCTTTTCATCCTCCAACTCACATGACGGCCGATGAAGAAAGACTTAATTTACTCTTCCTTGTCAGAGCTCTCAAGAGTTATGTCCAGAGATCTTCTTCATGGCGGAAGTTAGACCAGTTGCTTGTGTGCTTTGGGTCATCCAAGAAGGTCCAAACCGACCATCAGTAACTGGGTCGTTCAGGCTGTCTCTGTGGCATCTGTGGTTCAAGCTATCAGGTGTCCAGCTGCCTTCACCTTTGGCTATGAGGGCTCTTTCAACCAGAGGCATGGCATCCTCTAGAGCCATCCTTTCAGGGGCCCCAATCCAAGTAGTGTGCAATACAGCAGGATGGGCCACTCCTCATACTTTCATCACATTCTATAGCCTGGACATTCCTTGTACGCCAGGCACTCTAGTGCTCTCGTCCTAAGTGTGCCTGTGAGTAGCTTCACACTGAGACAGGCAGGGCTTGCTGTTGCATAGTGGGTACTCGTTTTCCCAAAGAGTCGTAGTCCCTCCACCACGCCTTCGCCTGCCTGGGAGAGACTTGCTTCATCGCAGAAGCTAACTCTGCTGTGAGCTCTTTAGCTTCCATGAATGCCGTCACACATTACATCGTGACGCAATAGCAATCAAGATTGGCTTACTTTCATTCATCCTCCAGAGATGCTACGCTAAGGGCATTCCCCAAAGTGTCTTAGTTGACGCAGTGTCTCATTCCCTTCTCAGGGAACAAAGGTTACAGTCCCCTAGTAAGGGTTAACCCGAGACGTTCTCATAGCATGCGCCAAACCCAGACTCGTCTATCAGATTGCCATACAGAGAAGTGTGATTCATCACTCCAGAGAACATGACTCCAATGCTCTAGAGTCCAGTGGCGTTGTGCTTTCACCACTGCATCCGACACTTTGCATTGCACTGGTGATGTAAGGCTTGGATGCAGCTGCTCGGCCATGGAAACCTTTTCCATAAAGCTCTCTACGCACTGTTCTTGAGCTAATCTGAAGGCCACACAAAATTGGAGGTCTGTATCTATTGAATCTGCAGGAAGTTGGCAACTGCGCACTGCACGCCTCAGCATGTGCTGACCCCACTCTGTAATTTTACATGGCCTACCACATTGTGGCTGAGTTGCTGTTGTTCTCAATTACTTCCACTTAGTTATAATACCACTAACAGTTGACCGTGGAATATTTAGTATTAAGGAAATTTCACAAATGGCAACCTATCATGGTACTATGCTTGAATTCACTGAGTTCCTAAGAGCAACCCAATCTTTCACAAATATTTGTAGAAGCAGTCTGCATGCCATGGCCATGGAAGTGATTAAGAATACCTGAATTCAATGATTTGGAAGGGTGTCCCAATACTTTTGGCAATATAGAGTATAATTGCATATATATTTTCAAAGTATAATAAATACCAATGTTTAAGCAG
This sequence comes from Cyprinella venusta, assembly GCA_038021265.1. Taxonomy (NCBI): domain Eukaryota; kingdom Metazoa; phylum Chordata; class Actinopteri; order Cypriniformes; family Leuciscidae; genus Cyprinella; species Cyprinella venusta. The sequence goes on from CM075868.1 coordinate 13,119,233, forward strand.
ATATAACCCATTTGTTTTTAGGTGTGGTCCATAATGGCTATTGCAACATTGTTCGAATTTGTGATACACATGGACAACAGCAAGAGAGAACACATCAGTTTTTCAACTACTCCGAGATCTTTTGAATGGACTTTCATGACTTTCAATTTCATGTACATGTTTCTTGGATATAGGTTCAGAAAAATGCATTTTTTATTACCACCATGCAATATTTGGTATCATTTGAATAAAAAATTACACTACCGTAAAGTGACAAACATGGAAATGCCTGCATCAAAATTAGTTATAAATTACTTACATTGCAGCAAGACAAAAACTTTTTTATTGCCGATTTCATTTTAATTTTAATTGAAATTGTGAAGGAGGCCTTAGTGGTTTAATTGAAATTGTGATGGAGACCTTAAAACTAAAGCAACTCAATCTGTAGTAATAATAATTGTACAATATGTGTTGTTTCATGAATAACTCAAATTCATTCTGTGCTGAATGAAAGGAGGAATATTGAGCTACAAAAAAGTATTAAATAAAAAACATCTAACCTGGCTGTTGTTAGTTGTAGATTCACAGGCTGTGGATACCTACAGAAAAATCAAGAAGGAGATAGAGGGAGAAAAAAGACAACTGTGACTGAAAGCAGCAGCTATATTTTTAACCCACAATGAGTCTAAATATATCAGTACAGTATTTTAAGCAGGCAAATTGTGATTTGTTCCCTCATCATATTCTTTAGCTACAGTAAATAACAATTGTAATCAACATATTGTCAATATCAGGTTCTCTTCTGTAGAATACTGTTCTGGATACTGAAATCTGAATTTTGAACTTTTAAACTTTACAATTTGCTGCAGATAAAATATTTTTTCCACACAATGAATAAATAAATTGTTGTAATTTTTACCCACTTTGAATTATATAATTGTTTATCATATTTCTACACATTTAAGATGTCTCCATGGTCACAACTAATTCAATAGCACTGTACTAAATCAAGTCAAATTTTATGACAACTTCAAGCAGGAATCAAGGTAAATCATATTCTTGCTTAAAGTGACATATGGGTGACCAATGTTCGCAATTTTGATTCATAACAGTGAATACATGAATCAAAAACAGTGCAGAATTGTAGGCTCATCTGAGAGCAGACAAGCTTTGCCTTGAATGTAGATAAGAAGCAGCAGTGAAGGTAAAACGTGTTAAGCAATACTTCTCGATACGATACTAAGTCTCACTTCTAGTAATTAGCAAAAACTAATTACGTAATCACATTCTTTCATAAAATAGATGCTTTTAAAATACTGCAGCTTTTACATAAAGCATAATTTAATGAAAATGTAATCTGAAATTCTCTGAAATTCTACCAAAGTTTGGTACAACAGTTAGCATCACCCTGGTTCCCTCTGCAAAATCCTAATAGGATCTCTGTGACCAACAAAAGTTTATGAATTTATACACATTTTGTCCATCATGAAAATCTACACACAACTTTTACGAAATTTGAAGCCCACATACAATCAGCAGAAGTGAAAAGCTATAAACAGAGTACATAACGGTCGCATCACCATTGCTAAATTTCTGACACTTTCAGTTTCACTTTTCACTCAAAAAGTTTCATTGTTTTTAAAATCCCTACAAGTTTGAGTTAGAACAGTTTTCAAGAGTATTATTAACGTGCAATTGCACATTAAGTGTTTTATAATGGTTTTCTATGGGTGTTCATAATCTGATTTAATCTGTTTGCTTCTGCAAATTATGCTTTATTAATAAGGTAGGCCTGTTTTTGTACTGTCACTTTTTTAATCCACAAAAGCATCTTAAATTGGGAAGAACGCTTGATTACGATACTGTTGTTTAAGCACTGCCATCTAGAGGTAGCAGATTTTCTCAGACAGCTGTTTATGGACCGTACAAGGCTAAACCGGCGAAATGAAAGTCTCAAAATCCAAATGAATCCAATAAGATCCACCCAGAAACAAGTCAATAAATGCACGCATGTCACTTGATCTACAAATGCACATCTTAAGCTGCGTTCACAATACACACAACCAAGCGACACGATACCATTCATTTTCAATGGTGAGCGGGCGGCTTCCGGTGACATGCGCGGTCGCGACCGTTGGCGACCAGTGGGGCGTGTCCAGGCAGCGACGCGACAAAGTTGAGAAATTTTTTCCTTTATTTCCCTAAATGAAGAGCGATTTTCGCAAACGACAACTAATAGGAGTGAAGTCAGTGGAGTGCGTCACTCTTCAGTGCTGAGTCTGACCGAGGCAAGTTGAACGAGAAGCTCATTTTAGCAGTCAGAAACTGTCCTATAATTTATGATTTATCTCTGTGTACATACAGTGGTGTTTTCCGTACTGACTCTGTGACCGAATGGTTTCGGGAACCCAGATAGACCGGTATTTGTCTGTTTGCTGCAGTTAAATAGCCGTGATGGCAAAGAGCACTCACTGTTTCTCGTTCATCTTTAATATTATGCATTTTATGTACTGATTCCATTTATTTTTAGACTTTTCCTTCCAAAATATTTGTTTTTTTGCAGCAAGAAAACGTATTTGTTGTCTAACATAGAGTAACATCCTTGAATGTCACTCACAAACATTACTAGGCAACCAGTAGAGAGAACGCCCTCCGCCTTCCTCTACGTGTGCAGTGGAAATGTCACGGTGTGCACGGTTTGAATTAGCTTGTGACTTATGCTGCGTTCATGTGCTATGGTAATTATGGTAAATACCAAAAGCCGACGTGGAAAATGCACATGAACACCCCCTCATGTGGTATTTACCACTGGGCAACTCGAAGAATATTTTGATGGACGAGTTGCCGAGATGAGATAACCTTTGACCATTTCAAAATGGCGGAGAGCACCGCGAGAGTCGTGAATGGTAAAATATATATATATATATATATACCATTTTACAAGATGTAAACAACACTGGTCCAGAAGCACTTCCTGTTTCAGTTTTTTAACACTACATTAAAGCTGGGGTAAAATACAACCAACAGAACATATAAATATGAATCAAAACGTTAAACAAGCATCTTTAAGATGTTTTCTTTACATGTGAAATAAAGAAAACAGTTACAAACTGAAACAGGAAGTGTTTCTGGACCAGTGTTGTTTACATCTTGTGAAATGGTCTATATATATACTTTTAATGATCTAGAAAATATACAGCATATTATTTACCTTTTGAGTTTTGTTAAATAATTTTCTTGCTTTTGCAGATGACTTGAGGAATCTAAAACAGTTTTAACTAAATAACAGGTCTGGATCTCCATCTTTCTACCACATTACGACATCAAAAGCACTTGAAAGCAACACACTGGTAAATACCAGTTCACAAGTGGAAAATATCCTATTTTCTATTGCACATGAACGCAGCATTTCTGTTTCCTCGTGTGTAGATCTGTGACTTTGGGATGATGGAACAGGAAGTGCTACAATTCTAACTCTTTCTTTATGTGAACACGTAAACTGATTATGGGGTTCAATAATGCCCCTATGTTATTGCAAATGTTTATGGCCTTGCATCATTTTTGACTTTGAGTTAATTGAGACTAATCTTCTGTCCACCTTTTTCCAGATTGTTGAAATGACAGAATAATAAAGTTTTACTTTAATAAGTCGTGATGAAATGCATATCTGATATCTTTAGAAAATGCTGTCTTAGATGATATTTAATGGTGGGTAAACCTTATCATAACATTCTAATTTGAAAATGAATTTATTTTCTAGAAAAAAAAACATACTGCAGTTGAGGGTGATAGACTGTTTCTTCCACACAGAGCCAGTGTTTTTGTCCTGCGACAACTCAGCATTGTTTAAAGACATTCTGGCACGTGGATAAATTTGAAAATGCCATCTACAAAAAAAAAAAAAAAAAAAAAAAAAAATTTGATTTAAAGCTACAATCTGTCTTTTTTTGCCTCTAGCGGTCGCTAACCTCTTACAAAGGCATAGATTGATGACACTGTAAATGAGCGTGGAATCATGGATCTTGTCTTCATGCCTATGGATCTAATGTTAATAATGTTTATGGATGAGTATGAAGTGGGGCGCGATTGCTAATGAGAGACACATCAGCGCCACATGTGATCGCGTCCCTCGGATATAAAGGAACGAGGACATTTCATTCTACTAAACTACCACAAGTGCTGAATTACTACTGGTCATTTTATTTGACATTGACAAATTTAACTTGTGAGGTAACGCAGCACTGTTTCACTTGGTCTATAGGTTATCCTATCATTTTAAACTGCATTTGAGTGAGTTGAAAGTTATAATGTTATTTGTAGGCTAGAATATGATAAAATACTGATCATATTCTAACATTTCATTATGTTTAGTTATTAATTCATTTTATGCAGCCTACTGTTGCTCACCTGTCTAATACATGCAAGAGTGGCGTCTCTGTCAAGTCTTGAAGCTCTGTCAAGTAGAAGTTTGTTGCTGACGTAGGGCTCTCTGCATCTTGAATATTGATCCCCATTTTATTTCTCCTTTTGAGTCAAAGTCTGCTTGCCATTGTCCATAATGTTTAAAAGTGTGTCCACGTTTGTCGCCATGGTTACTATGGCAGTACAACCGGAAACTAGGGATAACGCGGCTATTACGTCATTGAAAGTGGACAAGTGACAAGGGACGGCCACTGTTTAAAATTGTGAATTACTCTGAATTTACAAATTCTTGGAAACATTTAGAATAATGTAAGTACACAATTTAAATAAATAAATAACACTGTGCAAGTGGTTTTTGGATATTTTGAAAATTCTTTATATAAATTGTAAATTGTCATATTGTACCTTTAAGCATCTTCCGACATTTCCGTGTGGTCAAGAAACTTTTGAAAAAACAAAGAAAACACTTGGAAAAGCTAGCGTGGATGGAGAGCATTTTGAAGTGAAAACACCATTTTCAAATGTATCTGCACTCGAGAAGGATGATGCGTGATTTCCACTGACAGTCTTCACTCCTTACCACTCCTAAAAGCTCTTTATTTGCATTAAATTAAACTTTTATAAAGTTTCTGAAGCCCCTGGACAAGCCAAGTCATGTTTTACCAGAAGTTGCCAGCTCTCATTCAAAATGAACAGATGATGTCCCTTTTGGAAGTTGCTTATGTAGATGCGGCTTAATAGTTGTCGGTACCAAAGAGAGTCTTTGATGTACTTTTTTATTTGGAACACATTTGCATGAACACCTGGCTTCCATCTTTTCCAACGAAAAAAGAACTGGTTCGGAACTGGCGCTGGTTCAAAGTTGGTTCGGAGCTGGTTCAACTTGCGAACCCGTTCAGAACCTGTTTGCTTTTCCACTGACTAGAGCGCCCAGGGAACGACGTCGTTACGTCACTGTTTACGTCGCTTGCAAGTACATTGTTTGGGATTATCTCTAACTCGTGTACCGAGAAAACTTTAAAAACAATTGAAATATGTAAGTCTTTTAATCTTTCCGTTTGATATGTAATCTTTTCTGATAAGTTATGTACCCCTGTCTTGTGTCTTTTTTCTTTCCATTTATTTGTTCTATATCGTGACTGTTTTCTTCTTTGCTTGTGTTTCAAAATAAATAAATAAATAAAACGCTTGCGTGTTTCTGCAGTCTTTCCTGGCTTTGCGATGGTCAGAAAATATGTTTAAAAGAACCGAGAAGAACGCGTCTAAACCCGGCCCATAAACATGACGTGCTAAAAGAACGGTTCTAGTCCAGCAAAGAGTTGGTGCCGCTTTGGAACCAGTTCTCGCGGCCGCGAACCGGTTCTTTGGCTGTCGAAACACGAAGAACTGGTTCGCGCGCAGGCACCGGCTCCGAACCGGCTCTCAAAATGCTTTGGTGGAAAAGGGGCGGCTGAGGGTGCAGCAACATTACTTGTTATATCTGTGAACAATCTACATCATCACTGGTGGGAGTTTTAACCAGTGGCAAACTAGAAAAATGAGTTACAACTTCTCTCTCAGCAGGTAGTGACAAGGAAATACACCCGGAATCTATTCTGTCTCAGCTCAACACACAATCCTCTCCTGCGTGTCTCTTCACTCTTGAATAAACTGCTATGAACAATCGATTTAAACCTGCTGAATGAGTGATAGTACACAAGCTCTTGTGTTCAATCCCATGGTCACAGAGGTAAGCTGTGGGAACCCAGTATCTATGAATGAAATAGTGGAGGCAGTGAAATTGGCAGAGGGAACACAGCCCTTGGATCATGGTGAAAAATGACTCCTGAATCCAACCTCTTGTACAGATAATTCACTGACTGCTGTGGGGCTGAGCAAAGAGTCGAAACAGACAAGAATTGCCATGAGACCCAAGGATGGCTTGCAGATTGCATTCTTGACCACAACGCCAACTATAGACTTAGGCGAGAAAATAATTTTAATGGAAAGAGTTTTTTTTTTTTTAATTCAATTTTAGATTTAGGAATGTTTGTCAGCCAAGTCATAGTTGTTACAACCTGGATAAAACAGAACAAAAACTCGAGAATTTAGATGAAATAAGAGAGCAAATACATGGTATAGGATACAATAAAGAAGTGCCGACCTTAAACACCCATATGAGCGGTCACTATACATTGTTGCTATTGATGATGTTTATTATCAGAGAATAACTGACCTTGGAACTGACCAATCAGAATCAAACATTTCAGAGAGCCATATAATAGTGAAAGGTTTGTTTTGCCTTGATATTGATAGGACACTCATTGATAAATAGAAAGCAGTAGGAGAGAGAGAGGAACACAATTTATTTTATTTAGAGTTGTTCCCTGTTAGTTTTCCCCTTTACTGATTCTTGACTGTTTAGATTTAATAAGGTTTAGTGTCATTGATGGATCTTGTCTGTGGAATAATATCTTACATCTGCAGCAAATGAGAGCATCTTCAGCTAAGATTTTAATCTGTTCCTCACATAATGCGCTATTTTACAACTTGAGAAGACTTTAAATATGGTGCATGGGTTGTATGTTAAACTTGGATACTTTTTGATGTTTTGTCGTTTTGGAGCTGGACAGACGTTGACTATGATCTGTCATCAAAGCTCTGTTAAAATGATTTAAAAATGCCCTTTTTGTGTTCCACTGTAACCAAAATAACTAAAAAATTAATGACATAGCGGTTTAGAATGACATGAAGGTAAGAACATAACATGGTTTCTCTTTAAACTGAATAGATCTCTTTAAAATGAATAGATGGATCTCTTGGACGTCCTTTCTTAAAATTAATGTTTTTACCAGATCCAAATCTGCTTCACTTTAATCAATTTGTTGAAAAAAGAGCAATACATATACATCAGAACAGTAAATAAAACATTATATTACCAGATCATTCACAACAAAGACATAAAAATAAAATGCATGAGACTTAAAAAATACACAAAACTGTTGTCATTGACTTAAAACAAAATGTGTGCAAGTACCAAGACAAGAACAATTTCATAATACAAACAATATACTTCTACAAACATCTAAAATATTTATTTCTCTGAAAAAGATGCATGTTCCTGGTGGCACTGCTCCTTTGTCCACGTTGAGTCTAGTAAATTATAAGTGTACCTTTATGGTTTCCAATTCATAGTCAATTTTATCTTGCAGTAGAGATTCTATTTTAGGTTGATTATGTGTTTTTAGTCCTTAAAATTTGAGTGTTGTAGTTAGTTACATTTTCTGTGTCCTTATAAACACTTTATAATTTTCTTCAAGTCATTTCTCTCTACAAAGTTAAAAGGACATATACCTGATGTCCCTTCATGTCAATGATGACATCAAAGCTATTTTGAGTAAGCTCATCTAAAAATCAAATTTGGTATAGGATGTTTCCATCCTGAGTTTTTACCATTCATCATTTTTTTTCTTAATTCATGGCACACCCGTATAGACTTTGTACGTCATTCTGAAACACAATGTTGTAAGACAAGATTTGAAAATTGTTTGCTTTTAACTGAAGCTAATATATATCTGCCTAATACATTTTAATGATTTCAAGAAGTAAGGTAGAAACGCTGTACTAGCCTGACTTCATCATACTCATATTCTAATGAGAATATGAGTCTGAAACCACTCAATTGAACTTTAATTATGAGGCGTGTCGTAACCGAACCAGGACAAAAAAAAAACCTCTGCACTCAATTGGATAGTCGGTAGACCTACCAACCAATCAGAGCAACGCATAAGTCAACTCCTTTGGATAGCGCAGTTTTCAAATACAGAACGTAGCCTACTTTATTTATTTTAGAAGTTAAATAACGAGTGTTACTTCTTTTACTTACTTCTCCATGAGTGCCACCAAAGGAGAAACCACAACGACCACAGGCTTTTCATTACGTCCCATCTTCTTAGCGACCGTAAGAGCCAGCTGATAAGTTACACTTTTCCCGAATCATGTAGGAAGGACGCCAAAAATATATTTCCGATCGACAAATGCCTTGATTGCAGTTCTCTGTTTGTTTATTAAAATGAATGCGCTGTCGATTTATTTTACAAAAGACGCGAGAGCGGAATCTATACATCTCAATTCTCCAGCTGCACTCATCTTTGACAAGCGCTCTTTGACGACGTGAGGATTACGTTACTGAAGACCACCTGTCAATCATCGTATAAAGCCCGCCCTGGCAATTTGATTGGCCCGATGATCTGTGAACCGATCATAATTTCTCCTCAATGGATTGAGTCCAGACCGAACTTCCCATCCAAAAAATGTTGTGGGCGGAGTTCGGGCTGGCATCCAGGCTAACGCTGTACAGTTGTAACACTGTGAATCACGCAAGCTCGAACTGTCATCATCCATGAGCACATTCACATTGGCAACCTATCTTTCCATGGAAAATGTGACTGCATAATCTACAGTCCCTCAAAAGCATTCAAATAACTTTTTTGGGAGTATATTTTTCATTTTCTAAGTCCTCATTTATTGGGAAGAGATTGTAATTCATGTCTGATCAACAACCTGTCATAAATATATCATAAACATGACATAACCGATTAATTATAAAACTAAAGAAACCACTTAGCTTTATGGGTTAACATTGCATTAAACTGGCAGGTGGTTGGTTTTGACATTGCCTGTCATGAGGCCATTATAACTATGTTAATATTTTTCTAACCTTAGCTAGAGTGGTACAAATTGAATGTGTTATTAAAATGTTATAATAGCCTCATGACAGCCAATGTCAAAACCAACCACCTGACAGTTTAATGTTAACCCATAAAGCTAAGTGGTTTGTTAAATTTGATAATTAATCTGCTATGTCATGTTTATGGCATATTTATGACAGGTTTTGTTGTCTTAGTAATGTCAAGTTGTCAGGAGAAAGACACTGACAGGTTATAATGTATTGGTTTATGTCAATGTGTCATAACAAAGACATCTCAAACAATGTCATATTTACATTAAAAATGTAATAATTGAGCGAATGACACTTAATGACAGTTGTCATAAACATGGATAAACCTCCTTCAAATTCATGACATATGTCATGTCATTATTATGGTGTCATGTCAGTCCAGCCCGCTCTCATTCTTTAGCGTCACATAGAACGCTATATGACAAAACGGCGCTATACTACGCACATGGCACCCTTTATCGACGCGAACCCAAGGCGTCATAAATCCTTTAGCATAATATGAGACTACCCTACCCTACCCCACACCTAAACCTACCAATTACAGCGCGTGTTATATGAATGATAACGGGTGCGTAGTATAGCGCCGTTTTGTCATATAGCATTCTATATGACGATAAAGGATGAGAATGCGTTGGTCAGGCTTATGCATACCCCTTCAAGTAAAGTGTTGCCATTAATTTTGAATAATTTTGATTACAACTTCAGTTCGGCCTCAGTTAAAGGTACAGTGTGTAATTTTTAGCGATACTTAGCGGTTCGGTTGCGAGTTTGCACAAAGGGCTCAGCCCACTGCTCACCCCTCCCTTTCAAAGATGCTACGGTGGCTAAAACGGGACAAACATCTCGTCGCCTGAGACAGCAGAGAATAGCCAGAGTAAGCCAAGAGTGTGTAACATTGTCACTGTTCCTGTACCACAGTCCATTATAAACCACATCATGGATAAAGTTTACAAAGCCATAGTCAGGTGAGGATCAAGGGTTTTAATATACAGTATAATTTAATATAATAATAGTAATCAGCTGATTGTCTCACAAACGTAACCAGCACATTTCTCCCCACATAGCAAACCCATTATACAGAGAGGGAGAAGAACCACATGAAACAATGCAGTAAAAATTTTAGCTGGCTAATATGAGCTGTTAATGTGGCTGAACTGGTTAAAGCGTAAAGCCTTGTTTATACTCAACGAGTACACATGAGCCCAAAGGTGCGCCCGGCAAAAATGACATGATTGTAACAGGTCAATGACATGAGTACTAATCAGCTGTCTCACGAACGTAACCAGCACATTTATCCCCACATAGCAAAGCCATAGCACAGCGAGGGAGAACTAAGTTACATAATACAATCCAAATACACATTTTATACCACTCACAAGGGAAAAGTCACTAGTCATGGTGTCTATGGCTTCTAGGTTTCTGCTGCTTCTCTTTCAAGGTAGTGACGAAACGTAGCGCTGTTTGTTCGCGTTCGGCTACGGTAGAAACATGAAGTCACAATATGTCGATCTTCATAGAAGGGGATGCCCGCAGTTATGTGATATAAATGTCTCATTCTAAGGTAATAAACACATTACAGTTTATTAAGTAAATTCTTTATACACCACTGAAAACATAGTTATGGATGTCATATTGAATTTCTGTTAAAGGGGTCATGAACTGGCTTTTTAAATTGTATTATATTGTTGTCTGAGATCAACTAATGACGTTCACTTAGATTTGCATTCAAAAACATTAAAATGAATAAGTAATATGCTATTTTCTACCCTAGTTTTGAGCCTACCTGAAAAACACTCGGTTTTTATGGGCGTCTAGCACTGAAGACTTGGAAGTAAATCCCCACTGTGAGCTGTGAGTGGATAACAGTTTTGCATATTATAATGAGTTTCAACTCACTAGTAAGTGCACGTGGGGAAATAGTTTTGAAAACGTCTAATGTTGTAAAATGACAACCGAAATGATTCGCCCATACATGTTCGACCCAGAGTCTGTGTATTGCACAATTCCTGTCAGATCCAAGATAGACGGCACAGCACCGTTCTTTACGCTTAATCGGTCTGAAAATCCAGTCTTGTTTACAAAACAATCCTCAGTGAAATGAAGCAAACAGGTGGACAACTTTATTAAAAATAAAGTTTATCGATGCAGTCCTATTTGAATCCAGAGGAAGCTTATGCAGTGACTGTCTTCTTCCACAACCAGGCATGGCACAATATTTTGTATTGCTTGTTAGCTCGATCCGGTTTGTCATATGTTAGGCCTATATTATTTAGCTATGCGTGTAATGCGCGAATCGGTGGGCGGGGCTAAACCGGCCGTGTCGAAGTAGGTGTTGATTTTCCTCTGCGGGGGTGGTGTTTTATCCCCTTTGACGTCATAGTTCCCCTCTTTGAAAACGAGTCGTTTGCTGAGCCTGGTGTCAATAAATGCTTTTATTGGACTAACAAGGCCATTTTTATTTCTGAAACTTACAGGATATTCTTATAATATGATGACCTCATAGATGTCAAAAGGAAAATTTGATTTCTCAGTTCATCACCCCTTTAATAGATACTCAACATTTTTACACAGGTTGTATTAGGTTGTATTTTTGTAAGTATTCTTCAAGCTACAGCTGTAATTCAGGTCACCATAAGTGCCACGGCACCATGTGTCAAAAGTGCCAAAGGAGTTTTTTATAGGCTACAACAATGCTACACAAACATTTGAAAAAGTCAGTATGGGTCTGACTGCAATGTCTTCAGTATCATCAACTTGCTGACTTTGTAGCTAGCTATTTTGCTAAGGCAATACAAATAAGCTAATTATAAGCATGCTAATAAAACTTCTAAAAAATAGATTATAGCAGCAAATAATTTGTCATTTTTGGAATTATGTTGATTATCACAAAAATGAATTTCAACTTGTCTCACCTTTTATTATTATTATTATTTTTTTTAAAAAACATACATTTAAATATATGGCTTTCAGTGAGGCACTTGCAATAAAAGTAAATGCTGCTCAAGTGTTCGGTGCCAGAATGGGAAAAGCTGCCAATTTGAATTTGATAAAGGACAAACTGTGATTGCATGGCGCCTCGGAATGGTGCATATTGCAGTTTGTTCACGTGCCACTGTAATAAGTACTGTATATATCAAATGTGGTGCATGGATGGCCAAACAACAAATCGTTGTCTAGCCATGGGTCGTCTGCAGCTCACTGATGTCAGAGGTGAGCAAAGACTGTCGTGCTTTGCAGCGACCACAGGGCCACAGTGCAACAAATCAACAGCAGCTACAACTGTGGGGACCAGGGCAATGTGTCACAGCACACAGTCCATCACATCCCTCTGCATATAGGCCTGTGTAGTCGATGACCCTAATTGCACACCATCGCAAACAATGCATAAAATGGGCCCAATATCATCGAGATTGGACTGTGGATAATTGGAAGAAAGTGGCCTGGTCTGACGAATCAAGATTCCTGGTGCATCATGTGGACGGCCGAATGCGGATATGCCGATTACCAACAGAGGCTATGGGCCCTGGGTGCACTGTTGAGAAGACAATGTTTTCTTGGGATACTTTAAGCCCCATTATCCCAATAGCACAATCCCTGACAGCTGTCTGGTATCTGACCATCATTACGGACGAAGTTCACCCATTCATGGCAACCTACAGTGATGGCTATTACCAACAGGATAATGTGCCAAGCCAGACTGCCAGAATCATCAAGGAGTGGTGGTTTGACAAACCACTGTTAATGCCTTGGCATCAAAATTTACCTGACATGAACTCAATCGAACATCTGTGGTTCAACTTGAAAAAGGGGGCTTGCGCTACATCACCACCACCCTACAATCAACGGGAACTGGAGGACCTGCTGTTGACATTATGGTACCATATACCCCAGGAGACCTATCGCCAACTCGTCGAATCAATGCTTCACCGCGTGGCTCATTTTGTGGGCTAAAGGAGGTCCCACATGTTCTTAAGTATGTTACCACACACAGATGACAGTGTAGCTATAGGACTTTGCACACCCAGGGTTCCGAGGTCATCTTGTTTCATGTTTTGTCTACTCATACTTAACTTGGGATTTAACAATTAATCCTGGGTATTTATAATCTGATGTTTCACACTTTACATTCTTAAACCCTCAGTTAAATTTCTTATTTGCACATTTGTGGTATCAGCAGCCATGCTCAGATAAATACAGTGTGCGGGTGGTTTAAATAACTGGATTATTTTGAGCTTTCGTATTGGTAAGTAAAAATGTTGACACGTAAATCCTGATTGGTGTTTTAAAACACTACAGCTTATGTGACTGTATGAAGGCACATTCTGTTCAATTACTTGTCGGTTGTCTGTAGGTAAGCTTCTAGGTGTAAATACTGCTTTGTTTCATACATTTGGCACTGCAAAGCAGGGTGATTTTAACAAACATGTGAACAGAGGTCAATAAAGGTCAATTAAATAAAATACACCAATAAAATCTTACGTGTCAGAATCTAGCATGATACACAGCAAGAAAGATAATACAAATATGTAATTTTGTAAAAGTCCTCTTAAAAGAAAGAAATATGAAAAAACATGTACATGATTTACCTTTACCTCACATTTCTTATGGCAGGACAACTTGCACACTGCAGGGAAAGGAAAGAAAAAAATGCATTAAATGTGATCATAGAATTATTGAATCCAAAGTTCAATATACAATCATTTACTCTTACTGTCCCAATTCACACTACAAAAGTGCTTTGTAAAGATAATCTGATCTGTGTACTACAGGACAGGTGCAAATAGGCTATGGCTATTTGTACTATTTAATAGTACAAATATTCAGTTACTTCTATTTACACTTTATGTGAATGGCATGTCACTATTTGTATTTAATGCAAGCAAGGTGATATTTGGTGCTATGTATGTTTGGTGCAAACAGCATTTACCACTATTTACACTGTAACACTATTTACAGTGAAAATAGCATGTCCCTTGCAAAAACATTTCTTTGCGGCTAACTTATGGGTACTTTGCGGCAAATCTGCAGCAACCTAAAAGCAGTGAGTTTCTCTGAGATGAGGCCATTTTACTTCATAACAAATTATATAAATGAGAAAAATATGAAAATAGCATGAACTTTATGTCAATAGATATGACTGAAGTTCTGCTAATGTGACAGTTCTTCAGATCTAGATGAATCATGTAAGTGATTTTTTTAATTCAAAGCAGCAAATTAGTTAAGTAAAATCTATCTATCTATCTATCTATCTATCTATCTATCTATCTATCTATCTATCTATCTATCTATCTATCTATCTATCTATCTATCTATCTATCTATCTATCTATCTATCTATCTATCTATCTATCTATCTATCTATCTATCTATCTATCTATCTATCTCACTTGTGTGTCATATTTAATCTGTGTCCCTCTTTTGTCCCATACTTTATATTTACTTATGTAAGTGAGGTTTTCATTTCAATGACTGTAAATATGTTGCCTGCTGATGACGTTAGATGTGATTAGATGAATAGTCATGCTCATATTCTGTATCAGCTGTATATATATAGATTGTTTAGAAACTCATTTATTTACCAGTTGATCCTGAAAGAGAATGAAGCCTGCCCCTGATACTGAAGTCATTGGCAGTCTTAAAAACATGGCTTGTAACAACTCTTGAGAGGTTCCAGCATGAAGGCCCAGGCTTCACCATTCACAAACTCATGGAGGGACTTTAAGAATCATGTGATCTGTATGGCAAGACATCAACAGCATTTAAGTTAAAATTAATAAAGTCTGAGCAATGAAATGAATAACACATGCTTAATGTTCCATCACCCCATTATACAGTTTAGTTTCACTCTCTTTTTCAGTTCATTTTCAGATCATCTGAAAATGAAAGATGCAGATTTCAACAAAGAAGTGAACTTGTACCTGTAGGGGAGCAGTCATGCTTAATAGAATATGTGAATAAAAAACAAGTAAATGAATGAATTTATAGTGTTTAATGGCTGAGGTTATGATAATATTGTTGTTGGTTTTTTTTTTTACATATTGATACAATGTAATATTGATTGTTTATCTTGGTTATTTAATATTATGTATTCAATTAGAGCTTACCATTCCTTTTAATTTTAATTATGTTTTATATGTTGAAGACCAATATGTTTAGAAGTATTGGACAAAGTGTTGATTTTTTTGTAGTTGTATTTGAATATGTATTGTCAAGAGATAATTGTTTTATATATTTAAACCTTAAATGGTATAAAAAATACTTTGAATCTACACCAAAAAGTAGAAGCACTTGTATTACACTCATATTTACCATAGACTTGCCACAACTGTCTGCTGCAAAGTTGCTGCACACTGTTCGCCACAAAGCTCACATGTAAAAAATAAATAAATAAATAAAAAATTGAATTTGTGGCAATGTTCACCATAAGTTTGCCACAGGAGTTTGCCAGAACACTATATTTTTGCAAGGGATAGCTTCTCAGTGAACATCCTGACTGAAACCTCAAGTCTCAAATCATTATATAAATGCCATCAAGAAAAAAAAAGAAAGACTGAGGAGGTCTCTAGAACAGAAAGATCAGGAACTTTACTGATTGTGCAGTCAAAATTTTAAGAAAGGGATTTAACATCGAGTCAAATACATATTACTGATGCAGCAAGACAGAAATCATTTTGTTAGTTAGAATTCACACACAGAATATAAGGATATACAGTATATTTTATGCAAAGATGGAAACTGCAAGTATGGAAACAAATCAACAGAAATGCACAGAGAAGGAGGCTGGTCTGTGGGATATCCAACAACCACAGTGACCACAGGTTATTGTAAGAAACAGAGCAATAGACACAGCCAACAAGAATGTGAGGGATTTGCAGGCCCAAAATGCAGATACCCAAGGGCCATGAAGATGCACAAATGGTGGTGTAACCTGGCCTAAGCAAGAAGGAAAGAGGGGGTCAAAGCAAAACATGCTACAGATGTTAGGCTTAGCAGCAGCAGCAGTAGTAGTGAGGGTGTCACTCATTAAGTAAAAATAAAATGACATAAATGTGTCAAAAAGACATACTGGAGTTCAAAAATGGAAGCTGCAGAGTTTAAAGGGGAAGTAGTGCACAAGACAGGCAAACAAGGAAAAGTGCAAAGAGCACATCACATACAGTACATGGGAAACAAAAAAAAGACTCAGATGATGTGAGGAACATACATAAGTTACTCACAACACAACTTTATAATTTTAAACCAATGATAATAGAGCCAATGAATAACTCAGAACCCATAGTACCAATTCTAAAGCCTGACAATTCAGTGAGACTATGCTGGGACAACAAGTTGACCACAAGCACCTATAGACTCTTGCCACAGTACTGCCAAGACTTCAAAGAGCAGAGCTATGACTGAAGTGAGAAGCATATTAATGGAAATGGAGGAAATGTTCAAGGACACAAGGTGGACCCTGAAGAGCTTAAGGTTAGATTAGATAAGGTGCCAACATTTCTTCACAGTTTTAATTACAAGTGCAAATGTAGTGTTGAACAAGAGAATACATTTGGACAGGCAAAATAAATTTTTCAGTCAGCAGAAGCCTTAGTCCATTATGACCCCCAAAGAGAGCAGTTTCATTCCTCCTGACCTTCAGAGGCAGTGATAAACACTAGTAGATTATCACATCACCAGCCAGATAGGTCAAGAGAATATAACAACAAACTCACGTCATGACAGTAACGTCTCGGGTTACGACTGTAACCCTTGTTCCCCGAGAAGGGAACGAGACACTGCGTCATCGTTATGACACTTTGGGGAATGCCCCCAGCGTAGCGTATCTGAAGCATGAATGAAATCTGTCCGATCCTGATTGGTACTGCGTCATGACGTAGTAGATGACGGCATAACCGGAAGATACAAAGGGGACGCTGACACAAACAACATTAGCTCTTTTGCGATGAAGCAAGCGCTCTGATCGCGATAGGTGTGGCGACGAGACGCAGTGTCTCGTTCCCATCTCGGGGAACAAGGGTTAGAGTCATTACCCGAGATGTTCCCCTTCGAGGGAACCCGCACTGCGTCGTCGTTATGACACTTTGGGGAATGAAATGCCCACTATGCCACACCGAAATCTAGGGATCGACCGATATATCGGCCGGCCGATATATCGGGCCGATATTTGCGTTTTTTACGTGTATCGGAATCGGCCGATACACGGCTGCGCGTTCGCCGATAGTTTTTTTTTCCCGACGTTATTTGTAAGCAGGCGTTCATGGGCAGCTCTGTGCTGCTGCTGGAGATTGTAGCTCACGCGCCTCGCCCTCACCCACTAGGAGAGTGCAACCTGCTCTTCACAAGAACGGTAACCTAAACTTTCAAAGCATCTTTTAAATGTTTGACAGCTGAAATATTGTCAAACACTTTGAAAATGGAAACACGTTGCTCTATAACTGTTATGTGCTTGCATATATATAGCTAAGCAAGTTTGTGAGTCCAAATGGAAAACGCGAATGCCTCGTCTATAAAACTTAACTGCTTGCCATTGTATTAGAGAGCTGCAAATAAGGTGTAGACTATCCGTTCAGTGTGCATTAGGGCTGTCTATGAATATTCTACATTCGAATATGTATTAATTTTGAAGATGAAAATTAATATTTGAATGTGGAAAAACACGCCCGCGGTTGCAGACTAATAACGTTACCACAGCCCTCAGCTCGCTCGGAGCGCTCACTGTCGGTTCAATATACTGTGAAACTTCAATCAATGAATGAAGCCTGCTATATTTGGGACAAGAGTCGCGAGTCACAACCTTAAATTGCTTGCACAAAACTCTTGATAAGCACTCAACATTTGTTTGTTGTTGATCATTTAACTGACGCTCAGAGAGCGCGAGCGCGAGGGAGAGCGAGTGCCCGGGCGAGACGGTGAGTGAGCGAGAGAGCTCTGCGGTCTTGGCCATTAGTTGATTTACTTGCTTTTTAATACGTTGTCAAATATGTTTAAACTCAAATAAACTATCTAATATTAGTAGTTATGTCTTTGTATTAATGTGTTCTGTTATTGACGTAATGCGCGTCAATGACCAAATGCGCAACGGGATGTTCTAATATGTTTTTTAGAGGGAATTTGCAAACGCCATTTGAGCAATTTTGACAGCCCTAGTATGCATTCCGGTGCTGTAACGAACACTGGTCATAGGATTAAGTTATGGCAACGTTGTTCTGTAGTTTTTGTGAGAGATTTATTTAGAGCCCACCTGGCTGAGGTTTGGACGCGTGTGGTGTGTCTCCCTCGACATCGCAGTGATATTAGAGACTAGAAATGCTCATTTTGTTTTATGTAGAAAAAATGAAACCATGGCAGTGCATAGTTCGTTTCTTTTAAAATGAAGTACAATGTGCACTTTATGCTGCATGGTTGCTACTGTGTGCAATAGTGTAATTATTTAATTTATGCTTTAAATATTTATTTTCAACACTGAACGTTTTTTGTTCTACCTCATGTTTTTAATATTTGTTAAATTGTTTATCTAATTGTTCTTGTTCTACCTCACATGTTTTTACTATTTGTTAAATATTAATTTTTGAAGTTAATTAAATTTTACTTTTATTAAATTGAGACCTGTAACATTTGTTAACATCATGTATTTTTATGATGTAAATTGAGGGAGTAAAATGTATCGGCTCCAAATATCGGCTCAAGAAAATCGGCAGCCCGTATCGGTATCGGCTAAGGCTGATGGGAAAAAAAATCGGTATCGGTATCGGCACTAAAAAATCCATATCGGTCGATCCCTACCGAAATCACACCACGCCTAGTGTGAAGCTGGGAGGACCAGGCACACTTAGGACGCGCGCACTCTAGCACCAGGCATCACGGGGAGTTGCAGACTGTAAAAACGTATGAAGGTGTGCGGGGTGGCCCACCCGGCCACCTCGCAGATCTCTTGAAGCGAAACGCCAGAAAGAAGGGCCACTGAGGCGGCCATGCCCCTGGTGGAGTGAGCCCTCACGGCCATAGGTGAAGGCAAATTGCGGACCTGATAAGCTGTGGCTATGGCCTAGACAATCCAATTACTGATTCTCTGTTTCGATGCAGGCTGCCCTTTTGGGTGAACCAAAGTACACAAATAACTGGTCTGACTTCCTCTACTGGGAAGACTTCTCCAAGTAAACGCTTAGAGGTCTGACTGGGCAGAGCAGGTGAAGTCTCCCCTCTTCCGCCGTCTCATGAGGTGGAGGATGGAAGGCCTGAAGAACCACTGACCGTGCCGCACTCGACAGCACCTTGGGTACATAACCCGGTCTAGGATATAAGATGGCCTTAACTCCGCCAGGGGCAAACTCCAGGCAAGTTGGCGATATAGCCAAGGCCTGGAGATCCCCCACTCTCCTCAGAGAAGTGATGGAAAGGACTCGGAGAAAGGCCACCTTGAAGGTCAGGTTCTTTGCCTCAGCCGACTCCAGTGGCTCAAAAGGGGCCTCAGCCAACCCTTCAAGAACCACTGCCAGGTCCCAGGTTGGGACTCTGGAATGAGCCGCAGGCCTCATCCTCCAAGCCCCACGGAGGAAACGTACAACCAAATGGTGCCTACCCAAAGGCCCAACACCTACAGGCAAGTGGAAAGCCGCAATGGCAGCCACATACACCTTAAGTGTGGATGGGGTAAGACCGGCGGAGAAACGATCTTGGAGAAACTCCAGCACTGAAGCCACTGGGCAGTTAACTGGGTCCACCTCACGTTCTCTACACCAAGTGGAAAACACATTCTACTTTAGGCTGTACAGTCTCCTGGTGGAAGGAGCCCTGGAGCTGAGTAGGGTCTCGACAACACCTGCTGACAGGCCAGCCTCTAAGTACCGAGCCCCCTCAGGGGTCAGACCCAAAGGTTCTATAACTCCGGCTGGGGGTAAAATATTGTACCCCCTGCCTAGGACAGCAGGTCCCTCCTCCGAAGGTTAATTTGTCATTGGTCAGTAAGTGCAGAGTAGAGCCCTGCATCCAAATTAAGTTTTGGTGGTTGCTGAGTAACATCACATGGTCATGCTGCCCTCTTCTATCTTCTATCTTCTATCTTGTTTTTCTCAGATGCAGTCCGCCGGAATGCCTTGACCAAAGATTCTACAGAAAAGGAAATGCTCCTCATCACCAGGTGGCTGCAGCTAACCTCTGAAAGGGATGGTGGCCGAAGCCAGAGGGCGAAAAGGCAGACAACATAGTCCAAACTCAAAAATGCAGTGGGATTAAATGTTTTAAGTTTAAAAATGTTGATATTGGAAAATAGTATATTGAACTCCTTGAATTTACATTAATGCTGTCATAGTATTTCAAAATCTATTGTTAAAAAGTGTGAGTGTGATGAGCCGACTTTAATGAATGAAGGACACTACTTTTTAAGATAACACGTCATCAGCGTCATTGGAATCGAGAACGAGCAATGACAACAGAACCGGAACAGAGTACAATGCTGAATAAAGTCATTGTTTTTGCTATGTTTGGACCAAAAAGTATTTTCGATGCTTCAAAAAATTCAAACTAACCCACTCATGTCACATGGACTACTTTGATGATGTCTGTTTTGCCTTTATGGACAAGGACAGTATAAGGTACATACATTTTCAATGGAGGAACAGAAAGCTCTCGGACTAAACCTAAAATATCTTAAACTGTGTTCCGAAGATGAACGGAGGTCTTACGGGCTTGGAACGACATGAGGGAGAGTCATTGATGACATAATTTTAATTTTTAGGTGATCTAACCCTTTAAATTACCAGAGAGAAAAATGAAGTGTTGTTCAATAAGTGTTGTTCAATAAAAAATGCATTAAACATGAAACTTGTATTCTTTGTGCTGATTTATTTTCAGTTTATCTTGCATAAATAATGGCTGCTCAGGTATTTTAGTATTAAACCTACATGAATGAAAAATCAATAAAGTTTAAATAAGCCCAAACAAGGAACGGGATTGAAGGGGAGCAACCGTTCACTCGGTGTTCCGCAATCGGGCCGCGTTAATACCGAGCGCTCGGCCGAGTGTTTAAACCTTAATCGGGCCGCGATAATGGCGAGCGCTCGGCCGAGTGTTTTATCCTTAATCGGGCTGCGTTAATGCCGAGCGATAGCAGAACAATCGGACCTAGATTCATGCCGAGGATCGGCCAAGTGTTTTATCGTTAATCGGGCCGCTTTTGGTCCGCACAATTTTTTCTAGCTGGGTTTAATGTACGATTGTTTTTTCTGGGCTCATGTTTTTCACTGTTTGAGCTACGGTGCTAACAGAACACGTTGTGGTGTTTCCACCCTTTTACAACTCAATCCATGTGGTGCAAAACTAACACTAAAACTTTATTCTTCTCCTAAGCATTTCTAAATTGATAAAGAGACAGGATAATACAAGTAGAATCATTATGAGTACAGCAGGTAGGAATTGTTGGATTGATTTCTGTAGAACTACAGAAGGGCAAAGAGCCTTTTCTGTAAAGGTCTTCCAACTTTGGAACATGTTGCCATATGAGTTTAAAGCCGTATGTAAAATATTTTACATTGAAGGTAAAGTGGTGGTTTAAAATAAATAAAAGTGGGGCAGGCACCCGAGACAGTAGCAGCATTGCACAATGTGGGTGTACTAACATATTATTGAAGAGGTCATATGCGTAATTAGCTTATATAACAAAAAATACCATCTACCAGCCTCTTCTTGGCTTTAATTGACTTGGTTCTCAAATATGGACCCTTCTTTACCTCCGCTCAAACAAACTACTCTATTGGCCATGGGTCATGTGACTTGTGAGCTTATTGGGACACTATCAGCTACCTCCTCAAGCCCAATTTATACTTCTGCGTCAAACTAAGCTAACTAAGCTAAACTAGCTATGCCGTAGGCTGTGTGTAGCGTGCGTACCCTTCAGCGTAACCTGACGTGCACCTCTCCAAACAACATGACTTTTGCGTAAACATACACGCCACTTTCAAGTCAAGTGGCGTGTTATCTCTACGCATTTTGAGCTATCCGTGTGTAACCGCGTGTATGCGTGTATGTTTACGCCATTAACGTTCGCGTCATTCCGAGTGTCCGTACACGCGCGTCAAATGTCCACTCATAAATGCCATTAACCCCAGTGACGGTTAAGTTTAGGGATTGGTTTGAGGTAAGTCATATCTTTTTTTTTACCTAGGATGGTAAGGGAACAGTCATAAATGCCATTAACCCCAGTGACGGTTAGGTTTAGGGACGGGATTGAGGTAAGTCATATATAACGTTAAGTCAACGGCGTTCATAAACACGCTGAAAAGCGATTATGCGTCTTGATAGCACGCCAAAAATGGAAATACGAATTGGCGTGTCATACACACGCTACTTCATGAGATCAGTCTGCTCCAAAAATGTAAAAATACGCCAATTCTACACATACCACAAGCGCTGTGATTGGTCTGCTAGAACCACTCCCTGGGTTTCACATGCTCCCTCCAGATGTGTAATTACGCATCAACGCGGTCAACGAAACAGAAGTATAAATAAAACCATGTGCTCCCCTCAGCGAGGGTCACTGTGAGTGCACCTGAGTCTGGTCAGATGGTCGTAGGCCTCTCGTGAGGCCCCCCAGTTAGTCAGTCCTTAGGCCTTCTCAGGCCTCCTCAGTGCTTTGAAAAATAAGCACTGGGTAGATCCGTGGGTAGATCAAGCTTCACGGTCCCTCGGGTTGGATACCTTACCTAAAGGAAGTGACCAGACTGAAGTGTCTATGTAAGTGACACCAGGTCATTTCAGGTGGGACGATCCCAAATAGTGACTGGCTGGGGTTCCCTAGCCACATTCCCTAGAAGGGACCCCTTCTGAATTGGAGTTGTGGTCCTAGGCCCTTGAGCAGGCTCAGGTAGGCCTTTCATTAAACTATGTTTTTCGAGGTTTCCAGTGGAACATATGGGCTACGACCGTAGGGAATTCTGTCACTGACAGCCCAGTGTGACCTGAGGGTGAGTGGTTCTAGTGTTTCATTGAATTGCGGGTTCTGACAGTTGTCACTGCCAATGGGTATGCACTTTCCTTAGCATGGAGGCGCGGGTTTATCGTTCCCCAAAGCGTCATCGACGCAATGCAAGTTCCCTTTCGAAAGGGAACGTCTTAGGTTACGACTGTAACCCAAGAACAGGGAACAAAACACTGCGTTTCCTTGCCATGCCTTGGGTGCTGCCTATCAAACAGTCCTTTCAGATGAAAGGTCATTGTCATGTTTGCAAGGGGCCCTTTTATAGTTCCAGGTCACACTTTAGTCCTTCACGCAAATGATTCACTGGCTGTCTGTCGGTCAATGTGATTGCCATGATTTGATTGTGATTTCAGACGCCTGTCATGCCTGAGGCTATCCCCAAAGCGTCATCGTAGCAGTGTCTCATTCCCTGTTATTAGGGAACACAGGCTACAATCGTAACCTGAGATGTTTTCTGTAAAGTAAAAATTAGTATTATTGTTGTTATTAAATGCAGCCCTACAAGTATATGCCTATAAGGCAGAACAAACCTAGTGTTGTGTGTATTTGTTGTGAATTTAAATCGCAAATCTAAATCACAATTATATTTTCTTCCCCAAATCGTGCAGCCCTATAGTTGCTCCAGCATATTAGCATGTTCACAATTGTTGCTTTTTTTCTTACAGGGACCAGATGCCACTGATGAGTCCAGCTGACTTAAACATTCACACGAGTCTATAGACATGAACATGATACTATAAAAAAGCAAACACCTTGGAAATGACAGGTATGTTGGAAATGGAACAAAGGTGTGAAGTCTCTGTCTTTAGATCAGTGTGTTCAATAATGTGCTTTTTTGTCCTTGGGTATCTTTGGATTGTGTTGTGTTGTAAATAAATCCAAACAATTAAAAAGCCATTATTTTAATCTCTCCACATTCTTTGTTCTATAGACCCCTTTTCAGTTGGTAAACATGGTGACATTGTTTTGTGGGCGGAGCTTAGGTGGAGGCAGAACGATCCCTCTGGCCGCTTCACTAACGCTAGATAGCAAGTATTGTTAGCTTGTTTTTTAACAATGACTGGATAAAATCTTAATTTTACACATAAAAATCTTAATGTGTAAGGTCACTCAGTGTCCAGAACCGCGATTGTTATTTCCAAAAGTTATCTTTAACGGACGGAACCAGATTGACCGACCCAGAGCCATCTACACACTCACTCAATGCATGGACGATCTGACAGGATTAATGTTACGTTACCTCGGTTGAGTGGCCTGACTTCTACAGCTACCTTATGGAGAAATCGATCGTAAAGAGAAACTGAGGGCATATAAATCTTTAGATGCCTATATGATCCTGTACAAGACTTGAGTATACGATCTGCAGTTCTGCCGAACCAGCGCAGAGATGACAACAATATAAAGAGTGATATTACGGTGTGTTTCTTTGGCCAATAATGGCAGAAAGGAAACAAGGAGCTGGCTTAAGTTCAGGAAGTAGTGCAGCTGTGCATAAAGCCCATTGGGTTAGCTGCGCACTGTGATTGGCTCATCGCGGTTGAGGGCGTAGTTTAGCCATAGGTCAATAAGTATGGGTTTTACGGCCTTATTTCAGTGTCTTATTTTTTTTTTCATAAACCACACCTAAACGTTATTTCCTCAAAATTACAAACTTTTACATACATGCTGCTCATATATTATTATAGCAACGTTTGTGCTGAATACAGTGTAATAAGATTTTAGCCATGAAAATGTTACAAATAACAGAAATAAGCACAAATGACAGGGCATGTCAGAACACCTCCAGGGCCCAGAAAATATCTCAGACCTCAGAGGGTTAACCATTTACATTTAGTCATTATACATTTAGTCATTTAGCAGACACTTTTATCCAAAGCGACTTACATATGGGGACTAAACCAAATAAGTCATCGTGAAGAGGCAATAACAACACAACAAGTGCTGAAAGTTCAAACATTGCTCAGAGTAGCATAAACCAGACAAGTGAGAATAAAAAATTTGTATTTTTTATTTTTATTTTTTTATGTGAAGTGCACACGGAAGAGATAAGTTTTCAGTTGTCTTTTGAATGCTGTCAGGGATTCTGCATTCTGGATGAGGATAGGCAGATCATTCCACCAGCCTGGAACAGTGAATGAGAATGTTCTGGAGAGTGATTTTCTGCCTAGCTTTGATGGTACCACGAGCTGGTGCTTATTGATCGATCATAGGCTTCCGGTAGGGATGTAGACTCAAGTGTAAACAAGTGTAAGTGCAAGTGTAAACGCCTTGAACTTGATGCCAGCAGCGAGTGGTAAACGCCCAGTGCAGGGAGATGAACAGAGGAGTGACGTGGGCCTTTTTGGGCTTGTTGAAGACAAGACGAGCAGCAGCATTCTGCATCATTTGTATAGGTTTAGTTGCACACAATGGAAGTCCAGCCAGAAGAGCATTGCAGTAATAAAGCCTAGAAATAACCAGGACCTGGACAAGAAGTTGTGTTGCTAGTTCAGTTAGGGAAGGCCTGATCTTCCTGTTCATTGCAAACCTGCATGATCGAGCTATCTTTGTAATGTGGTCTATGAAGGTCAGCTGGTCATCAAAGAATATTCCAAGATTTCTGACCAACCTCGATGGGGTGATTGAGGAAGAATCTAGCTGGATAGTGAAGTCGTGCTATAGAGACAGATTGACAGGGAGGACGAGAAGCTCAGTCTTTCTCAGGTTGAGCTGCAGGTGAATTTTCTTCATCCATGCCGAAATGTCAGCCAGACAGCTTGAGATTTGTGCAGGTATAGGGAGGTAGAACTGGCATATGTGTCATCAGCACAGCAATGGTAAGAGAAACCATGTGCCTCTATGATGGGTCCTAGTGATGTGGTGTAAATGGAGAGGAGGAGGGGTCCAAGCACTGAGCCCTGGGGAACCCCTGTGGATGCGACCTTGGCCACCAGCTGAAGTAGCACCTCACATAGAGAGTGTTAGATCGGGGTGTGAATGAGGGTCTCTCTCTCCAACGAGGTCATTGAGTCTCAAATGTAATGATGTGATGGTCATGTTCCTGCTGGGAGAACGTGAGTCATCCACAAACGCTGCACTAGCATGTGATCATCAAAATCAGAAATGAGTCGACCGCAACCAGAAATGCATGGACGAGCCATCTTTAAAAAGACTAACACATACCATGCCAGAGGCCAGGGAAACCACAGACATACCAGACACAGACAAAAAACAAAACCCTGGTTCTCATATGAGTGAAGGGAGTGGTCGTGACCATCTCCAAGAGCATCCTTCCATCCCTTGCTGGCCTGCCTTAGGTTTAACGCTTCGCTTGCCACCTGGCTTGGCAGCGCCTGATGCAGGCAGGGCGCCCCATCTGTGGCCAGCTCCATGCTGAGACCTGGCTTCAGGCTGCTGCGACGGTCCAGCGGGAGCGGAGGTGGCTGCAGGCGGGCGCGCTCGCTGAAGAGCAGGCGGAAGATCTGCCACTGATGGACAGGTGACGGCAACAGCAGGTCGCCGGGGCAGGATGTGCTGGATGGCCTCCATTTGCTTTTGGGCGACTAAAAACTGCTGAGAAAAGTTCTCTACCGCGTCGCTGAACAGTCCAACCTGAAAAATGGGAGATTCGAGGAACCAAACCTTGTACGCTTCTCTCATATCTGCCAGGTTGAGCCAGAGATGGTGCTCCTGGACCACAAGGATGGACATCGCCAGACCAATCGCATGAGCTGCAACCTTCGTGCCCCAGAGGGCAAGGTAAATTGCAGTGTGGATCTCACCCATGAACTCATGGCCTGGGCTACCCTCGTGCTCATGAGTGCATGAGCCTGGTGGAAACTGAAGCCTTGCCTTTGAGAACGGACAAAAACATACAGGCCTTTGAAGGGAGATGAGGATCCTCCTTCCATGATGTAGCAGTCGCTGCATTACAACAGACCACTCCACTGGAGGGACAGCCTCGGAACCTTTTAACGCTCCCCCATCAAGGGTATTGATGAGGGAGGGGCTACTCAGGATATTTCTGGCAGAGAAAGGTGTCATCCATGCCCTTGTCAACTCCTCATGCACTTAGGAAATAAAGGAAATAAAGGTACCGGAGTGGCGGGCTGCCCGCTTTGAGAAACCATATATCCAACCGAGATGGTTCGAGACATGGTGGAAGGTTCCACTCAAGCTCAAACAAATTTTATATTACATTTATATAAAATAATAGTCCCTTACATTTACTGAAAAAAATAAATAAAATACTATGTTACAGCTAAACTTTGCAAAAACATATAACCAGTTTGCCAAAACTATGAGGAAAATTGTGTTATGGTCTGATGAGACCAAGATTGATCTGCTAGAAAGCTGAAGATGAACAGAACTTTCACCTTTCGGCATAACAATTATCCAAAACACCTAAATAAAAAAAGAATGGATTCACCAAAGAAATGTTAATGTTTTCTAATTGCCCAGACCTGAATCCTAAAGAAAATCTGTGGGGGGACCTGAAGAGATATGTGCACAGGAGATGCCCTCAGAAATTAACAGATTGGGAACGTTTTTTTTAGCCAAGATTCCAATTTATCTTTGTTTCATTTATTATATAAAAAAATCCAACTTTTTTAACAGGGGTGTGTAGACTTTTCATTTACATTGTACTCAACCCCCAAAACAAATCGCAATGAAACCTTGATCCCAAAACCCCAGTATGAACCGCTAGCATGCACCATGTAAAATTAAACATTTCAGTCATGACAACCCTCAGGATAAACCTTTAGCATGTTATTATGGATATGACAAGTAGTTGGTCACAGTGGATCTGCTGATGCTGCTGATTCTTTGCAAGTACAAAGCTGTGTAACTGCTAATACATACACAGACATGCTGCAGTGAGCAAGTTGACATGCTGCTGTGGTTGCACAAATATACACTTGAACATAAAACACAACCTCCCACCATCACCACTCTTATCAACATGCATATACTTTATCTAGTGTCCTTAAAAAGACCTCTAGCAACCATTTGATTAAATTGTAGGTTTTTTTTTTATTGTATTAGTAGTTTATCACCAGTTTACCAGAAAATGATCATAAGCGAGACTATATATCGGACACATATATCATTAAACAATTCTTATCTATGAAACCTTAATATGAAATGCACAACAAAAATGTGTGTAATACTGTATATCACAACAGAACAAAAGGACTTGTCAACCTAGGCCACATGACCATAAACTAAAGTGACCATGGCATTGTTCTCTTCGCTAACAGGACGTAAAGAGAATTTCAACCAGCATACAGTAACAAAAATGTTTCTGGAACAAATCACCAACACTGCCTCAAACACATGAATTTTGCCAGCACTAATAAATTAATCAAGTGATTATGGTTTTGATCAGTACTGAGTACTTTAGTACTCAGGTTTTCATGCCCATCCCTAATGTAAATTAAGGAGAGTATCAGTATGCTAAACATACTACTTTTGTGAGGAAACAGTACATTGCTTAAAAAATGTATTGACACCCTGTTTGCTTTTCTTCAATGTTTTTTTAGTTAGTTAATTTGGAGTAAGTTTTTTTGCAGCTATATAGTATGACAATAAAATTTTTTTTATAAAAGAAGTCACAAAGTCACATTTCAGTATTCAAATTATTATTTCTATGGTGTCCGCAAACATTAAGTGAATGATCATGTGTGCAAAATGACAGCAAAATGGTCAGTTATAACTTTTTCTAATGGTAAAGAAAACTGGTAAAATTATTTGCTTGTAAAATTCTGTGAAAGATTTTTTTTTTGGTAGTGTCAAAATAATTTCTTTAAAAATGCTGAGCATTACTTTAATGTCGCAGATATTTCTAGGTGTTTTCCTGTGCTTAAAGCTTTGTTCTGCATAAATTTCAAAGCACTTTCTTGAATGACAGCCAAATGTTTTGGCAGCCACCAAAGATTCATTTTATAATTTAATGTGACAATACCTGCCATTCTGCATTACCGTCTGATAGTCAGCTGCTTTACGTAATATGTTTGCATGACTGTTTGTCTATGTGCTCTGTGAAAAGCGTTCAAGGTTTCTGTTTACAACTTGTTAGTTGCTGAGTAATGCACACTCGTGAATTCTATTATTATAACCAACAAAGTATAAGCAAAATTTCAATATAAGTTTCATTGCAAGTGTAGACAGCTTGACTGTTTATAACGATAGTTTTGGCAAGATTGCAGCTTTGTGTATCTACATAGTGTTGGGGTGGGGATGGCGCAGCATATAAGACACATGCCTTTGGTGTGAAAGATCCTGGTTCGAATCCACTGCGAGACACCAATGTGTCTCTGAGCAAGACAATTAAGCCCTAGTTGCACCAGAGGCATGCGACCTCTGACATATATAGCAATTGTAAGTTGCTTTGAATAAAAGTGTCAGCTAAATGAATAATGTAATGTAACTGAAGAATTTAACAGCTTCATTTGTCAAGGATGTCTGAAATAATAGTCTCTTTATTATAACCAAGGAATGTGCCGCGTTGGGCTAACAACAGAAAGTCTCTCAAACAAAACAGCAGGGATGACACCCGGGCTGGGCTGGCTGGTCCTAGAGACGACGAAGAAAGCAGGTGAGGAACAGAAACACAGGTGAGAAACCAGTCTCCCTTCTTCAACAGCAGGATAACTGGGCAGACTTTAGCGTGTGAACAGTTAGAGTTACTGACAGGACAGGACATGACTCACCAAACAGGACTGGACTTAGATAAACAGAAGAACTATCTGAGATGAACGTAACCATCTACAATAATCTGGCAAAGGAGAGGTGGGAGATAGGGCAAAAAATAGAAAGACAAATTAGAGATAAAGAGGTAGCAGGTGAGAAGGAGATGAGTGCAATAGCGATGATTGATGAGACGGCTGGTAGAAAATGAAGAGTAATAGTAAGTGGCCGCGTCAGCACAGAAAAAGGGTGAATGAAAGATGACAACTTGTAACCAAAAGGTGGAGACAGAGGAAGGAGAATACCAGGATCATGACAGTACCCCCTTCTCAACGAACGCCTCCTGGCGCCCCTGAGGGTGAAGACCGACGGGAGCGGTAGAAGTCATCAATGAGTGAGCGGTCCAGGACGTCCCGGGAGGGAATCCAGCTTCTCTCCTCAGGACCATAGCCCTCTCAATCGACCAGAAACTGATGACCACGACACCGAGTATGGAGATCTAAAAGCTTGCGTACCTGGTAGACCGGAGAACCCTCGACTCGAATAGGAAGAGATACAGGACGAGCAGGAGCACGTGCGACAGGCTTAATAAAAGTCAAGTGAAACACTATAATTATACTGTGTAGATAGGGGGGATGTTGACAGTGACAGGACTCAGGACCTTAGAGACTCGAAAAAGTCCAATGAACTTGGGGGCCAACTTGCGGGATGCGGACTGTAACGGGAGGTGAAGGGTGGAAAGCCACACACTCTGCCCACAAACATATCTAGGACTTCTAACGTGGTGTTTTTTGACAGCTCGACAAGTAAGAGGACGTGAATGACATAAAGCTGATCTCACTCTTCTCCATGTACGTTTACAGCATTGAATAAAATTCTTGACTGACGGGACATTAGATTCGGACTCTTTGGACAGAAAAAGTGGCGGTTGATACCCAAGACAACAATGGAAAGGAGACAAACCATTGGCAGAGGACAGAACGGAATTGTGCGCGTACTCAGTCCAAGGAAGCCGCTCTACCCAGGAAGAAGGGTTGCGGAATGCGAGACTGTGTAAAATGCACCAAATATTCTGATTGGCACGCTCGGCCAGACCATTAGTTTGCTGATGAAAACCAGAAGAGAGACTAGGGGACACAACGATCAAACGACAGAATTCCTTCCAGAATTGGGAAGTGAACTGAGGTCCCCTGTCGGAAACAATATCAGAGAGAAGACCATGAATCTTGAAAACGTGATCAACAATAGCTTGTGCAGTCTCCTTGGTGGAGGGGAGTTTATAAAAGAGGGATAAAATAGGCGGCTTTGGAAAAACGATCAACAACCGTAAGGATAACTGTATTTTCACCTGAAGTGGAAAGTCCTGTTATAAAATCAAGCAAGATATTGGACCACGGACAGGACGGAATAGGAAGCGGTCGAAGAAGTCCAGCAGGAGGAGAATTACTGCACTTAGTCTGAGTGCATACAGGGCAAGAAGCAACGAATTGATGGACATCTCGTTCACGGGTAGGTCCCCAAAATCTCTGGTGAATGGCTGCGAGCGTTCCCCTGACACCAGGATAAGCAAAAAGCTTAGAGGAATGTCCCCATTGCAGAACAGCCAAGCGCACAGCAACGGGCACAAACAAAAACTTTCTGGACACTGACGTGGAACGGTGACACGAGAAAGGGCTTGTTTAACTAAACATTCAATACCCCAGATGGACGCGCCGAGAACGCATCCCGGAGGAAGGATCTCCTCCTCAACAGGATCCTTCACAGGGGAAAGCTAACTGATGAGAGAGTGCATCTGGCTTGACATTCTTAGAACTGGGGTGGTAGGAAAATGAAAAGTTGAAACGAGCGAAAAACAAAGCCCAATGAGCCTGACGAGCATTAAGGAACTTAGCCGAATGGATATATTCGAGATTCTTGTGATCTGTTCAGGCTATGAAAGGAACGGAAGAGCCCTCTAGCCAGTGACGCCACTCGCCCAGAGCCAAGCGAATGGCCAACAGTTTGCAGTTACCAGAGAGAGAGAGTAGAGAAGGCAAAGGCTTTTGTTTTCAACACCAGTAGTATTATTGCCTCATGCTTATCGACTTGAGGTCAATGCATTGTCTGTGTGCTGCATAAAGAAATAACAAAGAGATAATACAATTAGTGACAGTGATTAAAACATATTAAACAATTATATAAATGAACAACAAAAATGTGAGTGTACTAATCATAATAAAACAGGCTGTAACATATAATTCAAACAAACAATCTTTACACATGGCTCAAGGGCAAGGCACATGTGTGGCAAACAAACCTATCAATCAACAGTGCACATGTTGACAGAGTGGCAGTAAATCATAAAAAAAGGCAAAACACAATCAACTAATAAATGAACTCACATAATTCATAAAGACGCACACAGCTATGCATCCATGGTGCCAGGAGAAAGTGCAAAGAATGAACCAAAGGGTTCACAATCAACTTATAGACAACAGGTGAGGTGGGCGTGGTCAGGTGACAGGTGGCAAAGTATCATGGAAAGAGCAAAATGGAGTTGAAAGGGAATAGAAGGGCAGGAGTCTTTTCAGACGGAGTGAGGCGATGAGAAAAAAAAGCGCATGGATGGACCTTGCTGTCAGCAGATGGACCTTGCAGTCAGCGTTGGGAGAGAACAGCCCCGACGCCCACCTCAGATGCGTCCACTTTGACAATGAATTGGCTGGAGGTATCCGGAGTAATCGGGATGGGCGCAGAAGTAAACAGAGACTTAAGGTGATCAAAGGCTGTCTGGGCAGCCTGAGACCATTCAAAACGAGACTTGACAGAGGTGAGCGCAGTGAGGGGCGCGGCTACTTGATTAAAATTGCGGATAAATCGTCTGTAAAATTTAGCGAATCCAAGGAAATGCTGAAGCGCGACATGAGTCAGGTACTGGCCACATGGTTACAGCCTAGACCATAGTAGGGTCCATGCTGATTCCCTCCACCAAGATGACAGAACCGAGGAATGTGACAGACTGGGCGTGAAACATGCATTTCTTTGCCTTAACAAACAAACAATTCTCCAGAAGTCACTCTCAAAAAAAATCAATAACTAAAGCTTGGAACAGGGCGGGGGCCTTGACCAACCCGAACGGAAGAACACGGTATTCAAAGTTCCCTAGGGGAGTGTTAAACGCAGTTTTCCACTCATCTCCCTCCTTAATGTGCACTAAATGGTATGCACTGCGTAAATCTAACTTTGTGAATGTCTTTGCACTCTGCAGAATCTTGAAGGCAGAAGACATAAGAGGAAGCGGATAGAGATTCTTAACCGTTATGTCATTCAGCCAATGATATTCAATGCAAGGGTGCAAAGAACCATCTTTCTTCTTCACAAAGAAGAATCCAGCGCCGGCGGGAGAGGAGGACGGGACACTAATACAGGAATCAGAGAATCTAAGGAATCAGAGAGATATTTTTCAAGGGCTTCGAGTTCAGGGGCAGATAAAGAATATAACCTTCCGCTCTGGGGTGTTATGCTGGGGGAGAAGGTCGATACTACAGTCATAGGGTCTATGGTACTCCTCCGGCACCCAAGTCAAATCACCTGGATCCTCCTGAAACACAGAAACAGAAGAAACAGGAGGGACAGCGGACACTAAACACTTGGCATGACATGATAACTTCCATGAAAGAATAGAACCCTGGGACCAATCTATCTGAGGATTATGTTCCACAAGCCAGGGATGGCCCAACACAACAGGGGTGTAAGGGGAATGAAAAATTTAAAATGAAATTGTCTCTCTATGATTTCCAGAAACAGTGAGACTCACCAGAATAGTAGCCCGGTGAACCCTCTCAAGGACGCTGCCAGACGTGAACTCTTCTAAATCAACTAAGGGAATGCCCTGTTCAAGGGCCCAGGCCTCATCAATAAAACTACCCTCGGCTCCCAAATCGATTAGGGCTTGAAAGGAAACAGAGGAGCACGGCCAGTGGAGAGTAGTGGAAAAAGTAGTGCGGGTTCTGAGCAGAGGGTCAAGAGCATTGGCGTTTGCCAGTAACCCTCTCTTTACTGGCAAGCGTTGGCTTTTAGCTGACAAGAAGAAGCAAAGTGACCAGCCGACCCGCAGTACAGGCAGAGGCGATTAGAAATTCGGCATTGGAAGCGGAAATTCATATCCCTCCAAGCTGTATAGGCTCAGTCCCAGTGTTCGCGGAGGAGAAAGCGGTGGTTGCAGGGGATGGAGAGAGAAGGGCTGACTCCTAAACTGCGCACTCGAAAATCTCCAAAGCGCTTGTCGACACGAATGGCCAGTTCGATCAAGGTGTAAAGATGGGTAGGAAGTTCTCGGGAAAGTACTTCGTCCTTAATGTCTGCATTGAGTCCCTCCAAAAAGCGGGCTACCTGGGCAGGCTCGTTCCATCTGCAGGAGGGGGCCAGGGTGTGAAACTCAGTCGCATAGTCGGGAACTGAACGTCTTCACTGACGAAGAGACGAGAGGAGATGAGATGCCTCGATTCCATGAGCAGAGTGTTCAAAAACTTGAATCATCTCCTCCTTAAACAGCGAATACCGGTCTAAACAGTCCGACTTGGCGTTCCAAACGACCATACCCCACTTGCGTGCCCTCCCAGTGAGCAGAGATATGATATAGGCAATGTGTGCTTGATCCTGGGAGTAAGTGACAGGATGCAGAGAAAACACCACCTCACACTGAGTCAGAAAGGGGCGACATTCAGATGGCTCACCGGCATAGCAGAGCGTGTTGTTTACCCTGGGCTCATGAACCTCCTCTTGTCTAGAAGGAGGGTCGCGACGGAGATGAGTAACTGCTCAGAGAGGTCAGTCATTCGAGCTGCCAAGGTATCCACGGCGTGTCTGGTAGCGGACAGTTCCTCCTCGTGAAGGCCCAGCATGGCTCCCTGAATCTCTAGCGCAGTCTGGACTGGGTTCTCCAATGCTGGGTCTATAATGGCCAGATTATTCTGTCAAGGATGTCTGAAGGAAGGACCCAAGAGTGTAAGCAGATTAATAGTCTCTTTAATATAACCAAGGAATGCACCGTGTTGGGCTAACAACAGAAAGTCTCTTAAACAAAACAGTAGAGATTACATCCGAGCTGGGCTGGCTGGTCCCAGAGAGACGACGGAGAACGCAGGTGAGGAACAGCAACAGCGGTCAGAAACACAGGTGAAAAACCTGTCTACCTTCTTCAACAGCAGGATAACTGGGCAGACTTTAGCATATGAACAGTTAGAGTTACCGACAAGACAGGACTCACCAAACAGGAAGGGACTTAGATAAACAGAAGAACTATCCGACATAAACGTAACCATCTACAATAATCTGGTAAAGGAGAGGTGGGAGATAGGCCGAGAAATAGAAAAACAAATCAGAGATAAAGAGGTAGCAGGTGAGAAGGAGATGACTGCAATAGCGATAATCGATGAGATGGCTGGTAGAAAATGAAGAGTAACACTAAGTGGGCGTGTCAGCACAGAGAAAGGGTGAATGAAAGGCCCTGTCCCAAATGGCACACTCCGGACTTGTGGACTTCCTCAGAGTCCACACTTCGGTGACGTCATGCAGTGCAGACCTATACGGCCCTTAGCGCGAGTCCGCGAGGGTGCTTTGAGAGGTATTTTTGGGACATACTCGATCGTCACGTCGGAAACAGGAACTCGTTCCTCACGCCTGTGAAAGACAGTTATCCCTCTCCATACGGAGCTGAATAAACTTAAAGATCATCTCATCAGTCCCTTTATTATAAATATATAATATTTATTTTTTAATGACATAAACAATTCCAGTCTTTAGCATCGAAAACAGGACTTATTTTATTTTCCAAAATCTTATCCATGTGAACTAAACAGCCTGCTTTTACAGTTCTATAATTGTATATGCCACCTGGGCATTAGAGTAGATGTCATGGTTATGTAAATGATAAATAGAGATGTACATAATAATAGCCTACATAATATTCAATTTTAACACAAAATGAAGACGTTTAAGAAAAATGTATAGGTTTCAAAATTTATACTACGTTTATATGACGGTTCTATTTATGTAATGAATCATAATGCAATCGTATATTCAACAGCTATTATTACATTTGAGATACAACCACTGGTTGATAATATGTTTGTATAAACTGTAAGTAACAACTGGTAAAATGTACGCCTATGTCATAAAAAACATAATTAAACTCTTAAATATTGTCTTCTCAGTAGGGCTGAAACGATTCCTCGAGTTACTCGATTACAAAAATTCCTCGAGGCAAAAAATCTGCCTCGAAGCCTCGTTAAATTCCTATGACGCGCACTTGACGCGCACGCAGGGATCTGATTGTTTCACACGGACCGTTGTTCAGGAAGCACACCATAGTGCATGATGCATTTGACTTCATATATGGCAGAGAATGTCTAAAGTTTGGGATCATCATTATATATTTATAAAGGAAGAGAACAAGATGCAATGTGTCTAGTGCAAAGTATACCTGGCAGGGCTGCCAACTCTCACGCATTCAGCGCGCAATTGAGCCAATTCTCACTCACGCCATACCCCCGATTTCTCACGCTGAAGTGTCAATCCCTTCGGTCAAATGCCTGAAAGATGAGTTTGTCTATAGATCTACCTGTTGAGCCACTCGCGCGATCGACTAGTTTTACCGCCACATATTAATTCGCATGTTAAAATATCCTGTAATCTTGTGCAAGCGCGCATGCGAGATGTTGAGCTCCTAACCGCGGCTCGAGCACGACGGCAGAAAGGTAAGCGAGCGCGTGCACCCATGTCTGTCTCACGCGCCAGTCAGACCAATAGGCTTTATGCACAACTTACTTCCGCATTCTCTGTAAAACGGGTCTCATCGCTTCCGGTCCAGATCTTTTGTATGTGCTTCATGAAATTTTTTGCGGTTTTAATCAAGATAAGTTAAAAGGAGCGATCAAAGATTAGCATAACCAATATCCCTCACATGTGCAGATTGATATTTAA
Organism: Cyprinella venusta; assembly: GCA_038021265.1. Taxonomy (NCBI): domain Eukaryota; kingdom Metazoa; phylum Chordata; class Actinopteri; order Cypriniformes; family Leuciscidae; genus Cyprinella; species Cyprinella venusta. Next base: position 13,155,954 of record CM075868.1, read on the forward strand.
ACGTTTTATATTTTTTATTCTTCACAGTAACGTTTAGATATTTAAATGGAATAAAACGCCAATAACAAAGTGAAATTGGTAGGTTAGCTGATTACCTTACAAATCCATCGATATCATAGTCAGTTCTTACGGCCGTTAACACTTTCTCTGACAAGCGGATGCGATGAGACCCGTTTTCCGGTTTGGTCACGTGACGCGCGGCATAAAGCCTATTGCGGCAATTCATCATATGCTTTAACTTTTATGTAGTCACGCAACAAACATTTCAGCATACATTCACTGTATCGGGACTTGATGGAGGAACAAATATTGTGAGACACACACACACTGATGTTTGTCTTGAGATTACAGTTGAAAAAGTCTGATTCTTATTTATAATTGTTTTATTTCCATTTATTTTCTTATAAATTGTAATCATTTGTGTACCTGTTTGGCTTGATATTTTATATTAATTTATTTTTGTTTTCAGGTGGGTAATTTGCAGAAGGTGCAATCCTTTTTTTGTAATGTTGTATTAAGAAGACAAAACTAAGGCCATTTAAGTTTGTATTCAATGTTTCACATGTTATGGGCTACATGTAACATGTTTTACAGTAAATTGTTTTAACTGTATTGTTATATAATTGTTGGCACTGGCACTTATAAACACTAAATGGGTAAAAATTGCAATAGTTGTGGAGCCAAATGTTGGAGTTGGAATAAATACCTCTAGTTTTTTAAATAAATAAAAGCCAAACACCTTATCATTTTCGTAATACATTATTTGTTTTGGTTGCTTAAAAACACACATAAACAAATTATCCGATTACTCGATTAATCGATCGATTAAGTGCTAGATTAATCGATTACAAAAAGAATCGATAGCTGCAGCCCTACTTCTCAGTCATGTTTACAGTCCGTGAGTGAAATCTCCTCCCATCTGTTGTCTGATTGGCCTTTCGCAAGGATTCCTGGGTAGCTGAAGTGCTTGGAGCCTGCATCTATGCGGGCTTCTCGGAAGACCGCTTCAAGGGTACAAAGGGGGCGCTGCTGAGCACACTTCAGAGCATTAAAATGCCAAATTGGACACCCCACGGACTCGTGGACTCTGCGAGCACGTGCAATCGAAGTCCACGAGACCGCAAGTCCGCGTGAAGTGCGCGATTTGGGACAGGGCCAAAGATGACAATGTGTGACCAAAAGGGGGAGACAGAGGAAGGATCATGACATCATTGACTAATGGCAGCGATATTTGCTCGCTTTCTGTATAAAATGTATATTTTTCATATTGCTAACCTAGAAATCAAAGTGTCTGGACTGACAACCTATGTAAATGCGAGATTGAATCCGATTGACAGTGATAACCATAGCAATGGGCAAAACAAATGATCTGTGCATCAATTATTGGTGTAAATGCAAAATAATTGACTTTTTCTATGTAATGTGTTCCGTTGTTGTTCATTTTATTAATTACTTTTTAAATCAGTCAGTTAATGAGTTTTAACATATAAATTTACAGATTTTTAAATATAAGACAGTTCTAAGCACTTTGTTATATGAATTGTCCTGACAGTGTTTATTTTTTATTTAATGTATAAATAGGATAAGTTATTATTACAAACTTTTTTTTTTTTTGCAATTATTTTTGATTTATTGTCAGTACTGGGCTCACAGTTCACATGGGTAGGGTACTTTTTATTGTGATTGTGTGGATGAATGTGGTCGTCCGTCACCACCGAAGATCATGTTTGACCCAGGGAAAACCCTGATAGAGCTTTAGTCTATATTAAACACAACCAAATTGTACATGCTTTCCATTACTTTTTGCCTTTAACAACATCATACTGTAATAGTGCTCCATTAAGTGTTCTTTACAAAGGAAATGAATTAATGCTGAACTTACTTAAACTGGACAATATCTTTCTTCTAGATCTGCTGTAAAATAATATTTGTTACCTTAATTTCCTGTTATTACCATAAAGCTACTGAAACCATCTGTATTGTAAAAAGCATGTTACAAATAAAGGTGACTTGACTTGATTTTGTTTAAAGTCCCTGTAAAGTCAATTCTACAAAAAAGTTCTAAACACATTATAAATGTTACATATGTATTGCTAAAACATATTACAAAGTCTGTGAACTGTGAAGTACTGAAATGTGGAGTGAGAACAGTTTTTCACCATTGCAATTTTACAGATTGTTTGGGCGGGGCTAAAACAGGGCTCAACGACGCACTTGAGCCCAAGAGCTCGTGGACACCCCCCTATTTGATGACGCACAGAGTCTGATCTCTCCCCATAACACTCCCCGAACACATTCACATTCACCGCTCAATCGCGAGTGACTGTACTATTAGTTACTACAGCTGAGCCTACAGTTTTCTAGCTAGCTATGCCTTCGACACGGACATGCATGGGCTACTACCTGGATGCGATCATGTACAAAACAGATCGGTATCTTCATTTAAATTCCCTTAAAAACGATCAAATCAAGAAGAGGTTTTTAGAGAGCCAACCTTGATGAAGAAGAGCTGAGGATCACCGCCAACACCCGCCTCTGTAGTGATCATTTTACACTGGATAGTTTCTAACTTTCCTCAGAGACAACTGGAATTCACTGATAATCCACTGTTACTGGTGAATGGGGCCGAAACGACTATCTCCCGCCTCAGCTTCATCCTCCCGTTGCGAAAGCAGTATCAGCTAATATCACCGTCGACAGCTTTCCCGCTAGTGGGCGTGGTTTCAGCACAGCCAGCGGACACGCCCCCAGCATTTGAGAACAGAGATAACTGCTCATTTTTTCAAGATTTTGATAGCTTATTTTATGTACTTGCCGGCTTTTTTTATCATTCAAATTTGGCTGGGTGGCTAATAACACATTTTTCTGTGGTGTGACATACTCAGAACACATACTTAATTTTGACTTGACAGGGACTTTAAAACAAAGGAAAAAAAAACAATCATCAAAAGATAGGAAAACTAAAGGGCATTTACAAAAGTGATACTATTATCTGTTTAATTTACCATTTTTGATGGAAAGAGAGAAAAAACATCTCAGGTTACGACTGTAACCTATGTTCCCTGAGAACAGGGAACGAGACAATATGTCGAATGACGCAATGGGGGAACGCCTCAGGCGGGACAGGTGTCTGAAATCAAATATCAACTCACAGTAATCAGGTTGACCGGCGACAGCCCGTGCATCATCAGCTTGAATGATGAGCGCGTCAATACGGATGTATAAGAAGGGCGCCTTGAAACCGTGACAACATCCTATCGTCTGAAGGGACTGTTGCAGGCAGGCCCGAGGCATAGCAACGAGACGTATTGTCTCGTTCCCTGTTCTCAGGGAACATAGGTTACAGTCGTAACCTGAGACGTTCCCTTTCGAAGGGAACTCAACAATACGTCAAATGACGCAATGGGGAACGAAATACCCACTCCGCCATGCTGAGGGGAGTGCATGCCGAAAAGGCAGTGACAACTGTCAGAACCAGTAATTCCAAGGAACACTGAAACCACTCACCCTATGTCACATCGGGCTGTCAGTGACAACACTCCCAACCGGTCATAGCCCAAGCTAATGAACCAAGAAAAACCAAAACGTAATAACGTGGGTAAATCTGGGCCAGCTCAAAGGCTTTAGGACCACAACTTCAAAATAGAAGGGGTCCCTTCTAGGGAGCGTGGCTAGGGGGCCAAAGGGACCCCCAGCCAGTCACTATTCAGGAGAACACTCCTCCTGAAATGCCCCCAGGCTGGCCTGGTGATCTGTACTAAGACACACAGTCTGGCCATAGCCTGTCCGTCCAAGACAGAGCCTCTGGAAATTGCCTAGGAAAAACATCCAAAAACTGAAGGCCCGTGAAGCTGGCAGAAACCATCGAGATTTGGATCACAGAGACGGGATCCTCCGGAGAGTGTGACTCAACCTCAAAACAACGGGAATCCTACACTCAATCCACGAGTTTCCACCCAGTGCTCGCTTTTGAGCACTGAGGAAATAAGAGAGGGATCAAAATCAGGAAGGTCAAAGAGACCTAAGACCTGATGACCCCCTGTGTGGGGAGCTCCGAAACATGAGGGCTCATGTCAGGAAGGCCGTACATTGTGCGGCCTGAAACCCAATGACCACAGCATGTGGAAACTCACGCTTCAGGAAAACCAGAGGCTAGAAACCTGACAGACCCACAATGTGGGGCTATCTTCAAAAAAGGTCTAATGAGACCTAAAACCACCAGTTGTGGGAGATAGCTTGAACCAGGGAAGTGCCTGTCATAATGTATTCCGACAAAGACACATCTAGAGTGGGACTCAAAGTAAAGAACCGGAGTCTGAACCACATAAGAAGGGACCGAAGCATACAGCGCGTGACCCTCACCATAAGAAATGGATTTTAAAAAGTGCACAAGACATCTCGTCGGGTGACTTACCACAATAATAGGTGAAGTATGGGTTAGTGTACTTCACTCTGAATTCAGGAAGGCCTGTTGAGGCCTGTAACCTGGCGACCACAGTGTGTGGGAGCTCATGGCCAGGAAGGCCTGGTAAGGCCTGTAACCTGACAACCACAGTATGTGGGAGCTCTTAACTTGGCGACCACAGTATGTGGGAGCTCATAACCAGGAAGGCCTAGTAAGGCCTGTAAACTGGCGACCACAGTGTGTGGGAGCTTGTGACCAGGAAGGCCTGGTAAGGCCTGTAACCTGGCGACCACATCAGGTGGGAGCTTGTACTCAGGAAGGTCAGTGAGACCCAGCCTGGTGTACCTGAAAAACCACACCAAGTGGGAGCTACATCCAAAAGTTAGCTCTTAAGAACTCTTAAAGTGGGACCCGAGGAAAGACCAGGGTCTGAACCACATAAGAAGGGACCGAAGCATACCGTGCGTGACCCTCACCATAAGAAATGGATTTTAAAAAGTGCACAAGACATCTTGTCGTGTGACTTACCACAATAATAGGTGAAGTATGGGTTTGTGTACTTCACTCTGAATTCAGGAAGGCCTGGTGAGGCCTGTAACCTGGCGACCACAGTATGTGGGAGTTCGTAACCTGGCGACCACAGTATGTGGGAGCTCATAACCATGAAGGCCTAGTACGGCCTAAAACTTGGCGACCACAATATGTGGGAGCTCATACCCAGGGAGGCCTGGTAAGGCCTGTGACCTAGCGACCACATCGGGTGGGAGCTCGTACTCAGGAAGGTCAGTAAGACCTAACCTGGTGACCACAACCTGTGGGAGCTTACTTTCATGAAGACCTGTACATGAAAACACCACACCAAGTGGGAGCTACTTCCAGAAGTTAGCTCTTAAGAACTCTTAAAGTGGGACCCGAGGAAAGACCGGGGTCTGAGCCACATAAGGAGGAACCGAAGCATACCGCGCGTGACCCTCACCATAAGAAATGGATTTTAAAAAGTGCACAAGACATATTGTCGTGTGACTTACCACAATAATAAGTGAAGTATGGGTTTGTGTACTTCACTCTGAATTCAGGAAGGCCTAGTGATGCCTGTAACCCTGCAACCACAATATGTGGGAGCTCATAACCAGGAAGGCCTGTTGAGACCTATAACCTGGTGACCACAGTGTGTGGGAGCTCATGACCAGGAAGGCCTGGTAAGGCCTGTAACCTGGCGACCACATCGGGCGGGAGCTCGTACTCAGGAAGGTCAGTGAGACCCAGCCTGGTGACCACAACCTGTGGGAGCTTACTCCACCAAGTGGAAGCAACTATTTCCATAAGTTAGCCAGAGAAGGGCGTCCCTGTAGCCTACTTAAATGACAAGACGCCTCTTAAAGTGGGACCCAAGGAAAGAAGGGGGTCTGAGCCACATAAGAAGGGACCGAAGCATACCGCGCGTGACCCTTACCACCCTTACCATAAGAAATGGATTTTAGAAAGTACATAAGACATCCCATCATGTGATTTACCACAATAATAGGTGAAGTATGGGTTTGTGTACTTCACTCTGAATTCAGGAAGGCCGAACTTGAGGCCTGTAACCTGGCAGCCATAACATGTGGGAACCTATCAGGAAGGCCCGACAAGGTCTAACACCTGTTAGTCCCAATGCGTGGGGAGCTCACATTCAGGAAGGCCGCTGAGGCCTGCAGCCTGACATGTGAAGACTCACAACTACACCTTAGCGACCACGGTAAGTGGGGGTTTCACATTCAGGAAGGCCTGGTAAAACCTGCAACCTGACATGTGACAACTCACAACCATGAAGGCCAATGAAGCCTGAAGCCTGGTGACCACAGAGTGGGAGCAAAGTGCTCAGGAAAGGTGGTGAGGCTGTAGTCTGGCTACCGCAGCATTTGGGAGCCCACATTCAGGAAGGCCTGGTGAGGCCTATAACCTGACTACCACAGTATGTGGGAACTCATAACCAGGAAGGCCCCTATGAGGCCTGTAACCTAGCAACCACAATGTGTGGGAGCTCATAACCAGGAAGGCCTGGTGAGGCCTATAACCTGACTACCACAGTATGTGGGAACTCATGACCAGGAAGGCCCCTTTGAGGCCTGTAGCCTAGCGACCACAATGTGTGGGAGCTCATAACCAGGAAGGCCTGGTGAGGCCTGTAACCTGGCGACCACAGTATGTGGGAGCTCATAACCAGGAAGGTATGGTGAAGCCTGTAACCTGGCGACCACAATGTGAGGGAGCTCATAACCAGTTAGGCCTGGTGAGGCCTTTAACCTGGCGACCACAGTATGTGAGAGCTCTTATCCTGGTGACCACAGTATGTGGGAGCTCATAACCAGGAAGGCCTGGTGAAGCCTGTAACCCAGCGACCGCAGCATGTGGGAGCTCATAACCAGGAAGGTCTGGTGAGGCCTGTAACCTGGCGACCACAATAAGTGGGAGCTCATAACCAGGAAGGCCTGGTGAAGCCTGTAACTCGGCAACCACAGTATGTAGGAGCTCCCACAGATGTCTCTCCGTGGCCACCATAGCACTGACGGAACGGCAGATTGCTTGGTGGCCCGGAGTCCTGCAGCAGATCGGTCTAGTAGGCCTGAGGACCACAAGGGTGTGCAGAACCGCACCTGCCTGACCTGCTGCTGTGTACGCTTTGTCATTCAAGCATGAAGATGTCTTGAGCAGCTTGTATGACAGGGTCAGAGCTCTTAGTGAAGAGGACCAACCAGAGGAGAGATAGTTAGCCAACGTCTCGTCCACTGGCAGCATCGACACGCATCCGTGCTCCACGGCTCCCTCCACAGCAGCGAAACTAGCCCGCTGATGCAGATAGAGACGTGAGGAGAACGGATTCTTCCATACCCTCTCGATCCCAGAGTGGAGATCGGAAAGGAATGGAAGGCTCACCCGGGCTGGTGGCTGGGTGGGGAGGAACCAGCCATCCAAAATACCACGAGCGGGTTCCTCCCAGACGCGCCTCCACTGCAACTGCAATCTGTCTGTGGCGCGCCCCATAAAGTCAACCAGCTCAGCGTACACTGGGCAGGAGGGCTGAAACGGTCCGGTCTCAACCAAACTGACATCCTTTACTATATATATATATATATATATATATATATATATATATATATATATATATATATATATACACATATACATATACATACATATACACATATATATAGACCATTTCACAAAATGTAAACAACACTGGTCCAGAAGCACTTCCTGTTTCAGTTTTTAATTCTACATAAAAGCTGGGATAAAATACAACCAACAGAACATTTAAAACTGAATCAAAAAGTTAAACTAACATCTTTAAGATGTTTTCTTTACATGTGAAATAAAGACAACAGTTACAAACAGAAACAGGAAGTGTTTCTGGACCAGTGTTGTTTACATCTTGTGAAATGGTCTATACACTCATATATACATTTATAACAGCCAACTCCTGCCCTGCCCTAAGAGAACAGTTACAGATTCACCAAAGAGGGAGAGTGCTCCTTTTCTCTCTTCTTAGATGTTCAACATTAATCTGTAACTCACCCTCGTCAGCTGGTAGATCATCCGCGAGGTTAACGCCCCTCTCCCGATAATCTGCCCGCTCCATCTGAACGCTCCACGAGCTCAACCGCCACTGAACCTCAGTCCGAGCGGGAACCGGAACCGCGGGGTTCAGATGCCGCGCACACTTCCCTCGAGAAGTGTGACAGACGAGAGCAGAGAGTTCTGAAAGGTAAACTCTCAGTTCGCGCAGAAAACTCCCTCGAGAGCTTACCGCGCGTGCTCTTCTCTCAGGCAGAACACGCACAGATCGTGTGAATCCTCCGGTGTCAAATATCAGGACACAAGTCGGCACACTCGCGCAAAGTGTTTCTTCACGTCTCTGCGCGCTTAATCGTTGATACTATCAAACAGACAAACAGTCCCTGAAGACGAAAAGATGTCACTGTTTCAAGGCGCCCTTCTTATACATCCGGATTGACGCGCTCATCATTCAAGCTGATGATGCACGGGCTGTCGCCGATCAACCTGATTACTGTGAGTTGATATTTGATTTCAGACACCTGTCCCGCCTGAGGCGTTCCCCCATTGCGTCATTCGACGTATTGTTGCGTTCCCTTCGAAAGGGAACGTCACTGTATCACAAATCATATCAATTAGTAGGAAAAAAAGAGTAAGGGCAGTGTGATGTTTGAAGGAACAAAAGAGTAACGGATGGCTAGTGAGTTAGTCAAGCTCTGCGTTTTTTGTTTGTTTGTTTGTTTTTTGCTATAGGTTAAGCAGCAGGCTACTTTTAACAAGGATAGTCTGGTGCTGAATCATAGTACTGTATGTCACCATCATAATAATATAGAATATGTTGTAATAGCAGTACTGACCTTTGCAGACCAGGCCCTCCTTCGTCAAAGCCTGCTTGCATACTGCACAACTCTTTGCCTTTTTGAAGGTCTTAGCCTTGAAGGTGTGGGAATGGACATCCTCAAAGTCTTCTGGCTAGAGAGAGAGAGAGAGAGAGAGAGAGAGAGAGAGAGAGAGCATTCAATAAGCTGAACAAGGTTCATCAGAGTAATTCAATTTTTAGACCATATATCTCTTTTTTATGGTAGTGATATTTTTAAGCCTCACACAAATTTCATAGCTAATTTTAAGTGATGGCAGGACCTGTACAGTTTTATTGATAGAATTTAGAAAGGACGTCAACATTACAGTTACACACACAAGCACACTACACATGTATTAAGACACAGTACCAGAAAGCCATTTTGTCAAGGTAATGAAAAGTATGATCCTCAGCATTTTCAACAGTACTATCTCCCTAAATCTTAATGTCTTTTTGTCACACATTGACAAGACCATTCAAGCTCAGGACTGCAAAGCCTGGCATCAGTGACCTTGGCTGTAGAAAGCCAGAGAGAAGGGTGGAAAAATCATTGGACATTTACTAAAACAATTCTATTAAACCATTAAGACCATTACCGTAAGTACAGCGTTCACTCCGAATGGGAATGGTTTGTGTTTAACAGTGACCTTGATGAGAGGCATGTGCATTTATATGCATCAATACTTCACATCAAAAAAAATTATCATAATAATTAGAGTCTCATAATTAAAAAAAGAATGTTTAATGAAATGTCATAAGAATGTCAAAGAAAGAAAGAAAGAAAGAAAGAAAGAAAGAAAGAAAGAAAGAAAGAAAGAAAGAAAGAAAGAAAGAAAGTTCTTCCTGTGTAGGCTATGCATACAGTTATTTTAGCATCAAACAGGTCGTTATTGCAAACAAGTAGTTATTGCAAACAAGCAAAATTGTTTTGATAGATACTGGGAAGCAGCTTTTATACAATCAGTATTGTGAAAAACGCTATATAAATATATTTGACTTGACTTGACTTGACAAGTAGTTATATGCAAACAAGTAGCTATTATGGGACATCTCCAAAACATAGTGAATCATTGCCTCCAGATGATTTAACAAATTAAAAATTAGCACTTTCTATGAACAATGTATTTTTGATGGATTATAATTCATGCATAATGCTTACAAAACAACCTTATGTTGTACCATCTGATAAATAATTACAACAGAGTAAATTTTAGCTCCAAAGAAGACAAAGATGTCCAAGAAGTACAAAAAACAATTGTATTAAATAAAACAAAAGAAGAACAAACATAACAGCGTGTCAGACATAACATAGTTATGACATAACACCCCCTCCATGAAGATGTGACCTTGCGCCGCAAGAGATGATACAAGGGAGGGATGGTTGGGGCTTTAGGCTGTGTCCACCAAAGCGTTGAGCGCCCAATGTTTTGTACTAGTCGCTGAAAGTTGAAAAATGTTCAACTTTGGATAAAACGCACTGCTCATCACTGTCACTTTTTACCCACCCGTCCAATCACAGTGGAGGAGGGGAGGGACTAAACCACACTAACCAACTGTCACAACATTCTTTCTGTACAACGACATCAACCAACAGAGATAACCGAACAAAATGGATGAAAAATAAATTTTTAGTATGAAACAAATTATCTGCGAAATCAGTTACAAGTAAACTGTGCTGCAGATATTCTGTATCATAGCAACAAAGCGTCTCAACGGAGAAAAAAAAACGCTGACAAAGCGCTCTCAAGCGCCCAAAGCACGGCGTCTTCAGCAGAGCATCTGCCACTTTCAGCTGGGTAAAAACGCTTTCGTGGACACACAGCCTTAGAGGTGGATGAGGAGCAGGTGAAGGCTTGTAAAAGGGGAGAAATACAGGCAGGAGAGACCGGGGTGGCGATGATGGAGGTAGCATCCATAGTGGAAATGATGGAAGGAGTGGTCAGTTGTTGGTGACCCAGAGAACAGCTAGGGTGAAAGCCCACGGCGCAGTCAATGGAGGGAGTAGCCATGATGGTGACTTTGTAGGTGACATTCGCTGTACGACCGAGGTCGCAACCGCTACCATCTTATCAATTTGGGGACGCACCTGTCTGTGATCCAAGTGGAAGCCCAGATACCTTACTTCCACATGTCCAATCGCACACTTCTTTGGGTTGACCGTAAGCCCAGCCCTTTTCAGTGTCTTCAGAACAGTGTGCAAATGTTGCATATGACGCAACCAGTCGTTACTATAGATTAAAATATCATCCATGTAGGCAGCGGCATATGCAACATGCGGTCTGAGAATTTTGTCCATCAGACGCTGAAAAGACGCCGGAGCCCCGAACAAGCTGAAAGGAAGGGTGGCAAATTGGTCCAATAATCCAAACAGCGTTGTGAAAGCTGTCTTTTCTTTGGACATGGGAGACAAGGGGATCTGCCAATATCCATTTGTTAAGTCCCGTGTCGAATAAAAACTAGCAGAACCCAGGCGATCAAGCAATTTGTCAATCCTTGGCATTGGATAAGCATCAAACTTAGACAGCACATTCACCTTTTTATAGTCCACACAGAAACGGATTGAGCCATCGGTTTTAGGAACCAAAACTATCGGGCTCGCCTAGTTGCTGCTGGACACTTCTATTACCCCCATGTCCAGCATTGCTTCTAATTCGGTCTGAAGTACCTTTTTTTGTGTGTTCAGGTAAACGATACAGGTGGCAGTGCACCACCACACCTGGATCTGTCTCAACATGGTGCTGAATGAGGTTTGTTCGACCAGGCAGGGGCGAGAACACATCAGAAAATTCAGCTTGTAATCTCTTCATGTCAGTGAGCTGAGAGGGTGAGAGGTGGTCTCCACCAAAAGCCAGAGCGAGGGATTGTGGATCGTTCTAATAGCCCGATGAGGTCCATCCCAATTCGTTCGAAGGGGACCTGCATTAACAGAAGGGGGCACAATGGTGCTTTTGGATCGGCCAGTGGATTCACCAACTTACATTGCCGACAAGACGCGCACCAATTGCGCACATTCTCGTGAATGTCCGGCCCGAAGAACAGGGCCATGAGTTTCATATCGCTGTTTGACCTAAATGCCTGGCTATTGAATTACAATGAACCGCCTGGAAAAGCATTTCCTGGCGGCTCTTAGGAACTAACAACTGCGTTGTATCCTCATCTTGGGTCACCCGATACAACTTATCTTTTAAAATAGCAAAACAGGGATAAGAGAGTGGTTGGTCTGGGCGGAGTACCTGGACGTCGATAGAGCAGACCTGGTTAAACGCATGTTTTATAGTCTTGGTCTGGGTCTGTTTCAGGGAAAAATTATTGCGCTCTGTGATGATAGTTCTCTCCAGAGCACTCCCTTCCCCTGCAGCAGAACCCAGAGGTCCCAGCTCAGAGATCTCTCACCTGAACCACCGCTGTCTTTCCCTTATTTTTCTTTTCCCAAGAGGCATCCGCACACAAAGACCCCAATAATTCACTAAAAGCCGACCAATTCGTTCCAAAAATTAGCGGATGCTGGAGGTGTGGATTAACTGCTACCTCCACCACACTATGCTTTTGTCCCCTGAATTGAATTACCACAGGCATTATAGGATAACTCACCACCACCTCATGCACAGAAGCCCCAGATTGAATCAGGCTTTGATAAATGGAGGTTTGGTTGCAGCCTGAATACACCACAGCCTGATATGTACCCCCCTTGATACTCACTGGTATCTGGTACAGGCCATCATGATCGGGGGCAGCCTGTGGTGCTTTGGGAACATGGATCAGTGTCCCCACCCTCATCACCGCACACCGGTCAATAAAGTGTTCTGGGTCCCCGCAACGCCAACAGGGCGGCCCAGGCTTCCCCGGCGCCCCAGTAGGGGTCAAGAGATTGGCGTGGAGAGAATGGGGCTGCAGAACCCGGGGTGGAGTAAACCATTAATAATAATTTAAAGAATAAGAACGATAACACAAACAATACATACTTCAGGTGAACAAAATTGGTGCTTGGGCCTTTAACAATAAAACATAAATTTTTAGCTTGCATGATTTTCAACAGTTCCTAAGGAATCTTCGCTAAAATGTTGGAAATAATGGATATCTTTTCTTGCCCTGCGACCCTGGCTGTCTCCTAGGCGTTAGGAGCCCATTGGACTGAGAGCACTCTGTTTTCTGCAACCAGCAGATTAAATTATACACGAGCATAACAGAATAAAAATATCTTAAAAGACAGCTACCCTCTCACTCCATAATTCATATACACTAACAAAACTATAAAGGAAATGCTTGAGTCAATGTAAGGACAAAGCTCTGTAATACCTTAAAATTATATTCTAAATGCTGTTCTGTAAAAAAAACTTGAATTTCACTCTAAAATGTGTAGATAAAAGTAGCTCCCATTTTGTTGCATAGTAATGTCTATGTCAGTATATTTTAAGAAGAAAAATAGCCCCTAATCTATTTCCTTAATTTTGCTTCAATGAAATATTTTCCTTAATATTTTTATTGTGATTATGTTCATGTATGATTATAGCTAAGGCTTTCCTGCACATTGGATCTTGAGTATATGTGGTATGTGTTCAAGGGAGCAGCATTGTTAGTTTCTCACTGCTCTTTGACCCCTTCTTTAGAATGTTGAAGCTATTTATATAAACCACAAATTTGAGTGAAAGTATTCATTAATGTTGACCTCTTCTTGGGTTGATGACAATGGCAACCTGATCAAAATTATTCTGAATCGGATTCAAAACTATATAAATCCCATGTATTCTATTCAACATCCAGTGGTGGTTTTGGAGGTCTTCTCTGTGCTCCCTCCTCTTTTTCTTTTTCTATCTTATTCAAGTGCCGTTCTCTTTCAAGCAACACAGCCTACCCCCAATGCTTAGTATCCTTTTCTGTTTCCCTCCTCCCTTCTCTGCTTTCTTCCATCTTGCGTGTATGCCTGCATGCCTGCTTGATTATGTCTCTGGCTCTCTGCTAACACACGTTACTTAAATTTTTCATTGCCCCTCTACTCTCTATCTTTCACTACTCCCTTTTCTTTCCTATGGCTTCCCCTGCTTAGCTTGCCTGAATTCCTTGAGCAGTCCATCACAGAAACATCTGGCAGTTTTAAAAAGGAACACAGGATTGAAAGCCATTGTCTCTTTCAAAGAGGTGTACTGTATATAATTTGATGCTCCATTAATACACTGTGAAGCCAAATGCATATTAGGAATCCTCACTCAGAATAATTACTTAAGACTAAGCATTATTATAAGCCCCAGCAAATGCCAGATGCAATTTGTCACTATATTACAAAATAGGTGTTGTTTTTCCGAAGATACAAAACTTTTTAAAATCAACAGAACCCGTTATGTGCAGTCCCTTAATAATGAAAGCATTAGAAGTATGAACATGCCCAGGCTTTGAATTATTTGGGGTGGGTTCTTCGGCCCACCAGTTCCCCTCTCACAATATGCAAGCCAGAGGCAGCAATCTTGTCTGTCCCGGAACCAGACCCATCCCCCGAAGTCGAAGTATGCTGTCCCGTCCATCCAAGGGCCAAGAGCAAACCACTGCCTTATGGACCTGTGGTAAACAGTTCCTTCCCAAGTTTCTACCTTCAAACCGATACCACTCCGCTGCTCCAGTTTGGATACTCCGGTTCGGAGACCTTTCTCCTCTGATGTTCCCACCTGATTTCCTCTTTCTTTCTCTTTTCTTTTCTGACCACCGGACTTGTGCTGACCGGAAATTTGGAGCGTAACGCCGACTGAACTTCAAATCAAATGACAACATCAAATTTTGATCAGTGGCCAGTGGCTTTGGGGTTCTTGACCACTATTTCAAGGACAGTTAGGAAGAAAACAAATAAAAAACTTTTATGTAACTCAAATATTAGATATTTTTTTCCACAAATATGCCTATTTTATTTATTTATTTTTTTGTTTATCTATTTTATCAGATCTTATCAGATTTCAAATCTTATCAGATCAGTCTTCTACACACTACACAGTATTCTAAATAAGTAAGTTGTGTGAATGGGATATGTGGAAAAAAAATCCCATAATGCCTGACACTATTCCATTTAGGGGAACAAATCAGTAGAGTAGAGTAGAGATTGGGTTTAATTAACACATCATACATCCGCTAATTCTGGGAACAAATTGGCCATCATTTAGTAATTTTCGTTTCCTGGAACAAACATGGATGTCCAGTCCTGCTCTTGGAGGACAAATGTCCAGCAGAATTAATCTCCAATCCTCATTAAACACACTTGATCTAGTCAAGGTAATCAGATAATGGGGATTGTTGATTGTGGGCTGTGGAATGTTGGTCCACTCCTCTTCAATGGCTGTGCAAAGTTGCTGGATATTGGCAGGACCTGGAATATGCTGCCAATCCAGAGCATCCCAAACACATCAATTCATGCTGACTGCTGAAATGTCCACCAATTGAATGTTAATTTCTCTACTATAAGCCATCTCCAAAGGCGTTTCTGAGAATTTGGCAGTACATCCAACTGACCTCACAACCATAGACCACATGTAACCACACCAGCCCAGGACCTCCACATGCAGGATCTTCACTTCCAAGATCGTCTGTGACCAGCCACCCGAACAGCTGCTGCAACAACTGTCAGAAACCGTCTCAGGGAAGCTCATCTGCATGCTTGTCCTCCTCATTGGGGTCTCGACCTGACTGCAGTTCATCATCGTAACCGACTTGAGTGGGGAAATGCTCACATGCGATGGCATCTGGCACATTGGAAAGGTGTTCTCTTCACGGATGAATCACGGTTTTCACTGTACAGGGCAAATGGCAGAAAGTAGATTTGCTAATGTCAACGTTGTGGATCGAGTTGCCCGTGGTGGTATTAGGGTTATGGTATAGGTAGGCGTATGTTATGGACAACGAACACAGGAGCATACTGATGGCATTTTGAATGGATAGAGATACCGTGACGAGATCCTGAGGCCAACTGTTGTGCCACTCATCCATGACCATCATCTCATGTTGCAGCATGATAATGCCCAGCTCCATGTTGCAAGGATCTGTACACAATTTCTGGAAGCTGAAAACATCCCAGTTCTTGCATGGCCAGCATACTCACAGGACATGCCACCCATTGAGCATGTTTGAGATGCTCTGGATCTGCGTGTACAACAGCGTGTTCCAGGTCCTGCCAATATCCAGAGTGGACCAACATTCCACAGTCCACAATCAACAACCTTTGGGGGGAAGCCATGTGAGAGCAGGCAATGGCTCTACTGCACTGTGACTGGCTCATTACCCTGTCAAACAAAAAAGTACTCAGCTAGTGCTCAGCTCAATTAAATTAAACCTGACACATACAGTGTTCTCCAAGGATTTGTTGTTCAATAATACACATTGTATTGTAATAATACACTCCTGTTTCATGGAAGGAGAGCTCGTTTGCATACAGAGAGGCCTTAAAACGGCTATGTCTGCTTATTTTTCAAACCTATTAGAAGAAAATAAACATAATCCTAGGTATCTATTTGAAACAGTGGCTAAACTAACAAAAAAGAAAGCTTCAAGCCCAGAAGTGTCCAAGCAACACAGCAGTAATGACTTTATGAATTTCTTCACTAATAAGATTGATAATATCGGGGACAAATTTATAACTATGCAACTGTCTACAACAGTATCGCATCAGGGGGTGCATTGTTGTCTCCCTGAGGAAAGATTTGTTTCATTTGCTGCTATAGGAGAGGAAGAATTTTGCAAACTCGTTAATTCATCTAAATCAACAACTTGTATGCTACACCCTATACCAACATGACATCATGACTTTTGCGTAAACATACACGCCACTTTCGAGTCAAGTGGCGTGTTATCTCTACGCATTTTGAGCTATCCACGTGTAGATATGTGGTCAAGCAGAACATCAGAGCCTTACTTAAAGCCACAATGTATTTTTTCTGCTTTAAAAAATAGCAAAAATAACTGTATCTATGTTATATATTTCTATTAGATGTGTACTTAGATTATCCCGACAGTTTCCACCAACTTTAAAATAGGGAGAAATGTATAGTTTAATTCGAAGACACGGCACGTTTCTTTATTTCCGTTTCGTCGCCCATCTATGGCGTCATATAACCTTTGACTCCTCTATTTTCTCTAAATTCCTGCGGAACCCGGCGAAACCCGCCAAACACAAAGGGGAACACTGGCCAATAAAGCAAAGAAAATGACGAAGAAAAAAAAGTGGTACGTATTTTTATGTGTGTAAATCATGTCACAGAAGCACTCCCCGTTCACAGTAACCGGGTCGTCTCATTCAAATCAGCCAGCTGTTGCTGTCAGCGAGCCGCGCACATTAAATACTCTTATGAGTCAGGCTGCGAATGTAAGTTACGTGCCCGCTCCAGCACGCTCATGCTTACTAAATAACACTACACTCACTACATTCCCTTTAGCCTTAGCACGTATAGTGGATGCATAACGCAAACCCTGTCAAACGTTTGACTGCAGTATCTTATGTGCCTTATAATCCTGTGCGCCATATGCAAAATGTTCTAAATAGGTCATTCATTGAAGGGGCGTAATATAAATATTTATATTCGTCTGTATTATAGTTATGGACCATGATTACGCTTTGCCTGCACGTTCTGCTGCTACAGCCAGCTCAGTAAAGCTCAAACGTACGGGTGAAAAATATGACCCGAGAAGGGTTTGGGACCGGAGAAGCATGACACAGGTAAACAGGGTTGCATTTAAAGCTTCTTGACAAGCTAAATCTACAGAGAGAGGCCGTATATCCGTATATTTTGTGAAACGATGATGTCATGTCATGAGCTGAGCTGGTTGTCATTGACAGCGACAACAACTCCCGTGAGCCCACGCTCTTTCCCGACGTCATCAAAGTATGTGTTTTGTTATTATTTTAAATGAGTGACCCCTGGTGGCCAAAAATTGCATACTGTACGTTTAAGTTTAACGGTGCACTTTATTAATGACGATTTCAAAATGAAAAGCCGATGCTTGTAAACGTCATATTTCCCTGATGACCACACTGGAGAGAATCTGTCTCAGGGTTTGAGAGATGCTCTGGCTTCCTGGGGACTTTGTGAGGAGCAGCAAGTGTCAATCACCAATGACAATGAATCGAACATCGTGAAGGCTGTCACTCTAAACAAATGGACAAGATTGCAATGCTTTGGACATAGACTGCATCTTGCAATCGGTAAGTTTCATTACATATACGGTTTCCTTTAAAATATGAAAATGTAGTGCATTAATGGAAAATCAGTAGTCATCTGATTAGCCTGTGTCCTGCTTGTTTTCGTTTGTGAAAAATGTAATTCACATAAAAGTTATATATTTTTAAAAATCTGTAGTCATTGTAAGCATCTAAAATTGAAATTAAGTTATTGAAATAGGATCCATGGTCAGACTACTACAGTATGTGGTGTTATTGTATTCTACATAGCCCTAAATAATAGGTGGTTTGATTGTGTTGACGCGCGGAATGCAGATGGAAGGCAAGGAGTGAAGAGCGCAATGGACGAGATGGAGGAAAATCCGTACTGTACTACTTTAGACGCTATTACAAGAGAAATATATAAACAGAAAATCGAAACATATATTGGACGTGATCCTTATGTTATGAAGAGGACCGATTTTCAACTGAATTGAGAGATTTGCCTGCCATCGAGGCTGTAGATATCAGCAACTAACTCGTCTTACAGACATACTTTGACTTTACAAAGTTCGGAAACTGGTACGTTATACAAACAGCTACATAAGTGTATTTAAACACCTGAATAATTTAATTATAAGCCACATAAATAATGTATTAACTCACATTTGAAGAAGTGATCACTGCACACACACAGGCATTTTCCCATTCGGCTCCTCCCGACCGCAGACGTAGGTTTGCAAGGCATTTTTCCCGGTGTTTTTCTGTCAATTTCTTGTATTTTCCCCCCTTATGAACAACAACTTTTGTCACACAA
Source organism: Cyprinella venusta (assembly GCA_038021265.1). NCBI lineage: Eukaryota > Metazoa > Chordata > Actinopteri > Cypriniformes > Leuciscidae > Cyprinella > Cyprinella venusta. The sequence goes on from CM075868.1 coordinate 13,174,696, forward strand.
TAAAAACTCCTCGTGGTTTGATCGATTTGAGCAACCATTAACAACGTAAAACATAGGCCTTTTGAGTGTGTGCTTCTTAAATATAGAAATCACTTCCTGCCCTCCATCTGCGGTTCGCGCCATGGCAACGCAGTGGCGTGACGTCACGTGACAACAAGCTATTGCAGTGTTTCCCATACTGATTTATTTGTGCCGCCCCCCACAATATCAAAACTGACTGCCGCCACAAATAGATTTTGCTAAAGGCTTTGACTTCTTTGAATAAACATGAGCGCTACACGTTTCAAAACCCGAAACCTGGTCCGGGTGTTTTTATATCAGTATATTTCTGAAGTAAACCGACTGCGTTCAGCTTTGCGCTGCTTTATGTACAGCGTTAAGGCCATTGCACACCGAGTCAATGGTGGACATGCTGGTTTTCTTAGCAGAAAACCTTTAAACATTTAAAGCAGCTAGTTTCTGCCACTGTTCTTCTAATTGTAGTTATTTTGGAGACTTTAGTCTGGGGTTGTTTTTTGTTTGTTTTGTTGTTGTTTTGTTGGTTTAATTACCCACGTTAATTTATTTATTTTGGCCAAATATCTGTTCTAGAGACGTGTTAACTTTTCGATAAAGCTCTAATTGGTTTCCTTTGGAAATACATTTCAAATTTACACAGAATGCATTAAAACTGTAAAGCATGTCTGTTTGTGTAAAAATCGTGATTAAAATCAAAATCGAAAAAAAATCAAGAAATCGTGATAAGTTTTTTTTGTCCATATCGCACAGCCCTAATGCAAAATACATTTTCACTATTAGATGGCAGCAATTCCTACACAATGTCCCTTTAAAGGGACACAAATACGGTGCGTTTTTGCATACCCTCAAAAAGTGACTATTTTGAGCAAAATCTTTACATTCACACTCTGGGGCCATCGGAGACTTATTTTACATCTTGTGAAAGATGCATTATAGAACCCCTTTAAGAATTAGTTATTTCTTTATAGTGTAGTCCTAAGTAAATTATGTTGCATTAAGCCACACGCTGTGAAAAAAAAAAAACATACATCCCCATGACCCCACATCCCTCTAACACTTTTAACCAAACGTCCTTCTCCCCAGTGAGAGTGATCAGTACATCTGGGATGAAGTATTCACTATCTCTCTTTTTGACTAAATTAAATAAGTTCTGGAAAGAATGAACTGAAAGATCTATACTGAAGGTTGAAGGAAGGAGGCTGGGGGAAGGGAGGTTTTATTATCCAGTATACACAACAGGGACAATCCCCCTTGAGCAACCTAAGGTTAAATGTATTGCTCAAGGGACATTAACCCTTTAATGCGTATGATCACACCGGTGTGATCAGTCTTGGCTGGTCCCTGGAGCGTACAATCACACACGTATGCTCTCACGCGTTGGCTGGCGCTGAGCCAGAGACGGAAACACTCAGTGCTGTCATATATCACAACTATATATACTTTATTCAGAGCAGCGCCATGACAGGTATGAAAGTGAGGCTGTGTGGGATAGACTTACCGTGTTTCCAATGGCATCCGCTGTAAAAAGCTGAATAAAGCGGCTAGATTACTTATAATGTTCCACAGTTTATATTGTCGGGAGTTTCTTGTCAACTGACATTTCTTGGAAATATATTTTTCCAGTGTTTCATGAGCAGAACAATCCGAAAACACATTAAATAACAGTACAGCCCATTGAAGAGATGCAGGTCTATCCCTCACAGCCTTGCTTTCATTCTCATTAAAAATCAAAGATGGCGCTGCCGTGAATAAGGCGTATTGAGTGTTTTCAACCACATAATGTTTATTTTAGGTTTCAGACATTTAAATACACATAAGTACTAGCAAAACAATGATTTTGAGTTTGTAAAATACACACTTATGTCTATGGAAGTGCCGCGGCAAAATTAATAAACTCAAAAATAATAAGACAACATGTTTTATTCATATCAGATGCACATTGTTTATCTGATATGAATAAAAAGTAGCTTAACATTTGACCCTATTCTTCTCCCAGTTCACCAGCCACTTACTTTCATGTATTCGTGAGAAGTGGAGGAATTGACGTTGTACATCCAACAGATCCGATTCTCTGAACAGTAAAAAATGGCACCGCCCATTGTGCATACAGCAGCTCAACTAACGCAATCGTTATAAAGATGTTTAAACAACAAAACGCATCCACTTGCTCATATTTGACAATCAGAATATCAGTGTTTAATGCTATATCTAATACATTTGTGAATATTTTTAATAAAAAAGGAAAAATGACATAAAAGCAGATCATCATTCATTCAGCGCTGTGTTGTGGTTGTGCTGTGTCACGTGACAAGCAATGACGCATCACCATGGAAACATTAAAGTGGCAAGTTCTAAATAACGGTCGCCTTGAAAAACTCACGCTGGGGGGTGAGTTAGAATATTTTAAACTTAGATGTGAAAGGGTTTTAATGGTAGATGAGCTCAGAGTGTCAGATTAATGGATCCTTTCAAAAAAAAACCTCTGTATTTGTCTGGATACTGTATTTTAAATATAATTTTGTAAAAATCCAAATAAGCTTTACAACTTATTATTGGAAAGGGTTTTAAAACAATGTTTTTCATGCTTTTTCAATGAATCATAAACAATTATTGCACATGCACCAGTGGACCAGTCCATAAGACACTACAGGTGATAAACAATTAAAGGGTTAGTTCACCTAAAAATGAAAATTCTGTCAGTAACTACTCACCCTCATGTTGTTCCAACCCCGTAAGACTTTCGCTCATCTTTGAAACCAGGTTAAGATATTTTTTTTATTAAATCTGAGACCTGGATCACTCCCTCATATGGCTTCTAAGGGATTGAAACTTGCCGTACCAGAAGAATTATTAAAGACATTGTTAAAATATTCCAAGTGACTACAGTGGCTCAATCTTAAGTTTATCAAGCGACGAGAATAATTTTTGTGCACAAAAAAATACAAAATAAAAAATAAAGAATGTTAATCAACTATTCATTTCCTTCTCTGTGGGCCTCGAGTTAGTTCAGCGCTTCTGTGTTGTACGTCACATGTAGGCTCACTATTGGCCAACACTGGTCGTGTGTGATGTGTGTGATGTACAACACAGAAGTGCTGCGCAGTTAACTAACTCCCTTAGAAGCCTATGGAGGAGTGATCCAGGTCTTAGATTTAATCAAAAATATCTTCATTTGAGTTCTTAATTTGAGGGGTCTGAACAACATGAGGGAGAGTAATTACTGACACAATATTCATTTTTGGATGAACTATCCCTTTAAGGTCAAAGTTACAATAATTTAGGACACTGAACAGACTGAATCCCTGCTAACCTGTGTGAACATGCCATAGATTGCAAATGTGGCCAGAGCAATAAACAGCAATGTTTGAAATGTAAAGATGCTATATAGTGGTGTGGCCCCCTGGGCAGAAATCAAAGACCAAGGGGTTAATGGATGCCAAAATGAAATTGTATTTATGAGTTCTTCTTTGGCAAAATTACATTTCTTTAATAGCCTAAACCAGGGTTCGGCAACCTATATGGCACACATGGGGTAATTGCTAGCAATGCGAGCAAAAACATGAGATGTCTAGGTATGTGTTTAATTATTTTTTAATGTGTTTAATTGTGTTTATTTATTTTAATTTTAATAATTAGAGTCAGTGGGCAGGCTTAACATAATGACGGTTCCGTTACTTGAAAACAAAGAATGGCTGCTGCTGGTGCTGGTGAACAGCAGCCTTTCAAATCAGCTTGGATTTGGAGTTAAGCTTTTCTTTGAGAAAAGAACAAAGAACGGCACTTAAGTCATTGTTAAAAAGGAAGATGTGTTCGTAGTTTGTCGACCAGATACGGCAAAAGCTTTATCTATCAACTAGCTTTGCTGGTGAGAAAACATTCTGGTTGGTTGTAGCGCTATCCTATTGCATGCAGAGGGAATTTGAAAGACAACTGTTTATCCTGCCCCTCGAATTGAGCTCTGCCAATGTTCCCAGACCCAATATCTTGATGTGAGTCTGGCTTGCCAGGCTAAAAGAGCGCAGCTCTGAAAGCATGAATGCTGTCCATCACACGCACACAAAAGTCAACATGACATCATGACTTTTGCGTAAACATACATGACATTTTCAAGTCAAGTGGTGTGTTATCTATACGCATTTTGAGCTATCCGCATGTATCCGTGTGTATATCTACGCCATTAATGTCCGAGTGATTACACGTATATGTACACATTAAATGTCCGAGCGAAACGAAGCAAAATGTAGATCTACATCTGGGGAGCAATATTTTTTTCCTAGGATGGTAGGGGAAGACTCATAAATGGTAGTATTAACCCCAGTGACGGGTAGGTCATATATTTATATATACAGTAATGTAACGTTTAGTCAACGGCATTCATAAACATGCTGAAAAGCGATTATGCGTGTTGATAGCACGCCAAAAATGAAAATACGAATTGGCGTGTCATACACACGCAATTCATGAGATCAGTCTGCAAAAGTTCTGACTGAAAGCTTATAGCTTGTTCCGTTATTTATTGCACTTAGCTTTGAGGGAAAAAAACAAAAACAACACAAAGTTAATGGTAAACATTTTAGAGATATAAAGTATATAAAGTCCCTTTAAAAATTCCACACACATCGCAATGACAGTGACGCATGTGCAAACTCCATTCATGCTGGTCGCTTCATGTGTTTCAAGTAGCTCAGTATCTCTTCAGCAAGCTGATGCGCAAACTGCCGCAAATGAAACTTAAATGTTCAGTGTCGCATCCTGAAGCTTAACACACAGTTGTCCTCATTAAAAATAGTGAAACTAAATTAAATTACCAGTGCTGATGCAGCTCTCTCTCCCATTGCGGTCTTTGATCTTGAAATTAGCTGAGGATAAAATTAACCCCATTTCGAAGCTTTTGTTGATATGAGCTCAGTTGAATATGTATGTATGTCACTTTATCAAACTGCTAATAATGCTGTTAATGTTACACAAACCATGTTTTCCGTTCTCCAATCTCAGATAGACAGCTCCCTTCTAACAATCATCAGACATGCTTTGGACAACATAGAACGTCAGTGGAGAAAGCCATATAATGTATCATAACATTTTAATATACATCATACAGGTTATATTGCTAAATCTACATGATTTTTCATTTTTTGATTTTCAAATATTCATTTTCACCACAGGGTGTAAGCAATCTTATGTAGGTTCTTTTGTGTTTTATATAATGACCACTAGGAGGTGCTCTAGGCATATGTTTTTTTTTGATTGTTTTTACTCTGAAGAGATATACATTGTTGTTGAAAACAAAAAAGAGTGGCACACGTTTGTTGCTTTTTACCATGAAATGATGGCTAATGAGTTTAGTTTAAACATATTATTTTAATAAAGGTGGTTTATTTTAATAAACATTATTTATCTCTCATTCACCATGACCCACCAGCAATTTTTGGAATGTTATTACTTTACCTGCAGCGTCTGTGTAAATAACCATGATCCACGTATCACTAGTTTAAGTTAACTGAAGATATAACTGACTAACTGACTGTGTTTGCCAAGGCTGGCATTCTGACATAATTTCATATGCATTTGGCCATTCAAGGAGGAAAAGAAGTAAAAAAAGATCTTACTCTCTGTGCTTGCTTCAGATGTGTGTGCACAGAAAACGTCACTAAGTGTGTGATTACAAAAATGTGTCTTTTTTTTCTCAAGTGTTGCATTGATACATCATGTCATTTAACCGATGTACTGTATCAATCCATATCTATTGTTACACCCCTAATTATGAAATTGCCATTTGTTTGATGACTGAAAAATAAGTTTTGTAAAGCTTCAGCATAGCTGAAGAAAGGGGATGAGGGTCTACAAAGAGCATAAAATGGTGGTGTGGTGTGTTGCTGTGAAAGCTGATGGGGAAATTGGATTAATAACACTGGGTTATGGTCTTGGCAGGAACTGAAGGATAGAAGCGTGTGCTGGGACAGATTGAAATTTGGGGGTGGGGTGTATGGAACGAGGAAAAAAACAGTAATTCTGCGGCAGAAGGATTTTTTTTTTTTTTTTTTTGGCAAGACACATCAGCATAGAGAAAACCACAGAGACATAAAATGAGAAAAATAATAAAAACTTGACCCATAATCTGACCATACTCATTAACTTTAGACTAGGTATCTCAAGCTACAAATCTATAAGGCATCACCAACATATTCAGGGGTTGGTAAAGCTAAAACACCACATAAAACTCCACTGCACTAACAAAACCAAACAATTTTATGCAATGGGTTTACAATGTACCCACAGAATTGCTCCTTCCTTAGAAATGGCAGCCATTAACTCAGCATAAACCTAAGGGACCATTTGCAGCATCTCTAAATTGGCACATATATTGGCAATAACATATCAAATGGGGGTGGGAGAAAGTGGGGACTCTGAACCTCTCCTTTTTTATTTTTTTATTATTATTATTATTATTATTATCATACCAGCAAAATCTGATATAAGATTCAACACTGTCACTAATAACACAATATTCTCAACAAGAGTGAAATTAAAGTGACCATGCACCGTGTACAGTAGGACAGCATCTTGAACACAACAATCTGAACAAACATACAAGCTGGACAAGACCACAAAATAGACTTGACTAAGACGGTTTTAACATGTACTGAGTGTCTGAAAACACACCACAGGTAAAGGAAGGCTGAAACAGCAATGGTGAAAGAAAACATTAAGCATGTCTGAATAAACAGGCTGTTGTCTGTTACCACTCACAATCAGTTTTGAAAGGTGACCCCAGTTTGTGTGTATGTATTGGAGTGAGTCAGCGCAGTATGCAGCCTTACCTTATCCCTCCTAGCTGCTCTCAATGGAAAGAAACAAGAGAAGAGGAACTTCCCCCAGCTTATCACTGCTGCCAGACACCAGTTCAGCCGGGCCATGGTTGCCTCCTTCTGTCAGTATTTTGCTGCCTTAAATTCACCCTTTCTATTCTCTGTGTATTCTCCAGGTATATCCAATAGCAGAGAACTGACGGGAAAACAGACCCCTTTAGCTGCAGAGCAGGTAGCAAAAATTACCCGACTCTTGCTCACACACACGTTACCTTACTCAGTGGATGCTGCAGCATTCTGTCTGTCGAAGGAGGATGAAGAGGAAAGAGGGAGGGTGTGAGAGAAAAAAAGCAGAGAGAGTGAGGGAGAGAGAGGGGGGCATGCAGTGGGAAAAACTAGAAATAGAAGAAAGGCAAGTTGCTTTTGATGAGGAGGAGGTAGAAAATGAGAAAAAGGTTTGAGAAGAAAATGGGAAGAACTGAGCTTTAGAAGGAGAAAATATTTCAGTGATTAAGAGGAAAAAAGAGCACAATCTTGAGAAAGAAAATGCAAATAGGAGGCAGGATTAGATACAGAAAGGATGGAGTGAAAGAGAGGGAGATCACAAGAGGGAGACTGAGTGAGGAAGGCAGAAATAAACTGAATTGCAGTCTCTGAATGTCATCGCACTGCCGCACACGCACAGACACATGCACGCACTCTAACACGAGGCTCTAGGAAGAAGGGGGGACAAACAACGTGCCGTGTGCAACTGGGTTTCTGTGGGAGCATTTCTGTGTTTTCTTTTGAGACCATATGTGTGCATGTGAATGCTCGTGGAGCTCTGTGTAAAAGCTCTCTGGTGTCAAGTGCTCATCCAACTGCAGGTGCATCGCACCACTGCAGAGTCGCCACGCTTCACTAACAAACGTACCCTCACACTGCATAGGTGGGGGCGGGGGTGGGATTAATAGAGAGCAAGCAGAGACCGAGAGAAAAAGAGATGCCAAAAATTGTAGAGGAAAAAGCAGAAATGGGGGAAGAGATACAGATACATGTTCATACATACATGCATACTCACTCTCTTTTTCCCTTCATGTCTTTTTTTTTTTTTAACTAATTCCTATCGCATATGTTCTCTCCCAAAAGACAAATTCTGGCACTACTGACCACCATAGCATTAAAAAAACAACAGACTCCCATAATCAGTCTGCCGCCATATTGACTGTGCTGTCATATTCAGTTTGAACGTTGAGTGCTTTTTTTTTTTTAAATGAACAGACCTTGTGCTAGATCTGAGAAAAATGAATCTCCCAAGCTCCCTTGCTAATAAAGCTCCCTATTTACCATAGTCTACATGACATACCACAAATTTGCATTGCAGATCTGAATGGATCTTATTCAGTTTGGTATAGATTTATTTGGAGGCTTGAGAAGTGTTCTTCATTAAATGGATGAGGAGCACTGAAACAAACGTTTGGGAGAAGCATGCTCATCTTATGGTGCCAATCACAACACATGAGTAGGCATACTGTAAATTACACAGTGACCTCTCATGCTACTTTCTGTGCTGAACTCATCCCCTTCCCACATTCTTGACACAACTAAGATTATCACTGAGCTCAAGGGAAGCATGAGATGTGTCACTTAAGAAAAACTCCCTTGCCTCCTCTGAGAAAATGTCCCTGCTTTATAAATTATACATGGTCTGCAATGTGTGTGTAACTGCACATTACAACCTATGATTTCTCTCCAGCTTATTTTTTTTTTATTTCTATGTATATATAAAATCTACACCAGATTTGAGAAATTCCTTTTTCCGTCTGCATACGGTCAGGGTTCTGTCACCTTGGACTAGTGTGTTTCTTGGTTTTGTGAAAAAGCTGACACTCCTGTATTCCCTTATGAAACAAAAATATATTGCAGTATATTGGAATATACATTAGTGTGATATATTAGGCAATATATTCCCATATGTAGGAATTGATATTTATATTGTCCAATATATTGCAATATATGCATAGTACATGTATTTCTATATATTGATACATATATTGCAATCAAGACCAAAATAGTCACTATATTTTTTTACATATAGTTTGTCTTTTTAAATATATGTATTATATATGTGCAATATATGTGCTATATATATATATATATATATATATATATATATAAAATGTATGTATAGATGTGTGTTCCATATGTTGTGGAATATATTTTTAAATATATTTAAAATTGTATGGAAATATATAAATAAAATATATGTATAGATATGTGTTCCATATGTTGTGGAATATATTTTAAATATATTTAAAATTGTATGGAAATATATAAATAAAATATATGTATAGATATGTGTTCAATATATTGTGGAATATATTTTAAATATGTATAATTATATGGAAATATATAAATAAAATATAGCAGACAATATATTGCAGACAATCTCAGAGATTTGTGTGTATATATATATATATATACATGTATATATATATATATATATGATGTGACATGCATGGCATAGCTATTTAGCTCTAATTTACACATGATTACTGCAACTGCATTACACAAATACATTTTATTGAAACATATATGCTTTTCCACAGTTCCCTAAGGTCCTTGAAAGTTTGTATATTATTTATTTATTCCTTATTATTTGTGCATTTGGTTTATAGATATTTTATTTATGTTTCATAACAGCACTGCTAAAAGTGCATATATTTCAATATATTGCAAGTGGCAATCATTTGTATATTTTGAAGTATATTACAATATATTTAATATATTGTATAATATATGTAACATCAATATTTTACTCCATGTATTTCCAATATATAATATATTGGAAAATGGAAAGGAAAATAATATATTACAATATATTTCAAGTAATATATTGGTAAATATATTTTTCTTTCATTAAGGTTCTCCTGTCTTAGTCTGAGTGTCTTGTTGTGTTTCTGTCTTGTGCTGTGTAAAATGCAGCTAGTGTTTCTCACTGGTTACGTGCGTTCATGTTATCTTGTTCTGTGTGAACACACACACAGCTTATGAGCGACTCTCATTAGTTGTCTTGTTCTGTGTAAGCTCATGGCTAGCGATTGGTTATTGTTGGTCATGTACTTGTGTGTGATTTCATGTTTGATGTGAGCATATGGCTAGTCTCGTTATGCTTCCCGGCACCATGTGCTCTCTCTTCTATTGTCGGACCCTGCTCATCTTATTATCTGATTTTTGGTTCATTTTGCCCACCTGTCCTCCCTCGTTACTTGCCTTGTTTGCCGTCCTATTTATTCCCCTTGTGCTTGCTGTCCTGTACCAGATTGTTGTTTCACATCGATGCACGCTGTTGATACCCTGCCTGAGGATGATTCCTGTCGTGTGTTTCCTGCCTAGTCAAGTCTAGTCTGTAGTGTTTTACTCCACAAGGTAGTTCCCATTCAGTCGGTGAACTAAGTATAACACATTACTCTGGGATATCGCGCTCGATCGCCATCTGCTGAAGACACCTATATTCACGCCGGTCACTGTGATTTTGCCAAGTAAAACATGGTCCTGGATCAACATATTTTGATCATCCTGGATCGATAATCCTGTCCAAAATGTAGTCCTTACCCAACCCCTACCCCTAAACCTAAACCTACCAATAACGGTTCCCTAAAATCAGAAGGTAATGAAAGGTGAATGACACTGATGTTTAAGTACTTCACCCTGGTTCTAAGCCTAAACTGGACATAAACTGTAAACTTGTCCCTCAAATCTGATTGGTTAATTTGAAAGTTGATCCAGGATCATGGAACATGTGGTACTTGGATCATGTGGTAGGAACATGTGGTACTTGGTGAAATCACATTCACCCTGCAAGGGTCAGGTCAGCAGCACAGATGCTCTTGATAGAGGGCAAACAGAAGTCTCCCCTGGAGTGCCATGTAAATGCACACTTGAATTGTGGCGCAGGTGTGGCGCACCAAGGTGGATATTTTTACATTTCAGAAAACACGGGCCACCCGCTGTTTTCTTGATTATTGACAGAAGTGCCCTGATGGGGGTGAATGCCCTGTCATAGCTTAGCCCAGGACTCTGGTGTATATGCGGAAGGGTCTGACACTGATTTTGGTGACTTCTTGCTGGCCAGCAAAGACATGGTACTCAAGCATCATGACGCTGCAGTTAAAGACACTGTGGTGTTTTTCCCTATGCAGGGACCTGCCGTCCTAGCCTGGTTCAACCAGACTCTTGTACATTTCTTTTGTACATAGAGTCTGGCCTCTCTCCATTGAGAAACGTTTACTTCCTTATAGGCGGGTTCACTATTAAAGTTCAAAACTATTGGATCTGCCCAGAGTCACTCACGATCTGCCATAGCCAATCGGTAACGTGTGGTCGTGAGTGATGTATGTCATGCGCCGAAACGGCTGGAAACAACAAGTCCGAATGATCAGAGGATTATGTTTACAATAGGATTTCAGTCAACGAGAGTTGCAAGTTTTGTTAATCTAGGAACAATTATTAATTCGAAATGCATATTTGACTCAAAGGACAGTGATGTATTCATTCAACGGTCGAAGCTGTGTCTAATCATTACAAATATGCTGCTGTATGGGTTTTCACATTTTTATTTATGACAATTATTTTTAAAAAATCACAACCAATTTGTATGATTTTCAGTACAACATGTAAAACTGACACACGAACCTCCTGCACAAGTACACAAAGGGGCTCAAAATGTTCTATACATCACAAGAATCAGTGAAATTACTGTTGGAAATATGAGCTGACATGACTCCTGAGTGCATCATCAACAATAGTTTAGCAGCCAGGACTCAGGGCTTCCGAACACTAGGCTAAACGTCCGTCCAAAATGTCACGGTCATCGTGCATGCCAAGATGCCCAGCACAAACTTCCAACTTTTCTGCCTCCTTCACTTAATCCTCCGTTGTGCAACAAGAGGTGAGACGATAACAATCCGGCTTTAAATTCTGTATATTCGGCAGTTTCTTTTCCAGCAACGGAGCGAATAGCTTTTCTCACGTATTCTCCTTTGGCCGTGTGTGTAGAAGAACATTTTCTGTGCATTATCTAGTAATATCTAGTGTATTTGGTTTTTAAGTACTTTGGTTTTCAAGTACTCTTTCTTCTACCTATAGCTGGTGTGTGGGAAGCACACTGGCACTGGTTTACTGGGGCTTCCGCTGCATCATCTACGTGGATGCTGCATACTGGCGTTGGTTGAGGAGAGACCCCTGACATGATTGTGAAGTGCTTTGGTTGTACAGCAGTACATAAGAAACACGCTATATAAATTCTTCTTTGGTGTCACTCACACATGCACTGTTGTGCGTACTTCCTCCTCGGTCACAAAAATTGGGCCCCACATGAACGGCGTGTGCAGCCATCCACAGACTCTCCTGATGGGCATAATTACATCAGTGCACGGATGTTCATGGAACACCAGAGTTTCGCTCCCTCTCACACACAGTTTGGAGCACAAGTTTTTCAGGGTATACTGTACTCCTTTGGCCATAAGGACAGAAATATATGCTTTGTGCATGTGAAACATGCTAGGGAACTTTGTTTTCCATTTTTCCATATTCACTACATCTTGTGCACAGTTGAGTGTGCAAGCCTTTCAAAGCATACTACTTTGGCTGCCGTGAGCGTGGGAAAACACATCCGGCATGCATGCAAATTGTAATCACTATATGCGGTGAAGACCACCCAGCCGCATCACAAACATCACTCAGGGAAACTCCTGAAAAAAAAAGCTTTAGAAGCAGCCATACTCCTAGTAGAGTGGGCTCGTACAGCCAAAGGTGAAGGCTGACCAGCCGACTCATAAGCAAGTGAAATAGCCTCGACCATCCACTTGCTCATTCTCTGTTTAGACGTAGGAAACCCTTTCCTGGGTGGCCCGAAACATACAAATAATTGTTCTGATTTCCTCCACAGGGCAGCTCCGTGGACATAAGCGTCTAACGCCCTCACAGGGCAGAGCAAATTAAATTTCTCGTGGTCTGACGACAGAAATGGAGGACAGAAAGCCTGCAGAACTGTAGGTCTAACAACATTAGTAGGGACCTTAGGAACATAACCTGGCCTAGGGTATAGAAAAGCCTTAACCAAACCAGGCGAAAATTCCAGGCACGAGGGTGCAACCTACAGAGCCTGCAAATCTCAGATTCTCTTAAGAGAGGAGATAGCAAGCAGGAAGATAGACTTCAGAGTGAGAAACTTCAAGAACTTCTTCGATAGGTTCAAAAGGAACTAGGGAAAGACCTTATAATACAATGGCCAGATCCCAGGTCGGCACCCCCGTATGAACTGCTGGCCTCAGCCTCAAAGTGCCACGAAGTAAACGAGTTATAAGCGGGTGTCAGTCATTCGGGAATACAGAGAATCAGGGAAACGTGCCACTGAGTGCTCCTCATAGCCCCGCGTTGGGAGAATCAGACTTGATTCCCGGAGCTTACGCAGCTGTCACAAACAGCGCTGGTCACCGAATGCCTGGGTGATCAACAACTACCAAAGGAGTAATAAACACAATCGTGTATGTCAGAGCTCTTTTTACTAGAAAGCTCTATGTGTCTGTCTGTTTTCTAAATGGTGCACCGACAAAAATCCGCGCCTCCCGTCAGTTCCTATTCGGGATATTCCTGTAGTCCTAAAGGCCTTGAAAGTTTTCCCCTTTGAACCCATGGAACCCAAGTATCTTTCACTCAAAACAAACTTTTTCTGACACCATTGTCATCAGTCAAATGAGTGAGGGATCTCCACGCACTGTCTGTCAGCGCTGCGTGTCTTGAGTTTGGGCCAAATGACTCCAAGTCATTCTCAAACCTAGACACGGCTATGACCCTAAAGTGATTGATACTCCCTTTAGAGCGCAGGTCATTTCCCTATCGGCTCTGGCAGCATCCGACAGAAATTTGTTTAATTTGATGGGCACACTAAAGGTCTCGCCCCCTCGAAACAGACACTGTCCAGATGGATAATGGACGCGAATGGACTACTTACCCATCGAAAGGCCTGCAATGCCCCTTGGGTGTCAGGGCTCACTCCACTAGAGGCATGGCCTCATCGTGGGCATGGTCCAGTGGGATTTCCATTCATAACATATGTGTGGTGGTGGGCTGGGCTTCCCCATCCACCTTTGTCAGATTTTACCATCTGGAAGTTCCTGCCCAGCAGGCAAAAATTCTGGCGGTATAAGTGTGAAACTCTCACCACAAACAGCTCTCCTAGTTGAGCTGCACTATTGGGTTGCTTTTTGCTTACACAGACCAGCGCTGCTGCTCTGCTGTTCTCTCTAAGTACTCTAAGCACTGCTGCTGGCCACATATTATTCCCACTTATCAGGGCTCCCAAGGTTCCCCATGGGCTCATGTAGTGGATGTGTGGCATGCATGGCGTTGACAAAGGGTCCCAGTAGCTGAAATTCAGGATACACACACACACATATATATATATATATACACTCACCGGCCACTTTATTAGGTACCCCATGCTAGTAACGGGTTGGACCCCCTTTTGCCTTCAGAACTGCCTCAATTCTTCGTGGCATAGATTCAACAAGGTGCTGGAAGCATTCCTCAGGGAGTTTGGTCCATATTGACATGATGGCATCACACAGTTGCCGCAGATTTGTCGGCTGCACATCCATGATGCGAATCTCCCGTTCCACCACATCCCAAAGATGCTCTATTGGGTTGAGATCTGGTGACTGTGGAGGCCATTTGAGTACAGCGAACTCATTGTCATGTTCAAGAAACCAGTCTGAGATGATTCCAGCTTTATGACATGGCGCATTATCCTGCTGAAAGTAGCCATCAGAAGTTGGGTACATTGTGGTCATAAAGGGATGGACATGGTCAGCAACAATACTCAGGTAGGCTGTGGCGTTGCAACGATGCTCAATTGGTACCAAGGGGCCCAAAGAGTGCCAAGAAAATATTCCCCACACCATGACACCACCACCACCAGCCTGAACCGTTGCTACAAGGCAGGATGGATCCATGCTTTCATGTTGTAGACGCCAAATTCTGACCCTACCATCCGAATGTCGCAGCAGAAATTGAGACTCATCAGACCAGGCAACGTTTTTCCAATCTTCCATTGTCCAATTTCGATGAGCTTGTGCAAATTGTAGCCTCAGTTTCCTGTTCTTAGCTGAAAGGAGTGGCACCCGGTGTGGTCTTCTGCTGCTGTAGCCCATCTGCCTCAAAGTTCGACGTACTGTGCGTTCAGAGATGCTCTTCTGCCCACCTTGGTTGTAACGGGTGGTTATTTGAGTCACTGTTGCCCTTCCATCAGCTCGAACCAGTCTGGCCATTCTCCTCTGACCTCTGGCATCAACAAGGCATTTCCGCCCACAGAACTGCCGCTCACTGGATGTTTTTTCTTTTTCGGACCATTCTCTGTAAACCCTAGAGATGGTTGTGCGTGAAAATCCCAGTAGATTAGCAGTTTCTGAAATACTCAGACCAGCCCTTCTGGCACCAAGAATCATGCCACGTTCAAAGTCACTCAAATCACCTTTCTTCCCCATACTGATGCTCGGTTTGAACTGCAGGAGATTGTCTTGACCATGTCTACATGCCTAAATGCACTGAGTTGCCGCCATGTGATTGGCTGCTTAGAAATTAAGTGTTAACGAGCAGTTGGACAGGTGTACCTAATAAAGTGGCCGGTGAGTGTATATATATATATGTAACGGGTCTGGTCAGGCGATGCAAAGGACAACTCGGGATGTGATGACTTTCACAATTTATTGGCTGTAGAATACAAATGCACATTAATTGCCTTCTGGCTTCCTTTCACAGCACCTCTGCTTCCCTCAGCAGTGCAAAACGAGACTGAGCACTCATGTATTTAAATTACATTACAAATACACTATTTGAACAATTACATGAGGTATTTTGCATAGTAGAGTGCATATTAATCACAGAAAGTCATTTACACCGTCCAGAAAATATTAAGCATTAATGCTACAAATACAAAAACACAGTGCATATGTTTCCTTAAAGAAAATAGTATGACAGAAACGCCCAATGGGCTGAATAAAGTTTGTGTGGGGTTAACAGAAACAACAAGGAAAATGTAATGGATAACCAAAAACAAAAATGCATACCTGTAGAATACAAATGCACATTAATTGCCTTCTGGCTTCCTTTCACAGCACCTCTGCTTCCTAAACATACAAAAATACAGCGTTTACAGTATATATAAAAGGACGCTGAAAACTCAGACGATCTACACTGCTCACAGAGCGCGACCCGCGTGCCGTCGTGAAATGGCGGATGGAAAGTGAACCTGAAAACTTCAGATTCAGCTCAAAATAACACGAGACCGCCACACATAGTGTTAATGTATTAACATCAGACATTATACATTGAAAATGATAGCTTAAATTATTCATTTTCCATCGAAAACGGTAAATTAGCTCAGCAGCGCATTTTCACTCAACTTACCCTCAGCAGTGCAAAACGAGACTGAGGGAGACGGTACGCTACGGAAGCTTAAGAGGATCAGAAAGGATAGTGTGCAGGAAGGGACATTTCCACAGGTAACATTCGCAAAGATAAAAATACATAAAAATAACTCAATGAGATAAAATTCACAAATACTCAAAACCATTAAATGATAAATAAAAACAAAGACGCTAGTTTGAAAATAAGAATTAACAAAAGTGCATTTTTAACTCCGTTACACCCACCCCCACTGAATTTTATCGAACTTGGGCACCTAGTACACAACCACTGAAGAACACACTACAAAATTACAGAGGGTCAGCATCAATAGAACCAACATCAAATGTATCCCATAAGGATGAAGTGGTATGAGGGCAGCGCTAAACCCACAATCCAGCAACTGGCAACACAGGGGTGCCTTGTACACCCCACAAGACCCTTACATAGTGCAATGTAGGCCCATGATGGTGGGGGAAGAGAAAAAAACAAAACAAAACAAACTCTTACAGTTTTAAAAGTACACCAACCTCTAATACAAAGAAACTACAGACCAAAACATGAGCTATACGGTAATGCCTTAGTCGGTAAAAGCCTGGAACATGGACTTGCAAACGGCCTTAACATTAAACTTTTCCTGAACGACATCCTGCCTGGACATGGTTTGTATGAGTCTGTTTACGGGTTTGACTAAACGACCAAATCTTGACCTAACTTGTGTGAGTGCACTGGAGTCACCAGAGTGCACGAGTGAGGTCTGAACAGTAGTGTGCAAGTCGTCTGACAAATTGTCTGCCTGTGTCACAGTGTCATGAGTGTGGTTCGGAACGTGTTGTCTCAGAACGTCAACAGCAGTCACAGGTCTAGAGTCATAAGTCAGGTTGTCCTCAGGCAAGACTGGGGAATTGTGAGGATCACGGGTCAAGCTTGTTACATCAGTAACATCCATTTCTGACTGACTAGGTGCAGACAACTGTGTGATCCATTCAATGGTTCTTCTCTCAGAGTCCACAGGCTCTGGAACAGTCAAGGGGTCCTGTCCCTCAACCACGGTCATCGCTGAGTGTCCATCACTTCCATCAACAAGGCTGTCACCAGCAGTCCTGCTCGCTCTCTCAGAAGAGGTGTCTCCTGCCTCTCTCTCATCATCAGATGTTGGGGCTGAGGAAACTGCAACTGGCACAGATGAAGCATGGTCAGACAGACCAGATGAGTCACCCACAGGGAGGAAATTGACCAGCATCAGCAGGTTCCTGTGGACTACTTTCTCCTGTCCAGTGATTGTATCACGGATCCTGTATGTGTGTGACTCTGCGTTCATGTCCACCACAGTGTAGATTGTTGATTCCCAGCGATCAGCAAGTTTCTTTTTACCCCTCTCTTTCCTGTTGGCCAAGAGCACCCTGTCACCAATGTCGATTTTGGAGCCCTTCACTCTCTTGTTGTACAACTGAGCGTGTCTATACTGCTCTTTTGCAGCATGGTCTTGTGCAATAGCCATTGCTTCTTTCAGATCATCGGCGAGACATGCCACATACTTGTCGTAGTTTGTCACAGCAGGGTCATGAAGGACACTCCGAAAGAGGACATCAACAGGTAGGCGAGGGACACGACCAAACATGAGGTAAAAAGGGGGGTAGCCAGTCGTCTCATGGGCTGTGCAGTTGTACATAAAAGTCAGCGTTTGTAAGCGTCGCGGCCATCCAGCTTTATCTTCAGGAGAAAGTGCGCGAATCATGCCACCCAAGGTTCTATTGAAACGTTCCACACTACCGTTTCCCATAGGGTGGTAAGGGGTCGTGTGCGACTTCCTCACACCTGAGACTTTTAAGAGCTCACTGATCAGCCGACTTTCAAAATTTGCACCCTGATCACTGTGGATCCTTTCTGGGAATCCAAAGACACAGAAGTACCGATCCCACAGAACTCTTGCCACCTGCTTAGCCGTCTGGTCTTTACACGGAAACGCCTGAGCCATCCGTGTAAAATGGTCAGTTATTACCAAGACATCGACAGACTTGTTTCTGGAATCTTCTGCTGACCAAAAATCAATGCAGACAAGCTCCAGTGGCCTGGTTGACATTATACTTTCCAAGGGAGCCCGTCCCTCAGGCTCAACTGTTTTACTGACAATGCATCGCTGACAATGACGAACATACTCTCTCACATCTCTGTCAAGATTTGGCCAGAAAAATCTCTGTCTTGCCAAGCTGAGGCTCCTGGACTGAGCTTGATGTCCAGCTCTGTCATGAATTCCTCGCAGAACATCAGTCTTTAGTGAGTCAGGAACCACATATTGGAAACGTTTTGCCTTGGTTTTCTGATCTCTTGAGACCCTGTACAGCACGCCGTTGCTCACAGTGAGCCTGTCCCAATGCTTCAAGTACCTTGTGACATACACTGACTCTTTAAACCGTTCCCTCCTAGAAGGCCTCCTACGTCTCTCTACATAGGACAGAACACGAGAGAGAGTTCCATCCTCCAACTGCTTATCACGTAGTTCCTTTTCAGTGTAGGCTGGTAAGCTGTCTTGTCCAGGTGGAACCAACTGAGGTAGATGTTGCAGCACTGAAACAGCTCGAGCCCTCGGGCCAGCATCCCACTCAATGTGCGAATGTAATACAGCAGACACATCTTCCACTTCAACAGACTGGGTGTTCATACGAAGATGACTGGCTGCAGACTGGGAGTTGTTACTGACTGGAGAAGGCTTCCTGTGACCAATGGATGTCCGGAAGGCGTTTTGGACAGAAGTACTTGACATGTCTTTGACCTCGTTCAAGAGACCAGCATAAGGTTCAGCAAGCAGCCTGTGGCCAACACTCTCCTTGACAAATGGTACACGGCTCAGGGCATCAGCAACGATGTTCTGCCGACCAGGCACATACTTAATATCAAATTCGTAACTCGCCAACTTGGCAACCCAACGTTGCTCACAGCAGTCTAGCTTTGGCTTTGTCAAGATATGAGTCAGTGGGTTATTGTCAGTCCAGATTGTGAATTTGTGGCCTTTCAGCCAGTGGCTGAACTTATCACAGACTGACCATTTCAGAGCCAGAAACTCCAACCGGTGAGCTGGATAGTTCTTTTGGGATTGAGATAACGACTTGCTGGCGAAAGCGATGGGCCTGGCACGTGTTTCACCTGCTTGAACCTGCGACAGAACAGCACCTATTCCATCCAGAGATGCATCAGTCGACAGTATGAAGGGACGAGTGAAGTCAGGATGGGCCAAAACAACACTGTGGACCAGTGAAGCCTTGAGTTTTTCAAAAGCCTCTTCTTGCTCCTGTGTCCAGTCAGATGCACACAACTTCCTGCTTGACATTTTGTTTTTATGTTGCTTGCTTTTTCTTTTCACACCTTTCAGTAGTTGAAACAGAGGTTGAGCGATGGCAGAATATTTGGGCACAAAGTGCTGATAGTAATTAATCATGCCCAAAAACGATCTTATCCGCTTCTGCGACGGAGTAACGCCATCAGTCTCCATAAGGTCAGAGCTTGTCATATTTGTGATGCTCTCAACCTTACTGGGGTCCGTTGACACTCCATTCTCATCTATTATGTGGCCGAGAAACTTAACAGACCTCCTGAGGAAAAAGCACTTCTTGGGGGCCAACTTCAAGTTATGGCTGCGTAGTCTCTCAAACACCATCTCCAGGCGCAACAAGGAAGTCTCTTCATCAGGAGCAAACACCAACAGATCATCCAGGTAGCACAGTAAACTCAGGTAGTTTTGGTCACCAAAGATGCTAGTCATCATTCGCATGAAACTTCCAGGGCTGTTGCAAAGGCCTTGTGGCAGACGATTATACTCGTATAGGCCCATGGGAGTTGTAAAGGCAGAGTATTTCCTGTCGTCCATGTGCAGTGGCATGTTATAAAAACCAGAAGTCAGGTCCATCGTGCTGAAGAAACAGTTACCCCCCAGCGCTGCCAAACAATCTGCCTGGTGAGGGAGGGGATGAGCATCCTTGATTGTTCTCTTGTTCAACCAGCGAAAGTCTGTACAGATGCGGAGATCTCTGTTCTTTTTCCATACAAGCACCAATGGTGATGCATATTCACTTGTCGACTTTCTGATTATTTCTTTCTCCTCCATCTCGCTCAGTACCTGGCGAAGTTTCTGGTACTGGCCAGGGGGCACTCTCCTGTATGGAAGCCTGAATGGTCTGCAGTCAGACAGGTGTATGCGATGTACGAAACCCTTCGCCTCCCCACAGTCCAGGTGATGGCGTGAAAAGACATCTTCATACTGTAAAACAAGGTCCGACATCCTCCTCTTACATTCCTCTGAAACTTCACATGATTCAATGTCAACAGCACTGAGTCCGACTGACCTGAGCTTGTTCTTGGCGTCATTTCCATCAGCAGTGGATAATGCAGCTGATTGGGTGCAGCTGAACAGCGGAGCCTCTGAACGCTCAGCAACGTCCATGTCCTCAATAGACACACAGGAATAGACATCTGCCAGCTTACCATTGCGTCTCAGCAGCACCGGCCTGTCAGATGTGTTGATGAGCTTTAGTGGGACCCACCTGTCTCCCCACAGAGGAGTCACAATCTTCGCAACCAAAACACCCCTAGGAGCTGAGCGTGATGAAGTGGGCTCTGTCACGATGGTACTGCCTGGGGAAACAGCTGTGTTTTTGGGTAGTTTCCCCCAGATGAGGTACTCACGGCCAGGCTCGAGGCATGTAGCGGAGTTACACCTGACTGTCCCGATTTTGATAGGAACATCTTCACCCCTCCAGGGGTTCAGACCAGACAGCATAGACAGGAAATGTTCAGCTTCTGGGTCTCTGTCAGGGCAGGGGCCGGACACTGCCTCCCAATAGGATTCACACAGCTTAGACTGATGCAGAATGTGCTTTATAACGTTGGTTCCTAGTATCAACTCATCATGTTGACCTGGGACAACAAGCGTGGGGACTAACACTTTACAGCCATACACTTCCATTTCCACTTCAAAAGCACACTTTGGCTTGACACGAAGTCCACCACATCCAACTAATACAACATTTGCATCTATCAGCTTTTGGTCTGTTATCACCCCGGCATCTCTCAATTTTGTCTCAGCCGCCTCACTAATGCTGCAAGCCATTGAACCACAGTCCAACATTCCGCCCATTTTCACTGAATCACCCATTATCACAGAAGTGTAGAAAAGACTGTCACTGCTGCCAACTCTGTGAATGTTTTGGTAAATAACAACTTCAGAGTCATTACATGAGTCTTTCACAGACAAGTAAACTGTCTCAGCATCAAACATGTCATCAGTGTGGGAGTCTAAATAATGACCTGTACTAACTCCCTCTGGATACAGGTCCTCTAGTTTCCCTCAGACTTGGTTTTGGAGGAGTTGTTAGCAGGGCAATCCTGTCTGGTATGGCCTGGAGCAAGGCAGACGAAACACAGTCTCTCCGACATGCAGTGGGAAATGGTGGTGTGACTGGACCCATTACAAACTCTACAAGCAGCTTCTCTGAGACGCCTGTCTCGCGATGTGCGCTGAAATCTCCCTCCTCTGATAGGCTGGTAAGTATTGCGCTGCTGCATTTTATCCATCATCTCCTGAAATATGTCGACCATTCGAGTGAGAAGCCTATCCTCTGACTGCTGGAGGTTTTGAGCAACGACTGGGACTGAGGCATGGCTTATAGTATGCTGGGACTCAACTTGAAATGGGACAGGTGCTGGAGAAGAATAAGGAGGAGCATGACATTCATGGCGCTGATCATGAAGAGAGGAAAGTAAGGGGCGTGAATCAGTGCACTGCTCTGACGACGCCACACTCGAAGGTGGTTCAGAGGCCTGCACAGATGTGATGGTAGTGATGTGGCTTTTCAGGTGAGTAGTGCCAGTTGATCTGTAATTAGCTCTCTGCTCTCTCTGATAATCATCAATCCTCAGCTGAACGTCACGTGAGGTCCACTCATGAATTGGCTTACACTTTAAGGTGCAGGACAGCTCTGGGTCAGGGCAGTATTTGACAAACATAAGGGCCACCTCATCGTTCATATTCTCTGTCTGTTTCCCTTGTCTGTGTAACCCTTCAAGAGCTAGGTCTGCTGCCTTGTTCAGTCTAATCCAATAGTCAACTGGGTTTTCCTTGGATTTAGGTAGAGTACCATAAAAGTCTGCGAGTGGGAGACACGAGGGGGCCTCACTGAAATAGTGGAGAAGCACATTGTAAATCAGTTCAGGTTTACTTTTAACATCAAGTCCAGGATCACTACGCAGGGCGATTTTCACAAGATCTCTGGCCTTGCCCGTTAAATGACTCATAATTTCTTCTGCTTGGTCATGCACAGCAATCTCTTGTTTTCTGAGATGAGTTTTTGTCATGTCAATCCATTCCTGGACTGAGGTTTTGTCAGTGTTGTCACCTCTGAAAGACTGAAGTCCTTTATCAGATTTAAGATGGACTGTCACATGTGGGAGGTCACGTCTATTAACATCAGACTGTGTGTTCTGGTCGGGAGAAGTAGTCTGATGGTCACCAGTCATGTTCACAACACCAGCTGACATCAGCTTTGCTACAATGGATTCACCTATCTGAGCACCTAGCTGCCCTACCATATCTGTGAGATGGTGAATGACATCAGCGTCACTACTAGGTGTGGACGTTTGGGGACCATCCCTAAAATACCCACTGACAGGAGTACATCCTGGGCTCTGACCTAGCCCTGTATCTGTGTAACCATCATTTATACACTTTGAATGTCCCACTTCTCTACTGTTAGTAATGTCATAGAGCAAAGCACCCCTACCTTTTGGCAGATTAGGACTAGCAAACCTATCCATTGTTATTATATCATCTGCTTTCAATTGATCAAAAGTACTTGCGTTGTGTCTAGGCCTATTCGTAAAGAAACAGATAGTAGTTTCAACAGATTAACCTCAGAAACAAAAATAATTTATACAATATTAACAAAAATAAACTGATATATTTTTTTCTCGTTTTTTTTTTTTTTTTTTTTTTTTCCGTTTTAGTTTGTCCTTTTTAACCTGACCACGAAGTAATCTTGATTGCAGAACAGAACGTCAGCATCCACGGCGATGAGCATCAAGCTGATCTGTAGATCCGACAGGTCACGGCACCAGTGTAACGGGTCTGGTCAGGCGATGCAAAGGACAACTCGGGATGTGATGACTTTCACAATTTATTGGCTGTAGAATACAAATGCACATTAATTGCCTTCTGGCTTCCTTTCACAGCACCTCTGCTTCCCTCAGCAGTGCAAAACGAGACTGAGCACTCATGTATTTAAATTACATTACAAATACACTATTTGAACAATTACATGAGGTATTTTGCATAGTAGAGTGCATATTAATCACAGAAAGTCATTTACACCGTCCAGAAAATATTAAGCATTAATGCTACAAATACAAAAACACAGTGCATATGTTTCCTTAAAGAAAATAGTATGACAGAAACGCCCAATGGGCTGAATAAAGTTTGTGTGGGGTTAACAGAAACAACAAGGAAAATGTAATGGATAACCAAAAACAAAAATGCATACCTGTAGAATACAAATGCACATTAATTGCCTTCTGGCTTCCTTTCACAGCACCTCTGCTTCCTAAACATACAAAAATACAGCGTTTACAGTATATATAAAAGGACGCTGAAAACTCAGACGATCTACACTGCTCACAGAGCGCGACCCGCGTGCCGTCGTGAAATGGCGGATGGAAAGTGAACCTGAAAACTTCAGATTCAGCTCAAAATAACACGAGACCGCCACACATAGTGTTAATGTATTAACATCAGACATTATACATTGAAAATGATAGCTTAAATTATTCATTTTCCATCGAAAACGGTAAATTAGCTCAGCAGCGCATTTTCACTCAACTTACCCTCAGCAGTGCAAAACGAGACTGAGGGAGACGGTACGCTACGGAAGCTTAAGAGGATCAGAAAGGATAGTGTGCAGGAAGGGACATTTCCACAGGTAACATTCGCAAAGATAAAAATACATAAAAATAACTCAATGAGATAAAATTCACAAATACTCAAAACCATTAAATGATAAATAAAAACAAAGACGCTAGTTTGAAAATGTCATGATTCTGCCATCATGTCTGTGAATTTTCCTAGTTTTGTGGCAGGATCGTGACAGACCCATGTTTTGTGTGCAAGCGCATGGCCTGTTTGGGCCATGTGCTTGCGTTGTCTCGTCTCATAACCCCGCCCCCTTGTTATCCTTGTTTAGTCATGATTGCCCTGTTAGTGTCAGCTGTTTCCCTCATTAGTTTCTCCCTATTTAATCCTCTTGTGTTTGCTGTCCTGTGTCGGTACATTGTCGATCTTACCTTGTCTAACTCTGTGAAACCTGCCGTGAGATCTGTTTGATGTTTTGTGAATGTTACAGTGAGTAAATCAGTGAGAAAATTGTTATTCAAGAGTCAGCCCTTGTCTAAGTATTGTTCCTGTCGTTACCTCAGTCTAAGTCTAGTGTTTGCTACCCAGTCTTGTTTTTGCCCCCTCGTGGGTTTTGTTTTCTGTTTTGTCTTGAATAAATTCTGTGTTGAGCATCAGTCTGCTTTTGGGTTCGTCCATCCTTCCATCCCTTGACAGAATGTACCGACCAGTAAAGAACCCAGCAGACGTACAGTCCTTGTCCGCTTGCCTTCAGCCTTCTGACACGGAACTGTGGTGGCGCTCGGCTATTGCTGACAGTTCCAATGGCAAGCTTCCTTTCCCTCCCCAGGGTGAGTTGACCCTGAAGAAGTACGCCCAGGTCGTTGAAGAGAGAAGGCTCTTCTTGCCAGAGACCCTGGTCAACCGCTACCTCGTCGCAGGTCTCAAAGTCCTTCCTCCCCTAGCTGAACGAGAGAGTTTGGTCCGCCGTCCGTTTCACAACATGGTGGACTACCTGTCTCGGAAGGAGCAGCCAGGTCCCCCTGGATCTTCACCTCCTGCCACACTTCCTGTAATTCCTGAGGGTCGGATGATGGGCGTCGCGATGCTTGGGGACCAGGCTGGTTCCCCCACGACTCCTGAGACTCCATTTACCCCCTTCAGCCTTCGAGGGAAACGAGGGAGGCGGACCTCGTGGGACTCTCCTTCCGAGTCCTCTGCGTCAGAGTCAACCCTGCCTGAGAAGACCCCTCCTTCGCCCGACACAGTACCCGCTGTGCTTCCCCACCCGGTCACAAGCCCGGCTACGGTCTCTGCTTCGCGACCCAGGAAGAAGAAGAAGAGGAGGAGGGGAGCCTTTCGTCCTCTGTCTCTGTCCTCCCCTGAGCCCGCTACTTCAGGCGCCGTCCCAGAGCCCGCTCCAGCAGGCGCCGTCCCAGAGCCCTCTCCAGCAGGCGCCGTCCCAGAGCCCTCTCCAGCAGGCGCCGTCCCTGAGCCCGCTACAGCAAGCGCCGTTCCTGAGCCCGCTCCAGCAAGCGCTGTTCCTGAGCCTGCTCCAGCAAGCGCTGTTCCTGAGTCCGCTACTGCAAGCGCTGTTCCAGAGCCCGCTCCAACAGGCGCCGTCCATGAGCCCGCTCCAGCAAGCGCTTTTCCAGAGTCTACAGTCGTGAGTGCTGCAGAGAGGGAGGCGGTCGATTCTGCTGCTGAGGCTGTTATACGCTCAGTTTCAGCTACTCAAGAGATGCCAGTTGTTATTGCTGCAAGAACCCTGTCTGAATACCTGTCACGTCTTGCCAAGATCCTAGAAGTCCCTGTCTTGTCCCCAGACCCCATGCCAAAAGCTGCAGAGAGCGCTGCTCCCAAGCCAGCAGCAGAGAGCGCTGTCCCTGAGTCTGCATTAGAGAGTTCGGTTTCCAAGTCTACTGCAGAGAACGATGTGTCCGAGTCTGCTATGGAGAGCAGTGGTTCGGAAACTGATTCTGAGAGCCCAGCTTTGCCTCTCACCACTCCCCAGTCGCCTATTTCACCCCCTGTCTTTTGTCCCACGCCTTCTCCTGCTCTGTCCCCTGTTAAGAGTCATGTTTTGTCATCCTCTGCCTCCTCTGTGTCTGAGACTGTTGCTGTTGCTAATGCGGTACCCCAGTCTGTTTTCCCGGTCGCCCCTGTCTCCACTAATTCCCGGACTGTTTCTCCTATTGTCCCTGTCTCCACCAGGCCCCGGACTGTTTCCCCCGTCGCCACTAAACCCAGTACTGTTTCGCCCAAGTCTCCTTCTCGTGTGTTCCCCACCAAGCCTACCCGGATTCCTTGTTCCCAGCCCTCTTCTCGTGGACCTAAGACCCCTTACACTCCTATTCACCATGGACCACCCCCTGTGAACTTTGAGATTCCTCCACCTCCTCTGCCATGTTTATTGTTTTTATTGTTCCACCCTAACCCTGTTATTGTTTTTTCTTGTATGCCTTTGTTAGTATTTGTCATGTTTTGTTGGTTCATGTCTATGTCTTGTCCCGTGTTTGATGTCTCCTTGAGGAGCGTCTGGAAGCCGCTCCTTAAGGAGGGGGTTCTGTCATGATTCTGCCATCATGTCTGTGAATTTTCCTAGTTTTGTGGCAGGATCGTGACAGACCCATGTTTTGTGTGCAAGCGCATGGCCTGTTTGGGCCATGTGCTTGCGTTGTCTCGTCTCATAACCCCGCCCCCTTGTTATCCTTGTTTAGTCATGATTGCCCTGTTAGTGTCAGCTGTTTCCCTCATTAGTTTCTCCCTATTTAATCCTCTTGTGTTTGCTGTCCTGTGTCGGTACATTGTCGATCTTACCTTGTCTAACTCTGTGAAACCTGCCGTGAGATCTGTTTGATGTTTTGTGAATGTTACAGTGAGTAAATCAGTGAGAAAATTGTTATTCAAGAGTCAGCCCTTGTCTAAGTATTGTTCCTGTCGTTACCTCAGTCTAAGTCTAGTGTTTGCTACCCAGTCTTGTTTTTGCCCCCTCGTGGGTTTTGTTTTCTGTTTTGTCTTGAATAAATTCTGTGTTGAGCATCAGTCTGCTTTTGGGTTCGTCCATCCTTCCATCCCTTGACAGAAAATAAGAATTAACAAAAGTGCATTTTTAACTCCGTTACATATACATATCCTGAAAGTTCTTTTACAAGTTGTAAATATGAAAGTAGTATTGATTATAATAAAAAATATAAAGTAGCTTTAGAAAAGGTAAACAGTGCAAAAATAAAAGTAGCCTACATTGCAAAAAGTCACTTGCTTAAAACCTATACATTATCATTAATAAATGAACTGGTGCATTTATGTTTTGTGTGATTATTTAAGCTTTTGTCTGTTTCTGTTCAGAAGAGCAGGGAAAAAGTGAAGCATGGAGTGCTATTTGAATGTATTTATTTGTTTCTGCTGAAAAAAAACCCCATACACACTCATAACGCAACATCTGTCTAGCACGTTATGTGTTGCTCCTCATTGGTTTTTTTTATTACTCAGTAATTAAGTATAGGTTCCCTTAAGGTTGTCACAATAATCTGTTTCACCAGCTTCATTAATGAGACCATCCTGTCAAGACCATGCTGGTAGACCAGCATCATTAATGAGATCTTGCTGGTTGACCAGCATCACCAGCAAGACCATGCTGGTTGACCAGCATCTTCCATTTAAAATTTAAAACTTTCTTTTGGATGTGGCCAACTCAATTTAAATTCAAAGTTATGAAACTTGGGAGACACTGGCTTTCTAAAGAGGACAAATGGCAGATGATCCTTTCGTTGTGAATGCAGTGTCAAATGTCCACTAGATGTCACTTAAGCCCACAATTTTTCAGTTTATAGTTTTTTTTTATTCGCTTTGGTATTATTTTCACAAGCAAGACATACATTTTTAAAGCTCATTGTTTTAATATCACAACAGATCATCAAAGGTGAACTTTTTTCAAACATTTCAGAAGAAGGGAGACAGATGGCATTAAATACAGCAGTTTACATTACAGTATGCCATGTGCTACTATAACAAGGACAGTAGAGACTGCCACATTATGTAACTCACCCTTCTTTCCCTGGTGAAAAAATAGTATACTTAAGCACAGTTTATTAAGTATAACTAAATGTATTTATGCCATACTATAAATTGGTATATTTAAAGTCTGTTACAATTGTTGCTGATTTTTTTTCTCGCTTTGGTACTATTTTCACATGTGTAACAAGGCTAGTCATTCTTTCAAAACGTGTTCCTGTGCTTTCATTACAGTTATACACTTTTTAGTCCACATAATCATTGTTTCAAACACAAGATTATTAATGTAATATGTAATGAAAACATTTGGTTTGATCACCGAAACACAAAAGTATGGTCTTCTTTAAATTTAGTACTTTTAACAATCAATTAATTCAACAGCAAACAATGCAAGATACATATTTCAATTCACCCTTGTTGCTGAAATAATCACAGTACAGGCTACAGTTGCCACATTACATACACTTACATTACCTAACTTATGTAATTGAATCCAGTTTACAATATCATTGCTTACATACTGTAGTGTACTTTATTTGATGTCATCTGCCTCCCTTATTCTGATCCATCTCTGATCAATCTGATGTTATACAGTTATTGACTGTTTCCTCTCCATTGTACTCTATCCTGCTATCCAGCGCACCTGCAAAGAATTCATTATATTTAGTTTTTTTTTTAATCTCTGTAAAAAATTGAAAGTTTTTCTAAACAATTTAACATGTTTTCAGTTGTGTTAGTACGCAAAATACGCAAAATCACAAAGTATCCTTTTCACAACACAAAATATTTGTTTTCTTTCAGGAACTCGAGCTGCGTGAAACGGTGTGGGAACACCCCTTGTGTTGTGCATCATTAAACACATATGTAATCAGTCCAATGGCGAGACAGAATGTCATAGGCGGGTGACATCATCGACCAGGAAACTATAAAGCAAACATCTATAAAAATGTAAGTAAGAGTGAGGAGGTTAGCGCTGATGTGGTTCGTGAAATACGTCAGGCAGCAAATTTATCTTTGCGTGCCACCAAGGAGTTCGCCAAGCTAATGGGCCGTACTATGGCAGCCCTGGTGGCCGCAGAGTGGCATTTGTGGTTAAATCTTTCTGGTTTGAAGGATAAGGAGAAAGCTTTTCTTCTTAACCCTCTGGGGACTGATGTGTTTTCTGGGTCCTGGAGGTGTTCTGATATGCTCTGACATTTGTGCTTTTTTCTGTTAGTTGTTACATTTTCATGGCTAAAGTATTACAGGTCCTTCTTAAAAAATTAGCATATTGTGATAAAGTTCATTATTTTCCACAATGTAATGATACAAATTAAACTTTCATATATTTTAGATTCATTGCACACCAACTGAAATATATCAGGTCTTTTATTGTTTTAATACTGATGATTTTTGCATACAGCTCATGAAAACCGAAAATTCCTGTCTCAAAAAATTAGCATATCATGAAAAGGTTCTCTAAACAAGCTATTCACCTAATCATCTGAATCAACTAATTAATTCTAAACACCTGCAAAAAAATTCCTGAGGCTTTTAAAAACTCCCAGCCTGTTTCATTACTCAAAACCGCAATCATGGTTAAGAATGCCGACCTGACTGCTGTCCAGAAGGCCATCATTGACACCCTCAAGCAAGAGGGTAAGACACAGAAAGAAATTTCTAAACAAATAGGCTGTTCCCAGAGTGCTGTATCAAGGCACCTCAGTGTTATGTCTGTGGGAAGGAAAAAGTGTAGCAAAAAACGCTGCACCATGAGAAGAGGTGACCGGACCCTGAGGAAGATTGTGGAGAAGGACCAATTCCAGACTAGCTAACACCAGCTGCTTACCACATCCCTTTGAGTGGAGTTTCTTTGGGGAGACTCCCACTTATAACACGCTTTCTTCATGGTACTTTGAGGCTGAGGCCTGCAGTCCCCACAAGGGTGCCGACCTGGGATTTGGCCATTGTTTTAGAGGGTCTCTCCCTAACTCCTTTCGAGCCTATTGAGAAACTTCTTGAAGTTCATCACTTTGAAGACTATATTTCTCATTTCGGATGTTTCCACCCTGGGACCCGG
The DNA here is from genome assembly GCA_038021265.1 of Cyprinella venusta. Classification (NCBI taxonomy): domain Eukaryota; kingdom Metazoa; phylum Chordata; class Actinopteri; order Cypriniformes; family Leuciscidae; genus Cyprinella; species Cyprinella venusta. The sequence continues at coordinate 13,204,913 of CM075868.1, forward strand.
TTTCAAAAAATAGCGGTTTCAGTGTCCCAAAATGCTGGATCCATCTAGACGAAACGCCAATACGACAAAAATGTGTACGTATACAGCTAAACGCGTCTCCGTGTGGACAGGGCCTTAGATGCTTATGTCCACAGAGCTGCCCTGTGGAGGAAATCTGAACAGTTGTTCGTTTGCTTCGTGTCACCCAGGAAGGGGTGTCGTCGAGGCCATCTCACTTGCTTATGAGTCGGCTGGTCAGCCTTCACCTTTGGCTGTTCAGGCTCATTCTACTAGGAGTGTGGTGGCTTCCAAAGCCTCATTGTCAGGAGTTTCTATCCATGATGTTTGTGATGCGGCAGGCTGGTCCTCACCAACTACTTTCATCAGGTTTTATAACTTAGATCTTAGCTCCACTCCTGGGGCGCAGGTGCTTTTGGCTGGATGTGCATCTTGATTCACACAGTCGGTCACTTGCTCTTATGGCGACATGGGTATAAGCGTTCCCACAGCATTTCACGCAGCTCAAGTTCCTGAAAGGAAATGTCTCGGTCGGTTACGTATGTTATCCTAGTTTCCTGAAGGGAACGAGACATTGTGTGTCTTGTGCGCATTCCCGTGTTCGACTTGCTTCAGACCTTTCAGAAGCTGTCGCGGTTGTGATTTGGGGTGCTTTATAGTTTTCTTTGTCGATGATGTCACCCGTGTATGACGTTTCGTCTTGCCATTGGACTGATTCCATAAGTACTTCATGATGCACAACGCAAGTCAAGTCAAATATATTTATATAGCGCTTTTCACAATACAGATTGTTTCAAAGCTGCTTCACAGTATCAAACAAGACAACTTAACAGTGTTCGTTTATTCATGGAAAAAAAGACAATCAAGTTTGGTAGAGCTGATCAATGGTATGATGGGTCATTTAATTTGAATATCCCCAACTGAGCAACCAAAAGCAACAGTGGCAAGGAACCGAAAAACTCCATCAAGTGACCCGGTGGTGTCCTAAAACTCCATCAGATGACCCAAAGGAGAAAAAAAACCTTGGGAGAACCCAGGCTCAGTCGGGGGCCAGTTCTTCTCTGGCGTTTATGAATTAGGGGACAAATTTACAGTAACTGTAAGATAAAAAACGTATATGAATGCCTGGCTAAATAAATGCATCTTTAGTCTAGTTAAACTGGGAGAGCGAGTCTGAGCAACAAACAATATCAGGAAGGCTATTCCAGAGCTTCAGAGCTAAATGTGAAAATGCTCTCCCTCCTTTGGTGGATCTGGATATCCTAGGAATGACCAGAAGCCTCGAATTTAGTAATCTTAAAGAGTGCGATGGATTGTAGAAGATCTGTTAAATAGACTGGAGCTAAACCATTTAGAGCTTTATAAGTCAAAAGCAATACCTTGTAATTAATACGGAACTTTATAGGTAACCAATGAAGTGATGATAGAATCGGTGTTATATGATCATATTTTCTTGATCTAGTAAAAAGAGGCTGCATTTTGGACTTTCTTATTGAGGATGCAGGACAACCAGCAAATAAAGCATTACAGTAATCTAGTGTCGAGGTCATGAATGCATGAACTAACTTTTCTGCATCAGAGATAGATAGCATGTTACGTAACTTAGCAATGTTTCTAAGGTGGAAAAAGGCTGTTTTTGTAACATATGAAGTCTAATATGATCTATAGTATTGAATGCAGGGCTAAGATCAAGTAAAACTAGTATTGAGATACAGCCTTGGTCCGAAGCTAGAAGTAAATCATTTGTGATTCTAACAAGCGCAGTTTCAGTGCTATGATGTGGCCTGAAGCCAGCCTGAAACTTTTCATAGATGTCGTTTTCTTGCAAGAAAGAGCCGAGTTGAGCAGATGTAACCGGTCCGCTCGCTGACCGCTGTTATGATTCTCAGTCTCTCTGCGTTGTGTAAAAGGACCAGGACACGTATGGCAGTTCACCAATATGGGGATGTTTATTCAGTCACGCTCAACATGGATTTTGCAGCATCTGAAGTTCAACATCACAAAGATGACAAAAATCACATGAGGGCATCTCTTAGTTTTCACCTCTCCCCAGCGAGTTCAATGCAAACTCATTTTGTTACAATTAAAGTTAATGAACATGCAAATATTATTAAAGCATAACACATTAACACAATACAAGAATGTAAAATACAATAAAAGTGGAATACCTGAAGTTCAACATCACAAAGATGACAAAAATCACATGAGGGCATCTCTTAGTTTTCATCTGCATGATACAACACCAATCAGTCGACTCAAAACCGCGCTAATACACGCAAAACTCATACAATATACAGCCCGCGATTAATCTTCAGATTATTAATCCACTCATGCATGTAACATACAACAAAACACGCCCCAGCTAACATAGGTCCAGCGGGCCACCGGCGGCCCACTGGTGGCAAAGTTGGCGGCCCACTAGCGGCCGCCGCCGGTGGATCGCTGGCGTTTTGCTCATCATTATTCTAGCGGACCACCAGCGGCAGCCGCCGCTGTCCCGACGGTGGTCCGCTACCGAGCCGCTGGTTCATAATGAACGTTTCCTGGCGGGCCACGGTCGGTCCACGGGTCATTTTATGATTTTTTTTTTCATTACTGGATAATAATAAATAAAAGTTATAATAGATCAAATTTAGGCAAATAATAATCAAAAACAAAGTACACAACTGCTGATAGCCATTGTAAATTTACATTTTATTGGATAGAAGGCACAAATGGATAACATACTCAAAATAAACACATGGAAATAAACATAAAATAACATATACATACATACATATCTATCTATCTAGCTATCTATATTTGCCCATTATGATACATATTCAAAACATGTACTTTAGTTAAAATATCAATAAATAAATGATATTGTTTAACACTTTACATACATATGAAATATAGTAATATTGTTTATATTATTTATTAACAGGATACAGAAAATCATAAGATTATGTTATAGTACATATTATTTAATATTGTTTAACACTGTACAAAACTATAAACACACACACATAAGTATATACATATACATAATAAGGGTCTATAATATGTGTGTGTGTGTGCAGAAGTCTTAGGCACACTATAGTATTTTCGCCTCAAATAAATGGTTTTAAGCCAGTTATTTATATATTTTGTTGTATTGTCTCAGTAGGAAATATCAGTTTACATTTCCAGACATTAATTGTGCCATTAATTGTAATAATCCAGTGAAATTTTTGAATGCACAAGGATTCTGACAACAGCCAATGCTCCACACGGAGGTCGGATCTCACCATCATCGAGTGCATCTGAAATTATATGAAGAAACAGAAAAAACAGACTAAGACCAGAAGAACTGCGGCAACATCTCGAAGGTAGTGCCTGCCTGCCTGCAAAGCTACAGTACTGTGAAAAAGCACTTGTGTAAAAATGCTGTAAATGAGAATGTTTTCAAAAATAATGTCATAATCATAAATAGATTTTATCTATCAATTCACTTTTATTAGTTAACTATTATTAACTGTTATTAACTTTTAACAGTTAACTAAATTATATCAATAGGTGTTTAGTACCCTTTACGTTTAAAACAGCTTTTGTCCAGGTATTGCACATAGTTTTTAGTTTTGCAGGTTTTTTCAAGCGTCTTTGGAAACGTTGCCGCAGTTCTTCTGGTCTTAAGTCTCTGTTTTTTCTGATTCTTCATATAATTTCAGATGCACTCGATGATGGTGAGATCCAACCTCGTGTAGAAACACTGTCAGTGTGGAGCGTTGGCTGTTGTCAGAATCCTTGTGCATTCAAAAATTTCACTGGATTATTACAATTAATGTCTGGAAATGTAAACTGATATTTCCTACTGAGACACTACAACAAAATATATAAATAAATGGCTCAAAACCATTTCTTTGAGGTGAAAATACTAGTGTGCCTAAGAGACTTCTGCACAGTATATATATAGGCTATATTAGGGGTGTAACGGTTCACAATTCACGGTTCGGTACGTTTTCTATACAGCAAAAAGAAAGAAAGAAGAAAGAGAAATTTTGCCAGAGAATTTTTCTTGATTTAATTTTTTATTATATTTTTATTAAAACTAACATCATAAAGTATGATATTTTTTACTTTGAGCAAAGATGGAGTTATACTGTAAAGTGAACTACTCCTTTAACATTTGAGGGGAGCAATTGTATTCATAATGTCAAAATAAAACCGACGTGATGTTACTTGAAAGCATTATAGCCGACTATTCCTGCCAAACTCCCAAAGGTTACAGTGAGTGTTACCAGGGGCGCAACTACCCAGTTTCAGAGGGGTATGCGGCAACAATTTTAGCCCCCCCCCCCCCCCCCCCCCAAAAAAAAATAAATACAATAAATGTAATGTAAGTGTGCTGTGTAATAAGTGAGTAGGAAGAAATGAGAGCTAACAGAAAAAAATAAGTGCAAAATTGTCATTTATTAACACAATGAAACTATAGCTACTCCACCTTGATGAACCCCCCTAAGAAAACTATAAGCTCCATTGGAACAGCAATACCAGTGTTTCTCACAGGATTTTAGGTAAAACTGTGGTAGGTCGACTTCTATTTTTGTAGGGGGGTTCGGGGGCATGCTCCCCCGTAAGAAAATTTTGTGTTCTGTAATGTTATATTCAGCAGTCTGGTGCACTTTGAGAGTTCAAAATTAAAAGCTCCAACCCATATTCAGGGTGCAAATTAAACAAAGAAAAATTTGAACCTCTTTTAGTAAGTGTCTGTCTACATTACACTACTACATAATAATAGTTACAATATTAATCCCATGATAGTAGCCTAATAGCCATAAAGGCTATTGTAAAACAAATGCACAGAAAAATAAAGGAAACTTTCATAATTAGTTTTGCACTAATTTCTATACTTGAAAGATATAAGCGCATAATAACATATTTCATGGGCCAGTGTGTCAGAAAAAAAAACTAAAGCTGACTTTTTTTGACCAATGCATTACACCAGCACAGCCAATTAAGCAAAAAACAAAACAAAAACAAACAACAAACCGCCGCCGATGTATGAGTTTTGTGGGCCGTTAAGACAAATAAATTAAAAAAGGATGAAATGTATTGGCTGAAAAGCACGTCGGCCCAGCGGGAATCTCCCGGTAGTCCCGATGGCCACCGAGATATAGATAGCCTACATGCCTGAATGTCACATTTTAAATCCTACCTGTTGGCTTTCAGCAATGCATGCAGTTATTTAGCTGCTGTCGCATCAATTGACATGCCATCTCCTTTTCTCTCTTTCTTTCTCTATTTTTAGCCCCACAGCATTTTGTTTTATCCATCTTTTTCTACGACAACTCACTACTCGTACCTGCTCGCTCAGCGCTCACGGCGCCCCCGCCCGCTCGCGATATTACCCGCCCCCCTTCTCCATGAGGGCGCCTACTCTACCCTAGCTGTTAGTCCTCTAAAATGTTATATAACATTGAAGGAATGCTACATATAGAAATACAATATAGCCTATATATAATTTTTTTTACCATCGCTTTGGCGCCCCCCATTGTGCTGCGCCCCTATGCGCCGCATATAGCGCATACCCACTTTTTGCGCCACTGAGTGTTACTAGAGTAAACCCATGGTGAATGTTGCTGATCTTTAGTTCATTCATGGCACATGCTTCTCTTCCTGGTTTTCACATCAGCACTGTTTGATGTGAATGTTTCTCACTAGATTTCTTAGCGATGTTATTACTTCAATAGCAAATTCAAATGCTTTTTTTTACTGTATGTCTACACGCTGTGCAGTAAACATGCTGGGGTGTGTTTCCCAAAAGCATTGTTTGCCAACTACGGTCGCAAGTTCTGTCATTATCAGCATAGTTCAACGAGTCTGTGTTTCCCAAAACAATCGTTCCAACAAACATTCGTAAACGCATTGCAAAGTTGTGGCATAGATTCTAAATTGCATGACATAGTTTCTGAATTGCATTGGACATAATAAATCCATCTTGATCAAAATAAGCAAGCTGACATTCAGTACAACCGGTGGCTGTGATTTAGAATACATTCAAATGTAATTTACGTCTTTTAGTTTGTAAAAAGATTTAAAGTACCGTGTTTGAAGAGTGCGCATATGTGAATGAGCTCTAGTGTGTAAGATTGAGTCTATGATTGAGTCTGGTAATAAAGCAAAATAACTGAGAACAATCAGAAATAGTCCTCAGATGACATGTCTGTAATTTATATTAAAAAAATCTAGCATTAATTTGATCTCAAACAGTTTCATTAAAATAAATGATTACTCCACCACGTGCAAGACGTCAAAAACCAACGTGGTCGAACGATACTTTGCGACAATATGGTTTTGGGAAACAGTTGTGACTAGTAGTTGATTTCTCCAACGATGGATCGTACTATAGTAGTGAAGCAGCGAGTAACATAGTTGTACGGGGAAACACACCTCTGCTCCATTAAGATCGTCTCTCGCACTGCATTGGTCCAAACTGATAAACAGTCCGTCAACCACACAATAACGAGTAGCTCAGGGGTGTGTTTCCCGTACAACAATATAACTCGCTGCTTAATTACCATAGTACAATGCATGGATCAACAAATCAACTAGCGAGTCAGGACTGTTTCGGAAACCATATTGTCACCTAGTGGTGTTCAACCACATTGGTTTATGACGTTACGCACGTGGTGGAGTAATCACTTATTTTAATGAAACCGTTTGAGATCTAATTAATGCTAGATGTTTTGATATAAATTACAGACATGTCATCTGATTAATATTTATAATTTTTCTCAGTTGTTTTGCTTTATTTCCAGATTCAGTCATAGACTCGTTCTTAGGCTACATACGTCGTACACATTCACACAAGCGCAGTCTTCAAAAACAATGCTTTAAATATTTTGACAAACTTCAAGATGTCAAACACATTTGTATGTATTCTAAATTAAAGGCACAGGTTGTACTGAATGTCAGCTTGCTTATTTTGCTCAAGATAAGGATTTATTACGTCCACATGTCATGCAATGTAGAAACTATGCCTCGCTCTAACCACAGCACGAGAGCTGTCGTTCCAACCAAACAACTCTGCGATACTGTTTGGGAATATTCATTGGAACGATTTCGGGAAACACCGACTCGTTGAACTATACTGATAACGACGGAACTTGCGATCATAGTTGGCTACCAATGCTATCAGGAAACACACCACTGTTTCATTCCGCTTACATTACATTCGCCATTTGATGTTGGGCAATGTTGTGGTCATGCCAGCGTCTCTTACATTATGAGCGCGCTTGCCACACACGACGTGCCTACATTTCAAATAGCAAAATTTTGGTTGGCAGCAAAAAATGGTCCAACGAACCGTTTGGCTTAAAAATGCTTACCGAAAGCCTCGTACCGAATGGTTCAATATGAATACGTGCATCGTTACACACCCTAATATATATATATATTAAACATTTTAATTCTAAGCTTTTAAAAAACTAAATGTATTTGAACCCCTTCAGTTTTCCCGTTGTTGTTTCCTGCCCCCTTCTCTGTCAGCAGCTCCCTTCAAACACCGCAAAACCACTTCCTGGAGGCTCCCTTCTGTTGTCTTTCTTGTAACCCATTCTGGGTACTTTCTTATCGCTCCTGAAATCCCAGAAAACGTGTAATTAGTTTATACAGTATCTGTCAAAAAAAACATTACAAAACATAAAATTTACACAAGTTCCTCTGTTTGTGTATTGTAGGAAATATGTTTAAGGCTTTTTGCAAAGTTTTCTATGTGAAAAAAATAAATAAAAAAGATCAAAATCTATCATACGTACATTTCATCGGGTGTCACAGATTATAATTCAATTTAATATATAATTCAATCCAGGTTCAATTTAAAATTAGGGTTAGGTTAAATGCTCAAAATTACTGATGTGCATTATTGAAAAACTTCAATAGAATATTTTGTTTTTTCTGCTATATATATATATATATATATATATATATATATATATATATATATATATATATATATTGTGATATAAAAACAAATTTCAACAGATTATTCATTTACTATTTATAGGAGTGAATCTGCATAAAAAATTGTAAACAAATTACAAGCATAGATAAATGCAATAGAAGGAAAATACAATTAAAATAAGCAGTACATTATGCTTTTCAAGAAAAGCTAAATTATCAGGTACAGAAATTGAATTATCGAATGTAAAATAAGTCTTAATTGAGTTACAGCCTCTCCCTACCCTACTCATACAAAATTACAAAGAACCATCTGAACACATGTTGTAAGAAGACTGTTTAAACACCACTTCTCACAGAATTTGCAAGACAATTTCTATAATAGACCGTGTGTATTATTTCTTTAGTATCGTCAGCAGGTTCTAACGTTTAATGTTTAATACCGGGTTTCAGTACCCATCCCTATGCATGGGTGAGTTCATATGGATGAAGGCCTGTTGTTTTCTGTCTCTTGGTTTGTGATAGTGATATAGCTATTGTGAAACTCACCTTCATCATGTACTGAGTGTGGATGGCATCAAGATCTTGTCCTGAAGAATCACAGGGTCAAACGATCATATCTCATTTGGTGACAAGAACATAGCCATACCTTAAGAACTCTAATGATATCTTTACCCCCTGATATTGAATTGCAAATATAAATTCAAACATTTTAAAGGCTAAGAGTATGAGCCATGAGTAAACTGGACAGATATCTGTGAAAAACAACTTGTGTGCCTAAAGTTGTCGACCCCCTGAATTCAGCATTTAAAAGTAAAAAGAATTTCAGTATTTATCAGTAAAAAATGCATAAAAATAAATAAATACCTTTGAGTTGGATAGTATGGTGTCTGTATCATTGGCCAACGTATTTCAAAACACACCTAGAGAAATAAAATAAAAATACGAATGACCATGATATCCTGTTATCCTGTTAAATTGATGCTCTATGCACGGTGATGGCGGTATTTCCACTTAAGTTCTAAGGATGCTGGATTACTTCTGCCGATCGTAGAGTCCAATGCTATACCGAGAATTTATACTGGATTTTATTCTCTATGCTTATACTAAAGAAATGTTAATCACAAAAACAGACACCCCTCATTGTGGTTATGCTTCTTTTTTTGATTATATTAAATAAACATAACTATATATAAAATTACATCAAAACGTATTAAATTTCGTTTCAAAGATGGGAGGACAGTAAATTTTGAAGATTCTGCCACAATCTCATTTTCCTCCGCTTTTAATCTCCCCAACTGGAAACCGAAGAGCAGCGTTGCGTCAAATGCAGAGCTTATGCGTGCATATAGCCCATTTTTATGACTATGACCATTATAACATGATATTTGCCATCTATTATTTAGCTGATTATTTAGCCTTCAGGCTTCTCAAGGACAATCTCACTGAAAAAAAACTTCTTTCAAAAGCATAAATCCTGTAGAACCAACTTTTGAACAGTAGTGCACAGTATGTTTGAGGTTTTGCTTACTAGTAGAGTTCATAGCTGTGGATATTGTCTTGGACAGGGGGGTTCAGCAGGACAGCAACATGATATCCTCTCCTCCAGTAAGGTGGTGTGTGGTGAGCGTTCTGGCACAATATGGGTGCTGTCGCATCATCCAGGTGGATGCTGCACATTGGTGGTGGTTGAGATTCCCCCTTCTATGTAAAGCGTTGAGTGTCTAGAAAGGCGCTATATAAATGTAATGAATTATTACTATTTATGATGATCTTAGAAAATAACATGTGTCATAGCCATCAATTTTACATAGGATTTACAATAGAACATAGGGTTTATTACAAGAAAGCAAGCTAGAGAGCAGAGATGAAAAGCAGAAAAGAGAAAGTATACAAATATATTATGAAATAAATGCATATGACATTACTATCATGATTAAACAAAATCCTCATTATATTGTGGAGGTTTTTTCTCGTGAAATCACCTTTTTTAATCAATATTTATAACGTTAAGTGACGTCACTGATTAATAACATTGTATTTTTGGCTAACTAAATTAGCTTACTTCCAATCACCCATTGATAAATTACCAGCAAAACAAAACTATCAAAAATTGTTCTCTACATGGGGTTAAAAATCCAAAATATAGCTAAGAGCTTTAGTCTAACGTAACTTACCTCTTCTGAAAACGGTTGGGATGCTAACGGACTTTTTCGAAGACACAAAACCATTTCTATAAGGTAAATATTCAACAGAAGCGTATCAATTACACGTAAGAAAGATGTCAGTAACATTTGTATGTATTATTTGTGTGATTTTGTTAACTTAACTTACCTGAAAGCAGTGAAAACAGCGAGAGACGCTAGTTTTGCTGTGTGCCAGTTGATGACGTTTTCTGTTTCCATCGCAACGAGCGCGCTCCTGTCTTTGAATGCGACTGGAATGTTTACGCGCACGCGCATCAAAACACAAGACACGCACGCAGCATTTAAATATACATCTAGAATTATAACATATAACTTAATTTATTAACAAAAAATAATTATACAACAAAAATAATGAATGAAATAATGATAGAAATAATGTTTCTTTTGTAGGCCTATTAGAAAAATAAATATATAAATAATACTAAAAGAAATGCCTCCAAATAGCTCTCAAAAACTTATAAAAACGAATTAACAAAATATATTTATATCTTTAGTGTTCTTCCTCTTTATCCTATTTTTCTTCCTCAGCTCAATTGTTTGTCAATCTATATTTTGCTGTAAAGCAGTTTTTTTAAAACCAGTACATGTTTCATGCACTTTAGAAAAAAAAAAAAAACAGCCAGGACGGCCAGGACCGGTGTTCTGTCGATCTGTCCTACCTTGTCAGTTTTTCCTACCGTAGCGCAAAATTATAGCCATATCTATCGGTTCATCCTACCTCATCGTAAAATCCTATACTGCGCGTTTCTGCTTCGCGTCTGTGACTACATTAAATATTTCAGTGTAACTTTGCCGAATATTCTAATTAGGCCATGTTATGGTGATTTTACAGTGCAAAGTAACGTTACCTCATCAGTTGTCCTATGAAATAAGCGGGTAGGATGATTTTACAGTGCAAAATACCTCATCAGATTGTCCTACAAATATGAAATAAACAGGTAGGATGATTTTACGGTGTAAAATACCCCATCAGATTGTCCTACCAGTATGAAATAAACAGGTAGGATGATTTTACGGTGTAAAATACCCCATCAGATTGTCCTACCAGTATGAAATAAACAGGTAGGATGATTTTACGGTGTAAAATACCCCATCAGATTGTCCTACCAGTATGAAATAAACAGGTAGGATGATTTTACGGTGTAAAATACCCCATCAGATTGTCCTACCAGTATGAAATAAACAGTTAGGATGATTTTACGGTGTAAAATACCCCATCAGATTGTCCTACCAGTATGAAATAAACAGTTAGGATGATTTTACAGTGTAAAATACCCCATCAGATTGTCCTACCAGTATGAAATAAACAGGTAGGATGATTTTACAGTGTAAAATACCCCATCAGATTGTCCTACCAGTATGAAATAAACAGGTAGGATGATTTTACAGTGTAAAATACCCCATCAGATTGTCCTACCAGTATGAAATAAACAGGTAGGATGATTTTACAGTGTAAAATACCCCATCAGATTGTCCTACCAGTATGAAATAAACAGGTAGGATGATTTTACGGTGTAAAATACCCCATCAGATTGTCCTACCAGTATGAAATAAGTGGGTAGGATGATTTTACAGTGCAAAATACCTCATCAGATTGTCCTACCAGTATGAAATTAACAAGTAGGATGATTTTACGGTGCAAAATACCTTTTTTAATCTGTATAGTCCCTGGACAGATTTTACAAATTTACCAACATTTTACTCTAAACCAGATGATAATGTAAATTGAAATAAGATTAGTTATTGCGATAATAATAAGGCAGATAGAATATATACAGAAAGGAGATTATTAATCAAATTCATTTCAACATTCAAAATCATGCAACACAGAGGCACAATACAAAACAAGTAAAACAAAATATGAACTAAGACTGTTGGCAATGCAAATGATAAAGGGACATACACTCAAACTATACTACACACTTTTTGCACATAAACACATTAAGGGTACCGAAGTTGCAACATTTAAAATGTGCCCATCTGTTGCATCTCTCACACTGTACCTGAAAATGAAAGAGATGAATATATATGTAAATTAGTACATTTAAAACAGTTGTGGAAAACAGGACATGTCGGGAAAACAGGACTGTTGGTCACCCTACCAAAGTCATTGACCAAGTAATGCAGTCTTTTAAAAAAGTTTTTTTAAACTTACTCTTGAGCGATTCACACATCCATTTTAAATAAATAAAATAGGAGTCCATTTCATTCACATTTACAAATGCACACACATTTACGCTATAGAGCTAATAATCTAAAGTTCATACAATCGGCATGCCGTCGGTGTGCCGCCGGAGGACCAACCGCGTCAAACCGCTGGTGGCGTGCCACCCAAAAAAAGCTGGCAGACCGACCGCATTTTCATATTGGTCGGCTTGCCGAAGGTGTGCCGCCGGAGGTCCGACCGTGTCAAGCCGCTGACTTCGTGCCACCCAAAAAACGCTGGCGGTCCGCCAGGTCATTGTTAGCTGGGGCCATACAATTCCTGCATTGATTACAAACGGGTATTAAACCAATTTATACACTTTGCAAACTTATTTTGCTCATAATTTTAAGAGCTCTGCAAAACGCTTACCACTCCCCAGCGAGTTCAATGCAAACTGGCAAGAGGCGCGCACACACTCTAAAATGGCACCAACGCGACGGCAAGAAAAAATGTCAAAATAAAAGTCTCTTAAAGAGTGAATATAAAATTCAGCATATTTAGCAAAAAAAAAAAAAAAAAAAAAAAAAAACAGTAACAAATAAATCAGTAATAAAATAAGGATTTTTGTGAAACAACAACAATACATTCAATCTGGATTGTACTTATTATAACTCGTTACATAGACACAACTTTTTCTAATATTTTTGACATAAATGGAAGATTTGAGATGGGTCTGTAATTTGCTAGGTTATTTGGATCTAATTGTGGTTTCTTAATTAGAGGTTTTATAACTGCCAGCTTGAACGTTCTTGGAACATGACCTAAAGATAAAGATGAGTTAATAATATTAAGAAGAGGCTCTTCCACTATAGGTAATATTTATTTCAATAGTTTAGTTGGTATAGGATCTAATAAACATGTTGTTGTTTTAGATGAAGTGATAAGTTTATTTAACTCTTTTTGTTCTATGGTTGTAAAGCATTGTAATTGTTCTTGCGGGGTGATAATTGCGGCTGAATTATAAGGCGCAAGCAAAGATTGAGAGTTTACGAATTGTGATTCTGTTGCTTTCAATTTTCTCGGTGAAGAAGTTCGTGAAATCATTACTACTAAACTAATTACTAATTACATTACTACTTGCTGTTCCACAAGACACAATCAGTAGACATTGGATAACACTGGGAAAGTGTGCCCTACCCGAAGAAAGGGGAAGGGAATGCTGCGGAAGCCAGCCGCCTGATGAAGGCCTGGAATACACATATGTACTATCCCAGGGGGATAATGAACATATGGCAGTCCCTTAGGTAGTCCCAATCCAAAGGGAAGTGGGAGCGTACTCAACAGGGACGACGGAATGAGTCTGTCAAGGGGAAGACACGGCTGGACTTAACATGGCATAATGGGCCACTGAAGAGACCACTGGACATAACACCCAGTCTACACAACAACTCCCTTAGAGGTAGTAGCCCGGGCGCCTGGCGGTCTGCCACGCCTGCCACCGGAGAGGTGATGGAGGAACTCACGAGGCTAACCAATGTAGGGCGCCAACGGAGCAGAAAGACTCACATATCCAGCTGAGTCACGGAGTTGGTGTAGCAAGCCGACACAACCTATTCCCTCGCACCACTTGCCGTAGCGAGTACTTGTGAGGAAACAGGTTCCACACATAGGCTATAGAATCTAGCGAACGTGTTCGGTGTAGCCCAGCCCGCAGCTCTACAGATGTGAGCCAGGGCATCCGTGCTGAGGGGTCGTGTCCGCAGAAGCAAACAGGTCTACCTGTGTGACTCTGAAAACACTCAAGATCAGCTGAACCACCTGGGGTGGAGTCGCCATTCTCCTGGCAGGGGAGGCAACCGTGAAAGCTCGTCTGCCACACGGCTGAGCTCCCCTGGAACATGAGTGGCACGAAGCGACCTCAAATGCTTCTGACTCCACAGGAGGAGGTGGGAGGCAAGTTGCAACATGCGGCAGGAGCATAGACCACCTTGGCGGTTGATATATGCAGCGGTCGCAGTGCTGTCCTCACGGACAAGTATGTGCTTGTCTTTGAGAAACCCCTTGAAGAGGTACAAAGCCAAGCGTACTGCTTGCAACTCCAGGCAGTTGATATGTCAATGCAGCTGAGGCCCCGTCCACAGACCCGAGACTGCATGCCCTTTGTACGTGGCCCCCCACCCCATGGCAGAGGTATCTGTGTGAACCACAGCATGCCTGGAAACCTGGACTAAGGGCACTCCGGCCTGAAGAAACGCAGGATCCAATCATGTGGAGAAGGTTTGGCGACAGTGCAGGGTTACTTTGACCCTGAACGTGCCGCTCACCTCGGGACTCGATCTGCTGCTGCGCCCACCTCGGGACTCGATCGTGAAGCCAGTGCTGGAGTGGTCTCATATGTAACAGGCCGAGCAGTGTTACTGCGGCAGCCATATGCCCCACAAGCCTCTGAAATTGTTTCAGTGGAACCGCTGTCCTGCCTCGAAAGGACTTGAGGCAGGTGAGCACTGACTGGATGCGTTGCTCCGTGAGGCGCGCCGTCTGGGCGACCGAGTCCAACTCCATACTGAAATAAGAGATCATCTGCACGGGGCAAAGTTTGCTCTTATCCCAGTTGACCTGAAGCCCCAACCGGCTGAGGTGCCGTAGCACAATGTCCCTGTGATCGCACAACACATCTCGCGAGTGAGCCAGAATGAGCCAGTCGTCGAGATAGTTAAGAATGCGAATGCCTTGTTCTCTCATGGGAACAATGGCCGCCTCCGCGACTTACGTGAAGACGTGGGGTGGCAGGGCCAGCCTGAAGGGTAGGACTTTGTACTGATACGCTCGATCCTCAAACGCAAACCGTAGAAACTGTCTGTGTCGAGGAATAATCAAGACGTGAAAGTACGCGTCCTTCAGGTCAATCGCTGCAATCCAATCCTGGGGACAGATGCATTCGAAAATGCGCTTCTGCGTAAGCATCTTGAACGGGAGTTTGTGCAGGGCCCGATTCAAAACTCGCAGGTCCAGGATTGGCCGTAACCCACCGCTTTTCAAGGGGCTGTAGAACCCAGACCTCATCTCGGCAGGAGGGACCGGCTTGATCGCGTCCTTCAAGACATCGATCTCTTTCCGCAGGACAGGGGCATCCACTGACTGCACATGGGTGAAGTGAGCGCCCCTGAAACCTGGGAGGCCGGATGAGCCATCGGGACAGACCCGGAAGCGCTAGCCAGGCTTCCAGATACCGACCCAATGAGCCCCACCCAAAGCCGAAATTTTAATTTTTATCATTACATTATGGAAAATAATGAACTTTATCACAATATGCTAATTTTTTTAGAAGGACCTGTATATATTTATTTATTTATTTATTTCTGTGAAATATTATGCTTGCAATGACAAACAACGATAAATAGACAGGGACAGTAAAAAGAGAGTGCTTGCTGAAGGCACAGAAGTTAGCGTGGTCTGTTTTCAGGTGTGCTTATGGCTTCCTGGTCAATGACGTCACCCGCCCATGATGTCTCGTCTCTCCATTGGACTGATTATACATGTGCTTCATGACGCAACCACACTGGAGCGTAACCACAGTATCTCGATGCAGCTTGAGTTCCCTTGAAAGGGAACTATACGTCCTTTAATTTCCCCCAATTGGTCCTATGACCACATGATCATCAAAAGCTGGAAAAATATATGTTTTCAAGCTGCGTAAAGAGGCGGTGGGAATGCCCTGCGTGATTGCGTCGTGAAGCAAGTGTATAATCAGTCCAAAGAAAAAACAAGACATCATAGGCGGGTGACGTCATCGACCAGGAAGCTATAAAGCACCCCTGAAAACAGATTGCGTCAGCTTCTGTGCCTTTGGTAAAGTATACAAGGAAATGGATGAAAGTGAGGATGTCAGCACTGATATATTAATCGAGAATTATGTTGGGCAAAAACAGATAAACTATACCGGGGAGGGATGGTTTTGAGATATTGCTTCTCCTCTGCGTCCTCTGGGGGGTGACTCTCTGAGGAGGGTTGCAGTGCTGCCAGTTCGGTTGTTTTCCTGCCCACAGAGTGATATATACAGTATACAGTATATATACAGTATATATATAGTTTAGTATATATAAGTTTTAGTACAGTATATATAAGTTTTTTTCTAATATAAGGATAAAAATATGTCTGTTTTTCTGGATGCTTCGCTTTCAAAGAAACTAAGAAATAAACCATTCAGCGGCGTTCCAGAGGTTTCTTCCTCACCAATCTAATGTTACTAAGACTGCTGGGTGGGAGCAGTTTCGGCCTACTAAGCTCCTCGCAGCACAGAGTGCAAAACGGAGCATCACCATTTGGGCTCCTCCATAATTGAGGGGGATCTGGATGGCAGTCACAGTCTACCTAGTTAGAGATATGCAAGATCTAAGGACTGTTTTACCTCTAAAATAGCTTGGACAAAGAAAAAGCCCTGACGCCAAGGCTATTTCGCCGTTTCAAGGCACCAAGGTATCAGTGTCCCCAAACGATCCTTCGAGGAGGGTTGTAGAGCTGTCAGTTCGGTTTCCCTGCCCGTTTGCCGAGGTGCCTGCTTTTTCCAACGATCCGAGGAGGAGGGTCGAAGGAACTAAGCTACTGTAGTTAGGGGTAGGCAAGATCTGAGGACTGTCATCATCTCTAATAAAGCTTAAAAAAGAAAAGAAAAGAGGCTATCAGGCTTCTGAGGGCTCCTCCAGGGCAGAGACGTTTTTGAGAAATCGTTTCTCCTCAGTGCCCTCTGGGGTGCAACTCTGAAGAGGTTTGCAGCACTACCAGTTCGGTTGTTCCCTGGCGGTTCGCTGTTCAGGACACTGAGGTATCAGAGTCTCCTTACGATCCTCTGAGGAGGTTCGTAGAATGGTCAGTTTGGTTTTTCCCTGCCGGTTCGCTGCTTCAGGACACTGTAGTGACTGTTCAACCAAATCCAGAGGCCAGTCTTGAGAGACTAGTTCCCCTTGTAGAATTTCTGGCAGTGTGGAAATTACTTCCACATATTTATTAATGGGTCCTGCACACTATAGACGGATTTCATAGAACCCCCTATAAAAGAGTTTCAGAATTCAGTTCTGTTCTCGTCTGCACATATTTCTAATGGTGCGTTCACACCGGATGCGAATAGTGCGTCAGGCGTGAGTGATTTCAATGTTAAGTCAACTCACGCATCTAGCTCCACTTGGACTGGATTTGATGTATTAGGTGTGGTTGATGCTACACCGGTATGCATTTTCTGATATCTTTACTTCTGGGAGTTTCATGGGATACAATATTTCAGCCTCATCTGGAGTTATGGATACTGTGGGCTGGGCTTCTTTGGGGGTCCAGCTCATATATTCAGGTCTCTCGATCGAGGTCGTGGAGACCATACTCCAGTCTAGAGCTCCCTCCACGAGAAGACTAAATATGCATTGATACACTCTAAAAAATGCTGGGTTGTTTTAACCCAATTTTGGGTAAAATATGGACAAACCCAGCCATTGGGTTACATTTTTAAATGACATTTTTAACCCAATGTGCTGGGTTTGTCCATATTTTACCCAAAATTGGGTTAAAACAACCCAGCATTTTTAGAGTGTATGAAAACTGTTCTCTGCCTGGTGCAGAGAACGCCTTCTGAATCTTGTTTTCTGCCCTGTTGGTACAATACTTGATTTCTTTAATGAATTCTTCTTTGCTGGGTTATCTCTGAGGAGAGATCCTTAATTTCGTCTTCTCCATGGTACATGAGGCTGAGGCCTGCACATACTTACTTGCACCTAGTGTGGTGATAGTACTTTTTCATTCTGTCCTTCTGTCCTCCACCTTTAATACCCCAGCTCAGGAAGAACTTAATCTGTTATGCTCTGTCCAGGCTTTGGATGCGTATGTCCCAGAGTTTCTCTGTGGCATTTATCAGAGCAATTATTTGTCTGCTTTGGGTCACCTAAGATAGGTTGCCCTGCATCTAAACAGATGATGAACAAGTGAGTTGTTGAGGCTATCTCACTTGCTTATGAAGAGGCCAGACAGCCTTCACCCATGGCTGTCCAGGCTCATTCTACGAGGAGTATGACTGCCTCTATGGAATAAAAAGGCTGGTCCTCAGCCACTTACATTTGTTAGATTTTATTACTTGGATCTTGGCTCCACTCCAGGGTGCTTGCTTCTTAGTATGCGCATTGACTTCACACAGATCAGGCATTTGTCATATGGCGTCGTGGGTATAGGCTTCCCACTGCGTCTCAACACAGCTCGAGTTCCCTTGAAAGGGAACATTTTAGGTTACAGTATGTATGTAGTATGTACAGTAACCCTGGTTCCCTGAGAGGGAACAAGATGCTGCGTTGTCTTGCTATACTCCCTACATGCTTGTGATCGACTTGCTTCGGCTTTTCAAAAGCTGACACAGTCTGTTTTCAGGGATACTTTATAGCTTTATGGTCGATGACATCACCCGCCTATGACGTCTTGTTTTTCCATTGGACTGATTATACACTTGCTTCACGATGCAATCACGCAGGGCGTTGCGTCTCGACACAGCATCTCGTTCCCTCTCAGGGAACCAGTGTTACATACATAACCTGAGATGATTTATGTGGTCTGTAAAGTATATTTTTCTGTAAATCTTCTTGAAATGTGCCCTGTGAGTACTGCTATATACTATAATACATATATTTTATAACTTACATCATTGGTTATCCCAAGCAATGAATGATGAGTGGCTAATGAACTTTTTGTACAAAATTAATTACTGCTTTCACTTGAGCTTCAACTTTTTCACCTTTGCTAATTAGCACACTTATCTTATAAGTGTTGTTAGTTAGCATCTCTTGGCCTGGAGGGACTCCTCCAGCTGAGCAAGCAGTCCAGAGGAAATGGTCTGTTAAACATCACCATGTAGTTCACAGAGCTAAAAACTGGTTACACGATTCAGTGGAAGATATGATTGGCTTGCATATGAAACTCCTTCCTTCAGTTTGAGCTGAGCGATGTTCATTTCATGGCAAATCTGGTAAGAATCTGCTATATCAGCGGAAATAACTTATATTACTGCTTATTTTAGTTTTTTTATCTTCTAATCTCTGTCTTTTCTGTCTATCGTGGGTTATGATACAAGGCAGAGTACAAATTAATGCAGGTATTTCAAGGTTATATATGTGTACTGTATATAACATGTCTGTGTACTTGTTTTAAATATTTTATTTGCAATTAACATACCTTCATTCAGTGTGTGAAAGTGTTTCATTGTTTTAGTTAAATTTGACATGAATCATGTAATTCTTTTGAGTTAGTCATTCACATCAATTCACATAACCTACTCCTTATGAAGGAACATGCACGGGAGTCAGGAGTTTAACCATAGTATACATCACATTTTAATATCTTATTAGAACTATATATCCAGGGTATATGTCCACTTTGAGGGTTTACTGGAACACAGAATTACCCACTTTGTTTATAAATAACTGCAGTATGTTTTATGCATTATACAAATAATTTATATGTGGCAATCAAAAGTTATAGTATCAGTATACAGTCTATTGGAAAAAAAACTGCCTTTAGAAAAACAGCTCATGTGTAGACTTGTTCAATTGACTGAAATCTGCCTTTCGTTGCACATGCTCAACAATGGGAGCAAGAGAGCAAACTCATTAAACTGTATTTGTAAGTGAGGAGCATGGGAAAGTCAAAGTGCATTGTGATCATTGTGTATGTCATTTGATCAGTCTGGAAATGTCACTTATACACCATAGTAACCAAAGAATCGTGGTGTGCAAGAATTTATCAACAATACTAGGACATTTATGTGCTCACTGAAATGAAACAAACACAAATAATTCATTCAGAAATTATGTTTTCAAATGAATGGGTATTGCAAT
This sequence comes from Cyprinella venusta, assembly GCA_038021265.1. NCBI lineage: Eukaryota > Metazoa > Chordata > Actinopteri > Cypriniformes > Leuciscidae > Cyprinella > Cyprinella venusta. Next base: position 13,225,045 of record CM075868.1, read on the forward strand.
GATTTGTTTGACTGCAAGGGTGTGTAAATTATGGTACATTATGAATCCTTGAAACAAAGCAACTGTTTAGTTGTTTAGTTAAAAGTTTGTCACAGATTGTGGAGTCAGGTGTGCATTTGTATTAACACTAATTTAAATCAGTCAATGTAGCCAGTCTTGTTTGTTCAGCACATAAAATACATGTTGTGTCAAAAGTATGAGACAAAGAGAGACTAAAGAGTAAAGTAAAGCAACAAAAAAAGAGAATGGAGAAAAGTTGGGAGACAATGAGATCAGGAATAATGCACAGAGTGATGGTTCTGAGATCTGGTTTAGAGTTGCACAGTATACTATACTATATACTGTAAATAATGAGCTGTTAGCTCAAAAGAACTCGGAATTCAACCTGGGTCATGTCCCAATTACACTCTTGTCTTACCCTACTATTCCATGTGCTCTCAACTTTCCTACAAAATAAAGGAAAAGTGTCATATGTCATTCTGGGATTTGGTATTTATCTCTATGTAAACTACAGGATTGTTAAATAAATACAGTTCTTGTGACACACTTATTGCTTTAGTTATTTGTCTTTTCAGAGCTGTGGCTTCAATTTCATTAAACAATGACAATGCTTCAACTTTTATGTGGCTTAAGCAATGCTGTCCGGTGAGCCAGACATCATTGTTATATCTCCCAAAGGAAGTGCAACACTGAGAGAGAAAGGAGTATCCCACTTGACAAACATATCAATTTTCCTCTGATGGCCTATTTTAAGTTTTCATATTCCATTTTAACTGTTAAATGGGATTTTGCCAATTATTCTGACATATTCGAGTGTTTAGTGACCTGGATCTATGAATCTCTACCTAACGCGATAATTTAAAACTCCCCCTGTTATTAGAGTAACAATTACATAGATTGCATTGTCTTCTAAATATAACAATAAAATACATGAGGAAACTAGTATGCATATATATATATATATATATATATATATATATGGATATCTTTACGAGCTAGTTCATAATGTCACTCACATACATTCACTTTTACATATGCAGGGCTATTCAAATGTTCATAAACTAAGTAGAGAACAATATATAAACAGACTACTTTACAGGCACACGCACAACTTTAACAAAGATAAATCATTACAGTACAGCTTGCATCCATCTGTTTTCTCGATCAGTCAGACTTAATTCAGTGGGCGGAGATCACATATTTCATTGTATTCCTCACATATTTAATTTATATATTTAGAAGACATAATTTATGTGCCTTTTAGTCATTATAATGCTCCTTCTGAACACTATTATTTACCTTTGTCCGGCTACAACTGAGTTCCCACAAGACAACAGCTAGCCGTCTAAAACAGTAGGTGAATTTAATTGAAGTTTTATGTAAACAAAGTTCGGGAGGAGCATTTTCAGGTAATCAACCAATCAACTCAAAGGAAGCCGGTATAAATAAAGCTTTTCTCACCTCCTGTCTCACGACAAGTCTCTCAGCATTTGACTCCGCCCTTGTGCCGTCATGTCCGAGTTAGAGCTTTCCCTTCCTATGACGAATCTTTCGTCACTGACGAGACTCCATCGCAATCCGCTGATCGGTCCATCTCCAGCCTCCTCAAACCGGGGACGCCAGCTTCCGCGATCTTATCTACGCACGCCAAGACGCCAAGGACTCCCCTCACCACCGCCGGCGAGGACCCCACCATCCTCCGCGTCTTCGCACTCTTTGACCAACCCAAACATATCTTCCATAGGGAAGTGGATCATTAAAGCGCGGAGTCAAGCCCTGATTAATTCAGACGTTAACTTTTCTCGCAGATCGAAAAGTAGATTTATATAACTTACATGTGTTTTACAATCTACTCACCCTTCTGTTCCAGCCCCCTTTTCAGCGGCTCGAACGGGCAGAGCCTGCCGGACCCAGATCGCTCGCCCTCCAGCGTCTCCACCTTCAGTGCCGGGCTCCGCTCACGCGCCACGTCGCCGCAGACCTTCCGCCAGCCTGGGCCGCGCCCCAGACGCGGAAGGGTTTTCTTTTTCTTCCAGGTCAAATCTCCTCCCCAGCCCCTCCCACCGCGGCACCGTACGCTCCAGATCTATGCAACATCAACATCACATAAGCTCCGCAAATGTTCCTCTCCCTCCCCATGTCGGAATCCAATCGCCAGGTGGATTGCGGCGATATATCCGTCACCTTAAAAAACAACACGCAGGTTTCATCTCGCTCACTGTCGTTAGGCGAAGTTTGTATTTCCTTTAACCATTATACCGAAGTCAAATGCTCTGTCTTTCCCCATACTAGACGGTGCGAGCTCAACGATTACCTTCTATCATAATGGAGCTCGCGCTGTCGTTTGTGGGTAGTCATTTTTCCACTTATCACAAATTATTTGAACTGCTAAAAGCGCCGTTCGTATTTCTCAATGGAATCAGTGTCCTTACCGGGGAGCGTTGGACTCTGATCTCCTCAATCGCGTGTTTCTCGGGTGCCGAAACATCTCTTGCGTAATTTGCAGGTCCGTAAACCATGCCACCACGGCTTGGCCGCAAATTAATCCCTCGATTCCTCCGGCCCAGCGCAGATCCCCATCAAATCCACAGGCTACCGTACAATTAATCAGTAAAAGTCGTTCTCGCTCACCTGTAATGATGCCACTCCTCAGACGCCTCATCTGGATCTCCGCCTGTGATCAGTTCTTTATTTATGGAAAACACGTCACAGGTGTTCTCAACCAAATCGCTGACTCTCTCTCCCGTTTCTATTTTCAGAGATTCAGGATGCTGGCACCAGAAGTGGACCCCGTTCCAACCCCAGTACCTCCTTATTCTCAACTTATTTTCCCATAAACCATTTGTTAAAATCCATTCTGGACACGTCCATCGATTCTATCCTGCAAGCAGTTTTCTCCCAAAACTCTCCAATCATAATACACCACGTGGAAATATTTCAAATTATTTTACCTCTCGCATAAACTGCCGTTTCCCGATTTTTCTCTTCTAACCGTTACTTCTTTCATATCTCACCTCAATCAAGTTAAAGGTCTCCTAGCCGGATCCATATAAAAGCTATTTAAGCGGCATTCAATTCGTACACAAATTAAAGGGTAAGCCCGCCCCCGCTATTAATAACTGCCAAACTTCCCTTCTCATTAAAGGAAAACAAAGAACTCATCCCATTCGCCCGGTCACCAGACAACCCATTTCAATTGACATACTCGCCAAATGTATGTCATCACTCCGTCTATACCACTCCACCAACACAGTAGAAGCTATGGTTATTAGCTTTCTCTCCGTTGCTCTGAATTGACCATCACATCTAATTTCAATTCAAATATTCACCCTATCATTTCAGTTTTACAGATCTTGGATAACGAAACTATATCTTTTTTCATCAAACAAAGCAAAACAGATCGAGCTAAAAAAGGTCATTTTGTACATATTTTCAGTCTGCCGACTCCCATTCAACCGTTCCATTCCCTGCTAAATTACCTTCAATATAAACGTTCTACGCGCAAATCGCCTCTCGATCCACTCTTCACAGACGACTCCGATCATCCAGCCACGAGATTATGGTTCCAAAAACGTCTTTAAGCAGTCTTCATCAAATCCGGCATCTCAGCAAACAAATTTTCGAGTCATTCTTTCGCATCGGCGCAGCAACCACAGCCGCACTAAAGGTGGTCATCTGCTGCTGGTCATCTGAAGCTTTCAAAACTCAAATCAGATCCAGCCGTTTCCACATCCGAAACGCTAACCAAGCCCTTACTAATTAATTAGTTAAGTTCCATCACCTGTTGCGCTCCGTTCATTGACACCATCCCCGTATTCCACGACCGCTTCGTAAGCATATCCAAAATACTGTGTAATAATTTACAATTGCAGGCTCCCCCGTTCGTACGTAGTGAAGGCTCCCCGTTCGTGGGCCGGGCTCGTCCCCCTTCCGAACCGCTGGTCGAGCCCTCCCGTCCGAATCGCAGTGAGAGCCTGCCTATTTCTAATCATCGTCGGACGGCCGCGCTCGTGTCGCCGCAAGGGCTCCCCGTTCGTTGGGCCGTGAGGGGTCCTTTCCCGTGCCCCAGCACCCTTTGAAGCGCCGGTCGAGCCCTCCCGACCGAGTACAGCGGGCGCCCCCGTCCAACTGGCAAGGCTTACCCATCTGACGCTGTGAGCACCCAAGTTCCCGTCGGATGCTGCGAGAGCCCTTCCGGTTGAACGGCTTAACTCGTTCCAAAATCACGCTCGCATAAATCTGGCGTCATCGAGCTGTCAGTTCAACTGCTGGCGGGGCTTATCCGTCCGATGCCGTGAGCATCCAAGTTCCCGTCGGACGTCGCGAGAGCCCTCACGGTCGAACGGTCAAGCTCGTTTTTTAGTAATTACCTTCTCATGCCCTTCACTTTTTGGGGGGAATTATTCTTTACGCTCGCTGTCCCATACCTTGCTTTTTGGGGAGTACTCTGGGTTTCCGAGCTCGGAGCCCTCCCCCGGACAGCAAGCCAAATACGCATTTAAATTATATTTGATTTCATGTACGTGTGAACTCGTGAAATTAAGTTTTATGTAAACAAAGTTTGGGAGGAGCATGTTCAGGTAATCAACCAATCAACTCAAAGGAAGCCGGTATAAATAAAGCTTTTCTCACCTCCTGTCTCACGACATCCCTCCACCACCCCATCACCTCACTCTCGGCTGGGTCTACCCCAGTATAGGGGGGAGTACTCTGGGTTCGGGCAAAATTCCGAGCCTGGAGCCCTCCCCCGGACAGCAAGCCAAATACGCATTTAAATTATATTTGATTTCATGTACGTGTGAACTCGTGAAACAATGGATAAGTTGCTAAACACTGCTAAAGTTGTTGTCATGTAAAGGCCCTGCTCATGGGCCCATATCTTCATTAATCCCCTCGCTATCAGAGTCTCCCGCATATTCATAATGGCTCCCTGATGCTCACAAATTAGTTAAAATCTAGAGCGAGTGAGCAAGAGTGCACATGCAAGACAGATCAGACAGTGCTCCAAACTGTATAGCACGCACGAGGGAGAGGGAGAGAACGAGACTTTGCGTGTGCGCACCACATCACACAGAGACTCAGGCACCAAAATTTTCATTCTTATTTGGTCTGGTTACTACCGTTTACATCATAGCCGGTATCCTAATGGCACCACGCTTCGGTACCCAACCCTATCCATAATGCATCCGTCTGCGTATTCAGTACAGTACCTTCATCCATATTTTCAAAAAGTTTCTCCTGGTGAAATAAAACACACTGGCACTGATCTGTGATAGGTCTGTTAGCGCATTAAGGTGAGAACTAGTGCTTGTTGTCTTTGCTAGTGCTTGTTGTCTTACCAGCTGTGTGACTTCTGCCAATGTCATGTTGTAGAAACGCATTTTGCTGATCCATGCTCGTCTAAATTCAGAAAACTGTGTGCGTGCTGATAGTAAACTCTAGGATAATCTCTCTATGTCTCTAGGTCCAAGCGCTTTGGCAACAGTTTGGATTTGGACAACAGAAGGAACACAGTTGGGAGGAACACTTTCCATTTCCCTGTGATCTTTTTCTAGCCCCACACAACTTGACTGAATTTACATGCTTATCAGTTACTGATGGGACAGTCTACATCTGTTTCAAAGAATGCTTGCAAGTCAGGGTAAATCTTATCAGGCTGACTTTCTTCTTTTACGTCAGTTTTTTTCTGCATCTTTGTTGTGGTTAAATTTCCTGGTCAATGCGGAAACTCTAGGACAGTGGTTCCCAACCTTTTTTTTTTTGTCAAAGACCTTCTTTTTCCCAAGACAATATTTTATGGGCCCTCCTTTATACACAAACAACAAGACTTTAAAATCAATACGATATTGAACAGGTAGCCAGTGCAGTGACTGTAGTGTAGGCGTGATGTGATCCCGTTTGCGAGTGCCTGTAAGCAATCCGGCAGCTGCATTTTGGACCAATTGAAGCCAATGGATAGATGAAGCAGTTAGCCCTTGATGTAGCGAATTACAATCAAGCCGTGATGAAATTAAAGCATGAATTAAAATCTCAAAACTGTTCCTGCAGTTTAAGCATGTTTATGTGACATACACAAAGAGTCTTTTACTTTTTTCGGGAGTTTGTGCTACGTAGTCAGTATTACTTAACTTTTCCTCAATCATTTACGGCCCCACAAACTTTGCTTGTAGAGCTGAGCCAGGCAAAGGCAGCAATACAAGAACTTGATCACCAACATTGAATGAGCGTTGAACAGACTTTTTGTCACATCTGCCCTTTCATACGGCACTGGGAAGTTGGTCACTTGGACTGTTGTACTAGTCGCCACACTGAATGTAAACATTCATGAAATGAACTCAAATGATCTAGCACATTTTTAGAAGCGGTAACTGACTGACTTTCAGAGAGTAACACCTTCAATGGTCCCCGCAGACAAATGGCAAAAAACTACCCAGACAGCAAACTGACACTGAATCAACGTGGAAACGACGTCTTTCATGACATCGAAACAACATTGATCTGGCATTGTTTTGCTCATCGAATTAACTTTGAACCAACGTCAGACGCGGCATTCTTCAAAGCTAAATGAAAATTGGTAATTGGTTTAAGAGTCTGATGAAATCTCTCAAGCACGCCTTGAGACTGGGGATGATAGGCACTGGATACGCAATGTTGAATGATAAGCTCTTTCTATTACCTTACGGAATACTCTGTAAGGAAGCCTAGTAGCAGAGCACATCAAAGTTAATAAGTATGAGTGACCAGACTTAGTTCTTAGTAAAGGACCTACACAATCAATCACAAGTTTGGCCACAGGCCAGGAGCTCAATATTAAGCAACCTCAACCAGACCTGTGGAAGCTTTAGGCCTGGCCCCTGAGATGGCTCATTACCTAGAGGATGGCCTGTCGGCTGGAGTGGTTGAGACCATACTCAGTTCCAGAGCTCCTTCCATGAGGGACAGGGCCGTGCACAGACCTTTTGAGGGGCATGTGCTGAAACTGAAAAAGGGCACCCCCCCCCCCCCAAAAAAAAAAAGACAAAAAAGTCTCAAAAGCTTTAGATTAATTCATTATTAATATACAGTCGCGTCGTTAGGCATGGGCATTCAGGGCTTCAGCCCCGGATGTTTTTTTTTGTAGCCCCAGATCCAACAAAAAAAAAAATGATATTGATTGATAATTATGATTTAATTTTAATAATTTAATATTTGTTTTAAAAAAATACCGGGTATTTTAATCTATCCTTCGGAATCATGTGTTAAAGAAGACTAAAATATTCAAGCAGATCAAAGTTACTATGGTTACACAACACGCTCGAGTTTAGATTGCGCACCAGAGAGAGAGAGAGGTTTACAAAACTTTATTTAAAACACTTAATATTCAACAATTAACAGTATTTGTATATATGGGAAAAAAATAATAAAAAAAACATTAAAATTCCAAAACCAGATTTCCATCGTAAACAACACACAAAGCATCATTAACTCACCACAGATCACTGAAAACCCTTCTCATTATTTACAAGACTATAGTATGCAAATTCTATTTTTAGTCTACCAGCCACTACTTTCATAAACATCACTTCAACATTAATACTATTAAGCTGCAATCCTTGATTCTTCCTGGTTTTCCATATTGCCAATTTCACAGTTCCTGTTAAATAATTTAACAGACACATCTTCCTTCTTTTTAAAACTGTATATTTCACACCCCCTATAAAAACTTCCTCTGAGAAATCTTCACCAAAAACTTGAAACAATGGGTGCTTACTGGTCCACAATCATCACAACTTCACCAATTTGAAGGTTGTCTGATTCTCTTTGCCATTTTTATCGTCGTTGCAAGTAGGGTATCCGAGTATTCGGATAGTCAATCTCCGAGTATTGGCCGCGGCGGTTTGTTGGGCCAGTTGCTCCCCTCCAAGAGATATACAGCTTTGTTTGTAAAGGACAACATTGCAGATTTTGACACCATTACATCTGCGAGAGAAAGTCCAAAAAAACAGGGAAGAATATCAACTTTGTGGCTTAAAGTGCATGTCTTGTAAAGATGAAAAAGAGTACATGGTTCAGATCAGCCAATAGCTCACCTGTTCCCTCCTCAGTAACATTCCCATTTACAAGAAATAGGTCTTGCATTTGGTCTTCAAATTTGGTGTTAAAAAAAACACTGACGCATCAACATTAAGAGAGGCACAGCCCGTGGCATTCATCTGGTAGGAGAACAAAGACACAATTAAGTCAAGCACAGGCAAAAGGAAAACCCTCAGCAATAAGGCAGGAGTCACACACCTTTGCGGTTTGAGTCAGGCACTGTCTGGTCAAATTATGAAGCAGACTGTATGGAAATGGATCAGGGCACACTTCCACTAAGGCTTGACCAGGTACAGGTTGGCCATATGTACATCTGGAAAACATCATAACAAGATAAAGAACTGACGAACCACAAGACAAGAAAATAAAGAGTCACTCACTTGGCACAAGACTCAACTTCCAGTCCCTGTAGGTCTGCGGTGCGTTTAAGGTCACGTCAAACTTGGGCAAAACTAAAGACTTGGCCAAAACTTGGCCAGAAACAAAGCGCTTTAAATTAAGGCCTCAGATCTGTCATTGAACTGCCCTTACACAACAACTTACCGTATTTTTTCACCTCAAAGACTTGGGAGACTAGTGTTGGCACTCTTCACTCCATGGCTACTCCATTCTGCGACACCGCGGCCTAGTCGCAGTCGCCTAGGTCTTTGTGTCTCACTGCCTCATCGCTTCTCTGGCTACGTGGTGTGCTCCACCTCCATCACCTCTGGTAATCCCTTTGGTAATGATGGGACTCTTCACTCCATGGCTACTCCATTCTGCGACGCCGCCATGGGATGCAGTCCTGACTGTGGGCTTGGCCTCCATCAGCTTTTCCCTGCTCAAGGCCATCCCCCTGGCTGTCACCACCACCTGCACCAACCTTTCCTCCAGCTACGGATGGACGGCTGCTGTGGGATGCAGTCCTGACTGTGGACTGGGTGTCTGGGTGTGGACGGCTTGGGCGGACGGACGGCTTGGACTGACGGCTTGGACGGACGGCTTGGACCGACAGACGGCTTGGTTGGGCGGGCGGATGGCTTGGACGGACGGACGGCTTAGACTGACGGCTTGGATGGACGGACGGCTTGGGCGGACGGCTTGGGCAGACGGACGGACGGCTTGGGCGGACAGCTTGGGCGAACGGACGGACGGCTTGAGCGGACGGCTTGGACTGACGGCTTGGACGGACGGCTTGGACTGACAGACGGCTTGGGCGGGCGGACGGCTTGGGCGGATGGACGGCTTGGACTGACGGACGGCTTGGGCGGGCGGGCGGACGGCTTGGGCGGACGGACGGACGGCTTGGGCGGGCGGACGGACGGCTTGGGCGGACGGACGGACAGCTTGGACAGACGGACGGATGGCTTGAGCGGACAGCTTGGGCGGACGGACGGACGGCTTGAGCGGACGGCTTGGGCGGACAGACGGACGGCTTGGACGGACGGCTTGGACAGACGGACGGCTTGGACTGACGGCTTGGACGGACGGACGGCTTGGACTGACGGCTTGGACGGACGGACGGCTTGGGCGGACGGACAGACGGCTTGGACGGAGGAGTCCGTCCGGAAGGAATGGGGCTTAGCTGGAGGACAATAAAAAGCAGAAGAGAACCATGAAAAAAAAGTTGGTGCAGATGGTGGTGACAGCCAGGGGGGATGGCCTTGAGCAGGGAAGGGCAGACTAAGACCAAGCCCACAGTCAGGACTGCATCCCACGGCGGCGTCGCAGAATGGAGTAGCCATGGAGTGAAGAGTCCCAATATTACCAAGGGGATTACCGGAGGTGATGGAGGTGGAGCACACCACGTAGCCAGAGAAGCAATAAGGCAGTGAGACACAAAGACCTAGGCGACCGCGACTAGGACACAGCGCCGACCCCCTGAATAGGAAGCAGCGATCCTGAGGTTAGAGGCAGAGCTGCAGCAACCATAGATGGAGGTGGAACCTGAGGGAGGGCGGAGCTATTCAAAGGCGAAAGATGTGGAGAGCCGTAGGGCAGCGAATGGGCCGCAAGTCCATGGCGAAGAAGATGTAATGTCCAACAGAGGAAGGCCGACTGGCCAATGGTCCACGCTGGAGTCAAGGGTGGTAAGAGAGCACAGCTGCATTCTCACTGGGAAGAACGCTGTAGACCAGAATCTGCACTGCTGGAGCCATATCGACGCAGTCACTTTGTTTGCAACTGGAGTCTTATCAAAACGAGTCACGGATATCTGTCAGGAATGGTCAAGGTTAGGAAAGGGGAAACAAACAAAAAAAAAACACATGAACATCATCCATTTGATCACTGGATGGCAAACAAACCAAGAGTAGTAATGGTGTTAAAGGAAGCTTCAATGGTTCACAAAGCTTATTTTCACCATCTATAAAGTTTAGTAAACAACTCCAACATAAAAACAGAATGCTTCTGTTCACTTCAAAGCCTAATGGTACTTACCTGGTTCTTTAAGTCCATCAACAGCGAAGAGAAAAAGGATGACAATGAGCTTCTTCCAAACACAAATCTCCCTCACAGCCATGAGGACAGATCACCCAAGACTAACACTTATCAAGCCACTCTTCAGACTCTAATATATCAGGAACTCATTCATCTCGTTAATTCAATTAATTAACCACCACCTGGCAGTAATTAATGTTATCATTTGATTAGGAGTTCCAACTAGCATTGATTTGAAACACGACACATTATGGAGGTTATAGCGGACGAATTTTCTAGTTGCCATATCAACACTATAGAATTTTAAAAATATATAGCCTATGTATTGAAGAAATTACTGAACATTTATTTAACCATAGCAGAAGTAGGCTAAGTTTCTTGTGTTAATTTTAAACAAGTCTGATATTTTATCTTATATCTGTTAATTAACAGTTGAGATAGTTCTTGAATGCTGGTGTGACAGCAGAAGATAGACTAGCAGGGTTTAAATCCTATATTTAAGAGAACTTTGTCCCAGTTATGCAGGAGGGGCATGTTGTCACACTGCGTTGCAATGAGCAAATGATTAGAATTATTGCTTCTCTACTCTATACTTGTATGAATTCTATTGAGAAAAGGGTGAATAAATACTGAGATTCAATGTTCAGAAATTATAAATAGAGGGTATGCGCGTGACGTCACCGTTGGCCGGAGTGCCAGCAGTTCCTCACAGTGAGTCTCATTCGTGAAACATTCGTAAATATACGAGTAAATATGAGAGTGATTTGCACATAAAGAGACCTTCCCGAAAACTCTTCTCATGATTTGCAAATACATCGTAAACGTCAGATATCATAGTGAAATGTGTGTGTTAATGAATTCCAACCTACGTCGTAAAATGGGATGCGCGTGCACATTCATTCTCAATTACCATCAAGTCCATCATATCCGACTGACAACTATATATAGGCATATAATAACATGAATGCGAATTTGATTTAACTTGTCTGTTCGGATGTACTGTTCCAAAGGTGTAGCACGCACATCCAAAACAATAAAACTGGGTGCTGGGCAGTAAGGTAGTAACAGAAGTAAGCAATAAGTCCGCACACCAGGAGATGCTCCTACAAAAATGTAATGGTTGCTCACCACGTATACATGCAACGTTTCGGGCCACATGCCCTTCAACAGACAGTATGCAAACACACAACGTTTATTGATAACAGAAAACTGGGAAAACAAAACCCACGAGGGGGCAAACAATACTGGTCGGGAAAATAAAGACTAATAACACTAGACTAAGACTTTGACATTAAACTATACAGGAACAAGACAGGATTTTACAAGATCACAACTTCGTTAAGACAAGGTACAGACATGGCACGTGGCACAGGACAGCAAACACACAGGGATCAAATAGAGAGAAACAAACATTGACAGGAGGTGACATAGATGAAGCAATGATGACCAAACGAGGGTAACAAGCACAAGGGGGTGGGGCCAGAGAACGAGCCATGTGCCTGCAAACAAAACAAGGATCTGTCATGATCCTGCCTCAAGAGTAGGACAAGAGGGCAGAATCATGACACATACAGAAGTTAAATTAATACAGCAAATTCACACACCTCAATTGAGAATTGAGTTTAAAACAGTCACCACCAATGGAACAAATGATCTGTTTTAAATATTCCTCTTGGCGAGCGGTATCCGTAGCCTGCGCCCCGAAGGAAGGATCTTGAAGAAGGAATGGAGGGGATGAGTCTGGTCTGAATATATTGATGATGCCATTTTCTCCCCCCAAAAAATTGTGAATAGCTCTTGTAATGTGCTCTGTTTTTGGCCGATGATCTTATTTGCTTCATTGATTACTCGTGTTAGTTTATTCTTTTGTTTCACTGTAATACCATGAAACAATATTATAAGTTAAAACACTTTCAATCATTGATCTATAAACAATGGTTAAGAGCCCCCTTTCAATGTCAAAATTTCTTAACTTCCTAAGTAGACTTAAACGCTGTCTAGTTTTCTTATGTTTCTTATTCTTCATAAAATCCAAAGGGAAAGTTTATCATCAATGATTGTACCACCATATTTTGCTCTATCTTTACGCCTTTTAACATTATTACTATTCCTATTTAACAGAGATGTCATTTGCTAATTACATAAACTATAATATATATATAATATATATAATATATAATATACTATAATATATATTTAGAACGTGTGTGTGTGTGTGTGTGTGTGTGTGTATATATAATCCTTGAAAGAGTTCTCATTAAGGCCATTCCTATTTGATATGTGATTGTGGATTGTCAACAATAAGCAGAAACATTCTCCATTTGCATCCAAGCGTGGATCATTCATTTCAACATCCTCATTCTCATATTTAAGAATCTGTAATCTTTTATGCTACTGCCCACTGACATGCTTTTAAAGCTATTGTTATACCATTTTTATGACCTTCAAACACCTTAAAATGCACAAATGTAGGTCTTCTACCTCACCTTTGCATGTGTTTGACTGTGTGGTAATGTGGGCTAGTGTGGTTACAGTGCCAGGGATGTTTTTTTCTTAACCAGTCTGCCCCCCGTGTATAGGCCTGCAATATACATTATTCTCTGTATCGAATCATGTTATCTTATTACCCACCCCAGCCCCTAATGTTTCGGGTTCAGCCCCTGCTGTTTTTAAAACCTAGAAACGCCCCTGTTAATATACCAATATAATAATAATAATAATAATATAGATAATATACAGGGTTTAAGGGCTTCTTTAAACCTAATTACAACAGAAACCTTCTCGAGTCAAGTTTATGACTTCACTGTGAACCAATGTGTTGTGGAGAAGACTCTCCTCTAAGCAAAGGCTTCAGAGTTGGTTCAAACTCTGGCTCAAGAACAGAAAAAAAATGAAATAGTGTGAAAAGTACAGTTGCAGTAAAAAGCATTTCTGAAGGATCACGTGACACTGAAGAGTACTGACCTGGAGTAATGATGCTGAAAATTCAGCTTATACCACAGAATTAAATTATATTTTAAAATATATTCAAATAGAAAACAAGCATTTTAAATTGTTAAAATATTTCACAATTAAAAAAAACCCTGAAAAACTGTTTTTGCTTATTTTGGATCAAATAAATTAAGCCTTGGAATGAATTAAATCATGAATTACATTCTGCATTATAAAATATAAAGATTTCACAGTGATCTTCTTTGCTGTTTTTTTTTAGTTACTGCTACAACATTACTGTAGTAAAACCATGTTTTACTACATTTATACATGTGAGGATGACCGGAGAGTATAGAATACTATAGAATAAAACAAATTACATAGCGATTACGTGCATATTAACAGCCTTGAATTAACCATAATTTAATATTATAACCATAACATGATTAAATGTTAATAAATTAAGTGTATCTGCAAATATAAATCAAGAAATATAGAAATATATGTTACTTAGGAGATGAGGTGGCAGTCGCTCAGTTATGATTTATATAAGATGCAGACGGCATCATTACATTTTCATCAACAGCTTACCAACTAGATTGTTATAGGTATGTATAGGCGCTCAGTTTTTCCTGTTGTAAAACGCATCTGGTCAAAATCACATTTTATAAAAAAAAATTAAATCCTACTGAATGCAATTTAAGTGCAGGCTATTGGCTATGACTATGTCAAATGCTAGCGTAGAGCTCTCTCAGCTCCCACAATTCTTAACCAGGCATCAAATAAATAAAATATGAACTTTTAGACAACGTGCTTGGTAACGGAGAGCGCAGCTGATGGTTGCTTAGCAACGACAGACGCCTCTGGAGCGCAACCGCCCTAGCGCTTCTTTGGAAAAAGGATAAAACGCGTGCGCCTAGCGTTTTCTACGCGTTTTTAGGCGCGATATGTGAATACACAGCTATTTTTAAGATCTTTCGTTTTAAAACAGACAGATAGACTTAAAGGGTGACCATAGCATTGATTTATTGAAAAAAAAACACCACCAAAAAAAGGGCACTTCGACAAAAAGGGCAGCCCTACCTGTGCACGTGCCTGATGAGGGACATTGTAGGGTCTAAAGTGGAAAGTGTTTCCACTTGGTGTAGAGAGCGTGAGGTGGACCCAGTTAACTGGCAGGTTGGCTTCAGTGCTGTAGTTCTTCCAAGATCACTCAATAACTCAAGGTGTACGTGGCTGCCATTGCGGCTTTCTACGGTCCTCTGAGTGATGGGCCTCGGGGGAGAAATCAGCTGGTCGCACGTTTGCTGTGTGGGGCTCAGAGGATGAGACCTGCGGCTCATACCAGAGTTCCCACATGGGACCTGACAGTGGTTCTTGCAAGGCTGGTCGAGGCCCCCTTCAAACCTCTGACGTCGGCTGAGGCCAAGAAAATAGCTTTCCCTTAAAATAGCTTTTTTATTAGCCATTACTTCACTTAGAAGAGAAGGAGACCTTCAGGCGCTCTCTATACCTCATGGGTGCCTGAAGTTTGATATCTTGCATCTCAGGCCAGGCTATGTGCTTAAAGTGCAATGTGGCACAGCCTACGGTTCTGCAGGCTTTCATCCTCCATCTCACGTGACGGCGGATGAAGAAAGACTTAATTTGCTCTGCCCTGTCAAAGCTCTCAGATATATGTCCATAGGTCTTCTTCATGGCGGAAGTGAGATCAGTTGCTGGTGTGCTTCAGGTTGCCCGAGAAGGGGCTTCTCGCATCCAAACAGACCATCAGTAACTGGGTCAGGCTGTCTCTATAGAGTCTATGGCCTATCAGGTGTGCAGCTTGCCTTCACCTTTGGCTGTGAGGGTTCATTCAAGCATAGGCATGGCGTCCTCTAGAGCCCTCCTTTCAGGGGCCCCGATCCAAGAAGTGTGTGATGCAGCAGGATGGGCTACCCCTCATACATACTTTTATTAGATTCTATAGCCTGGACATTTCTTCTATGCCAGGCACTCTAGTGCTCTCGTCCTATGTGTGCCTGTGCGCAGCTTCATACAGGGACAGGCAGGGCTTGTTATGCCACAGTGGGTCCTCGAAAGGGAATGTTCCCTGAGAAGGGAACGAGAGGCTGAGTCCCTTCACCATGCCTTCCTCTGCCTGGGAGCGACTTGCTTTATCACAGAAGCTAACTCTGTTGTGTGTGTAACCCCTATCCACTAACCATTTACACGAGGTCAGAGTTTTTTCTGATAGGGACCTGAGTTCTTTTATTTCTAATGTTCTTTTACCCTGTCTTCTAATAGGTTAACTTCCAATGAATCACTTTATACAAGCCGTCAGGTTACTTATAGAGCATGAGTTGTATATTTCCCCCTAACTGCCAAAATACACACACACACCCAGAAATAAATGTTCAACATATAAACTTGTATTAAATGTGATTGAATAAAATAAAATTGGAATTTGACAAATGTAAATAAAACAATCCAAATAAAATGTCAAAACACCTCTGTGATTGTCTTTTAACAGCAACTAAACACTGTTGTACAGTATCACAGTATAATTTAAATTGTCACTGTTTGAATGAATTTAACTCACTAAAGTGAGCTTTCCAAGCTTTACTAACCCTTTTAAACTTTCCAACTACTCAACCATACAGTCAAAATAAAAGGGAAAAAACACAGTTGCAATAAAGTTAGTGCACTTGAATGTTTAAACACATCCCACCCCGATGCAGGCCTGATTCGGAGCTTGAGTGCGTAGTGGCCGAGAAAACGAAACTGGCCCCTTCGCTCCAGAGAGCAAACAAAAGATTGTTTGATTTAACTGATTACCTCAATCTGGTTGCTAGTGTGCGTGGAAACACATTCGCATTCATCCTACTGAAATGGTCCTGAGTCCCGCGTGCGGCAATGCCTCCGTGAACAACCGAACAGACCAACGCGTCGGATTATCCCCAAATCACTGGACGACGCTCACCGACATCTCCAACCCGGGAAACAAAAGTCCGTCCTGTTTATCCTGAAACTCCACTCGGTGTAAGCAGATGACGACCACAGTTTCAGTCCAGAAAGTATGCTGATCTGCACAGCGTTCAACTCTGGCCGAGCCAAACATGCAGTGACAGTAAACTTACTTAAAACAGTCCAAAGTTGAAACAAGTCACTTCCTTAGTGAAGAAATACGAGCAGTACTTCTCATTACAGAATAGCTTCTTGTTTTAAACACTCCAAGACATCGCTGAAAACTGCGTCTTTTTTTCTCGCAAACTCTCTCTCATCTCTCCTCTCGAACTCTCTCGAACTTTCTCGAACTTTTTCTCTGTTTCCCTCCCCTCTGCAAATCTGATTGGATTACAAACTTGTCAGTCTCTTAATTGACCAATGCACATCAACTCACAACCCAAATTGAGGTTTGACACGTTTTTCACATGTACCAAACTCTAATATATGCATGAAAAAAACAATACATATTCCCCAAACTTATTTCAAATTACAATAAAATAAAATAAACCTTTTATCATAATTTCACTCTCCGTAAATATAAAAAAAATTGAAAATAACAAATATATACATCAGGAAATATATACATCAGGGTTACACTCTCCCCCTTCAAATGGTCTTCATGCCCCCATAAGACCAAGCTTAACCGTATGCTCATTTACACTGAGAGGGGACAGGTACACATTTACAATCTGTGTCAAATGAAATAACATCTCAGATTTCATAACTTATCCGAATGACAAGCCCACGATGTACTAAGGTAATAGGCCGGTTTGTAGGTACTCCCGGCTCATCATAACTGAGTCGAATGACGGGTTCTACCCTGCGTCGGAGTCTATAAGTATGCCTACTTTCTTCAGCTTTACCAGAGTCATGTGAAACGGGATTGTCTCCCCCTTCAGACTCCGACTCTACTGCTTCAGCTACAGCAGACTCAGCATTGTTCCCCACCATTTCATCAGGTACAACAGGTGGTTCTTCTACATCACTCTGCACACTGACAGACAAATTATCTTCCACCAATGCTACCGGCTCACTATCCCCATCTTCTGGCGCTTTTCTGAAGGCATCCAGTAACTCTTGGCAAATTTCTGACTCGCCATAATATACTTCATCCTCCGAACTAGATGAGTTTACTGAAAAATCCACAGAAACACGAGGTAACCGAGCAGCCTCTGTTCTTGATGCTTTTGTGGATTCTCTCCTTGCTCGTTCAGCCCTTGTCACTGGTTTACGAGAGACCTTTTCTTTCTCAACCGAGTTACCAAACCGAACAAACTCTCCGATTGGGAGCAAATGATCTCTGTGCAACGTTCTTTCTCGCCCAAATCCATTTTCAGGTTTCACACGATATACAGGCAAATTGGGCAATTGTTCCACTACAAGGTGCGGAACGGAGCACCACTTATCTTGAAGTTTGTGTTTCCCTTTGAGTCCCACATTTCTAACCAACACTCTGTCTCCTTTAGCTAAGACCTGGTGCCTGACCCTACGATCATAGTAGGTTTTGTTTTTCTGATGGTTTCTCAATGCGGCAGCAGAGGCAAGTTCGTAGGCCTCCTGCAGATCAGCTTTCAACTTTTGAACATACTGCGTATGAGTAGTATTTTCCTTTCCATGGGGAAAAAGTCCAAAACAAACATCAATGGGCAATCTAGCCTCTCGCCCAAATAGCAAAAAATAGGGTGAGTAACCCGTTGCCTCATTGAAAGTACAATTGTACGCATGTACCAATGAGGCAACATATTGGCTCCACCGTTGTCTCTTTGCTGACTCCAGAGTGCCCAGCATTGACAATAGCGTCCTGTTGAAACGCTCTGGCTGTGGGTCACCCTGTGGATGGTAGGGCGTTGTCCTAGACTTTCGGATACCTAGCATACGGAGAAACTCCTGGATCAGTTGGCACTCAAAATCTTGCCCCTGGTCAGAGTGTACTCGTGCAGGTAGACCATAGTGGACGAAAAACTTCTCAAACAGGACCTTTGCCACGGTTGTTGCTTTTTGATCCCTAGTGGGATACGCCTGAGCGTAACGGGTATAATGATCGGTAATTACCAAGACATTTGCAAACCCTTTGCTGTCAGGCTCTAGGGATAGAAAGTCTATACAGACTAAATCAAGAGGCCCTCTACTGGTAAGCTGATTCAACGGGGCAGCCCTCTGTGGGATAGTCTTGCGAGCAATGCACCTACCACAGTTTTTCACGTAAGACTCGATGTCACTACCCATTTTTGGCCAGTAAAACCTGTCTGCAATCAATTCCTTGGTCTTGTCAATACCTAAATGCCCCGAGTCATCATGAAGAGACCTTAGAACTGTCTGGCGATACACTTCTGGCAAGACTAACTGTGTACGTTCTTCACCCTTATCGGTCTGCGTTATACGATGCAAAACGTTATCCAAAAGGCGTAATTTTTGTCTCTGGCGCTGAAGTAGGGTAACAGCTGGGCTATCTCCTTTCACAGTAGATACTACATTTCCGGTCTCTAGTTCCCTCTTCACCACTCCAATAACAGCGTCGGTATCCTGAGCCCCCCTTAAGTCATCCAAGGATAACAGTTCCAAAGACTCACCACCTAACTGTACAGGACAAATGAATGCCGCCGGGAGACCATCAGGATGAACCCCTAACTGATCGGCTAACCTGTGGGGAGTACTGGAAAGGACATCAACTTGAGCGAGTTTGCATACAGCTTTTACACCAGAAGGCGGGATCTCAGTCCACTTATCAGGAGCTGAGTCATCGTGTGGATTGCGGGACAATAGATCAGCATCCGTATTAATGCGACCTGGCTTGTACTGAATAGTAAATTCGTAGGTGGCGAGAGCGGCCAACCAACGGTGTCCAGTGGCGTTCAGTTTAGCACTGCTCAGCACGTAAGTGAGAGGATTGTTGTCGGTGCGAACAGTAAACCGTACCCCATACAAATAATCGTGAAACTTATCGACCACAGCCCATTTAAGGGCTAGGAATTCAAGCTGATGGATAGTGTAGCGCTGCTCCGTTTCACTCAACTTACGGCTGGCGTACGCGACTGGGCGCAACCCGTCCGGGTATTCTTGATTAAGGACCGCTCCAAGACCATTCATACTTGCATCTACATGCAAGATGTATGGCCTGGACGGATCTGCAAAGGCCAAAACTGGTGCATGAGTCAATCTGTAAATAATTTCCCTAAACGCCTCAGCACATTCAGGAGTCCAGCGATCTCCAAAAGGCTCTGCCTCTTTGAAGTACCCCTGAGCCACAGCGGCCTTAGGCTTTATTTTCCCTTTACCGGCAGGTGGATACCCTTTTGTTAAGTCAGTGAGTGGTCGCACTACAGAGGAGTAACCCTTTATGAACCTGCGGTAATAACCACAGAAGCCCAGAAAGGACCGCAGCGATTTCAGGTCATGTGGCTGCTTCCATTTTGCTACTGCTTCAATTTTTGCAGGGTCGGCCGCAATACCCTCTGACGACACCATATGACCAACATATTTAACCTCAGGCTGGCAAAATTGACATTTGTCAATAGAGACTTTTAGACCGCATTCTTCCAATCGATCTAGAACTTTAAAAAGACGCTCTTCATGTTGCTCTAAAGTTTGTCCAAAGACAATGATATCATCAAGATAGACGATGGCTTCGAGGAGATGCATGTCCCCAATGGCCCTCTCCATCAGCCGTTGGAATGTGGCTGGGGCTCCAGTTATTCCTTGGGGCATACGTTCAAATTGGAAAAACCCCAAAGGGCAGATGAACGCAGTTTTTTCTTTATCCTCCTCAGCCATCTCTATTTGATAATACCCACTCCTGAGATCCAGAACAGAAAACCATTGGCTACCCGCAAGGCAGTCCAATGCGTCATCTATCCTGGGGGTGGTATATTGGTCGGGTATGGTGCGACTGTTTAGAGTGCGGTAGTCCACACACATTCTTACATCACCATTCCTCTTCCGAGCAATGACGATGGGGGATGCATATGGGCTCCGCGACTATTTAATAATTCCGGCGGTCATCAAATTTTTTAAGTGCCGACGAACGTCTTCAACATCCGCAGGGGCAATACGCCTTGACCGCTCACGGAAAGGGGTGTCGTCTCTCAGCCGAATATTATGTTTAACTCCTTGCGCTAACCCCACATCAATATCAGATAGGGAAAACACATTCACTCTTTCTGATAATTTTTGTCGGAGTCGATCTTTCCATGTCTGAGGCACAGGGGAGTTACCAAAATCAAACAATTCTGGATCGAGAATTTGTTGGTCCTCTGTTACCGCACGTGCGTCTCTCACTGTGTCTGTGGCATAAACTCTGGCTAGCACTGTCCCGTTTGGTATGAACTTCTCCTTAAAAGTGTCATTGCGAACCAAGACTTTGAGTTGATTTGCTTCCATTGCGGAAAAGGGAACCACCACCGGAGGAACTAACACTCCAGCAGGAAGAACATCCTCTTCAGGACCCTCTACAAGGTAGATATCTTTCTCCAGAGGAGACTGACAGTCTATGTGACCCACCACACATGTCTCAGTCTGAGGAGGGAGTGTAAGAGGGTTTTCACCTGCCCACTTCACCTCACCCACAGGCTTTTCTTCAGGAGCAGCAATTTTACTTGAAGGAACTAACCTATCTGTTAACCACTGAGACTGTATCCTCATAACATGAGAAGTCTTGGGCTCTGTACTTCCAGTACAAATGTCAACTAACCTTTGGAAAAAGCTGGCATTGGTCCCCAGGATCACTGGCGTTTGTTCAGGCCCGACTGGATCCGGACACACCAATGCAAGTACTGACATTACCTCCGTTGAACCCATCAGAGCCTGTGGGAATTCCATGTCTACCACAATATACCCTCGATAAGGATAGCTGGCAGAACTCAAACCCCAGATGGCTAACCCATCAAAGTGATGTAAGGGTACTTGGGGTAGATGACGTAGGTACCACTTCTCAAAGACAATGGTCACCTGTGACCCACTGTCTAACAAAGCCAAACAAGGCTTTCCATTAACCTTGACCTCGACTGTGGATGATGGCCCTACTAAACCAGCTGGTACAAGACTTGGCTCAGGAACCTCAAGTAGGCTTTTCTTGGAGAAACAATCACTCTTCCCTACCTCAGTATTTCTCTGTCCTGAAGCGGGTTTTTTCTCTTTAGATTTGCGAAGTAATTGTAGCAGTTTCTGAATAACTAAAGCAGAATTTGCAGCATGTTCACATCTGCTGGCGATGTGGCCATCTCCTCCACAATTGTAACAGAAAAACCCATCACTGCTTCTCCCTGCTGATCTTATTGGGGCAATGGAACCACGGCCTACAAGGAACTCTGGAGTATTCTGACTACTTGCCCCTATACTAAGCACAGACATTTGTTTCTGTAGTTGTTCTACTTGAGCTTTTAGGGCTAGAACCTCTGCATTTGACGGATTTTCTGAGGGCCTTACCTCAGTTTTGCTTTTATCGTCATCCCTCTCTGAAGGCCTCAACAGACTTGTATTGCCCAGTTGGAGTCTTAACTCTTTAGCATCTACTTTCAAGTTGTCTCGATTTGACAGAGAGCCTCTTACTCTATCTTTTGCTGTCTTGTCTTTCACACTGACACCAAGCTTACGTCTAGCAGTTTCGTTTTCTTCTTCTTCTCGAATCTCATTGAGAAGCCTAAGAAACGTGGGGGGGATTTTCTTTCCGTTCACGCAGCCGCAATTTCAAAAGCATCAAATCTGATTCAATCGCACCCCTTAACAACTGTTCTACACGGGCACGATCAGCTCTCTGAGGAGTTAACCCCCCACGTTTGATCACTAACGTTAGCGATCTTTCTTGTCTGCGAAGAAAATCAGATAACGCCTCTCCAGGCTCTTGTCGAAGCAAACGGAAAGCAAAATATAAGTCCTCACCTGACTCGGAGGTACAAAAAGCACTCTCCAAAGCCTCAATATACTCAAGTGCTGTAGCATCTGTGTTGTTGGCTCTTACTGCCTTTACTACCTCTAAGGCTGGCCCTTTAAGACTTTCCACAATCCGTTTACGCTTCTCTTTGGTGGAGCAGTCTGACTCTGAAACCATCAATCTAGCTTGCTCAAGCCAATTCTCACTACTCTCTTCACCTACCGGGGTAGGCTCAAGACCAGAAAATATGCGTAAGCGACGGTAAGCTTGACCATCGCTAGTAGGCTTAGTTTTCTCCAATAAATCCCCAATGGCACGAATGATTGACTCAGGTGATGTAACATTTGAAGCCAAGGGATTTATCAAGCTTTGAAGGTCAGTTATGCTTTTGCCCTCCCTATTAAGGAACTGAGTTAATCTGTCTGAAAAAGCATTCACATTAGAATCCTCCTCTTTTATCACAACAATTTCCCAGTTCTCCCCAGCAGATGTCAACACTTCAGATGGCACCTGAGCGGGGCAGATTTTCTCTCTACACTCACACAATACCAAAAGTGTCCCAGGAACTGTGCTTTCTTTTGTTGCGCGAGCCCGTACTCGACCAAAGGCTTTAACCGTTTGCACCGTGTCTTCAATAAACGCTACATCGGTGTCAGCTGGCACCCCAACAATCAAAATAGCATGTTGGGGATCAATTTTCTCTTCTACAGACCAGCTGCAAAGTTCCTGTGAAAGATCCATCTCTGACATTTTTCTTTTACCATTTGTTTAGAAGACAGAAGATCCCAGCGGTGCCTCCATTATGTAACCCCTATCCACTAACCATTTACACGAGGTCAGAGTTTTTTCTGATAGGGACCTGAGTTCTTTTATTTCTA
Organism: Cyprinella venusta; assembly: GCA_038021265.1. Classification (NCBI taxonomy): domain Eukaryota; kingdom Metazoa; phylum Chordata; class Actinopteri; order Cypriniformes; family Leuciscidae; genus Cyprinella; species Cyprinella venusta. The sequence continues at coordinate 13,248,199 of CM075868.1, forward strand.
ATGTTCTTTTACCCTGTCTTCTAATAGGTTAACTTCCAATGAATCACTTTATACAAGCCGTCAGGTTACTTATAGAGCATGAGTTGTATATTTCCCCCTAACTGCCAAAATACACACACACACACAGAAATAAATGTTCAACAAATAAACTTGTATTAAATGTGATTGAATAAAATAAAATTGGAATTTGACAAATGTAAATAAAACAATCCAAATAAAATGTCAAAACACCTCTGTGATTGTCTTTTAACAGCAACTAAACACTGTTGTACAGTATCACAGTATAATTTAAATTGTCACTGTTTGAATGAATTTAACTCACTAAAGTGAGCTTTCCAAGCTTTACTAACCCTTTTAAACTTTCCAACTACTCAACCATACAGTCAAAATAAAAGGGAAAAAACACAGTTGCAATAAAGTTAGTGCACTTGAATGTTTAAACACATCCCACCCCGATGCAGGCCTGATTCGGAGCTTGAGTGCGTAGTGGCCGAGAAAACGAAACTGGCCCCTTCGCTCCAGAGAGCAAACAAAAGATTGTTTGATTTAACTGATTACCTCAATCTGGTTGCTAGTGTGCGTGGAAACACATTCGCATTCATCCTACTGAAATGGTCCTGAGTCCCGCGTGCGGCAATGCCTCCGTGAACAACCGAACAGACCAACGCGTCGGATTATCCCCAAATCACTGGACGACGCTCACCGACATCTCCAACCCGGGAAACAAAAGTCCGTCCTGTTTATCCTGAAACTCCACTCGGTGTAAGCAGATGACGACCACAGTTTCAGTCCAGAAAGTATGCTGATCTGCACAGCGTTCAACTCTGGCCGAGCCAAACATGCAGTGACAGTAAACTTACTTAAAACAGTCCAAAGTTGAAACAAGTCACTTCCTTAGTGAAGAAATACGAGCAGTACTTCTCATTACAGAATAGCTTCTTGTTTTAAACACTCCAAGACATCGCTGAAAACTGCGTCTTTTTTTCTCGCAAACTCTCTCTCATCTCTCCTCTCGAACTCTCTCGAACTTTCTCGAACTTTTTCTCTGTTTCCCTCCCCTCTGCAAATCTGATTGGATTACAAACTTGTCAGTCTCTTAATTGACCAATGCACATCAACTCACAACCCAAATTGAGGTTTGACACGTTTTTCACATGTACCAAACTCTAATATATGCATGAAAAAAACAATACATATTCCCCAAACTTATTTCAAATTACAATAAAATAAAATAAACCTTTTATCATAATTTCACTCTCCGTAAATATAACAAAAATTGAAAATAACAAATATATACATCAGGAAATATATACATCAGGGTTACATGTGCCAGCGTCCCTTTGTAGCTTCCATTTATGCCGTCACGTTACATGACGCAGCACCAATTGGATTAGTTTCATTCATACTTCAGATGCGTTACGCTAAGGGCATTCCCCAAAGTGTTGTGATCGACGCAGTGTCTTGTTCCGTTCTCAGGGAACAAAGGTTATAGGTTATAACCCGAGACGTTTTCTCATGTGCATGTTCAACAAATTTTTGACTGGGGGTTTTCACATGTTTTCTAAACTTCTCTCGATAAGTCTCCGGAACTAGTTCATATGCTCTTAACATGGCCAATTTAATTGCGCCATAGTCCAAGCTTTGCTCAAACGTAAATGTAGAACACGCTTCTTGCTCTTTACCAACAAGTTTGCATTGTAACATTAAAGGCCAAATAAATCTTAGCCACTTTAATGTGTCTGTGATGCGCTCAAAAACAGTGAAATAGATGTCAACTTCAATCTCTCTAAATACAGGAACAAGTGAAATTTGCCTACTTGGCGGCGACGCATGCAACGCTGTTGGGATAGGAGAGGAGGTGCCTGCTGGACTCTGCACAGGAGTATTTCCCCACAACTCAGAAGGTGGATCCCAAGCCTGCTTGATCTTTAGTTCTCACTACAGGTCTTTTAGCTGGATGTCTCATTTTGTCTCGAGCTCAACAGCTCGGACATGTAACACCTGACTCTGGTATTGGGTCGGCTTAATTCCTCTTCAAGTTCTTTTAACCGGATCACCAACAGTTGATCTTTCGGTGCTGGAGGATTAATGCGAGGCCCATCATCAAATTTGAACTCCGCCTCGACAGTATCCAAATCCTCAAATAGTGCTGGAGATGCAACACCCTTAACCACACTCTCAACACAAGGCAAGCCACACTCTCAACACAAGGCAAGATCTTTTGCTTTACAAGTTCCATGTTACAAGTTCCATTTAAGCGCATTTCGAGGTACAACTATATCAAAGAAATCCATGATTAAAAACAAATCGTCTTTACGACATTTTTAAAATTTATCCTCAGTAGGAGCGACCATAAATTTATCGAGTTCAAATTTTGATGCCATCCCAGTCTCTATATTTCCTCCCACACAAAAAGAAAATCCCCAGGCAAACACTAGCCTAACAAATTCGGCTAATATAACAAATCTAACCAAGGGACAAGCCCTCAATTTCATGTTAAACCCTGTCTAGGGGGAAAGGGGCAACATGAAAGAGTCAGAGATTTGCAAGGATTTAGAACAGGATTTTGGGGGGGCAGCAGTTGCAGCATGGGACCCCAATCTTCTCTTTCCCAAGCCACATTTGCCAGCTCTGACTGGGGGATCCCGAGGCGTTTTCAGGCCAGTGTGGAGATATAATCGCTTCACCTAGTCCTGGGTCTACCCCGAGGTCTCCTCCCAGCTTTCCGTGCCTGAAACACCTCTCTAGGGAGGCGTCCAGGAGGCATCCTTACCAGATGCACCAAACCACATCAGCTGGCTCCTTTCGATGTGATGCAAGGGAGCAGTGGCTCTACTCTGAGGTCCTCGTGGATGGCTGAGCTTCTCAACCTATCTCTAAGGGAGACACCAGCCACCCACCTGAGGAAACCCATTTCGGCCGCTTGTATCCACGATCTCGTTCTTTCGGTCATGACCCAGCCTTCATGACCATAGGTGAGGGTAGGAAGGAAAATTGACCTGTAGATCGAGAGCTTTGCCTTACAGCTCAGCTCTCTTTTGGTCACAACGGTGTGGTAAAGCGAGTGCAATACCTCCCCTGCTGCTCCGATTCTCCGGCCAATCTTCTGCTCCAATCTCCCTTCACTCGTGAACAAGACCCCTTGAACTCCTTCACTTGAAGTAAGGACTCATTCCCTACCAGGAGCTGGCATTCCACCGGTTTCCTGCTTAGAACCATGGCCTTAGATTTAGAGGTGCTAATCCTCATCCCAACCGCTTCACCCGCTCCTCTCAACCGATCCAGTGAGAGCTGAAGGTCACGGACCGATGATGCCATTAGGACCACATCATCCACAAAAAGCAGTGACGGGATCCCAAGCTCACAAACCGCAACCCCACCCCACCACGACTATGCCTCAATATCCTGTCCATGAATATCACAAACAGGACTGGTGACAAAGTGCAGCCTTGCGAAGGACAACCCTCACCTGGAAACAGTCCTACTTACTGCCGAGTACTCGGACACAGCTCTCGCTTTGAATGTACAGGGATTGGATAGCCCTAAGAAGCCCAAGCCCACTCAAGGATCCTTGTGAGAGTAAAGAGTTGGTCCGTTGTTCCACGGCCGGGATGAAAACCACATTGTTCCTCTTCAATCTGAGGTTCGACTATCGGCCGAACCCTCCTTTCCAGCACCTTAGAGTAAACTTTACCAGGGAGGCTGAGAAGGGTGATACCCCTGTAATTGGCACATACCCTCTGGTCCCCCTTTTTAAACAGGAGAACCACCAGTCTGCCACTCCTTATAGGCACTGTACCTGATTTCACACCCAACCCTCCACACCCAATGCTTTTAGCATTTCTGGCCGTATCTCATCAATCTGGGTCTTTGCCACTGTGGAGTTGTTTGACTACCTCAGTGACCTCCACCAGGGAAATTGATGAGATTCCCCCATCAGCCTCCAACTCTGCCTCTGTTATAGAGGGCGTTTCAGTTGGATTTAGGAGTTCCTTAAAGTGTTCCTTCCACCGCCCCAATTACCTCCTCAGTTGAGGTCAACAGAGTCCCATCCTTACTGTACACAGTTTGGATGGTTCCCCGCTTCCTCCTCCTGAGTTGGCGGACCGTTCTCCAGAAACACTTTGGTGCCGACCAAAAATCCTTCTTCATGTTTTCTTCGAACTTCTCCCACACCCTCTGCTTTGCATCTGCCACAGCAGAACCTGCCGCCCTTCGGGCCTGTCGGTACCTTGCAACAAATCCCGTAAGGCCTCCCTCTTCAGTTGGGCGGCTTCCCTGACCACCAGTGTCCACCACGGTGTTCGAGGGTTACCGCCCCTTGAGACACCTAAGACATTGAGATCAGCCTCCCGCTTGCAGCTTCTGCAATAGAAGCTTTGAACATTGCCCACTTATGTTCAATGTCCCCAACCTCCACAGGGATGCCAGAAAAGCTGTGGTGTGAGTTGAAAAGAAAATGAAAATAAAATCTGTAAACCTAACTCCCAAAACAGTTTAAACAGTTTACAATAAAAAAAAGAATTACATCAAACTCCCTACTTTTCCCAAAAAAATCAATATTTAAAATATATTTACAATCAGACAAACAAACTGAAAAGCCTGGCAGTCCAAATCAGTGTCATTAAACAGGCAAAGGGTCAAATATACCAATGGAATATTTAGATACAAACTGTTCACAAATCAAAGAAAAAACAAAACAAACAAACAAACGGCACTCACAGTCTCAATTCTCTTAACGGTTCCTCAGTTAGGCTACACGAACATAATGTGTAAAAAAAAATCTAAATTGTTTATCAGAATGAATACTATTAAATGTAGTAAAACATACAGAGAGACAGTAAGGCAATTTATAAAAATAAATAAAACATAAAATTAAATATTAATCTACTTTTTACATTAATTTGATTTTCCTTCAGCATTCAAAAGATCCTTTGAGTCCAAGTGCATTCTGATTTATCACTTGATAATACTTATTCTGTCTGCTTCTTTGCTGCTGTCTTTCACATATTTATCATCTAACAACACTAAACTAGACTTTCTTGTTAACACACTGCTAGATTCTCAAAGTGGCATGCAGACAAATTAATCTTTAGACTGGAGTTTTCAGTCAAGCACACAATCATGCAAACACAATCCTCAGCACTTCACCAAATCCACTATGATTAGACTAGCCTGGCATTTTCTCACAGTATGCAGAACACCCAAAAGAGAATACTGCTCTGGGTTGGCACTGGTTCTGGTGACCGTGCAAGCTCAAGCCTCTGCTGTATCCTGGCAACAGTAATTGGTTCTTTATGAAAGGAAATTGCTGAAACTCCTGAAAGAGGATACTGTACATAAAATTTATTTAGCATTTTATTTAGCATTATATTCTACATATATTATTCTATACTTCAGACCCCCCTCAACATTTGATCTTAAGTCAAGAGTATAATGATTGACCCCCAGTGAAAATTAAATATACTAAAATATAATTTAAATACATTTATTTTATAAGTATACTACACATACATTTACATATTTATGTACTTATATAACTTCATATAAATACCCAGCAAATGTACTTTTAGTTTACTAAATTGGTACACTTAAAGTCTGCCAAAATGGAACTAATTTTGTACTTATTGTACTTTTGTTATTCAAACACAGTGCTGATTTCCAACTAAAGATATACTGTACATGCTAAAGTGGGACTACTGCAAGTATACTTCAGGTACACTTTACATATCTTGCATTGAAAGACGATGTTATAGACCATTTTGCAAGATGTAAACAACACTGGTCCAGAAGCACTTCCTGTTTCAGTTTTTTAACACTACATAAAAGCTGGGATAAAATACAACCAACAGAACATATAAAACTGAATCAAAAAGTTAAACAAACATCTTTAAGATGTTTTCTTTACATGTGAAATAAAGAAAACAGTTACAAACTGAAACAGGAAGTGTTTCTGGACCAGTATTGTTTACATCTTGCAAAATGGTCTATACAGAGATCATACTATTAATACAGATGTTGAAACAATTTTTTTTAAACTATTTTTGGCTTAATATTAAGAAGTGTGCATTGTACAATACAGTTTAAATATGACGAAATGTCAGTAAATACATTCATGGATTTGTTGTTTACTGTTGTATGGTACTATATAAAGTGCAATGCAATTACCCTGCATACTTGTCTATTGTAGACACCTTTTTCTTACAGATATTTAGCCAATGTACTGAATATAATGCATTGTGTACAATTTTATTATTTTGTAAGAAATGCCTTATACTGTATTCGCAGAGATGTACAGAAATTGATAGTTATTGTGTGTGCCTACTGCCTACCCATGAGAAGGAAGAGCAGAACTGTGTGCATATGTGTGCGCTGAAGGACACAAAGTACGTCTCAGCTGTGCATGCAACCTCTGTTCCCTGAAGGTGACGTTCGACTGAATGGGTTCACACCAGGGAAACGAGCCAATGAAATTGCTGTGCTGCGTGCGTGACTTCCATCACACAGTCCGCCCCCATGGCACAGGCATAAATACGGAAGTGGATGCACACACTAGTTGCTTTTTCGCTGAATAGCCGAGTGTAACTTCGGAGTCAGCGGAGGTCCAGCAATAGTAGCAAGGGTACTACGTCTCCATTCCCTCCTTCAGGGATAGGGGTTGCATACACAACCGAGACGTTTCCTGTCAGTCATTCACGTTCGATGTAGTCGACGTTTGACTGAATGGGGTCACCATAAAACGCCACTAATGCTGCCACCTTCCAGTTTCTCTACAAAAGCCTCCTGACCCCTCACCATTGAAACGGAGATGGCAGGGTTTAGGCCAGAGAAATCACTAATGTTCCACAGGACCACTTGGAAAGTGTACCTTATCAATGGAAGGAAGGGACGCTGCAGAAGCCACATCCTGCCCGAAGGGAGGTAACAAAGACACATATGGACTGGGCTGATGACTGGGCAGTACAACATATGGAATGTCACTGGGATAAATTTGGGGGGGGGGGATCAACTGACCAGTCTCTGCCAAAGGAAGACACAGGCTCGCTAGAGGGAGCCGTATTGTGGAAGAATACACATATGGGATAGCCATATTAGGACCCAGGGCTTGACATTAAGACCCGCCAACCCCCCAAATGCGGGTGGATTTCACGCGTGGCGGGTCACACAGTCACTCCCACTAGCCACTTTGGCGTGTTGAAAAATTGTAGTCTTGTCAAAATACATCTGACATAACAAACAAATTGCTATATATCACTATGACACTACAACTTCCATGAGTACTACCTGCACACAGTCTAGTGTTTGTTCTTTGGTCCGACACGTGGTCGCGGAGATTAAACTCGCGGACTTGCCGTCGGACTGAGGGCTGTTTTAGTCTGCCCTTAATTATCAACTTAATGTGATGATATAGCAATCTTTTTTAATAGCAGGAGAATCCAGACCACATGCGCATCTCACAGTCTCCTGCAGTGACGCTGCGCGAGGGTGCACGAGCCAAATATGATATTGCAACATGATATCCAGACTTTTGTCAAATGATCATCACGCGACTGGTCGCGTGCACACACACACATCAACACAGCCTTCAGTCAGTTCGTGAGTGTGCGTGGCCGATATATAGAAAAAAAAAATAATCTTCATGATTAAGGGACACGGTAGCAGGGCTGCCCTTATGTCATGTCATATCAAAACTATCTTTCCAGAGTTAATTCTATGTTTTAATAAAATTAATCATGCCATGAAAGAAAGCAGGAGATGTGTTTTTGGGAATAATCTGGAAAATAAAGACCTGTATGTTTATACTTGTTTCAGGTGGACATATATCCAGTTGATGATAATTATTAAGTCAGAGCTCTGAGGAAATGCTGATGCAAAACAATCAAAAGTCCCAAAAACTGTCATATAGGCCTATATAAAGTTTTAATCCCTTTGCCTTAATAGGTGGTTTGCAGTCACGTGACTGTGTTGACGTGTGGAATGCAGATGGAGGGCAAGGAGTGAAGAGCGCAATGGACGAGATGGAGGAAAATCCGTACTGTACTACTTTAGACGCTATTACAAGAGAAATATATAAACAGAAAATCGAAACATGTTGGACGTGATCCTTACATTATGAAGAGGACCGATTTTCAACTGAATTGAGAGATTTGCCTGCCATCTTTTTTTGGCACACATTGTTACCTAGTCAACCGTTCTCTGAGATTTGTTGTCATGATTGCCGAATGTAAATAGTTTTATCTCTAAAAACAGTTTAGCCTATAATGCTAGTATATAGGGCATAGAGTAATGACAAATAAAAATCGCTTGTTATTACTGCTAACAAGGCTCAAAATAGCCCTACACTAACACGACAGCATAATAAGGGTCCCTACATTCAAACCGAAGCATTTAGAACTTTGTCAGTGTCCATACAGTTTAATAAGAAGATATTTTATTCACACAGTCAACTTCGCGAATACAGGAAGAAGCCATCTTTGAAAAACACCTTTGTCTCTACCAGTCGATCTACGAACGCCGATCCAAGTGCAGTGGTGAGATGTGAATAAGGTGATAAGGTGAGCGCGAACAGTAGTCTATATACATATTGAAGAGAAGAAAACTGTTTGTGTTTGTGTTTCTTCCGGAAACAACGGACCATATGAGATTCTGCACAGTTCAGCGCAACTTTGGAAAACCACTAGCCACATTGGCTAGTGAGCAAAAAAGTTAATGTCAAGCCCTGATGGGACACCTCACCAGTGCCGGAGCACATAAATATTTCACTAGTTCACACTTACATAGAGAAATTTTAATGCATATTTGGCATGCTGTCCGGAGGAAGGGCTTCGAGCTCGGAGTTCGGCCCGAACCCTAGTACTCCCCCGGTATGTACCGACCACCGAGAAAGGGGCGGTGGACGGATGCTGCAAACTGCCAATGCAACGAGGTGAGACCGCTGGGATATATATATGCGTGCTCCTCCCAAACTTTGTTAATAAAAAACATCATATCGTAAAAGTAATGCACACACTGAAACACTAGCAGTTTGGCACATTCACATTCTTCCACCAACGAATGTCCAGGGCCGGAGTGGGGCCACTTTTCAGCCCAGGAGGTTGCAGACCCAAGACCGGCCCACTTTTTCAGAGGTGGAGAAAATTGGATCAACAGTTCAGCTCTTACTATTGTGTACTTTTTATTAATACGATGGTTCAACAATAATCTGTAACTAGTAACCAATAACTAATTCACTTAAGCTGAGAAGGTAACGAAGAATATCATGGTCATTATCATTTTCTGCATGAGTATCAAATTGTGGTAATTTACTCCTTTACTACACCCACTTCTGAACAAACAATACATTTTGGTTTATCATTTACCGTCATACACTCACCTAAGGGATTATTAGGAACACCATACTAATACTGTTTGACCCTGTTTTGCCTTCAGAACTACCTTAATTCTATGTGGCAATGATTCAACAAGGTGCTGAAAGCATTCTTTACAAATGTTGGGCCATATTGATAGGATAGCATCTTGCGGTTGATGGAGATTTGTGGGATGCACATCCAGGGCATGAAGCTCCCGTTCCACCACATCCCAAAGATGCTCTATTGGGTTGAGATCTGGTGACTGTGGGGGTCATTTTAGTACAGTGAACTCATTGTCATGTTCAAGAAAAAAAAAAAAAAAAAAAACATTTGAAATGATTCGAGCTGTGTGACATGGTGTATTATCCTGCTGGAAGTAGCCATTAGAGGATGGGTACATGGTGTCTGAAGACTAAAATTTCATCTTTTAATATAATTTTATTAATAATATTATGTATCTGTATTATTGTTATTTATTAATATTCATTATCAGTGTATTATCTTATTGAGTTTCAAAAGCATGAGTTTGAATGCATGAGAAGAGATAGCACACGTCAGGGGAAAACTATATATTGCTTAGAGGTATGTGTGCAATGTAACTCAGCATAAGATGATCACTCAGCATAAGATGTTTCCACTGATGCAAGAGTAGCCTCTTTTACTATTTGTAGTGGAGATGAGTGGTACCCAGTGGGGTCTTCTGCTGTTGTAGCCCATCCGCCTCAAGGTTGTGCGTATTGTGGCTTCACAAATGCTTTGCTGCATACCTCGGTTGTAACGAGTGGATATTTCAGTCAAAGTTGCTCTTCTATCTGCCTGAATCAGTCTGGCCATTCTTATCTGACCTCTTGGCAGAAGGCATTTTCGCCCACAGGACTGCTGCATACTGGATGTTTTTCCCTTTTCACACATTTTCTCTGTAAACCCTAGAAATGGTTGTGCGTGAAAATCCCAGTAACTGAGCAAATTGTGAAAACTCACACCGACCCGTTGGGCACCAACCATGCCATGCTTAAAATTGCTTAAATCAACTTTCTTTGCCATTCTGACATTCAGTTTGGAGTTCGGGATATTTTCTTGACCAGGACCACACCCATAAATGCATTGAAGCAACTGCCATATGATTGGTTGATTAGATTATTGCATTAATGAGATATTAAACAGGTGTTCCTAATTATACATTTGGTGAGTCTACTAAATCAGGCTAAATCAGGCTACGAATAATATATTTACAAATCCCTCAGAAAATGTCTTCATAATATAACTAGGTACAAGACTGGAAAGTTTGGTGTATATGGCTGCTATTGAAATGGAGATTTCAGACTTGGAGTTTGAGAGAAAGGTCATTTTGAAAAAAAAAAAATTGGCTTAAAGATTTAGCATCAGCAAATGAGTTTCCTCATTAAATCACCCCTTTTACTTTCATGATTGGTTATTGATAAAAAGGAAATGACCATATTTGGATCTGACAGCATTGTATAGACCTTATGCACCAGAGAAACGTGGGCACCGTCATCTTTATAATATTGTCTTTGAACTTCCGTTTTTGCGGTCGCTCTGTATATTTCTATGGCATTGCTGTCGACGAGTAATTAGCTGTTGAAGTGGATTTACTTATTGTAGAGTTAACAAAAGTTATCATAAGCATTGTAATGTTTATCATAAGCATTGTAAAGCAGATGTCTTAACAAATGTCGACCGGGAATTTTTTTATGAGCAGTTCATTCATACCTATGCAATATCGTTGTGAAAATACAGACCGGAAGTCAAAAGACAACGAGCGCAGCACTGAAAAGGGGTGGGGCTACATAAGGTCTATAGGAGAGAGAGAGAGCTTTTTAGCGGTGTGTGTGATGACAGGGTGCCAGACAGCGATCGCAGAGCAGCGGTATAATTTAGATCACCAACTTTTGATGAATTTATGAGAAATCTACAGACGCAAACAAAGTGTAGTAAGATAAAGACCTAAATGTGTATCTATATATATATATATAATCTTAACACCTATAAATAAAACAGCTTGACACCTGCACAAATTTAAAACATCATATTTCACGAGTTCACACTTACATATAATTTTGAGTGAGTAAGATTCAATGCGTATTTGGCGTGCTGTCCGGAGGGAGGGCTCCGAGCTCGGAATTCTGCCCGAACCCAGAGTACTCCCTCCGTATGCAAGTGATTTTTTAGAAAGAGGAGTGTGGAGAACTAGGAGTGTGGAGAAGGGGTGGAGGAGGGATGCTGCAAACTGTCAATGGATCGAGGTAAGACTGCTGAGTCTATTTGTACCCTCTTATCATTGACTGCTGATTGCTGATTGCTGTCCACTCATGTCAATCATCTGAACGTGCTCCTCCCGAACTTAGGCTATGTTTACACGGAAACGATTCTGAAGAGAAAACGTAAAAGTGGCATTGCGTCATCACTTTTTATTCTGTGTTTAGACGAGCGTTTTGTGTGGGAATTCCACGTGCAAACGGTGACGCAAAAGTGTGTGAAATTCAATGTACGTAGTATGCACTTCAGGCGGCTAGGAGTGCATACTACAGCAACAAGTCCACGCGCCTGCGTACAAACTTCACAGTCAAGCAGACTTTTGCGTTTTTACCGTTTACACGGGAACGCGACGGTGAAGCGTTTTTAAGATTTCCACTCTGGAGGGTGGTTTCACTTTTTTGCGTTTTTAAGCCTCAAAAACGCCGTCGCCATGTAAACGAAAGGCATATCCGATAAAATATTTTTACGTTTCACCCGCGAGCGTTCTCGTGTAAACAGGGCCTGAGTTAATAAAACTTCATTTAATTCACCGTTTCAGCAGAACACTCAGAACTTAAGCCTAAAACAGCGGTGTTTATTTCCTTTTTACATAAGTCTACATACTCAGTCCAGAGAATCCACCAACTCACGTTCGAAAAACAGCATGGAAAGATTAAAAAGCAAATGTACAGCATACAATTAAAGCATTTTTACTTTACTGTTTTTAGCACCAAAACAAAAACATAACTCAGCGAGTCAGCGTCTATGGAATTACCTTTTACATGACAAGGCGGAGTCTACGGGGGTGATTATTGAAAATGTCAATGATGTCATCATAGTCCAAAGAATCTGCCAGTTCCCGTTCAAAAGACAGCAGGGAAAAATTATTTAAACGCACAGTTGTCATGTGTGATCTCAAAGATGATTTGACTCTTCCTACTGTTGAGAAAAGTCTTTCGACACTACAAGAAGTCATTGGCAGTGTGACCATTATTTTTAAGAGTCTACTTATGTTTGGGAAGACATCAGAGGCGCAGGTGTCCAAAACCTCCATGAGGGAAGAGAAAGAGTGGCCATCGTCTGTTTTCCTGCACAGAAGTTGAAAGAAAATGTGTAGTTCGGCTTCATCAAATGAAACGCCATAGTGTTCGCAGGGCATCTTCAGTAGCTCGCATTTTGAAAAAAAATCAGAGCCGGGCAAACACGCAGCTGCGGCATGCATTAATCCGCATTGATCCTCTTGAAAGCGTCTGTTCAGTTCGGTGATTTGTCGGTCTAAAATATCAACCCATAATTTGTTGAGATCAGCATTCTCCTTTATGGCTGTGGTTTTGCCTAAACTATATGAAACCAGAGACTCTTTCAGTCGGACCGGTAGCTTTCTTACTCTGGTGCTGGTGACATCCCAGTTGGAAATTGAATTCTTTTCTATCAGTTCATCAGTCAACTTTAAAACTTTGTCGAAATCATTTTGCACATTTTCTCGGAACTGTACATACACATCCCTTAGATTTTTGATCAGGGACAGGCAGTTGGTGACTGAAATTGTGCTGCTTTGTAGAGCCCTGGTAGCAACGTCACTGGTATCAAATAATTTCCCAAATGTCACCAACAGAAATACAATTTTTTTTTCACTGAATTTGATGCATGAGTGAATCAGCTTCCAGTTTTGTTTGGCCACTTGTTTCGGAGAACTCCGACAGCGTTTCTAAAATTACATCAAATAACGTCAGTACTTTGCCGATTGAGATTTCGAGCTCCACCTTGTATCTGTAGATCGTTCAAGTTCAAGACACCTTCTGTGAGGATAAAGCTCCTTCTGGATGTCTAAAAAAACGGGCATGCCTATGCGCACCAGTCATGAAAGTGTGCAAAGAGTTCACAGTATCAAAAAAAGTATTGACATGGCCAGATACCTTCGCTGCAGTGCATAGAACTAAATTCAGCCTGTGCGAGCTGCAATGCACATAACAGGCATTTGGAAAAGTACGCTTTAAAATCAAGTGCACCCCACCCTTGTTGCCGGACATCACAGAAGCCCCATCAAAGCCAAAGCCAACACAAAGAGATGGATCCAATTGTAATGGCTCAATGACTTGCAAAATCTTAGACGAAATCCCATTAGCGCTCATACAGTATCTCCCGTTTCAATGAATCCAACCGCTCTCTCTTTAACTTTGCCTGCATGCACGTATCTTACACACACAGCCACCAGCTCGCGTTTGGAAATGTCCTTGCATTCATCAGCCATAATTGCGTAGTAGGTGTATGGTGTCTCTTGCAACTCAGACTTGATCTTTCGTAGAAGTAGTGAGGCTGCACATTCAAGTAACTCGTTCTGAATTTCTGCAATCATTAGTCTGGCGTTTTTTGGTATTTCCTGGAGACGATTTTGCACGTTTGGGTCATGCTTGGCAACTAAGCTAAACAGTTCCAAAAAATTGCCCCATTTAAGGCCTCTTCATTTTCCCTGTGGCCACGCAAAGCAATGCCTTGTTTTGCACAGAACATAACAATGTCAATGACCACTTTCACATGTTCACGGTTTTTCTCCACAAACGTGCGGTCATCTCGAAAAAACAGTACCCTGGGTTTTATGGGTTGCTTTAAATGCCTCATATTTACAAATGGAAAGGGAATGAGATTTGCTGGCTTGGTGTCTGATGCATGACCTGCGGAGGTGTTTCCAGTCCGTGAATCCATCGCAAATGAACGCTTTTTCTGCGCATGGATCAGGGAAATGCCGACATGCTTTGCAAAACACAGTATTTTTTGTTGAACTATATTCAAGCCATGTGAATTCACTGTACCATTTTGGGGACAACAACGATTCTTTCCGGCAAAAAAGGTGTAAGGAAATGTGGTAAGCACTGGTTGTGAAGGGGGTTCATCAAGTTGAGACAAATCATTTGCCATTGTGCCGATCTGTGTGGAAGTCTCACCGCGACACTCCTGTGATGGTCGTTCGGTTTCTGTGTCCTCCTGAGAAGCCTCAGGTGCCGCTTCACTCGCTGTCGCTTCACTCGCTGTCGCCGAAGAACAGTCTGATGTGGATGGCACATTTTCTTCACGTTGATCTTTCCGTGCTTTTTTAAAAAAGTGTAATATTGTACTTTGAGTTTGAGCACCTGCCATTGTCACGGCATATTAACTCTCACGCAAAGATGAAGATGACAGCTACGTCACACGCAACACGTTATACTGTATAAACAAATCGAGTTTGAAAATAAGCCGCATTTTACAGCATTTTGACTGGTCAATCTATCAATCCTAATAAAACAACTTTTTTTTTTAAGCAATCAGAAATCTGAGGGGACCGGACATGTAAATGAGGGGGCCTAGGCCCACCCAGGCCCCCTCGTGGCTACACCACTGGTTCAAACCCTGATAAAACTAACCTACTTGTAATATTCTAATTACTGAAAACCTTGATTAGCTTGATCAGGTGTCTTTGATTAGGGTTGGAGCTAACTCTGCAAGGCAGTGACCCTCCAGGGCTGGGTTTTGAGGAACCCTGACTTATACAATCCAATATCAGTTTCCGTAGTATGAGAGGCCATCAAATGACAACAGCGCAGCAACTTGAAGAACACCTTGTTGTGTAGTAGTTATAGAAATATTTCACTTTTGAATGTTGACAATAAAATAATCCCTATAAATATACAGTTTTTATCCCTACATCTGCAGCATGTTGCTATCCCAAATAATTTAACAGGATTATTTTATTACTAATCAAACAGGATTCATGATCCATTCTTCCGTAATGGGAAAATGTGTTATAAAACAATATAACATAATAAGTATATGTTGCTCCAGTGGCATCAATGGAAATTAACAGTGTGCTCTTTTCTCCTTTCTCACTTAATTGAAGCAATGGGCAGGGTTCTCAATGATAATAGAAATGTAGGCAGTATGCATTCCCTATTGGCTAATAAACCCATTGGCTGCTAGTCATGCTCTCTTTGACCTACAGGAATGCCTATATCCTTGACATGACAAATGTGCACACACTAACCTGTTCCCTGGGTGAATAAGAAATCATTCATCCAAATTACCTATTTATACATTAGTTTCTGGAAGAAAATATAATAAGTCTTTTAGCTGTTGTGATAATCATTAAGAATCATTTCTAGAAAATACCTTAATAAATCTTAATAAAACTTTAGAACATTCACTCTTGCCCTATTTCATTTCTTATAGCCATCAGTGTTATAGAATAACCCTCTTAGTCCGGCCACGCAAGTTTGCTCCTGAATGGATCTCTTTGTTTTAAAGCATCTACCTAGGGGCAAATGTGACCTCTTGAAATACATGTGACATGAACTGAATTGAAGGTCATAAGGTTCCTTGTTGAAACATCAAAATGTTTATGGGTTTGCCCAGTGACCTCAGCAGTGATGCACTGCTGTCCAGAAACTTGCATCATATGTATGAGATGAGAGATTTGAGAATATTAGGAGTAAAGGTCAACAGCATCAACAGTTAAGAGCTACAAAGGTCATTGGCTCTGCACTTTCCAATACTGTTTTTGTAAGTCTGTGACTTTTATACACTCCAAATAGCATGATTATAGATTTTTTAAAAACCTCTATTTTCTTTACTGCAATGCTAACAATTTATTTGAATGGACGATTATTGGCACAATGTGAGGATTCATTATTCAAAGAGTCTGTTAGATCCATGATATGCATTTCTTTTATTTCAGTTTCTAGCATTTGTTTTGCAGACAGTCCAGATTAAAAACCTAAAATACAACAATCAGATTTTCGATACATATTAAAATACATATTAATTGGCTTGTTATCATCTCAGGTTACGTATATAACCCTGGTTCCCTGAAAGGTTACGGGACACTGCGTTTGAGACGCAGTGGGAACGCTCTGCGTTATTGCATCGTTAAGCACATGTATAAACAGTCCAATGGAAGAGCGAGACGTCATTGGCGGGTGACGTCATCGACCAGGAAACTATAAAGCACCCTCAAAAACAGACCGCGACAGCTTCTGAAAAAGCCTGAAGCAAGTCGATCAGGGCATGCAGGGAGTATGGCAGGCGAACGCAGTGTCTCGTTCCTTCTCAGGGAACCAGGGTTACATAGTAGCATGAAACAGCAAGGAGAAACAAAGTTTTCAAAGTGAGGAATTTTTCTGAAACCTCTTCAATGGGCTTGAAGGGAGCCAAAGCCAGACCCTCAAGTACAATGGCGAAATCCCAAGCCGGTGCTCTGAGTTTAGTGCAGATCTCAACCTCAATGTAGCACGGAGAAAAACGAGAAATCAGAGGATTTCTCCAGATAGAAGTACCCCCCCCCCCACACCCCCACACACACCACCTTTAAGGTAGAAGGAGAAAATCCGGCAGAGAAACAGTCTTGCAAGTAATCAAGAACTGTACCAATAGGGCAGTTAACAGGATCTCGATGACATTCACTGCACCAGGTGAAGAATAATTTCCATTTCAATGCATATAGTCTTCTTGTGGAAGGAGCTCTGGACTGGAGAATGGTCTCAACGACCTCAGTCGAGAGACCGGATTCTATGAGACGGGCCCCCTCAGAGGCCGAGCCTACAGTATCCAAAACTCCAAATGAGGGTGAACTCCCGGGAGGGCTACCGGTGTAGTGTCAACCACACCTAACACATCACTTCCAGTCCAAGTGGAGCTGGATGTGTGAGGGAAAACCAAATAGAGCAATGCGTTGTAAAAACGACGTGAAAGGTCGACTTGACTTTAGTTTGATCAAAGTTCTCCCTAAGAAGCTCCACCACCTCAGGGTAAAGTCTCTATTCCCAGGGCCTCAGCCACTGCCTCAAAAGGATATCTGCTCTGATATACAACATCCGTTTGTCCGAAAGGACAAACACATGGTAACCTCTCGGGTCTGGCAGAAAGTATTGAGATTTTTGGGAATACTGCCATTACTTTTAGCCAACTACTTGGCGTTGAGCGGCAACCCCTAACATCTTTAAAAGACAGAATGACATCTCGATGCTGACCTGCCATATACTTATGGTGCGTTCTATTATAGCCAACGAACCGACTCGGACCTCGGATTCGACGTCACGTCCGCACTTAAAGCTTTCTATTTGTCTTGCACGTACGAGTCGGAGAAAAAAATGGGCGCCACCCGGAAAGCTGTTATAATGGTAGCACTGGCCGATTACCAGGCACTTACATTAAAAAATATATATATATATATTATGACTACACCTTATCAAAACGCAGCCATTTGAACTTGAAAATGTTCACTTTATTAATGTTTTTCATGTTAATCTTCTGTTAGCAACGCTAGCAACATCAGTAATTGCACTCACAACAACCGATTCCCATTCCTACAGGGGACGCAGTAATACAAGTGATTATAACCATCATTTAAAATACCAAAGCGGTTCAAAAACAATGAAAACAATTCACAAGTCACAGGGCGCAGCCATCTTGAATTCCGTAACGGAATTCTTGCTCGGTGTCCTCACGGTTGTCCAATGTCCGAGAGGAGAAATCCGAGGAAAGGGGGTGTGTTGCTAGGCAATGTCTGTCGTCCGATTCGGATCTCCGAGACGGATGAATAATAGAACGCACCATTAGATTGAGTTAGTATTAACCAATCATTAATATAGTATAATACGCAAATGCCCTGGAGTCTCAGAGGAGCCAGAGCTGCATCCACGCATATTGTAAAGGTGTGGGGTGATAAACCTAAGCTGAATGGGAAAACCTGATATTTGTATCTTTATAACAGAAAAATTTATATATATACTTATATATCACTCTGTGGCCACCAGCAGGAAAACAACCGAACAGGCAGCGCTGCGACCCTCAGAGAGTTGCCCCTCACATTCATCCATGTCCTTATATTAGGGTGACCAACTGTCCTGTTTTCCCAGGACATGTCCTGTTTTCATATAAAAATATAACAATTATCCATACATTATATTATCCATACAGAGGAGGCATAACCTACTTTAAATGTATTGAAATTAATAAGGTATCTATGATGAAAACTTTGAGTATCATTTGAGTTGGCCCATGTGTTTGCTAGGCCGAGTGTCCTGGTTTTTGGTAATCAAAATATGGTCACCCTACTTATATACTTTACCCACCAGCGCTGCCTAATAAAAATGTATTTATTATTAAGATGACTGGTGGGTTACGTCGGGTTAATAATGATGACGCCGACTCGGGAGAGAGAAAGCTCACAAGCGTCTCTTTAACCCGAGGCACTGTCATACTATGAAGCATTGCACCCATTTCAACATTAATCTTTATTGAAAGTGGATCATATATGTAGTCGAAAAATGTAAAAGAATTTTTTGAATTTGGTGCCCTCTTGACTGAGAAAAGACAGAAAATAACCGAGGGGGCATTTGTATGTAAGACAACAACTCCCACAATGCACCACATTGCACAGCTCTGCAAGCCACACCCACTAATCCGGAACTGCGCACACATCAGAGAAATCTCTGAAATCTCACTCTTATGTCTACAAGGCTAACGTTAGCTGTCACCAGAGTTTGAAATTCATTTCACACAAATTTTTTTTTTAGTTGACTGTGGCGAGCAGGACGATCAAGGGTGAGGGACGTAAGAGGATGGTGTGAGTGATAATTAAAGACACCGCACCCCGGTTTCGAGTCTCACGGAGGAGCGAAAGCATAAAATGAGGAGCGACGATGGCAGATCGAGAGAGAAACAGGCCTGATTTTATGATGCGTTTTGTTTCTGCTGTGAGTAATGTTACAGCAGTCGTCAATGAGGGGCTGCTGGCTTATACTTTCGTTTTGTATTTGTTCATTTTACTATTAAAATATTTAAATGTTCACCGGTTCCCACCTACTCCATCCCACAACAACAAACCCCGTTAATGTTATATTGGCAAACTCACTAGTGAATTACTCCTCGATTGTATTTATTTCTATATGGTGAATTACTGCATGATACCTGGATGTTCAATCAAGCGAAACTAGTATGGTTCACATCACAACACTCGTCTGATTCAGAGCTTTCGTACAGGAGAAATTGCCGACCGAGAGCATACGCACCAGCAGACCGCCCAGCTCGAGCCAGTCCGGGCTCCTCGACCATGACAGTCAGCCACCTCCGGTTCCTCCATCAGCCTCAGCTGCTCTTCACTATACTGTGACTCGTAAAGACAGCCACGAACATCGGATTCGAGCAGCAGAATTTCAAATTCATCTTCTTCCATATCATGTTTAGTTTCTTCCATCATTATCATACTTCCTATCTCCACAGCGTTTGTTAGCTTAGCTTCCAAACAAGATGGCTGATTATATCCCCTATACCAAATATCATACTGTGCCACCCCCATAGCCAAAAAAGTGATCCTAAAATACATGAAAATAGAAAATTGTATGTTTTGTTTGAACATAAATGTGTGTTGGCTGTGTGTGAGCAAAACCACTGTAGAATGATAAAAATTCACCCAGTGTTTTTTTTTTTTTTTTTTTTTTTTTTTACAATCTCAATAAATCATAAGTACTGTCTCAGAACAAGCTGTTCTATTTGGTGCAGTTAGATTTGGTGCAATGTGACAGAATTGCGCCAGCCCCACCAACGTGGTTTGATTGACATTGTGGTTTTTGCATAGACCCAGCCCTCTGTGATCTGAACACCATCCATTGTTTCAATGCGGCCTTGTCAAAAATGTTTCTTAAGAAACATAAGTGTTCTGTTGAGGGATGTAATATGTACATAGTAGTTTTCACTTCCAACATCAGAGCCACTGAAAATGCAGTGGATGGATTTTATTTATGAAGGAAAAGCGCCTCTTAAACTTCCAACATACGTTTTTCTGACTGACGGTTTTGTGAACGAGGGTCAATTCAAAGCAGGTCTTGCTTCAAAGTTAATCCTCAAGTGTGGATTGTTGCCTTCTGTTTGCGATCCAACGTCACCTCCAGTATAAGTGTATTTTAGGATTTTTGAGCACATAGTCCTTTCAGTCGATGTCAGCCAATTCAACAACAAATGCGTCTAAAGTTGTTGTCCTCGTCGTAGGATGTCTGTGTATACAATTTAAACCTTGTTTGTATAGTGTGTAACCACACATTTATATATATATATATTTTTTTAATGATATTGTTTTAAAAACTGTGTATGTTCTGTAGCCATCTTCTCACATTTGACACATAAGCACCTGTGCGACAAGTAATGTAAACATGATGCAACAGGTCCCTCACATAAATGTAATTCCGTTTACGTATATAGCAAAATTTATCAAAGGCAGTGTGGGGATATGCAGCTCATTTACATTTAAGGTGATACACACCAAAACAGATCTTTTTAAAACAGGCCCCAAAAATGACGTTTTCAAATGGTTATAATAAATTAACTGTGGGCTATTTTGTGCTGAAACTTCACAAATACATTCTGGGGACACCTGAGACCAATGTTACATCTTGGGCTGCCAAAGATGTTGGTCACGTGAGATGATGGACCCCTTCACTTATATTGGGCCCTCCCTGTTAAGCTAAAGGTAACTGCTCTCTCTCTGTGTGTACTGTTTCACTATTATGCTTAGCAGTGCTTCATTATGTTATGCATGCTGGTGTATTTTTATATTCAGGAGGACATATATAAATATTTATATATTTTACGTATATATAAATTTGGGCTGTGAAACGATTAATCGCGATTAATGGCATCCAAAATAAAAGTTTGTGTTTACAAAATATATGTATTATATGTACTGTGTATAATCATTTTGCAAATATAAATATACACACACACACACACACGCGCATGTATATATTTAAAAATATTTGCTTATATATACTGTATATATATATATATATATATATATATTTTAATAATAATTCGTATTATATATAAATATTTTTTATATAAATAACAATTTTTTTCTTAAATATATACATGTACAGTATGTGTGTATTTATATATACATCATAATTTTCTTCAATGGATCGAGTCCAGACCGAACTTCCCGACCAAAAAATGTTGTGGGCGGGGTTCGGGCTGGCATCCAGGCTAACAACATTCCCCAACTGCACAAACTCTGCTAGTGTCTGCTGCTAGTTACCGAAGCATTAAAGAACTATATCAACTGTTAAACAACAGAATGGAGATTAAAATAATATTGAATTCGTCTAATTTTAAATAAACACAAAAAATTAAGATGAAAAATTAACTTAAGTAAGAAATGTAATTTTGCTATGGTTAAATGTTCAATGATATTTCTGAATTTTGGCATGCGAGATACCAGCGGTCAAGTGACAAAAGAACGACTCATACCCGAAGACTCGAGAGATGAACTAATCATTTCTCTTTCCAGTACTGACAGCAACAGCATAGCCTCTATGGGACTGACAGGGAGAACGAAAGACTTGGACGCGCCCGAACTCGAGACTCGAAATATGAACTAATAATTAGTCTTTCCGGTCCTTCCATATCACACACGGTGTAACGAGGCTCGAGACAGATTGGAATCCATTTGCAGCTTTATTAGAGAGTAAACAGACAGGCTGGGGTCAGAGGGCAGCAAGGCAGGGTTATCAGAGAGCAGGCACAGAGAATGGTCAAATAACAGGCAGTAGATCAGGGCAGGCGGCAGACAACGATAATCGAGAGACAATCCGAATCAGGACAGGCGGCAAACAGGCAGAGGTGATAAACAATCCAAGTTGATACACAGAACAGGCAGATCAGGAATAAACGCTCAGAAATTACAGGCCGTGGCAATGTAATACTTCGCACCTGTTTGGGTGTGGCTTAAATAGGAAGTCTTGATGAGGTTCAGGTGTGTGCGTAATCAGTCCCAGGCGCTGTGCATTGTGGTAAGTGAAGTGCTGATACGAGTCAATACTCAGGTGACGGCTCCCTCTGCTGGTTGAGAGGAGGCGGTGCGGGAGCCTGCTCCGTAACAGAGCCCCCCTCCTGCGAGCAGCTCCTGAGGCGAGAAGGTTGACGACGCCGGGGTCTTCCACGGGGTCTAGGGGCCGGTTTCTCCGGGTGATTGCGGTGAAACTCTTCCGTGAGCGATGGGTCCAGAATATCACTGGCGTTGATCCAAGATTGTTCCTCCGGACCGTACCCCTCCCAGTCCACCAGATATTGAAGAACGTTACCCCGGCGCCTGGAGTCCAGCAGTTCATGCACTCGATACGCCTCCTCGCCGTCAATCAGGAGCGGTGCAGGATCTGGGGCTGTGGCTCCCGCTTCCGACACTCCCCTCGGACACTCAGCAGGTTTCAGCAGGGATACATGGAATGTAGGAGAGATGCGATAATCAGCAGGTAAATCCAGACGAAAAGACACAGGGGTAACTTGTTTCACTATCTGAAATGGACCAACATACCTGGGGCTGAGTTTACGGCAGGGAAGACGAAGTCTCAGGTCTCTGGTGGAAAGCCACACCCATCGACCAGCGCTGTACTGCGGACCAGGGTGCCGATGACGATTGGCCTGTCTCTCTTGTCTTCGGACAGCGTGGAGGAGGTGTGTATGGGCCTGATCCCAGATCATTTCACTCTTATGTAGCCATTCGGTCACGGATGGTAACTCTGTTGGTTCTCCGGACCAAGGAAACAGAGGAGGTTGAAAGCCGAGTATACATTTGAAGGGAGTTATACCTGTAGCTGGTTTGACCAAAGAGTTTTGTGTGTATTCTGCCCAGAATAAATATCTGCTCCACTCAGTTTGCTCCTTTTGACAGTAAGCTCTTAAAAAACGTGTAACCTCTTGATTCAGGCGTTCAGTTTGACCATTGGATTGAGGGTGGTATCCGGAAGTTAAGCTAATGTTGACGTTTAGGCTTTTAAAGAATGCAGTCCAGACTCTGGAAGTGAATTGAGGGCCTCGATCTGAAACGATGTCTTCTGGCAGACCATAAAAACGCAACACTTGGTTGCACAGAATTTCGGCTGTTTCAAAAGCAGTAGGTAGTTTGGGTAGGGGTATGAGTCGGCATGCTTTGGAGAATCTGTCTACTATGATGAGTATGGTGGTGTTTCCCTGAGATTTGGGTAGATCGGTGATGAAGTCAATTGCAATATGAGACCAGGGTCGTTGGGGTGTGGGGAGTGGGGTTAATAAGCCTGCTGGTAGCTGTCTTGGTGTCTTTGACATGTTACAACTAATACAACTCTTCACCTTTATGGTGGTGTCCGAAGATAATGTTGGCCTCCAAAAGCGGTTCTGTAGGAGTTGGATCGTAGCAGTAATACCTGGATGCCCTGAGCTGGGAGTTGAATGAACGTGATCGATGAGTCTGGCTCTGAATGCTTCCGGGACAAACAATCGGTTGTCTGGACATGCTGATGGGGTCTGTGTGTGATTATTGGCCTGTTGGATCTCTGTGATAATATCCCATTGGACGGGAGCCACCAGTAGACTGGGCTGAATGATGTTCTCTGGATCGCAGTTTTGAATGGTACCTTCAGCTTGATGTGAGAGTGCATCTGCCTTTGTATTTTTGGACCCGGGGCAATATGTGACCGTGAATTGGAAACGAGTGAAAAACAAAGCCCATCGTGCCTGTCGAGGGTTGAGACGTTTAGCAGACCGTAGATATTCCAGGTTCTTGTGGTCGGTGAACACGATAAAAGGTTGACTAGCTCCCTCCAGCCAATGTCGCCACTCCTCTAATGCTAGCTTCATTGCCAGTAACTCTCTATTTCCCACATCATAATTCTGCTCTGCCGGTGACAGTTTGCGGGAAAAAAAAGCGCATGGATACATTTTTTCCGGATTACCTTGCCGCTGAGATAGCACTGCCCCCACACCAGTGCTTGAAGCGTCAACCTCCACAATGAATTGTTTTTCGGGATCAGGATGATGTAGAATGGGTGCTGAAGTGAATCGAGACTTGAGTTCCTCGAAAGCCTGTTCTGCCTCCTTGGACCACTTTAGTTTGGACGATTGGCGTTTAGTCATAGCTGTGAGGGGAGCCACAATGATACTGAAGTTACGGATGAATCGTCTGTAAAAGTTGGCAAATCCTAAGAACCGCTGAAGTTCCTTCAGAGTCTGAGGTAGCGGCCATTCCAGAACCCCCTTTACCTTCTTCTCGTCCATGGCGACCCCTTCCTGGCTGATAATGTAACCCAAGAACGAAGTGCTCGTTTGATGAAATTCACATTTCTCTGCTTTGGCGAAGAGCTTGTATTGAATGAGTCGTTCAAGGACTAACCTGACCTGATGAACATGTTCTTCCATGGAATTCGAGTAGATCAGAATGTCGTCAATGTAGACTATCACCCACTTGTCCAGCATGTCTCGAAAGATATCATTCATGAAGGATTGAAACACAGAAGGACTGTTAGACAAGCCTAAAGGCATGACGAGATATTCGTAGTGCCCACTAGTGGTGGAGAATGCCGTCTTCCACTCATCCCCCTCTCGGATACGAATTAGATTGTAAGCATTGCGTAAGTCAAGCTTAGTGAAAAATCTTGAAATCTCGAAATTTCACTGTGATGTCGTTCAGAGCCCGATAGTCAATGCAGGGTCGCAATCCTCCGTCCTTTTTCTTATAAAAGAAGAATCCAGCAGCAGCGGGAGAGGTTGAGGGTCGAATGAATCCCTTAGCGAGTTCCTCCTGAATATAGTTTTTCATGGCTTCGGATTTGGGTTGAGATAAAGGGAATAGACACAGACACATCTGTATTCATATCACCCATTATAAAAAAGCAAGTAGAAACATTATTTTGAATAAAAGACATGTGTCACCGTGTGACTCTTTGTTTCCCCCTGTTTTCTAGGTTTTGGTTTAGTCCTGTTCTGTTTTCCCGCCATTCTTCAGTTTCCATGACAACCCTAATCAGTTTACCCTCATCACCTGTGTTTTGTTAATCATCGTCATCAGATTCACCTGTTAGTGTTCATTTGTCTGTGTATTTAGGTCCCTCTGTTTCTTTCAGTCGCTGTCGGTCAATGTGTGTTAAACGTTACCTGTGAGTGCCTCCTTGCCTGTTTTTGAGAATAAATATTATCTTCGTGTGTCCTGACTCCTCGTCCTTCTCCTGACAGCACTGCAACCGTGACAGATTGACCGACCCAAAGTAGAGATGGATTCCTTCGTTGCAGTCCAACTGCTCTGTCTTGAGCAGGAGGACCGGTCTCTGGAGGATCATCTGACCGATTTCCTCTCCCTCGTTCCAGCCACAACCTTCCCGGACGACAGCCTCTGCAGCTTTCTATATGCTGGCCTCAACACCGCCACCAGAGAGCAGTTGTCCGGGAAGGGTCCCCCGGGGAGTTTTGCAGCATATGTGGAGTGGGTGCTGGTGTTCTGCGGATCTCCATTCACCATCGATGACGGCACCAGTCCCACTTCAACAACCGACCCTTCCTCATCGCTGATCCCGTCCAGCCCTCCCGAGCCTGAACTCTCCTTTCCGCTGATTCCGTCCAGCCCCGTCCAGCCAGCGCCAGAGACCGTCCAGCCAGCGCCAGAGACCGTCCAGTCAGCGCCTGAGACCGTCCAGCCAGAGCCCGAGACCGTCCAGCCAGAGCCAGAGACCATGGTCGCTCCCAGCCTCCCTCTCCCACCTCCTCCTAATCATCACATCTGGACCGTTCATCCACCATTGCTTGTCATCCCCTCTGCTCACTCAAGCCCCTTCAGTAAGGCCGAGTTCAGGTCCACACTTCAGTCCTCAGAGCCCACACCTTCATCTCACCCTGTCAGCCCTCCACCTTCACCTGGACCCACCACTCCCTCATCGCCTTCGCGGTCTGTCTGCCCGGAAGCTCCGCTGGGCTCGATCGCCACGCCAGGTCGGCCCTCGTTGCTCGATGCCCAGTACCAGCCACGGACTTCCGGGATTTGGGCTGCACCCTCACCCTGCACCCCTTTGGCATCCCCGGGCTCCTCCCTTCCTCTGGTCTCCCCGTCAGCCTCCCTCACCTCATCATCACTCCGGTCACCAGTCCCCGCGTCGCCTCTTCGGTCCCGTGGCTTTACGGCGCAGCTTCAGCGTGCCAGGACTTCGAGGGCGCCATGGTTCTTCGGCCTTTTAGTTCCACCGTGGCCGCCCGAAGGTTCTGTCACCGTGTGACTATTTGTTTCCCCCTGTTTTCTAGGTTTTGGTTTAGTCCTATTCTGTTTTCCCGCCATTCTTCAGTTTCCATGACAACCCTAATCAGTTTACCCTCATCACCTGTGTTTTGTTAATCATCGTCATCAGATTCACCTGTTAGTGTTCATTTGTCTGTGTATTTAGGTCCCTCTGTTTCTTTCAGTCGCTGTCGGTCAATGTGTGTTAAACGTTACCTGTGAGTGCCTCCTTGCCTGTTTTAGAGAATAAATATTATCTTTGTGTATCCTGACTCCTCGTCCTTCTCTTGCCAGCACTGCAACCGTGACAACATGACACATGCCACCCTGTTAAGATATTCATCTTCATTCTGGGTACTGTCACAGGGTGTGTAGATGTTCAGAATGTAGATTTTTTTTCCCACCATAACTAAACTCAATTCCCATAGCCCATTCAACATCCAGTCTGACCACTTTAACAAGCAGATCAAACTTTTTGTGCCACAATATGGCAACGCTGCCAGGTATTCATCCATGAACTATTCCTGCACTCAAGTCAGTGATAGATTCATCCGCACCATAAAAGTCTTTATTAAGGAAGTTCAGTCTTTCCAAATCCTGCTTCGCTAAAAAAGTCTCTTGAACACACAGTACATCACGTCTCCAGAAGTTTTTCCCTACAAAGCGGCGAGATTTATCTGCCTCAATATGCCCACCGCGCAAACCTCGCACATTATATGACACAATATTAATATTCATTTATTTTGGACGGCTTCGAGTCATTGAAAATAACGACTGGAATAAATCCCTGCCAGCCAAAGTTGTGAGTCATAGGCCTACATGTCTGCTACTTCATTACACTCAGCATTGACATGAAACGAGTCAAATCTTTTGGTGGTTGAGTCAATCTTTCAGCATGTCATCGTTTCACCTAATCTTTCAGACAAATACTAGCAGAGTGTTAGCATCAAGGCTAGGATAAAATCTGGTAGTTGCTCACAGTGCCAGTACCAATTTTTCCCATTTTCTTCCGCTGCTCCCGTTTCGAACGAGCCTCCACAGCACCTGTATTGGGCTGCACGGCTGCTTTTGGAGGCTTATGAGGCTTGGGTACCACTTTCCCCACAACAGAGGGCTCGGAGACACACCCTGTGCCGCCGGCTCCTGCAACTCTCTCTCCTGATACGACACATCGCCTGCCCCTGTGCCAGGGGGTTCTTGGAGCTTCTCAATAGCCATCACCTGGCAATCCATTACCACTGTAGCTGCCCCCAAGTTCTCGCTCACACTGGTCTGAGCTTACATGGCCTCTGTCATGCCAATAACTTCCCGGCTCTGCTGTTACACTCGGCTGAGTAGCGCCGACTTCCATGT
Source organism: Cyprinella venusta (assembly GCA_038021265.1). NCBI lineage: Eukaryota > Metazoa > Chordata > Actinopteri > Cypriniformes > Leuciscidae > Cyprinella > Cyprinella venusta. The sequence goes on from CM075868.1 coordinate 13,276,192, forward strand.
TGCCAAATCCGACAGGTGGATGTTCATCCAGGTAGTGAGATACAAACTTGTATGTATTAATGTTATTAGTGTCCTTCTGAGAGCCTTTATGTTTGATGCAGCATATAGAAATCATACACATTTCAAACAACAGTTGCTTGGACTCCTCAATCAACTCTGATGAGAAATTGATTGAGGCTAACAAAACAATTTCATCATGGGCCAATGTTCTCATTTTGACAGCAATGAAGTTCAAAAGCATGTCCTCCACTATCGCTTTCCCATCAGCTGATTTATAAATGAACGTCTCTAGCATGTACTCAGAAAACTCGTCATATGTTTAATTCATTTGAAGTATTTGTGCTAAATGTTACGCTGTTAGATGTAAGAAAAAAAATCCCTATTATCTCTAGCATTGGCTACCGTATATAGACCTCCAGGGCCTTACACCGATTTCCTAAAAGACTTTGCAGACTTTCTATCAGATCTATTGGTCAACGTCGATAAAGCATTAATTGTTGGAGATTTTAACATACACGTAGATAATTCAAATGCTGCGTAGGGGCTGCATTCACAGATTTATTAAACTCCTTCAGGGTCAAGCAAAACGTCACCGGACCAACTCATCATCTTAATCATACACTCGATTTAATTATATCATATGGAACCGATCCAACCGATATAGATATCATTCTACAAAGTGACGATGTCACTGACCATTACATGGTTACTTGCATATTACGACCTGCTGTAATATGTCATGCTGCGCCACATTATCGACCAGGTAGAACAATTCTTCCATCCACTATAGATCATTTCTCAAATAGCTTATCTGATCTGACTCAGCTGCTGCCTGAACCCAAAAAAACAGATGAACTAGACAAACTAACTAGCACTATGAGCTCCATTCTCTCTAGAACATTGGATATTGTTGCACCCATTAGATTAAAAAAGGTCACAGAAAAAAGTATAGCACCATGGTACAATAATACTACGTATGTTTTAAAGTCCCCCTCCGATCATATTTTGATCTAGTTTATAAACATTCCCAGTGGTCTTTAAAATATGATTATGCCATTTTTAGCCAAAATCATAAAACCTGTGCCATTTTATGGGGCTTCAAATCAGCAGAGCGGCAGTAGCTCATCATAGACAGTAAAAGAAATGGACAGAGCGATCTCATTGGAACTCTATTGAGACGATTGAAGCCCGTTATGGGTGATTTTTTAGCACTTCCGTCCCTGACGCGCAGACTCATACAGAGCTAGACTACGTAGATGTGACGTGAGTGAACTGTTTGACTTCTAGTGCGGTGGCATGAGAAATCTGAATCATTCCCCCCTGAAACATGCGCAGAGGCAGAGAGTATGAATAGGAGCTGTCCATGGGCTAGGAGAAGGAGACAAGTTTGCTAGGTATTGTGATAAATTATTTTGTCATTTTGCCTCCACGTTTCCCGATTGCGCGCGAGCTTCTTCTCGTGTCCATACAGTAATCTCAAAACTGTGCAACAGAGAGTCGTGTGGGTATAACGCAATCGTTAGCCTACTTTCACTAAAACTGCTTCTACGGGGCCATAACATAAGCTACAAGGTAATGGAGCTATTTATACATTGTCGAGTTTCTTTAGAAATAAATAAAGGACAAATGGGGTCTTCAAACGCCTCAGATGTAAAGTTATTCACTGTCAAAGTGACGCCAAAATGAACGGGAGTCAATGGGAATGCTAAAGCAAGTGAAGTTCTGCCACAAGATGTCAGCTCCCGCGAGGCTTCAACTTCTGGTCGATGGATTACCCCCTTGTAGCTCATTAGCAATTCGCCTCTGGGTTGTGGGCGGAGCCGTTGGCAAGGAGCCGACCCTCCCCCTCCCCGTTGCTGAGAGCTCTCCTCTGTCTCTCCCGATTTACTTACAAATTATAAGCAACTCAAATGTTGTATTAATTTATTAGTTGTTAAGTCTTAAGTTCAGGCTATTGGTGTCTGATTCTGTTAGTTCACCTCACCTCCTGATCGGAGACATTCTTTCCTTTGTATCTTCATATTTACCAGGTTTGTTCTCCTCCTCTCATGTCTCGATAGTATACGTTAGCTGTCGACTCGTCATTGTCTGACTCTGATCTGTCTGCTGGGCCGTGCCGTGTGTGATACAGAAGGACCGGAAAGAGTAATGATTAGTTCATATTTCGAGTCTCGAGTTCGGCTGCGTCCGAGTCTTTCGTTCTCCCTGTCAGTCCCATAGAGGCTATGCTGTTGCTGTCAGTACCGGAAAGAGAAATGATTAGTTCATCTCTCGAGTCTTCGGGTATGAGTCGTTCTTTTGTCACTTGACCGCTGGTATCTCGCATGAAATACATTAGTTTCTTATTATTGACTGCGTCTGAATGTATATTGTTTTATATTCATAGGCATTGAATAACAAAATAAAACATTATCTGAAAAATAAAAGTTCCATATTTTCCCTGTCCATCTCTTTTCCATATTGTGCAGCTGCGGTCTGTTTTATTATATATTATACATGAATTAACTACTATTAGAGTATATTATACATTATCTCCGTGCTTGTTTGTAAAAAGTTTAGGGAATATCAGTGTGGAGGGAGGGGAGTATGAGCTTGTGTCCCCACCCAGTGGAGTTAACACGTCACAACTCCAGTCTTTTTTAGCCGTATTCTTTGTACGAAAAAGCTAAAAGGAGATATAAGGTAAAGCTTTTATATAACCAGGGTTCATGTTCTATGCCTGATCCATATCGCCTGAGTGAGAATTGGAGCAAAAGCCTAACACATGGCCACATTTGACATTCGGCGACATCTACCTGTATCTCATCGACACGCCATCTGTTTATCAGAGAGTCAATGAAGGCGTACAAATCTTTAGATGCCTATAAGTCATTTATTTGTTAACTGGATAACTGGTAAATTTGTTACAACTAGAGTAAAATAGAGGTGTAATTTGTCCATGGGCTATATTTTGAATCAAAATTATCTTACCTCTGATATATAACATTCGTCAACATATACGTAAAAATGAAAATACAATAATTTGCCCTTAATCTATAAGGGTGTGTACACAGATGATACACTGACTGTACAGTACCCAGTCTTGGGTTAAATTATGACTTTATAATACTGTGCGGCAAAGGGCCATTAGGCTAATTTTCTGCCAACCAGAGCACATGTAACCGCGTCGTGACGTCACGGGCGAAGATCCCTATAGAAAACCACAGAAATAATCCAAGGTTTTTATTTAACACCGTGGCTAGACTAACAAATAAACAGATGTCACCCGAACAAAACATCCCCTTACAGTTTAGTAGTAATGATTTGAACTTCTTCACCAAGAAAATTGAAAGCAATAGAATCACAATCGTAAACTCTCAATCTTTGCTTGCGCCTTATAATTCAGCCACAATTATCACCCCGCAAGAACAATAACAATGCTTTACAAACATAGAACAAAAAGAGTTAAATAAACTCATCAACTCATTTAAAACAACAACATGTTTATTAGATCATATACCAACTAAACTATTGAAAGAAGTGTTACCTATAGTGGAAGAGCCTCTTCTTAATATTATTAATTCATCTTTATCTGAGATCATGTTCCAAGAATGTTCAAGCTGGCTTGCTATCAAGAAACCCCAATTAGATCCAAATAACCTAGCAAATTACACACCCATCTCAAATCTTCCATTTATGTCAAAAATATTAGAAAAAGTTGTGTCTGCTCAACCTGGCCTTTTTTATTTTTTATTTTTTTTTTTTTTGCAAGAAAACCACCTCTATGAAAAGTTTCAGTCTGGCTTCAGGCCACATCATAGCACTGAAACTGCACTTGTCAGAATCACAAATGATTTACTTCTGCTTCGGACCAAGGGTGTATCTCAATAATAGTTTTACTTGATCTTAGCGCTGCGCTCGATACTATAGATCACACAATACTCTTAGATGACTACACAATTACACTGGTGTTCAAGGACAAGCATTAAGCTGGTTCAGGTCATACTTATCTGACCGCTACCATTTCGTCTATTAAATGGAGAAAAATCTATCATAACTTCGGCAAACTCTGGAGTGCCGCAGGGATCTGTGTTAGGCCCTTTATTATTCTCAATATTTATGCTGCCACTTGGTAATATTATAAGGAAACATGGAATTAGTTTCCATTGTTATGTTGATGACACTCAAATATATATTTCATCACGGCCAGATGAATACGCTTAATTATCCAGATTGACAGACTGTGTTAAAGATATTAAAGATTGGATGATGCGTAATTTTCTTTTATATCAAATCCAGACAAGACAGAGGTAATACTTATCGTTCTAGAAACTGTCCACAACACACAGCACACTTTCACAGCACGACTTTAACATATTAGGATGCCCTGTTGCTTTATCGGCTACAGTAAAAGACCTGGTTGTTACATTAGACTGCAGCCTGTCTTTTGAAAAGCATATTTCATATGTTACAAAACAGTCTTTTTCCACCTTAGAAACATTGCTAACTACATAACATGCAATCTGTCTCTGATGCAGAAAAGTTAGTTCATGCATTCATGACCTCGAGACTAGATTACTGTAATGCTTTATTAGCTGGTTGTCCTGCATCCTCAGTAAACAAGCTACAGTTAGTCCAAAATGCAGCCACTAGAGTTCTTACTAGATCAAGAAAATATGATCATATAACACCGATTCTATCTTCATTGGTTACCTATAAAGTTCCGTATTAATTTCAAGGTATTGCTTTTGACTTATAAAGCTCTAAATGGTTTAGCTCCAGTCTATGGGCTCTATGCACAACTGCACTACTTCCTGAACTTCAGCCAGCTCCTTGTTTCCTGTCTATCATTATTGGACAATTTGATTAATCCAGGTGTGCTTGACCTCAGTAGTCACGGCAACCAAATCAAACACACCTGAATTAATCAATGTGTCCAATAATGCCAGACAGGAAACAAGAAGCTGGCTGAAGTTCAGGAAGTAGTGGAGCTGTGCATAGAGCCCATTTAACGGATCTTCTATCACCCTACAATCCATCGCGCTCTTTGAGATCACTATTCGAGGCTTCTGGTCATTCCTTGGATATCCAGATCCACCAAAGGAAGGAGAGCATTTTCATTTTAGCTCTGAAGCTCAGGAATAGCCTTCCTGATATTGTTCGTTGCTCAGACTCGCTCTCCCAGTTTAAAACTAGACTAAAGACGCATTTATTTAGCCAAGCATATATATATATATATATATATATTACAGTTACTGTAAATTTGGCCTCTAGTTCATGAACGCCAAAGGAGAACTGGCCCCCGAATGAGCCTGGGTTCTCCCAAGGTTTTTTTTTCTCCATTGGGTCATCTGATGGAGTTTTAGGACACCATCGGGTCACCTGATGGAGTTTTTCGGTTCCTTGCCACTGTTGCCTTTGGCTTGGTCAGTTGGGGATATTCAAATTAAATGACCCACCATTGATCTGCTCTACCAAACTTGGATGTTTTTTTTCCAGTAATAAACAAACACTGTTAAGTTGTTTTGATTGATAATGTGAAGCAGCTTTGATACAATCTGTATTGTGAAAAGTGCTATATAAATATATTTGACTTGACTTGACATGTATCGCCACACCCGTCGCCATTGTCACATTCGGCTAAGAATAGTTTTGTCCTCACCACAGTCTCAATAGCCACTAGTCAAAGCTTTAAATAAACCACAATAAGTATATTATTGGTGTACTTTATGTCATAGAATAAAACGTGAAAATATCTTAAATTTGTGTTCACCAGGCCTTATTCCCCAAGCAAAAACCCATTCAAAAAACTCACTGACTTAAGGATGATGGTAAAATGCGTCATCCCTGCAACACTCTACTTTGATTAAAGATTAGGCTACAAGGGCTCATGATAAAAAAAGGTCGGCACAAATAAATAATTATTAAGAACAGAATGGACCATTTTGATTTCATTGTAACTAAACTATAATAAAGACAAAATAATTCAATGTAGAGCAATTCCTAATTGTTTGTCATATTTTTATGTAATCTTTACTGGTGTGTAGTCTTCAATTATCTTTCACTTTATTTTGTAGCTATATGTTTTGCTTAATCTGAACCTGAGCTAAATAGCACAGCATCACTCTGGGATCCGCCCAAGAAGCACCAATACCTTTAAATGAAGTGCAGTGCGCCTCCCTCCACCGCCGTTAACGTGAGCAAAGCTTCATACTGACAGCAGCTTTTCAGGGTGAACACTGTTCGCTTGATTACGCTGCAGGACTTTTAATAGAACCGGGACATATTGATTTCGTTTTTTTAAATTGGATTGAATATAGCCTACACGTATTTTTGAGGTTTATCTTCCCCCGAAATCCATTCCATTTAATCTCAGGACTTAATTAGATAATGTATTATAGCCTATGAACCATTGGATTCTAATATCAAGAGGTGAGAGGATTGATAATTGCTATTTTCAAAACACCGATACACTTCCCTTTAACCGGACGCTACTTTCGTTCTCGGATATCTCAAAATAATTCGACTAATTCAAGGCTACTGGAATAGGTTCTCTGACCATGCAGCTAAGTTTGTATACTCTGATTACATTTGTATGGTGTCTACCCGGCTTTTTTGCCTCGTACGTGCCCTGTGAGCCTTGCGATCAGAAGGCGCTGTCCATGTGTCCACCGGTGCGGATGGGGTGTCAGGTGGTGAAGGAGCCCGGCTGCGGATGCTGCTTGACCTGCGCACTGACCGAGGGGCAGGCGTGTGGAGTCTACACGGGGACATGTGGACAGGGACTGCGCTGCCTGCCTCGGAGCGGAGAGGAAAAGCCGTTACACGCTCTGCTTTACGGCAAAGGAGTTTGCATGAACGAGAAACTAGGTCTACTCAAACCACTTCATATGCCGAAGGGTGAGTTTTATTGCTACAAATGATCTGTTTTATATGCAATAAACGAACTGATACAAAAAAGTATCTATCTATCTATCTATCTATCTATCTATCTATCTATCTATCTATCTATCTATCTATCTATCTATCTATCTATCTATCTATCTATCTATCTATCTATCTATCTATCTAATCACAAGAGTATTTGATGTGATGTTTGCATCTGGAAGATGTATTTTTAAGAGTGTTTGCTCATCGACGGCAATACATCTATAGGACCTTTCCTGTCAGATGTCAAATAGACTTTTAGTAGATGTCTTTAAGATGTAATGATTTAGAATGCATGTTAAACTGACATCTTCTAAACGTCTATTTGACATCTGACAGGAAACGTCCTATAGACGTATTGCAGATGAGCATACACTCTTAAAAATATGTAAACATCACATCAAATAGACTTGTGATATCTATCTATCTATCTATCTATCTATCTATCTATCTATCTATCTATCTATCTATCTATCTATCTATCTATCTATCTATCTATCTATCTATCTATCTATCTATCTATCTATCTATCTATCTATCTATCTATCTATCTATCTATGCTGAATTATCTTGTCAGGACTTCTTGGCTATAGCAGACAGTCTTGTACGATTTATAATAGCCTATTTTCTTGATGAGTTTTTGCATTTATTGAATACAGAATTAGTATTCAAATCAAATTCTTTCCTAGCAATCCCCACCCACACACCCGCAGATCTATCTCTCTGTCATCCTCTTTATCTCACTGCCTTTCACAAGCTTTAGCCTCCCCTGCCTTTCTTTGCAAAAATCTGTGATTAAGTCAGCTGCAGCACCCTTAAAACTGTGATTATGCGAACTCATCACATTTACTGAAAACAGCTGCTGCAGCTATTTCATTCTGAATCATCATCTTACAAGTCGCACAAACTTTAGCCTGGAATGGAAGGCTTGAGTTCTGACAGAGAACGACTTGGCAGAATTAGGCAGAAAGAATTAGGCAGCATTCAGAATACAAAACAACCCCTGAAGTTTACACACCTGAGTTAAGCCTGTTTTAAGGAGGTTGCACATTCTGTGTAAAGGTGCAAAACGGTATAAGGCTACTAAGCTCTGACCTAGTATCAAAAGTAATAATGATATTAATAATTTCATATTTGTATTCATTTAATTATTTGTATTCAGAAAGTATGTTGTGTCAGGCATTAAAAACGAGATATTGTGTGAGAGGATGCGTCTATGGCCTCTGTTATATTGGCAGAGACAATTTGATTGAGGTCTATTTTGCATTGTGAAATCTCAAACCATGCACATGGAATTGTTTCACAATTCTAAATAAAATGTATTTATCTTGCAAATTGTCTCCCATATAAACACTCTCATCAGACACAGTAAAAAGACAACGCAAGTTTTAAGGGCATGAAAAAAACATGGCCACAATTTGCTAAAACGTAAAAATGAACTAGATGTTGTCACAGGTAAAATGATGTAACAATTAACAAAACACATATTAATAAAATTTGATTGACTCCTTAATTTGTGGCCATAACGTCTGGCTCTGTATTAAACAGTTTGTGTAAATGCACTCATTTGGTGAAACATTTGTACTGTACAATTGAGATTTTAATAATAAAAGGCATGGCAAATGTAACAGAAGAAACTTAGAAGAGAAAGCAGATAGAAAGAACGAGCACACATTCACTCTCAGGGCTGCACAGATCTCAGATTAGCATGCATTCCCAGAACAATAACCCCAGATTATAAGGCATGGAAGTGCACTCGTAACATCACTAAAATAAAACATAAAATCCCTCAAATAAGACATCCGGTTAACAAATGCTTGGCAAATGATAAAACAACAGATTAAGAAAGCGGACGCACCATGTTGATTTATTCAATGATTTCAAAGCTTTGCTGAGGCTTTTTCTCTGATTTGTCAGTGATGTCACAAATGGCTTGGGAGATTTGCTCATCTGCTGTGACCCTGGCTGCTTAGCTTCTCTACAGAAGACGCAGAGGGGCGAGGAATGGGTCAAGCCCTTGAATCTGATTACTCACAGCTGGGCAATGCAGTGACGTGTAAGGGAGAGGAAGTGGGTCTAGAATGGGCAAATTGAAGTTGGCATCTGGCATCTATGCTTTCAATTAAAAGAAAGAGCTGGTGGTTGAGTTCAAACTGTTGAGCACTTGTCATGCTTGATTTGTAACTTCCAAAATAGTCATGATAGGTTTTCATAGACTGTGTATTCAGAAATACCTGGCTTTCACTTTTCGGAATTTCAATAACTTTTCTAGGGTACATTCATGTTTATGGTTGTATTGTTTGGAAGGCAAGGCCAGTGACATATGCATGACAGCAATTTTTGTTTTCTTTTCTTTTCTGGCAGACTTGAGTGATTTCCGAAACAATGAGCTACTGTTATGAGACACCTGGAGAAAGCCAAAAGCTTACATATATCTGCTGGTCTGTTGTCTCTTCTGAAGAGTTCTGCTTACTTTCAGATATTAGTCTTGCTAAGCCTCTGTTTAAATCAATGGACCAATTGCACAAATAAACTAAGCCACAATATTCTCAATTTAGATAACTCTTACAAAAATAAGTATACTTCAAGTTATTTTTATTAACCATACTTAAGGAAAGTTCAAGTATATGTTAAGGATACTTTATAAGTATACACATATCAATGGACTAGAAGTGTACTGTTTCAATACTAAGGAAAAATTGCCCCACTTTTAGTGTATAAATGTATGCCTATATACCAGTGTAACAACCAAGTGTAATAGTAGTAAACTGAGGCTATGTTTACACCGAAACGATTCTGAAGAGAAAACGCAAAAGTGGCATTGTGTTATCACTTTTTATTCTGCGTTTAGACGAGCGTTTTGGGTGTGAAATCCAAGTGCAGATGGTGACGCAAAAGTCTGTGAAATTCAATGTAGTATGCACTCAAAGCGGCTCAGAGTGCATACTACAACAACACCAAGCCCGCGCACCTGCGTACAACCTTCACTATCAAGCAGACCTTTGCGTTTTTACCATTTACATTGGAACGTGGCGGGGGAGCGTTTTAAAGATTTCCACTCTGGTGGGTGGTTTCACTTTTTTGCGCTTTTAAGCCCCAAAAACACTGTCGCCGTGGTAACACTTCCTTTTACAGTCCAGTTACCCATGTAAATACTATGTACTTATTTTAGTACAATTACTGGGTAATAACTAGTACTAACCCTGAACCTACCCCTAAACCTACTCCTGTTCCATGTACTTACCTTATATTAGCCAGTACTTTCTAGGTAAGTACACTGTAAGTACACTGTAAGTACTGTACTGTCAAAGAAAGCGTTACCAATATTTTTATGTTTTCACCCGCGAGCGTTCTCGTGTAACCAGGGCCTGAGTACACAACTGGTATATAAGTATTTTTTGTATATGCTGCAACTATACAAGTGAACTTATAGATATAGGCCTACTGATAGTTTTTCTTGGTAAATACGTAGCACATTTTTTTTTTAGTTTATGAAAGTATGCTTTGAAAGTATACTTTTCTTTAAAAAGTTTTCTTTAAGTGAACATAACATAATGCTTATTTTTTACTATACATTTGTAACGTAGTTAGATGTTATGGGAAGAAGGAGGCGGGAACCGGCGAACATTCAACAAACTTGAATAAATTAAAAAAAAATAAAAAATACAAAATGAAAATAAACACAGCAGCCCCTGCTGTCACATATAACAAACAAAGATACGAGACCGGGTCGCGCAGGTGTCACTCATTAATCACACCACCGACCTTGCGCCGTTCTCCCACAGCCCTCGGCCTTGTCCTGCTCATCACTATATTATTTTAGCACTTTAAATATATTAATATGTTCCTATTTTTTATACTTGAAATATAGGCCTACCTTTAACTGTACTTTTTTACTGGTACTATTAAAAATGGCTTGCATCATGCATCCTGTTTTATCAACACTTGAATGTGTTTTTTTTAAAAGCAACATTTTAAGCAAAAAGCTGAGAAAATCACATTTTTTGCCAAAGACTATTTCCAGGCACATCAAATTCAGAATGATGATCAAAACACAGATGGAGTAGCCTAGATCAAGTGCATCAACACCCCCAAAGCTTCACAGATTTTAACCCTTTGGCAGTTTTGAACTTATATGCTGTTTAATGTTTGATGATGGTGCTATTTTACATTTTTCATCTTTTATCATTTGCTACCGCTTGCCCCTACCGTATAACAGTGAAAATATGGATACCTGGAAAATTCACTGTAATCCACATTAACCACACCAATCCAATGTGGCCTATAGATCGATGGTCGGTTTGGTTTTGTGACTGACATACAGGCGTCTTGACAGTGCGAGCAACCCTTGTGTATTTGTTTCGTAAACAATGCCAAACTCAGTATGCCATTGCATTTGACTATTGTCCTCTTTCTAGATCAAGAGTCACACGAAGACGCCCTTGTTACAGAGGTAACAGAGGATCTGCTTCCCCAGGCTAAGGTTCCAATATTCCAACGAGACCACATCAACAGCAAGAAGGCTCAGGCCATGCGAAAGGATCGGAAGAGACAGCAGGCTAAACTCAGGACAAATATGGACTACCCGCTCTTGGGAAGTGACAAACATCTCTCTGACATTGTAAGGCTTTTTTTAAACAACTTTCATCTGATGTCAGTGAAAAAACAAATGTTTTCATGGTGTTTTGTGTTATTTTACAACTTTCTATAAATGCCTGACACCTTTTCCAGACTGTTCGGTTAATGATGTGTGTGCTAACTGCAGGGTCCATGCCGAAGAAAGCTGGATGGAATTATCCAGAGGATGAAGGATAGCCCCAGAGTCATGGCTCTTTCACTGTACTTACCCAACTGTGATAAGAAAGGTTTCTTCAAGCGCAAACAGGTTAGTTTTGCACTTCAGCATGTTTGTAGATGTCAACTACTGGCATGCTTAGTTGTCGGAAAGTTTTCTTTCCTATAAACACTTGGCACTTGGCTGAGGGTATGGTCAAATTACTTTGCTTTGTTCATTTTCGGTTACAGTGTAAACCCTCCAGGGGGCGCAAGCGAGGCATCTGCTGGTGCGTAGACAAGCATGGAGTTCAAATGCCTGGCACTGATTTTAATGGAAGCAACATCCAGTGTAAAGATCTTGAAAGCAACGGCAGCAACAATGAATGAGTCGAGACAACTTAAATTGGTCACGTAACAACATCACTCACTCACTCACTCACTCACTCTCTATTTCTCTCTCTCTTTCTCTCTCTCTCATCTACCACATTATTTGATTTGCCAATCATTTCTAATCTTAAAGAGTCTGACCTTTATTTGTGGAAATTTAAAGCACAATACAAGCATTTGTTATTGAATCCTGAAATTGTCCTCTTTGATCTTCATTGGTTAGTGGGATCTATTAAGTATCATTTGGGAGTGAACTAGTTTCCACTGTATCTTATGTCATAGACACTGTAGAAAGTCTTATAAGCTTAAAGAGCTGAAAGGGATAGTTAATTAAACTTTAAGGGATAGTTAATTGATAATTTTCTCACCCTCGTGTCGTTTAAACCTATATGACACACAGTACTTTCTTCGGTGGAACACAAAATAATAATTATATGTTGAAAAAGGATTACAATGAAAGTCAGTGGGGTCAAAAACAACACGTGACCCATTTTTCTTTCATTGTTCTGTATGGACAAAAAAAAAAATCATTATGTGTTCCACAGAAGAAAGCAATGCATACAAGTTTGAAATGACAAGGTGAGTGAATGATGAAAGAATTACATTTTTGGGTGAATTTTCCCCTTTAATATTAGCCTACTGTTTCATATGACTCTGCTTTTGTCCATGGCACAGCACTTACTCACTGAAGAGTACTTGTCTTCACAGACTCTGTTTTTGTTGTTGTTTTGTTTCCCCCTTTCCAAAGATTTCAGGAAATTATATTATTAGTCTTACCACATTGTTTTGCCAACCTGAACCACATAGGAAAATTCATATTCTAATAGCCACTGTTTTAGTGCACTATAAAAGAAGCAAAAAAATAAAGAAAGCTAAGCACACCTTCTTACTGATCTTAGACACATGGAAAAACATGTAGTTTATATAAATCACCATAGAATGCAAGAAAGACTCACCATTAGAATGCACAATGGTGACGAATCAACCAGCCATTTTTCTATTTTTTCTAACTTTAACAGATCAGGGTCCTTGGGTTCTTATGGAAATATCAGTGCCTTTTTTCTAGTCAAATATTTGAATACTGATTTACATCAAAGGCATCAAAGGGGCCATAAAGGCAAAACACAAACACTCAAAATGCTGACCTTTAGTTTGCAGGAGTGTAGATTCAAAAAAGCAAATTCAATGTTCTTAAAAAGCAGGCAAATTGAGATTATTTGCATTATGAAAATGCCATAGTAGTACAATACCAAAGGACTATTAGGTTTTGGCCCACAGAATCGAATTTGGTGTAACCAGTTTTCCTCCTAATACTATGAATATGTTCTTGGTGCTTATGGGGTTATTTGCATGGTGTGACTTAGTGTCAGATCAGAGGCTGACAACAGTTTAGAATTGTTCCCAGATTGAATAATTTTAGAAAGTTCTCTAACATCAACAGCGAGTGCATTTTTAAAGGACAATATCCCACTTTTTACTATTGAATAACATGGAAATAATTCTGAACGATACAACTCCATGTGGGGAAATTAGGCACACTAGTATGAGACAAAAATACAAAGCAGACCAGTGTGACAAGTTTTGTAAGGTGCCTCTCTAATAATGGAGTGAATATTGATGGCTATACAAAATAAAAACTGGTAATTTTTTCCATAACTTTTTCAGTTGAAGTTTCTAATAATTTGGATACCTTTTTAATAGCTCATTTAAGTTAACCCCAAATCAAGTCATATGGGTGATTGAATTTGTATGACATCTAAATATCTGTGTGCAATATTTATTCATGTAATTTATGTACTCTTAATTTTGTCTACTTTGTAAAGACAATACATTTATGTAATAAATATATACATATAAAGATATTCAGATATACGAATATAATCTGTTTTTATTTTGTTTGTGTACTCTACTTATCAATTATACTTTGGTCACAAAAATAATCACTGGAGAGATGATTATTCATTCATATACTACACATAAAATACAAGGTATAAATACCTTGCAATATTCTTTATTTGTGTACATGTAAGACATAGGGTCCAAAACAGCAAGTGACAATAACACCCAACAGAAAGGTTGAATTATGAAAATCTGCACAAATAAACCATAATGTTAAGTTAAAATTTCAGTGAACATCTCTCTGTATTAAATCTTAACACATTAACACATCTTCAATGAGTGTTTATGCAGTTACAATTATGTTTTCTCTTCCTTAGTGTGACCACCAGATGTCAGTAGTTACATGCAATTGTAACAGAACATCAACTGCATTAGTATAAACTGCTTAGTCTTGGACTGCATCTGAAATCGGATATTTCTCTTCTATATAGTTGCCAAATTCCCAGTACTCAAAAAAGAGTAGGTAAAAAGTTCCTGGATGAACAACTATTTCCGGCGAAATTCTGAAATGTGCAAATGATGGACACTTTACTCTCATAAGGCCTGGGGAGAGGATTTGTAAATGACAGTGAAGTGACTCAACTGATGCTGATAAGGTCACATGATAATGACAAAATGGTGAATGTTGTACGTTCACATTATATTCAAACTACACAGACTCGTACAATATAGAACATAGTTTTTTAGCAGTTGAGAAGTAATTACTTATTCAAAATAAATACCTACTCAAGAGAGTATGCAATTTCAAATGCAGCCCTAATACTATGGCTTGAACATTCCTGATGCAAACAGAGAAAAGAAAATAATCAAATGACAACTTTTATTAGCATACCAGGTTTTTTTTAAGCAAAAAGTTCAATACTTCATAAGCAGCCCCATATATCTTTTATTTCTGTAAATTATTTAAGGTAAGGAACTATCTCTTTTTAACTTTATAATGCAGTGTCCTATCCAGTAAAATAAAATAAAATAAAATAAAATATTTTTTTCATTATGTGAAAGGGGGTCAACCTATTAAAGAAATGTATTGGAATGAATAGCACCAGCAACATAATGAGAGAACTACAACCGTACACATTATGATTAGCACAAAATACATACTAAGTATGTAAAAGGTTTTAAGGTTAAACACTAAAAAGGTATGTTTACAATTCTAGTTAATTTCCTACAGAAAAGTAGTATTATCAGCCTGCTAATACAGTCCTCTGGTCATACAGTTGTGGTCAGAATTCTTTCCCCCCTTAGTAAATATAAACAAAGAAGCCTTTACAATGTGCATTGTTAATCCTCAAAAACCCCTTTCATTGAACTAAAATAATTGAAAATGTGGAGAAAATCTCTGTGAAATAAATGTTTTTCTCCCAAAACATGTTGGCCACAATTATTGGCACACTTTAATTCAATACTTTTTTTTTCCCCAACCTCCTTTCGCCAAGATAACAGTTCTAAGTCTTCTTCTATAATGCCTGATGAGTTTGAAGAACACCTGACAAGAGATCAGAGACCATTCCTCCATACAGAATCTCTCCAGATCCTTCAGATTCCTAGATCCATGTTGGTGCTGCTTCTCTTTAGTTCACCTCACTATTTTTTATAGTGTTCAGGTCAGGAAACAGGGACGGCCATGACAGAAGCTTCATTGTATTGATGTAGGTGCTGTTTGATAAATAGTTTTAACACATATTTTTGAATGAAAGAACAAATGTATGGATAATGCAGATTTATTTTTACAGCCATTTTTGAACATATTTACTTGGGGTGCCAATAATTCTGACGACAACTGTATGTCATAATTTGGATTTAATTTAAGTACTATCAGTTCAGTTAAATCAGTACTTCAACTGTAACAATATGTTTAACTGTAACATGTTTTAAACCATCTCAAATCTACAAGCACAAAAAATCCAAACAAACAAACAAACAAACAAACAAACAAAAAAAAACAAGGTATTTTGTAGCTTGTTTAGAGAGTGTGAAACACTGACTCTGGGGCATGATTGTGGGTTTGTAGGATTGAAGGTCAAGATGGGAAGGGATGGGAAGGTTCGGGATATTTTTAGCTTTGAGGGTCGACAGAGGGATCCATCTCTAGGCCATCAAGGTACTGGCTGCAGTTGGGATCACCCCGTGTCAGTGGAGAGTTGGGAATGGGACTACCTGTGTGTGGATTCACACACCAGCACTCACCACGATGCCCATTCACTGACATCTTACACTGAAACACAAGAAAGAGTCAAAATAAGTTTTTAGAACAAAAATTAACCAGAGAATTTAAAGGGGCACAAGACAAGAATGCTGTTTTTGTCAAACAGCGACCCCTAGAGTAACTGTGGAGTACTTGTTTTTAACATTACTGTCGTAAATACCACTCACGGAGGGCATGACGTGTTACATAGTATACAATAATACATCGTGTTTAATTTGTTGTTTAATGAGATCTATTATATGTTGTTAGTGGTGAGAATTTTCACGTGATTAAATACATATCCCCATGAACTTGGTCCAGAGGTACAAATATTCATATGGTAGTAAGCATTTTTGAAAAGAAAAAAAATCTGAGTCTGCACATGCGCATAACCGGTAAGTAGCAAATCTCGATGGGTAGCATGAATTGTCAGAACACCTGCGGCCTGAAGTGCGATTTTTCCGCTCACAGGCTCCAGGGGGGGCCGAGACGCCCCCCATTCAACCCGAAATAAGTCATATAACCATTTCAATAACTCTGAAGCTGTTAAATTAAGCTAAAATAACTGCACAGTGTCCCTTTAAGAACAATTGACAGCATTTGTGGCAAAATGTTGATTAATACAAACACATTTAATGTATTTTTAAATAAGCACTTACAAAGGAAGTGAATGAGGATAGTTAATTAACTTCAACAATTATATAATTTAAGAGCTTGATAAAGGGGGAACAATTGGAACACCATCAGTTAAGGTGGGGCTGAAGGTGAAGCCTGAAGATTATGAAGTTAGTGGAGATGGGGAGGAAGAGGGATGCTAGATGAACTGCCAGTGGAGTGAGGCAAGTTGTGCTTGGTTGATACGATTAGATAAACGAGCTACTCCCATTCTGCCATGTGAAATAAATTTTAAAGGGGTACAAATATTACATTTAATAACTCAATTAATAATGGGCTTTAAAAGCTGCCTGCATGCACAATAATTATCGTCAAATAATTAAAATAGGTTTAGGTGGATCACAGCAAGTCACATTTATTATTTCATGTCAAATACCTAGATCTACAAAAATGTGTGTTGCTCTGAACTTGCTGTTGGAAAGGGAATTGAATACCTGTTTCAGGTTGTACTGCCCCCTTTTGTCACAGTTGGGTATGTGCAGGGAATAGAGATCCTCCAGGGGACCCCTGTTATCTCTGAAGGGTATTTTTGAGATTCTTTCCAGCACCTGGTCCAGCTCCTGCTGACACTGACTCTAAAATATGTAAATATAAGTGTTTGAATTTTTGTCTTCAATCGAAGTATACATTAACACCATTGTGTCTTGAATTGCTAAAAATATTTAGAAGATATGTTTGAATGATACCAGTAGCTACTCATAAAGTGTGATTTTCAACACTTGTGTTATCAATGTCTAAGTTATGTATTAGGCTAAGATAATGCACACTAAATCATCACAGCTGAGGTGGAAAATATCTCAGGGAAAATTCAATGGATAGAACATTAGTAGTCAGGTTGCGTTTCTACAGTCATATTTAACATTAATATCAAATTGACCACAGAACTACTTTTTCCAGCCAATCATTTAATGACGTGGAAGTAAGTACATTTTATCTTTTCTCTAAATAAACTCTGTAATGCATACACATTGTTAAAATCATGTTTTTGTGTCATTTTTGGATGATTTAAGTTTATTCAAGGTAACAAGACCTGAAATACAACCTGCAAAGCATCTGTGTGTGTGTGTGTGTGTGTGTGTGTGTGTGTGTGTGTGTGTACTGAGCCTGAAAAATGTTATTTGAACATATTACTGTGTATTTGAAGTCTGCAGATTGCTTAGATTCAGTCACTGTATTGTGGTCAAGGCCCTCAGCAAAGATAAATAAGCTCTAGAGACAAATATCCAGCATAAGCATAAGTCATTGGAACGTGTTTTGTCCGGGTTTGGAACAGCTATGGCAGATTTAGACTTAACCTACAGCTCACAACATTAGAATGCATAAATGAGTATCCCACTCAGAGAAAATATACACTTTAGGCAAATATAAACTTCTCTCTGCAATTCCACAAGATCTAAGTTACAGTGCCATTGAGACAACCTCTAGGAGAAGATAAAACATTTTTTATTGGTTTTGTTGTATTTTTGATCCTCTACCTGTTTGGCATGCGGAGCTTTAGGGTCCTCTACTTTGTGGTACTTCATTTTGGTCTTCAGTTGCTGGCGGTGTTGAAGGACAGCACCCTCCTTCCATGGACTGTCTTTGGTGGGCTTCCTTACGGGAGGAACCTCAGTCAGACCAATGTCCAAAGAGTCCTGTACCTCGCCTGATGATAGGACAAAAAAAAATAAATAAATAAAATTTGAGAGTTAAAATTTGTCAAAATATTTGTCTTTTGAAACCGATTTATATCCATACTGGTCTACAAAAAATATGTCAGCAGGTATGCATCATAGCATCATTCATAGTTCCCTTTCAGTCGCTCACATTCGATGTAAAGTTGACGTGACAGTGTAATTGGGATCGCCTTGAGAAAGCAGAGATTGCATTGGTCTCAATGGTCTTCAAGAGTCTTTAAACGAGCCAAAGCATATTGACAAGCGATAATTGCATCAGCTGCTCTACTTAGGCTATGTTTACACGGAAACGATTCTGAAGAGAAAACGCAAAAGTGGCATTGCGGCATCTTTTTTATTCTGCGTTTAGACGAGCGTTTTGTGTGGGGAATTCTGCGTGCAAACGGTGACGCAAAAGTATGTGAAATTCAATGTAGTATGCACTTCAGGCAGCTAGGAGTGCTTACTACAGCAACACCAAGTGCACGCGCCTGCGTACAAACTTAACAGTCAAGCAGACTTTTGCGTTTTTACCGTTTACACGGGAACGCGGCGGTGGAGCGTTTTTAAGATTTCCACTCTGGAGGGTGGTTTCACTTTTTTGCGTTTTTAAGCCTCAAAAACGCCGTCGCCGTGTAAACGAAAGGCACATCCGATAAAATATTTTTACGTTTTCACCCGCGAGTGTTCTTGTGTAAACAGGGCCTTACAGTGCAAGCATAAAACGAGTAGCAGGTGCATTGCATATTGTCTTTGCTGCTGAGCCGAGCGGTTCTTCTGGCATTATCTTCAAAGAAGAAAACAAGTCTACTGTTCAGGGGAACGCCTCTTCAAAGCTGGTGTTGGTGTTACAGCGCAGACAGCACTGGCTGCGATCTCACAAGAGCCGGCAAAACACTGGAGCGGGGCAAAGCTGGTGGATCTCTCCACTCGATGTTTCAGAGAACCGGGGTTACGATAGTAACCTACCTGTATTGTTCTCTTTTTTATCATGTCGTCTTTGAGATGGGAGAGACACGGACAGCTCCCCGATTGCCCAATACACTCACAGTGAGGTTCTGAAAGCCAGAAAAAGGAGGGTCGTCCCAGGAAGGCAGTGCCTGACACGTCCCATAATTATGAATCTGCAATCCAGACACACACATAACTGCTGTGCACATGCAGGTCATTAAACATGTAAGTGGCACACACATGATAATAACCCCAGCAACACGAATTAGTATAGATACAGACAGAAGTGCTTGGTGGCAGGAATGTGTTTTTACAAGCTTTTGGTGTGGAGTAGACGGGTTTTCCTGTCGTTACGTTAGAAAGAGAGAGATGCGCTCGCATGGCAACTGAGTTCAACCTAAAAGCCCATGAGACTGCGTTTGAAGTCGAGCGGGTCGCTCCAGTTGTGCCTCATGTGCTTTGCGCACACTGGAAGGATGGGGAAGATTTGTTTTCTCGGACTGGGAGGGGGTCCCAGAACTTTCCTGTCAAAAATGTCGCTGATCAGTTGAACTCTGTGGAGCTGGCCACTCAATGTTGAGGCAAGCAGCCGCTCGCAAACCTCCAGAAGGATGGTCTGAGGCAAGGCCGTGTGGGCAATGGCCTGGGGAACGCCAAGAACTCGTAAAAATCCGTGGCCAGCAGCCATGGAAGGAGGAGGTGGAGAGAACGGCAGGAGCGTGGGTAGCTCCAAATGCAGAACACAGCTGATAGGTTGAAGAAAAACAACTGTCACGTCTGGCGGAGGCTGATAAGTCTATATGTCCTCCTGAAGACACACAAGTGAACAGTGTAATCCAATCGAAATGTGTACGTGCAGAGATCGCGAGAAGTGAATGTCAACTGGAGAACAGCAGCGCTTGCAGGCGTTATATATCCTCAGGTAGGGGGCGGGGCCTTTGCAGAAGAATCCAATTGCACCAAGTCTGTATACAAGAAGTGGACTGTCTTTATAAAGTATCTTATTAAACTGTCTGTACACTAACAAAGTTCTCAATGCTTCGTTTTGCATGTAGGGACCCTCATTATGTTACTGTGTTAGTGTGGGGCTATTTTGAGCCTTGTTAGTGGTATTAACTAGTGATTTATTTTTACTTATTATATGCCCCCAATTATTAGCGTAATACGGTAAACAGTTTTAGAGATAAAACTCTTTACATTTGATTATCATGAAAACAAATCTCAGAGAATGGTCGACAAGGTGCCAATGTTTTATTAGAGCAAAGGTTCATTTTGCGCTGGAGTTCTCCTTTAAGGTACAAGATGTTAAGAAAATATGAAACACAGATGTGCTGTGTCTTATTATTATTTTTTTAGTAGCCTATATCCTTGCCTTGTTTTTGAGTGAATAAATCAAATTGTGTAAAATACATTTCACAGAAAGTTTTCTTAATATTTTCCACTAGCCAAATATTATTTTTAAATAATATATATATATATATATATATATATTTAATGGAAACAGATAGACATGGTTATGCATTATTTGGTTGGAACTATTTTCTCAGACAATCTGCTATTATCATGATTAGCAATTATCTCTAGTTAAAACATTAAAACACAGCATGCGAGAGGGAAAGTGTTCAAAAACATTGCATCCGCAACAAATATATTTCTATTTATTGAATATATATATATATATATATATATATATATATATATATATATATATATATATATATATATATATATATATAGTTTCAGTGTTTAAAGGGGTGATGAACTGAGAAATCAAATTTTCCTTGAGCTTTTGACATCTAAGAGGTCATCATATTATAAGAATATCCTGTAAGTTTCAGAACTGAAAACGTCCTTGTTAGTCCAGTAAAAGCTTTTATTGACACCAGCCTCTGCAAACGACTCAAGTGGGGAACTATGACGACAAAGAGGATAAAACACCACCCCCACAGAAGATGATCAACGCCTGCTTCAACACGGCTGGTTTAGCCCCGCCCACCGATTCATGCATTACACACATAGCTAAGTAACATACATGTACATGCTTACTGTACGTTCACACCGCCGCCGACTTGAGCATCAAAGAAGCTCTGCTCGCTCTGTCAAGGACGCTTGTTAAAAAAGCACGGGGAAGCTCGTTGACGCTTTGGACGCTCTGACGTGTCAGGGAGAAGAGAAGTGTCACAACATGAAATGTAATAAAACGAGAAAACAAGCAATACATTGAAGAAAACTTTTATAATGACAGGATTTTTATAACCGTTTTGGTCACATTTGGTTGGGGAAGAAATAATAATTAGCTATTATTATTATTATTATTATTATAAGCGAGCGTTCGTAAATATTTCAAATAAAAGTTGCGCTCATTCTCAAATGTTTATTCCTGGATCATTATGGAAAATCGTTAAGTTGTTGTGTTTGGTGCTGCTTTACTGTATTTGCGGAGAAGACGTCGGACTCTGAGATTTTCAGCTTCTCCTCCATTTTCTCGGAACTAATGTTTAGGTAGGAACGAAAATTCACATCGTATGTTTCTCCGGAATCAGCCAGAGTGAAGGACGTCTTTATTCCGATTGGTTGCTGGCGTTTGCCGCTGCTTGCTGCTGAACAGCGTCATAGCTCATTACCATAAAGTTGAGCTTCTTTCAACTTTCAGATTGACGCTCAAAACGATCAAAACGCCCAAAACGCGAAGCCGAGGAATTTGACGCTCCTTGCAGCAGAGAGAAGCCAGCTTCCATTGAAAATGAATGACTTCCGGCCGCTTTGGAAGCTCAAGTCGGCGGCAGTGTGAACGTACGGTTACATCGTGATGACAAACTGGATCGAGCTACCGAGCAATACAGAATATTGTGCAGTGTCTGGTTGTGCAAGACAGTCGCAGCATAAGCTTCCTGTGGATTCCAATAGGACTGTATGGATAAACTTTAATTTTAATGACGTTCCAGCTGATGAGGGTAAAACATCGTCGTCTGTTCGCTTCATTTCACTGAGGATTGTTTTGTAATCAAGACTGGATTTGCAGACCAATTAAGAGTAAAGAACGGTGCTGTGCTGTCTATATTGGATCTGACAGGAATTGTGCAACACACAGACTCTGGGTCGAACATGTATATGTGAATTCGGTTGTCATTGGATGTTTTCCCCCATGTGCACCGACGGGTGAGTTAAACTCATTATAATATGCAACACTGTTCTCCACTCGCAGCAGTGGGTGTTCACTTCCAAGTCTTCAGTGCAACACGCCCATAAAAACCGACTGTTTTTTAGGTAGGCTCACAACTTGGGTACAAAATAGCCTACTACTTATTAATTTTGATGTTTTTGAATGCAAAAACCAAGCGAATAATAAAATATAATAAAATAAATAAAATTTAAAAATAGAAAATAAATAAAAAATATAATAAAATTTAAAAAGCCAGTTCATGACCCCTTTAACTCGATTAATGAGAATGGCATATTTAATCTAAATGTTTATATCAGAAGTAAAACAATTTAAATCATTCTTTCATTTATTTAAACTGTTATTGAGAACATTCATTGTATTTATTAGGACTCATGAAGATTTACGTTTTAAGTTTCATCTGCCAGTAGATTATATGTGCATCAGTTTCACTAAACGGCCCAACGCGCTTGCTGGCGCGGACATTTAAGAAGGGCTGGATATTGGCTTCAAGTGATAGGCTTGGTGAGTTTTATTTCCTTTATTTTTCCAGGAAGGTCCCATTGAGATTAAAAGAAATCTCTTCCTCCAGGGAGTCCTGGCCAAGATGGCCACACTACAAATCGCACACAAACACACAAAACATGTAAAAACATTCCAGAAATGAGTGAAATTATATTTGTAGGCTATTATCTTTCTGTAGCCTATAGGCTATAATTTTCTTTAGATTTTCGGTCTAAAAGTGACCAAAAAAGCGCTCTGTTGCCGCCCCGGACACATCTCACTGCCAGTTGTTCTATTCCCTGACCGAGGGGACCCTCAGCACAGATGCTCTGGCACATAGCTGGCCCCCGGACCTATGCAAATGTGCTTTTCCCCCACTGAGCCTTCTTGCACATACCTTGTCCGAGGTCAGGGAGGACGAGGAGCAGTTCATGTTAGTTGCACCGCATTGGCCCAACCGGACCTGGTCCTCAGCACTAGTGCTCCTTGCGAAAGCCCCTCCCTGGCCCATTCCTGCTCTCTCAAGGACCTG
Source organism: Cyprinella venusta (assembly GCA_038021265.1). Classification (NCBI taxonomy): domain Eukaryota; kingdom Metazoa; phylum Chordata; class Actinopteri; order Cypriniformes; family Leuciscidae; genus Cyprinella; species Cyprinella venusta. The sequence continues at coordinate 13,299,822 of CM075868.1, forward strand.
CTCTACGGGAAACCCTATGGCAATTCAGTCCAGACATCTGGAAACTCCATGTCTGGTCCCTGGACAGGACACGGAGGTTCTAGGTAACCTACCCCCCATGGTAGTTGACACCATCACTTCCACTAGAGCCCGCTCTATGAGGTGCCTCTATACATTGAAGTGGAACCTATTCGTTGACTGGTGTTCTTCTCACGAGGAGAAACCCCAAACGTACTCAATCAGAGCCGAATATAAGCTTCAAGGACAAAAGAGTGTGACCACTGACTGTTTTAGATCAACCCGGTCTCATCCCAATTCGTCATATAACTGACGTTTTGGGACGTCTTTTGACCATTCGTCAATATACGACTTTTTAGGGCCCCCTTAAACGTCGGTAGATGAGGTTATGGGATCCTAACTCTACCCCATACCTAAACCTAACCCTAAACCCAACTCGTCACCTAACTGACGTTTAAGGTAAAGCGTCAGTTGTATGACGACCCGGGATCGTCATCTACCGACGTTTAAGGGGGCCCTAAAAAGTCGTATATTGACGAATGGTCAAAAGACGTCCCAAAACGTCAGTTATATGACGAATTGGGATGAGACTGTGTTATTTAGATCATCCATTTCTGTGAAGGATCCAGAAGAGGACATGCAGAGTTCATTAATCTTTCCACGCAGGCACAATTTAAGTTCAAATTCATAAAAATAAGATTCCAAGTTTAGAATCAAACCTATACATATTTTTAATCGAAATTTTATTCAGAATTTAGATGTAACAGTGGTGCGGTTGAAGCAGGGATAAGGCGCTGGATCCAAGTGCAGAACACGCTTTATTTAACAGACTACAAACTTAAACAGACCAGACTCGATACTCGGGACTCAGTAGCAACCAACATCAACCATTCGACATTAAACAAGAACTCACCAAGACAAGGCAGAAACACAAGGGTTAAATCATCAGGGACAAACGAGCTAGACAAGATAACAAGGGGCGTGAGAAATAAGAAACATATGGGATAAATTAATAGACAGGGAACCACTGATAACAAAATGACAAGACACAAAACCCACATATGACATTAGAACTCAAGAATCAATATGACTTGAATCGTGAGACCCAAATGATTCCTGCTCCTACACAATAACTTACTAAAAATAACCAATACCTAGAGTTTTAAAAGTCCAGGGGTGTTATAAAATTCTTACCAAGGCGCAAAATGCACGGGTGAAAAAGGAGCACACCTCTGAAATAAATAGCAAGACTGAACAGCAGGTAACAAAAACTGCTCTTTTTTATTCAATTTAGTTTGACAGGGACATTGTACATTAATAAAACATTCCTGTAAATGTACCAGAATTAGCCAAAGGCTATTTTTCATCCGTAGTCCCTGGACAAGATGTTATAAGTCAACCTAAAGAAAAAAAAAGAATACATAATAAAAACTTTAATAATTACACAATACCATAAAATATATTTAAACAGTTTTAATCAATTAAAAAACAATCCAGCAACGTAAAAACAATAATAGGATGGCTAGCAGATATGAGATTCTAATGTTGACAAATCTGAGTACTGATTAACCAATTTTTTAATTGAACCCTAAATAAAGCATATGTGTCTAAATCCCTTAAAGTTGTCGGAATACTATTCCATTCTTGTGCAGCTTAATTTTACACTTGTCAACACTTCTTGAGACCTTGCTGCTTAACCTCAATGGCGATCTCTTTGAAGCTAGTATCCCAGCAGGTTCTACGGAAGAGGAAATAAATTAGGGTAACAGTATGAAAGAGTACCACACCAAAGGTAAAGCATTTCTGCCTTTCCTGAGAAACATCAGACACAGTCTATTTTGGAATAAAGGGGGATAACCCCACCAAGCAAAAGGCCACTAAAGTCCTGCACACAGTGTCCCTTCTAATCTAAACACAGAAGATTAGTGCACTCTCCCCTCCTCTTGCAGAGGCTGTGCATTTCAATGACTTAGCAAAACCTACAAAGAACTGAACAAAACAGGAGCAAAAAAGGGGAACTAAACGATACATGGGTGTAACTAATCAGTAACCAAGGAAACTAGCAAGACAATAATTAAGACTAAACTGAAGATATGTTTACACAACAAAAATGTACTAAAAATGGAAACCTTTCACTTTGCATGTTCTGCACGACACCATTTTCCAAAGTGTTCACACAGATCCGGGAAAAAAACTGAAAATGTTGTATTATGAAAGCCAGGCCAGTAGTTAGTGAAGTCACTTTGTAAAGAAAAACTACGTGCTTTTAGACTGAACAAGTAATATGCATGCATGCACATAATGTAATGTTAGGAATAATGTAACAATGTTTTAACAAATTCGCATTTTTGTTATTTACACTAAGACGATAGCGGTATCATTTTTTAAAAAAAGCTTGCAAACTTGCACTAAAACCCGTTTTCAAAAGTTTGTATTTCCAGGCCCCCAAAACGCTGTTGTTGTGTAAATGAACAGCAATAGGCATAAAAAGTTTTTAGCATTTTTAGTTGAAAATGAGTGGTGTATGAAAATGGGCCTTGAAAGAAAACTCAAGAAACAGATACATGAACAAAAACATCTTGGTTACCTATGTAACCCTAGTTCCCTGATAGGGAATGAGACGCTGCGTCAAGCACAGTGGGAACGCCCCTGCGTTGTGCGTCATGAAGTATGTATGGAATTAACCCAATGGAGAGATGGAACGTCAAGGAACATCATCGACCAGGAAACTATAAAGCACCCCAAAAACACAGGTGCATCAGCTTTTGATAGGCCTGAAGGAGCGCTAACGGGAGTGCCGGGAGTATGGCGGAACGACGCAGCATCTCGTTCCCTATCTGGGAACTAGGGTTACATACGTAACCGAGACGTTCCCTTTCAAGGGAACTTTGAGCTACGTCAAGCGCTGTGGGGACGCGAATACCCACGTCGCCATTAGAGGTAGACCGATTAATCGTTTAATCGGTCAGAACCAGCCGTTCTGAGATGGAGATAAAACACTTTTCTTTGCGTTCAGCCTCAACCCCAACTTTCTGATATGAGCGAGAACGCCATCTCGATGTCGAACCGCCATCTGCTCTGACTGAGCAAAAATCAACCAATCGTCGATGTAATTGAGGATACGAATGCCTTGAAGCCTCAGCGGCACTAGTGCTGCATCCATGCATTTGGTGAAAGTGCGGGGAGATAAAGCTAGGTCAATTGGAAGAACCCTGTATTGGTACGCCTCGCCCCCGAAGGCGAACCTCAGGAACTTTCTGTGTTGTGGAAGGATGGAAATGTGTAAGTATGCGTCCTTTAGATCTATCGTAAAAAAAACGTCCTTGGATCTGATTTGTGACACGATCTACTTGATAGTGGCATCTTGAATTTCAGCTTCCCTACCGAGCGGTTCAATAGGCGCAGATCTAAAATTGGATGTAACCCCCCCATCCTTCTTTGGAACTATGAAATATCGGCTGTAATAACCTGACTCCAAACTGGGAGGAGGAACCCGTTCTATAGCCTCCTTTTGAAGGAGCGTTTTCACCTCCTGTTCCATTACCAGAGCCTGCTCGGTGCCCACCACTCAGGGCAGGACCCCTCTGAATTTTGGTGGATGACACCTGAATTGGATAGCATAACCCTTTTCTACTGTCGGCAGGACCCAATGATATATTTTTGGAAGGCTTTTCCACTCTGGCAGAAAATCTACTAAGGGTACCAGTCTCTTGAGACTAGCCTCTGGTGTAACTTGAGCAGCTAACACAGCGCCCTGTAACGACACACCAGCAGGGAACGACTGATTTGACTGCTCTGAGACCCTCCTCAAAAGGAGCGAGCATCCCTCGGGAAGGCGCTCGCTGGGACCGTCTACGCCCCGGCATGAAGGCAGGGTTGGTAGAACGGCCCCCTGAGGGCACCGAGGAAGAATGGGCACCGTAAAGAGAGGTGAACTCCTTTCCGCCTCGGTGGGGACCACCCTCAGAATCCTGAACGCCTGGGTGTCAGGATTTCTTCTTATCCGCAGCTTTTTTAGACAATATCACTGTCCTCAGATCAGGTCTATTGCTAGAAGGCTTTGGCTGAGAGTGCATCAATTTCGGGAGTGTAAGGTGGCGAATCCTCAACCTCTGCCTCAATACCAACAACATCCAGTTTCTCGGAACTGGATAGCTGTAGTACTGGTGCCTCAGCCCGGAGCGGAAGAAACCGCAATGTGTGCTTCCGAACCAGGGACTGAGGCACCGGATCTCACAGGTGAAGGGAGAGATAAGGCAGAGCCCATCATTAACCCCACTGTGAGATCCATCTGCGATCCCCACGATAAGCGCCGCCGCTCTGCCTCGGCAGAAGCGGGACCCGAACCACGGGGAGCACACATCGAACCACTCTTCTCAAAGAGCGCCCGGTGGGAGCGAAGCATACAAGCATCTGCCCTTAAGCAATGCTCACAATCAGCCCCCTCGAGAGCTGACTGGGCATGTTGCACTCCCAAACAAACAACACAAAGAATATGTGTATCCCCGCCCGTTAGATAACGCGAGCAGGGAGGAACACGGTTCTTAAACTGCTGTTCATTCGCCATATCTCTCAATATATATATATATATATATATATATATATATATATATATATTGTTTGTGTGGTGCAGAGTATGTAATGACAGACAATATTCACACAGGGACAGATTCACATAAAGCGCGACTGAAGGCACAGAAGTTGAAGCGCTTGTGTTTTTGGGGTGCTTTCCTGGTCGGTGACGTCACACCCCTTGACGTTCCATCTCACCATTGGGCTGATTCCATACGTGCTTCATGACGCACAACGTAGGGGTGTTCCCACAGCGCTTGACGCAGCTCGAAGTTCCCTTGAAAGGGAACACAATTAAACTAATTAACATAACCTGGACAAAACTAACATGAAAAAACAACAAACAATTTATATTAACTAACCTAAACAAAAATGAATAAAGACTGTAAATTATATCGTGAATTCAGCCAATGCACTAACAAATTGGACATAATTGTAAAATTTTCCACAATACTGTATTTTTTTAATAGATTTGCTCAACTGAGCCATCTTTTCTTTTTACCATACATAGAAACCATGAACCATTTTAGTATCAATCACACCGATTAAATGTTAAAATCTTACTTTGGTTGGTCATACAAAGAACAGCTTTATGTTCTAAGTCTTATCTTCATGTTTTCCATGTATTTGTGTTCACAAGCCACCATTTAGAAGTTGCACTGGACTTTTTGGATGTCTTCACAAGTTCCCCAAGTACAAGCATTCAGTGGAAAGTGGAAGAAACTTTTTTATCTGCAGATGTTTTCCAAGTCCTTCAGGAAATAAATAGGGGGAAGGAAGCATACACTAAGGATGGCAATTCTTAAAATAATCCACATGGAGGGCCAATCATCACTGTCAAGCAGGAAACAAATGAATGCAAAACGAATGTGATTCATTTTTTACAAGCAGGGGGCAGAGAGTTTTTATTAAGTTGTTTCCATTACCCTTACATCTTCCATGAGGAAATAACTGCATGGATGCTCAAAATGCATGCTGGTTTGAATGGGTAAAGAACTTACAGTGCTGGAAGGGATGCCAATTTGTTGGCATAGGGTCATGCCAACAAGCCTAATCACAACCATCTTATCTGGCATCATCCAGTGCAACCTCTACACTGGAACTCTGGCATGGTAGTCAGCACCGATGGTACATGGGAACTACACACTCCTTGCTTTAATAAGATTTTTTCCTCTACATCTGTTTGGGATCAAAAATTTCTGTTGTAGTATCCCCTGAAAGGATGGCAGTGAAAACCATAGAGATCGGCACCACTGCTTCAACACTAATTCAATATCCTATGTGTTTTACAAGGCTTTTTTCAGCAGAAGAAGAGTATTGTGATTGTTAGATGCTCATAAGTAAGAAGATTGGCCAGGTTTATACATAAAGGTTATAGCACAAAAGTGTACTGCCAATTTAATTCTTCATTAGGATTCCCAATAAACGTGGATAAGGGCTGATAAAAAGTGAATGTGCTTTAGGAGAAGTGGGACATTTACTGTATAATGATATATAATAATGGATCAGATACTGCAATGGATATAACTCTGTGTTAACCCAGGCTAGTTTTGCATTTTTAAAGCAGTTTTCCTTTATTATATTATATTATATTATATTATATTATATTATATTATATTATATTATATTATATTATATTATATTATATTATATTATAATATATTATATTATATTATATTATATTATATTATATTATATTATATTTATTAGTTTAATTTTTCAGATATCTTTGATTTTAGTTTTTGTTTTGTGGATACTGATCTATTTCATTTTTATATATTTTAGTTTATTTTAATAATACAGTTTAGTAATGGACACAACCCAAACAGCTGAAATTTTTTTTTTAAATATTTACATTGCATTTATATTCTTTTCTTGTAAGCAAGTGTAAACAACTGAATATTTGCATATTTTACTTAGATTCAGCATATTTGTGTATAATAATAGCATTTAAAATGAGTTGCCATTTTCCCTTTTTAGCACAATCATCAAATTAACTGGTGCAGCACTTGGAGTGATGAACTTAGGGTCAAGATCAGCATTAAAGGGATAGTTCACTTTGAAATTAATTTTGATATGTTTAGCTTACCTCAAGGGCGTCCAAGATGTAGGTGTCTTTGTTTCCACAGTATTTTCAATTTTGATATTTTTCAGTCAAACCGTTGTTGTCTATCAGTCATATAATGTAGGTTTAGGGGGTGCACCCTCGGTTCACCTCAAAGAGCATTCACAGAGAAGTCAAAATTAAACATGATTTAATGACTCATAAATGTAAGTACACATTGATGGCCTAAGACATGAAACGAGTGGTTTGTGTGAGAAAATGAACAGTATTTATATCGTTTTTACCTCGTGTAACAACAGCCATGTCTAACTAATTTGAAGGCACGGGCTCTTCGGTCTGCGCATGCGCCGGAAGTGATAGCTTGCACGTGTACGTCACTCATTCTTTACACAGAGATTTCGGAAGTTTTACCTTTCACTAAACATATTTAGATATATCAAAATCATCTTCCATTGTGATTTCCTGTATATCTAAATATGTTTAGATCTTCAGAGTGAAAGGTAAAACTTCAGAAATCTCTGTGTAAACAATGAGTGACGTAAACACGCAAGCGATCACTTCCGGCGCATGCGCAGACCGAAGTGCCTTCAGATCAGTTGGACATGGCTGTGGTTACACAAGGTAAAAACGATATAAATATGTGTTTGTTTTCTCACACAAGCCGCTCATTTCGTGTCTTAGGCCATCAATGTGTACTTACATTTATGAGTCATTAAATCATGTTTAATTTTGACTTCTCTGTGCTCTTTGAGGTGAACCGAAGGTGGACCCCCAAAACCTGCATTATATGACTGATAAACAACAACGGTTTGACCGAAAAAATATAAAAAGTGAAAATACTGTGGAAACAAACGCACCTACATCTTGGATGCCCTTGAGGTAAGCTAAAACATATCAAAAATTCATTTCAAAGTGAACTATCCATTTAAAAGGTTTAAATTTAGTTGAATATCAAAGTTAAGTTTCTTAAATTGATTATATGTTTGTCATCCAAACCTCAAATATTTGGAAACACAGGGTTAAAGTCAGCTACTTCTAGCACAGGCATCATTATAGATGGTACTCTTCTTTTCCAAACCTTGGGTCATGGATAATTTTGTACTCCTTGCTGTGCTCTAAAATCACTTTCCTCTATTAGGTTTGTGGAATTTTATCCCTTTCATTTGAACACCACAAATCATTTAATTGGCTGTGATAATTCCTTTGCTTTTTCCATTTTCATAATTAAACTCAAAAAAGTCCCACACAGGGCTGTGCTGTTTCCAACCAGCCGTCATTTCCCTGTCGTCATTATCAGTATCCACTAACCACACATGCATCACACACCACATCACCAACTGAAGGTCTTCACATACAGCCACACAGGTCAAATTATTCCATGTGATGAGTAAGAGCTTAATGACTGCAAAAACTGTAATGTTTGAATAATATATATATATATATATATATATATATATATATATATATATATATATATATATATATATTTAATTTCAGTTAGTGTTTTAACAAATGTCATTTTTCATTGACTTTGCTTAAGAACGTGCAAACACACTCATTGACACAGCTAGATTTTTGCCCCTTACCCTAATTTTGCTCAGCATATAAATACATTAATCTGTGTTCTGTTGGCTTATTGAGGTGTGCATGTGAAATGTAACAGGAAAGCATCGTTACAGCAGATTTAAGCGCATCCAGACAAAGCAAGCATTTTCTTGACCCAAGATATTATAAATACGTATTCTCATCTTGTGCAGTCCAAGTAGAAGTGTTTACTGCTTATTTATTTAACATCTCCTGTAACAAATGGAATACTCAGAGTTAAATAATGATTAGGTTTTGACTTCACTTTGTAACCGTGGCTTACTTGCGTTACAAAGTTATTGGTTTGCATGAAAACCGGAACAACAGTTTAATTTAAAGGCGTGGTTTACTGCTTTTTTTCTTTGCAAAGTTGTGTTTATGGGGTGCAATATAACATGTATTCGTGGTTTTTCTTTTTTTTAAAAAAAGTCTTATTTTTCATAAATTTCACCTTTATTGTCAGCCGCGTTCTGTCCTTCGAACGACTGGTTGATCTCCTGAGTCTATGAAACCACTCGCTCAGAAATAGGCGGTGGGCTCAGATTGGTTAGTTTAGGCCGGTGTTTTGTGATTGGCTAAACTGTAGTACACGTTGTCCGGATACTGTGGCGAGGGGGGCATGGTTCAGCGAAGTCTGTAGTGGGAGAGCGGGGACAGACCCGAGCGGTGAATAGGTGGGTCAAGTTCAAATGACAAACACCTGTCTGTGATTTCAGTGATTGGCGTGGGGAAACCGCATGTAGTATAAGTGGGCCGTGCAGACAACAGTTTGAGAGAGACACTGAGAGCTTTTGCATGTATCCTGTGGAGTCCTGTTACCGAACGCGTGACATTTGAAAGCTTTTTTTTAAGTAGGAAGAGTTTTCACTGCAATTGTGATCGGCAAAGCTGTTTCCAGCAGGAAGAATATTACCACAATTGTGACCATTTGAAGCTGAGTTCAGTGGGAGGAGTATTATCGCCTATTATTTATTTTTGCCTTTGACATTCAGAGTTAACTTTATTTGAGCGTGACCTCAAGCTGTGAAATTAGTTGTTTAAATAAAAGTGCCAGTATTCGCCGACCCTGTGTTTCCTTCCATCACCCACACATAACGAACCTGTTCTTACAACGCCCATTACCTTTACAGGCGAAAGTTGCATGTGTATTCCTGTCAAATGTAAGTAATAGTACAACTGCTGCCTCTGGTTTTAAAGTTGAAATTGCTTCATGTTTTAGTAACAGTTTCTTGTTGAATCCGGTGTTGAATTCATGGAGATTCTGGAAGCTTGTATAATGCGCAGGACAGAGATAAATTATGATCGTTATTTTCAGGAACATAATCAAACATAAATTGTATCCATTCTTGACGAAGTACAGCGTCCGTGGGAAGCCTGAACACAGAAGATCTGACAGCTGGGTGAACACAGCACACGCGACGAGCAGCAGAAATATGGCCATGCCCTTTTTTGCATATTCCGGAGGAAGGGTTGATGTAAATGTATGGGTTAGTGACGTCTAAAACCCAGCTGTAGTCCCAATCGAGTCGTTTTTGTAGGCATTAAACTTCCTGATTTTTAAAAGATGATATCTCTGCTTACATTGAACTTTCAGTGCTGCAACTTTGCAGATACTGTTCATGCACCAACAGCACCAACATTACACACTATTTAAAATGAAGAAAAAAAAAGTGAAATCGCAATCAACCCCCCCTTTAATTATTTTTAGGAGTTATCAGCGTATTGGTGTCTATATAAACATGTTCAATGATTAGAGACAATGAGGTTTGCTTTACAGCATGCAGGCAAGACAGTACAGGCTTGACTAAAAGGTGTTAACTAACAAAGTTCACTAAGTAACCGTAATCTGGGCCTTGACCCTTAGGGTAACAATGTTGCCCTACATCCTCAACCCAGTCCAACATGTATGAACTCTAACTATACCATGAAAAATTCTGAACAAATTCCAAAGAGGTCCTTAAACCATTGCTTGCTCCCACCCCAAGTGCACTCGCCTCAACATTTCTCACATTGTTGGTGTTATCTCCAAGCTGCTGCGGGGAGCTAGAGAGTTTATTCTGGACATAGACACAGTAAGATTCTTGGCATTTGAGTTGCTGAGTAGCCCTGGGGGGGTGGCAGCCATACCCACTCTTGCAGAAAACTGGGGGATTAGTTTGGTCTATTTTAGTCCAAGGGGTACCGCTTTTCCACAGCCCTGTAGGAACAGTCTGTTAAGTCCATAAGCAGTCCGTTTATTTTTGAGTCCCTCTGCCAGGTGCTGAGGGCTTTGTGAGGCCTATTTTTTCAGGTCACTGCAAATGGGAAGAGGGTCACCAGCCATTTCCCTCTTGATGAAGATGAGACCAATATATGAGTACCTATTTGCTCTTTTCTCTTTCAGCATTCTACAATTCTCTACAATGGGGGTTTTCCATGAACCATTTTCAACTTTAAAAATTCTTACAACCCCACCACTCAACTCCAATCCATGATATAATTAAGCTATACACTTTAAGATCTTACAGGCAAAAAAACAAACATTCTTAAGAATAACAAACAATTTCTTTATTTTGTTTTTAAGCATGCTGTGTAATGAGTACAACATTTTTAAGTTAACAGTATATAAACTAATGTAAACAAGTGTACCAGAATGTTAGAGACAGCTGGATCATTACGGTGCCTGCGTCCGAAAGCGGAAAAATGTTTCCTCCACAGGCAGGATTCGGAGGTAGGAAGGCAACAAGCCACGTCTGAATCTAATGATCATGTCACAGCCTGTCTACTGATATACTATTGATTTTTGAAGGCAGCATAGATGTATCTTTCACTATCATATCCCATTATCCTTATAGCATTTGAGTCCAGTTGAGCTATATATATATACAAACAACAAAAAACAACAACAACAACAAAAAAAAACAACAACTTTTTTCTGAAAGTTGCTTTTGGTGGGCAGTTTGTGTGTAAATGTAAGTTTTGACCAATTTTTTGAAATTTTGATGTCAAATTTGTATTAGCACTGCAGTAATTTAATATTCACTTAGTTGTCACCACAGCTCTCTGTATTTTATTGTAGACTCTATCATTAAAGGGGTGGGAAAGTATGATTTCACTTGTCTAACTTTAGTTAGGGTGAAATGTTGGAGTTTGAACATAAACACCATTATCAAAGTTACAACACTCGAAGTTAAAGTAAAGGAAGATATTTGCTTTTAAAGAAATCGTTTTTTAAGGACTACAACAAACGGCTTGTACACAAGCTCCCTCCCAGGTTAGTGACATAACAAACCCTAAAATGTACATAATCCCTGCCCCCAGGTACACGCAGTACATGTTGAAAAGAGGAAAAGTTATTGTATAAGAGTACGTTTGTGAGTAAACTCAAACTTAAGCATCCATCTTTTCACATACAATAGAAAGTCACTCCATGTGCATCTCACAACAGTTCCTATGCGAGCGATTTATAGATTATCCTAACTGAATATCCTAATTGAAGATTTCTGACCGATCACGAGCAATCTTGTAAAAATTGGTTGCAATCTGAAGCATCACCGATAGAGGCTGCTAAAAAATACATATAGCACCTTGAAATGGGTTAAGTTCACTCAGAGACTATTTATATAGAGACATGCCACTTCCTCAATCCTTAATACAAATGTATAGGGAAAACCCGTAACACCAAAGATGGTGGTTGTATGCAGATGCTCCGCCCCTCCTGCTTGACAGCCAATCGTCTGCTTTGAACGGTCAAGCTGGGAAACATTTAAATACATTACTGTTTGAAAAGGCGTCAGATTTGATATGCAGTGTATGTGTGCGTTGTGTATCAGACATCCGAAGTCTCCCAGAAGTTCCGGGTGTCTCCCGCAGATTGATAGAGGCTCGCTGATGCCTGCAAATTAGTTAAAATCTCCTGGAATCTAGAGCGAGTGAGCAAGAGCGCGCACAAACTGTGTTTCAAACTGTGCAGCGCACGCGTGACAGAGAGTGAGAAAACCCTTGCGCATGCGCAGTAAAAGTATAACCTGTGGGAAAACGGCATTTTAAACCTTATTTTGGGGCAAAGTCATCAAACTTTTTCAGTGATTTTTATTATATTTTACTGCTGTTTCTATACACACAGTTTTTTTGTCCCGGTGACCATTGAAAGTGCAGTTCTGACTCTCTGTCCATTTATTTAGATAGAGCTTGGTCTTGTTAAGTCCGAAATAGCTGCCTGGTGGCATTGCCAAGATGGCGGCCGAGTGACATGACTTGCCTAAAAGGACTTTGGTTCACTTAAAGAAAACTTGTAATATACAACAACTAAACTAGTAGTTTACTGAGAGTACATTAAAAGAGCAAAAATAATACATAAATAGTAGGGCTGTGCAAAAATTAATTGCGATTAATTGCATCCAAAATAAAAGTCTGTGTTTACATAATATTTTTGTGTGTGCTGTATTATTTTGTATATATAAACACACATGCATGTATATATTTAAGAAAATGTGTTATTCGTATATAAAATATTTATATTTATATAATATAGATTATGTATATATATATATATATATATATATATATATATATATATATATATATATATACAGAATTTAAGCACAAATAATTCTTAAATATATACATGCATGCATAGGTATTTATATATACAGCACACACAAATATATTATGTAAACACAGACTTTTATTTTGGATGCGATTAATCGCAATTAATTTTTGCACAGCCCTAGTAAACTATAAGCAGTGTTGGGTAAGTTACTTGAAAAAAGTAATTAATAACTAATTACATCATCAATATTGTATTTAAAATACTTTTCTAATTACTCTGTCTGAAAAGTAATTTAATTACAAGTAACTTGTAAGTAATTAAATACATTACTTCTTAAAATCCCTATAAATCTTGACTAGATAGACAATAGAAATGAAACTATTTTAATAATTAAAGGGGTGATGAACTGAGTAATCAAATTTTCCTTGAGCTTTTGACATCTAAGAGGTCATATTATAAGAATATCTTGTAAGTTTCAGAACTGAAAACATCCTTGTTAGTCCAATAAAAGCTTTTATTGACACCAGGCTCAGCAAACGACTCGTTTTTCAAAATGGGGAACTATGACGTCAAAGAGGATAAAACACCACCCCACAGTAGAAGATCAACGCCTACTTCAAAACACGGCCGGTTTAGCCCCACCCACCGATTCGCATAGCTAAATAACATAGATGCCTAACTCGTGATGACAAACTGGATCGAGCCAGTGGTGTAGCAAGTCAGCCGGGATTATTTATTTTGCATATGATTATTTATTTTGTACGGTGGCCGAGAGAGCTCACCGCGCTGCAACCTGATGAAGACGAATGCAATTACAAAAAAACGTGTGCAACTTTAAAAACGCGTGCAAATACAAAAAAAAAACATCGCAAATTAAGAAAAACATCTTCATCAGTTCCACAACACACGTGTGCTCCAAGTACTCACAACACAACCAAATACAGAAATGCGCTGCAAACGTTCACAACACCACCAAATACAGAAACGCGCTGCAAATAAAACGGTCCACAACGGAAATGTTTCCGGGGAAAAAAAACATATATTATTTGTATTATTAAAAATGTATAGTTTTTGTACAATTTCTCTATCAATTGTTGGGGTCATATTGACCCCAATGCCCAGATTTGTAGCAGGAAACGAAGACCATTTGAGGGTTAAAGTCCAGACATTCTAAAAAATATCAGTCTACACGTGTTTTAATATTTAATATTAAGGAAATAGACGTGCATTCATGCGTAACAAAAAAAAAAAAAACTTTAAGGAGGCAAAACATACATTTTTTATAATTCTGTGAATTACACTGAGCAAATTGAATGAGGAAGGGTTGGCTCTCCACAGAACATAAAATATTCATTTTATTTTATTTTTCGTATTCACATTTATGAGGAAAAAACAATGTTACTGTTACGGAGCAGGCTCCTGCACCACCTCCTCTCCGCCAGCAGAGGGAGACTTCACCTGAATACTGACTATTCTCAGAACTCCGTTTACCATAATGCACCACGCCTGGGACTGATTACGCACACACCTGCTGATGATCAGGACTGCCTACTTAAGCCACACTCACACTCATACCCATTGCGAAGTATTACATTGCCCCGGCTGTAATTTCTGAGCGTTTATCCCGTGCCTGTCTGACTCGTACTCTGATCCCGGATTGTATTCTGACCCTTGCCTGTTTGCTGCCTGTCCTGACCCGGTTTGCCTTTGATTATCGTTGTCTGCTGCCTGCCCTGATCTTCTGCCTGTTTACCGACCACTCTTCAGCTCTGTCTCTGATAACCCTGTTCTACCGTTGCCTGACCATTGCCTGTTCTGACTATCCCTCAATAAAGCTGCACATGGATTCTAACATGTCTCGTCCCTCGTTACAGAATACTTCGCCGACACCGAATCCAGCAGCAGTCATGCAGCTTTCATCTGAGCTCACGTCTCAGGCGTCTCGCCTCGACCTGCATCACCAACAGCTCAGTCATTTGACTTCCCTCACTGAGAAGCTGGTTCAGGGTTTAAGTGAGTTAAGGGTCGCCATCGCAGATCCACCTGCTGTACCTGCCACTCTCCCTGTAGTAAATCCACCTGCAGCCCCCGCTGCTACTGTAACACCGCGCCTGGCTTTCCCTGCGAAATTTGATGGCCAACCGACTAAATGCAAGGGGTTTTTGCTTCAGTGCACTTTGTTTGTAGAGCAGCAGCCACAACTATATGCCACGGACACCAGCCAGATAGCGTTCGTTTGCTCTTTACTTACTGGACGAGCGCTAGAGTGGGCTACAGCGGTGTGGGGGCCCAACAGATCGTCTTTCTCTACCTTCAGTGAGTTCGTGAAACAATTTCGTCAAGTATTTGAACACTCCAGTGAGAAAGGAGATGCCGGTGAACAGCTACTCTCACTTTCGCAGGGGAATAGATCAGCAGCGGATTTTGCACTGTCCTTCCGCACTCTCGCGGCACAAACGGATTGGAAAGAGAGCACTTTGAAGACGCTGTTCCGTAAGGGGTTAAACCGAGAGCTGCAATCTGAACTAGCCTGTCGAGATGAGGGAAAGACCCTGACTGAATACATCGACCTCGCCATTCAACTAGACATTCTCATTCGCTCACGACGTCCATACAGACCGGTACCCCACTATCACCACGAATCTACGCCTGAACCAGAACCCATGCAGCTGGGATTTTCACGTATTACCCCGGAGGAGAGGGAGCGGCGAATCCAGCATGGCCTTTGCATGTATTGCGGACAGTCTGGTCACATGAAGGCTACCTGCCCGGTTCGACCCAGCACCCGCACTCATCCGGTGAGTCCAACCAGTAATCATTGTCCGTTAAAATCGTCCAGTTTGAAAGTATCAGTAATCATCACTTCACGAGGAAGTGAATTTCCTACTACGGCCCTGATTGACTCTGGAGCGGCTGGGAATTTCATGTCTCACACATTTGCTACACGATGCAAACTACGATTAATTCCGTGTTCCTCTTCTCTCACAGTGGAGGCGCTAGATGGTCGACCTCTCGGCGAGGGGAAAATCATGCACACCACTGAACAAATCAAACTTCACGTCGGTCCCCTACACTCAGAAACAATCAGATTCTATGTCATCCAATCAGTTCATCATTCCATTATACTGGGTCACCCCTGGTTACAAGATCACGATCCACATATTTCCTGGAAGGAGGGACAAATCATACGGTGGACCTCAGCCTGCCACAATCGCTGTCTATCTCCTGTTACACGAATCTCACATCACCAACCAACAGAGAAAACGCCGAGAGAAATTGAATCGACCCCACTACAGCAGAGTACTAGTAATTCCCCTCGACACGAGAGCAATCCAGACGTCACTGTTCCGACTGAGATCAAGATTCCCTCCGAATACGTGGACCTGCAGATCGCCTTCAGTAAGGAGAAAGCCCGTCACCTTCCCGCACATCGTCCCACCGATTGTGCCATTGATCTTCTTCCAGGAACTACTCCACCTCATGGAAGGATCTTCCCTCTGTCACAACCAGAAACCGAGGCCATGGAAAAATATATTCAAGAGGAACTGTCCAAGGGCTTCATTAGACCATCCACGTCACCCGCTGCCGCAGGTTTTTTCTTTGTTAAGAAGAAGGACGGAAGCTTGCGTCCCTGCATCGATTACCGAGGCCTCAATGACATAACAGTAAAGTTTCGTTACCCATTACCATTAGTACCAGCAGCCTTAGAACAACTCCGCAAGGCCAGAGTCTTCACTAAGCTGGATCTACGGAACGCTTATAATCTCATCCGCATTCGTGAGGGAGACGAGTGGAAGACGGCATTTTCAACCACTAGCGGGCACTACGAATATCTTGTAATGCCATTCGGTTTGTCCAACAGTCCATCGGTCTTCCAGTCGTTCATGAATGACATCTTTCGGGACATGCTGGACAAGTGGGTAATCGTTTACATCGACGACATCCTCATCTATTCTAATTCCTTGGAGGAGCACATCCAGCACGTCAGACAGGTGCTAACCCGACTCAGTCAACATCATCTATATGTCAAGGCAGAGAAATGTGAGTTCCACCGAACCAGCACATCATTCCTGGGGTACATTATTAGTCCTGACGGGGTGGCTATGGATGACAAGAAGGTGAGGGGAGTTCTGGACTGGCCGTTACCTCGGACCCTAAAAGAATTGCAGCGCTTCCTGGGGTTCGCCAACTTTTATAGGAGATTCATCCGAAACTTTAGTACCGTTGCTGCCCCTCTTACAGCCATGACCAAGCGCCAGTCTTCAAGACTACAGTGGACCGAGGAGGCAGAACAGGCATTCCGTGAGCTTAAACTCCGATTCACAACTGCACCCATACTCCATCACCCTGATCCTGAGAAACCGTTTATTGTTGAAGTTGATGCATCAAGTTCTGGAGTGGGAGCCGTGCTATCGCAACGTCAAGGAAATCCTGAGAAGATGTATCCGTGCGCCTTTTTCTCCCGCAAGCTCTCACCAGCCGAGCGAAACTACGATGTGGGCAACAGGGAACTTTTGGCCATGAAACTGGCATTAGAGGAATGGCGGCATTGGCTGGAGGGAGCCAAACATCCCTTCGTTGTACTCACTGACCATAAAAATTTAGAATATCTTCGTTCAGCCAAGCGTCTCAACCCCAGACAGGCCAGGTGGTCACTGTTCTTCACACGCTTTCAGTTTACTGTCACATACTTACCCGGGTCCAGAAACATCAAAGCTGACGCTCTATCACGTCAATCAGAAGAGGTAGTTTCAGATCATACTGCAGAAACAATCCTACCAGCACGTCTTCTAGTGGCTCCAGTCCAATGGGACATCATCACAGAAATACAACAGGCCAATGACCAGATACCAGCTCCCACTGAATGCCCCGATCGTCTGTTATTCGTTCCGGAACCTCTCAGAACCCGTCTAATCAATCAGGTCCATTCCACTCCCAGCTCAGGGCATCCAGGTATCACAGCCACCACTCATCTTCTCCAGAACCGATTTTGGTGGCCGACACTACAAAGTGACACCATGAGATTTGTGAAGAACTGTGTCAATTGCAACATGTCGAAATCACCCAGACAGCTACCAGCAGGCTTATTAACTCCTCTTCCCATACCAGAACGACCGTGGTCACACATCGCCATAGACTTCATAACCGATCTACCCAACTCTCAGGGAAACACCACCATTCTCACCATTGTGGACCGGTTTTCAAAGGCCTGTCGACTCATACCACTGCCCAAACTACCCACAGCTCTAGAGACAGCGGAGATCCTGTGCAACCAAGTCTTCCGGCTGTATGGTCTTCCCGAGGACATTGTTTCCGATCGGGGTCCACAGTTTACATCCCGGGTCTGGGCAGCCTTCTTCAAGAGCCTGAATGTTAATATCAGTTTAACGTCTGGATATCACCCTCAATCTAACGGACAAACCGAACGTCTGAACCAGGACATCACACGCTTTCTCCGCTCCTATTGCCAAAAGGAACAATCAGAATGGAGTCGGTACTTATTTTGGGCAGAATACGCTCAGAATTCTCTCATCAAACCAGCTACTGGCATCACGCCGTTTAAGTGTATCTTGGGCTATCAACCGCCACTATTCCCCTGGTCCGGGGAGCCCACCGAACTTCCTTCCATAACCGACTGGTTAAATCGGAGCGAGGCAGTCTGGGACCAAGCTCACCATCATCTCCTTCGAGCCGTCCGGAGACAGGAGTTCCAGGCCAATCGCCATCGTCGACCGGGTCCCAAGTACAGCGTGGGTCAATGGGTGTGGCTCTCAACCAAGGATCTAAGACTTCGTCTACCCTGTCGCAAACTCAGTCCCAGGTATGTCGGTCCATTTCAAGTGTTAAAACAAGTATCTCCTGTATCTTTCCGTTTGGACTTACCCAGTAACTATCGCATTTCTCCTACATTCCATGTCTCCCTACTGAAACCTGCTGAGGGGCCGAGAGGAGTGTCGGAGGCAGGAGCCACAGCCCCAGATCCTGCACCGCTCCTAATCGACGGTGAGGAGGCGTATCAAGTACACGAGCTACTGGACTCCAGGCGCCGGGGTAACATCCTCCAATACCTGGTGGATTGGGAGGGGTACGGCCCGGAGGAACGTTCTTGGGTCAACGCCAGAGATATCCTGGACCCATCACTCACAGAGGACTTTCATCGCAGATACCCGGACAAGCCGGCCCCAAGACCACGTGGAAGACCCCGGCGTCGCCAGTTTTCTCGCCTCAGGAGCGGCTCGCAGGAGGGGGGCTCTGTTACGGAGCAGGCTCCTGCACCACCTCCTCTCCGCCAGCAGAGGGAGACTTCACCTGAATACTGACTATTCTCAGAACTCCGTTTACCATAATGCACCACGCCTGGGACTGATTACGCACACACCTGCTGATGATCAGGACTGCCTACTTAAGCCACACTCACACTCATACCCATTGCGAAGTATTACATTGCCCCGGCTGTAATTTCTGAGCGTTTATCCCGTGCCTGTCTGACTCGTACTCTGATCCCGGATTGTATTCTGACCCTTGCCTGTTTGCTGCCTGTCCTGACCCGGTTTGCCTTTGATTATCGTTGTCTGCTGCCTGCCCTGATCTTCTGCCTGTTTACCGACCACTCTTCAGCTCTGTCTCTGATAACCCTGTTCTACCGTTGCCTGACCATTGCCTGTTCTGACTATCCCTCAATAAAGCTGCACATGGATTCTAACATGTCTCGTCCCTCGTTACAGTTACAGACGTGACAGTTCTCCGTTATTCAGACGTGGGCGCTCTGGAGCGGGACTAAAAGATGGATTTAAAACTTTCACAGACCTCAAACAGAAAAGCACAAAGCCTTTATTTAAAGTGAATTTTGTTTTCCTTTCGATTTTATCTTGATTTTAATCAATATTTCATCAACCAATTGCCTGGATTTAATACATAAGAAGTGAAAGCAAACAAGATCATCACGACACGCAGGCGTCCAATCGTGAACTGGAGCGCGTATTAAATATAAACTCAGCGTATAAGTATATCGTACTCCACAGACCTGAATAGTATATCTATATTGAAATGTCAACATGTAAACAGAACAATTCGAAACGAAACGAAACCAAAAAGATTGCTCTCTGCTTATGAAATTAAATGTGCATTTCTCTCCGGCACATCCATAGCCTACTGCGAAAATCGCGAGTCAGCAACATCAACTTCATCTTTATTAATAAACGATTAACATCACCACCGCATCAAAAACATGATTGTGTGATAAAAACATGAAAAATACCACCTAAATAGCTTAACTGTTTCGAAAGAAAACACAGAACGAATAGCCTAATGAGCATACGTCCATCTCGCAAATGTAGACTTATTCATGCCATATTCAACCATTAGCCGCTTTTACATGGCCAGCGTGAGCACAGAGGCCGAAATAATGACTCACCGCACTCCTTTAAAAATAAAATGCTATAGAAATATATCATGATATGCATTCAAAAATATATTTATTGTGACTACTTTAAAAATTAATTACCTGGTTTTAACTAAAAATTCCCCATGGGCGGGCCCCCTATCGGCCCGGGCCCATATGCACGTGCATACCCTGCATGCCCAGACGCTACGCCACTGCAGGGGCACATCTGCCCAGTGTCAGAGGGTTATGCAGCAACATACCCCTCTGACACTGGGCAGCAAATTTTTTATTATTATTTTTTTTAATAAATAAATAAGTGTGCAGTGTAAGTCAGTAGGAACAAATGAGAGCTAACAGATAAAATAAGTGCAAAATTGTTGTTTATTAATACAATTAAACTACAGCTACTCCACCGTGATGAACCCCCCCTAAGAAAACTATAAGCTCCATTGGAACAGCAATACGAGTGTTTCACGCAGGATTTTAGATAAAACTGTGTTAGGTAGACCTCTGTTTCCAGGGGGGTTCGGAGGCATACTCCCCTGTAAGAAATGTTCTTTAATGTTAAATTCAGCAGACTAGTGCACTTTGAGAGTTCAAAATTAAAAGCTCCAACCCATATTCAGGGTCCAATTTAAACAAAGAAAAATTCAAACCTCTTTTAGTTAGTGTCTGTCTACATTACACTACTACTTAATAATAGTTAATATTAATCCCAAGATAGTAATAGCCATATAGGCTATTGTAAGACAAATAAACTGAAAAATAAAGGAAACTTTCATAATTAGTTTTGTACTAATTTCAATACTTGAAAAATATAAGCACAATGACATGTTTAATGGGCCAGTGTGTCAAAAAAAATAAAAAAATAAAAAATAAATAACGCTGACTTTTTTGACCAATGCATTACACCAGCACTAACCCAGCGCTGGCAATTAAGCAAAAAACAAACAAACAAACAAACAAAAAAAATGAATGGGCAACCAATGAATGAGTTTTATGGGCCGTTAAGACAAATAATAATTAAAAAAAGTACAAGATACATTGGCCGAAAAAGAAGGTCGGCCGCCGGGAATCTCCCGGTAGTCCTGATGGTCAGAGATATACACTCACCGGCCACTTTATTAGGTACCCCATGCTAGTAACGGGTTGGACCCCCTTTTGCCTTCAGAACTGCCTCAATTCTTCGTGGCATAGATTCAACAAGGTGCTGGAAGCATTCCTCAGGGAGTTTGGTCCATATTGACATGATGGCATCACACAGTTGCCGCAGATTTGTCGGCTGCACATCCATGATGCGAATCTCCCGTTCCACCACATCTCAAAGATGCTCTATTGGATTGAGATCTGGTGACTGTGGAGGCCATTTGAGTACAGCGAACTCATTGTCATGTTCAAGAAACCAGTCTGAGATGATTCCAGCTTTATGACATGGCGCATTATCCTGCTGAAAGTAGCCATCAGAAGTTGGGTACATTGTGGTCATAAAGGGATGGACATGGTCAGCAACAATACTCAGGTAGGCTGTGGCGTTGCAACGATGCTCAATTGGTACCAAGGGGCCCAAAGAGTGCCAAGAAAACATTCCCCACACCATGACACCACCACCACCAGCCTGAACCGTTGATACAAGGCAGGATGGATCCATGCTTTCATGTTGTAGACGCCAAATTCTGACCCTACCATCCGAATGTCGCAGCAGAAATCGAGACTCATCAGACCAGGCAACGTTTTTCCAATCTTCTATTGTCCAATTTCGATGAGCTTGTGCAAATTGTAGCCTCAGTTTCCTGTTCTTAGCTGAAAGGAGTGGCACCCGGTGTGGTCTTCTGCTGCTGT
Source organism: Cyprinella venusta (assembly GCA_038021265.1). Lineage (NCBI taxonomy): Eukaryota > Metazoa > Chordata > Actinopteri > Cypriniformes > Leuciscidae > Cyprinella > Cyprinella venusta. The sequence goes on from CM075868.1 coordinate 13,321,794, forward strand.
AGCCCATCTGCCTCAAAGTTCGACGTACTGTGCGTTCAGAGATGCTCTTCTGCCCACCTTGGTTGTAACGGGTGGTTATTTGAGTCACTGTTGCCCTTCAATCAGCTCGAACCAGTCTGGCCATTCTCCTCTGACCTCTGGCATCAACAAGGCATGTCCGCCCACAGAACTGCCGCTCACTGGATGTTTTTTCTTTTTCGGACCATTCTCTGTAAACCCTAGAGATGGTTGTGTGTGAAAATCCCAGTAGATTAGCAGTTTCTGAAATACTCAGACCAGCCCTTCTGGCACCAACAATCATGCCACGTTCAAAGTCACTCAAATCACCTTTCTTCCCCATACTGATGCTCGGTTTGAACTGCAGGAGATTGTCTTGACCATGTCTACATGCCTAAATGCACTGAGTTGCCGCCATGTGATTGGCTGCTTAGAAATTAAGTGTTAACAAGCAGTTGGACAGGTGTACCTAATAAAGTGGCCGATAGCCTATAGGCATGCCTGGATGTCACAATCCTACCTGTTGGCTTTCAGCATGCAGTTATTTTGCTGCTGTCGCATCAATTGACATGCCATCTCCTTTTCTGGTTGGTGCCACTAAAGTTATTTTGACACTAACATTATTTCGGCATATGATGTGGAGATGCTGTAGGCTATAGTTAATAAAACCTTGCTCCAGTTCATGAATCCTTTAGGCATAAATCAGACCTGTTTTGAAAGACTGCCAACAATGTGAATGAATGTAAATATGCCAGATATTATACAACAGTGCTTATTTTCCTTATTATGTTATAATTAAGGTAATGGGAAACTGTCCCATATTTTGAGACAAAACAAAAACTTCAGTTTAGTTCAAGATGAATAAATCAGTAGTTTAACTGTCAAATATGTGAAAGGGTAGTATTTGATTCAATAAAATATCAAATAATAAACGTGTTTTTATAAAAGATAATTTGTTTACCATTTGCTAAAGGGCTACATTTTAAGTATAGCTTTAAGTATCCCTATCGTCCATTTCTATACAGAAGTGATTCTTAAACTTCTAAATAGCACCTAGACACCAACTTTATAACTTAATCAGGGAGACGTACACACAGACGTACAGTCTTTTAAATGGCACTGAAGGCACTGTAACATAATAACTTTTTTATAGAACTTTTGTCAGTTAAAAGTTGTTTTTTGTTTGTTTTTTATGTTTAGTCATCTAAATAATTGCCATGTTGTGAACAATACAATCCATTAAACACACTGTACTTCTGTCTTAACTGGCCTTTGCAGGCATATGGAGAAGCCTAGTAGCACAAGCAATAGTAAACAAGCATCGCAACCAAAACATTTAGAAACTTTGCAACTTAATTCAAACTACTTATTTTGCGAATTATTCCAGATTTTACAATTGAATTCAATCACACACAAATAAATAATAATTTAGGAATTTGGCCAGCGTAGTCTGCAAAATTCTCTTGTGTGTTTAGAAGCATTTGCAACTGTCCCGTTGGCCTTCATTATCAATATCATGATTGAAAGTGCAAAATCCAGTCACCAGATAATTATTGTTTTTAAAATTGAATGCGCCCTCGTAATCTTTAATCACAATAACTTCCCCTAAGCCACTCCTTCTTCTCTTCTCTAATGATGTTATCCGGTGCGAGGGCGGGATAGCCTGTAACTCACAAGAGATCATGGTACTAGCAAACCACAGCGATTCAATGAACCTATCTATTCTCAATTGACAAAATCATGTCCCGACATTTGTTCGTGCCCAGAAAGCTGTTTCACTTGAATATACGTCACAGGAAAGAAAAGACAATAGCAACTTCCATTTCATACCAACTTTAAGAGCATTAAGGGCAACTTAAAAAGAAATCAGCTATTAGAAATATAAACACAAACCTGAAGGCACTTTCATACAACTGGTTCTGAACTGACATGTTTGAAAACCACTGATCTCTATTATTTCACTAGATTGAAATGAAATACACTGTGGACCTTACATCTAAGAAACAAAATTACTGGACCTCACATCCCACCCTTTACTCAGATATACATCCATCCGTCCACCCATGGCTAGACAACACCCGCCAACCCGCTAAATGTGGGTGGATTTCAGGAGTGGCATGTAACAGGTTGAATTTTTGAATTTAGCAGGTTGAATTTTATATCAGAGGGAAGAATGCCTCTTTTTTACATGCTATGTGTTTCTTCCAGTGTTTCAGAGTGGCTCCATTCACAGTAAATGGTGCTCCACAACAGTCTCTTTATGTGCTGTTTGTTTGGGTTTCCAATTACGTGCATATGGGAAAGCATATAAGTCTGATGCACTTTGTGTTTAATAGCAAAGTGTTGCCCGGTTATTATCTTAGCAGCTTGGTTAACAAACTCCATATCTCTGCATATTCTGTGCATTTGGGTTGCTAATAAGGTTAATCTGGGAACGCAGTGTAATTTCACCAGTTGTAATGTACATTAAATATAAACCTACACCAAAACAGAATACTTCAATGTTTCTTAATATGCAAAATTGTTGTTTATCGTTATTTCAAAATGAAAGTTTAAACCCTCGCTCTGTGTTTTGATGTCAACATTTTTTTGTTAAAGCTGTAGGATTTTTAAGGTAAATAAGTGGCCAAATATTAAAGATTAAGTGGACATTTGGATGAAATGCAATGACGGCTGCAACTACAGTATGGTCACCCCAGTGGACCAGCACCACAACTGTCTGGATTGAGCTGAGTAGGGGACATCTCTAGGGTCTTCAAGTGGACACCTTCAGTCCTCAAGTGTTTCGTCGACTAGCCCACGACACCTCAAGATGGCTCGACATTGACTCTGGCGTCCCAGAGTCACCCCCCTCCGTCCCCCACTCAACTCAGTCCAGCTTACTGACCTCTACATCCCTCCTGCTGCTGAGGTTGCTCCTTCCTCATAGTTCACATGTGACCTAACCCAAATCTCACAATCTCTCCGCAACCCAACCATACACGTCAACCCGTTTGACTAAGGCTGTCGAGCCCCACTGTTGCGTTAAAGCAGTTTCAGTGGCAATGGTTCTGTATGGCATACCACCTACCGCAAAACACAATATCTGCCCACACACCACCCGTCCTTCACGCAATATACACAGGAACGTAATGACTGTAATTACTATGCAACCTATACAAATAAACCAACAGACTCTTCAAGTTTTTCAAGAATTCTAGAAAGCGTAGCGTGTACACAGCCAGCTAGAATCTTTCCGTCTCAACCACAGCCAGTTGTTGCTCCTCTCTGCTGCTTCGTATAAGTTCTTTACTGTGCAACGCAACTCTTGGCCACTGAATCCGACGTCTCTGAGGAACCGGGTTGTAGAGTGTGCCACAAAACCTCGACAACCCACTTCTACTGGATAAACCTAGACTCTCCATCCTTGCTGTTCTGCTTCAGTGGCCAGATGAGCATACCTCATGAGTTTCTTCCTCTCATATGCCTCATCTACCACATCCTTTGAACACATCAGTTGAACAATGCGTGCTGATCCAGACCACAAAACAATATCTGGTCGTATGTTAGTGGTGGCAATCTCAGGTGGAAAAATAAGCCATTGATCAAGATCAGCCAGCATCTTCCAGTCCCTAGCAGCTTCAAGTTGTCCTGGGCGAGAATTTGTGTTAACACCTTTTCTTGGTGGTTGCTCACCTGGGTGGAGGAATATTGTCTTCTGTGTGTAATGTTTTGCAGGCGGCAACTTATTGGTCATACTACTATGCTTGCCTTCCAATGCTAAAGCCAAACATTGCAGTACTTGGTCATGGCGCCAAGTAAACCGACCTTGGCTAAGAGCCACCTTACATCCTGTCAAAATGTGCCTTAAAGTGTACCTATTATGGCATTTAAAATGTTCCTAATATTGTTCTGGGAGTCCCCAACAACAATTTTACAAGCATACAATGACAAAAAACACTTTTGTTGTCTTATAATATGCATTTATTTTTACCTGAATTGCCCACCGACTCCCATATGAATCGTTTTAGCAGTTTTAGCGAGTCCTTTGTCCAAACCCCGCCTTTGCGTGACGCTAATCTGCGGTGATTGGTCAGATGACCTAGTCAGTTGTGATTGGTATTCTTTGTGCAGAAAAACGGAACTCCTATTACCTTAAATGGGTTCTCAACTCCGGTCCTCGCGACCCACTGCTCTGCATATTGATCCTCAGCTCTTTAGGATAGAGCCGGCTCGTGAATCCATACTTTATAGCGTTTAGGTTTGTGAAGCAATCATCTTCAAAATGACGCGAACACAGAACAAGGTTTGGGCTATACTTGTGTGGTATAGCAGTACTTGTATATATGAACTGCAGCCACTTAGTCTTCAAATACTCCTCACTTGGCAGGTTAAAAAAGTTCGCGTTTGCTTCGCACTTCAAAACACAGCGTCTCGTCGACATGATTGTTTTCCGAAGCCCAGATCTCGAAAGTCCAAAAAGGTGTGGTGGGTGCAAACCTCCATGCTCTCAGACTTCCCTGGCCAGCCCAGGCAGGGTGGCCCGTCCTGGGCCAGTTTCAGATTTGCCCGCCACCCCTGGAGCTCCGGTTTTCCCTAGCGTCTCCGAGCGCAATAAGTGGGCGTTTCTTATTCAAATAACTTGTCAAGTTGACGTCAACTAGACAAAGGAAAAGCATCGTTCTTCGAACGATTCATATCAGCGACTCAGAGTCGACTCTTGTTTTTGAGAGATAATAACTTTGTATACGATGAACTTTCATGTTTAAAACTTTGCAGGATGTTTTCGTTCACTTAGATCTATGTTAAACACTACATGAAGGGCAATTTTCAAAAACCCAAAATAGGTACCCATTAATGTGGCAGGAGACAGTAGATGAACACAAAGGACAAGAGGGATCCTCTCCTACCCAGAAGTTTGGGTTCTGTGGTGATGGGAGAACATATGTTGACCTGATAAGGAAACTGATCCTACTCTCTTCCATTGACCAAAGGTCTTGCCAGCACATCTTGCATTGTTCCACACTCTCCCATCTCATCCACTTTCCATGCTTGGCCTGGGAAATGGCCTATATACACCTCATCCTCTCCTCCTGCTTCCGCACCTCGTTGACTACCAGCTTCCTCCTTTGAGCTGGGTCTGCCTTGTGCCATTTAGGAGGAGTGAAACTGAGCCCAAAACCCTCTCTTCCATGCTATACCTGTCCCACGATATCCCCAATTTGAAGGGCAGCCTTTGCCTCTTCTTATAATATAATTACATAACACACATAAATTATGTTATAACACACATAACTTGATTATGTTTATAATGTATATGACATCATGTATTTCGAAAGGGTTGTTCAATAAAAAAAAACAAATAATCACTTCATTTTGATATTTTATTTGATCTCATTATTATTGCCTCATTGTTATTATAGCTAATAGCATCCCATAACACCTGACGTAATAATTACATAATAAGAAGAATGGCATCTACTCTAAAATAAGTCTCTGTATTTCCAGAGGTTTTCTGTACTTAGCCGATACGGGCCGTATCCAAATTAGATGGAGGACCTGGGCATAGACACGACCACAATGCAGCCCTGAAGTGTCAGCATAGACTGTGTCAACTAGACTATCCCTGCAAATGCCTCACTTTTTTCCCTCTGTACAGATGAAAACGTTATCAAAATGATTCCCGTTCACACGCATCTGTGGGAACTACTCAAAACACTGCATTATGCATGACAGACAACTAATTGGCAATGCCACTTTGTGAAAGGAGAGACTACGTGACCACGTACATACGCATTCAAACGCGCAGGCCTATAGTGCATGCCGTCACCATTTTCACAGATTCACGGTTTTGAAGTTTACGCAGAGATGATAACAGTATCAACAGTAACTTTAAAAACCCGTTTTTAAAGTTGCACTTTGAAACCTACTCAAAGTCTGTGTTCTCAGTACACCAAAACGCCATTGTAGTGTAAATAGAGGTGTGAGATGTTGTGTTACCCCTTTGTTATTAACTAATGATTTTTACAGTGGAAATTAATGAATTAAAAACTTTCTTAAGCTCGACAATGACTTTCTTCTAGAGCTGCTGTACAAGGAAAACAATTTACTGTTCACATATAGGCCTAACTGTAAAACTGCTTTGATGCGCTATTGTTATTATGCTATTGTTCATTATGTTCATTATTATGGCTACTGTTCATTATGTCTATTTTTATTATCGCAAAAAAAAAATTACAAAAAAATAATGTTAAAAGAATGTTGCATCTCGTGAGCTAAGTGAATCGGCACCCCCAATAAAACAATTTCCCAATAACAAAATTGTGGCCAGTGAAAATGCTGAGTGACTGACTAGCAACTTATGAAAACCTAGCTGCTGGTGAGCAAAAACGTTAATGGCAATTCCTGCATCCACCACTAGGTGGTATTATAATAATTAAATTTACGTTTTTGGAATAAACTCCAGAATCAAAATTCCTTTTCTTTCATCTTTAATTTTATTATATTGTATTATATTTGCCATTCTGAATTTTCTAGAACATCTACTGATTTGTTAGTCTAAATTTCAAACGTAGCCAAGTCCTATCATCTCACAGTTAACAGAAAAGTTCTGAATCGTCAAATCGATTCACAAACCTCCTGTGTGGGCACAAAGTCAAAACGCAATATTCACTCGAGTAAGCCTGATCATTCTCGATATTTATCTACTTAGGCTAAAGACTTTCATAAGCTGTGCAGTAGCCTACGTTTTCAAATATTAGAACAACGCATTTTTAAACAATTTTAGTGTGCCAGCACCCCACTATTTTTACTGGATTCATCTGGCCATCCTGTTCTAAAATTTTCTTAAGGCGCGAGGGCTTATTGTTCTGCGTCGAGACCCGTCCTCCTGCTGTGCTTGTTCAGACCCATCTTCTCTCTCTTTCACACACACGCGCAAAAACACACAGTGATAAATTTACTGCAGGAAAGGGTCAAAGCGCAAAATTCGTCTTGCTCGCTATCACTGTTGCATTCCATACTTACCCATTTCTCCAGAAACTCCGCTTTTTCTTTCACAGAAATACACTTGCACTGTTACAACAGGTGCTTATTTAACACGATGTTACAACAAATAATCAAATATCGATGACTGCTCTGATGACACGGTCAACAAACAAGCAAAACACTGCTTGTTTCTGTCACAATTAGCCTATCCGTGCATATAGTATTTTAGTAAAGGGTATTTTTTTTTCTTTACAAATCTGTAGGTTTTCATCAATTATAAAATTGTTCACGAGAAAGCAAAAATAAATAAGACCAAAGTCGAATTTTATCGGGACACTTTGTTAGTCCAATAAGTAATCAGCTGATAGGCCATATTTAGGCATATTTAAAAAAAAAAAAAAAAAAAAAAAAACAGAAGACGCAAATTATTAAAACCCCATATTCATAACGTTGTCACGGTAATTGCAGCATATTATAATTGTGCACCCATTAAATCACTTACCGCTGACTTCCCGAGGCTCTGCGCTTCCTGTGGGCTCAGTGTCTACTTTACGTCCACATCTCCCGAGCCCTTGAACCAGCTGCTCCAGGGGCAACTCCAAATCCGGCTTGGGATAACACCGCAGACCACTGGAACATCTCGGTGTGTAAACGCCGCACAGCTCGCCCTCTTGCCGGGCACACACCGGACAGCAGCCGCAGCCCGGCTCGCGCACAATCTCCGCGCACGGCTCCGTGATCATCGGGCAAGCCGCCTGGCGCTCTGCGGTGCAGCTTGGACAACGGAACACCATTTCTGATCCAGCGGCGCCGTGAAAAGTCACCAGTGCCAGCAGCAAGCTGCAACTCACGTAAAACAACATCGTGTCCACGATGTAGTAACCCTGCAAATCGGAGGACTAAACTTGTGCAGGTAAGAAGTGCACGCGGACAGGTGAAGGCTAACTGGGGCTGCTGCGCGGGCTCCTATCAGTGTTCACATGCCGCTGACATCATAGGAGATGACAGGCGGGCTGCAGCTTTGTCAAACAAATCCTCAAAAGGGCTACAGAGCCTTAATTAGGTCTGTATTCTGTTAGGCCAAGGTCCTGCCTCAGTTTTAAAATTATAATTCATATTTTTAATCGTAACGTTTTGGTGCATGCTGTTTAGACTTTCATATAGCACTTTTATTTAACCTTAAACTGCAGCTGGAACAAGAAAGTCATGCTTAGCTCCAACAGACGTTAAGAGAATTCCTGAGCTAAGCGAAACCAGCAGGGTCTTGATATATTAAACGGCTTAATTAAATTAAATTCTTGGTGAAAAGTACCCTCAAGTGGAATTCAAGTTATTAAAGTTCTTTATTTTCAACTGGGGGAGCCTATCCTCCTCCGACAAGGCACACAGCAAATGTGTGAAATATTATCTCCACTGTAAAAAATAAATAAATAAATAAATGGATCACATTTTTCTTTCTTTTGTCAAATCAAATTACATTATATAAATTGTGCGGCTCAGATAACTATTTTTTTGTGATTAAACCAAACTCCATATTTCAATGAATTTTGAACAAATTAAGGCAACCAGATTACTTACTTTCAAACAAACAAAATAAAACAAAGAAATTATAGTTACATAATATGTGCAATACTGGTCAAGTGTATCGTATAGGCCTACATTATGTGTGATGAAATGATTACATTTTAATGATTAATAATGATACATTTTTCTAAAATAACTAAAGTGGACAAAGGCAGCTGGTCAGTGAAGTGCCCCTCACTGTATGCAGTAAGTATGGTACAGCAACACAGTTATTGGGAACAAACAAATAAGTAAACTCATCTGTGTCTTTGTAGTCATCTCTACAATCTCTGAAAATCCATTGGCATTATCAGTGCTGTACCTTCTTGTACTTAGCCTACAAACTGAATGTTGTTGCAATCTCTCAGTTGCCTATTGATTACAGGGGCCAGGAGTCGAGATCATGCTTACCAACCAAACAACCATTAACTCGTCCAGAGCAAAGCCCACACTCTGTTTCCCTTTGAGACTAATCGTTGTTTATTTAAGGGCACAGAAATAGCCGCTCCATGTGAGACCTATAGCTGCAGTGGTTGTCGAAGATTTGGGATTTTTTTTTCTTTGTGGGTGCCCTCTTATTTCAAGGCAGTTTATGTATTTTTTGGCTGCAGGCTTCCTTGGAGACTTTGATGGAGAAAGGTGGCTTTTGATATAACAGGTCTTGTAGCCGTCTTGATGAAGCAGGAATATTTAGAACCTCATGTGTCATTCATTAAAAAAAAAAAAAAAAAAAAAAAAAAAAGGAACTAGCTGGAGACTGGACCCACAGGCTCATAACCAGTGTCTGTGTACTAAGAGTTGTCCGGGTTTCTGTAGGATTTTGAGGGCTATAAGCAACAGTATCTTTAGTTGGTTAAGTGCAGTTCTCGACATTTCTGAGTAAACAAAAGAGATAATTAATGCCCTGAAGAATTCTACACTGCATACTCCACTGTAGCAAATGAGAACCTTTATGTTTAATTAAGATACAAGCACATAGATTAAGTAGGCTATATTTAATCAGGTTCAGTGCAGAAAAATCTGTATTATTTCTTTTAAATTTAAATATTGTGTGTTGAAAACGTTTTGAGAAAGTGGATCTGAAATAGCCTACTTATTTTGTAGAATCTGGGACTGACAAATGTATATGTATATATATATATATATATATATATATATATATATATATATATATATATATATATAAATAAATCTAAAAGGTCAGATATGATATGTGACAGCATTATGACTTAAAATCTATATTAAATTGCACATTGGAATCTGTGACAATAATGCTTACTTTGGAATATTGTTAGTGTTTGATTTCCAAGAAAAACAGAATGGAATGGTTAATCAATGTGGACACACATATTTGCACATTAGCTACATGTCTACCATAAAAAACGGCAGTTACACAATCAGGTTGGTAGCTGTTTTTGCACTTTAAGCCATTGTAAAGATAGACATGTAAACTTAGTGCTTTCAATTAGATAAGAGTCTAGACCGTGACATTCATCAGCGAGCGTGAACAATTGGACTATAGCCTTCATGCACTGAGTTTCGTGACAAACTTCCGTTTTGAAATAGTAGGCTACAACTCATTTATTTCCGGTTATGTAAATTTTCAGTGTTTAGTCTTCTACTTGACTAAACGGCGCTTAAAATAAGCGTCGGCAAGAAGGTTTAAAAATCTGGACATTTTTAGAGACAGGATCCTGATGATAACTGTGTGTACAAACAGGATAAAACAACTAATTTCTCTCTCGTTTTAAGGTGTAAGACACAATTAGTTTAACATTTCCTAGCTAAATAAAAAGCTTACCTTCAAAAATACAAGTTCTTGCTGTTTTATAATGCATGTGAAAATAAACACAGGAGGGCGCGCTTAAATATCCTCTTGTTTGGTTACTTCGGGCCGCCGTACCTTTAAGAAACAAGAAGATCATATGACTGCTACCACGGATGTCAACAAACGTGAAAGGGAATTAAACTGAAATTAATATAATGACGGTTCAAAAACGGGTATAACGTTATTTACGTGGCTACGGCTCACGTGTTTGTTGAAATATAAGGTATGTTTTAGCGCATTTTATGATATTACCTTAACATTATCGTTTGGGCACCAGGAAGAGTTGCCAGTAACGTTATTGTTTTCCGTTTAGAAGGTTACAAGTAACACTGTAGAAGTTTAGTTGCTACATTGTGATCGATAATTTGCTATAGTCTACCTCTTAAAATAATAGAGTTAATATCTAGACACCTGATTTTTATACTCTGTTTAATGATATTAATAATATTTTGAATTGCTTTCTGACAGTTCAGCTATTAGATATGACACTTGCGTGTGTTAGCAATTGTGTGACTGTGAGGATTTTGTGGTTGTGGAATCCCACCCTCTTTTCAGTAACATATGATTTCACAAGGGTCAAATTATCGTTGTATTACCCAAATTAATATCATGTTTTTGTAGCAACTATGAATATTCAGATTAGAATAATTTTCCTTTTGCTTGTGCTGATTTGGGTTATTTCTGTTCACCCATTTTAGGATGACATCCACTCAGGCCGGTCAGCCAATGGTTCTTCACAGACTTGCAACATTGCTGCGAAATAATGGTATAGAATCAGTATTTCAATTTTATTATTGTTTATTTTTGCAGTTTCACCTGGCCTATTTCCAGGGAAAATAATTTGATGAGGGTCCAGTTAATAAATTGGTGTAATGTATGAAAAATAGTAGCCTACCATGTGACAGTGTGACAAGTATTGATGCTTTCAAGGTATCCACTCTTATTATTCTTTTATTTTTATAAATCACACTCAAACAAGATTTGTCTATGCTTGCACACTGCAAGAAATGTAACAAATAAGTTGTCCATCCACTGATCTATATATTTACTAATTTTGCAAGGTTTAGATTTGTATTGTTAGTAAGTTATTCCCTTTAGGTTGAAGATGTGGAGACAAAGTGTGGCACTATATTCCTAGTTTACAACTTCAGATTTAGAGACAGATATGCAGAACAATACAGAATTATTAGTGCATATGATTTTGTTTGCATTTTGACTAAGATATAATCGGTGAAATCCAATGACGCTTTTGCATTAGTTTGAGGGTGTGTGGTATGCTCAGGCTTTTCCTTTAAAGCTGCCAATTAGTTTTAATAAGGCAGTCATAACAATAAAGTTCTTGTTGCTCTCTGTATAGGTGACTCTGTTCTGGATGGTTCCAGTACTCTCACTCTGAAAGTGGGATGTTTACAACACCTGACACAACTCTTTGAGCGGCACCTTCTCTCACGCACACATCAGCATGGTTTTCTTGCCCTGCCGTCCCACCCAGCAGACACTGCCTCTCTGCTGGAAGTCCAGTTACTCTTTGACATGCTGCAAAAGACAGTATCACTTAAGGTACTGAAGACTCTAAAGATGGTTTTACATATAAATGGAATTTGTTAAGTGTACAGTTTGATGCTGAGATTCTGTGAAAATTTTATTCCAGATTAGTATTAGTAGTAGTAAATCTTTTCTATTAAGATGTTTCTTGATTGATCCTTATGTATGTCCTTTTTTAATTTGTATTGAAATGCATCATAGTTCTCCAATCCAATAGAATGAGTTGCAATGATCTGATCATTTGTGTCTGTAAAACAGCTTGTGAATCCACCTGGTGTGAAACTACAGTATGCTGTGAAAATCTTCCCTTTCAAATCCCTTAAATATTTAGAGGTATTTCGAAACAAACTAACCAAATTAATTCAGTTGCATTTGTTGCATTATTCTGCATTATTGTTCTAAATATTGCTTTTTGGTTTGATTTGTTTTTCTGTTCAGCTCAAGCGTATTCCTCCTCATTGTCTTGAGGGTCTCAGAGGAGTGTATTCTCAGCTGGAAGTCTTCACATGCTCAAAAGGAGTCAGTTCTCTAGAGGTAATGTTTTCACCAACGGGCATTGGGACAGTGACCATAAGTTTAACCATGTTCATATACAGAACGTAATTGTGTTTGTGTGTTTAACAGGAGCTTCTCTCTCTATGTGGTGGAGATCTCAGCTCAGCTTTACCTTGGTTAGAACTTCATACCCTTAATTTCAGTTACAATTCCATTTCCCGTCTCGACGAGTCACTAGTAAGAATCTCCTGTTTTCTGTAGAGTATAGAGTTACTGATTTTGAAATCTGTATGTAACAATTTTCTAAATTGTTTAGAGTCTGCTAAATGTCCTGAAGTGGCTTGACTTGAGCCACAACAAGCTCCAAGATTGTGCTGAATTTTTAAAGGTAAATTGCTCTTGTTTACTTTTATTTTTTCAGTATTTGACTTTTTTTTTTTGAAAGTGAAAATCTGTGGATGCATGGGGGGAAAAAGATATGAAATGTAATACTAAGTCCTTACTTGTGTCTGAATTCTGAAAGCAAAATCAAATTAGCCAAAATAATAAACAGATGGGTAGACTTTTTGAAAGAGATAAATTTGCTCAAAATAACAATAGTGTGCATTTATTCATACTTTTTCTGTCTACATCAGTGATGGGCTACTAGTTCACACCCAATACAAATGAATGGGTAGGGCCCCATCACATGGTTCAAGGGGGGGCCCCCCTAGGTTTGAGGTATGTTACATGTTAGGATTGAGTGAATTTATTGATACCTTTTCTGTCTCCATCAAGCCTCTTACTGAACTGGAGCATCTGAATTTATCTTATAATAACCTCCAGAGAGCACCAGAATTGGGCCTGAGCGCCCAAGCCAAACTCACCACCTTGATCCTTAGAAACAATGAACTGGAAACTATCAACGGTGAGTTTTCTACTCATTTCCATGATGAATTAATTTGACTTTACCATAAATGGAAAGTAAATTGAAAAATACATATTTCTATGCTTTCATTCACCACGTTGGTTCTTTTACAGAACCTTTCTTTGCCATTCTTGTTGTTCGTTTGTTTGTTTGTTTGTTCCTTCATTGATTTTACTGGATGCAATTTCTTTCAGATGTTAAGCCGTTCAAATAATTTTGAGTTTACAGTTAAAACATTTTGGCTTTTTGAAATTGTTGAGAAGAATTTAAACTCTGAAAATGAATGAGTGTCAGCATCAGATTTAACTACTTAATCTTTATTGAATACTTTTTAAAAATTGTAGTTAACATTTTGTTCAATGCTCATTTGTTTTTTACAGATATTTGTTTTTAAAGACCTACAATTTGTCAGAGCTCCTGACTGCAAAATATTCTGTATATGTAATGCAATCATTTGTGTTTTGAATAGTTTAGCAAAATGTGATAAGTTTGAGTAAACAGTCAATGTACTAAAATAAAGGTTAATCTAATTTAATGTAAAAGTATTGTCCTAACTGCAGGTGTGGAGCAGTTGTCTTCACTTCAGTGTCTTGACCTGGCTTATAACCTCCTTATGGAGCATTCTCAGCTGGCACCTCTGTCCTTCCTTCATAATCTCAATACAGTAAGTTAGACCCACCTTGGCTAGGTAATTCTTGTCTTAAACTCCCTTTTTTAGTTTTACCCCAGTCCCAAATTTTAGTCTCAAAAAGACTTTCTTCAAAAGATTCTTTATGATTTTAACAAGTTCCAACTGTCTAGAAAAGACGTGTACCAATTTCCGGTTTCCAGGTTAGCCAACTGGATATTATAGTCTCAATATGAACATTTCCCTCTGCTGCATGTGATGTATCTCTGATTATTTTGTCTTCCCCGTATAGCACCTTGACTGTTTTCTGATCTCTTTTCAGTTGACTTTGGAAGGAAACCCTTTGTATTTTCTGAAGACACACAGGGCATCAACTGTCTGCTACCTCTCACGAGCTTCTTTCAAAGTGAGTCTTTCCCTGATCAAGTCATTGTTTTAATTGCTCCTTTTCTCAAAACTGTATAGTAGAAGTTCATATGGTGTGATATCAAAAGAGCAGAATTTCCTAAATTTATTTATTTATTTTTTTTGTGAATTAAATATACATTATTGATTGGATTCATGTTTACCATAGCAACCACTGGGAGGTGCCAGTTTCTCCTTTATTTCTGATGTAGTTTATAGCAGTAAGATGTTTTCTTGAAGTTCTTTCTTGCTGTTCTGCAGATGTTTCAGAGTTGTAAGCTGACATTCTTCTTGTGTTTCAGCTCCAGCTGGATGGCACCCCTCTGTCCCAGTCTGATCTGCTGGTGGGTATTAAATGTCACTTCATGTACCATGTCAGGTCATTCCACCCTCTTTGTTTCCCTTGTGATTCATGCTGAATTGTGGGAGGCAAAACTACTTTTAATTTATAGTAGAATAGTGGGTTTACTTTCTCTGATCAAATGGAGTTTGTGTACTTTAAATGGCCAAACAATCACAATAACATTTGATGTGAGGAAAAAAATACTACCGTAGTGTTTTTTAATTATTTATTTTTAAATCTTCCACTGATATGCACTATATTTAATTTTCCACTATACTGGTATGCACTATATATGACGTTCACTATATTTTTCAGGGAGTGTGTATTTTATTAATAGTAACACTCAAACAGCCCATTCAAAAGCCAAGGAAGGCATACAGGCATAAAAGAAGGAGGCACACAGAATTGATGTCAAGTCAGGAATGCTTTTTATTGTGGAGAAACAAATCGCAATTATAGCTGTTGATTTAATTTGCTTTATAATATTTAAAGTGGGACCTATTATGCCCCTTTTAAAGTCTTGATATAGTAGAATAGGTTTCCATGCTTGAAAGTTAAAAAACCACATGATTTTCCATTTATTTTACATTATTGCTACACCTCTCTTCCTAGTCTTTTAGCAACATTGTTTAGTTCTGGTCTCTATGAAGCCCCTCCTTTCTTACGTGGATCAATGTGACTGTTCAACTGCTTCGATTGGTCTACTTGTTTCAGAAATGTCACAGCTTTACCAACTTTAAACGTATTTTTTTTAACACACTACTAATGGAACTCAACCAGGCGTTACATTTTTTTATGATGAAAAGCAGCGTTACACATTAAAGAACATTAAAAATGTAAAAAAGCATAATAGGAGCCTTTCAACATTGCAATCAATTGCACATTTTATTTACTTCTTTCTTGTTGACATTGAAAGGAATTTACACCAGCATGATGTCCTTTTCAATGGAACCAAAGTCTTGAAAACGTTGGTAAAATGAAAAGAATTCATTTTACGAATGTTTTACCAAGAATTCCCCACACCCCAACACCATCTTGACAATGATGCAGGACAAAGATGTGATAGCGCCACCCAGTGTCCGTACAGTATAATGAATTTCTTTTTCTATTTTTTTTTTTACAATAACAGGAAAAATCTTTTTTTTTTACTTTTAAAATGTCTTGCAGGATACCTTTGTGTTAGATGCACCGATCCTATGATTTCTAGGATCTAAATAATAAGTGCTATCCATGAAAAAAAAAAAAAACATTGAAAAACAAATCTAGCATGAAAAATGTGACCCCCTTTTAAAGTGGATGTTTTTATACATTGGTCTCATCGTTTCTCAACATATTTATATCACAATTTGATATTAAATTTATTGTAATTAAATGTAATAAATAAAAAGTTGTAAACTAAATTGAATTACCAAAAATATAATATTTAGCTCTGCTGGACACATCTCTGTTAGCACTTGATTACAAGCAATTTTGATTAGCCTACAAGTAACTTATTTTGGTAACTTTATATTATGGTATTTTAAAGGTTCCTAATTTCGTTTCTTCTACAATTGGTTTATATGCACCTCCTTTCTGTGAGCCTCCTTTACTCTGGTTGGTCAGATGGATCAGTCTGTTGTGATTGGTCTACCACTTATATCGTGTCGGAAACAAAATGTTCATTACCATATCTAATTTTCAGCTCTGGATGCTTCCTCAGCACTTGTATATTCAGTGATACAAACAGTAATGATGGTGTTACCGTGTCCATTCAAACACGAGTCTGCTTCCCAACATATCGACCACACAAACCAAACTCTTCCAGGCCTCAGCTACAACTGCAGTGTTTGAGGCTGGGTCAAAGTGGACATTTTTAACAAGCAGCCAATGAAGGCCATAGGCTGGCATTATGCAAATGTGTTCCAAACCTACCATGCAGAAATTTTAGACTGGAATTACAGGCAGTTCAGAATCGGTTCTCTCTTTTGGGAGAAAGTAATTTATTTTATTGTGCATTTCAATCTTTGAAACTTTGCAGATGTCTTACATTCACAAACATCCATATTACACACTACATGATAGGTAAAATCTGAAAAAAGCATAATAGGAACACTTTAATAAACATTTTCTGAAAGTTTGTTATTTACAAACTCAATCTTTAACCCTATCACCCAGGTTAATAAAATAATTAAAAAGGTTTATAACAAATAACAAACCAGCATTTGCTCCAAAATCACAGAATACATTGCAAGAATATATATCCAAAAAAAACCCAAAAAAACAAACAAACAAACAAAAATACATACATATATTGTAGTTGTCTTTTAAAATGTATTTTGTAATATTGTCTTATTGAACAACAATCTATTGTTTTTATTCTGTGGATTTTGTGACATGTTTTTTTTTTTTTTTTTTTTGGTCACAGAACTTGGCTAAATCCGGACAACTGACTGGTCAGATGTCCCACACTTCTCAAAATGTTTATGTGGCACCTGACCAAGGAGGGCAGGAAGTGTCCAGTGGAGGTGGAGACATTACTGACAGTGTGACTATAAGCATATCAGGAGTGACCCGAGTTCGAAAGAAGAAACGCAAAGTAAGTGCATGTCTAAAATCTCGCCAATGTGTTTGTGGTAAACTGATTTTAAAATGAGCAGGCCCAACGAACATGATTCCTCATGGAGAACATGAAGCTGCCATTACAATTTTAGTAACATAAGTTCTGATGTATGATGCAAAGCACAACTTTTTCCCATTTGCAGAGTAAGGTGAAGGTGAGGAGAGCCAGTATTTCAGAGCCCAGTGACACAGACCATGAGATCAGAGTGCAGTCTGCTTTACAAGGTGATGAACAAATGACTTGACAAACGTTAACTCTTCATAGGGAATTTTAAAATTAACTATATTTTCAGTGATCATGTTAATTAACATTTAAAAATAAATTGATGAGTTTTTGCTTTTATTAAGCTTATGTTATATGAATGTCTTTCTCATGTGAAATATTTGGTTCTCTTCAGATATTGTCCTCACCCATAAGAAGGACATTGAGAGAATGGACAGTTTTCGAGAGCAGTTAGGGGAGGACTGGCTACGCTATCAGCATCATCTTGATGATACTCCAGTCAACCCAGCTTTCCCTGGTGTAGAAAGTGTAACCATTAAAGTGAACACCAATGGTTGCAGTACACCTCCATCTCCCCTGCTTAACACACCTCCAACCAGTCTGGAGTTGCTCCCCCCTCCGCTGCTGTCCTCTGAACTGAAAGAGGAAGGGGACAAAGAAGAGACTGATAGCACAGACTTGCAGCCTGAGACCGAGTCTACCCTGCAGTGGACAGGGCAAAGCCTCCTTAACACTGAATCTACTCTTGAGACAAGTCTAGTAAACATCCAGGCTCCAGCTGAGGCCTACTCTGACCCACAACCACCACCAGAGGAAGATGACGATGATAAGGGAGGTCTGTATTCTTTTCTTGGGATGCATTGATAGTGATAGCTATTAGGGCTGGGTATTGAGACAAACTTCACAATTCAATTCGATTTCGATTCACAAGCTTGCAATTCGATTTGATTTCGATTCAATATTGAATATTTTGGATATCAGTTACAATAAATAGCAATTTTTCTCAAGGAAATCAAATCTCTTAACTAATGCTCTTAACTAATGCTGTAAACTATAGGAGTCTAGTTGTAGCCTACTAGGCTTCGTTAGCCTAATATGAAGGTAATAATTAACTGTTTTGTAGCTAAACAAACACTTAAATTACACTTTTATTTATTTTTATAATAAGAAAATTATATGTAATATAAACATTTAAATGGTGACTGTCATAAAAACTTGCCAGATTTATTCAAATATGCATTAAATATTGAAGAACATTAAGATTATAATGCATATGTAATATGGTGTATATATTTAGCAAAATGCTCCCCTCTAGAGTTATTTTTTCTAGCTGACTAACGAGTTTATGTGAGTTTTCTGAGGTAAATATGACGATACATGACATTGATTACAAGCTGTTTAACTGACGTCTTTCCACGGTTGAAACGCTGATTGAGCGAATCAATGTGACATGATCTGAATTTCGATAAGTTGTACTCTATTTTTTAACACACTTTCAGACGCTCATTCATGTTTATTTCGCGCTGCTGCTTCTCTTGAGCTGCGCTAGAGCGATCTCACGCCACAACGCCAAAACGTTATCTATTTTTTTGAATTTCTAAAGAAAATGGACGTAATTTGAAAATTGAGACTTTGTTTCATATCAATAGTAACAAAGGACAAAGATTATTGCGATTTTTTTAAATGCGTGCAGCCGCGATACAATGATCCATTCATTCAAATGAAACAGGGTGACTAATCGATTCTTGAGATTTAAGAATCGACATCGGTTCGTAAAAATGAGAATCGATTAATATCGAGAAATCGATATATTACCCAGCCCTAATAGCTATAGTGGCCAGATACGTACTTGCATTTATTCTGAGATTGTACCATCCAATATAAATTTTTACTAGCGTAAGAGTAGTTCAGCGGTAGTCTAGCTTAATTTCTATTTACTGTATGTCATTGGAAAGTTTCATTCATTCCTTCATTCATTCATTCACGCTTCTGTTCGACAGTTTGGAGTCGGTAAGATATTTAATCTTACCGGTAAGATATTTAAAGGAGTAGTTCACTTTTAAAAAGAAACTTTTGCTGATAATTTACTCACCTCCATGTCATCCAAGATATCCATGTCATTCTTTCTTCAGTCGAAAAGAAATTAAGGTTTTTGATGAAAACATTCCAGTATTTTTCTCCATATAATGGACTTCAATGGGAACCAAACTGTTCAAGGTCCAAAAGACAGTTTCAGTGCAAACTGCAAACTGTTCAAAAGGCTTTAAACAATTTCAGACGATGAATAAGGGTCTTATCAAGTGAAACAATCACTCATTTAAAAAAAAAAAACAGCAAAGTTTATAAGCTCAAATGGTCGCCTTGCTCTGTTCTTTGATGCACGTTTGTGACTCTCCTGTTCGAACTTGTTTATCAAAATGAACAAATCTTTTTTCGTGTCATTTGATTCATTCAACAAACAAAATGAAAATTTGTTCATTTTGATGAACGAGTTCGAATAGGATAGTCACAAACACGCATCACAGAACAGAGCAAGGCAACCATTTGAGCGAAAACAAGGCAGCTGTTTTTTTTTATTAAAATATATTTTACAGTATTATTTATTCATCAGCTTATAAAGCTGAATTTTCAGCAGCCATTACACCAATCTTCAATGTTATCCTTTACAATTCATTCAGCATGCTGATTTGGTGCTAAGTTACATTACCTATTAATAGCAATAATGAAATATTATGATTTGTGGAAACTGTAATAAATTAGGATTTTTTTGAAGTTCAAAAGAACAGCATTACTTTGAATCATAAATATTTTATAACATGTTAATGCATCCTTTCTGATCAAAAGGTTTAGGCCTACTTTCTTTACAAAACACAATCTTTCAGGAACAAAGGTTTGGAGCTACTTTATCACTGTAAATATTGAATTTACGCATTTGAACTGTCAAATGACAAAACCAAATGGTTCTTAAAAAATCTTGTCATGATACACTTTTTTAATAATTTAATGGTTCCGGTTGAATAACAGAACAACCATTGAATGACCTGTCTAGTTAATGGCCAGAGCTCTTTTTCACTCTTGCACTCTGTTTAACAGTGGACCTATGCAGGCCAATGCTGGTGGGGCTGCTGTCAGAGGATGTGGAGATGAATCGGAAAAGGGCCTCTGAACCACTCTTCCTACGAGTGAGGCAGGGTCACCTGCTGGAGGTAGACATGCACCAGGGGTGTGTTAAAACACGAGTGGAGCTAGACAGTTTGCGAGATGTTGTGATCACTGAGGCTACATGCACAGTAGAGGTAAGATGACATATTTTCTGTTCATAAAGCTCTATAAGTTGATTATAATTCTGTAGTTTTTTTTTTCTCTGTTTTACATTCTCTTTTTAAATCTTACAGAAGGTTGAGACGACTCACCCAGCCCTAGAGCTCCACTTCCGGTACATTAGTCGTGAGAGACGTAAACGTTGTTATATAATGTTGGATGACAAGCCACAGGAAGCATTGGAGGTAAGGAGGTACATTCAATATTAGACTATCAGACATAATCAACCAGTGCTTGGAATTCAATCCTAAATTGATGACGGATATTACAAGTAGGGGTGCACCAATCGATCATCATATTTTCATTCCACAGGTCCTGTTGTCGCATTTCTTTTTTACTTTACTTTTACTTTTTAGTAAAAGATTTACTTTAGGAGAAACAGTAACAGTATTTCAAGAACTGCTAAATAATTGTGTGATACGTTGGCATATTGCTTTGCCCTATTCTTTTTTGAACTGTTGATATAGAAAATGAATATCCCGCAACTTATTAGTCAATTTGGCTTGCAAATGAATGGCATGATAATTGAAGAATTTTACAAGTGGAAATTAATTTACAGATATCAAAAGTAATTGATTTTACTAGAATTATTATTTTTTTTTTTTAAATATCAAAAAATATTTTTTATTGATTGAGACAACTCAAGCGACAAAACTTTAGTCAACTTTCGACAAAAGTAGAAGATGGATTCTAAGAGACCTGCTTGTAGTTCATTCTAAACCCCAACGCAAACTCCATGTAAGACAAAGAAAATAAAACCTTTGTCTAGTGCCAGGCGTCGGAATAAGACGAGAGTCAACATCGGGAAGGATTTCAACAAATGGACAGATCTCCGGTCTACTCTAGGGCTCAAATGGGATCCTATACTAACTAATAACTTTGTTGTTTTTCTTTGTTGTTGTTTTTTTTTTATTATTGTTCATGAACGTGTTTCCATAATAATACAATCAAAAGTGGATACAGTAAGCACATAAAACAGTTCAAACATGTAGATAGATGGAAACAAAAACTGAAGTTTTATACTATACCCCCGTTTTCCCCTTACACATAAGTATGTAATTTACTCAAATGCCTTTCCTTTCATGTATTTAAAATGACTTGCAGATTTATAACGTTATTACCTCGGAAGACATTATGACTGTAACAAAAGATTTGTGCGGCTGATGCTTCTATTGGTTATGAACAGCTCGTGCAAGTGTGTGTGTGCGTGTGGTCCATGAGCGTTCACACCTCTGGTTTCAGTTTTGCTTGTCACCAGAGGGGGCATAGTTCTGCAAAAACTCAAGAGACTTGTGCAATGCACCTTTAAAGCAACGTGATGTTACCCAATTTACCTTATATTATCCTGTTGTTGTTGTTTTTTTTTGACTGGTTTTAATGAGTTGATGAGAATTTTGACTCCTCAGGTATTAGCAGAGGTACTCTCAAGAGTCGTGGAGGAAAACAAGCAGCAAGTGGATGAGGAGAGACCCGAAACAGTTTGGCTACAATGTCTGAAGTGTCAAGCTGAGTTCTGCCAGCCAGCCACTGAGTCAGACAACAGCCTGAGCCATCTGGATGAGCTAAGGAATGACAGTAAGGATATAGCCCTAAAAATCAAAAAGAGCAATTTTCTTTTTCTTTTCATGATCAAGGCCTTTGATGGATAGGCGGACCTATACTCCGGGCAGAACATTCCAGGGAGTGGCTCAAACACATGCACCTCTCAACAAACATCTTACTAGTACTGTATTACAACAATTACAATAAAAAAAAAACATGAATCTGACTTAACATAAGTGGGTGATCATCTTGTTGGAGCATGACAGAACCTGGCTAAAATGTCTCACTAAAGAATTTCATGAATACAGAATGGTAGTCAAGCACTGGGTGTGATCACTTTTTATCTTGGGACTCCATCAAGCAGCCAATAATTTTATCATATGACCCATTTTCAGAATAACCCACTAAATAGAGTTTTACTTTTTTCCACTGTTACATCTTGCAGGACATTTTTCTTTTAATGACTGCTTTGAAACACAGTTTATCCTCCTCTGTAGCACTGCATAGTTTTAAAACATAAAAACCAGAGGTTCCTAGGAGATTTGTTCAGCTGCTTTCAGTCTGTTTGCTTGGCGTCCTGCAGATCATCTGGGTCAAACAAATAGTTGATTCTGCATGGGGGCAGAGATCAGTGAAGGTGTTTATTTTAAAAGCATTAACATTCTTAAAATACATCTGAAGGAAAGCATGGAAGTTTTTTATTTTTTTTTATCTGCCATATTTTAAACCCTAAACTATATTATATGG
This sequence comes from Cyprinella venusta, assembly GCA_038021265.1. NCBI lineage: Eukaryota > Metazoa > Chordata > Actinopteri > Cypriniformes > Leuciscidae > Cyprinella > Cyprinella venusta. The sequence goes on from CM075868.1 coordinate 13,344,683, forward strand.
ACTGGATATCTCATGAGGCATACTTTATTATTATAATAAATTAGATTATGTATTTTTTTAATGTGATTTTATTATTATTATTTTCAACAGGTTGTACTGTCATCTGCTCAGAGTGCAAAAGCGATCATGTGGTTCAGTTGGCTGTTCAGTTAGCTCCTTCCACCAGTACACCATTGGAACAGAATGATGCCAGATACTTTACATTTGATGACAGGGACAACCCTGTCCTTCCCCTCCGCAACAAGGTCTGGGTTTGTATGGTCTTTTGGCTTGATCTATTCATGACAGTTCTCCATTACTATTCTCTTTTCACTTTCTTGACTTGCTTCATTCGTCTAGGCATTGGTCCCAGGACAGTCTTTGCTATCCCGTGGCAGCCCCCTCCATTTGACTCAGCATTCAGAGGCCTCCACAGAGGGAGCCACAGCTTACTTTCACACAGCCCATAGCTTCCTGTCCAATTGTCAGAATGAGGCATGGGTTGACCAGAGAACCTCTCAACTAATCAGCTTCAGCACTACGGATGGACAGGGGCAGGGTAGCTCAGAGGGGTTTAAAGAGAAGGTGGCTGACAACTCCAGCTACAACGGCTATCAAAAGTATCTGGACCAACAGTCACCTAATCACACAGAAGGATACAGCAATGGTAGGTGGTCCACTTTGGGGATGAAGAGGAGTAGGGTGGTTAGAAAAATAAAGAAACTAAAGAAGATGAAACTACACACACACAAAAAAAAAAGCACAACATGTATTTATTGGACCTAGGCCTGTTTTAGGAATTTGAATTGCATAGAACTGAAAACAAAAATCTTAAAATGTCTTAAATTAAGTTTGATCAAATTTAAGGCCATAGAAAGTCTTAAAATGTATAACAATTATCTTAACTAACATTAGTTTAAATAATTATCATCTTAAAATTTTGGGTGGAAAAACAGGAATCGTGATACGTCCTAATGTGATTATTAAACTCCACTATTAAACAAAAGGCAATGATGTGCTGGTCTGTCATAGGAAGGAAAACTAAAATGCTATTTAACACGTTAATTAAAGATGTGTATTTTACTAGAACGTTTAAAAAATCTGGTTGACTTGACTTTCTTTAAACATTATCGAATCAGCAAAAACCTATATCGATTGATCTCTAATTCAAATGATTAGTGCCACTATCTTCAGTACGTATTGAATAAATCATTTCTTAAGTATTTTAAACTTGCAGTTACCTTTTTCTGCATTTGAATGTGTGCTGCAGCCTGTTTAGTTAAGTTAAAACATGCTCTTTTGTGATTGCATGGGTTTGTTCTGCATGTATGTACAGAATTAATTTTATTTGTGCAGGTCTTAATTTCTTAACTCTTACATTTGTTTTTAAGAACTCTGCATATACCTTGATTTAAAGTCTTTGTCCAAAGTGTGTGCTTTGTAAACATGACTAACTGTAGAGAGAATAAGTTAATTTATCTCTTGTATTTGTAGATGTGACACACTAAATTGGTACCAGACAATAAAGCCTAATGAATACCCAATATGGCAGACTTTTCTGGCCATAAACCATGTTAACAAAGTGTATAGATATAGCTAGAATTACAGATATTATGTTGATATTACAGATATGCTGTCATGTTTTGATGTTTTCTGGCACAATAGTCTTTACCTTTTTATTCCATTGAGGGATTTATTCATGATTATTTTTATTGTAGGTCAGTTTGACCTGCTGTCAGAGACAGTAGACCATCGGCTCCAGCTTTTCCTGGATGTGGAAGTGTTTGGAGGAGAAGAGGAGCTTCGCTGCTTTTTAAAGGCAAGATTGAAGAAAGAAACAATTGATTTGATACACTCACTTCACACCAGCCTTTTGCTCTCTCACAGTTTAGAGACTGTCTTTCCCTTTGTTAATTTCAAATTTCAAATAGCTGGTAACGCTTAAAATTCTTTTGTATTTATTCCGAACAGGCTTGAAAAGTTTTTAGTCGTGATTACAAGTGTTTGAAATAAATTCTGCATTTCTAAGTGCTTCATTCAGCATTCAGCTTGAGAAGCTGTAATTATTTGTGTTTTTTTTTTGTTGTTTCACTTGATTTCAGATGTCCATTGTGAAGTTTGGAGATTCAGTGGAGTTCCATTCCCTCATGGTTGTGTCAGACCAGTACATCTACATCTTAGAAATCACCTCACAATCTGAGTAAGCAACTTCTGTTAACTTCTTAGGTTTTGAAAGTGCAACTAACTATTGTTCGCTAAAATCAGCTTTTAAGTTGGTGTATTATGTAGTCTAGAAAAAAAAAATCAAACACTAATTCTTTCCATATTACACTGAGAATGTGTAAGTGGGGTAAATGTAACTGCTACAATATCCAATCCATTTCATCTAATCAGTATTCTCAGCATACAGTAGTGCCAAATTGGATTTTATCTATATACACTGAAGCAAGTTCACATAAGAAGTTTGTTTTTCTGACAGCCTGTTTTTCTGACAGGCTGTAAGTCTGTTTTCTTAGTGGTGTGGATTTTTCAATGTTGTTGGACTGTTATATCAGCACTCTCTGCTTACATAGAAAATAAGATGGAAAAAAGATGCGTGCTGAGTGTCATGACCATAGACTGTAACAAAGATGAACAACACATCTCAGCTTTCTTCCACTGTAGAAAAATGAATCCAAAATATCCACAGTATCAAGATCCCGCCCACACGATCCTGCTCCCTCACTGTCAATCGCAAGAACAGCAGTCAATCATGACGTTACACCACGTTTTTATAGCATCTAATAACAAACTAAAACTAAACTTATGTGAACACACATCTGTGTGATAAGTAGATTTTTTTTATTTGACTCGTATTCAATTACACGGAGAGGGTGGGGTTTATGACTTATTCTGCAGCCAGCCACCAGGGGGCGATCAAAATGCTTTGGATTCACTTTTTTAAGATGTGTATGTCACACTTGGTCATGACAATGAAAAAGGAGCACTGACAGCATTTTAGGAGAAGCAAAAAACCTTAATGTTCCAAACACTTGAGATCATAAATGTCTGGTGGATGACACAGATTGTCCTAAAAGTTGAAAACATAGTTTTGTGACATGTCAGCTTGAACAAGTTGGAAACTTGAACAAGTTCAGTTTGTACTGTTGCACTGTTTTTCATACACCAAACTTCAAACTCATCAACTTGTTCTTTCTTGAAAATGTTTACCTTCATAGCGATACATTCAGTTTTGAATGCAAGTACATAATCATGTGTCTGGCATTTGATACATGTGCATTGTCACACCCTCTACACAATGCTTGTCCAGTGTGTGACCGGCTTAACACTATGTTTGCTGCATGTTCAGGAAATGCAAATCTAGTTAAAGGGTTTGTTCACCTAAGAATGAAAATTATCGCATAATTCACTCACGCTCAAACCATTCTTGGTGTATATGACTTTCTTCTTTCAGCCAAACACAATAGGATTTATATAAAAAAATATAGTATGGCTCTTCTAAGCTTTATAATGGGGGTGAATGGCACCCTTTTTTAAGCCCAATGAAAGTGCATCCATCCATCAGTAGTAAAAGTACCACCAAAAGTAATCCATACGGCTCCAGGGTGTTAATAAAGGCCTTCTGAAGCAAGCGATGCGTTTTTGTAAGAAATATATCCAGAATTATAATTTTATTCTGTAACCACTTGCTTCTGGTTAACGTCTGTCTGCACGTTCACAAGAGAGTTGACTTCCAAGGCCAGTATCGGCATTATAAATACAAATACATCATTTATTTTACATAAACCCATTTTAATTAGGGGCCATTTTAATTCTTCCTATTCCTCTTCTCCTCTTCCTCTTCACATACGCTGATTTCACGCAGCCGCCGTTTTGAAATGTCTCCGGTGGGAAGAAAATGGAAGTGTTGCCTTTAATCAGAGAAGAGTCGCGAATGTGATGGCGTATTGTTGTTTTTAATATAGAAATCAGTTATTCTAAAACTGTACATACATTTCCTTCATACTTACATTATATACAGTAAATATCGTTTATAAAAAAAAATTACTATAGACGTATCATATTTTGGATATTAAAGGGGGGGGGTTACTGCTTTTGCATGTATCTTTGCATGATTCTGTTTGTGGGGTGCAATATAACAGGTATTCGGATTTTTTTTTTTTTTTAAAGGTTTTTCTTTTTTTTTAAAGTCTTATTTTTCATAAACTTCACCTTTATTGTAAGCCGCGCTCTCCTCTGTCCCCAGAACGACCGGTTCACTTCCTGAGTCCATGAAACCACTCCCTCAGAAACAGGCAGTGGGCTCAGATTGGTTAGTTTGGGCTGGTGTGTGGTGATAGGCTAAACTGTCGCTCATGTTGTCTGGAAAGTTAACGCCCATTACCTTTACGGCGAAATGAGCCCGCGCTCTGGTCCAGAATTGTGTAAATAATGGTGTCGAACTGCAGTATCAGTTTGAGGCAGAATCAGACCGAGAAAGCGGCGATGAAGATTGGCAAGCAGAACCTCACCACTCACGGCTCTTACTAAACGTTTCTGAATGATAATTTACTACATTTTTTATAATTTACTACATTTTTTAACTTTATACACATTTATACATCTGACTGGCAACAATAGCAACTGACTGGCTACTAATGTTATACTCAAACAGCGTTGGCATTAGTTTACGTTCTTGATCAAATCAAAAATAACGTCATAAAGCATATGAAAAATATGTTTAAAACATTGGTACTTATACAAAATTCAGGTCCATAATGTTTGTACGCGTTTGTTGTAGACACAAAATAGCATAACTTGTAGCCTAGTGACTATAAAGCCAGCGCTGGCATTTGAAAAAAATACGGGCTACGTCTGGAATTATACATGCAAATACATTTAAAATGATTAAGTCTTAGCCTACTTACAGGTTGTGGCCCAACAACTCTCTGCCTCTGGTTTCAAAGTTGGAACTGCTTCATGTTTTAGTAACAGTGTCTTGTTGAATTCGGCATTGAATTCGTGGAGATTCTGGAAGCTGTCTTCCGTAAAATGCGCTGCACAAAGAGATAAATTACGATCGTCATTTTCAGGAACATAATCAAACATAAATTGTATCCATTGTTGACGAAGTACAGCATCCGTGGGAAGGTCGAACACAGAAGACCTGACAGCTGGTTGAACACAACACACTCGACGAGCCGCAGAAATATGCGCATGCCCTTTTTTGCATTTTCCGGAGGGAGGGTTGATGTATGGGTTAGTCAAGTCTAAAACCCGCTGTAGTCCCAATCGAGTCGTTTTTGTAGGCATTAAACTTCCTGATTTTTAAAAGACGATATCTCTGCTTACATTGAACTTTGCAGATACTGTTCATGCACCAACATCAATTTTACACACTATTTAAAATGAAAAAAAGTGAAATCGCCCCCCCCCCACCATATAGCACTAGCACTCAGATTGATCTAATATGTAGTAACAGACCGGAGAGAATTATAAAGTCATATAATATGATAACAGGGTTGTCAGACCATAATATGGTGCTTATTTCTAGAAAATTAACAAGCAAACGATTTACTACACATGCCAGTAATAATAAGGAATTCTTTGGTATTCCAAAAAATAAGAAAAAAAAAGTTTAAATCAGCAATTGAAAATATGAATTGGGAAGATTTGGTGTCATCTAATATAGATTTAGAATTATCTAGTCAGAACTTTAAAGAAAAGATAAAATCTACAATTAGTGAATTTTCAATCAAGATGAAACACAAAGTACAAGAAACAGTCCCTTCCCTGGGTTAATGACAATATTAAAAAATTAATGAAAGAAAGGGATAATGAACAAGATCAAAGATGGTTCATGATAGAAATAAATTTGTAATGTTAAGAAATAAGGTAGTTAGAGCATTAAGGAAAGCAAAGGCAGAACTTTAAAGAAAAGATACAATCTACAATTAGTGAATTTTCAATCAAGATGAAACACAAAGTACAAGAAACAGTCCCTTCCCTGGGTTAATGACAATATTAAAAAAATTAATGAAAGAAAGGGATAATGAACATGATCAAAGATGGTTCATGATAGAAATAAATTTGTAATGTTGAGAAATAAAGTTAGAGCATTAAGGAAAGCAAAGGCAGATTTCTTTATCACAGTTATTGAAAATGCTCACGATAACTCAAAAATAATATGGAGACAGATTAAAAAACTGAGTGGTCAAAAGAATATTAAAACAAGTCCAACTGAATTAAAGATTAATGATACACTTCTACAGAGCCCGATTGACGTGGCACAGGCCCTTAATCACTATTTTTTTTTTGAGTCAGTGGATAAAATAGCCCAACATTTTACTGTACAACAACCTAATTTACAAACAATTAATGCAAGTGACACAGCTGTAGTCTTAAGACCAGTAACTAAGTTAGAGGTTGAAAGAGTGGTCATGTCACTGAGGTCATCAAGGGGAAAGGATATTTATGGTATTGATACACTCTTACTAAAAGAAATTAGTTCCTCAATAGTCAACCCTCTAACACATATCATTAATAGTTCAATAAATCAAGGGATATTCCCTAGTTCATGGAAACCAGCGGTTGTGGCTCCTATATTTAAGGGAGGCGACGTTCGCTTACCTTGTAATTATAGGCCCATCAGTGTCCAACCTACAATATCAAAGGTTTTTGAACAAAAAAAAAAGTAGTGGCCAACCAAATTATTCATCATCTTAATAATAGTTCTTTCCAATTACATCCGATGCAATTTGGTTTTTGGGCAAATCACTCAACAGAAACTGCAATATGTTACTTTACAGAAAAGGTAAAAGCATTAATGGATAAAGGTGGAATGGTGGGGGCTGTATTTCTTGATTTACAGAAAGCATTTGATACACTTAACCATAATAATCTTTTGCAAAAACTGTATGATTTTAACTTTTCTATATAGTTTGTAAATTTAATCAAGTCTTACCTTTCTTCCCATTCTCAATTAGTAAAAATTGATAATTTTAAATCTAATTTATTAGGTCTATCAACTGGTGTTCCACAAGGGTCCATACTGGGCCCAATACTCTTTAGCATGTATATTAATTATTTTCCCAAGGATTGTGAACAATGTAATATCTTAATGTATACAGTCATATTTACACATGGTAAAAATGCAGAAGAGATTGCAAAAAAATTGACAGACATTATGGTAAAAGTTACATCCTGGCTTAATCAGAATTCTCTGAGGTTAAATGTGGCAAAAACAGTTTGTATGTTCTTTTCTAAAGGACATAGGTCTGATAAAAAAACAGGACATTTTTATTTCAGGAGAAAGAGTACAAGCTGTTTCAGAATATAAATATCTAGGAGTGCATCTGGACTCCAATCTTGGTTTTAAAACTCGTGTAAAAAAGTCTGCAAAAAGATTAAATTTAACTTGGTTAATTTTAGGTTTATTAAAAATTATTGTTTATCAAATCAGGCAGCAAAGATATATTTCCATTCTATGATTCTATGATTATTTGATTAATTGTGTCTATATATATATATATATATATATATATAGTATTTTTGTATACTTTTAGTTTTATAACTGTTGTATTGCTGTAATGTTTAACTCTTTTTTTCTAGTTTAGAGCCTAATAACATCTGGCAAAGGTACTACCAATGAAAACTAGCCTTCAGGCTAATTTGGGTACATTTACATTTAAGAATGTTTATTAATGTACACTGTCCCTTTTCTAAATAAATAAATTAATAAACATATGGAATGTCACTGGGGTGACTCCAGCCCGAAGTGCAAACGCAAAGCGAAGAAACGGTCTGTGTCGAGGGAGAATCGAGATATGAACGTATGCATCCTTCAGGTCGATCGCTGCAAACCAATCTTGGGGACGGATGCATTTGAAAATGCTTTTCTGCGTAAGCATCTTGAATGGTAGCCTGCGAAGGGACCGGTTCAGGACGTGCAGGTCCAAGATTGGTCGTAACCCACCCCCTTTCTTGGGTACAATGAAGTACGGGCTGTAGAAGCCGGTCTTCGTATTGGCTGGAGGGACCTGCTCGATCTCGTCCTTCACCAGTAGGACTGCGATCTCTGCCCTGAGTACAGTGGCACTGTCTGGCTGAACACGGGTTAACAGAATGCTCTTGAAAGCAGGGTGGCGCTGGCCGAACTGAATTGCATAGCTGAGTCTGATGGCACGGATGAGCCAGCGAGACTGGCTGGGAAGCGTCAACCAAGCTCCCAGAGACCGAGCAAGCGGGATCAACGGCACCACTGATGTACCCGGGGTGGGGCAGCATGGCGGAATGCAGGGACCTGATTTGGATGGCACTGCGGCTCGAAGTGGGGTCTGAGCATGTGGTGCAACACTTACCTGCTTCCGTCGAAGAGCAGTGAGAGTGTGTGAAGGCAACAGTGCATCCAGGACACAGCCACTGCTGCCTGCTGGTGATGAAAGAGGGGCTTGGGAGTGACAAGGCATGGGGTCGTCAACCTCCAAGCGTGCCCTCTTGGGGTCCAGAGGTTTCAGAAATTGCTTTTTTTATTATTATTAAAATAAGGGGTTCGTGGCGGAACAAAAAGAAAAGGAAACAAAAGATCGCGTCCTCCTGAAGAGCAACATGATCCACTTCTGGGCCGCCCGTCTCAGGGTAATTTACACCGACGCTTGCCTCCTGGTTTGCAGCGGCCTGGACAGGCAGGGTCGGCTTCCTACGGCTTGCTCCACGCTGAGGCCTGAATGTTTGTTGCTGCTGGGGTTTTTCGCATCGCCGAACAACCCAACCTGGGAAAGAGGGGCATCCAGGAACCGATATTTATCGGTGTCCCTCATATCCGCCAGGTTGAGCCAAAGGTGGCGCTCTTGGACAACCAAGATAGACATCGCCTGACCGACTGAACGTGCGGTTTCCTTCGTCGCCCGGAGGGCAATGTCAGTTGCCACACGGCGCTCCTGGAGGAGCTCTGGGTCAGAACCACCCTCGTGTACATGGGTGCCTGGGCCTGGTGGCCCTGCAAGAGCGCCATGGCATGGAGGACGAAAGCAGCCTGTCCACAGGCCTTGTAAGCCCCCGCAGTTGGACCGGACGAAAACTTACAGGCCTTGGACGGGAGCCGTGGATTACCCTGCCAAGAGGAGGCGGACACCGGACACAAATGCAGCACGATGCCCCGCTCCACTGGGGGGATATCCACATACACTTTAGCTGCCCCACTGTCGAGGGTAGCGAGGGGGGGAGTAGCCACTTGGACGGCTTCGGACACTCTACATTTTGGTGCTTTCCACATCCTAGAAAGCTCCTCATCCACCTCCGGAAAGAAAGGCACGGGGTGGTGCATTGAGAACCAGCACGGCCCGCCCCGAGAAACCAATGGTCCAACTGACAAGGTTTGGGATGTGGTGGAGGGTTCGACACAAGCCCGAACTTCTTTGCGGCCCGGGAAAGCATAGCATAGTATAGCCCATTCTGGATCGGTCTCGGACAACGCTACACACCCCGAAGGGGGTAACGCAGCTGAGTCGTCATCTCCAGAGGACTGAAGCTCCCCTTCCAATGCTGCGATTGACATCTGATCGTCAGCTGGCGCCCCAAAGGAAACGACTGGTCGTTCCGGAGTAGGACCAAGCCGTTCACGATGGGGCGCCGATGGCAACAGCACATGTGAGGCATGAGGGGCCTGTTGAGATTGCCTCGATGGGGAAGCCCTCAAGGTAATCCTCAGATCACCCTGGTCATGCACCGAAGTAGGCCTATTCTGCGGGGCAGAATAAACGCTAGATCGAGGCATAGGCGAGGGGACTGCACCTCCCTTGAGGCAAGCGAGTCTTTCTAAGTGCTGTGATAGCAATGGGAACATGAGCTATCCACAAAAGCTGCCTCAGCATGTTGAATGCCCAAACATGAGAGGCAACTACTGTGGCCATCTGCTGGAGCCAGGGAACGATGGCATCCAGAAACGCACAAGCGGAATGACATCTTGAAAAAAGACGAAGGGTCACGCTTGTGTTGCTCTTTTAGAAAAATAAAAAAGCACACCAACACTGCAGCAGAGAGATGATCTCCTTTGAAGTCTGCAAGGCTGAATTCTCCTAGACAGAAGTCTCATAGAAGCTCGGCTTTGAAGTGAAAGACAATGTGTGCTTGCCCGCTTCCTGTTAATACCTACGCTGCGTGGCGGGGGGCGCGTGACTCAATCACACACGCCTACGTTCATTGGCTCATTCTATAGACACTCGAAGTTGATAGGGCTCCTTGAAGTGATCCCAATTACTTTGTCATGTCAACGTTACATCGAACGTGAGCGACTGAAAGGGAACTTATTTTAATGAAACTGTTTTAGATTGAATTAATGCTAGATTTTTTAATATAAATGACTAGTAAAGTAACAAGGCCCTTATTACTCTTATCAAACCATTATTACTATGACTATGCATTAGTTCATTTAATGTTTAACTATTGCACAGTATTCTGTGATGTATCTTGATTAAATGCACCATATTATATTAAAATGTGTTGTCCTAAAAAAATGGCATTCAATCCCATAATTAATAAAGAATAAGTATACAGGTGGTAAAAATCTTAACCTGACGCATGACGTATTGAAGAGGATAGAACTAAACAAATCACCGGTCATGAATTAAGTCTAAAATTAGAATTTTTAAAGAGAATTGTCAGAGGGGCATGAGTTTGTTGTCCAGCCCTATTTGTTTGAACAGCGAGAGGCGTCTACTCACCGAAGCTTATGCTATATTATATGCCGAAACTCGTCTCTCCTGTGACATCATGACATCATGAATTTTGCACAAACATACACGCCTTTTTCAAGTCAAGTGGCATGTTATCTATACGCATTTTGAGCTATCCGCGTGTATGTCTACGCCATACGCCTTATTCACGGCAGCGCCATCTTTGATTTTTAATGAGAATGAAAGCGAGGCTGAGAGGGATAGACTTGCATCTCTTCAATGGGCTGTACTGTTATTTAATGTGTTTTCGGATTGTTCTGCTCATGAAACACTGGAAAAATATATTTATAAGAAATGTCAGTTGACAAAAAACTCCCGACAATGTAAACTGTGTAAAATTCTAAGTAATCTAGCCGCTTTATTCAGCTTTTTACAGCGGATGCCATTGGAAACACGGTAAGTCTATCCCTCACAGCCTCACTTTCATACCTGTCATGGCACTGCTCTGAATAAGGTCTATTAAATGTCCAAGTGATTCTGCTTGTATGCCTACGCCGTTAAATGTCCGAGTGATTCTGCGTGTGTGTACACGCCATTAAATGTCTGAGCGAAATGAAGCAAAATGTAGATCTACATCTAGGGAGCAATTTTTTTTTTTTTTTTTTTTTTCTTTTTTTTTTTTTTTTTTTTTTTTTTCTTCTTCCTAGGATGGTAGTGGAAGACTCATAATGGGTAGGTTTAGGGACGGGGTTGGGCGAGGGGCATATATTTATATACAGTAATGTAACGTTAAGTCAACGGCGTTCATAAATACGCTGAAAAGCGATTATGCATGTTGATAGTATGCCAAAAATGGAAATACAAATTGGCATGCCATACAGACGCCATTTCATGAGATCAGTCTGCCTGTGAGCACGCGGACGGCCATTATCCAGAAGCCAGTGATTACAGTTTATAAAATTGTAATTCTGGATATTTTTCTCACAAAAATGCATTGCTTCACTTCAAAAAGCATTTATTAACCCCCTGAAGAATGCATATACTTTTATGATACTTTTATTTGTTCAGACTTCCAGAAAAACGGTGCCATTCACTCCCATTATAAAGCTTGTATGTTTATTTAATATAACTCTGATTCTGTTTGGCTGAAAAAGAAAGTCATATATACCTAGGATGGCTTGAGGGTGAGTCAATAATGGGATCATTTTCATTTTTAGGAGAACTAACCATTTAAATGTTTAAACATTCACATTAACAGTACAGTTAATGCATTAGTTAATATGAACTAACCATGAACAGTACCTGTAAATAGCTTTACTGATTTGTAAGGTTAACTTACTGTACATAATTAGTTACATTAATGTAATGTAAATATGTTTAAACTAATAAACTAATACATTTACATAAACTAATGTAAATATGTACAGTTAACCTTACAAAACAGTAAAGCAATTTACAGGCATTGTTCATGGTTAGTTAATGTTAACTAATGCATAATGATAACTAACCGTGCTGTTATTGTGAATTGATGCATTAGTACATGTGTGAGTAGGGTTAACATGCTGAACAGATGTTGTTCATGTTAACTAATGCATTAACTAATGTTAACTAATGGAACCTTATTGTAAAGTGTTACAAATAATATAAATATTTATTATCACTTTTCTTCACCTTTTTCCCTCTCCATTTCTTCAACTGTCTCTTACTCCTGATGCAGTAGGCAACCCTCAGACTGGCTGCGGAAAAGAGAAAGTCATCGGTTGTGTGAACTCAGCTATCTGGAGGTGGGTCTGGGCTCTCAGAGCATCCATCTGGAGTTTGATGAGGGGGCGGCAGCGTACACACTACTAGTGCGAAACAGTGCCCGCTGCAAATGGTTCTTCAGCAAGCTTACAGGCAAGGCTTCCTTTTGCATGCTCGGTGGAAGTGACAAATAGCAAATGAAAAACGAAAAGAAAAAAAAATGTATTGAAAACAATGTTGGGTGAGCAATGGATTAGCAGGTTTGCCTGCTACATGACCAATTATTGTTTAAAAAAATGAACAAAAGATTTGCTTCCTGGATGAAAGCAAAAGAATAGTTTACTCAAGATTTAGAAGGAAGTACTAAATGAATGAAGGTGGTTTCCAAAAAAGTGGGAAGTTATGTGTGCACCCAGGTTGTCACTCTTTGTGGTGGTAGTGAATTGGATTAAAGAGTGAGATTTATTTTGATACTCGACATTAGATGTTCTACTAACTATAAGTAACTTTGCTGCAAACTCTTATTAATTTTCAACTACCTCTCGTACTAGTAAAATGTTTATATATTATTAATGTCATAGTTAACTTGTGATTAATCACATATTTTTATCTATTGTAAATGTCTCTTGATTTCTTTTTTTCCCATTATTTTTATTTTTATTTTTTTCTCATTTTAATGCTCTTATCATCATGGAAAAGTGGATCGGCTTGCTTTGTGAAAATGTTTTTTTTTTTTTTTTTTATTGAAAACAACATTGGTATATACTGTGTTCAATTTCACACTAATATTCTCACTTGGAGCAAATAATCTCTCATACAATGCAACACTATCAATCAATAAAATTTGCATCAGCTATCATTCACAATGACAAAACACACAGATCACTTTGGTTTTGTCATAGAATCATTTGGCAACTTTTTAAAAGTAAACTAAACATTCGGAATCTTATTGGCATCCATTTCGCCATCTCGCGCTCGTCATCCACTCAAAACGTAACATTAACCAACTATTTGGCCGGCTCGCAAGCCTAAACAAGTGTGTGCGGCGTGCCTGTTGTTTTGTTTCCGGTCTAGCTAGATCTGGTTGCACTTTGGTCGATGAAGCAACAAAATGTCCTTATGTGGCGTAAGCCATTGAAATGAATGGGTTTCATAACGCTGCGCCACGCATGCCATGTCCTGTTGCAAAAGCATGTGGAAAAAAAACTACAAAGTTTCCTTGGCCAAAAAGGCTGCGATTAAAAAAATTGACGCCGTTATAATGGGTTCATGTTAACGGCGTTAATAACACATTTAACTGACAGCCCTAATATACACTCACTACTAGGAACACCTGTTCAATTTCTCATTAATGCAATTATCTAAGTCAGAATTTGTCATAAACAGAATGAGAACATGGATCCATCATGCCTTGTTACCACTGTGCAGGCTGGTGGTGGTGGTGTAATGGTGTGGGGGATGTTTCCTTGGCACACTTTAGGCCCCTTAGTGCCAGTTGGGTGCCAAATGCGTTCCAATCAAACAAAAAAAAAAATGTTATTAATCAAGTATTTTTTTATCAATTGACAGCCCTAATATATTTACTTTCAAGCTTGAAAGTACATGACATATAAAAGTAATCCATATTAATCAAGCAGTTTAATCCAAGTCTTCTGAAGAGACATGATCACATTATGTGATCATATTTTATTTTAAGCTTTATTTACATCTAAAAATGTATCAATTACCATTACAATTATACACATGAACTGGAAATCCGTTTCAGTCTGGCGGCTCTGATCGGATTTTGCGTGTATTATGTGTTTTTCTCACACCATGTAAAAATTAAACGGTAACACTTTACAATAAGGTTCATTAGTTAACTTTAGTTAATGTATTTACTAACATGCACTAACCATGAGCAATACATTTGTTACTGCATTTGTTCATATTTGTTAATGTTAGTTCATGAAAATACAGCTGTTCATTGTTTGTTCATGTTAGTTCACGGTGCATTAACTAATGTTAACAAGATTTTAATCGAGTATTAGTAAATGTTGAAAATAACATTAACAAAGATTAACAAATGCTGTTTATGTGCTATTCATTATTAGTTCATATTAACTAATGTAGTTAACTAATGTTAACTAACGAATCTTATTGTAAATTGTTACCAATTAAACTTCAGACTTTGTTAGGAAACGTGCTGAAAGTCGCTGCTGAAACAAGGCTGTGTTGTTCCAAAGTGCCGGACGAGTAGAAAATGACAATATAACAGAGACATGTTTATAAACCGACTGAGACAACAGAGCAGAAGAAATCCATGCATACCAGCCCCCTACGGTTCTGCGAGTTAGCGAGGCAGCTACTCATAGTCATGTTGGAAAGTATAAAAGTGACGCATAATGTCCCTTTTCACAAGATGTAATATAAATCTATGGTTTCCCCAGAATGTGTCTGTGAAATTTTAGCTCAAAAGAGCCCCCAGATCATTTATTATAGCCTACCATTTTTGGATGTGAGCAAAAACGCAGCATTTGTGGATCTGTCCCTTTAAAATGAAATGAGCTGCTGCTCCCCACCTCCGTCAGAACGACAGAACAGTTTCCATGCTTTGCTCAAACTTTTGTCATTGAGTTAGAACTGGTTACACTGTTGTCGCTTGTGAAAACCAAATGGTTGCACCGTGGGTGGAAACCTACGCAGATTAAGGGGTGCGGTAATATTATAACAAGATCCCCTTCCCACATCAGAAGGGGAGCGAAATCTGATCTGCTTATTTTTTTACCTGTTTGAAGGGAAAGGCTTACCAAAACAAAGTTATTGATTTGTCATTTACATTTTCTGGATTGGTAGATGCACCAGGGACCCAATTATAGCACTTATCATGAAATTCAGACTTTTTCCATCAAGTCCCCTTTAAATAATACAACATCTCTATACCAAACCCCTCCATGTTGCGGTTGTTGTTGTGTTTGCCGTTTACCTACGAACACAATGTCATCGCCATAGAAATTAGAAACCAAACACACAAATCCAATCTGAACAGTTGAATAAATTTAAAGATACATACTTCAATAAATTTAGATCAGATGCCAATCGGATACACAAATAATCGTATTTGGGCCGACAGTCTGAACGTAGCCTTTGATCAGGGTTGAAGCTGAGGCCCTGTTTACATTAGAACGCTCGCGGGTGAAAACGTAAAAATATTTTATCGGATGTGCCTTTCGTTTACACGGCGACGGCGTTTTTGAGGCTTAAAAAAAAAAAGTGAAGTGAAACCACCCTCCAGAGTGGAAATCTTAAAAACGCTCCACCGCCGCGTTCCCGTGTAAACGGTAAAAACGCAAAAGTCTGCTTGACAGTGAAGTTTGTACGCAGGCGCGTGGACTTGGTGTTGTTGTAGTAAGCACTCCTAGCCGCCTGAAGTGCCTACTACATTGAATTTCACACACTTTTGCGTCACCATTTGCACGCGGAATTCCCACACAAAACGCTCGTCTAAACGCAGAATAAAAAGTGATGACGCAACGCCACTTTTGCGTTTTCTCTTCAGAATCTTTTCCGTGTAAACATAGCCTCAAATATGCAATCTCCAGGAACAGGATTGGGCTTTCAAGAAAGGGCAAGACAAGAAAGCTTGATTTCAAACTTTAAAAAATGTACAAAATAAAGCTCAGTAAACCAGTAATAGAATAATAAATTACAGACAATAGTTCAAATAAATACATAAAAATTCAAATTAAATAAACAGTGCAGATCTAGGCCTATAGCACAAGTGAATTTATTAGGCTTGCTCTTTATACGCAAAAGTAATACGTGCATCTGGTAGGCAAAAAAAGTGTGTCTCATATGTAGCCTACTATGCGTATCATATGTAAGCACTAAATTGCTTATCGGATGCACGTAAAAGGTCATTTATACGTAAAAGGTAATTTTTGCGTATAATGAGCAAGCAAAGCTTGATCGGTCACATTCTCTGCTTTCTGTGTACAGTTTATTCCAGTTAATATCATTTATTCATCATGCTGATAAGATTGTGAAGTCTTCATTTTCCAATGCGTAAAAAGCATTAATATATTTCATGAATGGTTAGGTTGTTTTAAATGTGTAGCCAGAAATACAAAATACAAAAAAATGCCTATTCCTTTTGTAGAAGTTTGTGCGGAGTTTTATTTACTGAATGAGATTGAATGGCATTGGAAACACAGTTGTTTTCTTTACAGAACTAAAGAACAGTTTTCGCCCTTACATTTTCCCCAAATATAAGACATCCTGTTTTGTTTTACTATAAATAAATCATAGCTGTTAAATATATTTACATGTATGTAACTAATAACAGTTCCTGGTAGTTCATGCAGTAAATGGCTGATTCAGGTGTTTAAAAAGTAAAAAGAGCTTTACGCTTGGTCTTAAAAAATGTCCTGCTTTTTTTCACTCGCACAATCACATCCCTGACTTAGGCTTACAATGCTTTTGGGAAACACAGCCCAGAGCAGAGTAGGCTCCCGGAAAGGAGGGGTTTAGAGAGGGGTTTAGAATCCTTAATCAAACTACTAAAAATATACGTTTTTTTTTTACCTTGGGTTACATGTAGACCTGCTTGTAGGAGATCTGCATAACAAAATTAGCTACCTTTAAAATAGCATAATACTTTAAGACAACTTGCATTTATGGTCATTGCCATTGTCACTCTTCATGGATCAACTGACTGTATGAACTTTCAACCACAATCCACCAGTATGCTAAGCTCAGAAAGGATACTTGTGGAAACAGTAACCTTCTGGCACAGCCACTGTGATCTTAGAAGCCGAAAGATATCCGACACTCTTTCACATTGCAGGAACTAGTTGCAACCAGACAAACCAGCAGGAGTATTTACATGTCCATTCCAGTGTTCTTTTAGATGGTATTCATTTTCATCACATACTGTTGGAAAGCAGAGGAACAAAAGTGTGTTACAAATATCACAATACAGCGGAGGCAAAACAAAACATTGACCTGATTACAAAAAACGGCACATTGTCCGACCTAAACAATGAAGCTGATACTTTTTTTTTTCTTTTTTTTTTTCCACAACAATCTTTTTGGACCATTTTCTCACAGCAACCCATTTGGACCATTTAATTTGTGATTTATCAGAGCAACTGCACCATTTACATTTATTCATTTAGAAGACACTTTTATCCAAAGCATCTTACAATTGAGGAATACAAATATAATTTCATCCAAAGAGGCAAAAAACACAAAGTGCTATTAATATAAAATTTCAGCCATCGTTCAGGATATTACAAGCTAGAATAGGGAGAGATTAAGGAATACTGAGAGCAGAGGTAAATATATTATTTATATTTATATAATATTATTATTAATATTCTGCAGGCTGCAGTTAAGTTAGCTTTTTCTTGAAAATTGTGAGTGATTTGGCTGTCCAGATAGGGTTCGGAAGATCATTGCCACTAGCAAGGAACAGTGAATGAGAATGTTCTTGAGAGTGATGCCTCTCTGTGATGGTACCACAAGGTGCCATTCACTTACACACCGGAGGCTCCTTGAGGGCTTTCTAGGTTTCGTTAAAGACCAGTCAAGCCGCTGTGTTCTGGATCATTTGCAAGGGTTTTATTGCACATGTTGGAAGTCCAGCCAGAAGAGAATTGCAGTAGTCCAGTCTAGAAATTAGGGCCTGGTTAGGGGTGGTCAATATACTGGTAGACACGATTTACCGGTAGAGATTTTGGACTGTTGTCTCTAACGTGGTTACGCTCACGTGACATTGCTGTGCTATTCAGTCACGAAAGTGTGCATGCATTTTTAAGTATTTGGTTTAAAAACAAGTGATTTTAAACTGTTGGAAGTGCAATAATCAGTGAAAGACAACTCATTTTGCTATATGTGCATGCTGTCAGAGAGAATGTTTCTCAGCGCTGTCTGAGAGACACACACAGGAAGCCGTTGCCCATAAAGCACGTGAGAACTGAACTGAGTGCTTTTTGCTGACTATTTGAGTTTGAACATTCAAATACATACATAGTCGCCATGTATTTGCAAGCAAACACAATCATTTTCTTAAGTGAACGTAAACAGTTGAGAGAGAGAACGCACAAGTATATTGGATCTGTGCAGTCAGTCTTAAAGTGACAGTGAGCGACAAAATATTTCAACTCATAATAACATTTTTGCCCATTTTTTTTTTTTTTTTCCCAGACGTAGATTTGGTATTGGGGTCAAAGTTAACTATCGCTATCGGTTATAACAGGGTGATGGTCACACAAGATGATCTGCAGATTTGAAGTATTTCTCCCTATTACAGTGATTTTATGTTCTGCAGACAGACTGACCATCCTGGATTAATTTTCCCTCAGGACTTTTGTAAAAAACAAAATATGACCACACCTAAGATTCTCGTTAAAGGCTGGAAAATCTCCCGATCACGGTCATCCGCCATTACCTCTCGAATAAAAAAACAACAATTTTGCGTCAGACTGTGGACATGATTTATAGTGAGTTATTAACATCGAGATAATCAAACATGGTTTTAATGATAATAAATTTTAAATGATAATGCTAACCGTCAGTACATTTTATCGTGGTTTATAGTGAAACCGGTAATAGTCCCATCCCTAGTCAATGCCATTGTTTTGTGGTTGAACTTTAAAAGCACCAAAAGTAACTTCTTAGTTGATGGGTGATATGTTTAAAAGTTGAAGGAGGGTGTTTAATGCTAAGATGAGTTACAGTAAGTTACATTTTTGTTGCTTTCCTCCAATGCCCTTCGAATGACATTTTGCCACAAAATAACTTTCTTTTTAAGGGGTCACAGTGCACTGAGACTGTACTCCGGGATAAAGGCCCTGATATACTCACAGTGAAGTTTTTTTTAGTTCTTCGCTTAGGGGTAAAAATAAGTTCAAAGTACTTGACCAGTGATATACATTTAGGGAACATTCTGGGGCTGCCCACACTTTAGATGAATATATACAGTTGCAATCAAAATTATTCAACCCTAACCTATTTCATATCTGGTTTATTGGCAAAATGTACAGACTGTCAGCTGTTTGCAATAAACAAATCAAACAAAAGTAATTGAAATAGCTCAAGTTATATGAAATATACAACTTTTAATGGGTTTAACCCTCTGTGATCTGAGGTGTTTTCTGGGTCCTGGAGGTGTTCTGGCATGCTCTGACATTTGTGCTTATTTCTGTTACTTGTGACATGTTCATGGCTAAAGTCTGAGACACCGTGTTCAACAGCATGACTGTAAAAGTTTGTAGATTTGAGATAATGGCTTTTATGTCGTTTGTAAAAAAAAAAAAAATGTTTTTTGAAAATTGTATCACATAGCCTGAATATTTGCTTCAAACTGTGAAAATCATCCTACGTACTCAGTCAGATAAAAAAAATATATATATTGATTTAAATTTTGTAAGATATGTTTTAAATTTTGTAAGAAAGCGTTATGAGAGGATCTGTGGATCATCATAAATACTGATGTGTTTTAAACCTGAGTGGCCCAATCAGGTGCTATCAGGCCCTGATAGCTATCAGGCCTCAGGCCCAATCAGGTGCTATCAGGCTGACCATATACTGTCAGCACCATCCTTCGGTGAGACGTTAAACCGAGGTCCTGACTCTCTGTGGTCACTAAAAATCCCAGGATGTCTTTCGAAAGAGTAGGGGTGTAACCCCGGCCAAATTTGCCCAGTGTCCTCTGTCCATCATGGCCTCCTAATCATCCACATATATACCAACTGGCTTCATCACTCTGTCTCCTCTCCACCAGTAATCTGGTGTGTGGTGAGCGTTCTGGTGCAGTATGGCTGCTGTCACATCATCCAAGTGGATGCTGTGGTTGTGAAGCGCTTTGAGTATCCAGAAAGGCACTATATAAATGTAATGAATTATTCATGTGAATGTTTAAGTCAGCAGGACTTGTCAAATGGCATCTGGTCATACATATTTGAATATCTGAATATTTTGGGGAATACATATTCGATTTTTCCGGTTAAAATTCAGATTGAAAATTTACAATAAAAAAAAAAATATATATATATATATATATATATATATATATACATTATTGTTACCACATTATACACATCTACGTTTGAGCAGATATCCACAAACACAGCAAACACTAGAGTTTAAACATTATAATATTCACCACATTAAGTAAAAAATTAATACTTGCCAACTTTTATATCATGCTGTGTTTTAGGCTATTATCGAACATAACAAACATCCTCATGTCAAACATGTATATAAATTTAGCATTAAAACGTTGCCTACCTGTATATAATTCATATTTCAACATGTTTCCATCGATTTCATAAATTTTAGTCTTGCACTAGTTGGCAACTAGTACAATGTGAAGTTTATGTACCAATAACACGCTATTATAAATGGCTATACATTTCTTACCTTAAGTTTAATGTTCAAATCGCATTCTTCTTCGGAGGTAAATCCAAACTCTGTGAAAAGCAGAAAAATGATGAAGTTTCTCTTCTTTCGTCATGTTTTTTTTTTTGAGTTGATGAGGAATTTACAGGTCCTCGTTCCTTCACATGGACTATTTGCATCTTAATCCCTCGTGTGTGGTCACATTAGAGATAACGAGCAGTAGTTTGAGAAACTGTACCTCTCGTTGCTTTCATACAGACTTAAACAAAGAATTTTTATTTTCAATATGAATTACATCATTTAAAAACAGAGACTTCAAGCTTTGTAAAGACAACTCTCACGTGTGGGTGGCACTGGCAAGTATTCACTGAGTTACAGTTCATTTTCTGTCGCATTTCAGAATGAACTTCACTTTCATGGTTTTTTTTTTCTCTTTATTTTACGAAAAGCAGACATTTTTGTTTTTATTATGAGTGTTCACAAATAAAATAGACATTTAACAGTCTTGAATTATGTATAACACTTGTTTGTATGGCAAAAATCAACAGTTATTTGTGTCACTTTTGCACTGATAAGAAATAAAAACGAGCTGGTCACCCCGGCGCGACCACCAACCCCATGGGGTTTATGACTCCTCTCAAAATTGTTCAACCCCTGAATAGAATCCCTCACAACAGCACAAATCTGCAAAACAAGTGTTGTCTCAAACACACATCCTGCAACTATCAAGGGCTTCATTAGTTTCACCAGGTGTGTTTGAGCTAGAACACATGAAATATTTGAACTGTCTGGGTTTGTTGAGTGTAACATTTGGCTGCATGTTTGATATATGGCTAAGTCAAAAAAATGGTCCAAAAAGTTAAGAAAAATATCATTGCTCTTCACAAACAAGGAACAGGATACAAAAAGATAGCAAAGGCATTAAATGTTCCTAGAGACACCGTTGGAAGCATGGTTTGCTTTTAAAGGAACAGTGGTTACACTACCTCAATGGAGCAGAAAAAGGAAGCTATCAATGGCTGCAACCAGATTTCTGAGAAGGCTGGTTCAGAAAAACCTTTGAGTGACTGCAAAAGACCTGCAGCAATACTTGCAACATGCAACTGGTTTCAGCTTGCACAGTAAGGCGCGTACTAAATGGATGCCAGAACTCCAAGACGTTCACCATTACTGACTGGCTCTAATTTGTTTAAAATTATATAATTAAGCCACAGATGTTCTCTTTCATAGGTTCACTCAACGCTGCGTAGCTTATGATGCAGTGGGAACGCCCTTTGGGTGTGCCGATTGTCTGAAGCCCTTATAGAATCACGCCAATCCAATTGAATCTTCGAATCGCTCCTGACCCGCAGGTCAGGAAAAGGAGAGCTTCTCTCGATCCACAAGGTTGGGTCAGACCGCGCAAGCGTTTCTGTCCACCTCCCACTTGCTCTCCTTTTCTAAACCATCCACTTTCGCCACCACTACGTGTCCCGAAGTGCAGCCACCCCTCAACAGTATCCAAACCGTCTAGAGCAGGAGGAAGGAGACGCGCTCGGCTTTCTCCCCTCCCTCTCGACTCACCCGATTCAATTCGCTCGCGCAGGAGACACTTTCGTTTTCTCTCAGCAGCAGACGGACCATTGGTCCTAGCCAATCGGGCAATGGTGCTCCCCTCTATGTGTCAAGACGTCGACTGCCTTCCTTCATGATGGATCGCTCTGCCCTTGCACCACTCCACCTCCTCTCTCTCAGTTCTTTCCAGTTTGGAAGCGTCTACCAGGGCTTTCGCCCTGGGTCCTCCACACAATTCGGCTTGGCTACACACTTCAGTTCTGTCATCCGCCCCCCTGCTTCAACGGAGTCTGCCCAGCTGTAGTCGACAGCGCCTCAGAGGCTTCGGTTCTACAGCAGGAAATGTCCTCCCTTTTACTCAAAGGATCCATAGAGGAGATTCCTCCTGAGGAGATTGAGCAGGGCCTCTTCAGTAGTTACTTCCTGGTCCCCAAAAAGGGCGGAGGTCTGCGTCCAATACTGGACCTGCGCCGACTGAATTTTTGTCTCTACAAAGGGAAATTCAAGATGTTGAAGCTCAAAGGTATCATCTCTCAAATTCGAGCAGGGGACTGGTTTGTGACTATAGACCTGAAGGATGCATATTTTCATATTCAGGTAGTGCGACGACACAGGAGGTTTCTCAGGTTCTTCTTCGGGGCGAAGGCATACCAGTACAAGGTCCTCCCCTTTGGTCTTGCCCTAGCTCCACGAACTTTCACGAAGTGTATGGATGCTGCCCTGGCCCCTTTGCGGCTCCAGGGCATCCGAATACTCAATTACCTGGACGATTGGCTCCTTTTAGCCAACTCCAAGGAATTGGTGACTCACCACAGGGACTTTGTTCTTCATCACATTCAGTCTCTCGGCCTGAGGTTGAACACGGAGAAGAGTGTTTTTGCCCCAGCTCTAAGTACAGTTTTCCTAGGGGTGCGCTTTGATTCGGTTCTGATGCAGGCCCGGTTGGCTCCTGTTCGAATTTCCAGCCACATGAGGCCGTACCTCTGGTGGATGAAACTCTCAGGTGCCCGGTCCACAGGACTGGCTTTTCGCCTATTGAAGGTGTCACCCTTCTGCCTCCACGCACTCTCAATTTGGCGGGACCATCTTTTCCTTCAGAAAGGGGTCAGCATAGGTGCAGTTTTCCGTCGCCAAATGATCACGACGGATGCTTCTCTAACCGGATGGGGTGCGGTTTTCGAGGGCAGACCAGCAAGTGGTGTTTGGACTGGAGAGTCTCTCGATTGGCACATAAACAGCTTGGAGCTGAGAGCTGTTTCCCTGGCCCTTCTTCACTTTCTCCCCTTTCTCAGAGGGTATCACGTCATTGCCAGAACAGACAATATGTCGGTGGTGTCTCATATAAATCAGCAAGGGGGCTCGCGGTCGCACACCCTGGACAGGCATGTGCGCTGCCTTCTCCTTTGGTCTCAGGACAGATTCCTGTCACTGAGGGCAGTCCATGTTCCGGGAGCCCTGAACCTCACAGCAGATTTTCTGTCAAGGCAGAAACTCAGGTCAGGGGAATGGACGTTGAACCGTCAGACAGTACCTCTAATTTGGGAAGTGTTCGGAGAGGCGGAGGTGGACCTCTTTGCATCCCAGGAGTCGACCCAGTGCCCTCTTTGGTTCTCCTTAAGCCCCCCAGCACCCCTGGGGATAGATGCGTTCACCCTTGGCCGAGACGGAGACTTTATGCTTTCCCGCCGATCAAGCTTATCCAGGCAGTTCTTTCCAGGGTGAGAGAGAGCGGAGTTCATCTCCTCCTGGTAGCCCCATTCTGGTCCTCCTAGCCGTTGTTTTCAGATCTGATTCCCCTCTTGGAACTCCCCCCTTGGGAGATTCCGGTCAGGGAGGATCTGTTGTCCCAACTTCAGGGCAGGATATGGGATCCTCGTCCCGATATTTGGAATCTGTACGTGTGGCTCATTAGGGGCCGTTAGCTTTGGACTTTGGTCTTCCCGCTGATGTCCAGGAGACCATTGCAAATGCTAGGGCCCCCTCCACGAGAAAGTTGTACTCCTCTAAGTGGGGGGGGGTTGTTTCTTGCTGCTCCATACACTCTTTAGAGCCAGTCAACTGCCCAGTTGGTTTGGTGCTGGAATTCTTACAGGAAAAGCTTGCCTCGGGGCAGCGGCTACTACCTTGAGACTTTATGTTGCCGCCTTTGCATCTCACAGAGAATCGGATGAGATTCCTATTGGCAAAGTAAGATTAGTTTCTGCTTTTATGCGTGGGGTTTGACGCCTGAAACCAGTACGCTCCCTGGGACCTCTCTATCGTTCTGGATGGCTTAACAGAGGCCCCCTTTGAGCCCTTGGAGTCAGCTCCAGATCGGATTCTGACTCTCAAGGTTGTTCTCTTGCTAGCTTTAGCTTCCTTGAAGCGAGTTGGAGATCTGCAGGCCTTTTCCGTTAGTGAGTCATGTCTTGATTTTGCTCCAGGCTTGGTCAGAGTGTCTTTGAGACCAAAACCAGGTTATGTGCCTAAGGTTTTATCCACAGCATTTCGTAGTCAGGTTGTTAACCTTTGTTCTTTCCACCCTCCTCCTTTTGGGTCTGAAGAGGACAGAAAGCTTAACTTGCTTTGCCCGGTCCGGGCGTTGAATATATATGTGGATCGTTCCAGTGGCTGGAGGAAATCCAACCAGCTCTGGGTGTGTTTTGGTGCTGGCCGCCGCGGGTTTGCCGCATTGAAACAGAGATTCTCCCACTGGGTCACAGTCGTTATTTCTTTGGCTTATGAGGTGTGCGGTTTACCTTCACCTCTTAGCATCAGGGCACATTCCACCAGGGGCGTGGCTTCCTCTCAAGCCCTTTTTAGAGGTGCTCTCCTGGAGGACATTTGTATGGCGGCAGGATGGTCCTCTCCGCACACTTTTGTCAAATTCTACAATTTGGATCTTGATACGACTCCAGGTTCCCAGATTTTGTCTGCTTGAACCAGTCGTACGTGTTATCTGTTGTTGTTTTTAGTTTCGGCAGCACTGTAGCTTGGCGAGTTATATCGTTCCCACTGCATCATAAGCTACGCAGCGTTGCGTGAACCTATGAAAGAGATCGTCTCTGGTTACTGGTTTAACCTATGTTCTCTGAATAGGGAACGAGACGCTGCGTTCGCTGCCAAGCTCCTTGCGCTGCCGACAGGTTCCTTTTCGGCAGAGAAATCTGAGGAGTGGATGGCGCGCGCTATTATGATATGATGACGCATAGTGGTCAAAGGGCGCGGCTGTGCCATCAGCCAATAGGATTGGCGTGATTCTATAATGGCTTCAGACAATCGGCACACCCAAAGGGCGTTCCCACTGCGTCATAAGCTACGCAACGTCTCGTTCCCTATTCAGAGAACATAGGTTACACCAGTAACCAGATACGTTTTAGGATTCTGTTCCGTGGGGTGATGAAAAAACTGAAACTTTTCGGACCTATGGATCACCTTTTCATGCTGAAAAAAACTCAGCCTACAGTTAAGCATGGTGGTGGCTATTTGATGCTCTGGGGTTGCTTTGCATCCTCTAGCACTGGAAAAATGCAGTGTGTGGAAGGCAAGATGGATTCATTGAAGTAGCAGGGAAAACGTAACGCCGTCAGGGAGGAAGCTGAAGCTAGGGCGTCATTTAAACTTTCAATAAGTCAATGATCCTATGTCATAAGCTGGTGTCTGGTTATACATCTCGTTTGCAGCAGGCCATAACTATAAAAGTTGTATCTCCAGTTAAATATGGGGGAAACCATTTTAAATGTTGCTGTTGAGCTATTTTAACTACTTTTGTTTAATGTGTTAATTACAAACAGCTGATAGTAAATTTTGCCAATTAACCTGATTTGCAATGGGGGTTGAAGAAAAATTTTTGATTCTTTCCTCTCAATAACAAAATAAACACAACAACAAAAATGACAGGGGTGACGATACAGTAGTTAAGGAATCATCTGATCATAGCGATGTGGCTATTTTAAAAACAGTTTGTAGTGTGTTCTCACAGATGGCTGACCTTGACGGACTGAACAGAAGAAATTAACTAGAAAAGATTTCCACATCAAAGAAGGCAGAGCTTCAGAGCACAAATGCCTATTTAATGTAATTGCCACGGCAAGCTTTCGATGTTTGTTTCGGCTTCGAACTCCCGAAACGAACATCGAAAAATCTTCTCTGTCAAATCTAATTTTGTTGAAATGACATCACGCCAGTTTGTTTTTTTAAGTTGTGCTTGAAGTATGTCAGGGCCTTTATTATCTTTTATATAACTTGTTGATACTCTGGCCCACATATTTATTTAGTGGGTACACTGAGTGTTCTGAGGTCTGGATGAAAATCTCTATAATGATAACAAACAGTAATATATATATATATATATATATATATATTATTATTATTATTATTATTAGCATGCTCTTCTCTGTGCCTTTGTGACCCCGTTTCTTAAGAAATTAACAGAGGCTGCATTGTCTTCGATGACTCAAAATGACTCATTTACTGTTGACTTTCTTTTACAATCTTAAGCCAGACAAGCTATGAGACTGTAAGAACACTGTAATGGATTGGGTCCATTACACAGATCCCCACCCATCAAATAAAATAATGTGTGATTCAAGTCGGACTGTGCTGAGACAAGCTTTTAGGTGAATTGCTAATTGGCCTTGTTAGATTCATTAGAAATAGAGGCATGTGAAAAAAAGTTCAAAGACAGCCTTTGGAGAAATCAATTTATTTTTTGTGCAGTATAGGGGCAATTCACACAGAATGCGTTTTGTGGTTAAAAACATGAGACACAGGACAGTGGAATGAAGAAAAAATGCGAGGTCTAAAGACGTAGTTTTTAAAAGTAGAACAACTTTTAACTTGTGTTTATTGCAGTGAATTCAAAAACATGTTCTACATAAGCAGCGCATTAGAATAGCTGTTGTGGCCAGCTGTTATTTAATCTTATTTGATGCAGTAGGTACCTTCTCAATTCCTAAACAATCTTGTCAGAAGACACATCCCATCTGCATTTCAGAAGGGTCAAATTATTAGCCTGCACCAAGCAAAGAATACAACTAAGGAGATGGCTGAAATTACTTAAATTGGACCAAGAGCTGTCAATTGCATTATTAGAGCTTGGAAGGATAGTGATGAACCATCACAGCGTAAAAAAAAAAAATGCGTTTGGAAAACAATCGTGAATGCCCATGATAGGAGATCACTTAAACGTTTGGTTGAGTCGAATCATAGAAAATCGACAGTAGAACTCACAGCAGTGTAATGGTGAAAGTACAGTAAGAGCATTTCCCCACGCACTATGAAACAAGAGCTCAAGTGTTTGGGAATGAACAGCTGTGTGGCCTTAAGAAAGCCACTTGTTTGCTGATCGTAGAAAAGGGTTCAGTTTGCAAAGAAACAGATTGGAGCTCTGGAGCAATGCAAAAAGGTCATGTGGTCTGATGAGTCCAGATTTACCCTGTTCCAGAGTGATGGGCACATCAGGGTCGGAGGGGGCACATGAAGCGACGCATAATCCCTACTGTACAAGCTTGTGGAGGCAGTGTTATGATCTTCTTGGGTTGCTTCACTTGGTCAGGTCTAGGTTCAGTAACAAAATGAGTTCTTTAGGTCAACTGACTACCTGAATATACTGAATGATTAGGCTTTCCCATTAATGGCCACCACAGAGTCACGATGTTAACCCCATCGAGAATCTTTGGGATGTGCTGGAGAAGACTACGCTGTCTTTCACCTCTCCTATCCTCAACACAATATGTTGTGAAAAATTATTACAACTTTGGAGTCTGGGCTGAAATAAAAGTTGAAACATTGCTGTTTTGAAATGCAAAACATTGCATGATATATATGTATATATATATATATATATATACCCACACCATTACACCACCAGCCTGCAAAGTGGTAACAAGGCATGATGGATTCATGTTCTCATTCATTCTGTTTATGCCAAATTCTAACTCTACCATGTGTATATATATATATATATATATATATATATATATATATATATATATATATATATATATATATATATATATATATATATATATATATATATATATATATATATATGCCCTTACAGTATCAGTTTTGTATCAGCACTCTTTGTATTGTTTTTCAAAAATTTACAGTATAAGCAGTTTGTAAGTAAGTAATTAATTAATTATTTTAAAGGTCTTTAAATGACTTTAACTAAAGTCATCAAACAAATCAACACATTATATTTTCAGTCTTTTTTTTTCAATCAAAATGTTGGTGCTCCTATAATTTCTGCTTGCAGCTTTATTGTACCATGAAGTTTTTTTTTTTCACTATTTTTTTCACATGTGCCTCACTTTTGATTTCAAAGTGCGATTTAAAATTATGCGATGAAGTATTTTATTATACTAAATTATTTAATTAAATTTAATTAAGCAATTATGTGAACATTATGTGATAAAGCTATTTTAAACACTGACTCTTTCATTTTGAGTTTAGAGTGCGTGAAGAACTTTTGCATATATATATATTTCTTTTTTCTTTTTTTATGCAGAAATTGCAAGGGAATTGGCCCCAAAGTCTGACAGCAAGCTGAAGGGAATCTCTACCACCCGGCTCAACCCACAGCACCACCTCTGGTATGCAGTGCAAACAGGCAGGCATTTTTTGCTTTCCAGCTCCCTCTCTTTGTATCTCTGCCTCAGGCATTTGATTTTTTTTTTTTTTTTTTTTTTTTTGTCTGCCTATCCTACCCCAAAGGCCAGCATTAATGCACTATGGCAATGAATAAGACCCTCCTAATTGCACATGGTTGAAAAAAAAAAGTTATTATTAATTGCCACAAGGTATGCATATTATCCCATTAATCAGGTTAACATAATTTAAATCCTGATCTGTCTGTCCTTTAGGCATCTAGTCTGTGAGGACGCCCTGCCATGTGATGAAGAAGACAGCCATCCTCCTTTCCGTTACCTCTTGGCATTTCTTCAGCAAGGTGAGTGTTTATGTTCTCCAAGATGGAGAAATCCAAGCTTTTACCTGTTTCACCCAAAATGTTTTTGTTGCTAGAGCCAGCAACAACAAAGTACGAGGAATGAGTTAAGGAATTATATGGTGACTACGGCTTGTAATGACTTGCCCGTAACAGGGAAGAGCTACAAATGGTTAGGGTAGCTGAACATGTAGTTTTCAAGTCAAGTCAAATCACCTTAATTTATATAGCGCTTTTAACAATAAAGATTGTTTCAAAGCAGCTTTTCAGTGATAGTAGGAAATTAAAATAACAGAGATTGTTTTGTATTTACAGCAGCTCTAGAATAAAGTTATTGTCCAGATGAAGTTCCGTTGTAAAGATCATTATTTATTTACTTAGGAGCCACTTACACTACACCGTTTTAACTAAAACAGGAAACTTTTAATGCGCTCTGGCCGTTCATTTGCACAACGACGTTGTTTGAGTTGTAGACTCAAAGAATGATTTATATCCAATATATTAATACATAATTAGAGATTATTAAACTAAATAAAGCTTGAGATGGGTGTGATGTTCACCTTCAGGGAATGCATGGTCCGTTTGTTGCACATGCCCCTTCTGTTCTATTTAAAATGTGATTCACACAGTTAAGTTCTTTAATGATTCATAGTACACTGATTTCATCAGATCACTGTGGGAAAAAGTGCTGCCTAGGTTAACGCTAGGACACAAAGGTATTTGTACCAGCACTTGCTTTTGTTAGGGTCCTGCTGTTATCATTGGAACTAAAATCTGAGGTCTTTATGGAAAATGGGAGAGTCACAGAAAACAGATTTATCTTATTCTTCTTGAGAGAGTGATCCAACTGTGAGCGGCTGGTTCAGCTTTCAAGAGCCCCAGCCCCCTGCTGGCAGCCTGACTCTCCTCCAGAACCCCCCTATCGGAAGGGCTCGCAGCAGGCTTGACTTGTGTGTGATAAGCATTCTGCTGGTGTACCCAAACCCACTCAACAATCTGACAGTGATTTTAAAAAGACAGGAACATAAAGGAACATCACCCATGCCCTCTTTTTCTCCAACGCACTGATTGTTTCACATAATCATTTATGATTTCAGTTGTGTGCACATACCAAAATGCTCATTAACACTAACATACACAGAACATTTTAATGAATAAAAACAAAGTACAGCTGATATTTTAAAGGGGGGGTTGACTGCTTTTTTTCTTTGCATGATTGTGTTTATGGGGTGCAATATAACATGTATTCGTGGTTTTTCTTTTTTAAAAAGTCTTATTTTTCATAAACTTCACCTTTATTGTAAGCCGCGCTCTCCCCTGTCCCCTGAACGAGCGGTTCACTTCCTGATTCTATGAAACCACTCCCTCAGAAATACGTAGTGGGCTCAGATTGGTTCGTTTGGGCGGGTGTGTTGCGATTGGCTAAACTGTCGCTCACGTTGTTCGGAAGGTTAACGCCCATAACCTTTACGGGCGAAACGGGCATGCCAAAGGTGGATACCATAGACGGTGGATACACGTAAATAATGATGTCGAGACTGCAGTATCAGTGAGGCAGAATCAGACCGAGAAACTAAAGCCGCGATGAAGAAAGTCAAGCAGAACCTCACCACACACGGTTCTTACTAAACGTTTCTGAATGATAATTTGCCACATTTTTTAACTATATACACGTTTGTTTTACACAATAGCATCTGACTGGCAACGATAGCAACTGACTGGCTACTAATGTCATACTCAAACAGCGTTGGCAAGTTTACGTTCTTGATCAAATCGAAAATAACGTCATAAAGCATATACACATGAAAAATATGTTTACAACATTAGTAACGTTACAAAATTCAGGTCCATAATGTTTGTACGCGTTTGTCGTAGTAGACACAAAATACTAGCATAACTAGTAGCCTTGTGGCTATAAAGCCAGCACTGGCATTTGAAAATAAATAAATAAAACACAGGCTAACGTTACGTCTGGAATTATACATGCAAATACATTTAAAATGATTAAGTCTTAGCCTACTTACAGGTTGTGGTCAAACAACTACTGCCTCTGGTTTTAAAGTTGGATCTGCTTCATGGTTTTATTAACGGTTTCTTGTTGAAAATGGTGTTGAACTCGTGGAGATTCTGGAAGCTGTCTTCCGTAAAATGCGCAGCACAGAGAGCTAGATTACGATCGTCACTTTCAGGAATATAATCAAACATAAATTGTATCCATTGTTGACGAAGTAACATCCGTGGGAAGCTCGAACACAAAAGACCTGACAGCTGAGTGAACACAACTCACTCGACGTGCTGCTGAAATATGCACATGCCATTTCCTGCATATTCCGAAGGGAGTGGTTGATGCAAATGTGCAGGTTAGTGACGTACCATAACCCGTTGTAGTCCCAATCGAGTCATTTTTGTTGGCGTTTACACTTCCTGGTTTTTAAAAGACGATATCTCTGCTTACATTGAACTTTCAGTGCTGCAACTTTGCAGATACTGTTCATGCACCATCAGGAACATTACACACTATTTAAAATTAAAAAAGTGAAATCGCAGTCAACCCCCCCTTTAAACAGACTTTTTGTTTCCTTCCTTGCAAAATAGTATTGTTTTATCTATGTAGGAGGTCAGTGAACGGAATTGACAGTTACAGTTCTTTCAAAATAAAAAAAAAAATTCATGGAACAGAGCAAGTGAAAAAAAAACAGTGTTAAAAACTGTCTCCTTAGTACCAATTTGTGTATTTGTGCACAATTCTATGTCATTTAGTAGTATAGTACGAATAGTGCGTTTACACTAAAATTTCCACAAAAACATGGTGGTCTTTAAATACTCAGATGATGCACTAATTAACCTTTACGGTTTTAATTACATAGCGCATGGGCAGGAATGACAATATAACCTTATAAAATTCATACACTATATGGTTACATGGGGCAGAGTAAAAGTGCATAGTGTATAGTGCGTCATTTGGGACACAACTCGTGCATTGCCCTGATTCACAATGGTGAGCTTTGTTATAATAATGAATTATTATTTGAGCTGTCAGGAAATGTTAGTTTCACGTCATTCGTCATTGCTTGGTTACGTTACATCTGTGAAAAAAAAGTGAAGAAGGTCCAGCTACAGTGCCACGTGTTAAGGCCCTGATATACTTAAAACAAAATCTCGAACATCATTTCAAACAAAATTAGGCCAAAACAAAGTTTGTTTGGTCAGACGTTTGCACTTCAAAACCTGAAAACAGCTGAGATCTGCTTTATAGTAGAAACTGAAGTTGTAATTCTGACTGAAAGAGACACTGACACTGTTTTATTTTTTTATGATTTAGGCTATACAGCTGCTTGTATAAAGTGCTATATAAATAAACATAAAATGACTTGACTAGAGTGCCAACTTGCAGAGCCCATGCGAAGATTTCTTTATTAACTGGCATTTTCTTGTTGTCATTTTTGTTGTGTTTATTTTGTTATTGAGAGGAAACCACGCAGAACATTCATCTAAACACCACTCCCAACAGCGTGGGCAGCATCGGGATGTTTGCTAACATTTTTTACACAAAACCTACAGTATAAACCTCTGAAGAGTATGTATGTCAGAAGGGAAATTCTTGCATGAAATTTGGGACACAAAATTATAGGCATATAATATACCCAAGTCAATGCATTATTCTTTTCTTTTTCTATTAGTATTGTACTACTAATTTAATAATTTAAAAAGATTCTTCAGATTTTCTGAAATAATTTTTCTACTTTCCATATTTAAAATAAATGAACAAATGATACACTTATTCGTGGCTGATAACTGAATATTTAATTAACACAATAGCAATTTCTCGCTAGAAAGTGGAAAACGTTGGTCAAAATCAGATTGACAACTAAAACCAACTCTGACACCATCTTTATTTTTTAGTTTAACTGTCACAGAATGAAATGCACTGGATTGTTGGATATCAAAATCAGATAAAGGTATCAGACAAGAATTGAAGTTAACATTGGATTCAGAAATGCCTTGAGGCTTTCCTGCCTTGGAATGTGTCCTCTGAAGTCAGCATTTTTAAGCTGTAACTGCATTACAGCATTGCGCTGTCACTGGTCAAATTGCGTTACTACAGGCCTTTAAAATAAGTCTAATAGATTTGAAAAAATCTTCTTTTTTTTTGACATTGTTGATAAACTCAACTAATTATTTCATCCATCGCAACAACTAAGAGACTATACAAGATTTAAAAGCGATTCAAAGTTTACTTTTTTTAAACAACAAAGGCAGGTACCTACTAAAAAAGTATTTTACAAATTTGGTCTTTCTGTTTTCTTAGATGGCTCTTTGGACTCAGTGAGTGTACTTGCCACCAAAGAAATGCTTTTTCTCCTTGATGAAGACCACCAATGGAGCAAGAGTCAACCTGAGGGCCAAATGAGCAGTGGGAAGGTGACCGTTCAGGAAACTCAGCCAATCAGTTGCCTCAGCTCCATTTATCTGTTCTCTTCCAATCCATGCCAGGTGGACCTAAAACTTTATGATGAGGTGTGTGCTCACGCATCTTTACATGTTTTCACTTGAGCCACTGAGAACTTAAAGGACAAGTTTGTTTTTTTTTTTTTTTTTTTTTTTTTTTTACAATTAAAGCCCTGTTTTAAGATCGTTTCATCAGTTTCTGTGGTTGCACAACATCCCCCCCCCCCCCCACCTTCACAATGGTAGCATAGGTGCACAGGAACAATCCTGGAACAAAGCATCTTTTGCAGCAATTTTTGTGTGAGCATATCAATGAACACCCCAGACCACTCGGTGAGTTTCACGTCTTTGTAAACTAGTTTTATGCATTTAATGAAGGATTATTCCTGTGCACCTATGCTACCATCTGTCTAAAAAACAATCTTAACCATTTTATTTCATCAGAAACGATCTTAAAACAGGGCTTTAATTGTAAAATACCGAGCTTGTCCTTTAAGAGCAATTTTCTAAAGTTTGAAACCATTAAACAATATGGCTACTATATGGATAGAATTAATGGAGATTTTTGTTGCTTGTTTTATTTTTTTCCACAGATGACCAAGAAAGAAAAGACATGGTCGTTACATGCTGAAGATGAAGGGCTGGTACAAGACCTGGTGGACTGGATCACAAATCAGTGGGAAAAAATGTTTGGCGTCAAACTGGCTACAATCAAGCAGTGACCTCTAGCCACAGTGTTAAAGAAAAGCACATACCTAACAAAATGAAGACTCCTGCCTCAATCTACCTGCTTTTAATCCGTATTACTGTCTTTGTGTAAATGTAGGCTGTTTGTCTTTTTGTCTCCAAATTGCCCTCAAAAATTCCCTTTTTACCTGCTCTTGGTTGTGCTAATGTCTTTGTGCAAATTGTACAGTAACAATGCTGCAATTCTGAGTGTCTTTTTGACTTCGTACAACAAAACACCAATACACCTTATAATACATAACTATGCATGCTTTAAGTTGATTTATTTTGAATTTTTTTTAGATGGTTGGAATATGGAATTGAAGGGGTGTTTGTTTCTCAGGGTGAAAAGCCTTTCATTGTACTTTCAGAAAGGTTCATAATTTGGTTATGCATGTCACAGGATAATAACAGCTTTACTTGTGTGTTGGTGGTGTTAATGAAATGCTAGTTGTTAAGACATGTTGCTGAACTAAATACCATCTTACTCTTTGAAACATTCTGTTGTAGAAGTTTCTCAACTGTAAATGTGTACACATTGATTTTCTGTGATGAAGCACTTGCAGATTTTTTGTGTTGATTTGTTTTATAAGGAAAGTTTTACAATTGTTTTTGTTCCTGCCAAGTAACAAAATATTCTATTCCAGCACTTCTATAGGGCATGTAAAAGAGAGCTAGTGACTACACTTTAAAACGTAACGGTCATGGGAAAGGAAACCTCAAATGGCTGTGAAGAGAATATTTTATATAACCACATGCAGTTTTGTACCATGTCATTTGTGTCATTCAGATGTTTTGCACTTTTATTTCTTTATAATTGGTCTAACATAATAGTGAAATGGCACATTGTTGTTAAAGTTGAAAGCATATTGTCAATTTAAAATGTATTTAATGTTTATTTATTTATATTTGTACTGGTCTCCAATACGGAAACATGATAACTTTTATTTTTCTAAACATAATAAAGTGTTCAAATCTTATCCATCTTTTCATTATGTCCTATCAATGGCAGAGAAATAAGGATACAAAAAAATGATTGTTGCACATAAGTTGGTTATAATTTGTTTGCCAACTTCACGTTCCTAGGTTAAGTGCTGTATGCTATGACATTTTATGATATAGGTACAGTAAGTATTTTATGTTATGACGTTCAATTTTTCATTCAGCAGACATATTTTATATAGAAACGGCTGCACAGAAATAATTGAGTTTGTTCTCTGGTTTATATAAGAACATGCTAATATCCTTTGTAAATCTTGCATAGGCATGTAAAGCCTGTGTGATTAAAGTTAAGGTTGTGTGCCCCAAATGAGTATGCCTTTTAAATTCCAGTGAAACTCTGAATTGAGGTAACAAACAAGATACAGAACTGCATTGTGAATTTGAATTAAATTAAGTAGAATTAAACGTATAATTTTAACTAGAAAAACAATGTTCATCACGACAAACTTTTCAGGTTAAAGACAGAGAGACGAGGCAAATAGTCACATCAGACAGACATGACATTATTATGTACTATTTCATACATTTAATTACTTTAATAACTTTATTTTGTAGTGAGAACACTTTATTACCTTTGTTGGCATTGTATAGACTATATCAAGTTAATAAATTCCCCTTTCTTTCATTTCAATTCAACTTTCATGTGGTTTTCCTCTAACAGTGAATTTTTAATCCTTACCAATTGTATGTTATTATAGGTATTATTCTTACAGTGGAGAGACTGAATGGGTTTTGTCGGGAAACAAATAAGCTCAGGTTTCACACTTTAAAGGCCTTAAGTGTGGGTGTAGTCAGAGGAGGTGAACTGCCTTGGATGGATGTTCACGTGGTGTGGGTTCTAAGCAGTTTTTGGGTTAACCTGAAAAAAAGTGGGTGGAAGTTAATTGAGATGCGAGTGTCACGCTGTGTCGGGTTATGGTTAAACGCACAAGCCTTGTCCAACAGCTGAGGAGAGGATAGCCACTAATCACTTGATAGTCGAAGGTATGAGAATGTTTTTGTTGTTTCTTACCTTGGGCAGCATATGACTTTTAAGGATTTAGAATTCATTCCATTGATTCAAAGTTGCCGCGTTGAAAATTTTAAAGAAAGTTGACCTTTTCATGTTGATTATACGCGGTAAATTCCGAGCCTGTATATTTGTTGGCTGTAACCATTGCCACACGAAACCGCAAATTTAATGACTAGGTGTTTATTTTATTAATCATAAGATTTTTGTATTTACATGAACTATGTTCTGAATGCATGGCTAGGTAAACTCCAACAAACGATAGCCTATTATTATTAATATAATACAATAATTTGTAGTTACAGTATTTAGTTAATTAATGAACGTGTGGCTTGATGTTTTTTTTATTAATTAGCTATAATTTTTTCATTAAAAAAACATCTGGTCTATCTAAATATTGCAAATACCTAATGTTATAATTTTAGCCTCTTTTAGACATTATGTCACATTTGAATGCATTTTTCAAGTGTTTTCCAATATTGCACGTGTTAGAGTAGTGTCAGTACTCTAAAGGTTTTATTAATTCACACCTTTTACCTCAAGTTAGAATAGTCAGACAGCTATCAATGATCATATTTTTGGGAATGTTAATGATAGTCTTTTCTGAAAAGACTGGGATGAAGAGTGATAGTCAGTTATGAGATTATTGCAGCAAAGTAGCTGCTGTTTTTTAATGGCCTGTCTGTGCCCACAAGTCTATAGAAAAACCGAATCATCAATGATCATAGCATTATGCCAACATGCCTCTATATCAATGACACTCAGTGACTTCACTGGTTGAATAGTGGATTTAAAAGGGAATTGTCAGAGTACACAACTTTCCACAACACATTCGTCTAGCTATCTCTTGACCACAGAACCTCAGTCTTTATGTCAGATAATGACCTGCCATGACTTGTCCTTTGCTTTGAAGCTCCAATAGGGTGAGGTTGCAAATGTTGGCAGGCAAGAGAAGCTATTCAGTACATTTACAAGACATGACAAACATGAATTTAATGGTTTTCTCATGTTTGAAATACTGGCTATATATATATATATATATATATATATATATATATATACTGTATAAAGCCAGTATTTCAAACATGAGAAAACAAACCATTAAATTCATGTTTGTCATGTCTTGTAAATATACTGAATAGCTTCTCTTGCCTGCCAACATTTACAACCTCAAATATACCCATATATATATATATATATATATATATATCTCAAGCTGCATGTTCTTAAAATCTGATGATTTTATTAATATATAACTTTTATATATATATATATATATATATATATATATATATATATATATATATATATATATATATATATATATATATATATATATATATATATATACCTCAAGCTGCATGTTCTTAAAATCTGATGATTTTATTAATATATAACTTATATATATATACATATATATATATATATATATATATACACACCTCAAGCTGCATGTTCTTAAAATCTGATGATTTTATTAATATATATATATATATATAATTATTATTATTATTTTTTTTTTTATGTGCACTGAATATGTATAAACTTGACACCGGACAGAGGTTGAGTTTTTTTTTTTTTTAAACAGTGCTCTCACAAAGTTATATATTCATAATAATCTATCTTCTTTATATGTAACTCCAAAATGCTAATGCAAGCATTTTATGTGGTTACACCACCTGACATTTTGAGTAATGAGTCATTACATTTTCAAAACTTTTCTGTATATAAATAGTGCTTTTATGAGAAATTTTATAATTTTAATTTTAATATATTTTTTTTTTAACTGGATCAAAAAAAGAAAAAAAAAAGTTAAAAAGTTGTCCTAAGGCAAGAACAGCGATTGTTCAAAATTCATGTATAACTTGGATGAATGGTTTTGGTCCACTTCAAATGTTGACACTTCAAATGTTGACTGCTGTATTTCCCTTCGGCTGAACATAAACCCATTAATAGTGTGTGTGAACTTGTATAGTTTTCTTTGTGAGGATCAGTTTGTCTTTTGACCTGTTATTTAGCTAAAACTATTTTGGATTGCTTAAGTTACCTGCTACAGCAAGAAAATATGCTGATATTTTCTAGATCATGAATAGTACATATTTTTACCATTTACGACTCTCGCGTTGCTCTCCGCCATTTCTAAGAAGTTAAAGTTTATCTCATCTCTGCAACTCGTACATCAAAATATTCTACGAGTTACCCAGTGGAAAATACTACATGTGGGGGTGTTCATGTGCATTTTCTTACGTTGGCTTTTGGTATTTATTTACCATAATTACCATAGCACGTGAACGCACCATAAAACTATCCTAGTGAGGACCGAGTAAAGTGGTGACCTTTTGGCTTTATTATTAAGAATAAGTTAGGGTTAGGGGCTAGTGATTGCATTATATCAATGAATGTCCTCTCACAGATAGTCATACAAACGTACATATGTGCATGTTTTTGTATTGAACACTGACACCTGCTGGTGCTCTGACTAGTATTTCATCATCAAATGAAGCACTTCATTATGTCAAAAAAAAATGTAATGTTTTACAGTGTTAAACAGATGCAATCAATAACATGCATTGGTTATTGCATTTATTCTCAAAGATTTTTTTTTTTTACTTTAATTACATGTCATCTGCAAACCATTGTTTCTGATGGTTGTCCCAATTTAATTTTCTCTGATTCTACTACCTCCTATCTTCTGCAGATCTGACAGGTGTCCTGTGTTGTTGGCAACATGAGTTGGAGCTTCTTGACGAGCTTGCTTGATGAGATCTCCAACCATTCCACTTTTGTGGGAAAGATCTGGCTCACTCTCCTCATCATCTTCCGAATTGTCTTGACAGTGGTGGGCGGTGAGACCATCTATCAGGATGAACAGAGCAAGTTTGTGTGCAACACTTTACAGCCAGGTTGTGATAATGTATGCTATGATGCTTTTGCCCCTCTATCACACATTCGATTCTGGGTTTTTCAAATTATTATGATAACCACACCATCCATTATGTACCTCGGCTTTGCCATGCACAAAATTGCTCGATTAGCTGATGACGAATACAGACCACATAAACGCAAACTGCTGTCTATGGTTCATCATGGAGTGAGCCATGACTATGACGAGGCTGACCAGTTGGGTGAGGAAGTTCCCATGATCTTGGAGGAAATTGAGCCATCTGAGAAGGATAGTAAAGCGGTATCTAAAGCCAAGTCTGCTGCTGAATCCGACATTCCAGCTACGAAACATGATGGCCGTCGTCGCATCAAGAGAGACGGTCTTATGAAAGTATATGTGTTACAATTAGTCTCTCGTGTTGCCTTTGAGATAGCCTTCCTTTTTGGCCAGTATGTTCTGTATGGTTTTGAAGTTGCACCATCATACATTTGCAATCGGAGCCCTTGCCCACACACGGTGGACTGCTTTATCTCACGTCCCACTGAAAAGACAATCTTCCTGATCATCATGTATGTTGTCAGTTTACTCTGCCTTGTGCTGACGTTCCTGGAAATCCTTCATCTGGGAATTGGTGGCATAAGGGACGGTCTCCGCAGCAGATCAACTCGGAGGTTCCCCGTACATAGGCCTTCAACATCCACCATCTGTCATCGCCTTGCCAATGCCCCACCTGGATATCAGGCTGCCCTGAAAAAGGACTCATCTGGTAAGCTTAAGGCTGAGTTCCTGGGAGACTCAGGACGGGAGTCACTGGGTGATGACAACACTAGTCGTGACCTAGACCGTCTACGGAGACACCTGAAAATGGCACAGCAACATCTGGACAAGGCATACCACTCTGATGAAGTAGGGCCTTCACATAGCAGCGGTCCAAACGCTAACAGCATTGCAGTTGAGCAAAACCGACTTAACCAAGCACAGGAGGCCTATGTCAGTGCTGAGGAGAAAGGTTTGTTTTGGTTTACTCTTCATTCTTCCAAATCATTTATTTTTTTATTTTTTAAATGAACTCCCACTAACTCTCTAAATGTGGGTAAATATCAACCATGGTGTGCACTGCCATGAACTAGCTAGCAAAATCCATTAATTTCAAAAGGACTCTGTTATTTTGTGTGAGGGCAAAAAGGTTTCCCACCTAGATTTTGCTTATTTTCAATTTAGAATCATGCTGCAAATTTTCTTGGCTTCCGCTCTTTGATTCATGTGTGAGTTCATGACTGCACTATTGACAGTGGACCTTTTCTTGCCCACAAATGTATACTGAAATATTGCTAATGTATCTACACTATTAAGGTGGTCGCTCAACGGAGAAGCAAAGCGCTGCGTTCTATGTAGCTATCGCACAATGGACTTGCACATTCTATTGTCCGTTTGTGGTGGTCAACAATGTTATGTTTAAAGGGTTACTCCACTTTTTTTGGAAATAGGCTCATTTTACAACTCCCTCAGAGTTAAACAGTTGAGTTTTACCGTTTTCAAATCATTCAGCCACTTTTCTGATATTTAGAAGAATACCTGTAATGCCTTGTTCACACTACATGATTTTAAAACGTCGGGCTGAACTGTGCGGTTCACACTACATGACTTGTTCTCAGTGAAATATGGAGTGTTTAAGTTGAGCTGTTCACACCACACAACACAACGTGATTGATCCACAACAGGAGGTAACTCACTACACGAGTTGACTATGCACTACATAGAGATACAACCACGATCGAGTTATAAGAGCAAATCATTTTAGACTCTAATGAGAGCTGTTTCAGTACTATACAGTCTACATCCTGAAAATAATCAAATAAATAACGAGTTGACAACAACTCTGTCACCCAACGATTCTATCTTGTCTACAAACCACGTTTTGTCACGAAAAACCACGCAATAAAACGAATCAGAAATGACGCGAAACAGCACGTTCGCCAACACCCAGCGAAGAAGAGAACACAACACACGAATATGGGCGTCAGACAGAAACTAGTGCTGCTCAATGATTTGCTCTGAGGAAAAAATGCAAAAAAAAAAGAAAAACTAAGATTTACCTGGTGTCCTCAACCCATGCATTGCTATGATTGGCTGTACTCATGACATCACTGAGGTTGAGTTGTGCGATGGCTCTGGATATCTAGCAAGCTAGATATTTTTCTGGGCTCGGCGACGTGTCTGTGAGCGTTTTCGCTGCGTTGTTGGATCTTTCATACTAACAGATTGGCAAGCGTTCATCGTCTGCTAATCCCCCACGATTTGCATGCAATAACACCCTGACCTGTCGGCGAGCTCAACGACTTGCAAATCGGGCGTAAAAATCGGGCTTAAAATCCTGTAGTGTGAACTTGGCTTAACCAGACAGTTTCTGGTCTCATTGACTACCATAGTATATTTTTTTCCTACTATGGAAGTGAATGAGACCAGAAACGGTCTGGTTACTGATATTCTTCTAAATATCAGAAAATTGTCTGAATTGATTCGAAAACAGTAAAACTCAACTGTTTAACTCTGGGGGAGTTGTAAAATGTGCCTATTTCCAAAAAAAAGTGGAGTATCCCTTTAAGGACATTATGATAACAACCAGTTCTGGCATGAAACTCTAGATGGTGGAGGCTGATAGGTACTTAACTCAAATCTACATAGCTGATTGGTTGTTGTTGCATCAGTGGCCAAAGCGCTGTTGAGTAGGGTTGGGTTTTATCCGATACCAGTACCTACTCTGTATTTTTTAAACGGTTCTAGAAACGGTACTTAAGAAAATGAAACCGCACACACTGTCAAAAAATAATAATGATACCCTATATTTATAGGACCAAACTGGACACAATATTAACTTAAATCTTTAAACAATCTATACAAGTTACATGGTAAAAATAAATAAACCAATCTAAAATAAAAATTCACATTTAAATAATATCAAATAAAACAATATTGTATCAAACAATGTAATAATACTGGAGATTAATAGAGATTACTACCAGGGCAAACTATTATCGACATGGCTACATGTTTTGTCTGCTTGAGCCAGTCATGTAAGTTATCTGGTCGTTGTACTAGTTACGCAGTGCTTAGATTGGCGAGTTTGGTATTTCGTTCCCACTGCGTCTTAGCTACTCAGCTTTGAGTAAACCTATGAAAGAGAACGTCTCTGCTTACTGGTGTAACCCATGTTCTCTGAAAAGGGAACAAGACTCTGCGGTCGCTACCAAACTCCTGGCG
Source organism: Cyprinella venusta (assembly GCA_038021265.1). Taxonomy (NCBI): domain Eukaryota; kingdom Metazoa; phylum Chordata; class Actinopteri; order Cypriniformes; family Leuciscidae; genus Cyprinella; species Cyprinella venusta. The sequence goes on from CM075868.1 coordinate 13,387,255, forward strand.
CTGCCAACAAGCTTCCTTTTTCGGCAGAGAAATCTGAGGAGCAGAGGCTGCACACGCTATTATAATAGGACTACGTGAGAGCGTCAAGGCGGTACCCGCGCCATAATCCTGGACTGGCATGACTCTATATGATGTTTATTAACAAAGTTTGGAAAAGCACGTTCAGATAATTAACACGGGTGGAGAGCACTCAGCAATCATGATTAAAACAAGTATATGTGGACTCAGCAGTCTCACCTCATTTCTCTGACAGTTTAGCAGCGTACCTCCACCACCCCTTCTCCAATCTTCTAGATCTAAACCACTTTACATACTGGGGGAGTACTCTGGGTTGGGGCCGAATTTGCGTGAGACTTTGCGTGTGTACACCTCATGACATAGAGATTCAGGCACCGAAATCAGGCACCGAAATGTTTGTTCTTATTCGGTCTGGTTATTAGCGTTTACATCAGAGCTGGTTCCCTATTGGCACCGTGTTTTGAAACCCAACCCTACTGTTGAGCCAATGTTTTCATTAGCTATGTTGACGTGTGCAGTTGATTTGATGCAGCATCAGAGTGTGCCGTCTTTCTATATCGTCTTTACAGCTTTTCACTTATCAATTTGGTTACGTCAATGATACATCGAATGATTTAATTATGATACTTGCTCAGGTGGTTGTTGGGTTTTTATCTCTATCAGCTAGCAATTTATATCTATTGTTAATTAGAACATACAGGGCGCATTTGTAGAGTTAAACCATTCGGCATGGTAACCCAGGCACACATAGTCATAGGCCACTACTGTGAAGACATTCGGCAAGGTACCAGTAACCAGTAACATCAGCAATCTTCCTCCAAGCAGCTGATTTCCGTATTTTGTCGTAGAATGTGTGGTACGTGGCGTATAATTCAGGGTATTTCCCAACTTCATAGAAAATAATTTGTTCAATTTAAAACACGTGGTGCTAAGCGGCGCTTCACTTAGAAGTTGCTGAATTTTTTAACGGGTTGTTATTCACTTTTTGTTAATGCTCTTTTACTTTTATGGTTTTCACAAACAATGATTAAACTTAATGTGATTCAGTAATTCATAATCCGATTTTATAATAAAAATATTTAAATCTGTGATTTTGATAATCTAGTGTATTTCTGATATTTTTGTTTTGGATAGTAAAAGCTCTGAATGTGCAATAACTCAGTATATAATAGCCTGGTGAGTAAAAGTTCATTTCAAACCCTGTACATAAGAAATAGATAATTATTTCTACTCGAATATGTAGTGCATGTCATCAGAAATTGCCATGTTCTCATGCGATTTCTTCATGTGCCTTTGTTGCAATCTTTTTTTGATAATTGGTGGATATTTAATAAAATGTAAATTCTTTTTCTGTTTTTAAAGAGGCTCGTGCTTGAAGAATGTTTTCCTATTCAGCTGGCTCTCCGTCAAAAACACACCAACTGCTGAGATGCACATTTTGGAGGGCAGTCAGTGACCAGATTTTGTTTTTCCTGTTCTTTATCGAATGGACCAACTCAAGAATGAGATGCAAATAATGGAGAGCATTTATTGACAACATTTTGTGTGTTCTCCTCTAATTGTACATTAGAAAGTGTTATTTACAGTATTAAACATAGCTGCCACATATAATGACAAGAAAAACACCAGTTAATAAAATGCACACTTACCATTATCTTCCCAGCAATATTTGCTCACATGGTTTTATAACAACAGCACAAGAAAAAGATACATTCCCTGAAATATTTTCATGATTGTTAATTATTGTCCATTTCATCAAATCAGTATAGATTGAAGCCAAAAACAAGTCTTTCTGTTCAGATCATTACAATGAAAGATAGATATCCTTGTCTTAAAAAAGGTGGCTATGTTGTTTTTGGTTAAAGTCTGCCTGTGTTCTGATATTTTGTAACATTGTCCTGAATGTAAATGTCTTAAGTTATGGGAGGGTGCTTTACAAACAGAACTGATGTTGTATTTAGAACATAATAAATTGACTTCAATACTTGTGCGTTTGACCAGATTTTAAAATTACAAAGAACCTGGGAAATGCTTGAATTGTTTATTAAAAGGTTTCATGCTTTGTAAGTGTCTGTGGTTTACATAGGATTTTTTCTTTTAACTGGATTTCAGATTTTGCAATGACATGATATATATGCACATGCACACTATTTGTGGATTTGTTGGTGATCCAAATAATATTTAAAGGGATAGTTTAACCCAAAATGATAATTCTATCATTTACTCACCATCAAGTTGTTACAAACCTGTTTGAATTTCTTTATTTTGCTAAACTTAAAGAACGATTATGTTAAAGAATGTATTTTTTTTTTCCATACTATGGAAGTTAATGGGGCCCATCCAGTGGTTGGTTGCCCATATTCTTCTAAATATATTTTATGTTCAGCAAAAGAAAGAAATGTTTTTAATGTTTGGAACAAATTATGACATGATTTTAATTTTTGGGTAAACTGAAAGTTTTAGACCTTTTTATTTAGTTTTACAATACTAAATGAATAGTGTTTGACAATATGTTTGAAATTATGTACACAAATGAGATGAAGACTCTTTTATTGTTTGATTCTGTTTTCCTTCATTTGCCACTATGCATACCTTCTGCTGAATTAAAAAATATCAGAGGCCTTACATTCCTGTTATTCTGTATTAATTGATTCCCTCTCATTTTGGCTGCCAGGTTGAGATTATAGCCATCAAATCCAAATTAGGGACGCATAACACTGTTTAATGACTCTATAAATTAAGTGTTCTTCATTTCTTAACTTCACCTCTTCACATATCATTTTTATTATAATCAGAATGTTACAACTGTATGCAAAAAAATCTGGCCTGGTAGGTCAAAAGTGTTACTTTATTGAATTATTGTAGTCATTCTTTTTCACTGTGCCCTTGAGCAAACCTAAAATGCTTTATGGGACTATCCAAATAGTTTGTAGCTTGCTTTAAAGCATCTGCTAAATAACCCATTATGCTTTAATGCAGCATTTCTCACCCTGGTCCTGGAAAACTCTTATTTTCTGTTTTGTTCTTCAGGTAAAAATGAATAAAAAGAACTATATAAAAATGACACGTCTCTTTTTCAAACATGTATTCTTTATTGACATGTAACATGCCTTTTTTTTAATTAGTGTACAAGGTTAAGATTCTTTATACTCTGCAAATGGCTGTTTAATTCAAGTATGGGTCTCTGCAGTACAGGAGTTACCAGATCAGGGGGCGAGGCCATAAACAGAGGGGCGTTTATACCACGTTACCTGATTTGCCCACGCCACAGTGAGGGTGGGGTTTAGGGGTGGGGCTGGGTAAAGGGAATAAACACCCACCATTTTGAAAACACTCACAAATTTATAAACACCCACTTTTGTTCCGCAGAGACCGCATACTTGTTTAATTTACTCACATAAAGAAATTTAAAAAAAAAAGTTATAGAGCAATAATTTTTGTGTCAACAAAGTTGTCGTGTTAATGAAGTTTAAAATTTGATAAAGTTAAAGTTACAAGTAGAGGTTATCTATCTACAGTATCTTCTTAATCCACAAAGCATTTAAAATAGCTGACTTGTGTTTGAAAAAACAACAACATTCTCACACCTTACAGATAATCTTAAAGTTAACTCTAGAGTGTTAGATGCAGTTGCACTCTTCTGGTATGATGTTAGGCAGGGTCTCGTACTTGAATGAGTATCCTCCGTCTGAAGTGGTGGTGAAGCGGAGGGACTTCATGCTCTCTGGAACAGGGGCGCAGCACTGGTTGATCCCGAGTAGCGTGGTAGTGCGCTCAGTGCTGGAACAGTTGCCATGGCAGTAGTAAAATGTGAAAGCTTTAGGATGAACAATCCAGTTGTTCCAGCCAAGGTCCTCGAAGGAGATTTCGATCTGTATTTTTCTGCAATCTGCATCCTCAGAAGCAGGTCTCCTGAGATTTTCAAGAGCAGCTGGTGACCAAGGGATTTTGGGTGCCCTGCGGGAGCGGTCGGGGCCGCTTGAGCGTGTGTGGAGGTGCAGAAAGGGTGTTTTATCTTCTGAATCATAGCAACTGCAGGATGGACAACGGACCTGCAGCATGAAAGGGCCATCAGCCATGGCAATGTGGAGATGGGGAGCTAACTTATAGGTGGTCCAGCCATCAGGGGAGCGTTTGATTGGACTGTCAGATGCTTGAAGCAGCTCCTGGTAATGAGTAAGAATGAAAAGGGGTGCTGAGATGTTGCTAGAAGCAATGGTCTCTCCAGCATAGAACCAGAAGTGGGCAGAGGTGATGACAGAGTCCTGGCTGTCCATAGAGGGCTGAAAATAGTAAGTAAAGTGATGGGAAGTGGCATCTGAGGAGTGATCAGGCATATCCTTGCATGTAGACTCTGAAAAGTTAATAAGATAGGTCCGAATGTGTATCAAATGAAACAAGGTCAACATTGCAAGATAACCCTGTTGCTTTAAAATATAATTTAATGATTCCAGCTTTCAGGTAAAATCAGGTAACACTTTGTTTAAGGGGTGTGCATAATACTGACATGACACCTTCATAACCATGACATGACATGTCTTGAATATGAAGTAGAGTTTATGCATGTTTATGACAACTATCATTAAGTGTCTTTCGCTCAATAATGACATTTTGAATGCAAATATGACATTGTTTAAGACGTCTTTGTTATGACATGTTGACATAAACCAATACATCATAACCTGTCAGTGTCTTTGTCATGTCAACTTGACATTAAATTAAAGGTATAGCGGAGGATTTTCTTTTTCCGGGTGGGTTGTCTATACTATTGGTCCACCTAAGTGTCAATCATTCTGGTGATATGTTTACGTAAGGCCGTCGTAGCCTACGTGCTCATCCCTATGTAGTTTTCACTTTCAGGTGTATTATGTTGGAGTTACGGTTTCAGCCATTCCTTTGAAAATGGCTGAGGGTCGAAAGAGAAAAAATGTACACAAAGTGTATGATAAGAAGAGAAAGGCCGCAGAATATAGAAACAAGACCAGAGTGATTTTGGGTGAATATCACACGCTGGCATGCGCTAAAAGCACAGGTTGGGCTTCTCACTGATGCCGCAGTCGCGAAGATTCTACTAGACAGGTAAAGTTTGTCATGCTATTTGGAGAAATCCATTTAAAATCACTAGTAAAAGTTAATGCAAGCTACTTAGCAATGCTAGCCCTGGCACAAGTCACGCACTAATTCCTGGCTCAAGTCAAGCCCTGCCGCAGTCATAGACACGGTAAACATCTCAAGTTGTCTAAAGTAGCCTTTTGACCAAAGGTAAATGGTATCGCGCTGAAATATTCTAAAACCGTGTGTTCATGTGTTCATATTCTAAAACCGTGTGTGTATATTATTACACAAACGCAACTAACTACTTTTCCATATGCAACTACGTATAAAAATAATGTATTAATACCAACGTATTAACAATGAGACATATTAGGTCAAAGACCAACGTAATAGCACAGCTCATATGTTGCCATGTAACGTAATTGCGATTTGCAAAATAGTTTCCTCAGAACGTATTTCGTGTGATACAGGGTTGCACATATCATGTCTTGAGTCCTCGGTCACTCAATCGATCAATATAATAAGTAAATAAAACACGGAAGGGCATTTGACATGTTGTCTTTTTTATGAATGTTTTTGAGTTAGTTTATAATTTGCAACATAATTGTGCAAGGCGTAATAGGCGTTCCCTCTCGGGAGCAAGAGTGTTGTGTTTGTACATGTGCTTTTTTAAAAAAAAATTGGAGAGGGCGGGTCTTCTCTAAAATTCGGAAAGATCCTCCGCTATACCTTTAAGTTAAACTGTCATGTGGTTGGTTTTGACATTGGCTGTCATGAGGCCATTATAACTGTGTCATGAATATTTTCCGTGACCTCAACTACAGTGGTAAAAATTGAATTTGTAGTTAAAAAGTTATAATGGCTTGACAGCCAATGTCAAAACCAACCACAGTTTAATGTAATGTTAACCAATAAAGCTAAGTGGTTTCTTAAGTTTGATAATTAATCTGCTATGTCATGTTTATGGCAGGTTGTGTTCTCTTAGTAATGTCAAATTGTCGCGACAAAGACACTGATATGTATTGGTTTACGTCAAGGTGTCTTAACAAAGACATCTCAAACAATGTCATATTTGCATTAAAAAACGTCATAACTGAGCGAATGACACTTAATGAGAGTTGTCATAAACATGCATAAAACTTCCTTCATATTCATAACATTTGTCATGTCGTGATTATGAAGGTGTCATGTTAGTCACACCCCTTCAAGTAAAGTGTTACCGATGCAAGGATACATTTTTCAATGAATGTTGGTTTTATGTTTTTTTTTAAAGCTTTTATACAGATATTTTAACAAGCATTCAAATTGTACGACTCAAAAAATGTAATGTCGTATAAGCTAACTATCAAGTAAAAAGTTAAAACATATTTTCCTTCCGCCTGGCTTATAGTAAACATATAAACCATAAAAAGTCCTATTTAATTAGGTTTCCCACCTATATACCTTGCATTGTCTTTAAAAGAGTAGGCCTACAGATTTCTGTGTTGCTTCACACCACATGATAATTTGACTTACAGAGTATTTCAAATATTTACATCATAATAATAGCAATGTTATTCATGTTGAAGCTGTAATATTTCTCTAAGAAAGCTGTTGGAGCTTACCTGAGCTTGGGAACAGAATAACCTGTGAACACTCCTGATGGTGTCTTCTTCCCACTCTTGTCTCCCTAGTCATTCGTGAAGCTACATGCTGAGCAACTCTGTTCACCGCCTGCCTTGTTGGCAGCTGCAGCACTGGCAGAGGAGGCTCATCCATCTTCAAACCCTCTAGGATCCGTCTTTTCAGCCAGCCAAGCACCATGTCACGCGGTAATTCATCTCCTTGACAGGCCTGGACCAGTGGAGGTGAAAACAAAGCCCACAGCGTCAGGACACAAGCAAATGAAGACAAACAGCTGGTCCAGGTCAACATCCTCAAAACTCAAAAGAGGATGTAGCAGACTAAATAAAACTATTTCAGGTAAAAGAGAGAGAGAGAGAGAGATGGAATCAAGCTCAGCTAGGTTTAGTGTCTTCTCTCTTGATCTATGTTGTAGAAGGAGTCTGTAATAATTTGTTTTACATTTTAGCAAATGGAAACTATTTGTTTGGGTTCATGCTATCACTGTCTGGACAGGATAAAACAGCTTTTGAGATTACAATTCGTGGATACAGTCTATTTCCCTGTTCCCTTGTCCTTGGAGGAAATTGACACAGTATAACATAAGATTTTTTTTTTCTTCACAAAAGTGGATCATGCTTTTATTCTTCCTGCTTGAAATGTTTAATCCATGTTTCAAATCTTAAATACAGAAGCCTACAATATTTATTATGTGAATGTGATGTTATTAAATTGTGCCTTATAAGTATCCTGCTCCTGGGACACCTTAATATAGAGTTTAGCCCCAACAGTAAAAGGAAAGTGTCATTGTTTGTCAATTATTCTAAACCGTCATGTCTTAATTTCCTTTCTGGACTTCAAAAGAATATATTGGAAAAGAACATTGTAATAAGTGCTATATACATTAAGGTGACTTGACTTGAAAACGTGTCATGAAACAGCACATGGAACATGGACAGAGGTGATCCAAACGCAGGCTTTATTTAGAGGAGAATCCAGAGACAGGTACAAGGAAACAGGCAGGGGTCAAAACCAGCTAAGCAGTCCAAACTAACATCAAATCCATGCAGGGATAAGTCAAACGGGAAACCGGGAACAGGCAGATAAACAGTGAACCGAAACACTACAATACAGGGAACTGGAACAAGGCTAGGTAATGCAGTCAGACACATACAATTCTGAGCCCTGAAGAAAGGGAAAATTCACCCTGCGTCCCAATTCGCTTACTTATACTACGCCCTAAAAGTATGTACTCTTTTTGTTAAGAAAAAGTAAATACTTTTGAGTATGTAGCAAAAAAGTAGGCAAGCTTTGGGACGTACTATCACGTCATCTTTAACTGACGGCTCTGTCGCGTGCTGCGTGCATCCTGTCACCCTAAACTGCCCTGTCAATCATCTCGTCACAGTTAAAATCCTCCATTCAATCTAATTTGATTTCCTACCGTATCGGCGCACGTTAATCTGCCAGTCAGGGGTCTTTCATGTGTATACTTTCCTCGTGTTTTGCAATTTGAATATAATGATGCATTTAAAAAGTAATGGCTAAACCTTACAAAAGTTCACAATGCTGCTGCAGATGCAATATAATGTAGAGAACATTGAATAAATTAATTTCGTCAGGTCAGATAGTGTTAATTAATCACTCAAACCTCTTTATCTAAACCTCTCAACATAACCGCGGGACTCACGCGTCCTCGGTGTCTGTAGTTTTTTAACACTTTTTACTCGTGTTTGTAGTTCTAACCGAATCCTCGTTCAACGCGCAAAGGGTTGTGGGCAATATCAGCCGTTAGAAGCTGCGTTCCATTCGACAGGGTCCCTACGCAGTGTTCACTGCTCCCTACTCCCTGAACACGGTACATCAGTTGAAGTGGACTTTGCTGACAATAGCCTACCGCTCATTTGGAATGCCCTGCAAACGTCATCAGTTAAGTTAAGTTAACGTACGGGGTTCCGCAGATTATGATAATAAAACAAATAGATATAGGCTAATATTTCAATTGGGTTTATGTCGAGCGTCACGTGACCAAACCGGAAAACGGGTCTCATCGCATCCGCTTGTCAGAGAAAGTGTTAACGGCCGTAAGAACTGACTACGATATCTATGGATTTGTAAGGTAATCAGCTAACCTACCTATTTCACTTTGTTATTGGCGTTTTATTCCTATTAAATATCTAAACGTTACTGTGAAAAATAAAAAATATAAAACGTTTAAATATCAATCTGCACATGTGAGGGATATTGGTTATGCGAATCTTTGATCGCTCCTTTTAAGTTATCTTGATTAAAACCGCAAAAAAATTCATGAAGCACATACAAAAGATCTGGACCGGAAGCGATGAGACCCGTTTTACAGAGAATGCGGAAGTAAGTTGTGCATAAAGCCTATTGAATTTAATATCACATTTAAAATATAATATACAATAATAAATAAAAATATGATAAGGTAAATTCTGAGGTAAATGGTTGTGGTAATCGTTTATAAAGTCCCAAGGACATACAAAAAATAGCATATGTAAATGTAATATTCACCCCAATAACCGTTAAAAAATACTTAGTTAGTATAATAATGACAAAATGTATGCATACACAAACAAACTCCTCCATCGTTATTTACGACCGCTCTGACTGGTGATGACGTGACGCGCAATCCGCTCTCGACTTCCTGTGAAGTGATGTATCGATGTTCACTTATTCCCTACGCCGTTTGCAGTGCCCTTCCAACTGAACATGTTCGTTCCCTTCGGATTGGAATCTCACTTAAGATGGCGAAATACCATGTGAAGTCCACTTCGCAGTTCACTAACGGTCGAATGGAACGCACCTAGAGTGTGCATCGATCTACACTTCGGATTCTGACCGGAAAAAGTAGACCATCCGGGTATCTTTGAAATACTCATTTCAACATACTACGGTTTGGGACGCACTAATTCTATTTTCGAATACTATTTAGGACGGATAGTATGCGAATTGGGACGCAGCAGGCTTAAATCAGGGAGCTCAATCTAACACAGGTGCAACAAATAAACCATAAACAGTCCAGGGTAAAACAAGAATGAAACAATAAACTAGGAAGGAGTTCCCCCCAGAGGCTCAAGCGGGCACTCCAGCCGCAGATAGTCACAACAAGAGGGTGAGTAAATAATTCCAGATTTTTTTTTTTTTTTTTTTTGCATGAATTAACTCATAAGTGCTCACAAGGTTTACAGTGAACTACGTATTATATTGGTTGTACAGTGGCTCTTGGCTAAATTTATGTTATATTTTTGAGAATTCTATTGTTGCCTGTACTCAAAACTCATGATTGGCAAAATCGTATTACTCTATGTTCTTTGTAAGATTTTCTCTGAGAGTTTGGATACTATGACAACTGCTTTCCCACGTGAGCTTGAAAAGTACAAACAAAATATTACATTATCAAACGCTTTGTGGCTTGACCTTGCCGTGAAAATATCTCTGTGTCTGGTGTGTGCCAGTTTTTGGCAGAACTATTTTGCAATAGAGAAGATCAGTTCAACTTCACATAGACCACCAGAATATATAAGGAAAATAATTATTAATTAAAATTCTTATATTTTAACTTTTGTAAGGTCTGTTAACAAAAGCAAATACTATATAATTCTGTTAGTAAAACTTTACAATAAGGTTAGTTAACATTAGTTAACTACTTTATTTAGCATGAACTAATACTGAACTGCACTTCTACAGCATATATTAATCTCTTTGTTATGTTAATTTCCACATTAACTAATTCATTATAAAAATCAAAGGTTACATGAGCAAACAATGAACAGCTGTATAGCATTAACAATTAACAAATACAGTAACAAATGTATTGCTCATTGTTATTTCTTGTTAGTTAATACATTAACTAATGTTAACAACATTATTTTTGTTGTTACGTCATGTTTGTCATGACTCCTTATTTTTGTTAGTCACATGCCAGTGTTCCTAAGGGGTGGTGTGGCTTATGCATGAATTGCTTTTGCTTCTTATAGTCAACATAATAGAATATGTGTGACCCTGGAAATATGTCTAAGCTTTCTGCCCTTTGCCAGCAGGTGGGGTAAACCTATTGCAGTTAGCTAATTAATACAGTTTGCTTTTCCAGATTTGCGATTTGCAGTTTGTAACATGTAGGAAATGTCAAAACTGAATAGATATTAGTATTATTAATTCAATAGAAAACTTAAAACAATTAAACTGGTTGTTTTCTTCAGTAAGCACATCTGCATACTTTTCTCAGTTTCAACACAATAAATAAAAAAAAAAAAAAAACATTGTTCCATTTTATTATTCTAAACTTTCCGGTATCATGTGGCTCATGCTGTCTTTAACAAATGAATCAGTCAACATTCATTCAATGTCTTGTTTTCACACACACAATACAATGGTGGTGGATGGTAACAAAGTGTCTGGTATGTTTCAGGGGAGTGAAGCAGGAATGTCACGTGTGTCACAGAGTGTGAACACATTTATACTTGTCTGAACTATGCCTTTAAGAGAAGGGATCTGGTTTTGTCTTCTTAGTTTCGACATTTAGTCCCTGCTAGATGCAACTACATCATTATGCGTGCAAAGTCATCTTTCTCAGTTGATCACCACTGAAAACTAATCAAGTATTCTGCCAAAATAACATTTTTGTAATGTTACAAAGCTCCTACCTGTCTTGAATGCTCAATTTTCAGTGTAAAAGTATTACAAGAGGCTTTAGGATGACTTAAAAAGTTCTGCCTACCCTTGCTCCAGCTGTCACTTGAAAGCTGGTCATACTCGCCTGTCACCTCCACAGGGAGTCAGTGAAGTATTATAAAGGTCATGGAAGAAAAGATAGGGGAGAAGAGAGAATGGAACGTGTTAGATCTTTAAATGACTTGAGCTCTAACATGCGCTACCCCGCCATCTAGTCAGCAAGGGGCCATGTGACGTGCTGGTAGATTGCTGGGAGAGAGGGTCACTATCCAAAAGAGGGAAGGAACACTCAATTACCCTCTCTTGTGTAAACAGACACTGGTACTGACACTGGTAATACGACATGATCCTGAGAAGGCTTAAAGATTAAGCTGCAGTGAATGGAGATATTCAAAGGCAATGAGTTGAGGTAAATGTTACATGTAAAATGTTTAAAAAAGAAAATCTTTTTATTATTGTTAACTGGATATTTATATAAAGGGGTATGAGGTAAGGCAAAATTTCCCTTGTGATTTATTGGTCTACGTTGTCCTCTTTTTTCTTTTCTTTTTTTTTTTGTAGTATGTTTTACAAGAAAATACTATTCAGTCTTTCTAAAAAAAAATCCTGATAAATTGAATGTTGCTGTTTGTAATTGATTGTGAAATTTACTAGCAATTTCTGACTGAATATTTTCTTTCTACCCCATTTTTTTTGGTGTGCATTGTATACATGATTAATCTATTTTATTATTTAAAAAAAAAAAATCTCATTCCAAATTATTACTCTATTAAATAAATAGTAATAAATTATATATATTTTGATGTATGTACACATATTCATTTTGTGTTTATTTATACAAGGTTCTGTTTATTATGGAAGCTTGTTTCTGCCACAGAATAAAAAATAAAAAAGGTATCTGATGTTTTTAAATATCTCGCAATTCAAAACAAGTTGCAAATATCTTTTAAATTGTTTTATGGTGTGGCAGAATAGCTTTATATATTCTGCAAAAGAGAATCTGTTTTCTTTTATTGCTAAATCTTTATTTTTATTTTTTATTTTTTGCAGATTACAGAGAAGTTTCATCATGACAGCCTCTGAAAAATTGGGGAATATACTATCTAAAGTCAATGGCAACAAAAAAACGTAGTTATCTCACTACAACAGGGTTAAAAATGTATTAACAGTATTGATTAAGATAATAATCACAATGAGAAAAGCTGAATTGCTGAAGACAAACTCTAGTTCCATGATTTCCTCGAATGAACTCCCGGATCAGTACCCAGTCGAAGCTCCACCTAAATTCCTCCGAAAGCTGAAGTGGGCTGCTGTTGCGGGAGGTTGTGATGTCCGTCTGAGGGTGTCTGTGGGAGGCAACCCGAGACCGACACTGCATTGGTACCATAATGATGACCCTCTGATAAATGATCATGAGGATTATGATGGCTTGTGGATACGAGACTGTAAACAAGCTGATGGAGGCCTCTACACCTGTGTGGCTGTTAATCACCTGGGTGAAGCTAGAACCAGCGCTGTTCTTGCTGTGCTGGACCTTGGAGAAGGTAAGTGTATGCTGCAAGTACGTCCCTACAGAGTAAAAGCAGCACCTCCCAGAAACCACAAAGATTGATAATTGAGTTTTGGGTTGAAGAGTCTTGAATTAGTGGAACTATAGTGGAACAATGTAAGCTTTCCCAATGCATAATGTTTGTTTGAAGCCAGCTTGACTGCCTGGATATATCGTCTAAATTAATATGATGGGAGAGTTGTTTTGTCCTGACTCTCTTGGTATGATGGATGTGGTGAATGTGATTCCACCAAGTACAATGCATAACCTGATTTCACCAAGAGCAACATGTTTCTGGATCAACATCTTTGTTGATTTTAATCAACCAATCAAATGTGAGGGACAAGTTTACAGTTTATGTCAAGCTTGGGTTTGGTACTTCTACACAAGCATTATTCATCATTTCCCCTTGATTTTAGGGATAAGTTATGGGTAGTTCCTGGTCTTGGAAAAATCAATCACATTGACCCACTGAGACTCTTATACCCTTATAGGGAGCCTGTTATGCACCTTTTTATAAGATGCAATAAACCAAACTCTCATGTGTCCTTTAGAATGTGCCTGTGTGAATTTCGGCTACAACTAGGAAATAACCTACAGATCAGTTATTATACCATGTTGTAAATGCTTATGCTTTTAAGTGGAAGGAAAAACATGCTCTTTTCATGCATGGATCTACAGTATACATGCAAATTAGCTGTTGCTCCCCACCCAGAAGAGTGTGAAGCCTTTACAGCTCTTACCTCAGAATACTCTCCCAAAAACTAAAACATCTGGCTTTTATTATAATCTCTATCGTGGTCATGCTCACTTGACATTGCAGTTCTTTATCATTATACAAGTGAATTATCTGCATGCGTTTTAAAGACATATCAGTCTAAACTTCTTATACTGTATATGGTTTTCTGAGTGCACACTCCTGCATCCTGTGAGTATTAAATTCATTTCTCAGTCGGTTAATTTCTTGGTTGATTAATTTAATGTAATTTAATGTTTATGTCTGTGAACATAATCAGCAGGGAAAGAAATCAAATGTGTATGTTAGATCTGTGTGTAGGCAGCGTAATATGCGTAATGAAGAAGTTAAAGTATTATGCGTAATATAGCTACAGAACCTGCTTCATTTCCTGTTAATAGTTATGCTAATAGGGCAGAGTCCGTCAGCAGTTGTGGGTGGTGTCTAACCATTTGTGAAGTTGTGAAGGCTTGTACTGAGACACTGCTTATTATTTATCGGGATTAGAAAAAGAGGAGTGGGAGGATATTTAAAGGGGTGATGAAATCAAATTTTCCTTGAGCTTTTGACATCTAAGAGGTCATCATATTATTATAATATCCTGTAAGTTTCAGAACTGAAAACATTGTTAGTCCAATATAAGCTTTTATTGACACCAGCCTCTGCAAACGACTCGTTTTTAAAAGTGGGGAACTATGACGACAAATAGGTTAAAACACCACCCTGCAGAAGATCAACTCCTACTTCAACACGGCCGGTTTAGCCCCGCCCACCGATTCGCGCATTTCACGCATAGCTAAGTAACATACACATACAAGCTAAGGAACACCCATGCCTACCTCATGATGACAAACCAGATCGAGCTACCAAGCAATACAGAATATTGTGCAGTGCCTGGTTGTGGAGGAAGACAGTCGCTGCATTCCTGTGATTAGGACTGCATGGATAAACTTTATTTTTAATGACGTTCTAGCTGATGAGGGTAAAACATCGTCGTCTGTTCGCTTCATTTCACTGAGGATTGTTTTGTGAACAAAACTGGATGTGCAGACCGATTAAGAGTAAAGAACGGTGCACGGAATTGTGCAACACGCGGACTCTGGATGTATGGGCGAGTCACTCCGGTTTTACAACACTGGACGTTTTTCCCCACGTGCTCAGACGAGTGAGTTAAACTCATTATAATATGCAAAACTGTTCTCCACTCGCAGCAGTGGGCGTTCGAAGTCTTCAGCGTGACACGCCCATAAACACAAAATAGCCTATTACTTATTCATTTTGATGTTTTTGAATGCAAAAACCAAGCGAACGTCATAAGTTGACCTCAGAAAACAATATAATAAAATTTAAAAAGCCAGTTCATGACCCCTTTAACATAGGGTGGTTGTGTACACACTGCTGAAACGTTTATGTTCAAACACCGATTTGAGTGAATTTTGCATAATAGGCCTCCTTTAAAGGGACCATTTTATACCCCCTAAAAGGTGCCAAATAGCGCCTTAGAGTACTGTTATATTTTTTTTAGGGTTAAATAAGTTACAAACATCTCCCATTAAGTATACTTCCCCAATGACAAACTGTTAAAATTAAAGGTTTATTGGTTTTATAAAACAATCTTCATCCTCCATGGAATCTTTCCAAACCACAAAAGGTTCTTTATAGTGGGAATTCTCTTATTATTATTAAAAATATTGTTATAGGAACTTTTCACTTAAAGGTTATTTTGGGAACCCAAAATGGTTCTTCTATGGGATATCTGGTAAAATCCTATTTTAGAAACTGTATTAAATATTATCCATAGACCTTAAAGTATTTATTTATTTTTATTATTATTATTATTATTAGAGGTACACTCTGCACACAAGAGCCACACCAACTACACCACAATAAATGTCTATGACTGCAGGGTCATCAGCTGTCAAAACACTCAGCACCTCTTACTCTTTCGCTTTTAGGGACTGTGTGTATCTCATCCTGTTCTCTTTTCTCACACAGTCTCTCTCTCTGTCTATCTCAGGGTATTTACAGCCTGGAATGTGCCAGAGCTCCAGTTACAGATTTACTGTTACTCTGCTACACATCATCCTCAATTATAGATGTGGCTATATTGGACTGCTGCCTGTGTTTCTATTTAGACCCGAAATGATAACAAGTAAAGGCTTTAGAAATTGCTTAGAATCATTTATCCAGTGATAGATTTATTTCCCATTAAGTGAATGAAATGTTGCTTATTGAAAAACACAGTGGGATAATGCTTGGCTTGACTAATAAAATAATTTTGGACTTTGTATGAAAACTAATTGAGGAGAGAACAGAATGTCTTAGTAGCTGGGGAAGAACACCTGAAGCACAAGCAATGGGATTGAAAAAAATATGAATATGGAGATTTTTTTTGTTGTGAAATTCACAGATAGAAATAAGAGCTACGATGAAGAGCTTGTGTCAAAAGCTGAATATGCATTCATGGTAATCTGGTGGTATTAGTGAAAGGCAGAGTGTGAGAGGGGTCCTCTAAGGGTTTATTGTACGACTCAAAATAGACCACTGGACTCTCCCAACAACATCAGTGCATTCTGATGTATAATGTAGTGAGAGAAGTATACATGGACAAAAGGGTGAAATGTCCACACTTTTAGGGAGGAAAATATAAGCTTTACTTTTTTGTTCTAGAGATAAGTCAGGAATGACATCATAAGACTGAGGACATGATAAAGCAAAAGCTGTTTGATCAGGTGGATGCTTCGAGTAGTTTAAGGAGGAGAACTGTTTGTTCTAGGAAGCAGAAAGAACAAGGTGAGTTTGATTTGTGCAATTTAAATTCTGAATTCAGATATATATGTTTGTGTGGCAGAGTCAACAGCTGAGTATTAGTATCCAGTTTGCTATGATTAGGTTTGTAATATCAAAATGTTGATCAAACTGACCAATTGTTTTTAACCACACTACATAAAACGGTTTTGGCATATTCAATATAATTCTATTCTATTATTATTATTATTATTATTATTATTGTCTGACAGCAAACAAAGACTGACTTTTGATCAACCTGATGAGGGGGTATAAATAAATTTTTGACAAGGAAAGAATCACTTTAACATCAATGTACTGTCTCACACAAAGCACAACAATGTTTATAGAAAAAGTAAAGGTGTTTATTCCCCACTTATGTCACAAAATATTGAAGGCTTATGAATATAAATTCAGTTATGCAATGTATTTATTTTTGTATTTGGTGGTGAGGGTTGGGGTTCAGGGGGCACACAAAGCCTACACTGAATATTTGTAGTCTTTCTCTGACTCCCTATTTGATCCTGCCAGTAATAATATTACACCCTGTGCATGGATAACTGCGGTAATTCCATTTTCTGAATTTCCATGTCAAGATCACAGAGCTTTTTTTTTTTTTACATTACTTATTGAACAGTGATTTTACGGAGCAGTAATTTCTTTTGGGGCCATTCAAAGAACCAAGTGAACTTGTGACATTTAATTTAGTAACTTCATCCTTGCATCTGTCACTGTCTGTACCAAAATTTTGCTGGTCAGTGGATAATCCAAGGATCAATGACAAATTATTAAAGTCCAGTTTTCTTCATTGTCCAGACATATTTTAATTTAAACAGGATGTTAGGGTCAGACATTTTAAAGGGTTAGTTCACCCAAAAACGGAATTGTCATTTTTGTTGTTCCAAACCCGTAAGATCTTGGTTCATCTTCGGAACACAAACTGAGATACTTTTGATGAAATCTGAGAGCTTTCTGACCCTCCATAAACTACAACATTATTACCCTTTTCAAGGTCCAGAAAGGTAGTAAAGACATTATTAAAATTGTCCATGTGACTACAGTGGTTCAACCTTAATGTTATGATAAAAAATAAGTACGCTGTTCACGTTGTAAACACAGTGCAGAGCTTCCAGATTCTACCTCAGAACGCCGACTCAATATTGCCTGGCTCCTGCTTCATGCTTTGTGGTACTCACGTGAACAGAGACTGACATGGAAGAGAAGAAATTATAGAATATAGTCATTTTTTTCTTCTTTTTTCACTTTTGTCGCTGCTGTTATCCCTCCTCTGATGTTGGGAGGTTTAAATGTTCATAAAAAGAATTTGGGAAAAATCCAAAGGTGACACCAACACCCTGATGAAGGCCCTGTGGGCTGTTACGCGTTGGTGTTTTAATGTTTTAGCCCTTTTAGGTTTCTTAACTTTTGTAACCTACTGAGTGCCTGGACGTGGATTTTTTTCCAATATTTTTTTTTATCTACGAGTTATTGATGCTACAGGTGAAATCTGGCTGGATGAAATATGTAGACAGGTACTGCTTCACTACCTTCACACATAGGGATGGATTTATAATGGATAATGGAAATGGAAAATAATGGATTTTCTACTCACTGCCTAACATGGGTATGATGTACAAGGATGCAGAGGATGCATTGAAAGCCTAACTTAGCTGAATGCCACACCTTTGTAAACGCTGTCAGGCGCCTCACGAGACAGTTTTACAGTGTGTTTTTGCTTCTCGAGAGCTTGATGTTTCATGTGAGTTTGGTGGCAGTACTGTAGAAATGATTTGTGATCAGTTAGTAGAGAATGTGCTTAGCCCATTGGTATGTGAGAGACTTTTACTACAAACCCCATTTCTAGAAAAATTGGGACATTTTGGCAAATGTAATAAAATCGAGAATCTGTGATTTGTCAATTCTCTTGAACCTTTATTTAACTGACAAATGTACAAAGAAAAGATTTCCAATGTTTTCACTGAACAACTTTATTGTACAATATATTTTGATTTTGATGTATATTACTACTGTGTCAAGTCACCTTTTCTTTTAAATACTCTTTTATATCAATTGGGAATTTATACTAATCCATTCACAATTTTTATTGCGGACAGCTTCAAAAAGAAATTTACAAACAAACATAGAAACAAAAGTGAAAATACAATATAAACAATAATAAAAACATAAAGAAAAGAAAAGATGCTTGACCGAAAAGGTGTCGGCTGAAGCTTATGCTTATTGCGCCGATCCTTTTTACATTTTATTTATTTAACACACAGTACCGTACAGTAAGTCATTTTGCGAAAATAATAACTAAAAGAAAGGAAAGCTAAACTTATTCAGCTTTGTATAATGTAATCTTTTTTATAAATACAATTTATTAAAGCTGCCTATAGATTTACATGTTTTCAGTTCATCATCGAGACTATTCCACATTTTAACCCCCTTAACAGACAGACATCTCTGTTTAACATTTGTTCTAATCTGTGGTTTATTGAACATGAGTGTTCTTATGAGTTCATAAGTAGTAGATTTCATTTGAAACAGGTTCTGGTCACAGTCTGGAAATGGGTCAATTACGTATAAGGCCTTTGAGAGGCCCATTTTTAAAATACTTGAAATAATAATATATTTGGCTATTTTCTAAACATTTGGAGTGTAGTCTACACATGCATGTGTGTTAAAACTTCAAACAAAGATATTTTAGTGCTTTTAAACTCAAATGAATAGGGCAACGACCTTAAAAAAGTCATTTGGGGCGACCGTAATTTATCTTAAAATTAATAGATTTCCTTTACATAAATTATATTTTAAGAACTATCAGTAATTAATTGAACTGTTTAAGAAAGATATACTCATGTGTCCTTTAATTTATTGCAAATGATGTTAAATACATTTTTATCTATAATGGCAGTGTTACCCTCAGAAAGCAATTACATATATTTTTTTTTTATTCATAAAACTGATTTAAATTGTGTAGATATAGTATCCACTTATTGATGTTATACCAATGAATTATATTTCAACCAAAATGGACAGACATTATTTTTTGAATTTACTACGGAATTGAATATGGTTGGTTACCCCACATGACAAGTGGTTGCCCCACATGATGAAAACAGCAGGCAATTATGACTATTCAATGATTTTGATAGTTAAAACACATTTAATGAAACTTTATGAAGAATCAGCATATCCATTTCATTTGACACATTTCATAACATTAACAGTTTCCTCACTATTTCATTTGACACATAACCATCATATTAATATTTTCATCATAATATTTTAATTTATACTTTCATTTATATCATCATATTAATGCTAATGCATTAAACACTTGGACATAACATTGAACAGCATTTTCCTTTTTCATTTTCATTTCATTAATCTATTAAAGATACAATGTTTGCCTTTTCATTACTATTTTTATTTAACAGTTGAACATAGCAGCATTCTGCAGACATATTGAACAGCATTTTCCGCTGTCTGTAGTGAGCAGTCTTTTCTTTGCTTGTTAGTGAGGCCATCTCGAAAAAAAAGTATATTTAAACATACACAGAGTTAGAGAAGGAATTGGAAAAGTAGAATGAATGCTTAATATTCACACATTTCTTGGATAAAAACATAATAATCAAAAAGAAGTAAGCTTAGTCCTCTCTGAAGTAGGATGGAAATTATTGAAATTTAGAACAAATATGTGGTGAAATGTAGAAAGTTATTTAGGTATAATGATTTGCATATAAAACTTAATATTAATTATAATTTACAGTTTTAGATTGGTCGCCCCTCATGATATCAAAATGTGACGTATACACTGCAGCAGATTTATTTGTAAAAATGAGAGTGACTACTCACCTGCTAGTTGTCTCTGTAGGACCCTCACAATGATAGCCCATGCAACATCCTCTTTGAGATGATTATCAAAATATAAGTCCCTTATTTGTATTTTCTTGATGGTCGCCCCAGATGATATTTCAGACAATGAACATCTTCGGACAAGATTTGTTTGTTTATTATGATTGAAATGTATGTAAAAATATTTCATAACTTTGTCAATGGAAAACAAGTTTAAAATTATGCCAAATAGGGTAAGGATTATATTTAAATTATTTTAGTTTGATGTAAAACCAGTTGTCCAAACAGAAGTCAAGGCCGGACGGTCGCCCCACATGATGTTTTCACACTTCAGGTGGCAGAAAATGCCAATAAACCAATTATTTTAAAGAAATAAGAGTGGGCATATGTATAAGGGAGGTAGTAGACATACATTTTATAATTTTATTCATTTTAATGTTTATTAATTGGTAAAAAGTTCAGTCGGACAGAAAAAGCAGAAAAAGCTTTGACCCAAATTGATTATTTATTATTTTAAACATTATTTTGGCTATTTTAAATTCTACTAAATCATTAAAATCATTGGTTTTATTGTTGTTTTGTATGTATTTCCCCAAATCTCTATGCAATAAGTCAAGTATGGCATTATTAGAGACTGATACAATATTTTTAAGGCCTTTGAATCAAGAATGTATTTTATTTTGGACAGGATAGCCAGAGTTTTTGCAATTTTTGACTTTATGTAAGTTATGTGGGATTTCCAACTGAGTTTGTTGTCAATAATGACACCTAAGAATTTAATTTCACTTACTATTTCTAGTTCAGACATTTCAATTCTAATCTGGACATTTGTATTTATTTTTTTATTACCAAATAAAATAATTTTAGTTTAACTTATGTTTAATGACAATTTATTAACATCGAACCATTTTTTTAATATTTTCATTTCTGCTTCCACTGTGTCCAGATGCTGTCCCAAATTTTGACTGGAACAAAATAGAGTTGTATCATCTGCAATAAGACACAACTTAGTTGTGTAAGCACCTTACAGATGTCCTTGATATATAATAAAAATAGCTTTGGTCCAAGGACTGATCCCTGCGGAACCCCACAAGTGACCCTCTGTAGCTGTGACCTTTCATTGGTGAATTGCACAAACTGAAATCGATTCCTAAGATATTCAGTAATCCATCTTTGTGCAACGCCTCTGATGCCATATCTTTCAAGTTTCTTTAACAATATTTTGTAGTAAAATGAATTTTTTTTTCATTTACATTTAATCATTTAGCTGACGCTTTTATCCAAAGGTCGCATGCCTTTGGAGCAACTAGGGGTTAAGTGTCTTGCTCAGGGACACATTGGCGTCTCATAGTGGATTCGAACTCGGGTCTCTCATACCAAAGGCATGTGTCTTATCCACTGCTCCATCAAAAAAAAAAGCTTTTGAAAAAGCTGCTGGGCATACACTGCCAGTCTTTCTTCAGACTATCATCTCCAATCCAGCAGCCAGTCTGAGCCCAAGATATAGACAATCTCTTGATTTCTCCTAACGGTCATTAACACCAGCAAAATTAGAGCTGCTTCCTCCACTGGGCTGAAAATGGCCAAAACTCTCACCTCCAGCCATGTCATGCCTCCGCTCAAACTCTCAGCCTCCTTTGTGGTGTTAGCTCAGTGGTTCATATAGGTTGTCTACAAATCGTAAGTTTGGTGGTTCAATCCCTGGTTCTACCTCACCAAGTGTTGAGGTGTCCATGAGGAAGACACCTAACCCCAGCTGCTCCCTAAGAGCTGGATGGCACCTTGCATGGCTGACACAGCCATTGGTGTATGAATGAGTGAATGAATGGGTGAAAGTGAGGCAATGTGTAAAGCGCTTTGGTGGCCATGGGTCTGTTAAAAGTGCAATATAAATACAGTCCATTTACCATTTCACTTTCTGCTCTCTTTTCCCGACCAGTATATAACAAACGGCTGTTCATTTTTAACTTGCTCATTTAAAATTCATAACTAACAATAACCTGGATTTCCTCTGCATTACTGAAACCTGGACTAAACCTCTGGACTATTTCTCACTCAACAAAACCACACTCACAGGATATACATACATGGACAAACCCTGATCTGAGAGGCAGGGAGGTGGTGTAGCTGCAGTGTACAGAAAAGACATTAAAACATCCATCATCTCCATCCCTGCTGTTTAGTCCTTTGAGCACATCACTATCAAATTCTCTGGTACCACTCCTCTGGTCACTGCCATAATCTACCTAATGAAATCTTGAAAGCGTCAGCTTGAAAGACTTCATAGGAAAACGTCTTGCTTGCGTATTTAACTCTTGTTCTCTGAGTAGGGAACGGGGACGTTCCGTCGTATGATGATGAATAGGGTTTCGCTTAGAAAGCCTATCGACTTTGAGTATTACAAAATGAGCCAATGGCAAAGAAATGCCATGGGTCTGCGGAATTTGCATGGCACAACTCCGCCCCACCTCATGGGTATAAAGGAGAATGGTGAGGAGCCAAGACTGAACTTGGCTGTTCCAGAGGTACAGCGGAAGTGGCAGGAAGATAGAACGTCTCCGTTCCCTACTCAGGGAACGAGGGTTACATACATAACTGAGACGTTCCCTTTCATTGTCACTCCGAGTTCCGTCAGATGACGGCGAAAGGGGTTATCTAAAGGGGTGTCTAATAATCGCGTGCAGGTTCACTACCTGGTCCCGGAAGGAAGTGGTAGGAACCTTAGGCACATATCCAAGCTGGGGTCTCCGGATCATGTGAGAAAAGGCCGGTCCAAATGCCAGGCACGCTTCGTCAACAGAAAATGCATGCAGGTCTCTTACTCTGTTAATCTTACCGGCTGTCTTCATTGACAAGATCTTAAGCTCCACTGATTGCAGAGACTCAATGGGGGCACTATGCAGGGCAGTTAGAATCACTGAGAGGTCCAAAGAGGGAACGATAGGAGGATGAGGAGGATTCAGTCTCCTCGCTCCTCTCAGAAACCTGATGATCAGGTCATGCTTTCCCATGGACTTACCTTCAAATGGGTCATGGTGTGTGGCGATAGTGGCAACATAGACATTCAGGGTGGAGAGAGACAGCTTGAGCAGTATACAGAAGCACTCAAGACTGCCCGGCCCACCTACTGCTCACACTTCATACACTCTGGTTCTACCAATCCCAAGGCTCTTTTTTCAACAGTAAACAAACTTCTCAAACCTTTCACAACTGCAAAATTTCCTTTTTTTTCTTTCATTTTTTTCTGACAAAAATTTACATCATTACAGCAAACTGTCCTCACTACTGCTTGTACTCCTACTCCATCACTTTCTCCTGCTCTCTTAACCTCTCTGTCCTTGTCTCAGTTCTCCCCTGTGTCGGCAGGGGAGCTGTCTACAATCATAACTGGAATAAAAACATCTACATGCAGGACTGGCTCTAGCCCTTTGGTTGTCCTAGGCGAGAAAGATTTTTATGGACACCATCCCATCGTACCACATCAAAAACTGTCTACCAGCTATTACTACACTCATCAAAAAATCATGAGTTAATGAAATCATTAACTCCTCTCTCAGCACTGGCTCAATTCCTGCTTCACTCAAACTGGCTGCTGTCATCCCTATCCTTAAAAAAAACTGGACTGAACCCCCATCATGTCAAATTTTCAGCCCATTTCCAATCTTTCCTTTCTGTCTGGAACAAACAACTCATAACCCACCTCTGCTCAAATGATATGTGATCTGTTCGAACTATTTCAATCTTGTTTTCCTTCGAAACACAACACGGAAACAGTCCTCCTTAAAGTCACCACTGACATCCCTCTCTCCACTGACGCTGGTCATCTCACCATCCTCATCCTCCTGAATCTCACTGCAGCTTTCAACACTATCAACCACTCCATTCTTCGAATCTTCCCTCAACATTACCGGCACCTCCCTCTCCTGGTTTCAATCGTATCTAACTGACAGAAAACAGGTCACACTTCTTCCACTGCTCCGCTGTCCCTAGGTGTCCCCAGGTTTCGGTGCTTGGTCCTCTCCTCTTCATAATAAACCTGTTCCCCCTTGGCAACATCATTCCCCATGGTCTCAACTTTCACTGTTATGTCAATGATGTTCAGCTTTACATCTCCACCAATCCATCACCTCCGTAACCCACTCTACTATCTTCAACTGCGTCACTGATATTAAATCCTGGATCCACACCAGTTTCCTTCCTTTTTTTCCTTAACTGTGAAAAAACAGATATGATCATCATCGGCCCCAAATCATCATTAAAATTTCTCACAGCTTATCCCTCACTGTTGATAACTCCACCCTCTCTCCTTCCCTCTCAGTCGCAAATACGGAGTCATCTTTAATAATAACTTCTCCTTTGAACCGCATATAAAACAAATCACCAGAACTGCCTTTTTTCACTTTTTTATCCAAAGCGACTTACAACTGATGACTAAACCAAGCTATTCATCGTTAAGAGGAAAA
Organism: Cyprinella venusta; assembly: GCA_038021265.1. NCBI lineage: Eukaryota > Metazoa > Chordata > Actinopteri > Cypriniformes > Leuciscidae > Cyprinella > Cyprinella venusta. The sequence continues at coordinate 13,412,018 of CM075868.1, forward strand.
AACAACGCAATTGCTCAAAATACAAAGTTCAGACATTGCACAGGTAGCATAAGCCAGATAAGCAGGGATTTAAAAGAAAATGATTTTTTTATTATTATGATGTTAAGTGCTCAAGGAAGAGACGAGTTTTCAGTTGTTTTTTAAATGCTGACAGGGATTCTGCATTCCGGATGAGGGTGGGGAGATCATTCCACCAGCATGGTACCATGAATGAGAATGTTCTGGAAAGTGATTTTGAGGCTCTCAGTGATGGTACCACGAGCCGTCGCTCATTGACTGACCGTAGGCTTCTGCTAGGGATGTAGACTTGTAGTAATGAGTGGAAGTAGGAGGGAGCTGATCCTGAGGCCAATCTGTACACAAGTGTCAATGATTCGAACTTGATGCGAGCAGCGAGTGGCGGCCAGTGCAGAGAGATGACAGAGGAGTGCCGTGGGCCCTTTTGGGCTAGTTGAAGACCAGATGAGCTACAGCATTCTGGATCATTTGTAGAGGTTTATTTGCACATGATGGAAGTCCAGCCAGAAGAGCATTGCAGTAATCAAGCCTATGACTAGGGCCTGGACAAGAAGCTATGTTGCATGCTCAGTTAGGAAAGGCCTGATCTTCCTGATGTTGTGCATAGCAAACCTGCATGATCTAGCTGTCTTTGAAAAGTGGTCTGTGAAGGTCAGCAGATCCAGGAGGATAAGGACTGATGATTTGGAAGCAGCTTTAGCGATCCGCAAGGCTTCGGTGACCGACAGCAATGCAGTCTCGGTTGAATGCCCTTTCTTGAAGCCGGATTGGTTGACATCCAGCTGAGTGTTCAGGAACAGAAAAGATGATACTTGATTGAAAGCAGCTCGTTCAAGTGTTTTTGCAATAAATGATAGGAGAGAGACAGGTCTATAGTTTACTAAGAGTGATGTGTTCAGTGTTTATTTTTTAAGCAGTGGAGTTACCTGAGCCTGCTTAAATGCTGTAGGGAAAATGCCAGTGTGGAGGGATGAGTTTGTGAGTTGTGTGAGAGCTGGAAGAAGTGTAGGTGAGATTGCTTGGAGCAGATGGGATGGGATCAAGAGGGCAGGTGGTAGAATGACTAGAGAGGAGAAGCTTAGATACTTCTTCCTCGGTTAGTGGTGTGAAGGAGAAGAGAGAGTTGTTGGCTGGGGGAGAGGGTAGTCTGGGTTCCTGTGTGTGTGACGCTGAGAACTGACTGCTGATTGTTGTAGTTTTGTTAGTGTGTTAAAGGCACTGTTGATCTTGTTGTGGAAGTATGAAGATTTTGCAGCATGAACTTCAGTGGAAGAGGCAGAAAGCAGAGATCGGTACCTACTGAGGTCAGATGTGTGCCATTTCCTCTCCGCTTCCCTAAGTTCAGTCTGGTGTTCACGAAGAACCTCAGATAACCAGGGGTTGGAGGTAGTAACGCGTTCTGGCCTAGTGGAGAGAGGGCAGATGTTGTCTAAAGACAAGATTAGAATGGAGCATAAAGTATCTGTTGCAGTATTCACATCCAGGGATGAGAAATGCGAGGGTGAGGGAAGAGAAGATGATACAGCAGAGGAAAGATGGGACGGAGAAAGAGTGCGCAGGTTTCGCCTGAAAGTAACTGCTAGTGGAGTTGGTGCTGCGTAGGTAGTAAGTTGTAGATTGAAGGTAATGAGGAAATGATCTGAAAAGTGGAGAGGTTTCACCAAAATGTTGTCTGTGATGCAGTTGCGTGTGTAGACCATGTCCAGTTGGTTGGCTGACTTGTGTGTTCCTGTGGTGATGAGCCATTTGAGATCAAAGGAGGCTAGGAGAGAAATGAAGTCTGCAGCATACGGCTTCTCTAAATGAATGTTGAAGTCGCCTGTAGCATCTTGTACGGCAAAACATTGACAAGCTTAAACAAACTCCAATACATTCAGAACTCTGCTGCTCGTCTACTGACCCACTCCTACACCCGTGATCACATCACTCCAGTCCTGAAGAACCTCCATTGGCTCCCGGGCCCCACAACAAATTCAATTCAAGATCCTTCTGCTTACACAAATAGCCCTTTATAATCAGGCCCCTTCCTACCTGACTGACCTGCTCCACGGCCACAACCCATCTCGTTGCCTCCGCTCTTCTGATGCAAACCTCTTGACTCCCAGGACCAAACACCGGACCTGGGGTGATAGAGCCTTCTCAATCACTGCCCCCTCCCTCTGGAACTCTTTACCCCCAAAAATCTGGTACTACACTGACCTTCCAAAATTCAAAACCTTGACGAGAACACATCTTTTTTTTATAATTGATTTTAATGTTTAAATTAATCCTGTCTGTTTTTAGTGTTTCTTACTTTCTATTGTGTTTCTTCTGTCTTACGATTTTCTGTAATGTGTCTTTGAGTACTTAGAAAAGCTCTTACAAATTAAATGTATTATTATTTAGAAGCTAAAGCTAATTCTCTGTCAGCTTTCCTCCTTTATCTTTCCAGTTCCAGCAGTAGCACCATCGACATGGGAGTGACGTAATCACTGCCTGACAGAATATATAATTAATGCTTTGTGCTGAGACCAATAGTCTCTCTCTTCACACCAGCACCAGAGACAAAGGAAGAGATGAGAGAGAAAAAGAGAGTGCACGCTAAGGCTGCTGAAAATCTTTTGCTTTGATTGCACTGAGATCGCCTTTGTTATTGCTTGTTCTTTGTTTCTCTCTTCAGTTTATCTCCTCTACCACTCCCCTATTTATATCTTTATCTCCAAAGGGGATTGTGAGAATGCAAGTGGGTATCTGTTAAAGACAGTTTTCTCATCCCTTCTGTTGTGACTAGGACCGATCTAACCTCCACCTCCTGCTGTGCCTTGGAATATCCTGTCACTTGGATTTACGTTTGTCATTCATAGGCTTCTGGGGGACCAATAGAACTTGGATGTTGTTGTTTACTTGAGGAATTTGTTTTTCTTCATTGGTCACACGAAGATCATGATTGGATGTTTGTACTATTTATAGTGCTTTTTGCATAATAGTGGATTCTGGTACATTCTTCCTGAGGTAAAAGCTCTGGGAAGGACCTGCATTAATTGAGACTATTAGGAGTGTCAGAAATAACCAGGAGTCAGTTTAGAAATAGACAGTGATATTATTTACAGAAACACTGACAGGTGACTCGGTTGTTTAGTCTGAAAGGGAGATTAAGTTCATCTGAGGCCATGAAGAAAATCTGGTCAAAGAAAAGATTCCAGGTGAGTCGAAGCAGTCTATCCAGATAAATAACTTAAGAAACTTTACAAATTTACCTTTCGAGATTTTTCTTACATTTGGCAAGTCAAACTCATGATGTTGCAATGTAAAATAAGTTGTATAGGTCTGTTATAGTCCCTTTTTTATGTACAGCCAGTAATGACTTTAAAACGACAGAACTGATGGCACAGAAACAATGTTATTGTTGTTTTTTCATGTCAGACATTTTTTAGTTATTTGCCTTTATTATGAATAATAAACAATTTCTCAGGCACTGAAAAGACTATACCCATAGGAACATCCTAGTTGCCTTGGTAGCAATGTGGGAGTGCATTTAAAAAGCTGCAAGCCAGCACGAGAATTGACAAATGGGGAAAAAGCATATCGGCATTCTGTTTAATATACTATAGTTATCAGTCCTGTGTCATCACCATATATTTATGTATAGACTGTTGAATGAAAGCCACATTAACTACACTACTGGCATAACCATATAGATGCACAAGCAGGCTAAGAAAAAAAATACTAATTAGCACTTCTCAAAATTAACAGACAGCCTTTTGTTTATTTTATTTTATTTTTATTTTTTTTTTGTCTTTCCAGAGAGCTGGGCATTCTAGCTGGACGTTTGGGAGATTCACTCATGGTGTGTTTTGCTTACAACAAAACTGTAGAAAGTCCAAAATCAGAAGCTTTTTTGTAACAAATGTAACAATTAAAGTGTGCGCACAATCTTGCCATAGATGGTTAAACAGGCTTTAAAATAGTTGCCAAGAAAATATTTCTGTAGGTACATTTTTTATATATTGACATCACAAATTGTTGGGTGCAACACAGAATAAGGCTTGAACGATTATACAATTCAGAAATTTAGCCTGTGTGTGTGTGTGTGTGAGAGAGAGAGAGAGAGAGAGAGAGAGAGAGCATGTGTGTTATGTTTATGCTCCCACACAAGTACATGTCTGCAGACATTGGTTTCTATAGTAACAGTCTTCTCTTGTCCACCTCTGCTTGCTGCCGTTATGGAAGTGAAGTTTTTCGCTTGTGTAGGAAGCAAAGCAATGGTAATTGTTGTTATACATTTCTAAAATCCTAATCTTTCTTTGATTTTTTTTTTTTTTTTGGGGGGGGGGGGGGATTGCAGCCATACAATATAATACACAGAAGTGTAAAATATACTGTATGTTTTCATTTGGAAAGCTAGTTTCAGTTTGATTTATATTATTAAACTTAAAGGGATAGTTCACCCAAAAATTAAAATTAAGTCTTTAATTACTCACCCCCATGCTGTACCAACCCCGTAAGACCTTTGTTCATCTTCAGAGCACAAATGAAGATATTTTTGATTAAATTTGAGAGCTGGATCACTCCTAGGCACCATAAGGGATGTGACTACAGTGGCTCAACTATAAGTTTATCAAGCGACGAGAATACTTTTTGTGCGAAAAAAAAACAACAAAATGATAACTTTATTTGACTATTCCTTTTCTTCCTTGTAGGCCTGAGACGAGAGTTCAAGAGATTTCCATTCTCGCACAAAAAGTATTCTCGTCGCTTGATAAACTTATAGTTGAGCCACTGTAGTCACATGGAATATTTAAACATTTTCTTCAATGACTTTCTGGGCCATCAAGTTTCAATCCCTTAGGAGCCATGTGGTACTGATACAGCGCTCAAATTTAATCAAAAATATCTTCATTTGTGTTCGATGAATGAAGATGAACGAAGGTCTTACGAGGTTGGTACAGCATGGTGGTGAGTAATTAATGACTTAATTTTCATTTTTGTGTGAAAAGCAAAAAGCATTAAGCAATAAGCTTGCTCTGCAGATTTCTTTCTTTCTTTCTTTCTTTCTTTCTTTCTTTCTTTCTTTCTTTCTTTCTTTCTTTCTTTCTTTCTTTCTTTCTTTCTTTCTTTCTTTCTTTCTAGAAAAAGATTTCTTGCAGCTAGTTCATTACGAAAGCATCTATGCTACTGTATGTATGTTTTGTTTGTAAACATGCCCATTTCAACATGCCAAACCCATTCCTGTAGACTCAAACAGTACAGAAGATGAAAGTGCAGAGCCTCAGGTTTCCATGGAGATGAAGGAACAGTTCATGCCTCCTCAAGCAATCAACAGTCAACCGACTGGTAAGAACATACTGACTGATTTTTTTCTCTTGAGCAATATTCAGTTTGTAGCATCAATTTCCACGTTTGGCCACAAAATCATAACAAGGTGTTTTAATAATCACTATATTCTAACAAAAGGGACTGTATTAGAATCATATACATGGGTAAACTATGGAAGCTTGTTTCTATCACAGAATAAAAAAAAATAAAAGGAAATTTCAACATTCATATCTTGTTATTCTGACTTTTTCTTATTTGCGAATTATGTCAGAATTGCATGATATAAATTCGCAATTCTGACTTTTTCTCTCAGAATTGCTAGTTTAGCTACACTCTTAGAAAAAATGGTTTGTTGGGGTTCTATGTATGAAGCATAGGGTTCTTTACTCAACTCCAAAGAACATTTTATGCAAAAAAGCCTCATAACGACAAGAAAGAACCCTTTTGTCACAAAGGTTCTTTATAGGCTATTATTCATTCATATATTACATTATTCTGCTATTCATTTAAATTATTGTTTATTAAACTGTTGTAGTAACTTAATATCACATTTTAATCATGCTGATTTTTTGAGGAAAAAAAACAGAAATGGCACTATTCTTGTGATATTGATTAACTACATAAAATTATATAAATATATACATTTTCTAACCCCCATATCTTGAATTTTGTGATCATTCACGTGCATTCATATATATGGGTCTTGATGTTTGTCAATAATATGAAATATTTAATCTGGAAAGGACAAAACAAATGATAATGAATGAACCCAAAAGGTTCCATATAGAACCTTTTCCTGGTTACAAAAAACCCTAAAGGGTTCTCATTATTGAACCATTAAAAAGGGTTCTGTATAGAACCTTTTAGGGGTTCCAAATACTTAGCACTGACAGAAACTTTTAAGGTTCTATATAGAATCTTTTCTTCTAATAGTGTATATTGCCATTCTGAATTATTTTCTCTGAATTCTGAGATATAAACTCGCAATTGTGAGTTATAAAGTACAGACTCAATCCAGATGGTTGTCATGTGTGCTGACGCTCCAAGTACACTACAGCCGTTAACGCCGGACAGAAGGGGAATCACACCACCTATTATGGAAAGAAGTTTAAATGGATGGAGAGGCATAGTTTACTGTAAAGCTGCATCTTAGTTTTGCTTATCTTGGTGAAAGCCTAGTACAAATCAGCATGAAGTTTTAACATCTACTCTTGTATAGTGGAAATCAGTTCTGAGGGAAAAAAAATACTGTTTATATCTCTCAATTCTGACTTGCAATTGTGTGTTACAAAATCAGAATTGCGAGATGTAAAGTCAGAATTGCGAGAGATAATTCTTATTAAGAGTTTGCGAAATGTAAAAGTAAGAATTAAATATAAACTTGCAATTTTGAGAAAACAGACATAATTGTGAGATATAAAAGTTATCTCAATTTCCTTTTTTAATTATTATTCTATGGCAGAAACAAGTGAACCCTCCAACAAAGCTCAGAATTCATATTTAACATCTATTTAACAGATTGATAAAACATCACATTACATTATTGTAATATAACAGATAATTATGTATTTTCAGGCAGGGGGAGAGCAATGCTTTCCCAAATCCCAAGTGATGGTCTAGTTGTGGAGAGGGAAATGCGAACCTTGGGCTCTAGAGCTCCTGGTCTTGAGGATCCCCTGTCACCTGCAAGGCAAGCAAATGCTGGATGTATTGAGAGCCCTCCGGTCAGACACCTGGGGATTGACGCTCTTGTGCGGGCCTCACAAATTAGTGTGTACTACATTGCAGTGGGGTCAGAGGAGAATATGTCTTTAGCCAGTGACTACTATGGCAGTGTTTTGAGCCTCTATCGAAGAAGGACCTTTTCCATTTACAGTGTTCAAGAATGAGAGCTGGCATGCTGGATATGAAAAGGCACAAATTTACTTGAATTAGGGGGCAACATTTTTTTTTTCCAATTTAGTTTACAATGGGTCTAAAGAAACATTTTAAAAATAATTTCCATTACATTATGGTTTTCATTTAGTGCAACCATTTATTTATGTTTTTTTTCACTTTCCTCAGACTCCACTTGCATCATGTTTTGATATGCTGTGATATTGTTTGCCATGTTACAAACCTTTTTGCATGCCTTTGTTTTATTTTTGGATTTGAAACTTCCACAATGTTTTACATGTTCCAACAAGTTTTTTCTATGCATGCTGTGTTTGACCGTTTAAATTTTTTTTTTTCACTTTGCCATTTTATTATTTTTACTTCCGTCATAACACAACATTTTCCACAATCACCCTCATTTCAGGGGCCAATTGGACTTTGAAACAAGGGAAGCTTCTTTATTTGTCCAAACCCAGCCATTCCAAAAAGCTCAAAGCCCCAATACCTTAAGTGGTGTAGATCGAAAAACTGCCCACAAATGCACCAAAACAGCCATGAATGGATCTGAACTTCCTGTTAAGATATCAAAAATCTCCGCTTCATCTCAAAGCAGTGGTTCCCAAGAAGCATCCTCTATCCAAAGTCCCAAAGTGACACAGCAAAGTTCCAAAATATTAGACAAAGTGAGAGCTTTTGAGGAACAAAGCCAGAGCAGTAACATTCCAAGGGTGTCTTCATCAAGACTTTCATGGGGTTTCAATCGAACATCATCGTGCAGTTCTGAGAATGGAAGGAGTAAAGCAGGGACGCCCCAAGACAAGAGTGATGTAGCACTTAAGAGGTCTTTCTTCAAGCAGAAAGCATCCTCTCTGGAGGAACAGTCAACCTATGTAGAGAAAGGTTTACAGAGTAAACTCTCAGAAGAGCTTCACAGAATAAAGAAACTTGTCGGAAAGTCCAACATCAAGAAAGCCTTTTCAATGGATCAGCTCACCCAGACTGACAAACAGTCTACTAGAAACATTGAGTCAGTTCAAGGCCAGATAATTCAGATGGTGCAAGATACAAGAGAGAAAAAACGTACTAATTCAAGTAATTTATCAGAGGCAAAAAAACGATCCTTAGTCTTGCAAAAGGAAGAATCACCAGACCTACTGAAAAAGAAAATGCCAGAGGACTCAACACAACATGAAAGAAAAGCACCCCCTGATATTACAGAAAACCAGTCCAGGATTAATTCTAACCCTGGGCGATTGTTAGAGAGAAAAGTCATCAATGAAAAGGTTGCTTTCAGTAAAATACCAGGACAGTGTTCACCAATGGTACCAAGGATACATGCATCCTGCAAATTACCAAAGTCACCTGTAGAAATACCACCTTCCCAACCCATAATGCAAGTGGGTTTGTTGCAAGCACCCCTAAAACCTCCAAGGATGTTTGGTTCAGTTTCCACGCTCCCAAAATCTTTTAAGGAGAAAGAGGAGAAAAAAGATTCATCACTTGCACCTAAAGTAACCATACCTACTATTGTGGTTGAAAATAAGCCTGTGGATGAAGAGGCAGAAAAAGCAGAGTTTGGTCAAAAGGAAGCTAACAAAAATGAAGGAAAACCAGCCAGAAGAAACAGAGGTAAAACTTCTTCCAGAAACGTTAAGTTAACCAGGTACAGCAGGTTAAAATATATTGTGTTACTTGTGTTTGTGTAAATGCTGTCAAATGTCAAGCACTGCAGTTAACTGGACGAAAGTTCATGAATAAATCTAATTAAAGTAAACATTTAAAAGAATATTCTGGGTTCAATATACTGTAGGTTAAGTTCAATCAACATACTTCGTGGCATAATGTTGTTTACCACAAAAATAACTTTGGCTTGTCCCTATTTTTTTTTTTTTTTAATAAACATTTACTGTAGGTTAAGTGCTTGCAATGGAAATGAAGGGGGATCAATTTTAGAATATTTAACTACAGACATGTGCAGCTTATAATTTTATAAAAACACTTATATTACTTCTTGTTAAAAGTTGTTTGTGACTTGAGCTGTTAATCTGTATAAATCACTGTTAGAGCTGTTTTAAGGTTTTAGCTATACGTTGTCAAGGCTAGCTGTACAATTCGATATAGTTTTCCATAGAAAAGGTTAGTGACCAAATTTTCCATAATAAAATTATGTTAACACATATTATTTATGTCTTGTGGCTTTATTGTTGAAACCTTGAGTATTTTAATGATTATGCATTGGTACCATTCATATCCATTGTAATTGGATTTAATTTAGGGTTTTTGCTTTTTTTAAAGAAAAAGAGTGGCTGGTGGAAATTCATTTTTGTGGTAATAAACATGTTGCGACGCCAAATGCTGGCTATTGATCTTAACTTGAACTGAATGCAGAATATTCCTATAAACTGAAAGATCAGACACATCCTATTTTACTGCATTGCAGGAACAGAATCAAATTGTGTTTTGAGCCTAATGTTTAAATGTAGATCACTATGTAACCAGAGACAGGTGACTAGACATTGTGAGGTTGTAATGACTTCATGATAGGTCACCTTATCATCACTTGATCTTTGTGTAACAACTGTTGCCCGATCTTCAGAAGACCCATCAGATGACTTCTGCATGTCTGTGAAGGAGGACCACACAGAGGCCCCCATGGCGGGACTTCCTTGTAAGGATGTTATGGGATCCTCTGGATCAGAGGTGATGCTTCAGAGCATCATCAAGGGAAACCCTGGGCCCAGAGGTAAGATATGTTGGACCTAAGCTACAGTATTATTTAAATGCTAATCGTCTGGGACTTTAAAATTATTTTATGATCTCTTTGCATCAACATCTTCATGATCTTCTCATTTAGGACTTATACAAGAATGAGTTAGAGTGGAGACAAGTTTAAATGGATGGAGAAGTTTAAATGGATGGAGAACCATAGTTTACTGTAAAGCTGCGTCTTAGTTTTGCTTATCTTGGTGAAAGCCTAGTACAAATCAGCATGAAGTTTTAACATCTACTCTTCTGTAGTGGAAATCAGTTCTGAGGAAAAAAAAATATTGTTTATATCTCTCAATTCTGACTTGCAATTGTGTGTTATAAAATCAGAATTGCGAGATGTAAAGTCAGAATTGCGAGAGATAATTTTTAGTAAGAGTTTGCGAAATGTAAAAGTAAGAATTAAATGTAAACTTGCAATTGTGAGAAAACAGACATAATTGTGAGATATAAAAGTTATCAAGTTATCTCAATTTGCTTTTTTAATTTTTATTCTATGACAGAAACAAGCTTCCAAAGTAAACCCTCCAACAAAGCTCAGAACTCATATTTAACATCTATTTAACAGCTTGATAAAACATTACATTACATTACATTATTGTAATATAACTGATGATTACATATTTTCAGGCAGGGGGAGAGCAATGCTTTCCCAAATCCCAACATCAGTGGTTTGTAAAACCCCTAGAGGAAAGATAATGTAAAAGCTCTGCAGATTCAGCAGAAATCTTCAATTTATAAGTAATGAAGTAAATACTACTTTGTGCAGCATCTGCACAGATCTGTCTAGCATTAGCATGATCATCACTAAGCAACAAATGACTCACATGCTGGTTGATTTGTCATATGAGAAAAGTTTCATAATAAGGAAATATATACAGGCCTATATACAGTATAGATAGTGCCATTCAAAGATTTAAAAACACCCATGGTAAAAGAGGGTTTTGGACAATATCTGCATAAATTCTTATCTTTATCAAAACAATTCATGAAAACAATCTTGCATACCCTTATGAAAAACAAGTTTATTCAAGTGTGCTAGTATACTTCTTTTAAAAGTAAAAATAAGAAAGTATACTTTCAGTCCACTTTTTAATGTTCTTCTCAGAAATATACTTTAGGTACTTCTCAGAAATTATTTATATAAACTGCACTTAAGTGGGGATTAACTGCTTTTTTTCTTTGCATGATTGTGTTTTTGGGGTGCAATATAACATGTATTCGTGGTTTTTCTTTTTTTTTAAGTCTTATTTTTCATAAACTTCACCTTTATTGTCAGCTGCGCTCTCCTCTGTCCTCGAACGAGCGGTTCGTGACTTCCTGAGTCTATGAAACCACTCCCTCAGAAACACGCAGTGGGCTCAGATTGGTTAGTTTGGCCCGTTGTGTTGTGATTGGCTAAACTGTCACTCACGTTGTCCGGAAGGTTAACGCCCATTACCTTTATGGGCGAAACGTGCATGTAATGAGCTCCGGCACAAATGTACATATGTGTCGATCTGCAGTTTCACTTTGAGGCAGAATCAGACCAAGAAAGCTGCGATGAAGAAAGTCAAACAGAACCTCACCACACACGGCTCTTACTAAACGTTTCTGAATGATAATTTGCTGCATTTTTTAACTTTATACACATTTGTTTTACACAATAGCATCTGACTGGCAACAATAGCAACTGACTGGCTACTAATGTTATACTCAAACAGTGTTGCAATGTTATACTCAAACAGCGTTTATACAAAAGCCAGCGCTGGCATTTGAAAAAAATAAAACACAAGGCTACGTCTGGAATTATACATGCAAATACATTTAAAATGATTAAGTCTTAGCCTACTTACAGGTTGTGGCCCAACAACTGCTGCCTCTTGTTTTAAAGTCGGAAGTGCTTCATGTTTTAGTAACAGTTTTTTGTTGAATCCGGCATTGAACTCGTGGAGATTCTGGAAGCTGTCTTCCGTAAAATGTGCAGCACAGAGAGCTAGATTATAATCTTCATTTTCAGGAAAATAATCAAACATAAATTGTATCCATTGTTGACGAAGTACAGCGTCCATGGGGAAGCTCAAACACAGACGACCTGACAGCTGGGTGAACACAACACACTCGACGTGCCGCAGAAATATGCGCATGCCCTTTTTTGCATATTCCGGAGGGAGGGTTGATGCAAATGTATGTGGTTAGTGACGACTAAAACCCAGCTGTAGTCCCAATCGAGTCGTTTTTGTAGGCATTATACTTCCTGATTTTTAAAACTTTGCAGATACTGTTAATGCACCAACAGCAACATTACACACTATTTAAAATGAAAAAAGTGAAATTGCAGTCAACCCCCCCTTTAAGACAGTGTATACTTTTTTTTACCCCGATATATTGGAAGTGAAATGTGACAACATGCCATATATGGGGTACATTGTAACATGTGAGGGACACATTGTAACCTGTCAATTTGACAGCTTAAAATGTTATCTGATGTCTTGTGCCCCGCTGACCCCTACTTTTTTTCAAATAGTTTAACATACTGTCTTATATACATTCAAGTATTGATAAACAAATAATGAATGTAGGATGAAATAAAAAGTAAATAGTAATTTGACTAGTAAACTATCACTTGTAGGCCTAGAAACGAAAAACTTAGTTGTAAACTAGTAATGTACTCAAAGTTTACTAGTTACAATTAAAGTACTTTTATGCAATCAAATGTGGAACCATTTAGTCCTAAGTATATTGAGACAGAAAACTTTCAAGTATGCTTCTAGTACATTGAGATTTGTATACTTACTAAATAAAGTATACCTAAAAATACATTTGAACATTAATTCAGTATACTTAAAATTAACTTGGTTAAAATTAAATTACTTTAAAATTAAATTAACTCTTAAAACCATCTCACTTTTATTTGCAATGTTCCACAAAGAAATTTATTGGCGTCTTTCAGTTCATTGAAAATGCATTTCATGTGTACATTTTAACTGTAGAAAGTGAGGAACAACAATAAGCATGTAAAGTTATTATGTGAAATCATACAAACTGAAACTACAGTGAAAGTATCAGCAAATCAACTTCTTCTTGCAAAATAAGACCAGAGACAATAACGTCCCGGGTTACATATGCAACCGTAGTTCCCCGAAGGGACAACTACGTGTAAACACTGCGACAACCCCCCCCCCCCCCCCCCCCAGCGCAACTACGTGTAAACACTGCGACAAACCCCCCCCCGCCCCAGCGTAACACGTCTGAAGCATGAATGAAATCAGTCAATGGAAAGATGGAGCGTCACAGCGAGTGACGTCATCGACCAGGAACCTATAAATATCCCCTGAATACACAAGCCGCCAGCTTCTAATGTTACTGAAGCATGCGACCCAAGGGGATGCCGGGAGTATGGCAGGACAAGCAGCGTCTTCAGGGAACTAGGGTTACATACGTAACCCGGGATGTTCCCCTTCAAGAACTACCACTGCATAAACCTGACGAAAGTGTGCGGTGAAGACCAGCCTGCCGCATCACAAACATCCTGAAGAGAAGCCCCTGAAAGAAGAGCTCTAGAGGCAGCCATACTCCTGGTAGAATGGGCCCTTACAGCCAAAGGTGAAGGCTGACCTGACGAAACGTAAGCAAGTGAGATGGCCTCGACCACCCACTTGCTCATCCTTTGCTTAGATGCCGGACACCCCTTCTTAGATGACCCAAAACAGACAAACAATTGTGCCGATTTCCTCCACAGGGCAGCTCTGTGGACATACGCATCTAAAGCCCTAACGGGACACAGCAAATTAATTTTCTCCTGGTCTGACGTCAAAAAAGGCAGAGGACAGAAGGCCAGCAGTACTATAGGTCTAACAGAAGTGGTTGGTACCTTAGGAACATACCCTGGTCTCGGACAGAGAAAAGCCTTAACCATACCAGGAGCAAATTCCAGGCACGAGGGAGCCACCGAAAGTGCTTGAATATCTCCAATTCTTTTTAGAGACGAGATAGTGAGAAGAAGGTTAGTCTTAAGTGTAAGAAACTTTTCTGAAACTTCCCCGATGGGCTCGAAAGGAGGTAGGGAGAGACCCTCTAAGACAATTGCCAGATCCCAAGATGGTACCCTCGTGCGAACTGCAGGCCTCAGCCTCAAGGTGCCACGAAGGAAGCGAGATATCAGTGGGTGTCTCCCGAGGGAACCTCCACTTGAAGGGACGTGGTAAGTAGCTAAGGCTGCCACGTACTCCTTCAGTGTGGAGTGGGAAAACCCAGTGGAGAGATGTTCCTGCAGGAAATGCAGCTCTGTACCAACCGGGCAGTTAACTGGCTCCTGCTGGAGCTCTCCACACCAAGAGGTGAAAAGTTTCCATGTCGCAGCATATAACTTCCTCTTGGCGGGAGCTCTGGATTGGAGGATGGTCTCAACTACCTCAGTCGAGAGACCAGAATCTAAGAGCTGGGCCCCTCAGAGGCCAAGCCCACAGCCTCCATAGTTCTGGGCGGGAGTGAAGAATCGACCCACTCGCCTGAGAGAGTAGGTCTCTCCTGATCGGTATCTCCAGGGGAGAGCCGCCGAGGAGAGACACTAGGTCCACAAACAATGCTCGAGCGGGCTAGAACGGGGCAATTAGCAGAAGACTTAGCCCGTCCCGGCGAACCCTCTCCAGAACTCCCGGGAGCAGAGCTATCGGAGGAAATGCGTACAGACGTGACCTCGGCCACGGATGTACCTTTGCATACAAGCCCAGCGGGGCTGGAGGGCTGAGAGAGAACCACAGAGGACAGTGGGATGTTTCTCAGGAAGCAAATAGGTCTACCTCGGCACGACCAAAATGTTCCCATTGGAGCTCCACCACCTCGGGGTGAAGATTCCATTCCCCGGGCCTCGGCCCCTGTCTTGACAGGATGTCTGCCCCCTGATTTAAATACCCCAGGAGACCAAAGGAGAATCTGATGTGCCAGTTTGTAAAGTGGGCGAGAACGGTTGATATAAGAGACCACTGAGGTGTTGTCTGTTCGGACAAGAACATGGTGTCCCCTTAGGTCTGGAAGAAAGTGTTTCAGAGCCTGAAACACTGCCAATATCTCTAGATAATTTATGTGCCATAGACGGTGATGGTCCTTCCACAGACCCCGAGCCGGGCGACCACTCATGATCGCTCCCCAACCCGTGAGAGAGGCATCCGTCATTAGCATAACACGACAACAAGGAGCTCCCAACACAGGGCCTTGGGACAGAAAACAAGGATCTTTCCACATAACCAGGGCGCGATGACACCATCGCAAACTCACAATCATGTGAAACGGATTTCCTCTCAGGGAGAATCCCTTGGTTCTGAGCCACCACTGTAACGGTCTCATGTGCAGGAGGCCAAAAGGTATCAGCTGCCATGAGACCTAACAGTCTCTGGAACTGTTTTGCAGTGGATGACTGGCCTAGCTTGACCTGATCTACAGCGGTGAGAATCTAAGCAACACGAGCAGGTGACAATCATGCCTACATCGTCGTAGAATCCCACACTAGACCGAGAAAAGTGGTTCTCTGTAATTGAGAAAGAACACTCTTCTTGGTGTTGAGCCTCAACCCCAATCTCTTGATGTGAGCGAGAGCGACATCTCGATGCCGAACCACCTGTTGTTCCGATTGAGCTAGAATTAACCAATCGTCTATATAGTTCAGAATATGGACGCCCTGCAGCCTGAGCGGAGCTATAGCTGCATCCATACACTTCGTGAACTTACAGGGTGACAGTGCTTGGCCAAACGGAAGAACCTGATATTGGTACGCTTTGCCCCCGAAAGCGAACCTCAGGAACTTCCTGTGTTTAGGGAGGATAGATACATGGAAGTAAGCGTCCTTTAGATCTATCGTGACAAACCAATCCTCGGATCTGATTTGTGACACGATCTGCTTGACAGTGAGCATCTTGAATTTGAGCTTCCCTAAGGTGCGATTTAAGAGATGCAGATCTTGAATGGGACACAGCCCTCCATCTTTTTCCGGAACGATGAAGTACCGTCTGTAGTATCCTGACTCCCTGCTGGGTGGAGGAACCCGTTCTATTGTCCCTTTTTGCAGCAGAGTTTTTACCTCCTGTTCTAATACCAGAGCCTGCTCGGGGCCCACCACAGTGGGCAGAACCCCTCTGAACCGAGGTGGACACGGTCTGAACTGAATTACCCGTTCTTTATAATATTCAGGGCCCACTGAGAAACATTGGGAAGCATTTCCCATTCCGTCAGGAACTCTACTAAGGGAACCAGCCTCTCAAGGCTGGCCTCTGGATGAACATCCCGAGTGACAGACACAGCGCCCTGTAACATACTGGCAGGAAACAGCTGGTCTGAGCACTCCACAACCCTCCTCTGAGGGGAAGAGCGTCCCTCATATATCCAGCAGATTTTGCACCAAAGATATTACCATATGCATTGGATTGATTAGTATAAATTCTGCTAGAAACCGGTCTAACCCAGGTCTTTGAAACATCAGCATAAAGATCTGAGAAGAACGATAAGCATCGGCGAGAAGGCTGGGGACGTGCAGACAGAAATCTATCCTCTAGTTTGCTTTTATTTCTAGATTCCTGTCTATCAGTTGGCCATTCAATACTGAGCTTGTCAACAGCACAAGATAACACATCCATCAAACCTTCTTCATTTGCAGTATAATGTGAAAAACTAGTTTCCTCTGATGCAAAACTTTTGACATCCAGCTCCTCAGAACTGTATAATCACAATCAACATCATCATGTGCCTCCACCCGGGCAGAAGTAACCGCCGCAACGCGTGCTTCCAGAGCCGAGTGAGAGGCACTGGATCCCGCCGGAGAAAGCTGAGATAGGGCGGGGCCTGTCTCAACGCCACCGGGGAGATCCATCTGCGAACCCCAAGACAAGCGCCACCGCTCTGCTTCAACAGAAGCGGGAATTGAGTCTTGGGGAACTCGCAGCATACCGCTCTCCTCGAAGAGCGATCGCCGCGAGCGCAGAGTTCTCAGAGGAAAGCGCTCGCAATGCTCACAATCGACTCCCTCGAGAGCCGACTAGGCATGCTGCACTCCCAAACAAGCCACACATAGCTCGTGTGAATCCCCACCCATGATGTATCGTGTACAGGGGGAAACACATTTCCTATACTGCTTGCTCATATTGTTTTTTAATATATAAATAAATATATATATAGTGATAAACTCCTGACAGAACAGACAAACACAATCAAAAGATTTCAGACACACACAGAACGCTTGCTGAAGTAACAGAAGCTGGCGGCTTGTGTATTCAGGGGATATTTATAGCTTCCTGGTCAATGACGTCACTCGCTGTGACGCTCCTTCTCTCCATTGACTGATTTCATTCATACTTCAGACGCGTTACGCTGGGGGGTGTTCCCACTGCAATTACACGCAGCGGTAGTCCCTGAAGGGGAACTTTATAACACTGCAAAGGAAATTGAGGATTTAAAAAAAAGGAAGTAAGGAAGTGAGCTTAACATTTAAAATAGGAGATATACATTTGTTTATGTCAAGTCAAGTTTACTACTGTTTAAATGCTGTGACACCTTTCAACAAAGCAATGTTCCTGGAATTTTCCATGAAGCCGCAGTGTCTCTTCCGTGCTGAAGCCACTGCCTTTTCATCAGTGGAAACAAATTTATTGGATCAGGGACCACGTGGTAAATCTATTATCTCCCCAGCTGTGGTCAGTTATCTCACTCTGAGCCATCTGCTTTTGTTCACTGGCCAAAATCCTCTGCAGTTTTTCTCTTCTGTTGCCAACCATTACACTGTCATTACAACATTAATGGTAGGAAATAAAAACCCAAGTGCAGTAATGAACTGTGAAAGTAAGAGTGGGTGGAATTAAATTACTAACTTTAAGTAAAACAATGTATTTTATTGTGATGATGTTGATAACAAAATAAAGATAGTAATAATGTCTGCATCAAGATTTTTAATATAATTTTTCCCAATAATAGGACCAATTTTAAGACCAATTTTGAAAATTATCTGCATAATAAATAGTTGAATAGACTACAATCACAAAATAAATTCACTACAATCACAAAATAAATTTAAGATGCAGTGAATTCACAAATTCACTGCATCTTAAAGGTAGGGTAGGTGGTTTTCGGAGAGGCTAGCACAAGCGAGCTAACTTTGAAAGCACAATATCCCACCCTCCCTTCAGAGCATTTTAAAAAACACGCCTCCTCCAAAACACATGAACTACCTCATGTCTCAAAGCACATAACTTTACAATAATAATGAACATAAACACCTTAAAAGAGCACTGACCTGTATCACCTTACTGCTGCTACCTTTGACAGTATTGCCATTGAAATGCATAAATCCGAGTTATAAATGCAGCATTAGCCCAATGTTTTGGTTCAGGAGGAACTGTAAAAGTTTTGGTTTGTGGTGCTCAGTAACTAACATCTGTCTAACTCTAGATAGCATCAAACACACAGCTGACTTGTGATATCTGTGAAAGCAGGGTTCGCGAAGGTGAAAAATATATACGTTGACAGACAGGTAGGACATCGTTGTCCCTTTGGAATTAGAGCAATGATTACATAACATTTATGGTCCTACACCTTCCACAGACCATACATACATTACATTTAAACTACTTAACTTGACTTCTATCAGGATCAGAAGAGACTTTCAACCAGCATAACAAAAAGAAAATTCTGGAACAAATCACTTGCCTTTAATATTGTCAATAAATGTTGATATTTGTGCAAGTAATTCTAATTCAAGCTAAGGCTTGAACTTCGGATTGATCATGAATTGTAACTGTTCTTTTCTGCCTTGCAGCTACTGCTGAGTCATCTCTGACCATTGTCAGAGCTATGCAGGATGTGAAAGTCAAGGCAGGAGAGATAGCCTTGTTTGAATGTTGCGTAACTGGGCCACAGGCTTTGGATGTTGATTGGCTAGCCAATGGGAAGTTGATACAGCCAGCACTATTTGATTGTAAGATGCAGTTTGATGGACATCGATGCCATCTTCTGTTTAAATCTGCACACGAAGACTACAGTGGAAGCTATACTTGCAAAATCAGTTCAGCAAAAGGTAGGAATCATGCCAACTGTGTTACATCATATATGCATCAATAATAGGCTATTTATAATATAATTAATATTGTTTTCCAGTAATGCTTATATGCTTGTATAACTTCTAATTTATATTAACTGTGCTTATTTTTCCTACGTGTATTGTACAGAAAATCTCTCTTGTACAGCTAATCTTCTGGTGATTCCATCTAAGGAGCCACTCTTTACACGGAAACTGGAGGTACTGGAGGCTACTGAGGGCTGGTCTGCACAATTTGATTGCAAAGTCAGTGGATTTCCCCCTCCTGAAGTGACCTGGACTCATTGTGGTAAAATAAAGAGTCAGCTCCAGAAGATTTTTTGTGTGAAATAACTGCTCTGGAACAAAAGCAACAAAAACGTTTATCAACACTGATTACAAATACATATTTTGTGTCCTAGAACAACCTGTGGTGGAGACTGATAATATTCGCATTCTCAGAGTAAATGGGCATCACTCTTTGCTCATCACTAATGTTAACAAGGAGAGTGAGGGATTTTACACAGTAATTGCTCGAAATGTTCATGGACAAGCGGAGAGCTCAGCTGAACTCCATGTGCAGGAACCTCGACCGGCCATATGTACTCACATGTAAGAAGACCAACTTTTCTCATCAATGAATAATTAACATTCTTTATTCTTTTTCTGTCTCATTTGTTCGTTCATTTTGCGCTCAGGTCTAGGTTAGAAAAGATGCCATCAATCCCTGAGGAGCCTGAGGTGTCTGAGGGAGAGTTGGAACTCAAGACAATGCCAGACTTCATAAAACCTCTCAGTGACCTGGAAGTAGTCGAAGGGAAAGAAGCAGTATTGAAGTGCAGGGTAACAGGCATGCCATACCCCAAAATCATTTGGTTTCACAATGGCAAGATGATAGAGGGCACTGATGAAGTAAAGATGATACAGTGTAAGTCCACAAAAAAAAAATGTCAAAAGCATTTTAAAGGATATTAGTGGCCATAGTGTAACATTGCCTTGAATTCTAACTGGGAGGTTCTTATTCGTTTACTACATTTATTGTCTCCCGAATACTTCGTCTTTAATCATATCCTATCATGTACCTCTTCTAGACAGGGATGTTCACAGTCTGGTCATTAATTCTGTGTGTCATGGCCACAGTGGTGTGTATAAATGTATCATCTCCAATAAAGTGGGAAAGGCTGCCTGCTATGCTCATCTATATGTTGCAGGTAAGATGGAACTTCCTCTCATATATAGAAGTATTCTAATATTCATGTGTCTGCCTCACTAACATTGTAGCTTCATGACAGTTAGCCTTCCCGAGCCACCTGATGGTCCTCCACTAATTGGATGTGTGACTGGGAAAACGGTCTCATTGAGCTGGAAAGGACCAAAAAACCTGGATCCATCAATGGGTAAATTTGTTTATGTCTTTTCTTAAACTATGCTGGCATGATAGATCCTGTTATGTTTGTTAAAGTTAGTTTATCATGTTCTATAATCTGTGATAATTAATTGAGAACTAGGGTAGAGTGTGGTAAGATGTGACAGTGGGTAAATTCTGCTCTGCCACCACCTAAATCTTTCCCCGCCAGTGTTTTTTTTTTAAAGAGGTTATAGGATGCCCATTTTGGTATGATTCTTTAGGGTCTTCATGTAAAGTTTGGGTAAAATTCCTCAATGGTTGTGTAAAACAACACCATTTTACCTCCTCAAAAACAGCTCTCTTTACAATGACCCGTTTCGGAGAATATCTTTTTAAATGATAATGAGCAACTGCTCACCCCAGCCATCTTTTCCGTGGTGGGTGCAGACACAAGACGGCCTTGGCAGACAGAATACAAATGGCTGAGGGCGGAAATATGCTAATACTGGACAGTCCATCAGTGGTCGTGGACAGAGCATGAGCAATGACATGTTGCTCAGAAAATCCAAATGGCTTGATTACTGAGAGTGTTTAGTGCTTTTGAGGATAAAAAAGAGGGAATGGATTTTTTCATTGTTCGGTGGTTGTGTCTACAGACTGCAAAGACACATTTATATGCAAACTATGTAAAATAGAATTTTGCATCTGATGACCCCTTTAAGTTGCCAGACACTGACAGCATTTTTGCTTATTTCCATGATTTCGGGTAACAACGATGATTTCAGGTAACATCCACTCGTCGTCTATGTTGATAACGGAACTTGCGACCATAGTTGGCTAACGATGCTTTCGGGAAACGCACCCCTGTTTCATTGACAATAGGTATTGCCAGCCAATCTTGAATTGATCCACACGTTCCCATCTCATCCATTCTCCCTGTTTCTCGAGCTGTGGTTAGATGCACAGTTTCTACATTGCATGGCACTTAATACGTGGACTTAATAAATCCGTATCTTGAGCATAATAAGCAAGCTATCTGTCACCGTGTGACTCTTTGTTTTCCCCCTATTTTCTAGTTGTTTGGTTTAGTCCTGTTCTGTTTTCCCGCCACTCTTCAGTTTTAATCACCGTCATCTGTTTCACCTGTTTTCCACCTCGTTATGTTTGATTCATCTGTGTATTTAGTTCAGTTCAGTTCATTCCATCTTTGTCGGTCAATGTTGAATGTTACCCTGTGTTGCGTCTGTTTATCTGTCTTCTTTCTTGTTATTTGGAATTAAAAGTCATCTTCGTGTGAATCTGAACTCCTCCTGTTCTTCAGCCTGCACCACACCGTGACACTAACATTCAGTACCATCTGTGTCTTTTATTTATAATACATACAAATCATTTACGTCTTTGAGTTTGTTAAGAGATTTAAAACACAGTTTTTGAAGACTGCGCATGCGTGAACGTGCTCTAGCTACAATGTAAGAACGAGTCAATTATTGAATCTGGAAATGGAAGTGAAATTGAGAAAATCTGGAAGTAAAATTGAGAAAAAATAATATTCCTCAGATGCCATGTCTGTCATTTATATAAAGTCAAGTGATCTTCATTTATATAACGCTTTTAACAATGTTGTAATGGAGTCGCAGATGCTGAGGCATCCATTTGCAGCTTTTATTAGAAAGGTCAACAGGCAGGGTAAAACAACAGCAAATAGACCAACGGAGAGAACACAGAGCAGAATGAGGTCACAGACAGAAGTCAGGGTAGAGAGTAATAGGCAAAGTGCAAGCAATCCAGGTCAAGGCATGCAGAGAACGATCAGAGGTCGGGGTACACAGTCCTCATTCAGTAATCAAACAGCAACACACAGATAAATGCTTGGAATTGAAAGCCAGGGGAAGGCCATTACTTCACAGAGCAGTGGAGCGTGGAAGTGGCTTTTATGTGTGTGTGTGTGTGTGAATGAGGTGCAGGTGTGTGTGCAATCAGTGCAGTGCAGGTGTGTAGCGCAATCAGTCCCAGGTAAGAGGCATGATGGGATATTGAATTCATGACAGTGTTTAATATTCCAGAGATGGATCCCTCCGGTGGCGGAGAGGGAACGGTACGGTAGCCTGTAGATTTGCAAATGTAGATTGTTCCAAAGCTGCTTTACAATGATAATAGGACATTAAAGTAACAGAGATTGTTTTGGCTTTATGACAGCCCGACAGCTCTAGAATAAAGTTATTTTCCAGCTAAAGTTAGTTTTAATTTATTCACTTCCGTCTCAACGATCAGTTATTAACTCCAGGGCCGCTAACACCACACCGTTTTAACAGAAAACTCTTAAGTTCTCTCTACGCAAACTTCAAAAACGCGAACCTGTGAGAACGTTGATGGCATGCACATGCGTTAAGAGTTCATTCTAGGTATGCACGTTTGAAAATATGTGCGCAGGCATGTAGTCCTTCTCTAAAAAAAAAAAAAAAAAAAAAAACCTCAACAAACTACTTGGCTGGCCTTAAAATTTATAATACAGAATGAATACAGCTGAAAATGAACTTTTTAAAAAATTTTGCCCACAGTGCTGCCAATTAAACAGCCATTTTGTAAATTGGGCTCTCACAAAATCTCCCCACATTTTTGTTAGGGGCACCCCAGCTCATTTTTTTTCTTTTCTTTAGCTTAACCACAGATGTCATTTCAGTCATTTGAACAAAAATCCATTAAAACAGTCTTATTTTTTGAAGATCTTGACTTCTTGTCATCTCAGTCAAAGTATACCTGTTAATCCTTGCCTTCCCTATAGAATTTTCCTTGTCCTTCATTCATTTCAGATCCTGCTTCACTCATGTACGTTGTTCAACAACAAGCTCTGGGCTCCACCCAATGGACAACCATTGCCTCCAATCTCAGAGACACCTCTTATACGGTTCCCTCACTTTCGAAGGGTGTGTGTTATTCCTTCAGAGTCCTTAGTGCCACCGGAAAAGCATTCAGCAAACCCTCACAACCCACTGACTTGGTCCAGCTCATTGACAGAGGTATAGAAAAAAAAAATTGTGCTCAAGTTCGCAGGACTCACTGTACATACATTTGTAGATATACTTTACTTTCTGATGGCATACTTTCATGCTGTTCCTGATGACTCATACAGCACCTTCGGGTACTCTGCACTTTAAATGAATGCAATTGTCATAGCCTTTTTGCCTGGGAAATCATGAATGTGTGTAGACTTGTTGAAATCATGTTTTCATTATTTTTCCATAATTTCCATAGGACAGTATTTACAAAAAGCTCCAGTCATCCTGGACAAACCTGATATCGTGTATGTAGTTGAGAACCAGCCTACCACCATCACAATAACCCTTAATCATGTCCAAGCAACATGCATGTGGAAAAGGTTAGTGACAAATGCAAACCAAACATTCAAACTACAATATAAATTGTGAATATTAAGTATGATTGTTTACCAGAAGGGGAGTGGTGCTTGTCAACAAACCTGGTGCATTAGAGATGACCATGCCTGATGATGACCAACATGCCCTCCACATTGCCAAAGTGAAAAGCACGGATGTAGGGCAGCTTATCTTCATGGCAAACAACCAGTATGGCAGTGACCTCTGCACTCTGCAGCTGGTCATGGCAGGTGAAGGCTCACACATTTTTTAGCTACACATTAGCAGCAATGCATGGAAGAGCAGTAAAATAAATGTTACACACATGTGCAGTACTTCACACAGGCAGCATTCAATGTGCAATTTGAAGAATTTGTAACATTTAGTTTCATCTTTATGTAATATTATGTAAATCCTTTATTTTCTGATATGTTATTTGAGAAGGGTTTGTCGGCATCTCACATTAAGCCATTCCGCTTCAAGTTATAACTCAAAGAAACAGCTGTGAAAATTGTGCAGTCATTTACGTATAGTATATAACAACCAGTTCTTAAAAGAATACTTATGCACTCTAAAAAAGTGGGCCAATTTACCCCCAAGTTAACCTGACTCCGCCAGATGGATTTGCTCCACATATCCATCTGGAAACCTTCCGTTGAAGTAGTTTTGGTAAGGGGCGAAAATACTGGTTAGCTGATTGGCCTACGTTGGTGATAGACGGGCCAAATCAATCAATCAGATCAACAAAGCATATGACGTACCGTAACTCTTGCCGAAACCAGTCGGGAGAAGAGGTTCAGTGAAGAAATACTCTTTCAGTGAAGAAATACTCTGTAATTCCGATAAAACTTGCTCGTTAGCCACGCTGATGCTAGTTTCATCCGCTGACTGAACTGTCGCGCTTCTTGTTGCGTCACGCCTCAACCCGCCTCAAAGCCAACGCTGATTGGACGTTCGTTTGGTGAACTGCTCCCAAATTTTCTTTAACGGAAAGTATCCAGACTGATCTGCGAGTGAAACCTTGAAAGCTCGCGAGATCCGGATGGTCTCACGAGGCTACCCCCAAGTAGTGCTACTACTTCATTGATATTAGTATACTTACTACATAAAGTATACTGAAAACATCTACTTGAACTTTACTTGAGTTTATACTTAATAAAATGAACTTCATGTATACTTATTGTTGGTTAGGGAAGTCATTCACTGAAACAATCTTTTCAAGTACATTTATCAGATGTTTTATGGAATGTTTGTAAGGCTAACTTATAGTGCTTTCGAATCTTAAGTATAAAATAATACTTTTAAGTAAAATATCAAATAAATTCAAACATTTACCACTTTACGGGTGGTGATGGTGCAGTGGATAAGACACATGCCTTTGGTGTGAGATACCTGGGTTCAAATCCACAGTGAGACACCAATGTGTCCCTGCACAAGACACTTAACCCCTAGTTGCTCCAGAGGTGTGCGACCTCTGATATATGTAGCAATTGTAAGTCGCTTTGGATAAAAGCGTCAGCTAAATGAATAAAAATGTTAATGTAAATATGGTAATTTTAGCTAAAACCTACCCCCATCCCCAATCTTTACTCTAATAAAATTCAAATTTACTGTAGAGTTTCACAATTAATATGAGGAAAAGCAAACAGGAGGACTTATGGCATCTGGTGTTCTTTGTAATTATGATCTGTATGACTTAT
This sequence comes from Cyprinella venusta, assembly GCA_038021265.1. NCBI lineage: Eukaryota > Metazoa > Chordata > Actinopteri > Cypriniformes > Leuciscidae > Cyprinella > Cyprinella venusta. Next base: position 13,437,428 of record CM075868.1, read on the forward strand.
GTGGTAATAGTGAAGCTTAAAAAGCAAGCTTCTTGCTTCTCAATATCCTTATGCGGTTTAATTTTATGAAGCACTGTGACAACCTCCCTCTCCTGTATAATCATAGGCTGTGATAGAGTCATCATGGTCATCATTAATTCAAAAGACAAATCATTAAAATAATTATCAAATCGTGAATAAAAATATTACGATTATTTGCAATCATTAGAATAAAATGCTTTTCAGATTATGCACTCTAACAGACATCTTTGTATGATGTGTGGTGAGCATTCATTGTAAAAATATTCCATCACATTCAATCTAAATTCGGTCCAAAATTTAAAGTTAGTTAAATAAAAATTAAGGTAGATTGATCTAATTTGAATTGAAAAAGGGTGATTGCTCTCATGTTGTTCCCAAGCAAAAATGAGCTGGTGCAGATGATGGTGACCATCAATGCTGGATTTTTCAGCTGGGAGAATCACTTTTCATTATGAGAAATAATCAAAACATAGATTAACTTGTGTATGAAACAATAAAATCAAACCTCACAAGTCATGGGACATAAAGGGTAAAAGTAATATAATAAACAGTTTGTATAATCTAATATGACAACATGTCAGTCACTGCGTTTACATGCAGCCAATAACCCGTTCAAAACCGGGATATTAGCAATAACCCGGTCGCGAACGTCCATGTAAACACCGGCAAAAACCCGAAAAATGCTCATATCCCGGATTTTAAAAAACGGGATATTATACCTGGGGTACCCCTTTTCTAACCCGAATTTTTGGGTATCGGCATATCCCCATAGTGATTTGTGTTCTGCGCATGTTCTATTCGCAAGGAATCTTGGTCTTTTGAGTAGAGAAACTTCTCGGCGCGTACAAAAATCCGCGTGCAATATTCCGTAAGTAAACATGGCGAGACCAGGCGAGACGCAACACAGCATACTTTTGGAGCGAGGTCAGTAACTACCAGCATCTAAGCGCAAACAAAGCCGATCGCTATCTGCACCGAACTATTCATTATCCGCATACTGCTGTTGTTGTTGTCTTTGGATACAGAAAGAAGAATCGGAAATTACGCATTTTGCGTCTTAACCCTTGTACATCCTTGTGGACATTTTTGTCCTTTTCAGTTTTGTTTTCTTGATCACTTTGACTGTGTTAAAGCTAACTGCAAAAAACTAGACGCTAACCGCGCGTCGCCGTTACAGGAGAAACCCTCAATGCTCACGCATGTAAACGGGTTATTCCTAATGTTTCAGAAACCCGAAAAGTGACCCGACCATAACCCGAAAATTGGCTGCATGTAAACGTAGTCAATGATATCAAAACTCTTATGACGTCATCACACAAGCATCACACATTTTTTGAGGACGAATTATTCCTTTAATTTCTTTGTACTTGAGTATTAATTGTATGCATTGATCCTGCTTCAGTTTTTAATTTGTTTTTAAATTGTTTTTTTTTTTTTTTTTGCTGTCCATTTCAGTGCCCCCTACATTTGAGATCATCATGGAGGACCTGGATGTCTGTGTGGGGGAAACATCTCGTTTAGCTGTTGTTGTAGATGGAAAACCTGACCCTGATATCCTCTGGTTCAAGGTACGTTTACACTCTTGATCATGTTAATGTCTATAGTCGTGAGAATGTGAATGTCTATAATTGAAATTCACTGGAGATTTTTAATTGTTTATGCTGTCCTTGATGATTTGTTGTTTTTGACTTTCAGGATAGTATTCTTCTTGTAGAAAGCAGTCGTTTTACCTTTGTGTATGATGACAGAGAGTGCTCGCTTGTTGTTCTCAATGCTCAGCCTGAGGATGTGGGGGTCTACACTTGCACTGCTAAGAACATGGCTGGGTCAGTGTCCTGTAAGGCTGAGCTTACTGTCCACACTGGTAAGTTATACAAATTAGTTTGAATATGGCTAGCCTGGCCAAAAGCAGTTCTAGTGAAACGCATTCTCATCCTAATATAACACGCTTCGCTTATGGGTAGGTTTAGGTCTGGGGTAGTGTTAGGGTTAGACCACTAGGGCTGTTGGAACGAATTCCGAAATTCGAATATAATTCGAATATTAAAAAAATCAATACTATTCAAATGCTAAAGTTACTATTCGAATATTGCTTTTATATATATTTAAAAATAAATATATACTTCCGAAGTGACCAGGTGTAAACGGCCCCTTATCGCTTTCTTATTAACAATAGGAGAGCGCGGGACTAGCTTTCGCGTGGCACATTCGTCTCGTTCACTCCCTCTCTGCCATTCACGCGCCGCGCGCTATGTATGTTATGGATTATATGGATTCCGGGAGATTTTAACTAATTTGCGGCCATCAGGGAGACGCTATCAATATGCGGGAGACTCCCGGAACTTCCGACGCGACATGACGATCACATCACCTCAGATCTGAGCCCCTATTCATCAAGCCAACGTTCCGCAATCTATCGCAAATCAAAGTGAAAGTAAGTTGCAGACGCTTAACACTACCATCTTCATTAAAAGTAAAGAAATGAAATGATATTACCAGGGCTGTTGCCGCTCTCCCTTATTGCTGTCTTTGCTGATTTTGAAATTAGCCGATGATCAATAAAATGCAGCTCAAATCTGTTGCTTTCGGTGACGTGCACTTCATTACATTTGTATATAGCGCGGGAATTGAAGATCGGATTTATATCTGTTTTGCAAAAACACATTTATGTGACCAGGTGTAAATGGAATCGTTTTGATAAATCAGAGCTATCCGATCTGAGAAAACGCATGAAGTGGCCAGGTGTAAACAGCCCCTAAATGTTTATTGTAGAAATGTTAGATGTCCCTCTAGTGGGCCAAACGTGTAACAACAACCACAGGCTATAGTGGCTTTGACGATCCATAAGAATGTGTAATGTCGTAAATATTAATAATAGGTTAAATTTGAGCATTTTTTGAATATTACATAAAATAAGGAATGGAATTCGAATAGTATTATAGAGGAAGATTGACAGCCCTATAGACTACTAAGAGGACAGATAGACGCCATGTCAAAAGCGTCATTTACTGTATATGACGCCTTGGGGATAAGACCGGGCTGGAATAACTCAAGATTTACTTATTATATATTGTATATAAAAGAATATTGTATATTGTACTGTGTTGTGTTTTCTGAAATGTGTAGCCTCCTATGGACAAGTGTTGTAAATTAGCAGTTTTGCTATAACACTAAAAAAAACAATATATCTGGTTTGTCCAATGCTGTTGTTATGTCCATATCAAATAAATAAATAATAATTATAATGTTTGGTATAGTTAACAGGATAATGTGAAACACATAAATATATATTCACAGCCAAAAATGTGGAGGAAGAAGAAGAGCAAATGGAAGATGAGGGCACAATTCTTCGGAGGATGCGTAGGCTGGCCGATTACTATGACATACACAAAGAGATTGGCAGGTCAGATACCATTCTAGAAGGACACTGCTATTATTAGGAGAACACTTGGTAACACTTTATTTTGTATGTAGGTGATGTAATTACACATTACTACATTAAAGTATGCATAATTACAAGTATAGAACTCTACAAGTATATAACTCTATAAGTACACTCAGTTAATTAATATTACTCAGTACTTATTTGAGTAAGTACAATGTAACTACATGTACTCTATAGGTACATGCAGTTAATTAATATTACTCAGTACTTATTTGAGTAAGTACAATGTAACTACATCACCTCAAAATAAAGTGTAACCGGACACTGTGTATTTTTGGATCTGACAGGTCTGTAATGTCTTCATGTGTTCACAGAGGGGCTTTTTCATATGTAAAGCGAGTGACAGAAAAAAAAGGTAAATCATTTGCAGCAAAATTCATCTCAGTGCGGGCAAAGAGAAAGACTTGTTCCCTGAGAGAGATGACCCTCCTGTCAGAGTTAGACCATGAGAAGATCATCCACTTCCACGATGCTTTTGAAAAGAGGCGTGTAGTGGTCATTATTACTGAACTGTATCCTTTCCATTTGATTAATTATCCTTATTTAATAATAAGCTGTTTGCTTGCATCATTATCCTTAAATGATTATAAAGGTGCCACGAAGAGCTTCTGGAAAGAATAACAAAAAGAACTACCATCTTAGAATCTGAGGTTGGTGTTTTGATTGGTGTTTGAACTGTGTATTCAGTTAAAATGGGTTGCTGTTGATTGATGCTAAAACAATGTAAGTAAATTACTTACAGATTAATATATTCCATAGAATTAATGTTTGTGTTCTATGTGCAGGTTCAGTCTATCATACGACAGCTACTTGAGGGTATCGCCTATCTTCACCATAATGACATAATTCATCTTGATATAAAGGTCAACAGATAAAACTGTATAATTTACTATGCTTTAGTAATAATTTTAAATTACTGTTTTGACTTTTCAGAGAAAAGTAATTATAAAGTATGTGTGTATATTTCAGCCTGAAAACATTCTCATGGCAGACCAGAAAAGTGATCACATTCGTATTTGTGATTTTGGCAATGCTCTGAAAGTCAAACCAAATGAAGAATTGTACTGCAAATATGGCACACCAGAATTTATTGCTCCTGAGATTGTAAACCAGTCACCCATCTCTAAATCTACAGATATTTGGTAAAATACCATCACATCACCTAATTCTTTGACAGTTGGTTAAACTTTCATTTTCTATATTTTCTAAAAAAAAAAAAACCCTTTCTCTCCATAGGCCAGTGGGTGTCATAGCTTATTTATGGTACGTATAGCCTATTTGACGACGACGGTGACATGACATCACGGTTTTTCTCCAGAGCTAAATTAATAACTTTTTACAACAAAAATGAAACATCACAGAATTTACTTAAGCTGGACTGTGCACTATTTTCTTCTGGAAACAAACTTTGTTGCATTATTTATCTCTGTAAAGCTGCTTTGAAACAATCTGTATTGTAAAAAGCGCTGTATAAATAAATGTGACTTGACTTGACTTTTAACTCTCCACTGACATAATTTTCAACATTCAACATGTGTAACATGTCTTTATCTTTCACAAAATTCACAGCCTAACAGGAGTTTCCCCATTTGCTGGGGAAAATGATCGTGACACTCTGCTGAACATCAGGAATTATAATGTTGCATTTGAGGAAAGCATGTTCAAAGACCTTTGCAGAGAAGCAAAAGGGTTCATCATAAAGCTCCTTGTACCAAACAAACTGTAAGTGTTTATTGCACCACAGTCATTGTGGAAAATATGTCTGATGGTTGTAATTGTCATGGAGTTATGCTCTCTTTAATGTAATGTTCAACCATTTGTACTTTAGGAGACCTGCTGCCACAGAATGTCTTTTTCATCCTTGGTTCAAGGTATGATGGAATATTAACAAACAGGTTGCAGTATTGATTAATGAAGAAAAACATACTTGGTTACTAACATAACCTCGGTTATCTCTAGAGAGGGAACGAGTATTGCGTAAGTTTAGCTTACGCTATGGGAAAGATTCACCTTCTTGAGATATGGAAGCCAAAAAATTAATCCTTAATTTTTGTATTCATTGTCAACACGTGCAGCAGCTAGCAGAGCAGAGCGGGCATCCTGGCGCGCTCATTGGATGCCCTGCAAGAACTGCACAGCCTACCAGTGAGCCCGTCGTGACGTCACGTCCAATTGAATGCGTCCTAGCCCACCAGAATGGGCGTAGATTAGCGTATATAAGCAGGGCTGGGAGGCTGATTTCTGTGGTTTTCATCGACTGAAGCGGAATAACGCTGTGACGCGAGCACGGCACGTAATACTCGTTCTCTCTCTAGAGAGAACCTAGGTTACGTTAGTAACCAAGTACATTCTCTTACGAGAGGTTCTCTCATATTGCGTAAGTGTAACTTACGATACGGGAACACTTTATTAACGGCATGCGCGCCAGCATCCACCCCATGAGTCCCGAACATTTCAGGAGACCCAGATAAGTGGGAAAAGCGCATGTACATGAGCGCGAAGTAAGTGCGTGTACATAAGTGTGTATCACAAGCACATGCATATAAGCACTCACAGACAATACAGAGCGTCACAGTCGGTCAATGTATAAGCATACAGCACATAACCTGAAACAGTGCTGCAAACCAGGAGAGCTTGAATTATATGAGGGTAGTCTGCACATGATAACATCTGGACAGAATTAACCTCTCACTTAAACAGACAGCAGTCTGGCCTGCAAGGCGGGAACTTCCAGGTTATAAAACCTGAAAGAGGTGGACAGGAAGGACCAGCCTGCCACCACACACATGTCATGAATAGAAATTCCACTGGACCATGGCCACGAGGGGGACACACCACTCGTGGAATGAGCCCTGATGCCCAAAGGGCAGTGCAGGCCTTTTGCTATTATCTGTCTAGTCTATTAGCAAACTAGACAGACTTTGTTTTGAGGCGGCGAGACCTTTGGTGCGCCCTCCAAATGAAACAAAAAGCTGCTCGGAGCACCTGAAAGGAGCAGAAAACGTAATGTAAAATCTCAGAGTTCTGACAGGGCAGAGGAGATTAACATCACTCTCGCTATTGGATGCTGGCAGAGCCGATAGGGAAATGATCTCTGCTCTAAATGGGGTGCCGACCACTTTGGGAACATAGCCATGTCTAGGTTTGAGGATGACTTATGAGTCATTCGGGCCAAACTCGAGACACGTAGCATTAACAGAAAGCGTGTGTAAATCTCCCACACGTTTTACTGACAGTGCAATCAGAAAAACGGTTTTGAGTGACAGGTATTTCAGCTCCGCTAAGTCTAGGGTTTCAAAAAGGTGAGCTTTCAGGGCCTCGAGGACCAAAGAAAGATCCCATATAGGAACAGAAGGGGGGCTCGGAGGGTTCATCCTTCTAGCTCCTCTGAGAAAGCGGATTATGAGCTTGTTTCTGCCTATTGACTGGCCGTGCATTGATTCTGAGAATGCTGCAATGGCCGCTATGTAGACTACTTTGACTACTTTGAAGGGGATCTTCCCTTATCCAACAGCTCTTGGAGGAAACTAAGTAGCTGTGGGACCCCACACCTTTGTGCATCCAGATTTTTGTTGCACACCATTTAGAGAATATTTAGACACGTAGAGCCTTCAAGTAGAAGGGGCTATAGACTGTGTGATAGTGTTCAACACTGCATCCGGCAGGGCAACGGGTATTCGTTGATCAACCACACATGCAGAGACCAGCGCTCTGGGTCGGGATGCCAGATTGAGCCGTGAGCTTGAGAGAAAAGGTCTGCTCTCAACGTGATTGGCCATGAGTGGTGTGTTTCCCTGATGCTCTTGATCATCTGTGGCAACATAGATATCGGAGGGAAGGCATACAGGCAGGGGCAGGTTTGGGCCAGCGCATCCTCGTTTTTTGAAAAGAACTGTGGGCAGTTAGCGTTGTCTTGCGACGCAAAGAGGTCGACTTCCACTTAGCACCATAATAATTGGACTGTCTGGGGATGAAGGGACCATTCTCCCAGGGGAACATTGTTCCTGGACAGTCTGTCTGGACCTTCATTTAGGTGACCTGGCACATGCACAGCTCTCAGCGAGCGCAGATGGTGCTGGAACCAAACGAGGAGGCGTTCTGTCAGATTGCAGAGATTTCTGTATCTGACACCACCCTGGTGATTTAGGTAGGACACTACCGACATGTTGTCCGAACGGACTAGAACATGGTGGCCCTGGATGAACGGGAGGAAGCGTTTCAGTGCATTCTCAACTGGATGGCTGAAGGTGCGAAGACGGCCGGCTTCCTCAGACTCCTATGACGCTCGCTAGAGATGCCTTCTCAACAGCGACGTGGCTTCTTCTCGTAGTCAGCAGATGTGTAGGGCCTCGCTGAAGAGATGAAAATCAGTGAAAGGGCAAGGGACTCGGGCTTATATACACTCGGGCCACGCCCGTTTTGGCGGGCTTTGACGCAATGAGAGCGTGTCAGCCTCTCATTGGCCGCGAGTTCAGCCGAGTCCTCTCATAGGCTGTAGCAGTTCTCTCAGAGCGAACCAATGAGCTGCTAGTTAGCCCGCTCATGGTCTGCAGCTGGTGAACTGCGTTGACAATGGATACAAAAATTAGGATAATTTTTTGGCTTCAACTTCTCAGAAAAGATTAATCTTTCCCGTAGTGTAAGCTAGCTTACACAATACAAGAGAACCTCTCGTAAGAGAACCATAATGCTACTCTGTTATATACAGACACATGTGCTCAGGAGTACTTTAGAAAACCATTTTTTTTTTACTTAACACAGTCTGACAATGCATCAATGTCAAAAAAAAAATGAAAAAAATGAAAATGTCAATTGAATCTCTGTTACACAAGGAGAAAGCTATACCACAGTTCTAAGCAGAGATGCCGGCGAGTTCTTAGATCGTAGATCGTCTAAAAAACAGTAGAAATGTTAGCCTGGCTACGTCCTCCTACGCACTTCCGCTCAATTTCATTTTCCTTCAGTACTACGTCTGGGACTGCTGTATATCCTTGGGTTTCCAGAAATCATTTTTTTTAAGGACCAATCAGCAAATAGAGGGAGTAGCTGAGAACAATGACGTTGATGTAGCGTGTCAGTTTGAGTTCAGTAATGGCAGTGGAGAAAGACGTGAGGAAAGCTATTCGGTCCGTTGCTGGAAAAGAAACTGCCGAATATAAAGAATTTAAAGGCGGATTGTTGTCGTCTCACCTCTTGTTGCACAACGGAGGACCATGTGAAGGAGGCAGAAAGGTTGGAAGTTTGTGCTGGGCAGCTTAGTGTCCACGATGACCGTGACATTTTGGACGGACGCTTTAGCCTGGTGTTCGGAAGCCACGAGTCCTGGCTGCTAAACTATTGTTGAAGATCCGCTCAAGAGTTATGTCAGTAGCTCATATTCCCAACAGTAAATTTAGTGATTCTTGTGATGAATAGAACATTTTGAGCCCCTTTGTGTACTCGTGCAGGAGGTTGGTGTGTCAGTTTTACATGTTGTAAATCATACAAATTGGTTGTAATTTTTTTTAAATAATTGTCATAAATAAAAATTCGAAAACCCATACTTTGAAGACCATAATTTGATTTCAGTTTTAGATGTCAATGGTTAATTTGTTTTAATAAACAAAACTAAATGCCATATAAAAATGTACAAACACATACTTTGAAGACCATTAAGGTAATTAAGAAACAATAAGACGTAATATGAAAAATTGTTGTTTATTACACATCTGCAGATAGAGACAGACAGATCATTCACTGTACAGAATTTGCGGCAGATCAGAAAACGACCACAGCGGCGCATATAATGATTAGACACAGCTTCAACCGTTGAATGAATACATCACTGTCCGTGTCAAATATATGTTTCGAATTAATAATTGTTCCAAGATTAACAAAACCTGCAGCTCTTGTTGACTGAAATCCTATTGTAAACATAATCCCCTGATCATTCGGACTTGTGTTCCAGCTGTTTCGGCGCATGACATACATCACGACCACACGTTAGCAATTGGCTATGGTAGATCCTGAGTGACTCTGGGCAGATCCAATAGTTTTGAACTTTAACAGTGAACCCACCTACAAGGAAGTAAACGTTTCTCAATGGAGAGAGGCCAGACTCTTTGTACAAATGAAATGTACTAGAGTCTGGTTGAATCAGGCTATAGAAATGTGTGCTGTGGTCAGAAATGTCCATGTTTCAGCTTGTTTTTGGGAAAAACAGACATTGAGTTCTCAGTTTCAAAGACTAAAGGGACCATTCAGACCTTTGTCAGTGACAGGTACAAAAGCAAACATCTGTCCTGAGGTGCATCAGTGCAAGTGGTATGGGTAACTTTAATTTGTGTGAAAATACCACTGACATGAAGGCATATATTTTGATTATACAAAGACATAAACTGCCATCAAGATTACATTTTTCCTGGGAAGCAAGGAAATGCCAGGCCTAATTTTGCACATGCTAAAACTGAGTGGTTTCTAGACACTTTGCACCATAGAATGGATGTGACTGTCTGCCTGCAGTCCAGCTCTGTCTCTGTCCCACCGTGTAAAGGAGAATAGGACAGTGACGACCACAGACTGTTGAGCAGACAGTGGTCTTATATCAGACAAGATTGGACAAATACTCCACTTGCAACACTTCAACAATTAGTATCCCTAATTCCCAAATGATTAAAAGGTGTCATTAAGGATAGGTCAAGTGACACAGTGGTAAACATGCCTCTGTCCTAACTTTTTTTTGGAGTGTGTAGCAGCCATCGAGATCAAAACTTGTTTATATTTAGTTGGGCAGTGAAAACAATTATTCAATTATTTTCTTTGTACATTTGTCAGTTAAATAAAGGTTCAAGCGAATTATCAAATCTCATATTCTTGATTTTATGGCATTTTACAAAATGTCCCATCTATTCTGGAAATAAGGTTATACATAATTTGGTTCTGTGTTTGTTGTAAGCAAGTCATGCTATCAGAAACCCACCACCTCCTCCAGCTCCAGCTCTATAAATCTGCTATCTCATGTATCTCATGTATTCTATTTGTATGTTAGAAGTATGTCATATGCTTACAGCAGCTTGCCTGTGCATGTATTGGCAGTAGCAAGTCTCTGCAGTAACAGCATAGCAGATCTATTTTGCAAAGACCAAATACATTAACTTTGTCATGTTGATTACCATGCTTAAGTATTCAATGAGTTGTCATGCTTGAAATGTATTTTTAGAGCACATTAATCTAATTGTCATATTTTCCTCAGTCACTGACAAAGGGAAAAAGCATCATCACAACATTACATAAGCAAGTACTAGCCCGACGGAAATGGCAGGTAAGCAATAATAAAAAAACTTATTATAACTTTTATTTTTAAACCTTAACTTTTATTTTTAAAGTTTATTACCTTACTCATTACCTCACTATTATTTTTTTTAATTTACTTTTTAATTTCAGTGTTCATTAATAAGATACAAATCTAAAATGGTGATGAGCTCCATATCAGAATTGCTGGATGACTCTTCAAGCCATGTGTCCCTTGCTGTGGCTAGAAACCTTAAAGACTGCTCACCACCTCCATCGTCGTCATCCGACTCAGATGAGGACACTGATGAACTTCCTTTCATCCCTATGCCCCACACAATGATGTTATTCTCTGGTTCCCGGATGTCTCTTACTGAGATTCACGAGGATGATGATGATGTCATCAGAGATTACAATGATACCTACCAAAAAAACAGTCATTTGCGCGAAGAGATCACAGAATGTCAGGTAACTGATCGACAGGAGAATGTAGACCACCTGGAGATTGCAGAAAAAACTGAACACTTGAAAGAATCCTTGCAAATGGGTGACGGTGTAGAAGCTGAACAGGTAGCAGCCAAGTCCAGAAGAGAGCTGATGCGAAGAGGTAGTTCTGCTGACAGTGCACTTCTACTGCAGATCACACCTGAAGATGGTAATGTGAATGATAATACAAAGGAAAGCCATAAGCACATGAAAAAGGCAGTTTCCATGGAGCTTCCACATAGGAGCAGTAGTCCAAAGACAGGCAAGCTGAGCAAGGAAGACTATGCTCTAAAACTTGATCTTATGAGGCAGAGGTTGCTAAGAGGGGGCACTGTTGACAAGAACATGAGTGGTCTTCGTGGCCCTCTGCTTGAGACACTGGGTGTTGATGATGAGAGGCGAACTGCCTCTTTGGATCGTAACTTCAGACATGCAGGGTTGCGTTCTTCAGGAGTTTCTCAGGCATTCTCCACTGACAGTGCTGGGGAAACAAAAACGGTATCCAGGAAGAGGTCTTCTTTAAGGGAGGGAAACTCTGAGTCAATTTCCCTACATAGGAGATCTGGAGCCCCACTAGAGATTCCCTCCCTTTTTCTGGAAGCCAAATCTAATATCACAGATCAAACCAAGGCTGATCCGACACCTGTGTTTCCAAGAGAAATGTCTTCCAAGCCATCAATTCCAGACTTAGAAAATAAACAAGTGTCTAAGGAAGAAGAGGCTATTGGTAATGTCCATGAAATAAATACCTCCCAGCCTGAATCTATATTAGATGACACTGAGAAGGAGTTAGAGAAGATGGAAGAACACACATTCTCTCAAGACAGTGTGAAAGGAAGGATTTATAAAAGTACTGAATCTTCTCTTGATATACTTCCACATGACATATCCTCAAATTATTTAAGTAAAATGCAGGTAAATGGCAAACAGGCATCATCTCTCTCAGTGTTACCGACCCCTATCTTGAAAATCTCAGAGCCAGATACTCAACCTACCACTGGACATGCAGTTGTTTTTGCTGGTGCTTCGTCTGCATACCAGCCGACTCTTAGAACGGATATCAAGGATATTGATTCAGAGGAAGTTTTTGAGGCAAGATTTAAGAAGAGGGAATCATCTTTGACACATGGCCTGAGACGATTAACAAGGGCAAAGTCTGAAGAAAACTCGCCAGTTCTTCCACGGAGATCAAATGAAGAGGTTTATCGACCTGGCCCTATAGGAGCCCCATTGGAGTTTGGACAAAGAGGATTACAGGAAAAATCCAAATCTGTCCAAGACCTCAGGGAGGCGGAGAAAGAACCTGGACTTGGACTTTTTGGAAGATTCTCTATGCGTGCAAGGAAATTGCAACCCATTCATAAAAAAGGGAAAGACGAGACCTCAGATTCTGTCGCCAACAGACGACGAGTTACCTGGGCAATGGGACGTAGCAAGTCCCTAGACAAAAAAGAAGTTGAGACAGGAAGCTTTGATAACACTACAGATACAAACAAAGCAAATCTTGTGAAAGATAAGAAGGTTGCTGAATTTCCTGTCCTTGCTGTGCGACATAAATTTGAATCTAATGTTTCCGAAATATCTGATAGCATGCATAGTAAGTCAAAGGACAGAAAGGACGAGGAATCTAGACACCACATTGATACAGAAACTCCAAAGGAAGAGAAGCAAGACATCAAGAAAATAAACGATTCCCCAGTTCTGGCATTGCGAAAAAAGTTTGAGTCCAAGGTATCTGGATTTTCATTAAGAAAACAAAGTCAGCCTGACAAGAGGGTGGGAGAAAAGGAAACTAGAAATGAAGGACAGAAAACACCTTTGCTCTCCTGTCATCGCCGCTCTCAGTCTGATGGACTCATTCACAAGAATGTGGACACTCCAGAGAACCAGCTTTCCTCCCATATTACTACTACATCATCCAAAGAAACACTGAACTACACTTCTAGTAGTACTTCTGTAGAGTCCTTTCAGAGTATGTATTATTTAGTTTGTGCAATTTTTGTCAGTTATTCAAAACTATTCCAGTGTGTACGTTGTTGCTAATTATGCTAGTTAGATGATACTTTGTGAGTTATATAAAGTATATTATGCAGATTTGTTGATTAACTGCAAAATTGTATTAAAAACATTTATTTATTAACAGCTCCTGAAACTGATAGAAGGTCTAGGTGGGACAGGTGGGGTTTGTCCAGAAGTAAGAGAGACAGGACACCATCTAAATCAAGTGCACCTGCAACTCCAAAAGAAGGTGAAAGAAACATGCAATTCCATTCCTTATGTTCCTGGTATGCCAAGTGCTACAGTTTTGATCAGCAATTCCAATTAACAATTCATTTTCTTTTCTCTTTTTTCAGATTTTCCTCCAGTTTTCCATATTACACTAAAGGACCATGTTCTTCTTGAAGGAAATTCAGTCACCCTTAGTTGTCTTCCAGCTGGTAGCCCTGAGCCTATAATAGTATGGATGAAAGGTATTTTTCATTGGTTTACTTTTAATTATGAAAACGGTAGTTCCCTTTCAAGGGAACTTCAAGCTGCGTTTGAGACACGGTGGGAATGCCCTGCGAGATTACGTCACATGTAAAATCAGTCCAGTGGAAGCTCGAAACGTCATGGTTGATGTCATAGACCACGAAACTATAAACCACCCCTGAAATCTGATGGCGCCAGCTTCTGCACCTTCAGCAAGCACTCACTGTGAAATCTGTCCTTGTCTATTTATTGCTGTCTGTCAAGCCCAATATATACATATATCTACCTGTTATCATGGCGAGCAAGCAAGATTATGGACGTTGTGTTGTTCCCTGCCCTTGTTACATCACAGGTGGGGACACACATCAGCTTTGTGTTGCTTGTTTGGGAGTGGAGCATGCCCAATCAGTTCTCGAGGGAACTGATTGCGAGCATTGCATGAGTTTGTCTATGAAAACTCTCTGCTCTCGCCGGGCCTTCTTTGAGGAGGACGGTTCGGTTCGTGCTCCCCGAGGTGCAGGTCCCGCTGCTGCCGAGTCACAATGGAGGCTGTGGGAGCCATTAGTTACTGTTGGTGTTGTGGTGGTTGTCTACACTAGAGGGCAGTGTGCTTGTGCTACAGTAGTCAAGGTCACGGTGGCACAGGCGCGCCAGCTAATTAATTCACAGGTGTAACGGGTGAGAAGGATGCTAGGGTGGCGGGGAGATCACACGGTTTTTACCGCTGGCACGCCACAGCTAGATTAGACCTTACGTTTGCATATATTTTGAACTCTGTAAACTATCTCTTCTATTAAACGGGAACACCACCCAAAGACGCTAAACGTTGTGGACTTCAAATTCATCCAAAGTGGACAAATAGCGCGTCAAAAACAGGATCTAGCCCTCACCCTGCCGAGTGTCTGATTAATGTTAAGACAGTCACTACAGAGGCTTACATCTTAGTGATCGCAGATGGATCTAGTAGCGGGGTTTTAGACGGGCCCCGTCCTTTCTCAACCCTTACCTGCTGGATCTGTTGTCTCTGCCCAGGAAGGAGCCCGCGCTGCGGCTTCTCGTTCCCAGTTTAAGGCACCAATGTTGCTATCCAGTTCTGAGGAATTGGATGTCGTTGATATGGGTGGTTATAAGTTTTCACCAGCTCATACCCCTGCTGATGAGGAGCTTTTGGGGGTTTTATCTTGTGCTGTTGCTAAGTTGAATGGCCAGCTGATTATTATGAAGTTGATTCTAGAAAAAGTCTGTTAGATGTACGATTTTTACCGTCTAGATCACAACCGCCACGTCGGGAACTCCCGTTTTTTCCCGATCTCCACACAGAGGTGTCGAGATCGTGGAATAAACCGGTGTCTTTCAGAGTGCATAATCCACAAACAAACAATTATAGTAAAGTTCAAGGGATTGATCACTATGGTTATTTGACAATGCCTTGTGCGGAAGAGACGCTTGCGAGCTATCTCTCCCCCGAGAAAGCCCCGGCGTTACTCACCCACCCATTAAAAAACACTTTATTGTTGGTGGGTAAAGCGTATTTGGCAGCAGGTCAGGCTGCGGCATGCTTACACACAATGTCAGTATTACAAGCATACCAGGCTGACCTGCTGAGGGACATGGATGATTGTGAGGAAGTTAGTGCTGACGAAATTCGACAATTGCGTCGCATGACAGATCTATCTCTCCGGGCCACCAAGGAGATAGCCAAATCTGTGGGCCGCTCTATGGCAGCGGAGCGTCATTTATGGTTAAATCTCACCGATATTATAGACAAAGATAGGTCTGTTCTTCTGGACGCACCGCTTTCACCTACAAGTCTGTTCGGCGACGCTATAAATTGTGTCGTTGATGGGTTTCAAGAAAGTAAAAAACAAGCGGCTGCGTTTCAGAGGTTTCTTCCTCGTCGATCCAGTGTCCCAGAGGCTGCTCGGAATACAAAATTGGAGCAGCCTTGACCGTCTACGAGCTCCGCATTCCATAGATTCCAGCAAAAACAGAGCGTCGCCGATCGGGCGCCTCCTCAATCGGGGATTCCTGAGTGGCGGTCGCAGTACAAGCCTGTTAGTGGTAAACAGGATCTGAGGACTGTTATCACTAAGAGAGCTTGGGCTAAGAAGAAGAAGTCCTGACGCCAGGGCCGTCAAACTTCTGAGGTTGTTCCCCTCCAGGGAGGAACGATTCCAAAGAACCGTCTCTCCTTGGGGCCCTCCGGGGGGTGATTCTCCGAGGAGAGTCGCAGTGTTGCCAGTTCGGTTTTTCCCTGCCGGTTCGCCGTTTCAGAGCGCCGGGGTGTCAGCGTCCTCGTGCAATCCTCTGAGGAGGGTTGTAGAATGGTCATTTCGATTGTTCCTTGCCGCTTCGCCGCTTTACGATGCCAAAATGATTGTTCAATCAAATCCAGAGGCGAGTCTTGAGAGGCTGGTTCCATTATCAGAAGCGTGAAAACTTCTGCCAAATATTTCTATATGGGTCCTGCACATAATAGAAAGGGTTACAGAATTCAGTTTTCAAGGGGTCATTCCTACATTAGTGGACTCACAGCAGGCTCTGGTCATGGAGCAGGAAATACTGACACTTCTTCAAAAAGGAGCTATAAAAAGAGTTTATCCTCCCAGCAGAGGGTCAGGATTTTACAGCTGTTATTTCATTGTTCCAAAGAAGGATGGAGTATTGCGTCCTATTTTAGATCTGCGCCAGTTAAACAGCAGAGTTCAGAAACTCAAGTTCAGAATGCTTACACTCAATCAGATTGTGTCACAGATTCAGTCTGAGGACTGGTTTGTCACAATAGACAGAAAGACGCGTACTTCCATGTATCTATCCATCCTCATCACAGGAAGTTCCTGAGGTTCGCTTTCGGGGGCGAAGCATACCAGTATTGGGTTCTTCCATTTGGCCTAGGTTTATCACCCTGCACCTTCACAAAATACATGGATGCAGCTCTGGCTCCTTTGAGACTCCTTTGAGGGCATTGGCGTATTAAATTACATTGACGATTGGTTGATTTTAGCTCAGTCAGAGCAGTTGGCAGTTCGGCATGGAGATGTCGTTCTGTCCCATTTAAAGGGTTTGGGGTTGTGTTTCAACACCAAAAAGAGTGTGCTTGTCCCAGCTCAGAGGACCACTTTTCTGGGTGTAATTTGGGATTTGACCACAATGCAGGCACGTCTGTCACCTGCACGTATTTCTGCAATTCTCACAGCCGTAAAGAATGTGAAACTAAGCCAGTCACTCACTGTAAAACAGTTTCAGAGACTGTTGGATCTCATGGCAGCTGCGTCCCAATGTAATTACTTTTGGCCTTCTGTACATGCGACCCCTGCAGTGGTGGCTCAGGACCAAGGGGTTTTCTCCGAGGGGGAATCCATTCTGGAGGATCAAGGTCACGCAGCGATGCCTTCGTGCCTTGGTCATGTGTAAGAACTAGTCTGCTACTAGTGTAGCAGTAGTGTAATAGTGTAACATCTGCTACTAGTTGCCCCTTAAGCCTTGTTCACACTACATGATTTTAAAACGTCGGGCTGAACTGTGCTGTTCACACTACATGACTTGCTCTCAGTGAAATCAGGAGTGTTCAAGTTGTTTAGCTGTTCACACCACACAACACAACGTGATTGATCCACAACAGGAGGTAACTCACTACACGAGTTGACAACGCACTACATAGAAATACAACCACGATCAGATGATAAGAGCAAATCATTTGTGACTCAATGAGAGCTGTTTCAGTCCTATGTTACGGTCTAAATCCTGAAAATAATCAAATAAATAATGAGTTGACAACAACTCTGTCACCCAACTATTCTATCTTGATTACAAACCACGTCTTGTCACGAAAAACACGCAATAAATAAATAAATAAATATTGCGCCAATACCCAGCGAAGAGAACACAACACGTGAATATTGATGTCAGACAGAAACTAGTGCTGCACACTGTTTGCGCGACGATCTGGAAAAAAAAAGAAAAACTAAGATTTACCCATAGACAGTATAATACCTGATGTCCTCAATCCATGCGTTGCTATGATTGGCTGTACTCATGACATCACTGAGGTTGAGTCACGTTACGGGTCTGGATATCTAGGAGGCTAGATATTTTTCTGAGCTCGGCGACGCGTCTGCGAGGCATCTGTGAGTGTTTTCGCTGCGTTGTTGGCTCTTTCATACTAACAGATTGGCAAGCGTTCATCGTCCGCTAATCCCCCGCGATTTGCATGCGATAACACCCTGACCTGTCGGCGAGTTCAACGATTTGCAAATCGGGCATAAATCGGGCTTAAAATCCTGTTGTGTGAGCTTGGCTTTACTGGCCGACTTGAATTTGGTTTTCGGACATACAGTAGGTAGACAACAAGAATGAGTTTTTTTTAAAATTTGGGGTGTATTTGCTGCCTTTTGCCGCTAAGTGGTGCTATAATCACAGACTTTGAAAAGTGTCCGTTTTTGTGTAATCTGCAGCCGCGCCGCGGCTCATTCAGAGTGATTGAAAGTTGGTAGCAGATTAATTCAAGAGAAACGTAGTTAAATTAATTAATTAATCACAATACTGAAATTAAACTGAAAAAATAATGAAACCTTAAAACATTGCAGTAGAAACATATTAGGCTACATCAGTGAGGATTTACAACATAGATGATTATGCATCAGGATTCTAATGGTAGGCCCTAGCTCTGTGGTTAACATATCAACATCATGAACCTCCAAACGACCCGAGATCGAACCTCATTGCATTCTGTTGGCCGACAGCTTTTATGTTTTACCGTTCTTGAAGCTTAAATAGGTAGCTGTTTATTAGTGAGTTTATTAACTGTTTATTTATTTGTCTGACATAAATTGCCAGTGCTCATTGAGAGCTGAGGTCGCAGATAAATTTAAGGTTAACATTGCAGTTAAACGAATTCATAATCACAGTACTGAAAAAAGTAATTTGAAAAACCATACAAATTTGAAGGATTTTTTTCGTAGGGTATTTGTCTTTGTTCCCTTTCGTAGTCACTCCGAGTTACGTCAAGGAGTGACGGAGAATGGGGGTTTCGCACAGAAAGCCAATCCTCTTCGAGTATTTAACAACGAGCCAATGGCGTGAAAATGCCATGGGTCTGCGGAATTTGCATAGCGTACTCCGCCCACCATGTGGGTATAAAAGGAGGAAGCAGACGCAACCGCAGTATGTTTTCGCTTCGGAGCCAAGAGCATTCTTCTCTCCACAAGCCATATCACTAAAAGCCTCTTCGAGACGAGCGTCCTCTTCAGTGTTGGTGTGACGGCGGTACCCAGCGAGATTCTGCATTGCCTGCGATCTGTGCAGTGGTCTGCCAGACTTTGCGCTTCTCCCTGGTCGCCTCGGCGCTGAAAGAGTGAATTTCCTCCTCTCCTCTGAAAGAGCTACACGCGGCACGTCTTTTTAAAGACGGTTCGCCCGTGTTCTTCTGGGTGCGGTCGATATCCGTCTTTCTCTGATGGGCACGATCGCTGCTTTGTATGTCTGGGCTTCGTCATGCTAAAGCAGCTTTCGTGGTTGAGTCATGTGCCTTTTGTGGTAATATGACCATCTCAACACTTAGATCGAGACTCAATGATCTTACTGTGAGAGTCCCCGCCTCCGCTACCCGTTCAGCTTCCTCTACCCGGGGAAGCTCTTCGGCTCGCGGCCAGGGTGATCTGTCGGTGACGGTGTGGAACAAACCCCCGACGCTAGCTCCTCGGGTCCCACCCACCGCAACAGTGTTGTAGCCAGCGAGCGCCGAAACGGTTCAGACGTCTGCCTGTTCGCGGGTACCGTCTGGATCGTTTGGCGCTCCAGAGGAAGACGCGTTATCGATCGCGGCATCACATAAAGGCGGGCTTAATTCCTCGGGAAGTGAAGATGCGGATGCACGACCTCCTTCGGGAGCGCCTGTTGCCCGTGTCGGATCCCGAGATGACGGCTATGCTCTCTCGGGTCGCCGTGAGTATCGGGTTGCACTGGAATCTTCCGGCCCACCCCGATCACTCACGGGTGGATGAATTGTTTTTGGGCAAAGCCGCCGC
Organism: Cyprinella venusta; assembly: GCA_038021265.1. Classification (NCBI taxonomy): domain Eukaryota; kingdom Metazoa; phylum Chordata; class Actinopteri; order Cypriniformes; family Leuciscidae; genus Cyprinella; species Cyprinella venusta. The sequence goes on from CM075868.1 coordinate 13,457,147, forward strand.
CGCGAGGCCGCAGCCGTCCCCAATGCCATTCGTCCCCGAGCTGCATGCGGAACTGACGAGGACGCGCTCGTCAGCTTCCCCCGCCTTTCCTCCCCTCGACGGCGCAGCTGCCCGTGGGTATGCTGGGGTGCCTCCGGTGGAGCGCTCTGTCGCGATGCAACTGTGTCCGCGGAGCGCCTCCTCTCGGGGGCCCCCCGAGCATCCCCCCAGAGCCTGTAGGTTTTCGTCGTCTATGACGGCGCGATCCTATAGCGCGGCGGGCGGCCGCCGCTATGCATATGATGGGCGTTTTTTAGGTCTGCCAAGCCAGACTGCTCAGAGGTATGCACGAGGGCGGGACTGATTCCCTTGGATCAGGTGATGGCCACTAGTGTGGTCCAGGAGCGTCATCTAAAAGAAAAAACATTGCTAAAAAAAAAAAAAAAAAAAAAGCTTTTCGGCGGTGCGGTTGAGGACTTTGCCCAGCAGTTCTCTACCGCCCAGAAACAGGCTGAGGCTGCCCCGACGGCCAGCTGCTGCCTTCACCCAGCCGCCGGTGTAGCCGCCTCAGTCTGTTCGCCGCCGAGGACGAGCCTCTGCGCCCTTCCCTCCGGAGCGACCCCAGCAGCAGCCTTCACCCAGGTCGCGCCGTAGAGGCGGTTGCAGAGGAGCGTCACAGCCCCCTATGGGCTGCTCAGTGATGGCATCGAGTCTTTCCCAGGAGGAGGTAGCAGGGCCCCTCCTTCCCCCCGTAGAGGGCCGGGGGAGAATCTTTTGTTCTCCGCTCCCCGCTGCTCAAAAAAAAAAAAATATATATATATATATAATAATAAGACGGGTTGAGTGCGTTAAAGAAAGACTTTATACTATCACTGAGCACACAGACCGGAATGAGCGCGCACGACGCTCCACAGTGTCGCCCCGCTCATTCCCCTCTGTCTCTGAGGGTGCGGAGAGGAGCGTGCGTCGTCCCCGGACCGCACCGCTCCTCTCCCCCTCTGTCGCCAGACCCCCGGCAGAACAGACCCCCGTGGAACGCTGGTCCTTCCCTGGTCTCTTCTGTCGGGGAGCGGAGCTCGACTACGCACCCGCATGTGGTATCTCCCGTGCGCATGCCAGTCACTCCGCCCCGCTGCCCCTCCGGGGGGACGTCTGTGGCTCGTATGACCCCGCTGGTTCGGTTCCTCGGAGCTTGGCTCGAGCTCCCCGGTCTGTCCCGCTGGGTCATCAGAACGATCAGATTCGGCTACGCGATTCAGTTCGCACGATCTCCTCCCCGTTTCAGGGGAGTTCGCTCCACTATAATCGATGGCAATGCCCCGGTTTTGAGAGCGGAGATTGCGACCCTGCTGGCGAAGGGTGCAATCGAGACGGTCCCTCCAGCCGTGGTGAAGTCCGGCTTTTACGGCCCCTACTTCATTGTCCCCAAGAAGACCGGTGGGTTACGACCGATCCTGGACCTGCACGTTTTGTGCTCACGGCCAAACGCATTTTCGAATGTGTTCGGCATCAGGATTGGTTTGCAGCGATCGACCTGAAGGATGCGTACTTTCATGTCTCCATATTGCCTCGACACAGACCGTTTCTTCGGTTCGCTTTCGAAGGCCAGGCATATCAGTACACGGTTCTCCCATTCGGGTTAGCTCTGTCCCCTCGCGTCTTCACGAAGATCGCCGAGGCAGCCCTTGTTCCCCTTCGCGAACACGGGGTTCGCATCCTGAACTATCTCGACGATTGGCTAATTTTGGCTCACTCTCGAGAACAGGTTTGCGTACACAGAGATCTAGTGCTTCAGCACTTAGCCCGTCTGGGCCTTCGGGTCAACCGGGAGAAGAGCAAACTTTGCCCCGTGCAGAGGATCTCTTTTCTCGGCATGGAGATAGACTCGGTCGCCATGTCCGCGCAGCCTACGAGCGAGCGCGCACACTCACTGCTGACTTGTCTTCGACAGTTCGACGGCAAGAGTGCGGTTCCATTGAAACTCTTTCAGAGGCTCCTGGGGCATATGGCATCCGCAGCCGCGGCTACGCCACTCGGATTGCTTCATATGAGACCGCTTCAGCTCTGGCTTCGCGATCGAGTCCCGAGGTGGGCATGGCATCGTGGCTCGCTCCGGGTTCCAGTAACTCCAGCGTGCCGCCGAACCTTCTTTCCGTGGTTAAACCTCAGCTTTCTTCGGGCAGGTGTCCCTCTCCAGCGAGTTTCCAGGCATCTCGTTGTCTCCACGGATGCATCTACCACGGGTTGGGGTGCCATGTGCAATGGGCATGCAGCCGCGGGTTCCTGGACAGGACCCCAGCGCCTCATGCACATCAATTGCCTCGAGCTGCTGGCAGTACGCCTGGCCCTGCACCGCTTTCGAGCACTGCTCAGGGGTCAACACGTACTTGTCCGCTCAGACAATACCGCTACAGTAGCGTACATCAACCACCAGGGGGGTCTACGCTCACGTCGGATGTCGCAGCTCGCTCGCCACCTCCTACTATGGAGTCAGAAGCACCTGAGGTCCCTTCGTGCTGTGTACATTCCTGGAGCCCGGAACCTGGCAGCCGACGAGCTGTCACGGATCCGCCCTGTCTCCGGCGAATGGCGACTCCATCCCCAGACGGTCCAGCTGATCTGGGACCAGTTCGGGGAAGCTCAGATAGATCTGTTTGCCTCCCGGGACTCTTCCCACTGCGTCCAGTTTTATTCCCTGTCCGAGGGCACGCTCGGTACAGATGCGCTGGCGCACAGCTGGCCGCGGGGCCCACGCAAGTATGCGTTTCCCCCAGTGAGCCTCCTTGCACGGGTGTTGTGCAAGATCAAGGAGGACGAGGAGCAGGTCCTGCTGGTAGCCCCTTATTGGCCCACCAAGACGTGGTTCTCCGAACTCATGCTCCTCGCGACAGCACCTCCTTGGACTATTCCTCTGAGACAAGATCTGCTCACTCAGAGACGGGGCACTCTGTGGCACCCTCGTCCCGATCTGTGGAGGCTACATGTGTGGCTCCTGGACGGCACGAGGCAGGTTTGAGTTCGCTACCACCTGCGGTGGCAGCAACCATCACTTCCGCCAGAGCGTCGTCTACTAGACACCTGTATGCGTTGAAGTGGAACCTCTTCGTCAACTGGTGCTCTTCTCGTCGAGAAGACCCCAGGAGATGCTCGATCGGTGTTGTGCTTTCCTTCCTGCAGGACGGGTTGGAGCGTAGGCTGTCGCCCTCCACCCTCAAAGTTTACGTTGCGGCTATTTCCGCCTCTCATGATGCAGTTGAAGGTAAGTCCGTTGGGAAGCACGACCTGGTCATCAGGTTCCTGAGGGGAGCGAGGAGGCTAAATCCGTCTCGTCCTCCCCTCGTGCCCTCTTGGGACCTCTCGGTAGTGTTAAATGCTCTGCAGAGGCCTCCCTTTGAGCCTTTGCAATCGGTTGAGTTTAAGTTCCTGTCTTTGAAGACAGCTCTCCTGGTTGCGTTGGCCTCCATCAAGAGGGTAGGGGACCTGCACGCATTCTCCGTTGACGAAGCGTGCCTAGAGTTCGGGCCGGCTTACTCTCACGTTGTTCTGAGACCCCGGCCCGGTTACGTGCCCAAGGTTCCCACAACTCCCTTCCGGGATCAGGTGGTGACCTTGCAAGCGCTGCCCCTGGAGGAGGCAGACCCAGCCTTGGCACTGCTCTGTCCGGTGCGTGCACTCCGCACCTACGTTGACAGAACGCGGTGTTTCAGGACCTCAGATCAGCTCTTTGTTTGTTATGGGGGGAGCCAGAAGGGAAGGGCTCTCTCAAAACAGCGGCTGTCTCACTGGTTAGTGGACGCCATTGTTTTGTCTTACCAGCAGCAAGGTCGACCGTGCCCCCTTGGTGTGACAGCCCACTCCACTCGGAGTGTGGCTTCCTCTTGGGCTTTAGCGCATGGCGCCTCGCTAACAGACATCTGCAGAGCTGCAGGCTGGGCGACACCTAACACCTTCGCAAGATTTTATAATTTGCGAATCGAGCCAGTTTCCTCTCACGTACTCGCCTCCGCTAGTGCTGGAACCGCTTGAGTGTCTTCGCTTGCTCGCCACTCCACTCCTCAGATTGGATAAGTGCGATATTTCCTCAGTTGTCCTTCTTTGAAGCCCTGAGTCCTCCAGCACTTATGATGCGGGCACCACTGCGCTTGCTCTGGTGCCGGCTAAGTGCCTCCATGTGCACGGTTCCCCTTTGGTAACTGTCTCATGTGTATTATCCACTGTAAGTCTCTCTGAGCATGTGTCTTCCCTTGGCAAGCCATCTGCCACCCCTGGAGCTAGTTGCCACCTGCGGTTGGCGCTCCAGTATTCTCCATATGCAGCCCCAGTGGCCATATGTGTTTTGTAAGTCCTCCCTTCGGTAGGCATCTGGTAGCATGTCCCTCCCGGGATATGTTTCCCAGTGTACCTTGGTAATTCTGTGTCAAAGTGGGACCTTTGTGTAATTTTGTGTTAGAGGTCTAGACTTTCGCAGAGCACTGGAAGACAGCTGGAAGATGGCGTGATGGCATAGACCCCCATTCTCCGTCACTCCTTGACGTAACTCGGAGTGACTACGAAAGGGAACGTCTCGGTTACAGATGTAACCCTCGTTCCCTGAGTAGGGAACGGAGACGTTACGTCTCCTTGCCACTTCTGCTGTACCGCTGGGTGACGCCTGAGATCAGTCTTGGCTCCTCAGCGAAGACATACTGCGGTTGCGTCTGCTTCCTCCTTTTATACCCACATGGTGGGCGGAGTACGCTATGCAAATTCCGCAGACCCATGGCATTTTCACGCCATTGGCTCGTTGTTAAATACTCGAAGAGGATTGGCTTTCTGTGCGAAACCCCCATTCTCCGTCACTCCTTGACGTAACGTCTCCGTTCCCTACTCAGGGAACGAGGGTTACATCTGTAACCGAGACGTTTTTTGTCTAAGGTTGCGTTCTTTTTTTTTTTTTTTTTTTTTTGTTAAAGTTCGATTTCAGGTGCGTGGATATTCTGACACTAATGTGGTAAAACCCGAAAAGTTTTGCTAAATGTCAAATAAGCTGTTAACATAACGTTAACGTTATTTAGTCACCATCTGGCATGTTAGGCAAATGAATGTCTTGAGTATTTTATACAGATATTTCTTCCCGAGCGCATCCGGTAACCAGTAGTGATAAAGTGCAGTAATGTTACTAACGGTAGTGTTTTTGGAGAAATTGAATGCCTTCAAACAAAAGCTACCAGAGGAATCATCAAGAAAATTAAAGGCCAGTTTTAAAGTATTACGAAAATAAACCATGTTCAATTTATGTATATTGTTCTTGAATTATTTGAAGAAAAAACGACATACTAAACGCCAGCCTAATCTCAGGAGCTGACTTGAGTACGCTCATGGCGTTTAAAAAACGCGGCGCTCCCATTGACAACAATTGAAAACATACGCCAGGCACGTGGAAAAACGCTTTGGTGGACACACGGCCTGTTTCAAGTGTGGGAGGGCGCATATTTGCATTTGAATGTTACATTTAATGTTACATTCTAAAACATTTAACGTGTGATGCACACACCTAACTGAGAAATATTTTGACGTTATCATAAGCACACATGCACATATATATACATATGTATATACATATATAATAATATGACATATAACATACATATAACATAATATGTATATATATATATACATATATAAAATAAAATAATAATAGTTTTATATATATATATATATATATATATATATATAAAACTATTATTATTTTATTTATTTATTTTTTTACAGAACTGCTTTTGAAATTACGATTGTAAAGCCTTAGTAATTCTGTTGGATACTATTTGTTCCTTCCTTAGTGTAAAATAGAAATGCATGTTTTTTTTGTTTGGTTTTTTTTTTTTTTTTTTACAAATATAAGCAATGAACTAAATGGACACAGTTGTAACTGTGTAACAGTTTTAGAACTAGACAAATCTTTCTGCATTAATACCTAAATATAAAGTTTAACTACAGTAGTCCATGTTTGATCGGTCTTCGAACCGAAGTCATTGTAATGTCCTAACTGAAAGTTCTACCACTCGGCCATGTCTCAATTCATGGAGACATGCCCAAAAGTTTAGTTCTCCAGTGAGTTTTCGCTCAAATGAGCGAGCGAGAAAACGTTTTGTCGTTAGCCTATTGTGAGTGTAGGTCTATTTTACATGAAAAAAGTACACCTTTTACAGTTTTAAAAGATGTCATCAAAATGATTGAACTTAAGTTCTACCACTCAACCACAACTTTTCTCACTGAGAAAAGCCCAGAAGTTTGGCTGTTCAGCAGTCAGTGTGCGCACGGGAGAGAGAAGCGCTCTTCAGTCTTCTCATTCCTCAATAGCGTCATTGAAAGCACCCAATTTATTTTCACTGACTGCGAGATAGGCCTATTTTAAATTTTGATTAATAAAATGTTCTGCTATAAAAGTTTATATTCTATTTAAAGCTATATTCTATTTAAAATGTAGGCTACTTTTACATAATTACGTTTAGCTTTTGCTAAATGTCCCTTTGCACCACCTGGTGGTCATTTCTCAACCGAATTTGAAATACGGCAGGTTTATTTTTGCCGTGGTGGATTTGCCACGCCGGTAAGTGTTATTCTGGTTGTCCACCTACTGTAATGTCTCTTCTGGATGGCTCTCCCATGGAGATTCCACTCAGGAGGGACCTGCTGTCCCAGATAGGGGGCATTATATTTCACCCTCGACCGGAGTTGTGGAAACTGTAGGCCTCGCCTCTGAGGGGGCCTGGCTCATAGAATCCGGTCTCTCGACTGAGGTCGTTGAGACCATTCTCCATTCCAGAGCCCCTTCCATGAGAAGACTGAATGCACTGAAATGGAAATTATTCTCCACTGGTGTGGTGAACGTCATCCTGTTAACTGCCCTGTTGTTTCAGTTCTCGATTATTTGCAAGACCTTTTCTCTGCTAGATTATCTCCTTCCACCCTAAAGGTTTATGTGGTGGCTATATCTGCCTACCACACCCCTATGGGGGGTATTTCTATTGGGAGAGATCCTGATATTACTCGTTTTCTCTGTAGTATTTTGAGGTTGAGACCTGCACTGCACTCTAGAGCACGTTGGGATTTAGCCGTTGTACTTCAAGGTCTGGCTTTGGCTCCTTTCGACCCCATTAAAGAAGTTTCAGAAAAATTTCTCACTCTAAAGACTCTTTTTTTCTCCTTGCTATTTCTTCCATCAAAAGAATTGGAGATCTTCATTCCTTGTCGGTTTCAGAAAAATTTCTCACTCTAAAGACTCTTTTTCTCCTTGCTATTTTTTCCATCAAAAGAATTGGAGATCTTCATGCCTTGTCGGTTGCTCCTTCATGTCTGGAATTTGCACCTGGTATGGTGAAGGCATTTCTCTACCCTAGACCGGGTTATATTCATAAGGTCCCAGTTAATGTTGGGGGCCCAATAGTGCTGCAGGCCTTTAATCCTCCACCTTTTAATACCCCAGATCAGGAACAACTGAACCTGTTATGTATGTCCAGTTCGGGCATTAGATGCCTACGTTCACAGAGCTGCCCTGTGGCTTAAGTCTGAACAACTATTTGTCTGCTTTGGGTCATTCAAGAGAGGATGCCCTGCATCTAAACCTATATGAAGCGGCCGGACAGCCTTCACCTATGGCTGTTCGGGCCCATTCTACAAGGAGTATGGTGGCCTCTATGGCCTTAATTTCGGGTGTTGCCCTTCTTGACATTTGTAATGCGGCAGGATGGTCCTCTCTGCATGCATTTGTTAGGTTTTATGACCTTGACCTCTCCTCTCCAAGGGCTAGGTTGCTTGCTTCTTAGTGTGTGTAAGGACTTTCACACAGAAGGGGCATTTGTCACTATGGCGTAGTGGGTATGGGTATAGACGAATCCGACGAGCGTTCTGTGTAGGCTGCCATCTTGTGGCGACGCCATTACTGAGTTGTTACACCGGCATAGACAAATGCACCGGTATATAAACAAACCTCGGTGATAACGCGAACGCACCCTCGATGACAGCTACAGCCAGGCAGAATGACTTGTTGGGTTGATGATGTTTAGACAGTGGCCTCCAGTCACAGATGAAGGAACAAACGATCTTACAGATTATTTATGAAAATAGCTTGGCAAGCTAGCTAGGCTAACGTTTGCTAACAAGAAAACTATAAAAAGATCTGTCCATCTGTCCAATAAATAAATAAATGAAATTAAATAAACAAATTCATGTTTTTCATTTGTGTCCATTATTTATCTCATTTTCACATTGCTACGGGCAAGGGTAAGGTAACGTTACAGCTAGAAAGTATACGTAATATCGACCAATTAGTGTTTTTAAACCATGGAAAGAGGTCAATATAACAGCAGGAGAACAATTATGTCACATAACGCTACATTTAGTTCAGGAAAGCCATTTAATGACCATAGCATGTTAATTGAACAGAAAAAAATAGCAAGAGAGATTTTGCTGATCACTTTATCACATACTTATTATATTTTTTTACTTATGTCATTAAATAATTGTTATTATACGCGAATGTCCGCGTCTTGTACTCGCCCAGGAAATCTGTGTAAACCGTACGGCACCAGACAGGGGCAGTCGACCCAGGGTATTCACAATGTTTTCTCTTCAAAATTGAAATTTTATTGCCACCATTGAAACAATTTATAACGGAAACTTTTTACCCACTCGACATTATACAAGGGCTAACGTTGTAACGTTAGTGACAGTCGTAAATCGCGGGCTGTTTATTCCAGTGGACGCAAGTTGCAACTAAAACAATAGGAGGCAATGGCGCAACGCTACCCAGCAACAGCTAAGTAATGGCGCCCGCTTACTTCCGGTAGTTTTGCCGGATTTGTCTATATGGGTATGGGGTTCCCACCACGTCTCAAACGCAGCTCGAAGTTTCCTTGAAAGGGAACGTCTCAGGTTACATATGTAACCCTGGATCCCTGAGAGGGAACGAGATGCTGCGTTTGCCTCCCATACTTCCTGCATGCCCTGATCGACTTGGTTCAGGTTTTTCAGAAGCCAGCGCGGTCTGATTTCAGGGGTGCTTTACGACGTAATCACGCAGGGCGTTCCCACAGTGTCTCAAACGCAGCGTCTCGTTCCCTCTCAGGGAACCAGGGTTACATACGTAACCTAAGACGTTTTCCAACTTTTTTTTTTCTCTATTTCTGTTCGTAGATAAGAAACCTTTGGAGATTCATGACAAAATGAGCTTAGTGGCCTGCCCAGATGGAAGGCAACTTTTGATGATCATGAATACCTCTAAGAAGGATGCTGGAATCTATGAATGTGTAGCCACTAATAACCTGGCTTCAGCAACTAGTTCCTGTATACTGTCCTTAGCCTGTAAGCTCTGGAAGATTGCTCACTATTTAGTATCCACCTTTTTCCTACACCCTATGATGCTTTGTGTGAATTATGAGAGTTACTTTCATTAAACTGTAGTATGTCTGTATTATGTAACATTCCCTTAGTAAAAAAAGTTCATTAACTTTAATATTGAGAGATAATATTTCAAAATAATATTCATTTTAATATTCATCATTTTGACCGGCCACAAATATTGAATTTACCAGTTTTAGAAACATTCCAGTTGTTGAAAATGATTAGGGATTAGAAGTGAAAAGAGGAGACAATTACATTTTACAGCATCCATGTGAAAACAAACCTGGAAAGAGATGTGAGGATTTGGGTAGGAAAAAAAAAAGAGATTCAGAGCATTCTGAATTATATATTGTAAATCAAATAATGAGAGCAGACCACAAGTGTGCAGTATGTTGTTCATATTGTTACAGATAAAAAAAAAGAAATAATCAGGAGGAAAAGAATGCATTGAATGAAAAGAGCTTTTGCCACGGACACTCTTGTGATATCATGTCACATTAAAATATCAAGCGTTACATTATTCTTCTGATGTGTAAAGATAAAACAAAGAAAAATTGACAGATTATTCAATCAAATTGGCAGATAAGGATCATTTGTAGCACAACCTTATAATTTGAAAAATATACTGTCAATTTTTTTTTTTTTGAGTGGAAGTTTCTTAAACCAGAAGTGCCTCCTATAATTAAAAAAAAGCTTGTCAGAAATAAGGTGTATAGCACTAATGCCCAACAGATATTTAGGCGTTTTCAAATTTTGTTCATTATATGCTTGCACAAGTTTTTTTCTTTTCTCATATATTGTTTATATCACATTAAGGTGTTCCAAAAGCGCCAGGAACCCCAGAGATTGCACAGATATACAATAACACTGTTCTGGTGCAATGGAAACCATCAGACACCAAAGTTCCTTGCTCATACATAATTGAGAGAAGATCTGATGGTAGGGAATGTCTAATACATCTTGCACATACTGATTTATTATGTTTCATAATAGTATGGATATTATCATATCTTTGTCATTTATTCTGTGCAGTGTTTTACATTTTCACGTTTTATCTGTAGGAGATGATAAGTGGTGGACTGAAGCTACAGGAGTGACTGATTGCTTCTACAATTCCTCTAAACTTCCATCTGGATCTACCATCCGATTTCGTGTGGCATGTGTAAATAAAGCTGGCCAAGGTCCATACAGTAATGTATCAGAGGGAGTAAGCATTAACGTTGAAGGTACTGAGCATACAGTTCCGTTGTACTTAATACTTAGCCTACTTAATTACTTAGTAAAATGTCTTGTAATTAAAGCTTATATTACTATTTAATTAACTGGTTAATGCCATTTCATTTTTTTATTTTCTGGATTAGGAAAATAAATGTATGTGTAAATCAATCCTACCTGTTTTGCAGTGGCACCACTCCATAACCCTGCTGAGATGAAGACACACCCCTTGGCCTCTTACCTAGTTGTGACCACTGCTGTGACTACATCTGCTTTTACATTAGCACAGCCAAGTGTGTTTAGTCAGTCTATTAGTCCAATTATTGCACAGTCTGGTGAAGTTACAAATACTTCTTCAGAAGTCCCTGTTTCTCACTCTTGCCCAAAGACGTCCATGCCTCCTCTTGTTCTCCCCAAGCCAATGAGCACTATCAACATGATTCCCCCTGTTACGCAAGTCCAGACTGTATCTCCAAGGTCATGCACAGCTCCACCCTCAATTGGCAGATCAGTTTCCCCTGTACCTACATATGTTCCAGCCACTTGCTTAGTTGCTCCCACACCTGTCTCTCCCAATGTAATTCTGGTCAGCAGTATCAGTCCAATAGGAGAAGGAGCAAGCTCACCCACACAAGAGACACCTTCAGGACGAGTGGTATCCTGCACAAAAACTGAGACCACTTTGAAGCAAGGAGTTCCTCAGAAGCCATATAGCTTTTTGGATGAGAAAGCTAGGTGAGAAAATACAATTACTTGTCCCTTTACTTATACAAATAATTCTCCATCTATTTATACAGTTTAAAATTCTGCAGTAACGTTCATGAAACACATTTGTTTTTTGGTAGGGGTCGTTTTGGAGTGATAAGAGATTGCAGAGAAAATGCAACAGGGAAGATGTTTGTAGCAAAGATAATTCCCTATGATCATCAGACTAAGCAAAATGTCATAAAGGAGTATGAGACCCTGAAGTCCCTTCATTGTGAAAGAATCATGGCCCTCCATGAAGCCTATATCACACCTCGCTACCTTGTACTCATAACAGAGTACTGCCCAGGCAAAGAAATCCTGTATAGTCTTATTGACAGGTGTGTATGAGCCCAATTTTTATAGATTGTTTATTTTAAATAGGATGTGAAAATGAAGTTCGGTGTCTTCAGATGGGTCTTGGTTTCTCTTCCAGATTCTGTTACTCTGAAGATGATGTAGTGGGTTTCATTGTCCAGATTCTTCAGGGTTTAGAATATCTCCACAACCGTCGGATTCTTCATTTGGACATTAAGCCAGACAATATCATGGTCACCAACCTCAATGTGATTAAAATAATAGATTTCGGCAGTGCTCAAAGGTTTAACCCTCTCTCACTTCAACAATACAGCAGAGATCTTGGGACTCTGGAGTATATGGGTATGTCCATTGTGCAATTCTTATCTTGTAATGTTTCTCTACACAAGGATCTAAAACACATATCCATGACTTATTGACATTAATGAGATGTTTTCTGCCTTCTTCAAGCTCCAGAAATGCTGAAAGGAGATCTAGTAGGACCCCCAGCAGACATTTGGAGCTTGGGAGTTCTTTCCTATATTATGTAAGTCATCTATATAGGAATTAACCAATCAGCCAACTTTACTATTGTATTAAGGTGTATTTCGAAGATAAATAGCTCATCAAACAAGAAAAAATGGTGTTTATTTTAAGTCACTTTGTTTACTGTAGGCTCAGCGGTAGACATCCTTTCCAAGACAAAGATCCAAAAGTGACGGAGACCAAAATCCATGAAGCAAAGTTTGACTCATCTAAGCTCTACCCAAAGGTGTCCCAAAGTGCCTCCACATTTTTAAAGAAGTTAATAAATGGCTATCAATGGTGAGTATCAATTACACAGCCGGGAACTGGTTGCAATTTAAGTTAAAATCACCCTAAAGTGAAGTAGTTGTCAGACTGTTCCTGGAGCCTCCACAGCATTGCACTTTTTAGACCAGGGGTAGTCAACCCTGCTCTTGGAGTGTTGCCTTTCTGCAGAATTTAGCTCCAGCCCTATTGAAATTCACCTTAACCAGTAGTCAAGGTTTTCAGGATGACTGGAATCTTCCAGGCAGGTGTGTTGGGGCCAGATCATGCTAAACTTAGTAGGAATGTTGGCCCTCCAGGAGCAGGATTGGACACCCCTGTTATTTAAAGAAATACCAACCTCCATGGCTTTACCATTGAAGAAAGCAAAACTTGGTTCATGTGTGCCTCAAAAAACAATCACATTATAGCCTTGATGACATTGAGTCCTCCTTTTTTTCAATCACTGTTTATGCATACCATTGACATGAATGACTTATTCCATATAGGGGAGCGCAGGGCACAACCTAACGCGGGGTTAAATGTTCAGACCTTTTATATAATTAGTCAGGATCAAGCAAACCGTTTTGAAACATGTCAGCAACTCCTAGCAACTGTTAGCTAGCCTTAAATATGTTTTTACACAGCGGGATTAGTTGTAGCACAGTGTTACGACTAAGCCGCCAAGTGTACAATGATAATCAAATGAAAACAGGGAGCCACACAACTTTTCAGGTTGGAGTATTCGTTTCATTTAACTTTGTTGGACTTTCACAAACAATGTTGGAATTTAAAATGTTTAAAATTTAGTTTACTATGTATTGATCACTTATTTATTTATCAAATCTCATTTGTATTATTATTACAGTTATTGTTAATATGCAGCTGCCACATGCAAATCTAATTCAATTGCAATTACAATATTTGATGATTTTATTTAGTTATTGCAAAACTGTGCAGCACTTTTCTATGTCTCTATCCATGATATTGATCCATAATAGAAAGATGATTGGATCAGGGATGGATGTATGGGATATATATCTACACAGATGCACAAACAATATCAAACTAAACAAATGAAACAGTACTGAATTATGTGTGTTACAATTAACCCTGCTAAAAACTATTAAATCTACAGAAATATATTTTAGTTTATGCAGTTTGCTACAGATGTGGCTAGCAGTGATAGTACACTGCTATCAGTGATAGTATACGCGCTCTGACCATCCAATCAAAGGATGTGAAAATGCTGACGTTATTGTACGCCTGCTAGATGGCCCCGCTGCAGTGAAATCGAAATCTGATTGGCTGATTAAATCTGACTGATTATCTGATTGGTTAAAGCAATGGTTTCATTCCCATTTATTTTAAGCTACAGACGCCCACACTGTTGATTCAGAAGGCCTGAGGGCAGATTTATTTCACCCTGGCAACGCATGATGACTGAAATATGATAAATATATATAGTATATAGTGCTGGAAGCAGCGCAAGGAAATGGAAAAAAATATATTAAAGTGCAAGTCAGTGATTCAGTGTTTACGCCAGCAGAGAAGGCCTTGCTGACCCTGACCGCCCACCACTGATTTTTACTGATTTTATGGACTTTTTCCCCAGGTGCCGACCCACCATTAAGGACTGCCTCAAACATTCATGGCTTCATGACTCATATTTAAAGAAACTGCGTCGACAGACCTTGACTTTCACTACCACACGACTCAAAGAATTCATGGGGGAGCACCAGCGCAGATGTGCTGAGTCAGCTACTAAACACGAGGTCCTTCTCAGAGTCTACCAGAGTGGGCCTTCATGCCCACCCTCATCTACCAATCCTAGCTCACCAAGCACACCTATCAGTGAAGAAAGGCAAGGACTTAGCACAGTATAAGGAAATATTCTTTGAGTGCTGGTAAATGTCTGGAAATTCTAAGCAGGAGCTTTCTTAATGACAAATAATATGAGTTGAAGAACAAACTGACTCTATCTCAAGAAAAAAAAAAGAGGAAAAAACAGACTACATGTTCGGGGTGATAATAGAGAAGTTGGTCGATAGCTGATCGACAAGTAACAGTTATATCAAGGTTACGGACCTTACATAAAAGTGCAATACTGGATTAAATTAACTTTAGAGCAGTGATTGTACCAGAATGATTTTATATATACAGTAATATATTGTCATTTAGTGTTTATGTAGGTTTGAATTGGTGATGCATCCATCTGAACTTGAATTGAGTATCATTTTAAGAATTGCAGAAGCAAGTAATAAGAGCTTTCCATGAAGAAGATTACAGTAATACTGTTTTCTACATTTATTGAGAAGAGATTTTCTTTTGAGAATTGTCTGCAGTGAAAAATGATGATTTGCCAATGTTTTAAATATATAGTGTCAGCAACTATATACTATACTTTTAAGTTTAAGAAATTATGCTCTGGTGTTCTAAGATGTTTCAAAGTTTATTTATTTATTAAGAAAGCCGTTACTGTTGGTTAAGAATGAAAATGTCACTATATATGTGTAAACCTTAGATGTATGTTTACATTTGATTTTATATTTCAAGCTTTGTATATCACACTGTGTTTGGCATGTTTTTCAATACATTCGATTTCAGTATAGATTTTTTGCTTTTGCTGTTTTTGTAAAAAAATAAATAAATAATGATAATATGGATACTATGATAACAGGTTTTTTTGTCCACTTTCTATGGTTGTAAACTTTCAACAGAATTAAAAATAAAACGGGTTAATTGAAGACATAAAATCGACATTTCATAACAGATGGGAATCTTCTGATGACTTTTATTTTTTACATTATTATTTTTATGGGATATCACTTTTACAGCAGCATCATTAGTACTTTGGTATGGTTGCATATGATATAAGCTTTTATATCAGTGCTGTTTTCATTTAAATAAATCCAGAAAAGGTAACATTTTAAACAAATATTTCTTTTGTTTTGCGTCTATAAAATAGAACCTTCTGTCATTTCTGTCATTCTATTCTGTAAAATATTAAAAATTATAAATACTATAAAAAGTTTTCCATCCATATTAGACATCACATACATTCTCCTCTTTATCAGCATTTATGAGAGCGTTGTTACATTTATAAATTATTGTGTGGTTCTACCACAAAAAAAAAAAAATGGCATAAAGAGGAAATCCTCAGGTTTTAATCCCTTTGCATCTTCATATACATTCAATGTACACATTGAGTTTACAATGACACTTGCTTCCTATCTTGCTTCCTACACTTGCTTCCTACACTTGCTTAAACTATGACTTTTCTCTCTCAAATATCAATCCCTTTCAGGAGTAAATGTGTGCTGTGGCTAGTCTATCTCTTTCGATATCACGTCTCACTTCTTAACTTTGAGAGAAACAGGTTAAAATATCCAAGAGCATTACTTTAATTTGCTTGATATGATCACACATCCATTTATATATACTACTTCCCACTCTTTTATACTGTCCTCATGTACGTGACCTTTGATAATTCACTAAAGCACTGTCAGTTTAGCACTAGTCTTGGCTTTCCCTGTGGTAAACTTGACTGTCCCACTCATGTCAGAGCTGGTGTTTTTGAGTGTCAGTTTGTGGACAGTCCCTTGGTTCTCGATTCGAATATTGGCCCCAGACTGCAGGTTCTCCCCATTTAATGTCCAGATAGGAGGCTTGATGAGGGTCACGGACACTTCACACTGGAAGCAAGCTGCTTCAGGAGCTCTCACTTCCACATCCTCTATATCCTTCACCACTAGGATAGACTGGGCTATGAAGTCGAAAAGCAGAAAGTTTAAACTATGACCTTTAAAGGGATAGTTCACCCAAAATTAAATTTAACCCATGATTTACTCACCCTCAAGTCATCCTAGGTGTATATGACAATCTTCTTTCAGACGAATACAAACCTCTGACTCTTCCAAGCTTTATAACGGCAGCGCGTTTCTGTCTTGAAGTCGATGAAGTGCATCCATCCATGATAAAAGTAATCCACATGGCTCTGGAGTGATGTGTTTGTGTAAGAAAGATATCCATATTTCAAACTTTATTGACTATTGACACAAGAGTAACCCGTGACGCATGTAGAATGTAGGAGTATCATAAGTTTAGATGCCTCTCGCGGTTCAAACAAACAGGGCTTGGCAACAAACTCAAGCTCCTCCGACATCTCTCTTTAAAAAATGACGTTTTAGACTTCTAATTCGTTACTAGTGTTTTGTTTTGCTCTATCCTCTGTGCTTCTGCGTTTGTCATTACATTGTGCATCAGTTCATGGTTTACTCTTTCGCCGTAAATCGATGCGAACGGCCATGTGAAGAAAATTAGTTATTTTATTCTAGAAAGTTTTAAATATAGATATTTTTCTTACAAAACGCATTGCTTTGCTTCTGAAGGAATTTATTAACCCACCAGAGCCTTGTAGAGTACTTCAGGGAGTATCATAGATGGATGCACTGTGATGGACTTTAAAACAGAAACGGCCATTCACTGCCATTATAAAGCTTAGAAGAGCAAGGACATTTTTTTTTTTAATATAACTCTGATTGTATTCGTCTGGAAGAAAAATTTCATATACACATTATGGTCTTGAGGGAGAGTAAATCATGGGATACATTTTATTTTTGGGTGAACCCTAACCCTTTAATGCCATGCATATCTCTTTTAATTTCTCAAATCAAATTCATTTAAATATTGTCTTAATAATTTGTTCTATCCATTTAGCATACAAAACTCATTGATGCATAATAAAAATGGTAATTTTCGATCCAAACAATTCTCACCTTCAACCATTAGCTTGGCTGTGCATGTGTGCTCCCCAACCTCAATACTGTAGGTTCCTTCATCCTCCAATGCCACCTGGTGGATAACAAGTTTATGGTAACAGCCTTCTTGTATGATCTCCATGTGTTCAGTGGATTCTAACTCTTCATCCCCTTTGTACCAGGTGACGTCACAATTTGGTGATGACACAGTGCATTCTAGAATGACTCGATGCTTTTCCAGAGCTGTTCGATCCCTGAGGGGACGGACAATGCTAACAGGAAGCTCTGTAAATACAGAGATTGACAAAGGATTTTTGATTGGGATCAGGTAATTGTTAAAACTTTACTATAGGGTATCATTTGTTGACATTAATTATAATGCATTAGTTAACTATGAGCAATAAAATTGTTCAATGATTGTTCATCTTAGTTCACAGTGCTTTATGTAAGGTATGACAGGCTGTGCTGTATCGTGAATAAGTAACGGCTAAAGAATAACCCCGTTACTAAGCTGTTACTTATTTATGATACAGCATTTGCCACGAGTATCTTATTGCTTTTATAAAACGGTTACCACACAAAAAAAATGTTAAAGTAAAAAAATATATTTAGTGCAACTTTTAGTTCATATTTTATACAATACCTTCAACCTCAAGATAAGCAACTGACTCCACTTGTTTGGAAACAAACTTTACTTCTCCAGAATCTTCAGCCTTGACGTTGCATATAAGCAGGAAGTGTTTTGTGCCTATTTAAAAGGTAAAATAAAAATAACTATTTCCTTTTTCAAGTTTTATTTAAAGTCTGATATTGTACATAATTCCTACAGAAAAATAATAAAGGATCCGTTCTATGTATATTTACAACATTAGTTCAGTTTATCCTCACCCTCTGTACGAGTCTTGATGGTGGTAGTGGGACGTATCCTGCTGCCATTTTTGTACCATTCCCCAGGCATATCTTCCATAGACAGCTCACACATAAAAACAGCATTCTGGTCCTCCTTAATCCAAAGATCCTCCAAGCCAGTTATGATCTCTAATTCATGTTCTGAAAATGAATATTTCATATTTAAGTCATATTTAAGGCGCAGATTATCTGACATGCCATTGCATACAAATCCCTGTCACAAATCACTGACATAGAAGTGAAAATGATAAAGGACAACAAAATACATGCTAGCACAAAACACTCTTCTTGGAACAACAGATTTTTCAATATTCAAGAGTAGCAAGTATTAGTACAGCTGTGGGCCCTTACATAGAACATGATCTTATTAAGGAATGATACAGAAATTGTGACCAATGTTATTATTATATTATGATTTGGCTAATTGAACATGAAAAAAGAAACAAGGAAAGCCAATTTGATCCATCTATTGTGGTTTGGATTGTAAAAAAATAGCATTGCATCCTGGAATAGAGGCAGATCTGAATGTGTGACTGGTTTAACTGCAGTATATAGCCTAGTCATAAATATCAAGGGAGCTATTTCACAGGAATAACAAGTTATACCAAAAATATTTTATAAAGAAAATATTCTTTATATTAGCAAAAGTAGTGAGCCTCTTCTTTACTATCGATCTTGAATTTTGAGAAGAAGCTGAAGCAACCAGAAAGTGTCTAGTCTCAAATAAACTTCTTCCTAAAACAACAAAACTGTAAAATGTGATGAAAACTAAAGTGATATATAGGCTTACCATAGACCTCAAGTTTACAGGAAGTGCTGAGATCACCAATTTCACAAGTATAAAGGCCCGAGTCACTGATGCTGGATTCCAAAATCTGTAAACAGCGCTTACGCCCCATGGAATAAATCCTTAAAGTCTTACTGGATTTCAGCTCCAACCCATTCTGCCAATCAATCCATAGAGAGTTCAGTGAGAAAAAGTGAAAACATATTTAGGAAGGTACAGTGGATTATTTATTTATTTATTTATTTAGCAGTACCTTCTGCCATTTAACATCCACATTTGGTCTAGACAGCTCACACTCCAAAACTACTGAAGATTCCTCCTCAAGTCTGACATCAGACAGCTTCTTAATGATCATTACTGGTGTTTCTAAGATTTTGGGGCACAAAGCTTGTTTTTTTTTTGGGCAATTATACAATGATATCATTTATCTTATTATTATTGTTGAATCCCAAGCATAAATGTTTCTTCTCTATATACCAACCTTTGACTACCAGCCTGGCAGTAGTTCTCAGACCTTCTGCAGAGAAGGCAATGCTACCCGTGTCCTCTAATGTGAGGTTGGAGAGAGTGAGGCCATGTACTAGTCCATTGGAACTAACACGCCAGTTGTTATTGGGTTTGACACGCAGACCATCTTTTTGCCACACACCATCCACATCAGCATGAGAAAGTTCCACCTCGAAAGATGCTGTCTCTCTCTCGAATGTTTCAATGTCCATCAGCCCCTTACGTATGACAATCTTCCTCGCTTTAAATAGTAACAGAGCTTATGTAGAATGCAATAATGCTACCTATAAAAACTCTATACAAATTTTACATCATGTAGAGACAAGTTCAGAACTGTTAGGCCAAGGAACAGAACTATAGCTGATACTTCAATTGAAATGCCTGCCAAGATTTTACATACATTATTTTATATGATATTATCAATGGATTGTATACTATTTCAGCAGAGTTATATTTAGTTAAGCTAAAACTCCAAATGCCCCTTTAAGTAATTAATGTGGCTTTGATAATTTATCTTACACAATCAAGAGACATGCTCAGAGTTAGACATGCTCAAGGCCACTTACGCTCCACATTGAGCTTGACCTGTGCTCGGTCATGGAGGGTCTCGCAACGGTATGTCCCTCGATCAGACAGACTGAGGTTACTGATGGCCAAGATACGTTTACAGCCATTCTGGATGAGTTTATGTCTGGGTCCTGGCTGGATCACCACCCCCTGTCTCATCCACTGCACCTCTCCAGACTCCAGACTCACTTCTGTCTCTAATGTAGCCTCTCCAAACTCCTCAGCCATCACTGCCTCCATTCTCCTTGTAAACAAGACCTGCGCCTCTGTATGTAAATGTAAAAGGTTACCAAGTTACAAAGTCAAACATTTACACATTTTTTCCCTGAATATTAGTGAAAATAATTAAATAAATTTGCCATTGAAATTAAACTTTCAAACAATCTTGAGAAATAATCACAAACACTGATAATTTCCTAATAATTATATTAAACTTCGTTCAAAAATGAAAATTATATAATTATTGGTAACACTTTATTTCGATAGTCCACTTTAGACATTTTACCGACTATAAGTAACTTTTCAACTACATGTCAACTAACTGTCATTAGAGTATTAGTAGACTCTCAGCTTAATATCTGCTAACACTTTATTTTGTTGGTCCCCCAACTGACATTCAACTGACTATAAGTAACTTGTCGACTACAAATAAACTTATTCTCCGAACCCAAAACCTAACACCTAACCATAACCTAACAGTCTACTGACAGTCTACTATAATATACTAATACTTTAATGAGAGTTAGTTGACATGTAGTTGAAAAGTTACTTATAATTAGTAGAACGTCTAAAGTGACTATCGAAATAAAGTGTAACCTAATTATTTTATCATAAAAGAAAATAGTTACGTCTTAAAGGGTTAGTTGACTAAACGTCTGTGAAGAGACGACTCGACGCCTGTGAAGAGACGACTCAACGCCGTTGATATGCTATGCCCTAAATTAATACATGATTAACTCACTGTATTTTTCTATATACATTTCTGAAATGCACTTTCTGTAAAGCTGTTTTGAAACAATATGTAGTGTGAAAAGCGCTGAACAAATAAATTTGAATTGAATTGAATTAGTTCACCCCAAAATGAAAATTCTGTAAGTAATTACTCACCCTCATGTTGTTCCAACCTTGTAAGACTTTCGTTCATCTTCAGAACACAAATTAAGATATTTTTGATTAAATCTGAGAGGATCACTCCTCCATAGGCTTCTTAAACTAAGAAGCCATAGGGATCGCAGGCTGCGATTTGCAGCTAAGAATCCAATGGAGGAGTGATCCAGCTCTCAGATTTAACAGCCCGGACTCATAACAAGGCATCATATAAGTTATGCTTTTGAAATTTCATCTAAATCTGACACACATGGCACCGTTTAGCGTCAATATGAAATGCAGATATATATGGGCCAGAAGGCGCCTCCTAGTGGTCTAACCCTAACACTACCTCAGACCTAAAAGCACGTTATATTGACGTGAAAGGGTGCCATGCACATCGGATTTAGACGCAAATTCAAAAGTGTCACCTATATGATGCCCTGGGATGAGAATGCGTTGGATTCAATCAAAAATATCTTAATTTGTGTTAATCAAAGGTTGGTGCCTTTTAGGCACCAATTAGATTAGATTACATCTAATTGTAATCTAGATTACATTTAGATTACATTTATTTTTAAAGCACATTTAAATCCAACGCACATTGTTTCAAAATGCTGCACATGATGCTCAGTAAACCGTCAAATAAAACAACAAATTCACAAAACATCAATTTAGGAGACACTATTAAATGCTAAATAATAATACTACATTTTAAGAGCTGATTTATATGGAAGCTTGTTTCCGCCACGGAATAAATCAAATTAAAAGAAAATTGCTATCTTACAAAGATCATATTTCACAAATCTGACTTTTTTCTCAGAATTGCATGATATAAAGTTGCAATTGCTAGTTAAAATGTCAGAATTGCGAGATATAAATTCACAATTATAAACTCACAATTGTGAAAACTTGCAATTATGAGAAATAAAGTCAGAATTGCGAGTTTATATCTGCCTATTCTGACTTCATAACTCGCAATTGAACAAACCAAAACTGAAGTCACTATTTGCTGAAAAAGTCTCTTCCACCGTTGCTTTCAAATCGCAATCATGGCTTCAGTCTGTTCATCAAGAAACTATTACATGGCTTTAGAAGACTTAGAATATAGTACACATATTTATGTTCTTGTTTATAGAAATAATGCCCTTTTATTGTCTGCTTTTTTTCTGTTTTCTGTATTTTAATGCCTGTTTTGACTGTGTGTGTGAGTGTTTTGTTGTTTTAGCATAATGGACATTTACATACCCTGGACCTTGAGACTGGCTTTAGAAATGATGCCCTCAGCCTCTGCAGTGATCCGGGATGAATCCAGCAGGTGGACCTTCCGGATAATCAGAGTATGGCAGAGGCTGTTTTGTTCAATATGGAAGCGATCACTGGGTTTGATGGGCTCTCCATCCATGAGCCAGACAAGCTGAACATCATCAGGGGAGACCACACACTTAAAGGTAGCATCCTCACCCTCCATGACTGTGGTATTGTGAAGCTCTGTGAGGAATTCCACCACACGAGGCACTGCAAGGGAAAACATATGGAGGTTATTGACTAAGCGTGTTTTGTATTATCTTCCAACAAGTAACTAGTTTCACACTTACATTCCACCCTTAATCTGGCGCTGGTGCAGTCATCTTTGGACTCACAAGCATACTCTCCGGCATCTTCTTTGGTGATACGATGGATTGTGAGACTCCTTTCTGCCTCATTGGCACGGATAGAGAAGCGACGGCTGGGTATGATCTCCACTCCATCCTTCTTCCACTGGACATCTGCTTTAGCTTTGCATAGCTCACAGCATAGTGTGATCATACCATCTTTATGGGCCACAGTGTCAACCAGCGGCTTCACAAATTTAATACGCATATCTGTAACGCACAAAGGTCACATGGTTCTAATCATACATTGTATGAGTTGTAATGCTACCATGACTTTCCAAGTGCATTATGCAACATTTCATGTTAAAAATATCAGTTTTTCTAACCCATACATGCTTAAATGATTGCCTGATGGGCTGAATGAGACCTTCTCTGATCACTGCGATTGCCTCTATAATCCTGTATCGTAAAATAAATAAGAGGTATTTGGGACGGAATTTGAGACTGGGTGTGACATCATGCGTGTTCACGCTCACCTGGCTATGTCTGGCAGGTTTGTGCATCCGCCGCCATTCTCCGTATCAGCGAAGACAACTCAAGTGACAAAACTTTAGTCAACTTTCAACAAAAGTAGAAGATCGTTTCAAAGAGACTGGCTTGTAGTTCATTTCAAACCCCAAATGTTTTTTTTTTCAATGCTAATGGCGAGAGAATTTAGTTTTGCAGAGGACAAATCACCTTACTTTGCACAGGGGTAAAAATAAGTCTCATATGACACTTGAGTAAACGTTTGTTTGTTTTGTGTCTTAATCAACCTTTTCCACAGACATATAAATTATAACTCGTACTCATCGCTTTGTTCATTTCAGCAAATGACGTTTTGTGAAGGCCTCTCGTCTCTACTGTAGCTGCTGCTTTGATGCTTGTCGACACGCGTGTGCACCCCCTGCTAACAGCAGATGGAGAATATGCTCGGCAATCTGCTTTTCCTGCAGTTCCTGAATGTCAACGTAGTATTTTCTGTTGAATTTGAACCACTGAATTTGTGGAAGCGAATTTTCAAGGTCGAAATAAAATGGACCGAAAATTGCTTGTTGAATATTACAGGTTGTATTTTTAAAAAGTTAGAAAATTTTGGAAGTGAAATATGAAAAGGTGAATTATTGAATTATTGAATTTTTAATAATGAAAAGGTGTTTGAAATGTTTTTAACTGAAATATTCACAGCTTAAATATACAACCATGTTGAATTTCAGCCCATAAAAATGCAAGCCTTAAAAATACAATGGATTAAAATGCAAGCATGGTTAACGCAATGCATTTTTTTTTCAATTGGTACAATTCAACATGCTTTTTGTTTCAAAAATATTTGACATTATTTTACTTCCATAGATCCTCCCTACAAAGTAATAACTTATATTGCTCATGAACATGTTTCCATAATAATACATTCATAAGTGGGTACAGTAAGCACATAAAACAGTTCAATATGAAGATAGATGGAAAGCTCTTACACATAAGTGTGTAATTTACTCAAATGCCTTTCCTTTCATATATTTAAAATTACTTGCAGATTTATAACTTTATTATCTCTGAAGACATTATGACTGTAACAAAAGATATGTGCGGCTGATGCTCCTTTGGTTATGAACAGCTCGTGTAAGTGTGCGTGTGGTCCATGAGCGTGCACACCTCTGGTTGCAGTTTTGCTTGTCGCCAGAGGGGACATATTTCAGCAAAAATACAGATACTTGCGCAATGCACCTTTAAAAGCTGAATATCTGTTCATGTCACAATTATAAGCATGATTCCAGCTACCAACCTCTGACCAGGAGACTGAAGTGCATCTCATCCGTATTTGCATCACATGTGTACTCTCCACTGTCGAGCTTCTTTAATGGGTCAATGGTGAAAGTGCGGGTCAGGCCCAGGCTGGCTGTGTGGAAACGTTCTCCACTGATTGGAGTCCAGTCTTTAAGCCACCGCACTTGTGCATTAGGTCTGGAAACCATGGCAGTAAAAGTGACAGCCTCTGCTTCATAACCAGTGACCAAGTTCACCTCTTCTTTGTTGAGGAACTCAACGGGAGGCTCTAGAGAAAAATGCAACACGTAAGGCACATGCGGTCTCATTGTGTTTTGCATGTAAATGGACAAATGACACAAAGGATGTCCACAATAAAGAAAAATCTATAGTTAAAAACTAAATCTATTTATGCTGGTTTTATATGATTTTTGAAAAACTTCAATACCATGTTAAAAAAATGTTTCAATTAATGATGTTTTAATAAAACGTCATGTGGTCTTTATCGTTTACTTTTCAAGATAGAATGTATTTTTATAAATATCATGAATTTTTCATTCATAAATATCATTAGGCTTTTAGGGAGTCAGATCAGATAATACTATAATGACCATATTTTCCAAAAATTAACGTAATGTTTAATGTAATTGTAATGTTATGTAATTAATGTAAAACAAATAGAGCCCAGTCTCATGAACTTTCGTATCTATAGCACGAATGTAATTTCTCATGGCATTTATACACCAAAAACAGTTTTTGCGTGTATATGGTACACGTTTTTCGCACGAACGTACAAACTCCCCCCCCCCCCACCCCTAAACCTACCCCAGGGTTTTTTAGTGCGTAGCATAAGGATGCAAAAACCATTTTTGCCATATAAATGCCACGAGAAATGACATTCATGGTATAGATACGCTTCTTCATGAGACTGTCTTGAACAAATAATGTATAAGAATCATTGTAACAAATGTATTTAAGAAAATTAATAGATAAAACAAAACATGAGCGTTAAAGTGATGTTATTCACAAATCAGATGAAATATGTCATCAGCTCCTTGTACTTAACCACAATTATTGTATTAAAAAAGGAAAATAAATACAGCACCTTGAACTTTAACAACAGTTATCATTTTGTCATCAACAGCATCACACATGTATTTCCCAGAGTCAGAAAGGAGGATGCTGGATAATGTCAATTTCCGGAGTGTTCCGTGGCTTTCGATAACCGTGCGCTCATCAGGGACCAGTGGTTCATCATTGAATAGCCACTTTACTGGTGCGTTAGCTCGAGAAACTTCACAAGCCAAGATGAGGTTATCTCCTGTCACCATCTCCTGATAATCAGGATCACCAGAATTGCCGATGATCTTCACTAATGGCTCTGGTGGAGAGAGAGTTCAAAAGTCATACCTTTTGTCTTAGGGTTCATTCACAGGTTCAAATCAGGTTTGAATCTGGTTCACAGGTTCAAATCAATTGAACCGAAAGACACTTGTTACCTTGTACTGTGACATGAAATGAAATTGTATCATCTTTAGCATCAAGGATATATTCTCCAGAGTCCTGCAACTCTGCACAGAGAATGACCAGGGATCTGAATGCCCCTTCCTCCTCAAAACAGAAGCGCTCATTCTCCTCAATAGGGCTGCCATCTTTATACCAATTGACTACACCATTGGCTGCAGACAGCTCACACTCCAGTACAGCGTCATCATATAAAACAACCTTGTGCTCATTCTTGATCTGATCTTTATTCAGGATTTTTATTGGTGCCTCTGGAAGAGAGAACGATTTACAAACTTTTAGTGAAAAAAGAATAATAAAATAGCATAGAATAATAATAAAACAAAAAGTGTAATACTGTTTTTTAAAGACCTGTAAGTAAGATAACCAATGGTTTAACATCATACCAGTAATTCTGACTTTAAAATCAATTGTGTCATCAATGGCATTGCAGGTATATATCCCAGAATCCTCCAGAGTTGGAAAATGGATAGTTAGCTTGCGTATGAGGCCATTCTCAGTAATTGTGATGTTGCTGCTCTCTTCCACCTTTACTCCATCTTTCATCCAGCACACCTTTGCATTATCACGAGAAACCTCAAGCTCTAGGACTACAGGATCACCAGCAATACTCTCTGTAATGCTGCCTATGTCCTTGGAGCAGGACAGTTTAACAGGGGGCTCTGTGGAAAAAAAAGCCTCATCAACACAAGCAAACATTTTTGTTTTCAATATCTTTAGTCCTTATATGTGTCAGATCAATTAGTTTAAAAGATCCTACCAATGTTACTGATATATTAAAAAAATACATACAAAATTTTCTAAATATAACAAATCAAAATTAACTGAAAAAGAGAACGTGCAGAGCCATTGAAGCACTTCACAGCCCTTTGAAACTGCATTGATTTGGACTTCAAAACGTTGGTTGCAATTGAAGTAAATTGTGTGGAGAAAAATCCTGAAATGTTTTCCTCAAAAAACACAATTTCTTTTCCACTGAAGAAAGAAAGACATGAACATCTTGGATGGCATTGGGATGAGTAAATTATCAGAATATTTAAATTTTGAGGTGAACTAATCCTTTAAGCCAGTTAGCTATAAAACCAAATGAACAAAATATTATGTGTCTGGATAGCATAACACATTAATCACTAACGCTTCGGAAGCATTTTGACCATGCTTCAATGTTTGATGCTTTAGGCGCCCTTTAACGTCAGTAAGGTGACACCCTAGGATCGCGTGTACCCTACCCCCACCCCACACCTAAACCTAACCGCGTCCTTCAACTGACGCTTTCCTTTAGCGTCAGTTAGATGACGCCGCGGGATCGCGTCATGTAAGTGACGCTAAAGGGCACCTAAAACGTCAAATATTGAAGCATGGTCAAAGGTGACGCCTTGGGGTGAGAATGTGTTGGTACTTCAGTACTACAGTAGACGTAACTGAATTGTATTTCCTTTTAAAGGGAACTCACGCTGCGTCGATTGACGCTAAGGGAACACTTTGCGTGATGATGTCTTGAAGTACATGTACACCCGTCAGAGGCGGGTGACCAGGAAACTATAAAGCCTGTCCAAACAAACCAGCGCTCTTCTGTGTCTTCACAAGCACTCTATGTAAAATTGTTTTATATTTGATGTTGTCTATACACATATATATTAAGTAATGGTGAGTAAGCAGCAGCCCAGAATGTAATTTAAAGGGTGGTTAGTTACATCCTGCCTGGTGTTCTTTACCGAGGGCGCTCAAGCTCTCGTTCCCCAAAGCTCAGGACACGCTGCTGCTGAGGCACAGTGGCTTCAGACTTGGGGGTCACAAATGAATGTGTCAGCGGGGTTAGAGACAGGGCCAGCCTTATCTCTGCCTTCACCAGACAGATCCAGTGCCTTCTCTCAGGGTTTGGAAGCATGCGTTGCGGTTACTTCCGCCCTGGTTAAGGCACAGACACTACCATTATCTGTAACACCTTACGGTAAGGGTACAGGAATTATCATGAATTCATGTGAAAATTAATGCATGAATTATGAAATAATATCTCATGAATCAAGAAGAACTAAGAACAAGTTCAATGTTTTTCATTCATGACTTCATGGATGAACAACAACTGAATTAAAACATTAACTAAGATGAGCACATCATCATGAATTATGATTTATTACACATGATCATGATATTTTCTTTGTTCACAGTTATGCCACCATTAATATCACATTTTTCAGCAGTGTTTCAAAGGACCTAGTCACCACTTTAGTTAAGGGGCCACACACATGATGAAGTCATTGATAGATAATGCTTAGTTAATGATGACTTCTGTATTTGCTTAACAGAATTTATGTGCTATGAGCTGTGATTGGTCTATTTTGGGGTCCGTCCAATACAGTGGTCATCATTAATTAAGCATTATCTATTAATGACTTCATCATGTGTGTGGCCCCTCAACTAAAGTGGTGACTAGGTCACTGACCTAGACAAAGAACAAAGAAAACATCATGATCATGCGTAATAAATCATTATTCATGATGATTTGCTCATCTTAGTTAATGTTTTAATTAAGGTGTTGTTCATTCATGAAGCCATGAATGAAAAATATTGAACTTGTGTTAGTTCCTGATATTTCATGAGATATTAATGCACGAATGAATGCATAATTCATGCATGAATTTATACATGAATTCATGATAATTCATGTACCCTTACCGTAAAGTGTTACCCAGTTATCTAGTTCCGAGGAATTAGATGTTGTTATTGTCGAAGCAGGAGATACTGAGGATACTGCAGTGTGCCTTCACACCATATCACTGCTGCAGGCTTACCAGGCTGAACTGTTAGGAGATCTCAATGAGGGCGGGAGTACTGGCCCGGACACTGTTTGCGAACTGCGTCGGGCCACAGATTTGTCTCTAAGGGCTGCCAAGGAGACGGCTAAATCTATCGGCCTATGGCAGCCCTGGTGGCCACTGCGAGACATCTCTGGTTGAACTTGAGCAATTTTAAGGAGAAGGATAAGAACTTTTTATTGGATGCTCCTATTTCACCCTCTGACCTCTTCTGAACTCGGTTGTTGAGAGGTTTCAGAAATCAGCTGAGCAAGAGGCTGCATTCCAGAAACTCCTACCCCGCCATACTGATGTTTCCAGGCTGCCGAGAGGGAGCAGCCCCAAACATCTAAAGCCAGCTCCTCTCACCGTGCCACACAAAAACAGAGCGTGGCTTCCCTGTGCACCCCCACACAAAGACTGGGGTTGCAGAAAGCGCACTCAATCATGGCCTTCAAGACGTAAGACGGATCTGAGGACAACTTAATCTAGAAACCAGACTCGAGAGAAGTTTTGACAGCATGGAAGCTACTTCCAAATATTTCTCGTTGGGTCCTGCAGACCATATAAAAGGGTTATCAAATACAGTTCAGGTCTCTAATTTTCACCCTCAACCCAAACTGTGGAACCTGTGGGCTTAGGCTCTGAGGGGGGCCAGCGTATAGGGTCGGGTCTCTCAACTGAGGTTGTAGAGACCATTCTACAATCTTTATGCCCTGAAGTGGAGAGTTTTCCCTTCATGGTGTAGTGACCATAAGTCAGACCCAGTTAACTGCCCAGTTGGAACAGTGCTGGAGTTCCTGCAGGAGCGGTTTACTGCAGCTCCATCCCCATCTACTTTAAAGGTTTATGTGGCGGCCATAGGTGCTTACCACAATCCTTTGGGTGGATTGTCTGTGGGTAAAGACCCCTTGGTATCTCATTTCCTTTGTGGCACTTTAAGGCTGAGGCCTGCTGGGTGCCCCTCCAGGGTGTTTTCTGAAACATATATTCATCAGATTTAACTCTTTGGACTTAGACTCTACACAAGGGTCTTGGGTGCTTTCGTCCTAGTGCTGCTCTTTTGATTTCACACATGACAGACACTTCTCCGTATGGTGTCATTCGTTGGTATAGATGTTCCCTTATCATCAATCGATGCAGTGTGAGTTCCCTTAAAAGGGAATGCATCATTTATGACTGTAACCTTGGTTCTCTGAAGAGGTAATGAGACGCTGCGTCACCAGCCATATCGCTTGCGTGCCTGTAAGCAACTTACTGATCTTTTGGGGATCAAAGATTTTAATTCATAATAAACCTCTAAAGTACTATATATATATATATATATATATATATATATATATATATATATATATACACACATAAACTCATAAGCCCTAAAATAGAATATTATGAAACATTTCAAAAGTTAGGTAAAATTTACCTTCTATTTTCACCCAAAATGTGACAGAGTCATCTGCAGTCTCGCACACATATTCTGCAGAATCGTTTATTGTAGCAGAGGGAATTACCAGCCTGTGGTAAATCCCATCATCCTCCAGTTTCAGGTTATCATTCTCATCCACCTCAATGCCATCACAGAACCAGCAGACCTCTGCATTTGCATTTGAGATCTCACAGCTCAGGACCAGTCTCTCAGAGCTCAGTATACACACCTCTACCTCTGACTCACTAGGAGACACAATGCGGACTGGAGCCTCTGTTTTAAGAAAGGTAACAGTGTGTGATAGTTGACAAACCATAAATGCATACTGTACATGCTGCTGATTTATTTTTATTTTTTTTCTACAAAGAGGAATAGGTAATTAAAGCCCTGTATAAATGAGTATAACTCATATTTGTTTTGGATAATAACTGAATTAATTACTATATTGGTTATTATTTAATAAACAACCATTCTAATGACTGACTTGATAATTTTTAAATAATTACTCATAATTAAATTATTAATTTAATTTTAAAAAATCTAGAAATGAGGCATAACAGAGAAAGAAGAGGAAGAAAATCTCTTGCTTTGATACTTACCCTTAATAATGAGCTGAAAGAAAATCGAGTCACCTCCTGTGTCACATACATACTCTCCTGAATCCCGTTTGGAAGCACAGAGAATGGTTACCCTCCTGTACGGGCCTTCAGCACTGATTCGGATATTCTCACATTCCTGGAGTTTTAGGCCATCTTTAAACCAGTGAGCTTCTCCATTAGATCGAGAGAGCTCACAGTTCAGGACTATCTCTTCGGAGACATAGCGCTCCAAATGTATGTCATCTTTTGGGTCCACAATTGTAACCAGAGGTTCTAGATGTAAGTCAATCATCATTAGATCAGTTATTTTTTTGCCATTTAGTGTACTATGCTTCACTTTAGATTGTAAGACAACGATATGTTAACATAATAATATACCTTAGATAGTATTTAAATGTAAAACTGATAGTTAAAGAGCACCACTCTGTCAACTTTACCTTTTATGTTGACAGAAAATGACATGGATTGATCGCCTGCTTGGCAAGTATACATCCCAGCGTCTTCCAGCTCTGCTGAACGAATTATAAGTCTTTTCATGGTGCCTTCCGACTGGATGGTGATGTTTTCTGACTGAAGAATTGCAACTCCATTTTTAAACCAGCAGGCTGGTGCATCTGGCCGGGAAAGTTCACATGTCAGGACCACAGGGTCCAGTTCCATAGCGCTTTTCTGCCTCTCATCCTGCGTAATCTCTTTAAATGACACAGGGGGGGCTGATGGAAAAAAAGAGCATTTTAATTATTTAAATGAACTATGCAATACGACACACATTGTTTCTAAAGCAACACTATCAATCTGCAGTTGTCAGGTGGTACAGCAGTCATGTGGTCAGAGCTCTCGTAAAATTCCCAGTTTACAAGTTTGTTCATATTTTCTTATTTCGAAGGCTCCACTTTTGACTATCCTTGTGTAAGACTGCCCGTGTGTAACTTCTTTCAATTATGTTTTGTGCACATCATGGACACACCTAGACAAAACAAGGAGTAGGCCTTGGACACACTTAAACAATCGCAAGCGAACGGGAACTTAAGACACTCACATTTATTTAAACATTTGATATGTCTTATTATTATATTTCTTAATAAGCCATGTGGTGATCTTTGAGTTCTATGATTGGAAGGACTGGACATCATGAATGATTCTGCTTTTTCCTTAATAAACTTGTTAATAAAAATGTTATGGTGCTAGACTGTCACTGTGTCTGATTGATCATTCTCCCGGGATCGATCTCACATTGTTGCTGCCACACATCACAGGGTTTGAGGCGCCTGTTTACAACTAATGAATGATAGCTTCGAGACTGCAGATTATCTACCTGAATATTAATTAACAAAATTGTAATTACAAGTTCTACAAGGACATAGACACTTTTTAAGAACACACCTTTATTGGCTGAAAGCATTGACACCATGCTATGAATACTGTTATATAACTATATATTAATTAATAACTTTTTTACATAAAAAATAAATAATTACTGAACTTACTGATGCTATTTTCTTGCAACAAACTTTTGTTGCATTATTGTCCTGTTATCCCTATAAAGCTGCTTTGAAACAATCTGTATTGTAAAAATCGCTATTTAAATGAAGGTGACTTGACTTGATATTTACATCAGAAATGTGAAATTTAAATGGCATATGGGTATGTATGCCTAATGACCTCTGAGAATTAATTGTTGAGAATTAATTATTCTCAAATTAGGATGGTTGACCAGCTAATTGAATCCGGAGTTCCAGAAAGGGCTATAAAGGGACAAAACAGAAAGTTTTAGTCAGGATATGTCAGTAAGGTTCAGTTGTCATGCCTTGGTGGTGTTAGATTGTTAATCGATAAAGGTCTGAGGCTGTGATATGTTGGAAGGAGAAAAGACAAACATTGAATATAATCAGGAAGGGTTTTTAGTAACAATTGCTCTTAATTTTGCAGAAAGTCACCCCCCCCCCCCACACACACACACACAATTTAAAAGGGATATTTGTGTATATATTAAATAATTCAAATCTGATCAAATTATGTGGAAGAATACAACTGGCACAATATAACTAGACATATATCTAGATGCACAGAATAATTAAGTGCTCTAAACCAGATTGCATTTAGCATTGATTTTAAGACTCGGTCCTGGAGGGCCACTGTCCTGCAGAGTTTAGCTCCAACCCTGATCAAACACACCTGAACAAGCTAATCAAGGTCTTCAGGATCACTAGAAACTCACAGGTAGGTGTGTTTGATCAGGGTTGGAGCTAAACTCTGCAGGACAGTGGACCTCCAGGACCGAGTTTGAGAAACCCAGGTTTATACCATTGTCTGATTTGCATAATTCCATCAGTGAATCTAGCACTAAACAATTTAGAAAGCATGTGTAATAAACAACACAAATTATATTAAAGTGTGAACAATGCTGTCTAGATGAAGTTCTTCTTGTTATGTTAATGTTACAATAGTCCAGCAGACAATTCGAATGTCCTAAATTACTGTTATTCCAGGAATGTGACCACTGCCACTGTCAAAAAAGAAAATAAATATTGTGTGCTTGTGTATAATGTATGTTTTCACCTTCAACATTCACATTAAATGTGAGTATGTCGTTGTTTGATTGGCAGGTGTACACTCCAGAATGAGAGTACTCTGCTGATTGAATGACGATCCTCCTCATGTTGCCATCTGATTGGATATTCAGACCCTCCTCTACGTGTAGAGCTTGTCCATCTTTGAACCATTGAACAGTGGCTGTGGGGTAGGACACCTCACAGTATAGAACAATGGGGTTTCCCACCTCAGTGCTCTTCTTGGTGTCCATCTCTGACAATGGTAAGAATTTCACCTCAGGTACTGCAAAATACAACATTAGTATTTTCTGTGAGAAAGTGAGTCTGTCAATGTTATAAATCTTAAAAAGAATGTAATTAAGTATTGGCTAGAAATATGAGTGCCTCTATCTGAGCAATAGCCTATACAAACTTAAAGTCACCTTGAAAAGTTTTTGTTTAAATTCATATTGCTCTTATTGGGAAGGATTCCTTGATTGATTGATAGTTCTAAAAGATAACTGGATTTTCCAGTGAAATGTAATATTTCCTTCAGTAGAAGTATGCCAGACTTCTCTAATCATTTTGTCTCCTTAATTACCACCCCTTTATTATAATCGACTGCAACCTTTCTTTCACATCTGCCTCTATCCAAGCCATTTGGACAGAACCAAATCCTGCCAAATGTTTCATCATGACTAATTGTAACAAACTGGAAGAATTTCATGATGGGTATGATTTCCGTTAACATTTGAATATTAATATTGAGTAATTTATGGTGGCTAAAACCTAAAATAATTCACAATCCCCATGTAAGAACTGACCTTTAATTTGTAGCACAGCTGAATCTCGTACGCCAGTTGCAATAAAGGTGATTTCAGCACCATCATAGACATTTGGCACATGGTGGATTCGTAGGATGTGTTGGTTCTTTGACTGAGTCATGGAGAACCGTTCACTATCCCGCAGCTGCTGGCTATTCAGAAACCATGTGCCAATCAAGTTAGCAGAGAGCTCAATGGAGAACACAGCATCCTCCCCCTCAGTCACCACAGCGTTCGTCATAGGGGTTTTGATCTTTGGACCTGGGACTGCAGACAATAAAATATAAAAAGTGATTCGATGTTCTCTTAACACTTTAATCCACATTATCATATCTACAACAACATAAAAAAATATAATACTAATAATCATTTCTGAAACGTCTGAAATGTTTTTTTATTAAGACACTGCTGCCCTTCTGAGACACCACAGCTTTCAAGAAATAGTGATAAATGACATATCATATCATATGACATATATTCTGCAAGTGCTAAACAAATCCAATGTCCAAAGTCATTTCTGTACTACTGTATGAATATTGTTGGCTCTTATGACCAACCATTTGCTCCTCATTTATAAGTCACTTTGGATAAAAGTGTCTGCTAAATAAATACATGAAAATTAAGTATGTTTAAAATTACATCATTGCCAGTTAATGTGTCGGGGGTAACATTGCTACATTTATGGTGTAAAATGAAGTCTCCAGTGTTACTGTGTAAGCTCTAATTCCCTCTACTAACAGAGACTTTGATTCTGTGCCAAATAGATAAGTAATGAACTTTTTATTGTTAAAAACTGTATTATTTAGTAGTAGTAGTTTACTTTTTTATTATTCTAAAAGAATAAACTGTATTATTTATTTATGCAAGTTTTAGGGAAATAGAATAATCTGCATTTTCTTTTATCACTGCAAATTTTATTCCTTAATTTCTTGTTTTATACCTGCATCAGTTTTGTGTTTTCATAAGTGTAAGTAGTACCAAATATCCATCACTACCTTCTTCTTTTAGGTTTCTTAGTAGTAGTGTGTATGTGAGGCAAATAATTCATGACAGATTGGTATTACAGAAAGTTTGTGAAATTTTCATTCTTACCCAGATGCACTACTTTTGGGAACTCCACATGTCCACTTCTGCCGTATTTATTAACACAGGAGATACGGAAACGGTAATCACCCTCACATGGCACACTGTCACCCAGGACTTCAGCAGATGTGCCTGTTTCTGTTGTCAGGCATCGCTGCCATTCCTGAGAGCCTACTTCTTGTCGTTCTAGCACATACACTGACTTAGTGGAGTTTTGCAAGTTGGGTGATGGTGACCAGGAAAGGACAGCACCATTTAAACTGTCAGTGTTCATTTGGACACTCACTGGGCAGATGGGAGGGCTGTGTCGAGCAGCTGATTGAAAATAAAGATATCATATTCTAAATATCAAGCCTACACTGTAAATATTAAGTATCATGTAAATATATAGTATCATGCAATAATATAAAGTTTTTGAGTTTTTGCAACTTCTTATGCATCACAAAGCCATGTGCGTGTTTTCTCACTTTTGACCCTGAGTTTGGAACTTGCTGTTGATCTGCCTGCCATAAAGGTGACTGTGCCAGAGTCTTGATATGACGTATTGACAAAGACCAGGATGTGGGTTTTGCCAAAAGACTTGATAATGGTTTGATGTGTTTCTCGCAACTGCAGTCCGTCTTTAAACCAGCAGATTTCCATCTCATCTTGCTCCACCTCCACAAAGAATGCTGCATTCTCTCCTTCCATCACTTCTAATCTCCGTGGAAGTTTCTTTACAATTGTACCTACCAGAAAATAAGCAAATGAAATTAGCCAGATCTCATATGTACTGCATATCAAACGGCAATGCAGTTTGCAAAACTGCAACTTTCAAATTATTCAAATTAGTCAAATTATTTGTAATGATAATTTTTCATTTTATTTTTAAAGAAATTGAAATGAATTGCTGCTGGACATCCAACACTAAATATTGTTATCGGTTTTAATTGTTAATTTTTGTAATGCCTTTGTTTTGAAAATTGCTGGCGTTAAACTTGATTAACTGAATTAATTAACATTTTCGCTATGAAAGCCCTGCTAAGGCTTAATCTTTACGTACTGTACCTTTAACTGCCAATTCTGCAATAGTCTTTCCACCATCAGGCATCTCACACAGATAAACTCCATCATCATCTGCCCCAACATTTTGTATGGTTAGTCTTCTCCGCGTGCCCTTCTGTTCCATGTTATACTTATTTCCTGGCTGCAGCCTCTGATCCTCCAGGTACCATGCAGTAGAAATGGACTCTTCTGGAACTTCACATTCCAGAACAGCAACATCCCTCTCCTTGACCTCTGCATCTTGCAGAGCTCGCTTAAATCGAACTGCAGGCTCTATAAATGTGAGCGATATACCATAAAAGGCTTTCATTCTTAAAATTTGTCCAGTGACTAAAACATATCACACTTCAGATGCTACAGACATTCAGATTGCACAACATAAATTGTTACTAACACAACATATATCTATACACAATAAACTTTTCACAAAACCTCAGTTGGGATTTGGCAGGCCAAGAACAGTGGTTAAAAAAAGTTGTGGTCATGCACTTACAAATAAAGAACATAATCCTGCATGCTTGCACAAAACAAAATGCAGTTTATAATATGCCCCATTGCATTGTTAATAAGATTGCAGTGATGCTGTCACTCAGGAATGCACTGAGCCCTGCGGCTTTTCACGCCTTTCATCACGCATTGACTACTGGACAATGTTATCGAGTACATTACTCAGTGCATGACTTTATTACTAAATATAGTTACCCACAAAAGTGAGACAGACATTGTTATCATGCTGATAACGAAAATTGTTCACATTACAACCAATGTTTTAATTATTAAGAATATAAACTCACACAAAAATAATTGGTCAAAACTTGGTATATCTGCCTTAATACTATGCCATAGTCACATTTGAATTATGACAGATGCTATTTGCACTGTAGAATGCTATACACTGAAAAAAATGATTTTTGCTGGTTGTTCAAATTGCTTGATTAAAATTAGCTTAAGCAACATAATTGCTTTACATTTTGTCCAAACTTAATTTGATTGTGTCCAATCTGCTTAAATATATGTACAATTTAAGTTTACTTAATCCGTTTGTGTTGGATTACATGATTGATTTGTGTTGCATTAACTGAAACTGGGCGGTGCATATTAATTCCCAGCATGCTTTGCATATGTCTGAATTACGAGAGAATAAATGTTGAAATGAAGTGTTATTATTTATGTTTTTGAGAAAATAAGAAAAAGTTAGTGTGTAATTGTGCTTAACGTTCAATTACATTGGAATTATTAGAACCATTTAAATAACAGTTGGTTACCATTGTGGAGAAGAGTGGATCATTTGATTAGGCTGTGGACCGATTCAACTATACTTATAGCAACTGCTTTTAGCTGATGGTATGTGTATATCTTAGCATTCAGTATGCTAACAAGTACTATAGCTAACTTCAGACTATAAAACTAGAAATTAAGTTGTGAGACACTAAAATATATTAAATCTAAATTGAATAAATGAATATATGAATTTGAATACCTGAAACAGCCAATCGGGGAGCCTTTTAAAATCGCTTTGAGACTACTTAATTGGATAACTTAAAATGACTTAATTCCATGATGTCGAAGATACATGAATAAATTATGTTTGTGTAACTTAATTAGTTCATGTGGGACCGATGTACACTATCAAATCATGTAAATCCAACACACATTTTTGTTTTCAGTGTAGGCCTACACTTTTTTAACAGTATTTTGCACTAAGTAGCAGTGTTGGGTAAGTTACTCTAAAAAGGTCATTAATTCAATTAGATTGATATACTAACTACACTCTCTAAAAATGATTGGATTACTTATTACTAATTACTCCTGTCCAATTGTTCCTGACTGCCTTGATGCTGAGTGGTTTGCGTCCGTAAGCTCCGTATTACTTTCTGTTTTGAATCTTTATTTAATATCATTCCGTGTTGTTTGTATTGCTAATTATATCTTTACTCATCACCACAGATTATTATGATGTATCTAGATCGTTATCACTAGCACAACATGCTAGTAATTTCACTAGCCTGTACAACATGCTAATAACTCGCTAGAGTGTTAACGCGCCATCCATGATGGTCGTCTTTATTTATTATTTATTTTTTTGTGTGTGCCTGTTTGCATCACTTGTGTCTGCAGTCTTTATTTATTTATAGACCATTTTACAAGATGTAAACAACACTGGTCCAGAAACACTTCCTGTTTCAGTTTGTAACTGTTTTCTCTATTTCACATGTAATAAAAACATCTTAAAGATGTTTGTTTAACTTTTTGATTCAGTTCTATATGTTCTGTTGGTTGTATTTTATCCCAGCTTTTATGTAGTGTTAAAAAACTAAAACAAGAAGTGCTTCTGGACCAGTGTTGTTTACATCTTGCAAAATGGTCTATTGTTTCTCTTGCGCACTCGCGCCTTTTAGCTGCAATCAAAGGCAACTTATGCATTTTTTGTTAAATATGGTTCACAATTAAAATATAAATAGGCCTATATATGAGGTTAAAAATCATATGATTGAAATGTTTCATGGTCAATAAATAGTAATTTCATGATTATTTCTTTTGTTAAAAAATGCGAGGAAAAGGGTGGAACTTATTTTTTGTTCCGTGCGGAAATTATAATTTGTTGCTATAGGGACGCTGTATGGGTACACTCGCTAAGATCTAGATGAGGGAAATGTGCAGCAGTTTTCTGAAAAGCCATGGAAGATTGTTAAGATAATCCATAAGTTTTGTTGAGGATTGAAGACGAATACCCTTCTAAGTTTACCCTCTCGGGTTCATGTGGCCAATTCTGACGGCAATTTGGAAATGCAACAAGTAAACATGTAAAGACATGTCCGTCATCGAATAAATATGCCCATGAAAACCCAGGAATGACTTGAGCCTTTATTAAAACTCGAGGGGAGTAACACGCCTTTTACAAATTCATGAAATAACTGTAGTATGCATAGGATCAGTTAACAAACATGGTGATTAATGTCTTCTGTTATTGTCACTTGCACTTCATGACACATAGACCTATAGGCTTTTCTGTCTGCGATATAGGATTTACATGTGATAAATGCAGGGAGACAGTCAGGCTGACAGTGAAGATTTCAGAACTAAAGACATGCATCCATACTTGAATCGAGGAAAGTAAGAGTGCCAGGGCTTTAGATACTGCTTTGGATGTGACTAGCTTAGTCGTATCCGATGTAGTCGTTACATCATAAGAAGAATGGCATCTACGCTAATGTTAGTCTTTCCATTTATTCTTTCCATATATTTACTTTTATCTTTAACAATATTACTGTGACATTATTTCCCTGTTATCCATGAAAAGTTGCTTTGAAACAATCTGCATTGTAAAAAGCGCTATACGGTATAAAAAAGGTGACATGACTTGACTACTTTCTAAATCCCATATCAACCTTGACCAGTTGAACAATAAAAGGATAGACAGTATTTATTGCAATTACATCAAAGGTAACTGTAATTCAATTACAGAAAAAGTAAGAGTAATCCCTTACTTTACTTGTTCAAGGGAAAAGTAATTAAATAACAGTAATAATATTAATAATTAGGTTTTAATTTATACTTCTGCGTCATTGTGCGCGTTGACACACAATTACACATGCAGAGGGAGCATGTGAAACCTGGGGAGCGGTTCTAACAGACCAATCACAGCGCTTGCGGTACGCGTAGAATTGACACGTTGTTACATTTTTGGAGAGGTATACTTCAGGGTACGCCGAAGGGTACGCGCGCTACACACAGCCTAAGGTGTAGCTACGGCATGAGTTCGACGCAGAAGAATAAATTGAGCTTTAGGGATAGGGAGAAGTAATCTGTGTTGCCAGGTCTGCGCCAAAAAACTAGTCCAATTGCCATTCAAAAATAGCACAATGAGCTGTATCAACATGTTCTCACTCCCAACTCATCACATGATGCTTGGTCAGGACCCTTTGTCAGGATATGACACACAGGATGTAACAGGCAGATACGACTACAGGCACAAGTTATTTGAAAAGTATAAACATTCCAAGTGTTCTGAGGCCAAGCAATTTATTTGTGTGAAGAAAAGACCCAAAAGCTATCATTCTGCCATAGATGCACACGTTATGTCAGCTTTCATGGTTAAATTGCATAGGCTCTCGTATGTCTCATGACCAATTGCGTCATTACGTCAGTTTTGATACCTTATTAGTGGCCGTTTCAATGGGCCGCTATTCGTAAGCCGTTCCCCATATATGAAAATTTGACAGCAAGTTGACTGAGCGTCTGCAACCATAGTTAGAGGCATGTACGAATAAAATATCTATATATGAAACAGAATTAAGCAGATAATTTTGCTAAACTAACACAATACATCAAGACGAAGGCATCAGCTGACATTACAAAGTTACCATAGTAAAAACATGTAATATTAAGTTATACATTTAAAATACAAACCCACACATTCTCATCTGTAAAAGGTTATCCCATTTCTTTGGGAATTTAAATCTTGGCGGTTTCATAACCAGAAGATGCATAATGATGTGGCATCATCGATACTTCTGCGAGTGACGACATGCTGACCGTTGCAAGATGACGGGCGCGTCTACGTGAATTTGGCTGCGTTTGGCGAGGTGGAATCATTTCAGCGATTAAAATATTAAGATTCATCTGTTCTTCACATAAAGATATCGTATGGCTTCAGACTTGGAGTGCAAAATGAGTCAATACTTTTATACTGTTTGTGGTCAGTTTTTGCAATACAAACTTGAGATTGTTTTATTTGCCTGTTCCGTGTTTTAAATTGTTTAGAAGTGGGTAGGTTTAGGGTAGGAGTGGGGTTCGTTGCTCCAAAATATAAAAGGTAGCCTATACATATTTATAAAATAATGTCTAATTTTACAAATGCAAAGAATTATGTATCTTGATCTGACACACAAGGCAAACATTGACAAAACAAGACAAAATTGCTGAGAATAGCAAAGAAAAAAAAAAGTGGCGCTAAGGGCTCCTGCCAAAGTGTCAATATGTGATGAGTTGGGTGTGAGATTGTGACAGCGCGTTGCGGTCAATGTGTCAGCCTGACCGATCAATGTGAGGACACCACATTCAATTTTAATTACTGGCCAATTAAATACCAGTTAAATACTTTATACTCACTATTATTTACCCATCAAACACTTGCTAATGTTTCATATGTGATAAGAAAAGGGAGAAGAATGAGGTCAGAAAAGGGCAGATTCAAACTGGGCAATCACGTCAAAAGCTATCGCCACATGCCTTGTTTTAAACCACTGCTCCTGTTATCAGACTGTTTTCTTTTGTAATTCGGGTGATTTTTGTAACATATTAACTCATAATGAGAGGTAATGGAGATATAGCTATCAAAACATACAACACAAAGATTTTAGGGGCGTATTTTAGTTGTTAGATCCTTAAAGCATTGTTACATTGCTTTGTTTCACAGAAATGCCAAATGGTCATAAAACTTAAAGATGTTTTAGCTTTGTTAGTTAAGTACAATTAATAAAACAATTAGCATAATTAGAATTTGAGTTACCTTTAACTGACAGTTGCACGGCACTCAGTGTGTTTCCCAGTGCATTTGAAGCAGCACATATGTAGAGTCCGGCATCCTGCTGCTTACAGTACATTACTTTTAGGGTGTAATATCCCTCCCTGTCCTCAAAAATGAGATGTCTTCGACTCGGGAAAATATTCTCTCCATTTTTCTTCCATATAATCTCTGGTTTAGGCTTTCCTGTGACATAGCAACGGAATTTGGCATGTTTTCCTTCTGTGACAGTGAACTTCTTAGCTTTGGATACATTCAGGTGAGGCTCTTTTGAGTGTTTGGCCCTTGAATGCTGTGGTGAGTAATGACCATTGGTGTAGCCGTTTGTCATGCTTCCCTCTCTTTGTTCTGGAACAGCCTCTACTAGGAGCACTGCCCCGGTTATCACTTCTCCATGCTTGTTGACTGCTTTGCACATGTAGACACCTCCATCTGGGGCTCTTGTTCGGAAAATCTTCAGCTGGAACCAGCCACCATCTAGCTGGCCCACATGGTAGTGGGCACTCTCATAGATTTCATTCAACTGTTTACCATCTTTCTCCCAAACCACCTGAGGCAAAGGCTCACCTGTCAGCTTGCAGGTGAAGGTAGCATCTTCTCCTCGATCTACTCTAAGAGAAAGGGGTTTGATAAGAAAACGAGGCTTGTGGTCTTGAAATGGGTCTGCATTCTGTACTACCCCATCCTGTTGTTGTATCATCATTTTGATTTCTTTTTCTGGTGGAATCACTTTTACTTCATTCTGTTGTGGAGGTGGCTGTGTTTGCTGGAGCTCTTGGGGCTCTTCTTCCACTTTAAGGGTAGCAGCTGCATACGTTTCCCCAATATTGTTTGTGGCTCGGCAAATATACTGCCCAGAATCTTCCATTGTCACCCCAGAAATGTAAAGGGCATACACCTTTCCATCTTGGGTAATACGGTAACGACCCTCAGGAAGAATAGGCTCATTTTTCCGCTCCCAGACCACATCTGGTTGGGGTTCTCCACCAATCTGACATTTAAGCATAGCATCTGTTCCAAGTTTCACCAGAACTGGCCGCGGGTAACCAAGAACACGTGGAGCACCTCCAAAAATATCCATATCTTTTACTGCTTAGTAATCACTTATTCGGCGTTATTATTGTAATTAAGAATGGCACAAATTTCTGTGGCACATACCCACCTCTGAAAAACAAAACAAAGTTCAACACTGGTCATTATTTTTGAATCTAACATTTGTAACATTATTGTCATTGTCATGAGTTATGAGATTAATCTGGGAACTTGTGGCTCAGTTAATCACACTAAAGGCAAAGTTTTTCCTTTGCGTTTTTTTGGTTTCAGCCGACAACTTTGTCAAAGTGATCACTGTTCACGC
Source organism: Cyprinella venusta (assembly GCA_038021265.1). NCBI lineage: Eukaryota > Metazoa > Chordata > Actinopteri > Cypriniformes > Leuciscidae > Cyprinella > Cyprinella venusta. The sequence continues at coordinate 13,500,276 of CM075868.1, forward strand.
GGATCAATAACTACTAAAAACGCTGTATTATGCATGCCAGGCCAGTATTTGGCGATGTCACTTTGTAAATAAACAAAACACACATATAGACTGAATACGTAATATGGATGTGCATGCATAACCATTTTCATAAAATCATGTTTTTGTAGTTTACACTGCAATAATAACAGTATAGTTTTCAAAAATGTGCATTTTTAGGCCCCCAAAATGCTAAATTAAATAATGGTCCAGATCACTATTACACCTGAGTAATAATTAGGGATGCATTTTGTGACCATGTTCAGAGTATAAAAGACACATGAGAATGTTAAGTAATCCACTGGCAATTATTAATGATTTGCCATAGTTAGCTAATAGTTATTGCTACTATAGTTAAAAGTTCGGCTGATTTTATTTAGTAATTACTGATTACCAAATTATCTCAGTACTAAATTTGTTATAATTTATGGATTAGTTAACCTTGTTTTATTAACTAATTGTAGAAGCTGATGTGTTAATGTAGTACTACGTATTTGGACTGCATTACGTCCTGCATTAATGAAGGACCATATTTCTAAAGGGTCATCCTTTCCTTCATAACTGTAGTACAATTTAGGTACGTTTTTTGTGCTGCAGTGCAATGGTGATTGTTTATATGCAGTGTAAGTGCAGTTTTTAGGACTGCTGTTACTGCGTCCAAATTACTGCACTTCTATAGCATTTGAATTGGTTACTTTTTTTGTAAGGGTACAATACTATGTACGTTGTGAACTTTACACTCTAAAAAATACTGGGTTGTTTTAACCCAATTTTGGGTCAAATATGGACAAACCCGAAATGTTGGGTTAAAAATGTAATGTAAAAATTTAACCCAACGACTGGGTTAGTCCATATTTGACCCAAAGTTGGGTTAAAACAACCCAGCATTTTTTAGAGTGTATATGGGATAGTGAAACATTCCTTGCACAAAGGAAGTCCTCTTACAGCAGTCAAGATAACTCTAGTGTCCAATCCTTGTTTAAGACCAGACAGCTGGTGCTGTATATCAAGAGGAAGCTTTTAAATATAGTCTGTCCAAAAAAAGATGCTGGAGAGTTGGCCATGTGCAACATAAGACAAAGCATGTTCAGATTAACTACTATGACAAACACTCATAGCATCAGAATTCATCACTTTTCTATATCAGGGACTATACATCAAAATACCATTGCTGTAAGCATGAATACAAACATCCTAATCCATCTAATATTACAGTACATACAAATTACATTTCACATTATGGCTGCTTTTCAGTGGTTTTAATCCAAATCAGTAGAACGTTTTCTACTGTTTAAAGGCTATTTACACATGATCTGTTTGGTCAATTTACACATGCATAGATGTTTTTGTTTGTTGGCATCTCATAATTTTTAATGTCTTGCACTATAATATCCTGTGCCAAGCAATGTGTTGTTCAATTTAGAAGAAATCTAGTAACCTGTGTTCAGCTCATTACCAATTCAGGTGGTGGGCCTTAATACTTTGTCATTCTAGATCCATAATGACTGCCATATCAATCAAAGCAGCATAGAGGATTACCGATTCTGCACCTTAAAGATAAGTATTAATTGGGTCATGCAAATAATAATTGGGTCATACTTGGTCAGATTTCCAGGATCATCCAGTCAAGTAATATGAACCATGTCCAAATAATATGGTATAATCTATAATTTCCAAATAATCTTTATTTGTCAGATGAATAGTGCACACTTGTGCCAAAATGATGTTAATGTGATTAATATACATGACCAAAGACTTCACTCACAGTAGATTTTGTAATTTACAGCAAATAGCCTGTTAATATATATGTGAGGTAGCTTGTATGTACATGGATATTAACTTATAATTATGTTAATTAATTAAACATGAATAAATGCCATATTTAATCATTAGTAATACATTCAATTTTTTTCATGACCATGAAAGTTTGATAAATATTCATATTTAAATGTGGACCTACTAATCTGCTAAGCATTATATGATGTTTCTCCATGATGACTAATGGAAGTTATTATAGTTGCATAAATGTCACCACACACTTATGTTCATATCAGGGCCCCAGTCAATTAGTGTTGCCTGTCAAGGTTATCTGAAACATACTGGATTAGAATTTTGTGTGAATATGTCTCAGATATTTAATATCTTATCAGATGCTTAAATTCTCTTCCTTTGTAGTAATTCTCAGTTCCAAGTGCCTGCTTGTGTATATGTATGTTGTACTTGATTAATGAATATTACAAGATAACTTAAAAGGACGATTAACTATGAAAAATGATGCAAAATATTTTGACTGTGACCCCAGTTTATTTATTTATTTATTTATTTTTTGAGTAAAGTCGTGGTATACATGAGTGATGTTCAATTGTCTTGTTCTTTTTTCTCTTTTTTTTTTTACTTTTTACTTTTAGTGTCATTATTCTTGTGATGTAATACATATCTACGTCTTATAGGATATTACTATAAGGATGATACAGGTTATAAATTAATTGTTTTAATTTTATGAAGGATAAAAATGAACAGTCCCATACTTAAAATATTTAGTAACATACATTTTTAAAACATAAATGTGATTCAATTTACCAAGTCATTATTTTTATGACATTGCTTTTAATTGCAAAAGAAGACAAACGTTATTGTAAAAAAGTAAACATCAAATTCAAACTTACGTGTCAACAGTAGTATTAAATTAGCATTTAGGGCCAGCCAAAACACTAATCTTTGGTGATTTTATTTGATTTTGTAAAAAAAAAAAATCGTTTCATTAGCAGTTGCAGGAGGTCATGAAAAATATTCCACACGACAGGAGCTTCTATCTTCTTAATATTTAAGTTAATCCACTCAGGTTGAGCTCCAATTCTTTCTTCTGGTGTGGTTTGTAGCTTGAGCTTGATGAGTCTGTGTACTTCTCATATGTGCCTTTCAGTATGACTAAGCTCATCTCTTTTTCAAAACCACCAAACAATGTATGTGTCACACAGTGCTTGAGCCTGTGTCATTGGCAGCTCGGAGCCAGTAAATGCTTTCACAGCTGCCATTTCATACTAAAAATAGCACAGCTATCATCATTAGGGGAGCAGTAGGCTGCAAAGGTTAAATTTAGACTACCAAATCACTTGACCTCTTCCACTACGGCTCTTTTGACAGGGTCTGATTCTTTTTGAAAATCTGAATACAAGAAAACATGAACTCCCTTTCTTATTTATGTTAACACAAAATTCAAATTCTCTCAATGAAGTATTTTTGCAAAGCTGCAGATGGAAAAAACAAACCTCACATTCAAGCTTTATCAGTGGAATCCAGGTCACTGCATTCCACTGCGCTTCATGAATAGTTTCTTTTTCCAGAGATGTAGATAGCAGAGTGATGTAATTCATGATTATTAGGCTACCGGTATAATATAGAGTGATAATAAATAAGTAAATAAATAAATGGAAAGGAACAGGGCTGCGAGCCAAATCAGTCACTTTTACATGTACTAGCTGACCACTGACCATGGTAGTGAGAGCGGATGTGAGTCTGGCTCTGAGCCCAGAAAGCAAGTCCTCTCTGGCCTGATGCTCACGGCAGCCATTCAGGGCAAGAATGTCAGCCTCAGTCTGAACCACCACAGTCTGAGTCATCTGGCTCTGAAGGCATAAGCCCACCCTCTGATACTGTGATTGAAACTCATCCTTGTCACGAGTCCTAAATAAGAAATTAAACTCATCCTCAAAAAAACAAGTACCACAACGTCCCCATGGCCATGCTCTCACAACGCTGCCTCACGGCCCAAACAGTTGATGCACAGATCTTGGCCTTCCGAGGAAGACAGACGTCGACCACATTCAGAAATGCATAGGTGGAAATCTTTAAAAAATATGCTGTTCACTCTTTTAGAGTATTTTGCTCCTTTAGACAGTCGGAGCATCCAGGGGAACTTCCCTGCACTTATCTGTGCATAAGTGGGGAGACTGGCTCCGAAGAACAAATCTGAAAGAAGTGGCATGTAAATTCCACTCACCAAATTTCATTGACCTTTTCAGAGGAAATCAGAGGTGTTTGGGGCACCCAAGTGTGACTCTTATCACACTGACAATTTGAGTGAGCTTGTTTCCGCCACAGAACCAAAAATTATAAAGATAATTGCGACATTTTTTATCTCACAACTCTGATTTACATCTCACATCTCATCTTGCGTGGTATAAACTCGCAATTGCGAGTTATAAAGTCAGAATTGCATCATAAATTCAGAAATAAAGTCAGAATTGCGAGTATCACGCATTTCTGACTTTTTTTTCTCAGAACTGGATGTTTATATCTTGCAATTAACATGCACTTGCGAGATATAAAGTCACAATTGCATGTTATAAATTCAGAATAAAGTATTTTTTCTTTAGAATCTGACTTTATAACTTTTTTGAGTTTATATCTCAAAATTCTGAGAAAAGATGTTACAATGTTAGAAGATGTTAGATTTTCGAGATATAAACTTACATTTGTGTGTTTTAAAGTCAGAATAACAAGTCTATTTCTCGCAATTGTGATATCTCACAATTCCTATCTCACAATTCTGAGAAATAAAGTCAGAATTGCAAGATATAAACTTGCAATTGTTATTATAATTATCTTTTTAACCTGTTAACCTTCAATCCCACTTTTGAAAAATCCCCAGAAATGACATACCCAAACTGAAACAGATACAATTCATGAACCCTTTGCACTAAAACCACAATTATGATCTCATTTGAAAGCTTACACCTGGTAGTTTATTGGAGATGTAGAATTTATTATTGTCATAATGAAAACATTTTTTTAAATAGCTCCAAAGTTTTGTAAAGTTATTAGAAATTTATTTTTATGAAACATCTTCATGAAAATAAAATTGAAGTTGGCCCTGTAGCATCTAGAAATGCACTGCAGCTAAAGCCATATGTGTGACCATTTTATATTTAAAATCTGAAAATTATAAGTCTAAAACTCTGTATTTAGTTACATGTTTTTCAAGATCATGTCAAATTACTTTACATTGATTAGACTCTAAAATGCAAACTGATGTTTAGTCATCTTCTAAGTAATCTATTCAGTCTTTTGTCTTTATTGTTTTATGGTGCAAACGAGCCCCATTCAGTCTCAGTCTCCCCATGCACACATTCACACCTTTACAGACTGGTTATGGCTCAACAAATATGCATTTTTATTGTCTGCATTATAGCTACTAACGACTGCTATTCACAGGCTGTTCATGGGGTTTCAAACCCTAATTTATTTTATCAAAGTGCTAGCTCCACCTTTGTGACTGAATCAAATGCACTGAAACATTTCAGTAAGCATTCATTTTTGGGGAAAAAAATCATAAAAGAATAACTTCTAGTGATGACAGGTGCACCTAAGCGAGCTAATATTAGCATGTTAGCTTAGCACATCATCAACACATGGCAATTTATGACATAAAAACTATGTTTTGCTCCAAACTTACTTTATAACGTAAGTCGAGTGTTTTATATAATCTTCTGTGATCTAATTTGGCTTCAGATAAAAAATCAGACTGAAAATATATTATTTATTGTATTGTGCACAATGAAAAAAATCTATATCGATTAGCATTACATTATAAATATAAACTATTATTATGAAAATACCTGGCATGGCTTGAAGAAAAAAGGTAACTCAAATATAATTTCAATCGTGTTTATTGTCTTCAAAACGTATTTATTTGCATGTTACAGCGATTCTGTTAGTTCGTCAGGCAGTTCCTGGTCCTGGACTGTCACATGACAGTTATGTTTTGTTCTTCATGTCCCATATATGGAATAAACTGTGCAGACAGCGCCCTCGTGCTTTTGGTATGAATTGAAAATACTTGGAAGAAGCACTCATAATGATTACATCGACGCATTTTAGTATAAATTCAATAAATAGTTTTCCTGTCTATAGAAATATGATGTGAATCTATGAGAATCAATCAATATTTTCTCCAAGTCTACACATTTTTGAGCTAAATCCCTGAGGGAAGTAGTTTTGTGAATCGCTGTCATGACGACAGCACGGAGTTTTTTTTTTTCTGAACGGACCAGCTGACGCTCATAATTCATATTAAAGGTATCGACTCATTTTCTTCATTTCATAACTCCTGAAACAAATTAAGACATAACTGTCACTATAAGTTTCTCACAATACAATAGTAGTCAAATACTGAAACTTGAGTTTTATATCTTTTTAGTGATGTATAGTTTGTCAAGGTATAACATTAAATCTGATAGTAACTTTGAACTAAATAAATAGAAAATGCTTCAGAGCGCCGGCGGGGGGCTGAAGGTTTTATTGTGTGGCAAAAACAAGCTTCCATACAAATGATTGGCCTTACTGCTATATGGGCTAGAGGATGTGAAGTGAAGCACTTTTGTACTTCATATTGAACAATATATATAGTGTGTTGTGGTGGTGACTGTGGTGTGCTGTGAACTGGAACTGTTCTTGCTCTTAGACATTATTACTCAACACAGCATGACCAAACACTCTTGCTGTCAGTGTGGAGCAAAGGTGAAAAAAAAAAATGTTTTGCAATGATACTCAAAGCCACAAAGAGATGAGACAGGCAGATTTAATATAAATTCGGAACAATACCAGAGCAGAAAACGGAGCCACGGAGCTTGCTTTAAGGTATTATGTGATTATTAGTATTGTATTAAAGTTTCTATAGCTGCTAGCTAGTGAAGTTAAGAAAGCTAATAAGATCTATCCTTATTATGTGTTCAGGTTTACAAAAGAGTTTTAGCTTTACAATAGATATAATATTTTAATATAATACAATAATATAATATATTTTAGGGACAGAATGGAAAGAAACTACTGTTCATAGTATCAGTGTCCTTTTGTCCTATGTGTATTTAGACAGTGCTAGTATGTGTGTCCCTGTTTCTTACTGGGGCAAGACATTGTTTGTATATGATCATCTGTAAAGATATAATATTAATGGTATGTATTTACTTATGTTATATTTTCTGTAATTTTGAAGGTTACTGGAGCTATACAGTTGATTCCAATGGACAATGCCAAGAAATCTCTTGATGTGTTCTCAACCTCCCTGTCAAAGTAACAGTGTTTGTATTATGATTGTCCTTTTATATGCAATGTTTTGTTCTATGAATTCATAATTATAATTATCATCTTTATATTTGTTTGTACAAAATTGGGAACTGAGTTTTCAAGCAAGCCATTTTGTTACTGTGTGTGTGTGTGTGTTTGTGTCACTGTCCACAGATGCATATCAGCCTGTGGTTCTGTGACACAGCAGCTCTTACCACGTTGGACTCAGCACACCAGACCCTTCCGGGTCATCGACTCGGATCGCTCCATTAAGAAAGGCATCATGGCAAGTGACCTGAGAGACCTACGGAATAAGGTGAGGACACCAATTAAAAGAATCGGAGAAACAAAAAGAATCAGAAATAATTATTTGTTTCTTTATGAAATCTTTATCTTTGAATAAATATCTTAATATCTTAAAGACTAGAAAAGCGTGCTTGCATATTCTCTCTGCATGATCTGATTTGCAGTATGACAAGACATGTATGTCAGAATAAGCATTGAGTCTTATTTAGTTTATTAATCTTAGTTAAAACAGATTTGCTGTATATCTTAAATCTGAGACCCCTACATCTTTGCTACCTCTCAATCGCAAAATTGTTCATCGATACATACAAAATACATACTACATGGTCCTGTATGACACACAATAAAATGTCCATAAAATTGTGAACTAGTGGTTGAATAATTTCTTACAGTGATGCATTTTGTTAGATACATGTGGAGATCAGGAGATGCTCATTTAAAATATTTTAAGTAAATTATTTTAGTCTTATCCTTAATCAGTCATTTTCCAGTATTGTTAGCTATCTCATTCTCTGAAAACCACAGCAACAGAACAAGGTTGAATGAGGAGATTGAAATAAAGTGAAATATGAATAAATGTTTGTAATTCACACTATAACAGTGAAGACAAATTTCTAAGTATATCAAGTTTAACTACACAGGATAATATAAAGTTTCCATTAGAACTGTATTTTTTTTTTTTTGGCTTTGGCTTTTACCATTGTAGTGGTCAAATTTAAGTAAACTGATCATTCAAATGTTGGGTAGTGACATAAAGAGCCAGCACTAGAATGGAAGCACTCCGTGAAATTCCATCACAGTTTCTCGAAAGCTCTTTCAAGAAAGGCATGATTTTTCCCTTCTAGGTTATGGATGTATTTCACATGCATTGTGTCAGTGCTTTAGTGTTGGATGAGGATGGAACTGGAGTGGATACTGAGGATTTTTTTCAGACCTTAAAGGACAACACTGACCTCATGGTCTTAGGGAAAGGACAAAAGTGGGCCCCACAGCAGGTCAGTGTTTTAAACTGAGATTCTGGATTAACAGCACACATCAATATTTGTTGATATTGACTGTAACATTTTTAATTATATATATATATATATATTGTTCTGGTTCTCAAATCTGATGGGCTGAGAACCTTTTCCAAGTATACGATATTCTACTATTCTACTGATATCATTCGGAAAACAGCTTCACTGTTTGCAACGAGTGTAATCGTTACACGTTAAGCAGTTTCCTCCCATAGAAACCCACTATAAGAACGCTTTACTTGGCTTAATGCAGATTAAAATGTCCCCTTATATGTCAAAATAACAAGATAAGTTTTCATTTTTTTTTCTTCACCATGTGTTTCAGGACTTCCATAGAATACAGCCCGAATATAATTGTTTCCAAAAATTATTTTTGGGGGTGCTAACGGAGCTTTGGTCTTTCTTGGGGGCTTTCTTTATAGCCCCACCCTAGCGTCGTCCATGCCAATCCATTAATGGGCATAAATTAATTTGATAAATCAATTATGCATTTATGGCATTATGCATAGTATAACTTTATGTAGGCCTACACATTTAGGAACAGAATTGGGTTCTGCCCAAAGCCAAGCAACATAAAAGTAACGTAAAGTAACCAGTAACGTAAAAAGTTACTTTTCATATGGGGTAACTAAGTAAAGTAATGGATTAGTTTAATTTATAATTTGTTAATCTGTGTTATATCTATTTTTTATTTGTTGAACAGTCGTTAAATTTTTACTCTTATGGGTTTGGGAGGTTTTGTAGTTCCTAATTCTCTAAATGATGATATCTACTGGGTGAAAGAGGTTCTATGTGATGGGATTTATCTGACCTCAGTGACGTAAGACAGCTAGCAAACAATTTTTGTCATTTGAGAAATGTATTTCATCAGAATTATTGCACTCTTACCAACAAGCACAAATCAACAGAATGTCGACACAAGGCTTATTTTACCTCAACTTTCCTGAATTATTATAGGCTATTTATGAGGTCAACTGGTAAAACAAGAAACTTCTCAAAAGAAGTTTAAAAATAAATTGAAATTCCTAGTAATCCAATAAATCCAAATTACTTTAAAGTTTTATATTAAAAAAACAGCAAAAAATACTGGTCATACAGAGCTGCAAGTGTGTTATCCAGCAACCACAATCACAATCAATAGGCTATAGTCGAGATCCATGTTTGGATTTATTGCAGCTCATCACTTAGATTTTATCGCAGATTTAGTCTCAGCAAACAGCGCAAGCGGCTCACACAGGCCGACTGAATGACACTTTCATTAAAGCTACAGTCCGTAGCTTTTTTTGGGGGGTTAAAAATTATCCAAAATACATATTAGAAAACACATAACCAGCTAGTGTTCAAAACTCTGCTTGCCTTAGCTCAATTCAAAGCGGTTAGCTTTTAATAATGTTTTAATTCCAGTGGTACTGGTGGATTTCTGTGGGATTAGACTACAGTAATATTGTGGGGGCGAGAGAGAGTGGCTATGGGATGTTTCCACGTGCCAGCTATCTTTCTCCCAATGTTGCGTCATCGCTAAAAACCACAGTGCACCAAACACCAAACCATTTAGTAAAATATTTGGAATAAATCTAAAATCTAAGGAATATTTCTCCTTGGGTCCTGCACACCCTTCAATAGGGTACAGACTGCAGATCAGTGTCCACCCACTAAAATTCAGCGGGGTGGTTTGGCAGGTTCAGGTACTGGAATAGGAAGTAAACTCCCTGGTAAAGGAGGCCATAGAACATGTTCCATCGCTGGATATGGGAGTCCGGCTTTTACAGCCGCTACTTCATAGTTCCCAAGAAAGATGGGTGGTTGCGTCCAATTATAGATCTCAGGCACTTGAATTTCTCCGAGGATGCTCAACATTGTGAATCAAATCAAATCTGAAGATTAGTTTGGCATGATAGATCTGAAGGAATTTTCTGAGGAAAATTTTCGCATTCCAATATCAGTTCTTTCGCCCTTGTGCTCTCCCCTTGCATATTTACCAATAGCATGGATGCTGCTCTAGCTGCGCAGTGGCTTTAAGGTATCAGGGTGCTAAATTATATCGACAACTGGCTTATTCTGGGCCAGTCACGAGAGCTGGTAATTTGTCATCGAGATGTTGTCCTTGCCCACATTTTTACATAGGCACAATATTTATGTTCCACTACAGTCCAAACATGCACTTTGATGGCACCTGCTGGTGAAATCACCAAACTGCAAATGCACAGACTGAGTTTAGATTTTGTGCAATAGAAATCTTAGTCATATTCTCAGTATAATGACATATTTCCTACAAAAATAGTAATGCGTCAGCAATTGAGTCGTCATTTTCTATACAGTATGAATTGATAGGCTATAGACCTTATTCAGAGCAGCGCCATGACAGGTATGAAAGTGAGGCTGTGAGGGATAGACTTACCGTGTTTCCAATGGCATCCGCTGTAAAAAGCTGAATAAAGCGGCTAGATTACTTACAATTTTCCACAGCTTACATTGTCGGGAGTTTTTGTCAACTGACATTTCTTGGAAATATATTTTTCCAGTGTTTCATGAGCAGAACAATCCGAAAACACATTAAATAACAGTACAGCCCATTGAAGAGATGCAAGTCTATCCCTCACAGCCTCGCTTTCATTCTCATTAAAAATCAAAGATGGCGCTCCCGTGAATAAGGCGTATACACAGAAATAGTCAGAACCCACTAGTATGCAGGTTGTTGTGAAGTATTAGATACTTGTCAAATAAACATATGTTTTAACATATGAACACATGATGCAATATGCTTTCAGTGTCTTTTTAAGCTGGACCTGGAATGCCAGACAAATACATAAAGCTCACTTACTGTTACATTCTTAGGTCAAGGTGCGCATTACAGAAAGATCCTAACTTTAGAATCGTATCTGCTTGGTAACCATGGCAATTTCAGTTAGGATCTCATTTAGGACTAAATCGATTAAAAGTACATTTCTTAAATGCATAATCTTATTTTAACAACAGATAGGAAAAAGGTTTTACAGAAGCATCCTAACTCCTCCAACCTAAATACGATCTTAACTTTAGGACAACCCCAATGGTGTTGTCACCATTGATATAATAAATACATAGACGGCTGCCATTGGCTGCTGGAGCGTACGTCAATAGAGGTGTCATATTGCAGAGGGCAACTTTCTCATACCTCTCATACTGAGAATTGAGAAAAAATTCTGTTTCGTCTGCTGCTTGGGGTTGTACAACTTGCCACACAATTGAAAACCGGTCTTGAGGAATTATCTTTCACAAGCAAGACTGAACATTTGTTTCTGGTTGCATTTGGTCATAGAAACGTCAAGACATTTAAAAGTAATACTGATATTGTGGATGTGGACAGACGGAAATGGACAAATTCTATTAATGTTTCAATCCAATTTGTTTTGTAATCACTGTTCCTTCGTTGGCCAGAGGAAAACTGGCCCACGACTGAACATGGGTTCTCCCAAGGTTTTTTTTTTTTTTTCTCTATTCAATCACCTCATGGAGTTTTGGTTCCTTGCCACTGTTGCCTTGGTTTTTGGCTTGCTTAGTTGGGGACATTTAATATTCAACAATATTATTGATCTGTGTTGTATTATTTTCATGTTATCACTGTGAAGCTGCTTTGATACAATCTGTATTGTAAAAAGCGCTATGTAAATGAAGGTGACTTGACTTTACTTGACAAATTATTACAGACTCCAAATGAAATTGGGATTAGGTTAGGTTAGATAAATGGTTTTGCCTTTTCTACCAAGCTTATAAAAACTTCACTTAGGGGAGAGCAGGGCACAACCTAATACATTTTGGTTTTGACTTAATTATTAAAAGAATAATTAAGTTAGATTCATCTCTTTTTTTTTACACAAGCAACATACACATCTCTGCTACAAATGGACACTTAAAGTTTTTTCTAGGACCTACCATTTTCTTACAGTTGCACTGAAAGTGACAGAATGTGCAGGCCAAATTCAGTAATATTTTATCTATAGTTTGATATTGTTTGTATCTGTATAGACAGATAGATATCCATACATCCATCCCTCATCCAATCCTTCTATATGGATCAATATCATGGAGAGAAAAAGGGCTGCACAGTTTTGCAAAAATATTAATACATAAATAAAATCATCAACTATTGTAATTGCAACTGAATTATATTTGTGTGTAGCAGCTGCATGCAAAATTATTATTATTATTATTAATAACAGTAATAATAAAAACAAGCGTAAAATCACATTTTAAAGGGTTTATTGCATTAAAAATAGGAAAATATTTTTAATAAACAAGTGATCAATGCATAGTTAACAAAATTGTAAAAAAAAAAAAAAGAAAAAGAAAATTCCAATGTGTGTAAAAGTCAAACTAAGTTAAAAATATAAATAAATACTCAAACCTGAAAAGTTTGATTAAAAGCATTTGATTATCATTGTACACTTGGCGGCTTAGTCGTAACACTGTGCTACAACTTAACCCTGCTGTGTAAAAAAATATTTTAAGCCTAGCTAACAATTGCTAGGACTTGCTGACATGTTTCAAAACGGTGCTATGTTTTAAAGGTTCTCTAAGCGATCCTGGGTGTTGACATTCGGAATATTTTCAAACAAATCGGTGGCTAGCTAGACCCTCCCTCCTCCGCATCTCATCTCCTCCCCCTCCCTTCCGTGCTTCCTGAAATAATTGTGAACGTCGGACTGGAAGCCCTTCTGCCGCTGGAGTTCTCGCCATCGTTCAAAAGCTTTGCTACCGATGTAAATTCGGAACTTTACACGTTCTTTATCCGACTCCTTCTTCTTTTTAATTTGTTCTTCAGAACGACGTCTCTTTGGTCGTGTGTCGGCCATTTTTCAAACTTCCCTCTGATGCTTGTCTCTCCTTCACACACACACCCCCCCTTCATGTGCACGCGCACTAACCCCCCAGACCCACCCTCAAATACTTCTTGCCAGTGATTGGCTGAAACACTGTTTGTAAGGTTCCGTGGTCCGGGTGAGACATGATTGTTTTTGTTGCCGTTTGTGGAGCCTGTGGTGTCTACAGAGACCGCGTTTTTTTTACAGTGTGTTTAGGGGACAGGCAGCTAGCCGATAGTGAGGAGACGTTTGCTGTATGTGAAAAAAAATGTTTTGGCCCCACATCGCTTAGAGAACCTTTAAAAGTGATTAAGGTAATATGAAGTTAGATTTGGTGACGTATACACTCAACTAAGAAACCGAAAAAAAAAAAAAAACGTATGACGAAAAAATGTACTTGTATGGTGTCAAAACACTCTTTGTCTAGTATCTTCACAAAATCTTATCAAAAATTTCCACAAATTAACGGGAGAGCGTCTATTGGGCAGGGAGAGAAAAAGAACTAACTATGTAAAACGTCCTTGTTACATATATCCCGCGTTAGGTTGTGCCCCACACTCCCATATTTTCTTTCTCCATTTTTAATCTCTAGAATATTCCGTTTTACTTCACAGCAGCTGTTTGCATTGGTTTGTCATTGGTTGCTTGGTAACAGACTTGAGAGTTGAAAACCGAACTTGATGAAGGGGCTTAAAATTCCCTAAAAAAGATAAAATGAAATTTTGTAAGATAGGATAAGAATCCTAAATCAACAAGGTATAGTTCACCCTTTAGTTTAATAGGGCCTTCTGAAGTGAAGCGATGCGTTCGTGTAAGGGTTTTCAAGGGTTACCCCTTTTGCCGCAAGTCGACTTCCATACGATCGACTGCTGGAAGCTAGTTATTTTAGCTGATAAAGTTTTAAATATGTTTTTTTTTCTTACACAAATGCATCGCTTCGCTTCAGAAGGCCTTTATTAACCAAGAGCCTTTTTGAGGACTTCTATCACAGAAGGATATGGTTTGAAGGACTTCCAAAATAATATACCCATTGTCTCACATTATAAGGCAAATATAACTGATTGTATTCGTCTGAAAGAAGAATGTCATATACACCTAGGATGGCTTCAGGGTGAGGAAATCAGGGGCTTTTCATTTTTGGGTGAACTATGCCTTTAAGATTTACTTCTATAATACGAATTTATGAAAAATCCTAAATTAACTTAGACTTAAGATATACAGTTTTTGTAATACACCCCACAGTCCCCCACTAGCTTTGCGAAGTCTTGTATCTCTCGAGTGTATTACTGAGCATTTATACTACCTGTGGAATTTCTGTGTATTACCTTGCTGTCCTTGTGTTATTCTCTTTGCCTTTTGATTTGGATTTGGTTGCCTGGTTGGACTGGTTCACTGGATTGAACTCTCACCTGTTGTACGACTCTTGTCTGCCCTTTATTAAACTGCATATGGATCCCAATGTGCCTACCTAAGTAAAATGTAAAATGGATAAGTCTTCCATTTTACAATTTAATATCATGTACACTACCCACTTTGCCAAACCACTTTTGCTTACGCTTTTTCATCTGCTTGCTCACATTCAAATTCTCCATTGCAATGACCTCACATTCATGACATTTTGCATTACACTTCACAGACATAATGCTATTTAATTTACTTTAATTAGTTTACTTACTTAGTTTTGAATTACTAAAGGCCCAAAGTAATACTTTTTTGTGAGTTTGCAGACATAGACAAAGATTTAAGATTGATTATCTAAGTGTGAACCTATGTACATGTGGAAGTAACTATAGCATAGTTGTTGACACACATGAAGGACACATTCTTGTTTTCTTTTTCAGAGACACCTACCGGGTCAGAAGAAAGTAGAAAGAGTAAGTGAGATGACTGGATTGGAAGGGACACCTCAAAGCATATCTTAAGTTATGTCAAGCTGTTTTTCTTGTCATTTCTCTCCTGCAGAGGATGAAAAAAAGCATGAATATGCAAATGAGCCCCACCTCCACTCACTCAGGCTAGTTTATAAGTCGATGTATCAAAATGGTTGTGTTTTATGTTTCACTCTCTACAACGTCAGACACATAATGTTAATTAATTTAATTAGCCTTTTGCTTGACTAAGCTTGAAAACAGGTAATAATGTTGCTAATGTTACACAAAATGTTCCCATTCGCCGTTCCCAAGTCGGACAGCTAGCTGCCTTCTGAAAATCTGCATCCTTTTTTTTAACAACAAGCGCTTTGAATAACTTAGAACATCATTGGAGAAAGGCATATATAGTACATCATAACATTGTAATATACATCATTTTTTAGATAATTCACCCACTATAGCTAAACGTATCAGATTTTTCATATCAACAGAAAAAATATTGGCTACTGGGATAACTGGCTTCTCTTGAGCCTTCCCTTCCACTCGCACATAGGCATGATTGTTTACAAGGTAGTTTCTGACCTAAGAAACACTGGCGATGTGAAACCACGTTTTTGAGACTTTGGTTCACTGCAGTTTTAAGGATAAAATACTCAGTAATGGTGTTGACTTATGAATTTGCACATGGTTTGTCTTAAAGCATATTAAAAACACTACATAGGCACAAAAACAACATTATAACAGAACTTTATTTTCACCACAGGTTTTTTTTTAACATATAGACCATTTTACGAGATGTAAACAACACTGGTCCAGAATCACTTCCTGTTTCAGTTTGTAAATGTTTTCTTAATTTCAAATGTAAAGAAAATATCTTAAAGATGTTTGTTTAACTTTTTGATTCAGTTGTATATGTTCTGTTGGTTGTACTTTATCCCAATGTTAATATAGTGTTAAAAAACTGAAACAGGAAGTGCTTCTGGACCAGTGTTGTTTACATCTCGTGAAATGGTCCATACCTAGTTAGATGGCTTATCCCTTCCTGCCTTCTAAGAAACCCATTTAAAATTCATGGAATGTCAGTACCTTAAAGTAATCAATATGGAATGCTATACAGTCAACATCTCAGTTATGTGATTCTTCTACATTTAGTGCATGCTCTTAATAATCAGATTGAGAGACCCTGCTTACATGTTGAATTTGAGATAAGATATGGATGAATAAAATTTATGGTATTTTGGGAATTATCTTTGTGATTCTACACCAGTTAAAAAAAATAAGATCAAAGAGTAGCTATACAGAGTTGAGGACAGAGGTTAATTGCTGCCTTTGAAAAGCACCACTATAACAAATAAAAAATAAAATCAACACAAATATAGTAGTGGTGAATGTTGTTATCGTTTGTAAGTATTGTTTGTATTCTTACATTTATTTCCGTTGTGACAACTCTCGGAGTTAAGGCCATTGCACACTGAGTACGAAATTTTCGTATGCGTATTTTCGTGTTCGTCAGCCTAAAAATTCGTCACGCATAGAAACCTTGCACACCAAGTCCGTTGCGTATTTATTAAACCTTTGCGGGAAAAAACGCAAAAATACCAAATGGATTCGTCAAGCAGTGAGGATGATTTTGTTGCCATCTCTCTTATTGAAAAGAGAAGAAAGAGAAAATATTACGTCCATCTAATCGCGTCGAGAGGAAGGAGAGTTCTTATCAAGCATTCTTATCACCTTATCAAGGAGTTGCGAATTTATCCTGTGCGATTCAAAATTTACCTCAGAATGTCAGTGGGACAGTTTGATGCTTTGCTAGCGATTCTGGAGCCACATATTAAAAACAAGACCACCAATTTCCGTGAACCAAAATCGATTCTGAACGGAGACTGGCAGTGTGTCTAAGGTATGGACACACACACAAACACACACACACCCACGCGCGGCCCGGTGGAAGCGCTGGGCAGACAGAACAGCTGTGTAGGCTGTTATTGTGTAGCTATATATTGTGCCCAAATAATACATTAGTTATCGAATTGGCTGATCAATCACACCTTATTCGATCCTAAATTTCAATCTGATTGAAAGGGGAGGTTTATTAATTTCATAGTCCAATATAGAGAAGAGAACATAAACACTTGATCGAATTGAAAACCGAAACTAATTATGTCAATCACACTTGCACACCGCCTCCGAAACTTTCGTCCGTCATAAAAAAATTAGGATCGGGTTCGATTTTCTGCGTTTTTCGCATCCACAGCCAGCATTTTAGGAGGCTTTTTGACAATTCAGGGCCGGGAGAGCTCGTTCCGCACATCATTGCACATATGCGCAGTGCTTTCAGTTTCGGTTTTTAATTCGATCAAGTGTTTATGTTTATGAGGATTATGAAAGGAATAACCTCCCCTTTTAATCAGATTGAAATTTCGGATCGATTAATGTGTGATTGAGCAGCCAATTCCATAACTAATGTATTATTTGGGTACAATAGATAACCTGTAGCCTATACAGCTGTTCTGTCTGCCCAGCGCTTCTACTCGCGAGAGTGTGAGAGTGTGTGTGTGTGTGTGTGTGTGTGTGTGTGTGTGTGTTTCCATACCTTAAACATAGCCTACTGACAGTCTCTGTTCAGAATCGATTGGTTCACGGAAATTGGTGGTCTTGTTTTTAATTCGTGGCTCCAGAATCGCAAGCAAAGCATCAAACTGTTCCACTGACATTCTGAGGTAAATTTTGAATTGCTTGGCATAAATTCACAACTCCTTGATAAGGAGGTGCTTCCTCTAGGCGACATTTCAGGATTGGATGGACACAATATTTTCTCTTTCTTCTCTTTTCAATAAGAGAGAGGGCAATAAAATCATTCTCACTGCTTGACGAATCCATTTTGTATTTTTGCGTTTTTTCCCGCAAAGGTTTAATAAATACGCATCGGACTTAGTGTGCAAGGTTTCTGTGTGTGACGAATTTTAAGGCTGATGAACACGAGAATACGCATACGAGAATTTCGGACTCAGTGTGCAATGGCCTTAAGAGTGCTGGTTATGTTCATTGAGAAATATCTCGACGCACACACAGCCGTACGTTCGGGTGTTTCAGCCTCACGCCCATTGACTTTCTTCTCAAGAGATGAAGGCCAAATATATTGTGAATGACTCGAATCTAGCCTTTGCTGAGGCAGCGTGTAAGAGTCTATAATAATAAAATCTGTTTTATGCAAGGCATTCACAGTCAGCTCCTGAGGGTCCTGGCAGTTTTCAATGAGAAATATCTCGACGCTTAGGCCTACATAAACCATGCGCTGTCGGATGTTTCAGCCTTGCACCTGTTGACTTTCTTCTTGAGGGATGAAAGCCAAATATATTGTTACGACTCAATTCTCACATTTTCAGAGGCAGCGTGTAGATTACAAGACTGTAAATAATATTAAAACAGTATTGTTTGGTGAAAGGGTGTACCGCTTCTAGAATCCCTCCTCAAGGAGCTCAGGACATAGACAGCACTCTCAGGCGAAGCCTTAGCTTAAACAGGGCAACCTGAGGGTCGTTCTGCAGGCTAAGAAGGCTTCCTCAAAGAGATCCTAGCCAGCCTAGGTCCCTCTGCAGGTGGCCCCACCCGTGGTGGAGCGACCAAGGTCGTCTCCTTCGCGGAGCCCGCAGGATAATGATGTTCCTCTCCCACCATTAAACGCGTTTTGAGATGCATCAGTTTCCAGCGAATGCAAGCTGCACTGTCTACCCCACAGGCTTGTGGCTAGGCAAGCATTCGTGTCCACCCATCGAGAATCGTTTTCGGTCTAGCCCTGCTGGAAATCTGATTCAGGGGGTCGAGAATCCTGATTAATACCCGAAGCCAGGCACAAGAGCCTGGTTCCCTTGGTAAAATATTTCGATGCATGGAAAAATCTGACGAATATTTCTCCTTGGGCCCTGCGGACCATTCAAAATGGGTACAGGTGCAGTTCGGTTTCCACCCACCAAGATTCAACGGGGTGGTCTGGACTGTAGTCGACCCAGTGCAGGGTCGGGTATTGGAACAGGAAGTAAAAGCAAAGAAGGCTATGGAGCGTATTCCTCCAATGGAGACCGGGTTTTACAGCCACGACTTTATAGTACCCAAAAAGGATGGGGTGTTGGGGTGTTGCATCTGACAATAGACCACAGACACTTGAATCGTTCTCTGAGGAGATTCAGGTTTAAGATGTTCACTATTCCCATCATCGTGAGTTAAATTCAATCTGAGGATTGGTTCGTCACAATAGGTCTAAAGGATGCATACTTCCACATATCCATCCTTCCATCTCAGAGGAAGGTCCTGAGGTTCGCTTTTGGGGGCTTCCAATATCGGGTCCTTCCATTCGGCCTAACTCTCTCCCTTCGCACATTTACCACATTTTTCAGAGTTATGTGTAGATGTCTTCGTTCCCTATCTATGTGGAAAAAAGCTTGGTTTCTTTCTCGAGGTCCAGTGTTGAGAGGGTCATGTCACCGGAAAATCGTTTCGACAGACACGTCCATCACGGGCTGGGGCGTGGTCATGGATGGCCGCTTTATGACAGGCTTATGGCAGGACCATCATTCCTCCTAGCAAATAAACTGCCTAGAGATGTTGGCGGTGTTCCGAGCTCTGAGGAGCTTCCTACCGGACCTCAAAGGTCATCATGTCCTTGTGAGGTCGGACAACATGTCAGTAATGGCCTATATAAACAATCACAGGGGTCTGAGGTCTCACCATCTATGCAGACTGGCGCATCAGATCCTCCTGTGTCCCAGGGGAAACTGCTTTCTCTGAGAGCAACATGCATCCCAAGGAATTAAAATCAGGGAGCAGACATCCTGCCGAGACAGGGGAATGGAGACTTCCCACGAGGTGGTGGAGCCAATGTCTCAGAGGTTTGGATCTATTCGCGTAGGAAGTGGAGGTGGATCTATTCGTGTATCGAGAGACGACCCACTGTCCACTGTGGTTCTCTCGTTGGGGTTGGATGCCCGAGGCTGCATCTGAATGCATTTCTCCTGATCGCTCTGCTCGCGGGAGTTCTAGAGAGGGTCCATCGTGACAGGATCAGTCTACTACTGGTAGCCCCGTTGTGGTCGGCCCGAGTATGGTTTTAAACATTATTTTGCTCCTAGACAGCTCTCCGTTGGAGATTCCACTCAAGAGGGACCTGCTGACAAAGGCAGAGGGCTTAAAATTTAACCCTCACCCGAGTTATGGAAACTGTGGGTCTGGCCCCTGGGGGGGCACAGTACCTAGAGGCCGGCCTATCAGCTGGAGTAGTGGAGACCATACTCAGCTATAGAGCTCCCTCCACAAGGAAATTGTACTGCTTAAAATGGAATGTCTTTACCAATTGGTGTAGAGAGCATGAGGTAGATCCAGTTAACTGCTCAGTGGCTTCAGTTCTGCAGTTCCTTCAAGATCGCTTTGCAGCTGGTCTTACCCCGTCCACACTCAAGGTGTACGGGGCTGCCATTGCGGCTTTCTACGCTCCTCTGGGTGATGGACCTCATGGGAGACAGCAGTTGGTCGTACGTTTCCTCCGTGGGGCTTGGAGGATGAGACCTGCGGCTCGTACCAGGGTTCCCACTTGGGACCCGGCAGTGGTTCTCGAAGGGCTGGCAGAGGCTCCCTTCGAACCACTGGGGTTGGCTGAGGCCAAGATCCTTTCCCTGAAGGTGTTTTTTTTTTGTTGGCCATTATTTCTCTGAGGAGGGTAGGAGATCTCCAGGTGCTTTCTACATCTAACGGGTGCCTGAAGTTTGCTCCAGGCTGCATTAAAGCCATCCTTCACCCCAGGCCTGGCTTGCCTAAGGTGCCATCCAATGCGGCACAGCCTACATTTCTGCAGGCTTTTCAACCTGCAGAAGAGATTTCTTCTGCTCTGCCCTGTCAGATCGCTAAAAAAATACATTCAGAGGCTTCCTGCTTCCAAGCAGACCATCAGCAACTGGACTGTCCAAGCAATTTCCATGGCCTACCAGGTGCCTACCAGGTGCAATCTTTTTTTTAAACTTTATAGCTTCAAAATGTATCAATTTTGGATTAACTTGTAAAGATTATCTTGATAGACAAAACACCCAGGGGTCACAACTCTTTGTTGAACACAGATCTTTTTTTTTGCGATTTTATAAAAGTCTATGGGGCAAATGCATAGCTTTTTGATTGAGGGAACCCATGCGCCGCTAGCTTCCGAGTTAACATACAAAGTGACGTCATAACTTCGGCACTATATTGGCGTGATGGTAAAAGGGCTTCAAACATCCCTCACACCCAAGGTTTTCCTATAGTGACAGTCTTGCAGTGTCGAGAAAACCTAGGGAAGAAATGGCACTTTCCACTGCATGGTATGGTTCAGTACAGCTTGCTTTGGTGCTTTTACACTGCTTGGTATGGTACGGCTCACTTTGTGGCGCTTATCCACTGTATGGTACAGCTTGGTATTGGCTCGCTTTAAATGGTACCACCTCTTTTAAGTTTCCAAGTAATGCCGTAACAATACTAAAATGTGATGTGAAAACACTACAGACCGGTCAGTGAGAATTGTCACTAACAGCGTCATTGGATTTGCAACATGAAACACCAAATCCGCTAGATTTAAATAGTTAGCAACAGCCACCACAGTATTATTTGTTTGCACATTTCTTTTACAACAAAAATAAACTAATAACCTTGTTTTTCAGCAACTATAATGATCAGTCTATAATACCAGCCACTTTGAATTGGTACTAAACTGCAGCGGAAAAGCAAACCGAGCTAAAGCGAGTCAAGCAGAGCCGTGCCGAGTCGAGTTGTACCACATAGTGGAAAAGCGAGCCGAGCTATGCCATGCAGTGGAAAAGTGCCAAAACACTCTTCAGTTAAGTCTGACTGTTCATTGAACTGCTTATTCATCACCTACCTGCTTGATGATCCTGAACTATCTAAACTATCTGTAGATAAAGACCTTTTAATTTAATCTCTGTCTCAAATCCTGTTTTATGACAATTACACTAATATCAGGCAACTTTTTAAGCTTAGATGTTGTGCTTGCCTATGACTGAAATTTTTGTACAGATTTATACATTATCTGAATAAATAAGCTTCCCATTGATGTATGTTTTTTTTTACGATAGGACAATATTTGGCAAAGATACAACTATTAAAGCTATTTAAAATTGTCCATTTATGTTCACGATTGTGCTGCATTCACTCATAAAAATAAATGTTTTATATATTTACGGTAGGAAATTTACAAAATATCTTCATGGAACATGATCTTTACTTAATATCCTAATGATTTTTGGCATAAAAGAAAAGTCGATCATTTTGACCCATACAATGTATTGTTGGCTATTGCCACAAATATACCCGCTTCTTGTGACTGGTTTTGTGATCCAGGGTCACATATGCTTCCATACGTTAGAGCATATAAAAGGAAATTACATTTTTTTAGTGCTTTCATCATTATATTCATCTATATCCTGCACACATCACCCTTTTCCTCATCTATCCTTTTCCAACATTTTCAGTTTTTGACTGAATACCTGATAACACATTTAAGCGAAATCTTGTTTTTGTTTCCTGATCATTACTACACAGAAGAATACAACCAAGAGTGATCCTGGATTCGGCTGGAAACAGACGAGGAAGGATGTTGCCAAAGTGACCTTGGATCTTTACAAAAACCATCCAAAGGATTTTATTGGATGCTTAAATGTACAGGCAACCTTGTATGGAATGTACTCTGTTTCATATGATTTGCAGTGCTATAAGGCAAAAAGGATCCTAAGGTAAGATTGAGTGTGCATGCGTGTCCATGTATTGAGAAAGTAAGAGAAAGAAATAATATAACAATTAAAGTAAGTTAGTCGACGCGGGCCATTTTTTATTACTTTTTGTCTTGTTTTCTCAAAATTACAAAATAAGTCATTAAGACATTAACAATAACAAGTCTAATTTTCTTACTATATAAACAATGCTTTCTTGAGATCAATAAATATTATATTAATGACAGTGATATAGTAGTTAGAACTGTAGTATAATTTTAAGTAGTCTTTAAAAAAAATTGCAATGATGCAAATTGATGACTTCAACAAACGCTGTTACATTAAATGGAATTTGTAAAACAACTGGCCGCTGTATTGAATAATAATGATGTCTGAAAAGACTGTAGGCTACATTAGATGTTTACTTTGTATCAAAGTAGTCAATAGTCAATCCAAAATGGGCGTGGCGGAAGAGTATAAATTCCCAACTCGCTCGCTGTTCACCGACTTTTCATTCTTCAGCGAGCTACACGCTTCCGCTGCTTAAGAAAGACACCGTCACCATCGAAAAGGCATCCTCTAGCGAGCTCCGGATCCTGAAGAAGCCGGCTGTCTTTGCCACCTTCAGCCGTTCTGCAAGCTAGCGCCATCCGACGACAGTATTCTTACAATTATATTTTGCTTCTGTTACTTCACAAAAGAGCAGCGAGCGTCTTTTTCAAGATGCCTTGCACACCCGCGGCTCATGCCGTGCCCCTCTCAGCGCCGGAGGAGACTGCCTTCTTCTGCGCTCTCTGCCTAGGACGGGAACACGCAGAGCTCTCTCTCGCCGACGGCAGATGTTACCTCTGTGAAAAGACTGTTGTCGACCATGCGTGCTCGACTCGAAGCGTTTAAAGCCGCCGCCCCCTCTCACCGCCAACGAGCTGCTGCCGCCGCACAGTATGAGGGACGAGCCGCTACAGCTGTGCCGACCGCGCCCAACTTTCTTTACTTTACAAGGAAGCACGTTTCTAACGCGCACTTGCACGCGTCACTTATGCAGCCTGTATCAGGCTAAAATGAAAACAGGCATAAGTGCATAATGTCAGGCTTACGCCAAATATACTATACTGTAAGTGTAGTATATGTGCCCACAGTTCTGTGTTCCCCCCTACACTCAAACACCACACCCGTGTCCGCGACCACGCTTGCTCATCACACTGTGACTCGCTCCCCATTCACTTCTATTGGGTAGTCACTCTCTCTAAACAGCCATTGGCTGTTCGCGAGCCATCATGCACAAGCACTGTAAGCGCGCTCACACACATTGTTCAGCCTGCTATGAGTATACACACTCATGTATACACATGCCTTTTGTGTAGAATATGTGCCCACTATCCGGTGTTCGCCCATGCACAAAAGCACCACACTCCCTGTGCATAAAAAAGCCTCTTGTGTAGAAAAAGTGCCCACGATCCAGCAGTGTTCACCCATACACACAAGCACCACATGTTCCATGTATCTCTGATAGCCCACCCCCAGAGCCCACCCCCTGTGCCCACTCTAGTGTCAGAGAACATAAGCGCGCCAACGAGCCTGTGTGCGAATTTTGAATTATTTGGACGACTGGCTGATTTTGGCACTATCACAGAAGGAGCTACTGTCTCTTCGTACAGTTCTCCTTGACCATCTGAACACCTTTGGTCTCTCTGTCAACTGACAAAGAGCTCACTTCAACCCATTTAGACGATTTCCTTCCTGGGAATAGATCTAGACTCAGTGGCTATGATGGCTAGCTTATCTACACAGCGCACGTGCCGTGTTTAGCGTCTCGCCGCATTCTTTCAGATGGACACCCTGACGCCTCTGAAAACTTTTCAGAAGGTGCTGGGTTACATGGCCTCAGCCTCCGCAGTGCTTCAGCTGGGTCTACTGTGCATGCGCCCCCCTCATTTTTGGTTGAAGAGCCGTGTGTCTCACCTTGCGTGGACCACGGGCCGCCAGCTGATCAAAGTTACGCAGACCTGTATCTCGGTTCTGCAGCCATGGACAGTGGCAGAATGGTTTCAGCGAAGCGCTACCATGGGGACCGTCTCTTGCCGGAAGGTCATTTCGACAGACGCATCCAACACAGGTAGGGGCGCGGTCTGTGAGGGCTCACCGGCCTCTGGCAATTGGTCAGTTCAAAAGAGCTCCCTACACATAAACTGTCTGGAGATGATCGCGGTCGAGAGCGCGCTCGCGTTTTTCCTACCGCGGATCCGGGGTCATCACGTATTGATCCACTCGGACAATACGGCCGTAGTCGCCTATCTCAACCGTCAGGGCGGTGTCAGATCCAGGAACCTTTCCCGCTGACAGAACGCATTATAAGAGCTACGAGCGACGCATGTGCTGGGCCATCTGAACAATGGCCCAGACAGACTGTCCAGGAACTGTCCAGAGGATCAGGGAAACATGCCACTCAGTACTCCTCATAGCCCCGCATTGGGAGGGTCAGACTTGGTTCCCGGAGCTTGCTCAGCTGTCGCAGACAGCCCCGTGGTCCATTCCAGTCAGAGCAGATCTCCTGTCTCAAGCTCGCGGCACGATCTGGCATCCCCATACTCAGCGCTGGGCGCTTCATGCTTCGGTGATCAACGACTATCCGTTGCTTTGCCAGAGGGTGTGTTAAACACGATCATGAACGCCAGAGCGTCTTTTACTAGGAAGCTCTATGCGTCTAAATGGTCTGTGTTCTCAAAATGGTGCACCGACAAAAACCTAGACCCACAGCAGTGCGAGGTGTCGTCTTTGCTTGTCTTCCTTCAGGAGATGCTGGATAAGGGCAGGTCCCCATCCACTCTTAAGGTTTACGTGGCAGCCGTCGCGGCATTCGCTGGACCCCGATGCGCTCAGTCTCTGGGCAAAGATGAGCTAGTCATCCGCTTCCTCAGGGGAGTTAGAAGGATGAACCCCCTCCCCCCTTCGGTTCCCATTTGGGATCTTTCTATAGTTCTCGAAGCTATAAAAATCCCCCGATTCGAACCGTTAGAGTCTGTGGACCTAAAATACCTCTTGCTAAACCATTTTTCTGTTTGCCCTGTCATCAGTAAAACGCCTGGGAGACCTTCACGCACTCTCTTCTAGCGCAGCGTGTCTCTAGTTTGGACCTAATGACTCCACAGTCATCCTCAAACTTGGACATGGCTATGTCCCCAAAGCGATTGGTACCCTGTTCAGGGCTCAGGTTATTTCCCTATCGGCTCTGCTTGCATCCGATAGCAAATGTGACGCCAATCTGGTTCGGGCTCTGAGATTGTACACTACACACGCTGCCGCGTTCAGACACTCTGAGCAGCTTTTTGTTTCGTTCGGTGAAGGCAAAGGTCGTGCCGCCTCGAAACAGACTCTATCCAGATGGATAGTGGACGCTATTGCTTCTGCTCATGCGTCAAAAGACCTGCCATGCCCTCTGGGCATCAGGGCTCATTCCACTAGAGGCATGGCCTCATCATGGGCATGGTCCAGCGGCATTTCCATTCAAGACAAATTCGTGGCAGCGGGATGGGCTTCCCCTTCCACCTTTGTCAGATTTTACAATCTGGAAGTACCCGCCCTGCAGGCAATGCTACTATCAGTCTAGTATGCTTCAGCTCTTATTTTGAGCTGCACTATTGGGAGTCACACTCATACAACCGGCGTACCACTTGTTCTTTCCTCAGGTGCTTATGTACTACACAATCATCGGCCCACTTGCTGGCCCTTTTATATTCACGTACATTATTTTCCCACTTAGAAGGGTCCCCCGGGATCCCTCCCTCGGGACTCTTTGTGGATGCTTAGCGCGCACGGCGTTGACCAAGTGTTTCCGTAGCGTAAGCTAGCTTACGCAATACGAGAGAACCTTTCGTAAGAGAACGAATCGGTTACCTAACGTAACCTCGGTTCTCTCTAGATGAGGGAACGAGTATTGCGTTCCTGGCCGTGCTTGCGCTACTAGCGTTCTCGCTTCATCCTGAAAAATGAGTGAACACCGCGCAAGTTGGGAATTTATACTCTTCAACCACGCCCATTTTGACGGGCTTTGACGCAATGAGAGCGTGTCCGCCTCTCATTGGTCGTGAGTTCAGCCCAACTCGCCCATAGGCTGTAGCAGTTCCCTCTGAGCGAACCAATGAGCTGCTAGCTAGCCCGCTCATGGTCTGCTGCAGTGGAACTGCGTTGACAGTGGATACAAATTATGGAATAATTTTTTGGCTTCAACTTCTCAGAATGAATCTTTCCCGTAGCGTAAGCTAGCTTACGCAATACTCGTTCCCTCATCTAGAGAGAACCGAGGTTACGTTAGGTAACCGATTCGTTTCTTTTGATTATTTAATTTCTTCTATGTAAAGCACTTTGAATTACCACTGTGTATAAAAAGTGCTATGTAAATAAACTTGCCTTGCCTTGCCTATGGGCTCTATGCACAACTGCACTACTTCCTGAACTTCAGCCAGCTCCTTGTTTCCTGTATACCATTATTGGACAATTTGATTAATTCAGGTGTGCTTGACCTCAGTACTCACGGCAACAATAATCAAACACACCTGAATTAATCAATGTGTCCAATAATGTCAGACAGGAAACAAGAAGCTGGCTGAAGTTCAGGAAGTAGTGGAGCTGTGCATAGAGCCCATTGCGCCATGAAACAAGCACACCACATTCATCATGCTTTTAAAGGGAATGTGATATGACGCTCTTCTTGGTTTGTTTCCTGTTACGCCCAAACCACACCTATGAATAATGAAGCTACTTCAGACCAACCCCTTTTAAATTTGTGTTGAGCGCAAGAGTAATTTATCCCACCGGTAAAATACCCACAGCACCCAAGACCCACCCACAAAGTTACTTTAGCTTCCCCCCTTCATACTTGCGTTTCAGATTGTTAAAATAGGGCCCGTTTTGTCAGTAACCAGACAAATACTTACTCATTCAGCTGCTATATCATATACAGTACATAAAACATAGTTTTTTGGTGCAAATAAAATATAATGAAATGAAATAAAATATATTTTTTGAAATGATGTATATTCTTATATAAACATCTAATATATTCTATATTTATTTATATTTTAAATAAATAAATATATTCTTAACCTCTTCATTTTCAAAATCCTGAGAAAACAAGACAAAAAATAATGAATGGCTTCTGAGGGCTTCTATATGACAAAAAGTATTATTGAAGTGCAGTCAATTATCTTTTATCTGAAATTGTCTACTAAAAAGGTAATTTACATGAACATATAAAGTGCTAAGATATAACACGAAAGGCTTATGTCTCTCTGTTCTTGTTTTCTGTTAAAAGGGAAGCCCTAAGATGGACCCTGTTCACTATGCAGACCACTGGCCATGTATTAGTGGGTACTTCATGTTATATTCAGCATCTCATTGATGAGGATGAGAAAATGGAGGCACAAATGGTAACGCCCACATGTGTCATCAAGCAGTTACACCATTAAATGATGGTGGCCTGTTTTTTTCTGCTTGGGCAAACTAAAAAATGTTTTTCTTGTAGATTTATATCTTGCTTTTGTTTCTGAAAGCATTTTTGTGAATTATTTACTTCTGTATACACCTTATGTAGCCCCACCCCTTTTCAGCGCTGCACTCATTGTCTTTTGTCTTCCGGTCTGTATTTTGATCTTGCCTATTTATGAATGAACGGCTCGTTTTAAAATCTTCCCGGTCTACGGACATTTGTTAAGACATCTGCTTTAAACATTACAATCCTCATGATAAATTTCGTTAACTTTACATTAAGTAAATCCACTTCAAAAACTAATAACTCCAGGACAGCAATGCCATAGAGATATACAGAGCGACCACAAAAACAGAAGTTCAAAGACAATATTCTAAAGATGGCGGCGCCCTTGTTTCTTTGGTGCATAAGGTCTATAGTACTATAAACAGTAATATAAACAGTTAAACTGTGCGTACATTTTTATATTTTACTAATAAATACTGTATTTCTACCCACAAGTTCTTGATTAAACATATTTGATATACTAAAATTAGAGTTGTCAAAGTTAACATTAACACGTAAAAATAATTATATAAATAAACATGTTTAATGGTATCACATTAATGTAATTTGACTGTAAATTACAACTTCCATCACCACAAAATGGTCAATTAAACTTTTACACATTTTTATTGTTTTCTCTCCTTAAAAAAAATAAATGAATGGAACAATGTAACTAAACTACAATATATATATATATATATATATATATATATATATATATATATATATATATATATATTAGTGGTGTTTGTGTAAAATGTGTATTGAAGAGAGTATTACAGGGGTGATTGTCTTTACTATTATTCACTATAGTAATGTAGCTAGCTACTATTCACATTTAGGTTGGCAATAATCTGATAGTTTACCTTCAGTGTATTACACAGTTAATGAATCAGTGTGGATGACTACAAGGAGTCCTTTACACCAGGGGTTCCCAACCTTTTTTGTGCCAGGGACCAGCATATTCATAAAAAAATTCCAAGGACCAGTTGTCAATTTTAATGGCTCAATTTTTAAGATGGATCGTTTGGATTCGGAATATTTCACTGCGAAAAACAGTAACAGCCTATAATTTATTTGCATATAATTAACTAGGTGGCAACAAAGGCTAATTCTATACCAATCTTTTTAAACTTTCAGACCGGTTCACAAAATGTTTCCCTTTTCAATGACCTCCCCATTAGGTCTACTTCAAAAGCAACTCGCACAGCACTCACATTACCGCAGGTGGCAGTAATGGCAAATTGTATGAAAATACCAGTCCATTTTACCTGTTAAATCTCTCCAGAACCACTAAAGACAATTACTTCAACAGCAAATTTATTGTTTTCACTCACCAACAGGTGACAACAAAGGCTAATTGAATGAAAATAAGAGCCAGTTTCACTTTCAACAGTCATAAAAATTCAGAATACAATAGCAAACACAGTTATTTCAGCCAATCATTTTTAAAAGTATAAAATTAGAGATTATGCTTTAACAAACAAAAAATACCAGACCAGACCAATGAGAACAAAACTATTTTAATGTGAGGATGAATACTATATTTGTAGCTATAGCTATGCACAAGACAAGCTTCACAAACATGAACGAAAACCAGCTTACAGTCTGATATCCATCTCAGTGAGACCCCTGGGATTGCTTGGCAGCCACAAGAACATCAAACCGGGGCTTGATTGGTGACAATGAGACACGCAGGGTACTCTTCACAGTATGGTCTTAGTGGCAGTCATGGCAGAAACACCTGCCTCGCACAGATATGAAGTCGGGAACCGGAGCAGGGTCTTCAGTGCAAGGGTGCTGATCTCATTGTATTCTGTTGATGCTTTGATCCAGAAGGATGTCAATGGTGTTTAAAGTCCCCGTGAACCGGAAGTTGCAAACGATTTTTCTCGAGTGCTGTGACGTATTTCCAAGTGAAACGGAATATTGAACAGAGGGCAGGGTTTTACTCTAGCGCTCCTCCTCTCCATCTCTCGCTCATAGCAAACTAACGGTTTGAGGGGAGTGGTTAGGAGGGTCGCAGCGCTGCCAGTTCGGTTGTTCCCGCTGGTGGCCACAGAATTATATATATGTGTGTATATATATATATATATATATATATATATATATATATATATATATGTGTGTGTGTTTTTCCGATATAAAGATAATAGTTTTCCGCTTTCAAGAAAACTATGAAATAATCCATTCAGCGGTGTTCCAGAGGTTTCTTCCTCATGTTCCTGAGATTGCTGGATGAGAGCAGTCTCGGCCTATTAAGCTCCTCACAGCACAAGGTGCAAAACAGAACAGTCTAGCCAATTAGAGATATGCAAGATCTGAGGACTGTTTTATCTCTAAAAAAGCTTGGACAAAGGAGAAGCCCTGACGCCGAGGCGGGCAGGCTTCTAGGGGTGGTCCCCTCTGGTGTAAGGATGGTTTTGAGAAATCGTTTCTCCTCAGCGCCCTTTGGGGTGCGACTCTCTAGCCCCTTTTCCACCAAAGCATTTTGAGAGACGGTTCGGAGCCGGTTCTTGCGCGCGAACCAGTTCTTTGTGTTTCGACAGCCAAAGAACCGGTTCGCGGCCGTGAGAACTGGTTCCAAAGCGGCACCAACTCTTTGCTGGACTAGAACTGTTCTTTTAGCACGTCATGTTTACGGGGCGGGTTTAGATACGTTCTTCTCGGTTCTTTTGAACATATTTTCTGACCATCGCAAAGCCAGGAGAAACTGCAGAAACACAAGCGTTTTATTTATTTATTTATTTATTTTTTGAAACATAAGCAAAGAAGAAAACAGTCACGATATAGAACAAATAAATGGAAAGAAAAAAGACACAAGACAGGGGTACATAACTTTTCAGAAAAGATTACATATCAAACGAAAAGATTAAGGGCCCTATCTTGCACCCGGCGCAAATGACTTTATACACAAACGCATGTCTCATTCCTATTTTGCACGCGCGCAAAGCGGGATTTTCCCCTCCACAGACGCACGTCGGTAAACTAGGAAATGAACTTGCGCTCCCTGGGCGGATCGGCGCAAAAAGGAGGCGTGTTTCGGCGCAAACATTCCCTGGTGCTATTTTACACTTCCAGAACACAATTGCGCCACTGACCATAAAAAACCTGGTCTAAAGTCAGTGGCGCGTTGCGCGTTGTTCATAATGCTATTTTAAGCGCGCATGCTTGGCCATAATATAGCGGGTAGGCCTACACAACGCGCATATACTGATTCTCTCATCAACATAGATGCAGTAGTTTTTATTTTTGCAAATCATACATTATAACAAGGAAAAATATTAACACATGAGGGAAATCATTTTGGTTTACATGAAGATGAAAAAACTGAAATACCCATTTCTTAAGGCTATTGTAGTACTAAGGATCAGACCTGTTTGCCCAATAGGGGCAAGAAACATACGTATAGGCTATAATGTTTAACCGACGCTGATGTGCTAGAGTTTCTCCCATCCCCATACAACGTCACTTCTGTCTTTCACTGTCCTGACAAGAACGTCGGTCTCATCGGCTGTGAACGCTCCTGGCGCGCGCCTGGTAAACCCGCCGTTATAATAACAATCCGTCATGCAACATGCGCACCTGTTCTTAAAGGGTATGTTGGATCGCGCTCGGATTGGTTTATTTCACGTTACGCCCAAACCACACCTATGAATAATGAAGCTACTTCAGACCAACCTCTTTTAGATTTGCGCCAGGCGCAAGAGGCATTTATCCCGCCGGGAAAATAGCAACAGCGCCGGGACCCGCCCACAAAGTTACTTGCGCCATGCGCTTTGACACTTGCGTTTCAGATCGTTAAAATAGGGCCCTAAAAGACTTACATATTTCAATTGTTTTTAAAGTTTTCTCGGTACACGAGATAATCCCAAAGCAATGTACTTGCAAGCGACGTACACACACAGTGACGTAACAAGGTCGTTCCCTGGGCGCTCTAGTCAGTGGAAAAGCAAACAGGTTCTGAACGGGTTCGCAAGTTGAACCAGCTCCGAACTAACTTTGAACCAGCACCAGTTCCGAACCAGTTCTTTTTTCGGTGGAAAAGGGGTATCTGAGGAGGGTCGCAGCACTGCCAGTTCGGTTCCCTGCCGGTTCGCCGTTTCAGGGAACCAAGGTCTCAGTGTCCCCAAACAAGCCTTAATAAACGGCAGTCAGTTCGGTTTCCATGTCGGTTCGCCGTTTCAGGGCGCCGAGGTGCCTGCTTTTTCCAACGGTCCTCCGAGGAGGGTCATAGGAACTAAGCTAGTTAAGAGGTAGGCAAGATCTGAGGACTGTCATCATCTCTAATAAAGCTTAGACAAGAAGTCCTGTAGAAGAGTCCTGTCTCAAAAAATGAGGCTATCAGGCTTCTGAGGGCTCCTCCAGGGCAGGGACAATTTTGAGAAATCGTTTCTCCTCGGCGACCTCTGGGGTGCGACTCTCTGAGGAGGGTCGCAGCGCTGCCAGTTCGGTTGTTCCCTGCCGATTCGCCTTTCAGGGCACCGAGGTGTCAGTGTCCCCATAGATCCTCCGAGGAGGGTCGTAGAGCGCGGTCAGTTCGGTTGTTCCCTGTCGGTTCACCGCTTCAGGGCACCGAAATGATTGTTCAAGCAAATCCAGAGGCCAGTCTTGAGAGACTGGTTCCCCTAGTAGAATTTCTGGCAGCGTGGAAACTACTGCCACACATTTCTCAGTGGGTCCTGCACACTTTAGAAAAGGGTTTCAAAATTCAGTTCGGTTCTCGTCTGCCCAGATTTCTAGGGGTCCTCCTTGTAGTGGTGGACCCGAGCAGGCTTTGGTTATGGAGCAGGAAGTATTGACACTTCTGTGAAAGGAGCTGTAGAAGGGATTCCTCCTCCCAGCAGACAGCCATTACTTCATTGTTTCGAAAAGAGGATGAGGTGTTGCGTCCTACTCTAGACCTGTGTCAATTAAACAGCAGGTTTCAGAATCTTAAGTTCAATATGCTTACGCTAAATATGATTGTGTCACAGATTCAGTCCGAGGACTGGTTTCTCTCAATAACTTAACGGACGTTTACTTATCTTTCCATCCTCATCTCAGGAGGTTCCAGAGGTTTGCTTTCGGGGGCGAAGCATACCAATATCGGGTTCTCCCATTCAGCCAAGGTTTCTCACCCCACACCTTTGTTTTCAATATGCGTGGATGCAGCTCTGGCTCCTCTGGACTCCAGGGCATTTGCGTATTATACTATCAATGATTGATTGATCCTAGCTCAATCTGAGCATGTGGCAGTTCGGCTTTGAGATGTCGTTCTGTCTCATTTAAAGATGTTGGGGGTTGTTGTTCAACGCCAAGAAGAGACCACTTTTCTAGGTGTTGCCTTTTACAGCAGTAAATGGGGTATATATCATGGCAGTTGCGTCCAACGTAATTACTTTTGGCCTTCTGTACATGAGACCCATGCAGTGATGGCTCAGGACCAAGGGGTTTTCTCAGAGGAGAAAAACGTTTTTCGCATGATCAAGGTCACGCGGCTTTGCCTTCGTGCTTCGGTTTTGTGGAATAACCTTGGTTCCTCGCCCAGGCCCACTGTTGGGGGCTTCTTGTCGACGCATAATGTTATCGACGGATGCTTCCCTCACAAGTTGGGGGGTATATCTAGGCCAGTTACTCACTGTCAAGCATTTTTTAGACTGGTGGCTCTCATGGCAGCTGTGTCCAACGTAGTTACTTTTGGCCTTTTGTACATTTGACCCATGCAGTGATGGCTCAGGACCAAGGGGTTTTCTCCAAGGAGAAAAACGTTTCGCATGATCAAGGTCACGCGGCTTTGCCTTCGTGCTTCGGTCAGGTCGAAGAACCTTGGTCCCTTGCCCAAGCCCAGTTTTGTGGGGCTTCTTGTCGACGCATAATGCTATCGACCTCACAAGTTGGGGGTGATCATGAGTGGTTGCTCGGCGAATGGTACTTGGCAGGAACATCTACCTTTTAGCACATAATTGGCTAAAAGTGATGGCAGTATTCCCGAAAATCTCAATACTTCCTGCCAGACCCAAGAGGTCACCATGTGTTTGTCCTTTCGGAGAAAACACTGATGGTCTCGTATATCGGAGCAGATATCCTGTTGAGGCAGGGGCTGAGGCCCAGGGAATGGAGACTCACCCCGAGGTGGTGGAGCTTCTTACAGAGAACTTTGGTCAAACTAAAGTCAGTCGACATTTCACATCATTGGTACAACGCATTGCTCTATTTGCTTCTCCCTCACCCATCCAGCTCTGCTTGGACTGGATGTGATGCATTAGGTGTGGTTAACACTACACCGGTACGCATTTCCCGATATCTTTGCTCCCGGGAGTTCACCCTCATTTGGAGTTTGGATACTGTGGCTTGGCCTCTGGGGGGCCCGGCTCATAGAATCTGGTCTCTCGACTGAGGTCGTTGAGACCATTCTCCAGTCCAGAGCTCCTTCCACGAGAGAAACTATATGCATTGAAATGGAAATTATTTTCCATCTGTTGTGGTGAATGTCACCAAGATCCTGTTAACTGCCCTGTTGGTACAGTTTTTGATTTCTTGCAAGACCGTTTCTCTGCTGGATTATCTCCTTCTACCTTAAAGGTTTACGTGGCGGCTATATCGGCCTACCACACCCCTCTGGGGGGTACTTCTATCGGGAGAGATCCTCTAATTACTAGTTTTCTCGGTGGTACATGAGGTTGAGACCTGCACTGCACTCAGAGGACCGGCTTGGGATTTGGCCATTGTACTTGAGGGTCTGGCTTTGGCTCAGAGGTTTCAGAAAAATTCCTCACTTTGAAAACATTTCTCCTTGCTGTTTCATTTATCGGAGATTAGGAGATTTGCATGCCCTGTCGGTTGCTCCTTTATACCTGGACCGGGTATGGTGAAAGCATTTCTATACCCTAGACCGGGTTATACTCTTAGGTCCCAGTTAATGTTGGGAGCCTTATAGTGCTGCAGGCCTTTTATCCTCCACCTTTTAATACCCCAGATCAGGAACGACTGAACCTGTTATGTCCAGTTCGGGCATTAGATGCCTACGTTCACAGACCTGCCCTGTGGCGTAAGTCTGAACAATAATTTGTCTGCTTGGTCATTCAGGAAAGAGTCCCCTGCATCTAAACAGGTTATGAGCAAATGGATAGTCGAGGCTATATCATTGGCTTTTGAAGTGGCTGAACAGCTTTCACCTATGGCTGTTCGGGCCCATTCTACTAGAAAGGCCTCTACGGCCTTTATTCCGAGTGTTTCCCTTCTTGATATTTGTAATGCGGCAGGATGTCCTCTCCGCATACATTTGTCAGATTTTATGACCTTGGCCTCTCCACTCCTGGGGCTAGGTTGCTTGCTTCTTAGTGTGCGCAAGGACTTCACACAGAATGGGCATTTCTCAGCATGGCGTAGTGGGTATGGGGTTCCCATCGCGTTTGGCAACGCAGCTCGAAGTTCCCTTGAAAGGGAACGTCTCATTTTACGTATGTAACCCTGGTTCCCTGAGAGGGAACGAGAGCTGCGTTCGCCTGCCATACTTCCTGCATGCCCTGATCGACTTACTTCAGGCCTTTCACAGAAGCTGTCGCGGTCTGATCTTAAGGGTGCTTTATAGTCGCGAACCGGTCCGAACGTCCATGTAAACACCGGCAAAACCCCGAAAAATGCTCATATCCCGGATTTTAAAAAACAGGATATTATACCTGGGGTACCCCTTTTCTAACTCGAATTTTTGGTCATGTAAACGCGTATCGGCATATCCCCATAGTGATTTGTGTTCTGCGCATGTTATATTCGCAAGGAATCTTGGTCTTTTGAGTAGAGAAACTTCTCGGCGCATACAAAAATCCGCGTGCAGTATTCCGGAAGTAAACATGGCGAGACCAGGCGAGACGCAGCACAGCATACTTTTGGAACGAGCTCAGTAACGTTACCAGCATCTAAGCGCAAACAAAGGCGATCGCTATCTGCACCGAACTATTCATTATCTGCATACTGCTGTTGTTGTTGTCTTTGGATACAGGAAGAAGAATCGGAAATGACGCATTTTGCGTCTTAAGGTTGTCCGTACGTCTAGACGCTAACCGCGCGTCGCCGTTTACATCGGGATATTGCAATACCATGTGTACAGGAGAAACTCTCTCGGCTCACGCATGTAAACGGGTTATCCCTAATGTTTCAGAAACCCGAAAAGTGACCTTAACCCGACCATAACCCGATTATCATTTTCCTCCTTATCTTTTTGTCCCTCTCTTTCAGTATCACTTTGTGTTGCTTTGATTTCTACATTCTCGGACATGCACAAACAAGATACCCTCCATGACCTTGTTCACATTTAAAATGCTTCATTGTTTCCGATGTGGTGTAAATCACGTAATCAAACTCGTCAATCCTGGACTTTATTGCTAGATTTGATGATGATGATGCATTTTATTTATAGTGCGCTTTTCTCCAACCCAAAGCGCTACATAGTATAGTAGACAGAAACAATATAATAAAAACAGAAGAATCAAACAACGATATACGTAGTAGTACCAGACGTAGAACACCTCAGAGACAATAAACATTTTTAAAAAGATGGGTCTTTAAAGACCTCTTAAAGCAGTCCAAGGTTGGTTTAACTCTGCTCTCTCATTGTTTAAAATCATGTACACTTGTCTTCAGAAAGAAACACTATGCTTTAACTGCGCCGATTTACAATTTAAGGCAATCTTTTTAAACTATGAATTAAAGGTATTTACCAGTGTGTAAGAATCATTTATCGTGATTCCATTCACACATTTACTTTGTTCACATCATTTAAGAACAAAACAACTGCACTGTTCATCCTTGATGATGACAAAATACTTTTATAACCAACAACTTTCGCTATTGCTATGCTGCACACCTCTTGAGCAGCGTTCCGAGAGGATGACTTTAAAGTGTTAGTTCACCCAAAAATGAAAATTCTGTCAGTATTAACTCACCCTCATGTTGGAAACTTGACTACTGACATGAAAATAAAATCCATCGCATAAGTTTAGTTTGTCTCTTCCTTCGTTGTGCTTTAATGTTGAATGTATCCAATTCCTCGAGAGCCTTCTTTTCATGATATCTGTTTGAAATAATGATAGAATATAGATGAATGGATCAACAGAGAAATTAATGTAATGCGTACTCAACTATGAACTCATGACCTACTGTGTTTTAAATGTAACCACTTACTTGTCAATTTCTTATACTGTAAAACACAATACAGATTCAGATTCCTTTATTTGTCCTTTTCATGGTGTACATAAAAACGAAATTGTGTTTCACACATACACTATTCAGTAATTCAGTAAGAATACTGGAATACATTAAAAAGATAAAAAGATTTAATAAAATAAAAATAAAAATAAATAAAATAATGATAATAATAGATTATTATTCTGTAATAACAAGATTATTATGTTGAACCTGAACCTCACACAGGTCTATTCTGATACTGAATAATAAGCAGTCATTCATTCTCTCAGATCCTCAGATTCAGATCCCTGAATCATTTTAAGATGTATATGAATTATATGGCAACATTTCAGTTTGATTTACTTTCTCTGTCGTTCTCTTAGGAACCTTTTTATTTCGCTCCCTACACTGTCTGGTCCTCTCTTTTGCACTCATCTCTCCCTCAGTTCTTTCTGTTCTAAAAAAAGTTAAGTAGCATTAGTAGCAATGTGTTTATGTACTTTATATTTGTTCATAGTTGTTACATTATGCATTATAGTTGTTTTAGTTAAACTTCATAACATTATGTAGTCTCCAAAGAACTGCAATGGAAAATAAAATTTAAGTCATTATTGAATTTAAAATCATCAAAACTGGTCAAAAAGAATTAAAATAATTTTAACAAACTTTATCTGTTTGTTTTAATAGCTTCATAAGGAGGTCTTGTCCTATTGTATGACATCTGTGTCCTATGGTGTGACAGGCCAAAGTGTCACACCAAAGGACGTTTCCTGTCACACCAAAGGACATTTGAGCTTTTGTGGCATGTTAATAACTATGCTAATGCTAGCTGAACTGTCATTAGCAATTGGTATGAAACATTTGCATAATATTACATAGTCCTGCTGTTAAAAATAAAAATTTGAATAAAAAAAAAATATTATGAAAAAAAATTCTCCCATCCAATTTTTTTTTTCACCACCACCTTTAGGGGCGCCTAAATGGAAACCAGTGATATTCTTTTCAGGATTCATTGATGAATACAAAGTTAAAAAGAACAGCATTTATTCAAAATAAAAATTCATTTAGAAGTCGTACTATCATGTTTTATCAAATTAGCACATCCTTGCTGAATGAAAGTGTTCATTTCTTTAAAAAATATGTCTATTTTAAATATGCTGGTTTTTTTTACTTTTTATTTAAATAAACCCGAAATAAGTATATTAAATTAGATTAAACCATTATTTTAAATTGTAGTAGTTCACATTTTTGTTTTTATATATTATTATATAGTCTATTTGTTTATGGCATCTCACACTCATGTCTTTGTTTATCCTCATCTTTATGGCCAAAATACTAATGGTAAAACAGTTAAAGGTACAATATGCAAGATTGTTTCGCCAGCAGGGGTCGCTAACCTCTTACAATAACAAAGGAGTATATTAAAGGGCACCTATTATGCCCCTTTTTACAAGATGTGATATTGGTCTCAGGTGTCCCCTGAGGGATGTATTTGTGAAGTTTCAGCTCAAAATACCCCACAGTTAATTTATTATAACCATTTGAAAATGTCATTTTTGGGGCCTGTTTAAAAATGAGCTGTTTTGGTGTATATATGTATATATTTAAATGCAAATGAACTGTATATCCCCGACATGCCTTTGGATGAGGGCGTAACTTGATACCTATGGCAGTCAGTAAGCAGAAGGGCTGAGAGTGAGAGACTCGGTGTTTTGAACGTCATTCAGCGTACGTTTGAATCGGAATATATAAATAGTATGAAGAGACTCCGGCAGAATAAACACAAATGAGAATGGACCAGTACGTCTCGGTATGGTTATTTGATACATTTATGTACTTCTAGAGTTGAAATCACGTCCCCTTGGAAATTATGGATGTGCAACACCCACACACACAGACACACACAAACACTAACGTTGGTGCAATTTTTTGAAACTACATACACATACTGTGATAAAGTCTGCTACGTACAAGCGAAATTACGTTTATTAGAGGGACCTGTTGCTTCATGTTTACTTGTCATACAGGTGCCTCTGTGGCAAATGTGAGAAGATGGCTAACTTACAGCACAAGAACATATATGCAGTTTTTAATACAATATCTTTAAAAAATATATATATTTATAAACTTGTGGTTACACACCATACAAACAAGTTTTAAATTATATACACAGACATCCTATGACGACAACAACTTTAAACGCATTTGTTGTTGAATTGGCTGAAATCCACTAAAATGACTATTTGCTCAAAAATCATAAAATACACTTACTGTTACTGAAGGTGACGGTGGATTGCAAACAGTAGATGACGATCCACACTTGAGGATTAACTTTCAAGCCACAACAACAGGATTAACCCACAACAGAACATTTATGTTTCCAAGAGACATTACCAGCTGTCGTTGAAACAATAGACCTTATTCAGAGCAGCGCCATGACAGGTATGAAAGTGAGGCTGTGAGTGATAGACTTACTGTGTTTCCAGTGGCATCCGCTGTAAAAAGCTGAATAAAGCGGCTAGATTGCTTACAATTTTCCACAGTTTACATTGTCGGGAGTTTTTTTTGTCAACTGACATTTCTTTGAAAGATATTTTTCCAGTGTTTCATGAGCAGAACAATCCGAAAACACATTAAATAACAGTACAGCCCATTGAAGAGATGCAAGTCTATCCCTCACAGCCTCGCTTTCATTCTCATTAAAAATCAAAGATGGCGCTGCCGTGAATAAGGCGTATGGAGGATGGTGTACAGATCACCGAGGGCGGGGTCTATGCCACAACCACACTGTCAATCAAACACTGGCAATGGTTGTGGCCCTCAATTCTACGTCACAAAGCGTTGAATCTTAGAACAGCTTGTTCTGAGACAGTGCA
Source organism: Cyprinella venusta (assembly GCA_038021265.1). Lineage (NCBI taxonomy): Eukaryota > Metazoa > Chordata > Actinopteri > Cypriniformes > Leuciscidae > Cyprinella > Cyprinella venusta. The sequence continues at coordinate 13,540,706 of CM075868.1, forward strand.
TATGATTTATTGAGATTTAAAAAAAAAAAAAAAACACTGGGTGGATTTTTATCATTCTAGGGTGGTTTTGCTCACACTGCCAACATTTATGTTCAAACACCATGTGAAAGTGAATTTTCCATAATAGGAGCCCTTTAATGTACGCCTGACGTATATTCCGTCATATAACGTATACATTATATGTATATAACTTATATTACGCATTAAGCGAACTTATGGATCTTGCCGTCAAGCTGATGGATCTTTTATGGATAAGTGAATACATTCAGTGGTGGTACTACTTTGAATTACACCCTGGGTGAGACCCCCTTCGAGGATCTATTAGCGCATTGGTTACTGCCTTGAATTCTATGCATGGCAAACTTTTAGTTATGACTTGTTAAACTATACTTTGCCACGAAATGGATTTTTTAAAAGTGAAAGGGCCAGAGAGATACTTATGTAGTAACACAATACTTAGGCTATCTCTTAAATAATTTTGAACAGCTCTCATATTAACAACTACCCAAACTGTTTTAGACCTAAAATAGCTTTTGTAGGCCTATGTCACTCTTAAATCACAAAGAAAAAGATAGAATCAGAGATTATTTTTAATAGAAAATTGTACTTTGCATATTATAGGCTACTGTAAAAACACATAATTAGGCCTATAGTTGATTTTAGTTGATCATTATGAAAATCATTTTAATTTCATGAATATAGTGGCCAAAATGATCATGGTTATTACACATGGTTATTATCTTGTTCAAAAAGCCTAACACACAATGAAATCAATTCATCAAGTTAATAAAATTAAAGATTTGTTTTAAAGGATTGTCTTTTATGTTATCTGGTAACATGCACACGTTCAAATAAACTTTAGACAAAAAAGGTTTTATAAAAAGATAAACCTCACATATCAGCACTTAAATCATCTTTATAAAAGAATGAGTCAATAAAGATACATTCCTAAAGCACAGTAGCTTATCTTCCTATTATTAATAGTAAAATTTGGTCTGATTTTCCCATGGCTGTCGTTGCCATAGAACCATGCACTGCGCTCTCCACAACAACAAAGAAGTTTTAGTAGGTAATGTATTTCGTCCACAGAAAAACGCTTGTGGCTCTACTAAAAGATTTATTTACGGTGAAGAGAAAAACACCCAAGTGTTTTTGTGCAAGTACAGTGGATATTTTACTGCAAAAATCCTGCATATTGTACCTTTAAATTATGCAGTCCTACAATGTAATAAAAGGCCTAAAGAAAAAAACTAAACAAAAACATTTCCACTCATTTTTCGCTCATTCATAGGTGTCAAAGTGCTTTCTGCTCAAAAGATCTGATGGGCGCAAAACCACCTGCGTTCTTTCACGGTTGACCGAGGATGTCTTGCTGGTTAAAAGAATTAACAAGCAAATTAAGAATTAATCGTGTTTTCCATGGAATAGTAAGCTACAGGTATGAAGGTATGAAAACCATTATACTTAGTTCCAAACTTGTCACAAGTCTTCGACGACAATGTTATGGATTCACCGCAACATGCACACTGGTTTCTTGACCGCGGGATGACGCTCACTGCACGGGACTCATGATCCAGGGGCGAGCGTTATTATCCACTCCCTGCAGAAGGACACTTCGGTGACGTCACCTCGAGCGAGAAGGAAGCGGAGCGCTGGCTGGAAGCTGTCACACAGTAGTTGTGGCGAAAGCAGGAGAAACCCTTTCCGGACGCGCGCGCCCAACTGTTGCGCTACACGGACAAACGACGCGGGAGAAAAACAACGTTAAATATTTTTTGACAGCAACTTCCACATACTCTTCGGGGAATTAATCTCTCGTGTTTCTGCAATGGCTGATATCATACAAAGCAACGACCAATCCTCATCTGACGTTGCAAATCGATTCGCCCGTAAAGGTGCTTTGAGGCAGAAAAACGTCCATGAAGTAAAAAACCACAAATTTATTGCGAGATTTTTCAAGCAGCCGACTTTCTGCAGTCATTGCACGGACTTTATTTGGTGAGTAAATCATTTCACACAAATCATTAGAGTATCAGTGTTTTGTGTTAACAAGTTTTGTGTTACTGTAAATCTTGCTGCTGGCCTGTTACCAGACGAACACCTACAACAAACACTGGTTTTAGCATAGAAACGCATTGCTTGCAGACAGTTCAGCTGTGTTAAACATGCCCATACATAAAACATGTTTAGAGTTTGCTGTCATCGAACTCTGCTTCACACAGCTCACCCACTTAACTTGCTTTCGAAATAGAAAGTATTTTGTCTTCGGACAGAACTAATGCAAAACGTTTCAGACTACTCGCAGAGTCGCAATATTCTGCATGCTTCAGTGTTTACTGGGGTTGCCATGATTTGGGGGTGATCGGTATGTCCAGGCTCATATGGGGCATTTAGCTGCTCAGTCAAGTCTTTGCTTCACACTTGTTGATAGTTTATGTAGTAAACTATAAAAGTTCAAATAGGAATTAGGAATCTCATATATATATATATATATATATATATATATATATATATATATATATATATATATATATATATATATATGTGTGTGTGTGTGTGTGTATGTGTGTTCAATTAATAAATCGTTCAATTTATAGCTATAATTTATAGCGTGGTCTTTTACTGTTTTCCTATGTTGAGACAAATCAAACATTAGATTCATAGCTACTTTTTAATTGAGTGATTGTTAGTTCAGTGAAAGGGAACTGATAGCTAAAAGCCCATTAAAGGATTTAGAGAGACAGGTCTCTAATGCATTTCTCTGTCTCTCCTCTTTATCAGGGGGTTTGGCAAGCAAGGATTTCAGTGCCAAGGTAAGCAGCCATACATGTTCTGCTTATTCTCTGAATAATAGACCCTAACTTAAGGAGATTTTGCTGTGCACTTCTGTTAAAAAGGCATAATTTACAATCAGTTTCCTGTCTACACATAATCGACGCCAAATAACAAGCAAAAGTTGCAGATTGTAGTAGCCACTGTATTTTGTGATTGAGGCCTAGCTTGGCAAAGAAAGAGTGAGCTGTAATGTCTCTCATAAACATCTCTTAGCTGGCCTTGAACTAAATAACTCTGACTTAAAGACAGAAACTTAATAGCTTGGTACCTCAGTGAAACGACTCACACAGTTTATGAAAAACATCTATGGAAACTACTTCTATGTATCACTTATTTTAAGTAACTTGCTCTTTCAAATGGGATTTTTTTTTTCAGTTTAAATTTGGTATTTTTGCCCACATTTTACACTTGGGATTAGGAAACAAGCATACACTTGCAGCTGCTATTAGAAGTGTTCCTCAACTTTTATACAATTACCCACACAGAATAGTATGTTTACATTTGCAGTTATAATTGAGCTACAGCATTTTTGCTCTGTCTCCTGAATTTCTCTGTCCAAGTATATATGACAAAATCCATCCATAATAACATTTTTGAAGGATTAATTGCACCTTGCTTGTCAAAGCCAGTTGAAGTGTTTACGTGGGCACAAAAGCCAACCTCCAATCTTATGACCTAGGGCCCTGTTTCCAGTTTCCATCTGGTACTAAGATGCGTTTTTGGTGTTCCAATCACAAGTAATCACTCATCGGTCCTGTGACACTGTTGTCAAAGATGTATTTAGGGTGAATTTGAAAAATGATAAAAGGGTAAAAAAAAAAAAAAAAAAAAACATTCTGGACCCCATTTCCACCTGGATTTAGCACTGACCAACTATAATCAGCTCACAAGAAAACCATCTACCAGGTGGAAACAAGGCCTGGGTGTGTTAGGGTATGTTCATAAACCCCACTAGTTCATTTTCAATCAGGCTCTGTTTACACCTGGTATTAAGATTGGATCACGTATCTCTTATCTCTGTCTTTATCTTTTGTCATTATCTCCATGTTTTTTGCCTTTTTTGTTCACTTTCAACCACTTCTGTCCAGTTTTCTTGAAAGGGAGGGTGTTTGGGTGGGTAAATGTTTGGGCTTTATAGGATCTTCAGCTGATAAAGTTTAAACCTCGTCTGGCTATAGCGCTCTTCCCGTAATGTTTACGTGCTAGGTCTGTAGGTGGAGAGTAGGCAGTCTTTTGTGTCTGTTCGAACACATTTTTGACTACAGAAAGTTTTAGACCCTGTTGACACCTATATTTAGCATCGTCCTCTTGTAATCCAATCTAACAAAATGCATCTTAATACCGGGTGTAAACAGGGCCTCAGACTAAATCATTAACATTGCATTTAAAAAGACTATTGCTTTCTTTTGACAGCAGTAGAACTTTTAAAGTGCATGTAAAAGCACATAGTTTTACTATTGTTATATTCTGAGTATTAAGTCCTAGTTATAGATATTATTCACAGCAGCACCACCAATGGGAATAAAAGGATATAAGGTATAGACATACATCTCTTCAGTGGGTTGTACCGTTATTTAGTGGGTTTTTGGATTGTTTTGCTGGCGTAACACTGCAAAAATATATTTCAGAGAAATTTCAGTTGACAAAAAACAAAAAACAAAAACAGACAAAATGAGTTGTGGAAAATCATAAGAGATCTCTGAACTTACAGCTTTTGCACACTGTTCTTGTGACGTAATGGAAAACGGACAAGCAAATTATACTTCTGGCTTTAGATTCCTGACTGATGGCCATCATTTGTTCACTTTTCAACAAAAAATTGGTGATAATTTACTCATCAAAATGAACATCAAATGAACATCAAATGAACAAATCTTTTTCCGAGTCAATATGTTCGTTTTGTTCGTTGAATGGACCAAATGACTCGGAAAAAGATTCGTTCATTTTGATGAACGAGTTCGAACAGGAGAGTCACAAACGTGCATCACAGAACAGAGCAAGGTGAGCATTTGAGCTTATAAAACTTAAGCTTTGTTATTTATTTATTAAATGAGCGATCATTCTGCTTGATAAGGCCCTTATTCATCGTCTGGAATCTTTTAAAGCCCTTTGAACAGTTTGCAGTTTGTACTGAAACCTTTTGGACCTTGAACCATTTGGTTCCCACTGAAGTGCATTATATGGAGAAAAATGCTGGAATGTTTTCATCAAAAACCTTCATTTCTTTTCGACTGAAGAAAGAAAGACATGGATATTTTGGATGACATGGGGGTGAGTAAATTAACAGCAAAAGTTTTTCAAAAGTCCTTTAAGCCTTGCTGAAGACAAGAGAGGGAGTTTGCTTTGATTTGATTTGAAAGTATTTAACATATCTGAAGTATCTGAATTTAAATGTGTATACTTGTCTGAGTTTTGCTCAGTGAGCCAGATAATTCACCCTTCGCTAAGCCCCGCCCCCTCCCTAGTTAGTGTTGTTACGCCTGTCAAGCTTTCACGGCTGGCACATCTATTACAGTGTGTATGCACTGGTGTCAGACATTTCCCAATGAGATAATTAGTCATTTTTGGCGAACATGTGAAATATCTGAGAGAGCAAGACAAAAGGGACTGCAGTATTCCATTCGAGGGATATATTCACGACATAATATTAATATGATATATAATTCGAACGGTACCATTGAGCTTAATTTTTAAGGAGACTCAGTAGTAGTTCTTGTCCCCAAATGCAGAATAAAACTTTTCATACTAACAATAAATAAACAAGTAAATAAAACAATGGAATCTAATGTCAGAAGTACTTGTTTGCAACTAATCTCTTGGGTAAAAATATAAACTGAATAATTGAAAAAAAATGAATGGAGGTGGACCTCTGTGTTTCTCTGATGGTTTCTTTATATCAATTAAAATATGGTACTAAAAGCTTTTGTGAAAAAGCTGCTTTGCTTTAAGTGTTTTGCCTATAACCGTTCAATGCATAGTTAAGGCCCTTTAGGTGACTTCGAGATGATATATAATTTTCTGTCTCCAAAAATCATGAATTGGCTCCTGTGAAATTTCTCCTACTGTGACTGTTGCCATAGCGCCTATCCCCGAATGTTGACTGTGTGTCCGAGTAAGTGGAGGGGGCGTGGCTTCGCCACAGGTCAATTGGATAGGCACATGTCCTCTTATGTGCTCTTTACAAAGTTTTATTTTTCAATTACATTATCTTTAAATTATTCTTAAACATAAAATTATGTCTAATTATATTAAAGGGTACTAAACCCCTGGTCAGAGCCTGACTCCACCCACTGGCAATATTTGAAAAATGCTGAAAAAATGGGCAGACCCAAGTGGAGATAGAGGGGACAAGCCGAGGGCGGGGCTGAGGGGGATGGGGGGCGTGCACCTGAGACTTGCAGTGACTGTCTGACAGGAGCTTTCAATGGAGAGCGAATGGAGTCGTGCAGGTAGCTTTGCTACAGAGCGGTCATTTGAAGTCCTGGACTTTTCTCCCCCACCTTCACCTGAAGTGGAGGAGGGTGAATTGTCTGTGGACAAAGGGTGATATTAATTCCAGCCTCTGGCTCAAACTGTCTTAACTCCTGCATTGTGATCGGCATCTGATGAGTTCTGTCGAGTTGATGTCAATAGCGCGTGCTCTGTAGGCATATTCATATTGATATTTTGCCGCTATGTGAAAAAATCCAGCAAAATGCGGCGGCATGTTTGTCAACCCCAGAGGATTAACTTTAGCCTAACCATAAATTGTGATTAAAATATACATGATCACTCACATCAAGTCGCCGCTGTGGTGCAGTCCATGCAGGGGGAGCAGTGTTTGGCACTGCGAAACCCTAACCCTAACCTATACTCTATCCTAATCGTTTTCAATACTCGTAATTCCAACTCTTGACTCGCAGTGGTTTTGACGAAACAAGGTGATTTTTAAACTGCCAAAGGCGTGGTAGCTGTAGCTCGTACCAATGGCGTGGTGAGCTGAAACCTGCATACGTCATGAAGAACCTCAAACAGCCAATAGGAAAATTCAACTGCAGTAGCCACCGTTTAACCTGAAGAGGGCAGCACTAAGACGTTTTTACACCATATATTGTAGAAATAAAACACTTTATACCCAAATGTAAAAAAAGTTACTTGAATCAATTATCAGCATTAGAAAAGTCCCATTCTTACAGATCATTAACTAAAAAAAAGTTGGTTTAGGGTTTAGTTACCCTTTAATTGGTTTGGGAGATTTTTTTTAAATTGTTGCCAGTCTCTCTTACATTGAAATTAACATCTGATTGGTTTGGCCCTTGAATATGCCTTTGAGCCTAGCCAACTCGTTCTCATCCCAAGGTGTCATATACTGATGCTTTTGACATTTCGTCTACATCCAACACAAATGACACCCTTTAGCGTCAATATGAGAGGCAAATACATATATGGGCCAGAATGCGCCTCCTAGTAGTCTAACCCTAACCCTACCCCAGAACTAAACCTACCCATAACCGAACAAAGCTCTGTGTGTGTTTTATTGACGCTAAAGGGTGCCATGTGCGTTGGATTTAGACGAAATTTCAAAAGCATCACTATATGACACCCTAGGATGAGAAGGCATTGGCCTAGCAGGTTAAACCATTAAAATTACTTATATAATTTGAATGATAGTTTTTAGATGTGATTCATGATGATTTTCCATATGTCCAGTCCCTCATTTTACTAAAACCACTTACTTCCTGCTTTCTTATAATTAACTCGGATAAGGATTGAACAGAATAGTCATCATACATTTTTTTGGATTATATTTTCAAGACATGCCACAATAAAGAAATGAATCAGTTGAAAAGATTTATAAGGTGCCACAATGATAGATAAAAACTTAAAAGAATGTATCAAAAGTTGTATTATAAAAAGATATGTTAGAGTTACATTGTCCTTTATAATCTCTGCAGAGGTCCAGTGCCTTGATCATTGTTAAGAGCACTTTAATGTAACATAGGTTTTGCATGGAATTGTAACTCCATATTTAAGCTGTAATCCTTCAGCCATTCATGAGGTGAGCTGTCCTCTGGCTTTTAAAGTAAATCTATATTGTTAGTTCCTTTTAGCATTAATATGTAGCATTATTATTGTTATTATTTTACAAAATGTACTCTGTAAGGTCAACATTGTGACAGCAATTATGTGGAAAGTTTCTGAGTACATTATGGCAAAATCCGGATGTCTCAGTGGTTATTTGTTTGTGCGTACACTAGTAGGCATAGACGTTTTAGTAATATTGCCTACTTAAAAGAGACTAGGTGGAGGGTATAAATTGTCAATGTTCAAATAAACAGTTAATTGAATGTTGATTTTAGTTAAGTCACATCATGCATGATCAGTGATGCAAGTATGGGTATTGCCAGTGGATTGTGACAACCCTGCTCTTTTGTACTTTTATGCATTTAATCCTAAAGATGTGCTTTGTTTTAGCATACATTTAAAAGAATAGAGTAGTATTAAAAATGCAATTTCTTGTGACTCACTGTATCATTCTAAACCTGCATGACATTCTTTTTTTGTTTAACTCACAAGAAGCTTTAACTAAGCTTCTATTGTATTTTCTGTCTTAAAAAAACAACATTTTTTTTAAAACAGATACTGTATATCACTAAGCTCTAATATAGGACTCTATGAAATCTGTTAATGGATCTTACATAGTAAATGGAATGCAGTTGTAAGCAGAGTTTATTGACAACATTATTCAAATCTTAAGCAAACAAAGGGCCTTATTTGTGTCTAATGTAACCTGAAATCCAACAAAATTAAGGGTAGATTTTGCATCACAGAAGTAAGCTATTTTTTCTGTTAATGTGTGATACTTCATTTGTGGTAATTCATTAAGCTGATATTGGTAAAAACTAGAAGAATACGAAAGTGTAGTAAACGTATTTGTGCGACAATTCAGTGTATTTATGATTAAAAAATAATATGGTAACAAATACCAGTTTGCAGTATCAAGCAGCTCAATTATTGAAAAGTTAACCATAAAATAGAATTAATTTACAACAAAAGATTGCATTAAGTACAATATTTTTGTAATTAATGAGCTTGGATGTTATTGTAGATTTGTACCATTGTTAACTGATGGAAGTTTTTGTTCATGTACAATGACAGCTTTGTTGTCTGGACATGTCTAGTTCATATATTTAACCCAATCCTCTCTGAAAGCTTGAGAGCTTGTGCTTTTTTCCGACGATGCATGTATGCGGGATCATCCAGTCATCTGTAACTCCCATACACCTTCTGAAAAGCTTCCCTCTCTTTGAGCTGAGTGCTCCAAATGGGAAATCATCTGGCTGACACACCATCACATTTCAGACTTTGATATGGACATTTCACTCTAATGGATGCTCTCTTTTGTGGGGGGATAAAAAGAATAAACTGTGCTTAAAAGATCAGTGGATTATGTTATTATTCTGAAAAGAGCTTTTGTCATGAAGTTCATAAGCTGTATATTATTTTGAAAGACATTCATAACAATATCATTATCATTAAACCGCACTCAGCGCTAGATGTAATTTGCAGTACTGCATTTTTTAATTGCAGCTAGCCGGATAGAAAACAAAAAGATGACAGAGTGCATCCACATTTTTTTTAATATGTGAGAGATATTTTTTATATGCTTGTGTTGAAAAAGTATTGTGGGTAAAGTGTAATATTAAATATTAATCATTTGGTTTTCCTAGGGCAGCAAATGTTGATTTCTTAGGTCAACATACTTTATTTTATTGGCCAAAGGAATTCAAAGAAACTTCATGCACTGGTTTTGTTGTGATGGCTCAAATCCTAGGATTAGTTCATAAATGTATAGCAAAAAAATCAAGTATTAAAAAAAAACTGTTTGACTGAAAACAAACCAGTTTTCTGATATATATATATCGTCTCGGTTACAGATGTAACCCTCGTTCCCTGAGTAGGGAACGGAGACGTTACGTCAAAGGAGTGACGGAGAATGGGGGTTTCGCACAGAAAGCCAATCCTCTTCGAGTATTTAACAACGAGCCAATGGCGTGAAAATGCCATGGGTCTGCGGAATTTGCATAGCGTACTCCGCCCACCATGTGGGTATAAAAGGAGGAAGCAGACGCAACCGCAGTATGTCTTCGCTGAGGAGCCAAGACTGATCTCAGGCGTCACCCAGCGGTACAGCAGAAGTGGCAAGGAGACGTAACGTCTCCGTTCCCTACTCAGGGAACGAGGGTTACATCTGTAACCGAGACGTTCCCTTTCGTAGTCACTCCGAGTTACGTCAAAGGAGTGACGGAGAATGGGGGTCTATGCCATCACGCCATCTTCCAGCTGTCTTCCAGTGCTCTGCGAAAGTCTAGACCTCTAACAGAAATTACACAAAGGTCCCACTTTGACACAGAATTACCAAGGTACACTGGGAAACATATCCCGGGAGGGACATGCTACCAGATGCCTACCGAAGGGAGGACTTACAAAACACATATGGCCACTGGGGCTGCATATGGAGAATACTGGAGCGCCAACCGCAGGTGGCAACTAGCTCCAGGGGTGGCAGATGGCTTGCCAAGGGAAGACACATGCTCAGAGAGGCTTACAGTGGATAATACACATGAGACAGTTACCAAAGGGGAACCGTGCACATGGAGGCACTTAGCCGGCACCAGAGCAAGCGCAGTGGTGCCCGCATCATAAGTGCTGGAGGACTCAGGGCTTCAAAGAAGGACAACTGAGGAAATATCGCACTTATCCAATCTGAGGAGTGGAGTGGCGAGCAAGCGAAGACACTCAAGCGGTTCCAGCACTAGCGGAGGCGAGTACGTGAGAGGAAACTGGCTCGATTCGCAAATTATAAAATCTTGCGAAGGTGTTAGGTGTCGCCCAGCCTGCAGCTCTGCAGATGTCTGTTAGCGAGGCGCCATGCGCTAAAGCCCAAGAGGAAGCCACGCTCCGAGTGGAGTGGGCAGTCACACCAAGGGGGCACGGTCGACCTTGCTGCTGGTAAGACAAAACAATGGCGTCCACTAACCAGTGAGACAGCCGCTGTTTTGAGAGAGCCCTTCCCTTCTGGCTCCCCCCATAACAAACAAAGAGCTGATCTGAGGTCCTGAAACACCGCGTTCTGTCAACGTAGGTGCGGAGTGCACGCACCGGACAGAGCAGTGCCAAGGCTGGGTCTGCCTCCTCCAGGGGCAGCGCTTGCAAGGTCACCACCTGATCCCGGAAGGGAGTTGTGGGAACCTTGGGCACGTAACCGGGCCGGGGTCTCAGAACAACGTGAGAGTAAGCCGGCCCGAACTCTAGGCACGCTTCGTCAACGGAGAATGCGTGCAGGTCCCCTACCCTCTTGATGGAGGCCAATGCAACCAGGAGAGCTGTCTTCAAAGACAGGAACTTAAACTCAACCGATTGCAAAGGCTCAAAGGGAGGCCTCTGCAGAGCACTTAACACTACCGAGAGGTCCCAAGAGGGCACGAGGGGAGGACGAGACGGATTTAGCCTCCTCGCTCCCCTCAGGAACCTGATGACCAGGTCGTGCTTCCCAACGGACTTACCTTCAACTGCATCATGAGAGGCGGAAATAGCCGCAACGTAAACTTTGAGGGTGGAGGGCGACAGCCTACGCTCCAACCCATCCTGCAGGAAGGAAAGCACAACACCGATCGAGCATCTCCTGGGGTCTTCTCGACGAGAAGAGCACCAGTTGACGAAGAGGTTCCACTTCAACGCATACAGGTGTCTAGTAGACGACGCTCTGGCGGAAGTGATGGTTGCTGCCACCGCAGGTGGTAGCGAACTCAAACCTGCCTCGTGCCGTCCAGGAGCCACACATGTAGCCTCCATAGATCGGGACGAGGGTGCCACAGAGTGCCCCGTCTCTGAGTGAGCAGATCTTGTCTCAGAGGAATAGTCCAAGGAGGTGCTGTCGCGAGGAGCATGAGTTCGGAGAACCACGTCTTGGTGGGCCAATAAGGGGCTACCAGCAGGACCTGCTCCTCGTCCTCCTTGATCTTGCACAACACCCGTGCAAGGAGACTCACTGGGGGAAACGCATACTTGCGTGGGCCCCGCGGCCAGCTGTGCGCCAGCGCATCTGTCCCGAGCGTGCCCTCGGACAGGGAATAAAACTGGACGCAGTGGGAAGAGTCCCGGGAGGCAAACAGATCTATCTGAGCTTCCCCGAACTGGTCCCAGATCAGCTGGACCGTCTGGGGATGGAGTCGCCATTCGCCGGAGACAGGGCGGATCCGTGACAGCTCGTCGGCTGCCAGGTTCCGGGCTCCAGGAATGTACACAGCACGAAGGGACCTCAGGTGCTTCTGACTCCATAATAGGAGGTGGCGAGCGAGCTGCGACATCCGACGTGAGCGTAGACCCCCCTGGTGGTTGATGTACGCTACTGTAGCGGTATTGTCTGAGCGGACAAGTACGTGTTGACCCCTGAGCAGTGCTCGAAAGCGGTGCAGGGCCAGGCGTACTGCCAGCAGCTCGAGGCAATTGATGTGCATGAGGCGCTGGGGTCCTGTCCAGGAACCCGCGGCTGCATGCCCATTGCACATGGCACCCCAACCCGTGGTAGATGCATCCGTGGAGACAACGAGATGCCTGGAAACTCGCTGGAGAGGGACACCTGCCCGAAGAAAGCTGAGGTTCAACCACGGGAAGAAGGTTCGGCGGCACGCTGGAGTTACTGGAACCCGGAGCGAGCCACGATGCCATGCCCACCTCGGGACTCGATCGCGAAGCCAGAGCTGAAGCGGTCTCATATGAAGCAATCCGAGTGGCGTAGCCGCGGCTGCGGATGCCATATGCCCCAGGAGCCTCTGAAAGAGTTTCAGTGGAACCGCACTCTTGCCGTCGAACTGTCGAAGACAAGTCAGCAGTGAGTGTGCGCGCTCGCTCGTAAGCTGCGCGGACATGGCGACCGAGTCTATCTCCATGCCAAGAAAAGAGATCCTCTGCACGGGGCAAAGTTTGCTCTTCTCCCGGTTGACCCGAAGGCCCAGACGGGCTAAGTGCTGAAGCACTAGATCTCTGTGTTCGCAAACCTGTTCTCGAGAGTGAGCCAAAATTAGCCAATCGTCGAGATAGTTCAGGATGCGAACCCCGTGTTCGCGAAGGGGAACAAGGGCTGCCTCGGCGATCTTCGTGAAGACGCGAGGGGACAGAGCTAACCCGAACGGGAGAACCGTGTACTGATATGCCTGGCCTTCGAAAGCGAACCGAAGAAACGGTCTGTGTCGAGGCAATATGGAGACATGAAAGTACGCATCCTTCAGGTCGATCGCTGCAAACCAATCCTGATGTCGAACACATTCGAAAATGCGTTTGGCCGTGAGCATTTTGAACGGCATTCGATGCAGAGTGCGGTTCAAAACGCGCAGGTCGAGGATCGGTCGTAACCCACCGGTCTTCTTGGGGACAATGAAGTAGGGGCTGTAAAAACCGGACTTCACCTCGGCTGGAGGGACCGTCTCGATTGCACCCTTCGCCAGCAGGGTCGCAATCTCCGCTCTCAAAACCGGGGCATTGCCACCGATTATAGTGGAGCGAACTCCCCTGAAACGGGGAGGAGATCGTGCGAACTGAATCGCGTAGCCGAATCTGATCGTTCTGATGACCCAGCGGGACAGACCGGGGAGCTCGAGCCAAGCTCCGAGGAACCGAACCAGCGGGGTCATACGAGCCACAGACGTCCCCCCGGAGGGGCAGCGGAGCGGAGTGACTGGCATGCGCACGGGAGATACCACATGCGGGTGCGTAGTCGAGCTCCGCTCCCCGACAGAAGAGACCAGGGAAGGACCAGCGTTCCACGGGGGTCTGTTCTGCCGGGGGTCTGGCGACAGAGGGGGAGAGGAGCGGTGCGATCCGGGGACGACGCACGCTCCCCTCCGCGCCCTCAGAGACAGAGGGGAATGAGCGGGGCGACACTGTGGAGCGTCGTGCGCGCTCATTCCGGTCCGTGTGCTCAGTGATAGTATAAAGTCTTTCTTTAACGCACTCAACCCGTCTTATTATTATATTTTTTTTTTTTTTTTGAGCAGCGGGGAGCGGAGAACAAAAGATTCTCCCCCGGCCCTCTACGGGGGGAAGGAGGGGCCCTGCTACCTCCTCCTGGGAAAGACTCGATGCCATCACTGAGCAGCCCATAGGGGGCTGTGACGCTCCTCTGCAACCGCCTCTACGGCGCGACCTGGGTGAAGGCTGCTGCTGGGGTCGCTCCGGAGGGAAGGGCGCAGAGGCTCGTCCTCGGCGGCGAACAGACTGAGGCGGCTACACCGGCGGCTGGGTGAAGGCAGCAGCTGGCCGTCGGGGCAGCCTCAGCCTGTTTCTGGGCGGTAGAGAACTGCTGGGCAAAGTCCTCAACCGCACCGCCGAAAAGCTTTTTTTTTTTTTTTTTTTAGCAATGTTTTTACTTTTAGATGACGCTCCTGGACCACACTAGTGGCCATCACCTGATCCAAGGGAATCAGTCCCGCCCTCGTGCATACCTCTGAGCAGTCTGGCTTAGCAGACCTAAAAAACGCCCATCATATGCATAGCGGCGGCCGCCCGCCGCGCTATAGGATCGCGCCGTCATAGACGACGAAAACCTACAGGCTCTGGGGGGATGCTCGGGGGGCCCCCGAGAGGAGGCGCTCCGCGGACACAGTTGCATCGCGACAGAGCGCTCCACCAGAGGCACCCCAGCATACCCACGGGCAGCTGCGCCGTCGAGGGGAGGAAAGGCGGGGGAAGCTGACGAGCGCGTCCTCGTCAGTTCCGCATGCAGCTCGGGGACGAATGGCATTGGGGACGGCTGCGGCCTCGCGGCGGCGGCTTTGCCCAAAAACAATTCATCCATCCGTGAGTGATCGGGGTGGGCCGGAAGATTCCAGTGCAACCCGATACTCACGGCGACCCGAGAGAGCATAGCCGTCATCTCGGGATCCGACACGGGCAACAGGCGCTCCCGAAGGAGGTCGTGCATCCGCATCTTCACTTCCCGAGGAATCAAGCCCGCCTTTATGTGATGCCGCGATCGATAACGCGTCTTCCTCTGGAGCGCCAAACGATCCAGACGGTACCCGCGAACAGGCAGACGTCTGAACCGTTTCGGCGCTCGCTGGCTACAACACTGTTGCGGTGGGTGGGACCCGAGGAGCTAGCGTCGGGGGTTTGTTCCACACCGTCACCGACAGATCACCCTGGCCGCGAGCCGAAGAGCTTCCCCGGGTAGAGGAAGCTGAACGGGTAGCGGAGGCGGGGACTCTCACAGTAAGATCATTGAGTCTCGATCTAAGTGTTGAGATGGTCATATTACCACAAAAGGCACATGACTCAACCACGAAAGCTGCTTTAGCATGACGAAGCCCAGACATACAAAGCAGCGATCGTGCCCATCAGAGAAAGACGGATATCGACCGCACCCAGAAGAACACGGGCGAACCGTCTTTAAAAAGACGTGCCGCGTGTAGCTCTTTCAGAGGAGAGGAGGAAATTCACTCTTTCAGCGCCGAGGCGACCAGGGAGAAGCGCAAAGTCTGGCAGACCACTGCACAGATCGCAGGCAATGCAGAATCTCGCTGGGTACCGCCGTCACACCAACACTGAAGAGGACGCTCGTCTCGAAGAGGCTTTTAGTGATATGGCTTGTGGAGAGAAGAATACTCTTGGCTCCGAAGCGAAAACATACTGCGGTTGCGTCTGCTTCCTCCTTTTATACCCACATGGTGGGCGGAGTACGCTATGCAAATTCCGCAGACCCATGGCATTTTCACGCCATTGGCTCGTTGTTAAATACTCGAAGAGGATTGGCTTTCTGTGCGAAACCCCCATTCTCCGTCACTCCTTTGACGTAACTCGGAGTGACTACGAAAGGGAAATATATATATATATATATATATATATAAACTTAATTGTGAAATGATAATTGACATTGACAGTTTAAATTATTAACTTGTACGTGGTACTTAGGCCTCTTCAAATTTTTATTTAAATTCAGTGTGGTACCAAGCACCATTAGTGCCCTTTCTGTCGAGAATGTCAGACGTAGTCGACGTCTACTGAATGTAGGTACGTCTTCAAGTACTATTGAATGAGACAATGAGATTTGGCCTGCGTGATGACATCGTACACTCCCCTTTGGCAGTGTAACGTTGTCTGAACCAGATCCAGAAATGTCAACTATTCAGAAACAGGCCCCTCCAGGCTGCCGGGCTCAAGTGGAACCCTCCAACATGTCCCATGTTAGTCTCGGTTGGAGGATTAGTATCTCGGGGTGGGCCGCGCTGGTTCTCAGCCCGCCGCCCCAGTTTCTTTCCCGAAGTGCATGGAGAGCTTACCAGGTTGTGGACGGCACCTTACCAAATGGTATGCTTTATGGAGGCCTGTGCGACCTCCGACTGTATTTGTATTTGTTACCTCGAGTTGTTGCAGTTCACTTCGCTTTGAGCCACCACTGCTCAGCAAACTGGTACTGGCCTGAAAAAAACAACATTGTGACCATTGTGCTAAGCTTCCCTTTCATGTCACAACTAGGGCTGTAGTCAACCAAAGAAATCCTTGGTCGACCAAAGTCTTGTCCTGCGCAACGATTAGTCGACTAAAAAAAAAAAAAAACTTGTTTTGATTGAACATTTTTTTTAAACAATTGTTATAAAGCATTTATAAAACAACAACGAAAAACATCACAAATAAATAAAACTATAATAATAATACAATTCTTTGAGAATTAAGTGATTTTTTTAACTGAAAAAAGTGAGGAGCACTGTCTATGCAATCACAATCGCGCACCTGATCACACCACACGCTACAAAAAAATAACTGCTATCTGCCACATAATAAAAAATCCTAACAAAAGCTCTCGTTTATACAGGCTTTATATTCTTCTTTACTTACACAGCTATGGGTTAACTTTTGTCCAGCCGATCTAGGCATTTTAAACAAACACACAAAAACCCAAATAGCCTAAAAACAATCTGAATAATAACAGGCTGTATTTTGGAAGGCATATAGTTTTATTTTTGTTTTGTTGCATTATTTAGGCAATTTTCAAATGCGTAAAGTGTACAAATAAAAACGAAAAACATATTAAGAAAACACAATCTACAACATGACATCACGACTTTTGCGTAAACATACACGCCACTTTCGAGTCAAGTGGCGTGTTATCTCTACGCATTTTGAGCTATCCGCGTGTATGTCTACGCCATTAACGTCCGCGTCATTCCGCGTGTCTGTACACGCGCGTCAAATGTCCAGTCATAAATGCCATTAACCCCAGTGACGGTTAAGTTTAGGGATAGGGTTGAGGTAAGTCATATCTTTTTTTTCACTAGGATGGTAAGGGAACAGTCATAAATGCCATTAACCCCAGTGACGGTTAAGTTTAGGGATAGGGTTGAGGTAAGTCATATCTTTTTTTTCACTAGGATGGTAAGGGAACAGTCATAAATGCCATTAACCCCAGTGATGGTTAAGTTTAGGGACAGGGTTGAGGTAAGTCATATATTTATATAACGTTAAGTCAACGGCGTTTATAAACACGCTGAAAAGCGATTATGCGTCTTGATAGCACGCCAAAAATGCAAATACGTATTGGCGTGTCATACACACGCTACTTCATGAGATCAGTCTGCAATCTATTGAGTCAGCATGATATAGCCGGTAAAAGGGCTGCTCACGTCTTTTGCGCGCTCAAGTTCGATTTCAAATATAGGTGCGCGCTGTGCGCGCTCATAATGGAGCAACGCGTCGCCTCCCTCCACAGTCTTGTCGTCTTTGTTTTACAATGCAGCCAGACAAAAGATTTAGATTTCTTGGACATTTTGTCGACTAAATCCAAAACAAGCAGCGTTCTAACTGAATGAATACAGCATCCCTTACCGAGCGCGAAGCAGCAGCGCAGCCGGCCACAGGTGCGTTTCCGAGTGTTCAATGTGTGTGCGCTAAAACTGTGGCGCAGTTACAAAATAGCCTAAATTAAAGCATATAAAGATGGGGATAAAACAAAGGCTAATTATATTTAGAATACAGTAATAAATAATTGCTTATAAAGGAATAAATATCAAGGAGTTTCTATTGGTAAAAAAAAAAAATAATAGTAACTGGTCGACCAATAAGAATGTCAGTCGACCAAGACGGCATCGACTGATTAGTCGACTAAACGACTAAAGTTGACAGCCCTAGTCACAACTCGCCTGTCACCTTCTCTTTGGTGTCAGAAGCTTCTGAGGTCGCTTCATTCCACTATTTGTTCCGGCCTGCTCAGTCGTGCCACCAATGAGCCTCACAACAGTTCTCCTGCTCGCATGGTCTCTACTAGAGGGTAGGGACTTGCTCGCTATCAGTCAAAGAGTTGTGCCTGGAATTTGGGCCGGCTGCTCTCACAAGCTGAGACCTCTCCCTAAGAGGCTCCAGGTGGTGAACCTGCAAGCACTGCCTGGAGGAGGCAGACCGAGCCCTGGATTTTCTCTGTCCGTCTGCTCCATTGCGGTTTTACATGCTTAGAATGCAAAGCCTGGACCTCAGACAGGCGGCTCTTGTCATACAGGTTTGGACCAGATCAACTGTACATTTTATTAAATCTCCCGAAGAATGGATGATATGTTCCCTGCATATGCATTAGGTACTTCTGTCTAGGTACATCTGTGTACCTAGATAATTAACCACAAAGGATTATAATTAATTGCATAGGTAGACCATGTTTTACAGACAGGTTAAAATTAGCTCAATTGTTTATCGATACTCAATCAAAACGGATTATAATTAAATGTTAATATATCATATGTTTACTCTGACGATAGATAGTGCAGAAAGAGCACGGCAAAGAGGGAGGGAGCGAGAGAACTTGTGTGTGTGCCTCATGAAAGCTACATCCCCCGTCAACAATCCGGTCAACCACCATTTTGGTTGTGCTTTGGTTCTGCTGTTCTGGAACAGTGTTGTAAATAAAGCTTAAGAACTGTTTTCTAATTGTGTCCTCTTTTGGAAGGCCAAACAAGGTAGTTTGGCTTTTGCAACAAAAACAATGTCTCCATGACATGCCGGCACCAGCGGCAACAATAACACAGCGAGAATAAAAGTTACGACTTCTTTCTTTGCATATACATTTGGACGGTGTTATGAAACTCTACCCCCACCACACACTAACGTAGATGTTTAGATTTATGTTTGAATAAAGCGTTTATGGAAGGTGTGGCTGAGCCTTAACTTTTATGAAGAATATCTCTTTAAGTTTGACACTTTGAGCTTTGTAACTATGCAGATCTTATACTTGCATAGCTAATAGCTACATAACACACTAAAGAAAAAAGGAAAACAAAAAATGGGTGTGGTGATGGCACAGTGGATGAGACACATGCCTATGGTGTGAGAGACCCGGGTTCAAATCCACTGTGAGACACCAATGTGTCCCTGAGCAAGACACTTAACCCCTAGTTGCTCCAGAGACATGCGACCTCTGACATACATGACAATTGTAAGTCGCTTTGGATAAAAGCATCAGCTAAATGAATAAATGTAAAATTGCATAATATGAAGCTTTTAACAGTCCTTCAGTTGTACTACAATCAACAGACATCAAAATTGGAGTTGTCAGGCTACTTAAAGAGCCCCTATCATGGATTTTTGAAAATGACTGTTCGTGTAGTGTGGAATATAGCTCTAAGGGAATGAAAACATCCTGCAAAGATTTATATCTGAAAGTGCACCGTATATAAAGTTATTGTCTTTCAAAAGTGAGAGTCGACTCTAAATCTATGAAATGAATTGTTTTTGAAATGAGTCATTAGCATTAGTGACGTAGATACGAAACATTGGCATATTGGCCGCGCCCAGTTACTGCGCGCGCAGATGGAAGTGTAAACTTGAAGTCTAGAACACATTCAAATACATCAGCTGAATAGCTTCTACAATGCAAAGACAGTTCAGCCACTTGTTTTCATTGCCCATGGACAAGCATGTAAAGAATCAGTGGTTAGAGTTCATATTTGCAACGATACCACAACCCGAACCTTGTGTTCTCATCATTTTAATGACGAATCATTCAAAAACATAAATGAATTCAAATGTGGATTTACAAGCCGGTTGTTCCCGAAGGAGGGCTCAGTATCCAGTGTGTATGGATCAGGTTCATCCTCCTCCGAATCACAATCTGTAAATATTATTAATAATGTTTGCTATTATGTTTTCTGTAGCATGCACAATATAGTTATATTTTGTTTTGTGTGTTGTGTACAATCCGTGCAGCATCTAAGCGGGGTAAAGTTAGTTTTGTTTTTGATATTCCACTGACATTCACTGAAAAATGACAATTACCTCCTAAACGACTCAGCCAAATATGACTTCGCTCTATATAATAAGCACTGCCCCTCAAAAGCCGCCGCTATGTGAGTTTCGCCAGGAAAGCTCGCTTTTGACGGAGACGCGAGTAAGCGACCGTGTGGAAAGTGTACTTTTTCTGACACGTTTGTTCATACACTGTATACAATTTTCAACACTTGACAAGCTATAATCCATTAATGGTGATGACGGTTCACCAATAACAACTGACTGGGTCATTTGACCAATCGCCGCAGATTCGCGTCACTCAAAGTGTTTGGGAAAATGAATCGTCGAGCGAATCTTTTGGGAGTCGTTGAGCAAATCAGGTAAAAATAAATGCATATTATAAGACAAATAAAATGTTTTTTATTCTTGCATGCACGTTAAACTGTTTTTGGGAGCTCCCAAAACAAAAATAGGCACATTTCAAATGCTATGATTGGAGCTCTTTAAACAAAAGCTAAGTGGCGTTTGTTTGCGATTAATTCTGCGGCAGTATGGGCGGGACATTGATACTGCAGCTTCACTTTACGATCATTACTGTGAGACTCAGGCTCCAAACAATGTCATTAGCACAAGATTTCAGCACCATATTGGTACATTGGCGGCTTCACTTTTCTACAATGGAAGAGAGTGAAGGTGCGTTGTCCATCTTTTTTACAGTCTATGTTCAAAACTAAAAGTTTGACTTCAGTACGATACAAAGCTCTGGTACGATACTAAATCTTTACTGTTTACAACAAACAAAACCAAAGATGACTTATGAGATGAAACAGAAAATTATCAACTTATAGTCCAATGAAAATATATACATTTGTGCAACATGGCACAACAAAAATATAACAATAAACTCAGGTGTAAACATACAAAACATTACATAGAACAAATTATTTAAAAAAATGAAGAAAAAAAAATCAAAATGCACCTAGTGATTTTTCACTGATCTGATTTGAGTCTAATTTTTGCCCCAAAATACCTGACCTTTATTTGGTTGTGTAAATGATTATGGAACACAATACTAAATCATGCTCTTACCCAACCCCCAGTAACTTGAAGCAGCTTGGTTGCTGCCGTGATTCTACTTTGGGTCATTAGAGTGCTACTGTCATTCATTCTTCACTTCTACAGTGGTAATATCATGAAGAGCTATGGATTAGCAGTCCAGATATTCACATTGGTGCTATTGAATTATCCAATGAGGAAGTGATGTTTAGATGCGAGTGTGAAAGGGGGGGTTGGGTGTTTCAGGGAAAGCCGCATTATGAATGCACAGATCAAGCAAAGCTCTGCATTAGTGTATGTCACTGCTGCTTTTGCCTGTGCAAACACATTAGCCATGTAATGCATCCACTCTAAATTGCTGTACAATTTGACCATAATTGCATATAGTTTTGTTTTCGATAATATTATTTGATGGGGAAGCATGTATTCTTGTCTTTTAAATGGAAGAGAGCAGTGGTTGGTGGGTTTTTGATGGGAGATAACAGTATGACAGTAATTCAACAAATGGAGAGATGAAGGCTTTTGGCTTCCTCTTAAAGCAGATCATCAAAGAAAATGTGCTTGTGTGCTTCTGCTGAACTGCAACATTATACTTACACCATTCACATCTCTTTGCACCATCATTTACAAAACAGGCAGTCTCTCTCTCTCTCTCATGTGACATGAAGGTTTTGTTTGTTTGATCTGATCACAAATGTTTAAGCAAAACACATTATACATTATTGACGTTAGTCTTTCAGAGCTATTCACAACTGAAACACTTGTTATGTCTGATTCAAAACAGTGAAACAGAACCTGTGCATAGATGACAGTGCTTCTGGACAGCCATACATTTTGAGCAATTCTGTAATTTGGACACTGAAAAATTATTTTGCACCTAAATGTTTCCCTAGCCTGCCTCTGTGCATTTATTCTGCACCAAGATGTACTGTAGTTTTACAACATGAAGAATATTTAATAGGTATAATAGCATATACCTAATTTAATTCTCCCCTCTCAGATTGCAACCTAAAATACATTGTGAAGCGAAGCTCAATATAAAAACTCCATAAACAGAGACAGAAAAGGCAGAGGAGAGCACAATTGAGGGAAATATTGAATGCATTTGCTCTTTTATTGTGATAATCATTTTCAAAATTTATGACAAAATAAAATGAGTATTTGAATGAGAGATTTTTTACTAGTCAATGCTGGTGCCATTAATGCCAAGTTCAGACTGCACGATTTTCAAAGTAGTCGGGTCTCTGTTCTTTTCACACTGCATGACTATCTTGGCCAGCATTCAGTCACTGCTGTATTCACACTGGACGATTGATCGGCGACAAAAGGTTTCACACTGGATGACTTTACAATAGGAAAAATCACCGACAGACTCTGTCTAGCATGCTGCACGCAAACTACATTTCACAACAAACACGCGTGAGATATGAAAAGGAAACAACGCGCGACACCACACGTGCAAGACCGGAGTTCTCACGTGAGACTTTTTTTTTTCGATCCAGTTGTGGTACAGCTCAGGTGAAACGTCAAACAGACACGAGTGCTCCTGTCAAATTTCTACTAATTTTTTATTCCATTTATTGTGTCCAAATAGACCGAGAAGAAGTTTTTTTTCTGAAACAATGCCATATCATGTTGATATATATCATACATATGTGATCCATAACTCCTCCCCGAACTCCCCGCTGCTCTGTATCTTGCTCTCTTACTGGCTGCCGGTGATCGCCGATGTAGTTTTCAGTCAAAACACTTTTCACACAGCAGGATTTTGAATCGCCGACAGGTCCAGATATTTAGCATGCCAAATATCTCACAGGCGTCGGCGACTCATCGGTGATTCTCTCAGTTCGCGTCTTTGCTCATTCACACTGCGTGATTGTGAACGTGATTAAGATTTCGGGCAATTGTCGGCGATTTCTCAAAACCTGTCGGCGAGCCAAAATCGTGGCTAAAATCATGCAGTCTAAACTCGGCATAAAAGACAAAACAATTAGCTATAGGCATAGCATTGAACTTTTCAGGGATGCATTTCACATACAGCAGAAAAATTAACTAGCGAGTAGGGGTGTAACTATCCCCTCATGTCTCGATTTGATACATATCACGATACTGAACTCACAATACAATATTATTGCGATACTCCAAAACATATAATAAAAGGTTAACAAAAACTGTACTATTGATTAAAATGCTTTAAAAATTTGATATCCCATAGTGGGTTTAAATTAATAGGCTTGGACTTCCACGATATTGTCACTATCCACGATACATATTGTTGGATTTTTGTGTTGCGATATATTGTGGCATGATATATTGTTACACCCCTACTAGCGAGTCATGACCTAAACCATAGAAATGTTGTTGCACATCTGTCGTTCAAACCATGTTAGTTCAATAATATAGAACATCACATTAGTGGTGCTTAAGTGGTTCGAAGCGTCATGCTTATGTTCACGTGACACACCGAAGCCACGATAGTGCTGTATGACAGATGTATCGTCTTCTGGCGCTAGGCCTGGTTTGTAAATGTTTGTTGGAAGTATATTTTCTGAACTTAACCGTAGTTGGCCAATAATGCTTTTGGGGAAAAAACACCCTAGGATTAATCTCATATCCCCAGGCACGCACAGAGAATGTTTAATATTTTTGCATATAATGGAAAAACAGCTGCTGTACTGCACAATACATTACAATAAACATATACCACAAAAAAGAGTTGCTGGTTTTTGATTATTTTATCTACAGCAACTAATTTGGTTGCAAAACAGTGGCCTTGAGACAATGGACATTTATTTTGTTCTGACCTCATAACCATAAATTTTGTCTGCTATCAGCAGACAAAAGATTAGGTTGCTATAGTGACTCTCAGGGCAGTCTCTGTGACTGTAGTCTTGGCTTCATTGTGTTAAAGATTCAGTGAGGTGAAATTACTTTGCCAAAGGAAGCAGACAGGAGGTCCAGTGATTCCTCCTTTAAAGTAAGTAAATAAATAAAGACTAGGGAGTCATTAGCTCCTAAAAACATACCAGATGACGAGTTGATAAATTCATTTACAACAGCACTGCTGTGTGACAGCCTTGAATTTAGTTATTCAAGTTAGGTTTTTCATATTGTCAATTTTTTTTCGGGAGTCCTGCACTGTGTCTGAAATTGCATATTGTATAGGTACTACATTTGATTTGAAACTTCATGACTATTTAAAAGTTAATTCTATATAGTATTAATTTGTGTAGCTTGAATGAAATTTGGACGTACGACATCCACCATGTTGTTAATGTCGTGATCTACCAGCGTCAGTTGTTCTGTTCACTGCCATTCACAAATCATCTCCCTTGGCCTCATTGGATAGTAAAGTGCATAGTAATCGACTGCACAGTTCAGAACCTTGCTGGTAGTTGGTCATCCGAGTACTAAGAATTTTAAGAGTACTATAAATTCTGACATACTACTTGGCTTACATACTGTTTTTTGCTGTCTTATATATTATGGAAGTCACCATATTCAGACGCAGATTTGGACATAGAATTCTTGCTGAGTCTCATGCTCTGTTACAGACAATAAGCCAAATGTGTTGTCCTGTATTAATCCAAAAACAGTAAAATGTTATGAAACGCATCTATCCATTCTAGCCAGTAAAACACATGCTGAAAATCAAGCAATGCATTTCAGGGGTGATTTTAAATTTCATTAGTTGAATACATTAGGTCATTAGTCTGGTGTAGGGGTGTAAATCAGGGCCTTCATGACGATTCGATACGATTCCGATTTCTTAAGCCAACGATTCGATTATTTTTGATACTTCAAAATTCCCCACGATACGATTCGATACGATTCGATACGATTAATACTCGATATTTTTACATGATATCTATTAAGTTTCAAATAAATCAACAAAAAATTTATATTTTGCCTTTTATTGATAATACAGAAACAGTTTTATATTCACAGTGTGCATGTTGTGCTCAAAGCACTGCAAATAGAACAACAAATGTAACAGTTACTGCATCTACAGTTACAAAGTGCCATCAGATAAATTGTAATTAGAACAAAATAAAAATAATTAAGTCTAATGCTTACAGTGCAGGTCTATATGGCCAATTTGCCTATTCACTGTTAAAACAAACAAAGACTGACCTCTACAGCCTAAATTTCAAATACATAAACCCTGCAATTATTTATAAGTGATTATAAGTGTTTTGATCTTACCGATTCCATTTACACCTGGCCACATAAATGTGTTTTAGCAAAACGGATATAAATCCGATCTTCAATTCCCGCGCTATATAGATTTAATGGATTGCACGCCACCAAAAGCAACATTTATGATCTGCATTTGATTGATCATCAGCTAGTTTCAAAATCAAAGACAGCAAAAAGAGAGAGTGGCAACAGCCCTGGTAAGAGATCATTTCGTTTCTTTACTTGAAGATGATTGTGTGTTACGCGTCTGTGACTTACTTTCACTTTTATTTGCGATGTTTGCACGTCTTGATGAATAGACGCTCATCTGCGATGATGCGTGTCGCAGTAGCGCCGTCATATCTGAGTCTGACTATAACATATATAGCCTATAACACGCTCTCACTCGTTTATTTTTTAGCATTTTTGGAAGGAGTAAAATATATGTGGTTTCAACAACCAGATTGCGTTTACACCTAAAGATCCGAACACAATGCGAGCCAGACTACCTCCAGATGTGGTCAGGCAGATCACAACGTATTTACACCTTGCATCAACATGCGTTTTTTTATTATTATCCGGATAACTTATCTGGTTACAGATCGCATTTTAATACCTGGAGTAAATGGGGTCCCAGTTTCAGCGCGCTGTGACGGTTCCATTGTTCTTTAAAGTCAGACTCAACAATGTGTGTGTGAACCCCGTGAACGTGAAGCGTATACCGTGTGTGAATCACAACAAATGAGGGTAGCGCCACCCGTAGCTTAGCAGTAGGTTGCACGCACACGTCGGAGCAGATGCTGAAAATAAACAGGCGGTAAAATAAACGCATTAATCGATTCTCTTGCGAACGCATCGATGCATTGAATCGTCGTCTGTATAATCGATGCATCGATGCAAATCGATTAATTTTTACACCCCTAGTCTGGTGTCTATTCCAAACTAATGAACTAATGAATCTCATCATGGCAGAAATCACTTTTTATCTCACTGCAGGTTTTCCCAGAATTGTGTCTGATTATAGGGCTGAACTGGCCTTGTTCTCAGGCTTCACCTGCTGTCTGCAGTGTTAAATATCTGCTGAATCTTATGCAACACAGCAATTAAATCATATTTTACCTTGGTTGTGAAGCTGTTCTAAATCA
The DNA here is from genome assembly GCA_038021265.1 of Cyprinella venusta. Taxonomy (NCBI): domain Eukaryota; kingdom Metazoa; phylum Chordata; class Actinopteri; order Cypriniformes; family Leuciscidae; genus Cyprinella; species Cyprinella venusta. The sequence continues at coordinate 13,567,165 of CM075868.1, forward strand.
ACATCTGCCTCATTAAATCAACTGCAAGTTCCCTTTCAAGGGAACTCAAGCTGCGTCAAACGCTGTGGGAACGCCCCTGCGTGTGTGTGCCATGAAGCATGTATGGGAGACGATGGAGTCCAATGGAGAGACTGAATGTCGTAGGTGGGTGACTTCATCGACCAGGAATCTATAAATCACCCCAAAAACACAAGCACAACAGCTTCTGTGCCTTCAGTGAACATTATTTATGAATCTGAGTGTAAACACTGTTTCTGTCTTTAGTATTTGCTAGGCAGGAGTTCCCGGTGCCGAGGCAGAACAGCGGCACTTATCGTGGGGATCGCAAATGAATCTCTCAGCGGGGTTAGAGACGGACCCTGCCTCAACCTTGGTTTCGGAAATACACTCTGCGGTTTCTTCTGCTCGGGCTGAGGAACCAGAACTGCAACTAATCAGTTATGAGGAGATGGATTTTGTTAGTATTGATGTGGGAGATGTGGAGGACTCGGCACCACACACTCGCGAAAGTGATGAGCTTATGGAGGTTTTAACTTGAGCAGTAGAGAAACTGAGCATTGAGTGGCTAGTGGCTAGGCAGGAGTCTAAATCAAAGTTGGATGAGAGATTTTTGACTTCATGGGTGCAACCTCGGTGCCTACAGTTTTTCCACAATCTAGAAACTGAGTTTTTAGCCCCCGAACGTCAACATATTCCAATATTGTGGGGGCTAGAGCTTATGGTTATGGTGCTATGCCGCGGGTAGAGGAGGTGCTTACGAGCCATCTCTCTTCCAAGGCTGCATCGTTTTTTAAGGCACCGGCATTACCTTCCAAGCCATTAAGGAACACCTCGGCTTTGGTGGGTAAAGTGTATTCGGCGACAGGTCAGGCTGCGTCATGTCTGCATACTATGTCCATCTTGCAGGCATACCAGGCTGACCTGCTGAGGGACGTGAGTGAGAGTGAGGAGGTTCGAGAAGTACGTCAGGGTGCTGATTTGTCTCTGCGCGCTACCAGGGAATCAGCCAAGCTAGTGGGTCGATCTATGGTAGCCCTGGTGGCTGTAGAAAGACATCAATGTTTGAATCTATCTAACATGAAGGAAAAAGAGAACGCTTTTATTTTAGACGCTCCTCTCTCTCCAGTGTGCTGACAGTCCCAGTGAGCGCTTTCCCGAGGGACACTCGCTCCCTCTGAGGAGGGCCTCAGAGCAGTCAAACAAGTGTTGTTCCCTGCCGATGTGCCGTTACTGGGCACTGTGTTTGCTGCTCAAGTTACACCAGAGGCCACTCTCGAGAGACTGGTAACCTTAGTATAATTTTTGGCAGAATGGAAAAGCCTTCGAAGAATATCTCAGTGGGTCCTGCAGACAGTAGAAAGAGGTTATGCAATCCAATTCAGGTGTCGTCCACCAAAATCCAGGGGGCTCTGCCCACAGTGGTGGGCCCTGAGCAGGCTCTGGTAATGGATCAAGATGTGAAAACACTCCTTCTATAGATCGGGTTCCTCCTCCCAGTTTGGAGTTAGGTTATTACAGCCAATATTTCATCGTTCCAAAGAAGGATGGGGGGTTGCGTCCAATTTTAGATCAGCGCCTATTAAATCGCTTGGTAGGTAGGGGTGCAACGGATCAAAAAACTCGTTTTTTTCGGATAGTTTCTCGGATCAGAGTCACGGATCGGATCATTTTTCGGATCAGCAAAAAAAAAAAAAAAAAAAAAAAAGACAAGGCAAATAAACATAAGTTTTGTCTTTTTGTTTATTAACACTTTTATATTGTGAGCGGTGAGAACTATGTGATGATAACGGTTATCGTCACATAGTTATGCCGTTCCCCTGGAAGTCCACCCGTCTGTCGTGAGCGCTCGGGATAGTTCATCCACAACAGTTCACGTCGTAACGTGGCTCAAGCACTTTCAGCGTGTGTTTAAAGCAGTGTCACGATACCAAAATTATTGTTTCGATACCGATACCAAGTCAAGTATTGCGATTTCAATACTTTTTCGATACTTTTCCTGAAAAGGAAAGTATTTCTTACAAGGCGTTTCACATGCACCTCCTTAGCATAGGTCTGTGCTCTTTAATGCTGTAATAACCTAATATAAATAAATCACTGACATGCACATGCTCTGATTATAACCATATAGCCGATAGATCATTTTGCTGATGTTTTGTATCCTTTATTTTAGCAGCTTGCAAATTATTTATGCTATCTATGAAAGTTGGGGGGAAAGTTACACCTAATACAAAAATAAATGAAACATCTCCAGTTAACTAGCAGATAATTCATTTAGTTTGCTATTAAATAAGAGATCTAGCACTACAATCTGTTGTTGTTGTTTTTTTAAATCAAGCGGAGCGCTCTTTTTTGCTGCTATCAGTTGCATGGATACAATGTATTTTGCGGCTCGCGCAATCGCGCACCGTCTTCACACGGACGCGCGCTTCAAACTATCGCCGTTGCATATTGTGTACAGGCCGCTGGATTGTGTTGCTAATAACTTGCAATGTATAACTATCAGACAGGCCCTTGCGGCCTCGAAACACTACCGGCCCACCGGGAAAAGATCCAACTCTCCGGATTGCCATTCCGCTACTGACAGGCGGCCACTGTATCACGTGTGCTTGCGCATGCAACCGTCTCGCGGTAGTGTTTGTCTCATGACAGCTGCAGCTTCTGCATGCCGCGGTGATACGTCTCGGTTTTATCTACCAAACTCTTTCCTTTATGTAATATTTGATGGGAAATCCAAAATGGTCCCATACAGGTGATTTAAATGACGCGAGGCGTTCAAGCTTCTCCGTTCCTCCGCTCGCTATGACGAAGCTGTGTGTTGACTGAACATGCACACTTTTTTTCATAATCAATCCGCGGATCACGTGTGTGCAGAACCGAAGACATTGATCCGAACGAATCACGGATCAATGATGATCCGTTGCACCACTATTGGTAGGGAAGCTCAAATTCAAGATGCTCACTATCAAGCAGACCGTGTCACAAATCAGGTCTGAGGACTGGTTAGTCACATTTCCATCCTTCCACAACACAGGACATTTCTGAAATTTGCCTTCAGGGGCGAGGCATACCAGTATAGGGCTCTTCGGTTCGGTCTAGCTTTATCTCCCCGCACTTTTACGAAATGCATGGATGTAGCACTAGTGCCTCTGCGGCTTCAGGGCATTCACATTCATAATTATATCGATGATTGGTTGATTTTACCTCAGAATGAGCTAGGGCTGTAGTCAACCAAAGAAATCCTTTGTCGACCAAAGTCTTGTCCTGCGCAACGGTTTGTCGGAAAAAAAAAAGACGGGATGTTTTGATTTAATATTTTTTAACAATTGTCATAGAGCATTTATAAAACATCAAAATACATAAAACTATATTAATAATACAATTCTTTGAAAATTAAGTGCTAAAAGTAAGGAGCATTGTTCTAGGTCTAGGTCTGTAGGGTTAGGGTGCTCCATCCACGAGGAAGCTATATGCCTTGAAATGGAAACTTTTCACTTCTTGGTGTGGAGAGCACCAGCAGGACCCAGTTAACTGGCCAGTGGGTGCAGTGCTCGAATTCCTGCAGGAGCGTTTCTCCACAGGGTTGTCTCCCTCCACTCTAAAAGTGGATGTGGCGGCGCTTGCTGCTTAACACGTCCCTTTCAGTGGAGTTTCTCTTAAGGGACGCCCGCTTGTAACAGGTTTCCTTTGGGCACTTTGAGGCTGAGGCCAGCTGTCCGTACGAGGGTGCTGACCTGGGATCTGGCCATTGTATTAGAAGGTCTTTCCCTAGCTCCTTTCGAACCAATCGAAGAAGTTCCTGAGAAGCTTCTCACTTTTAAGACTATCTTTCTTCTTGCTATCTCTTCACTTAAAAGAATTAGAGATTTGCAGGCTCTCTTGGTTGCACTCTTGTGCCCAGGCCTTTATTTAATCAGGTTATGTCCCTAAGGTCCCTACTAATGTTGTTAGACCTACAGTTTTGCAGGCTTTCTTTCCTCCTCCATTTCTGTCGTCAGACCAGGAGAAACTTAATTTACTCTGCCCAGTTAGGGCGTTAGACGCTTATGTCCACAGAGCTGCCCTGTGGAGGAAATCAGAACAGTTATTTGTGTTATTTTGGGCCTCCCAGGAAAGGGTGTCCCACATCTAAACAGAATGAGCAAGTGGGTGGTCAAGGCTATTTCACTTGCTTACGAGTCGGCTGGTCAGCCTTCACCTTTGGGTGTACGAGCCCACTCCACTAGGAGTATGGCTGCTTCTAAAGCTTTATTGTCAGTAGTATCTCTAAATTATGTTTGTGCTGCAGCTGGATGGTCTTCACCGCATACGTTTGTTAATTTCTATGACTTGGATTTAAGCTCCACTCCTGGGGCGCAGTTGCTCTTGTCCTCTTTGCGCTCAGATTACACACGACGGTCACTTGCTCCTATGGCGACGTGGGTATTAGCGTTCCGACAGCATTTGACACAGCTCAAGTTCCCTTGAAAGGGAACATCTCGGTTATGTATGCAACCCTGATAGGGAACGAGATGCTGTATCGTTCTGCCATACTCCCAGCATGCCTGTTAGCACTTCTTTCAGGCCTATCAGAAGCTGTTACGCTTGTGTTTTTTGGGGTGCTTTATAGTTTCCTGGTCAATGACGTCACCCACCTATGACATTCCATCTCTCAATTGGACTGATTCCATTCGTGCTTCATGACGCACATATGCAGGGGCGTTCCCATACCGTTTGACACAGCGTCTCGTTCCCTATCAGGGAACTAGGGTTACATACGTAACTGAGACGTTTTCGTTCTTTTTGTAGAGATCGACAGATAATGTTTTTTTCCCAAATGCTTTAATATCGGATCAACCAATAAATCTAGTAGGCATTTTAAGAATTACATGGTCAACATATTAGTTGCTCTCTCATTTTTTTGTAATGTCTGTATCAAAATCAAGCAAGTTTTGTTTCGAACATTACTGATTGATTGATTGATTGATTGACTGCTAGGCCAAGGACAACTAGGCTATTACAAAAGATGCAGACATTCACTGATGCTTAAAAAGGCAACAAACTTAATTAAGAACCAAGGGAATGTAAACTTATAACCAGGTCGATCAGTAAAAAATTGTAAAATAATGAATATAATTTATCTTATGTTGCTCCTGAAGGACAGTACTAAAGAAATTAACATAATTTCTTATAATATTGATTTAATAAATTCTTTACTGTCATGTATTATTTACATGTAGTAATTTTGTATAATTTTGTACTTGTGCAATTTGTGCAAGGTGGATTGTGTATTCTAAATTCTGTAGGAAACACTACACTAATCTATTTTTAAGCATGATTTTTTTTTCCATAAAAGAACCTGAATATTTTACTCTTTCTGACTCTTCAGCTCAGGGCCATAATGTGCTATGATGGGGAGTGTAGTTTTTAATGGTTCATTCTTTATTAAGAGTAATTGCAGCTCCGGCTGTCCAGACAGCACTGCGGCTCAAATGTGACCCATGGGGTTGATGTAGGATGTGGGAAATCACTCTCCAGTCACCTAAATTACCATGGCTGAGATGATTTATTTACCATGATATGAATGTAACTCTCTCCAGTGAAACTAATAAACTAGTCTTTAAATTTATTCTGTACTATCTAAATTCACAAATGTAAACTTGGTAGAATGCACTTTCATAACAGTGTACATTTTTTAAATTTATTTCTTTAATCACTCCTCTCTCTTAGATTCAGTTTCTCACAGATTCATACCTGTGGCTTCTCTCAAGTTTGTGGATGTGTGCTGTAGTAATGTTATTTAGTGATTTTTATGAAGTTTTGCTTGCAGATTCCAGGGGATTGACCTCTAATGATTATCCATGATAAGGAGAGGTATACTCTCCTAATAAAACCACTGGGTGTGTGAGACCCACTAATTCACTAACTGATCTTGTGTTTTTTGTTTGTTTGTTTTTGTGCTGAGGCCAAATGTGTATGGCCAAATTTTTGTCATTTTAATAGCAACAGCAGATATTTATACTTGAAATACTTAAAAATGTGAAAGTGGGTTGGTTTAGTTTCAAGACTGAGGCAGGTTAAATTGTTGTATAGTTTAATAGGAACAGATGCTAACAGTTGTTTACACATGTACAGTGAGTACATTTACATGCACACCAGAAATCAACTTATTGTGAGAAAACTGCTTAAGATGTGTATTGTGTAATAGGTGTTTCAGTATGATGTTTCAGAACACTGATTTCTGCAATTACCCTGAATAATCATGTAATTGAATTAGGGGTGTGTGATATATCATGATGTTTAAACAAATGTCTCCACAACCTGCCTTTGAAGAGAGATCGTAGTATCGTGCTACAGTGCACGTTATTTCTACCAGAAAGACTCGGGAGAATAAATACTGTAACAATAAATACATTTATTGATAGCCCAGCAAGCAATAAAGTTATTTGGCGTAGGCCCCATCCATAGCTCGCAATCCGAGGGTCCGGACTCTGCATTTCCTGTCTGAAGACGAAGGCAGGGGCGCAGCCGACCCCTGGGAGGTATAGGAAGGGACCATCCTGGTGGTGGTGGGGAGGTTGGAAGGGAAGGAACCATCTTGGAGGTGGTGGGGAGGATGGAGGTCAATAGAAGCGTCAGCATCTGCGAACTCAAACACGTGTAAGTACCGGTTTTATATACCGCAAGTATTAGACGTGATTGGATAGATGAGAAGGTAATTAATGATGCAACAATTGAGTCTTCCTGGCAGAACTTTCCGCTAAAACTCCCATATCTGTTGCAGTTCTGGCACCCATGACACATCCCCAAAAACTTAAATACAGGTTTCTTAAAAGGGTGGTTTGTTGCTTTTTTCTTTGCATGATTGTGTTTATGGGGTGCAATATGACATGTATTCATGGTTTTTCTTTTTTTAAGTCTTATTTTTCATAAATTTCACCTTTATTGTAAGCCGCTTTCTCCTCTGTCATTTGAACGACCTGTTGACTTTCGTCTATGAAACCGTCTATGAAGCCACATCTATGAAACCACTCCCCCAGAAACAGGCAGTGGACTCAGATTGGTTAGTTTGGGCCGGTGTGTTGTGATTGGCTAAACTGTAGTGCACGTTGTCTGGAAAATTCACACCGATTATCTTTATCGGCGAAGTTGCACGTGTGTTTATGTCAAATGTACATAATGATGTCGATACTGCAGTATCGTTATGAGCCAGAATTAGACCCAGAAAGCGGCGATGAAGAAAGGCATTATTACGCAATTTTAATCAGACAATTTAACTGGAGAGATTATGGAGAGACAATATGTAATTTTTTTTGGCCACCAGGGGTCACTCATTTCACATAATAACAAAGACGTACTTTGATGACGTCAGGAAAGAGCGTGGGCTCACGGGAGTTGTTGTCGCTGTCAATGACAACCAGCTCCGCTCATGACATGACATGATCGTTTTTACAAAATATACGGATATACGGCATCTCTCTTCAATGAATGACCTATTTTAGAACATTTTTCGGGCACACCGGATTTTATAAGCACGTAAGATACTGCAGTCAAACGTTTGACTGGGTTTGCGTTATGCATCCACTAAGTGCTAAAGGCTAAAGGGAATGTAGTGAGAGCTTGCGCCGCAGGTGAGGCGTTTATTTAGTAAGCATGAGCGCGCTAAAGCGGGCACGTACATTCGCAACCTGACTCATATGAGTGTTCAATGTGCGCGGCTCGCTAACAGCAACAGTTGGCTGATTTGAATGAGACGACCGGTTACTGAGCAGCACACCGGGGGACAGTGCATCTCGTCTGAGTGAGCGCTCGTGAGCGGGCACGTGATTTACACGCATAAAAATACGTCTTACTTTTTTTTCTTCGTCATTTTCTATGCTTTATTGGCGGTAGTCCAGTGTTCCCCTTTGTGTTTGGTGGTTTCGCCGGGTTCCGCAAGGAAGTTAGAGAAAATAGAGGAGTCAAAGGTTATATGACGCCATAGACGGACGACGAAACGGAAATAAAGAAACGTCCCGTGTCTTCGAATTAAACTATAAATTTCTCCGTATTTGAAAGTTGGTGGAAACTGTCGGGATAATGTAAGTACACATCTAATAGAAATATATAACATAGATACAGTTATTTTTGCTATTTTTAAAGCCGAAAAAGTACAGATTGTGGCTTTAATTGCCTTTTAAGTCTCGTTCAGACTGTCAGTCCAAATCCGATTTTTGGACATATTTGATTGGAATTCAATCACATTTAGCAAGTGTGAACTGCAAAAAAAATCACAAGAAATGCAATTTTTTCAAATCCGATATGAGCTACATTCATATGTGGTTTGAAATCGCATTTCTGGAAATCTGTTTCTGTCTGATCACTCTAATCGGTTTTAGCGTGGTTTATGTCACATTCTCATGCCACATAACATGTAAACATGTCAGATGTTGTTATAGGAAACATGCTGACAGGTCATGTTGTTGCAACATGCCGGTCAAGCAGAAAATTACAATATAATGGAGACATGTCAAATTTCAAGACTGTCTGAGATGACAGCACAGAATAAAGCTGCGCATACAGCCTATAATATATCTGCCACTACCTCAGAAGACATAGTTCAGCGTGGTTGCTACACATTGTCATATTGTAAATAAGACAACATCTGTATTGCAAACCCCTTCCATGTTGCTGTTGCTTTTGGCATATGCCTACTAAACCAACATCATTGCCATAGAAACAAATGCAGATATTCTGGAAAACGAAAGGGCGCCATGGGACACACAAATCAGATCCGCTCTTAGGGGCCTTTTACACTGCGCCGGTTGTGCACATGCATATTATGTGTTCAGACTATAGCGAATAGTGTTTCTTTACAAAGTGACTACACCAACGCCAATTACTGCCCAGTCATGCGTAATACAGTGTGGGGTTTTTGGCGTTTTCGCGGATCCTTGTGAACGAGGACTGTTTTGTGATTGCAAATAGACCCAGACCTAGCTCTTTCATTTCTGTATTTAGGCTACTTCTACCTCTTGCTGACAAACATCTATTAAACTGTTCCTCACACTCACTTGTTGTTCCTCACACATCACCCAAAAGAAAGCAACATTCATCCTTTGGGCCCTATCTTGCACCTGGCTCAAATGACTTTATACACTGACGCATATATCATTCCTATTTTGCACCCGCTCAAAGTGGGCTTTTCCCTCCACAGACGCACACCGAGGGAACTAGGGAACGAACTTGCGCTTCCTGGGTGGGTCGGCGCAAAAGGGAGGCGTGTTTCGGCGCAATCATTCCCTAGTGCTATTTTGCAGCTCCAGAAAACAATTGCACCAATGAACAGAAAAAACTGGTCTAAAGTCAGTGGTGCGTTGCGCGTACATTGAGATGCTATTTTAAGCACGCATGCTTGGCCATAATACAGAGTGTGAATAATGCGCATACACTGTAGATGTGTATCTACACATCTGTGTCTCATCTACACAGATGCATTTTACTTTTTGCAAATGATTCCTTATTATAAGGAAAAATACATAAACATGAGGGAAATCGTTGTTGTGTCCATGACGATGCGAAAAATAGGCATAAAGCTTACAAATTTGCTCAAATTATTATATGCATGTTTAACCAAAACTAATTTGGGTGGGTTTGTCCCATCCCCAATGTCCCTTTTCTTTCTTTTACATCCCTGACGAGAACATCGATCTCCTCGGCTGTGAACAGATACTGAAGCGCGCCGGTAAATGCACGTTATAATAGTATTGCGCCATGGAACAAGCGCACCTCGTTCATCACGTTCTTAAAGGGAATGTGATGTGTTGCTCTTATTGGTTTGTTTCCCGTTACGCCCAAACCACACCTATGAATAATGAAGCTACTTCAGACCAACCCCGCGCCTGGCGCAATCATTTATCATTTATCCCGCCAGTTAAATAGCAACAGCGCCCAAGACCCGCCCACAAAGTTACTTGCGCTTTGCGCTTGCTACTTGCATTTCAGATCATTAAAATAGGGCCCAAAGTCTCTAACAGCAGGTTAGGCTCACTGGTCAATGCAAAGCATTCTCCCTCCCTGTTGCTTGTGTCTGTTATTCACATAGGGGAGACAGACATGGCTTGTTTTCTCTCTCTTGCAGCACAATAGTTGTGAGGGCAGCGCAGCTTATGGATACTTGTAGCTCATTGTAATTACTTTTTGATTTCACATTAGCATGTCTAAAAACAGAAGTAATCAATATAATGTATGCATCAGTTAGAAGGCAGCCATCCTCCACAGGTTGTCCATTATACCTTTCTCTTGTCTTGGTCATGATCATGATCTCAAGGCTAAAGGAAATTGTACAACCTGCATGAACTGACCTTAGAAGTTAATGTAAGTAGGGCTGTGAACCTTTATGTAGACAGTGAATCGATTCGATTCACGATTCATAGGTTTTCGTTTCGATTCAAGAACGATTTGTGCAAATTCAGAACGATTCAATTCAATGCGATTCACATCCACATTTGATGCGATTCAATTAATTCGATTCGATTATTATTTTTTTATATGCATTATAGTATTATTTCAATGCTTCACCCAGCAGGTCTTTGTCTGGGTTTGAATTACACAGAGGCCTTCAGGGGTCAGATAGTGGGGATTTTGTCCATTGTTAATGTTAGTTCATGTTTGTTTTTAATTTTAATAAATACATTATTATAAAAAAAAATCAATGGCCTACAAATTAGCATTTGTAGAAACCTAAGTAGCCAATTTTTGAAAAAGGCCTTTAAAGTATTGCATTAAATTACATGCACAAATTAATGGAGACCTTTTCATCAGTTTCTTTGTGCATCCTCTCAGTGCACTCGTTAACTTCTTTTCAGTGGATTTTGCTAGTGCTCTGTCCCATAGCTCTCATGTACAGATTTTTGATCAGTCAATGATTGAGCTCTCCAGCTCTCTATCGAGAAAGCAATAGTTTTGAGTCAAACGGCTCAAGACATTGATAAAGCTGCCATGCCATTGCGTGGTCACTATGAATAAAACACTTTCATTGCGTGGAAACGTTGCAGTCATTTTCTTTAAAGGGGGGGTTGACTGCGATTACACTTTTTTCATTTTAAATAGTGTGTAATGTTGCTGTTGGTGCATGAACAGTATCTGCAAAGTTGCAGCGCTGAAAGTTCAGTGTAAGCAGAGATATCGTCTTTTAAAAATCAGGAAGTATATTGCCTACAAAAAACGACTGGATTGGGACTACAGCTGGGTTATGGTACGTCACTAACCCACACATTTGCATCAACCACTCCGGAATAAGCAGAAAAGGGCATGGCCATATCTCAGCAGCCCCAGCAGCTCGTCGAGTGTGTTGTTCACGCAGCTGTCAGGTCTTATGTCTTCGAACTTCCCACGGACGCTGTACTTCGTCAACAATGGATACAATTTATGTTTGATTATGTTCCTGAAAATGACGATCGTAATCTAGCTCTCTGTGCTGCACATTTTACGGAAGACAGCTTCCAGAATCTCCACGAGTTCAACAAGAAACTGTAAACATGAAGCAGTTCCGACTTTAAGGATGTACTCACACTAGGCACGGTTGCCATGAACGGGGGCCGAGTGCGATTGTCCCCCCTCCCCACTCCCCCTCTGGCCTGCACTCACATAGGGTTTCAGCATTCGTGCCGGAGCACGCTTACGTCATCATTATGGTGCGACGGTTTCCATAGGTTTCGGGATAAACAAGAAGAGCGGCGCTCTCTGAACACTATGGAGTCCATCGCTCTGTTTTCTTTGTGGATAATTTTATGTCGTTTGGTCCACGGTGGTCCACAGCCCTCTCACAGCCTGTTGTTAAACAGATGTGTCGCCTTTGTGGCGCGAAAATTTTCACGTAATCGTGCTGCTCGTATGAGGAGGTTTGCAAGGTACCAGCTGAAGTGCAGAAAGGACTTTGCAGCTTTGATTACGGACTACAGTTCCTAAAAACCATGACTTCACACGTCCTGTTCCGTGCTCCAGCACGGTTAGCGCTCACACTGCATGCGAACCGCGCCCGAGTCCAACTGAACCGTGCTCTGGCCCACCTCTTCCGTTCGGAGCACTCACACTAGTCAAACGAACCGAGCTTTGGTGGTCAAACGCGCTCGGGCACAGTTCAAACTGGCTAGTGTGAGTACACCCTAAAACCAGAGGCAGCAGTTGTTGGGCCACAACCTGTAAGTAGGCTAAGACTTAACCATTTTAAATGTATTTGCATGTATAATTCCAGACGATAATTCCAGAGATAATTTTTAGTTTTTTGCAAATGCCAGCGCTAGCTTTATTGCCACTTGGCTATTAGTTATGCTATTTTGTGTCTACGACAAACGCGTACAAACATGAATTTTGTATAAGTGCTAATGTTGTAAATGTATTTTTCATGTATATATGTTTTATGACGTTATTTTCGATTTGATCAAGAACGTAAACTTGCCACCACTGTTTGAGTATAACATTAGTAGCCAGTCAGTTGCTATTGTTGCCAGTCAGATGCTATTGTGTTAAACAAACGTGTAGAAAGTTAAAAAATGTAGCAAATTATCATTCAGAAACGGTTATTTTAGAGCCGTGTGTGGTGTGGTTCTGTTTGACTCGCTTCATTGCGGCTTTCTCGGTCTGATTCTGGGTCATATTGATACTGCAGTTCGACGCATATTTACATCTGGACCGGAGCTCATGACGTGCCCGTAAAGGTAATGAGCGTTAACTTTCCGGACAACGTAAGCGACAGTTAAGCCAATCACAACACACTGGACCAAGCTAACCTATCTGAGCCCACGACGTGTTTCTGAGGGAGTGGTTTCATAGAATCAGGAAGTCAACCGCTCGTTCGAGGACAGAGGAGAGCGCGGCTGACAATAAACGTGAAGTTTATGAAAAATAAGACTTTTTAAAAACGAAAAACCACGAATACATGTTATATTGCACCCCATAAACACAATCATGCAAAGAAAAAAAGCAGTCAACCCCCCCTTTAAGATAAGATTTTATTGAAATGGGCCATATCATTGACATTACCCGTCCTGAGCTGTGAAGTAAAATGCCACTTTATTCAAGGGCGGGCATTTATTACATGGAAAGACTCTCCGTACACGCAAGGTGGTCTCTCGCTCGCTTTCCCTCTCTGCCGAGTGCGTGCAAGTCCATGCGATACGCAGTTTGGACGGAGCACAACCTCTGTCTTGTATGCACACGAGTTCGCTCTAGATTCCGGGAGATTTTAACTAATTTGCGGTATAACTAGCCGATCACGACACAAGTAGCTCAACACGTTAAAAGATAAACTTATCTTTCAGGCATTAGACCGACCGGGCTTCAGCGTGAGAAATCAGGGGTGTGTGAGCGCGTGAAACCAATCAAATGCGGATGTCTCACGGCCAATGCGTGAGGCAGGTTGTACCAGGAACACTTTAAGGTTGTGTTTATATATTTTAAAACACTGAATCACTATAGAATCGCGATTAATTCGATTCTTAACCTTTTAAATCAATTATTCACATAAATAAACGATTCACGATTCAAAATACATGTTTCAGGATCGATGCATATGCATCGTCAGGATTTGTAATCGATGCATCGAGAAAACGAGTGAATCGTTACACCCCTAAATGTAAGGGAGACTCACTGATGCTTCTTTGGGAACAAATGACATAGCAGCCCTCTCCCTCAACCTAGATGACATAAGCATGATCTTGCTGCAACTCTGCAGACACAAGAGGTTGAGGATTTGACAGCTAAGATGAACACAAATCCTGGCTGTATGACCCATGATCTCATATGAGTCTGAGCATGAGGGCCAGCTGTTTTAAAGGAGAACTCCGGCGAACATTGAACCTTTGGTCTAATAAATCATCGGTACCTAGTCAATCGTTGTCTGAGATTTGTGTTCATGATAATTGAATGTAAAGAGTTTTATCTCTAAAAACTGTTTAGCGTATAATGCTAGTACTGGGGGCATTGACTAAGTAAAAAAAATGGGGTTTTACAGATACTAGACACGTGACTTTCAAATGAAAGATTGGTATCAAAGAGCACACCCAGGTTTCTAACCAACGACGAAGACTTAACAGAGCAGCCATCAAGTGTTAGACAGTATTCTACGCTGTTAACTGTGGAAGTTTTTTGTCCAATAATTAGAATCTCTGTTTTTCAGAATTTAGGAAATTACTAGTCATCCATATTTTTTTAATATTATCTGTGCATTCTGTTAATTTTGTGAATTGGTAAGTTTCGTTATAAGAAATATACAGCTGAGTATCATCAGCATAACAGTGAAAGCTAATTCCATGTTTCCTAATGATATCTCCTAAGGGTAACATGTACAGAGTGAATAGCAGCGGTCCTACTACTGAGCCCTGTGGTCCATAGCAGGATCACTATAGTATGGACCTCAGTATTTATAAAATCCTGTGTGTACAGCCCTGCTCATGCTGTTCTCTTTTCATGTAATCAACATATATATATATATATATATATATATATATATATATATATATATAATTTATTTTAGTTTGTGATCACTTTTCGGCAAAAGCTCTGTTGGCTTCTATTATTTGAGAAATAAAAACTTGTGTTAAAAGTTATACAAATGGTTCATTACTTATATGACTACATACAAAGGCACAAAGAGTCAAGTCTTGTAAAAGTATTACATTGAAAACATTGACATTTCATAAAGTGTGTAAATAATAAAAACACAGTTCAAAATGGCCTTTCTTTAAATGCAAATGTTCTGGTGAGTGAAGGTAAATCATGTACTCATTACTCCAAATTACAAGAAGAAAAAAACTATATATATATATACAGCATATATATTTACTTATTTATTTATTTATTTATTTTGCTTTAACCCCTGTAACCCATACAGTGAGATTATTGGATAACACTGGGAAAGTGTGCCCTTTCTGTTAGCAAGGAAAATGCTGCAGAACCCACATTCTTCCCTGGAGGAGTTATGTGGCGATATACACATGGACTAACCCGAAGGTTGTATTGCATATGAAATACTGGGTGACTTAGCCCAAGGAAAAGAAACAGGCTTACGTTTAGGAGCAGCCATGTAAGAAATACACATATGGAAACCCCACAGGATCACACATATGGGACCCAGCCTAGACCCGCTTCTCAAGGATTCAGGGCCCCGCCACGTCCGGGCCGTTAGGGTGCAGCAAGCTGACAGAGCCAGGCCTCTAAGTGCTTCTACTTGTTTAGATTGAGAACACGGGAGGAGACCGGCTCTACACGTATACTATAATATCTAGTGAACGTGTTAGGTGCCGCCCAGCCCTTAGCACAGATATCTGTTAGTGAGGAGCCAAGTGCCAGTAAAAATAAATGATCTACTTATCTTAGTGCACCACTATTTTCATTTAAGTTGGCTTGACTGATTTGAAACCATGACTGGCGTGACCGAAGTCGCTGTAGATGATGCAGTTTTCAGATACAAAGTCGAGTATTAGTTCTCGATTAGTTCTTCATCGGTTTATTCCGGCTCATACATGTATGGTTCATTGAATAACACACATTCCTCATCTCCATCGTCTTCAAAGTCCAAAATATTGTCATGGCTTTCAAACATATCCATAATTATATGTCTTGTTGCTTTATTCTTGAAATAAACTCTGTTTCTGTAGTGATGACGAGTGTCAGCGGCATGTAAATACACTTGCGTGATTGTCATGTGGACCGGCTCTCTCGGTTGCCTAGGTAACACATCACTCAGCCGCTGCTGTAGACTATGCTGATAAATACAGGGAACAAAGTATAACTATTGCAATGCGATGAAAGAGTAGTTTGATTTCTAACATTCTATCAACAGACATTTACATTGATAGTCTGGCGTTATAATTGATGTACTTTTGGTGTACTGTGGGGTGGTTAAAACTGTTTTAATGGCATGCTAAAACAGATACCATTGATTCGCGCTAGCCTAGCACCGGCCAACTACGCAACTGGGACGACTGGATGATTTTTTTAAAAAAATGTCTGATAAATAACACTAAGGCTCACTCAGAAATGAGGCCCGATGTCCAAAATTCCGAACCACTCCTTTAACATAAAAAATGCTTTTTTTAACAGGCCTGTGCTTTGATCAGATGGGTTAACTGTCACACTGTTCCCTCTTTTTCAGAGATACATAGATAATCACCCAAAATCCTTCTTTAACAAACACATCCCTTTCATAAAGAGAAAACATTTTTCAAATTGAACTCGTGATTAAACAGTGTCATTCATCGTTAATCCAGCAAAGATGAAATGTTCAGCTACTGTAGAAAGGTCAGTTAGCTTTTAACTGCTTCTACTGTATAAACGAATGTGATTGAAAGAGTTATGTATTAGTTTTGTAACTATCTAATCACTGGATAAACTTTAATTCATGACTCTTGCATATAAAGGTCTGTGTGTGTGTGCGTGCGTGCGTGCGTGTGTGTGTGTGTGAGTGATGAGTTTATACAACAACAATTTTAGCAGGTTAAGTGTTTGTGCTGTTGCTGTAAGCAACATTCATTGAATGAAAGTATGAATCTGTTTTCTCTAGCCTGGAGAAGAGATATTTTATTGCTTCTGAAGACTTTGCCCCAGGGTGGAGGTGGTTAGTACACATCCTCTGATAAGATACAGCTTTAGGACAGTAGGGGATGGATCGCAGTGACACCAACTGTTTATTTAGAGCTGACACTTTTTTCAACAGAAATTTATCAGATCTTTGCATAGCTTGTGACTCCTGTTTGCAGAAGGTTGTATCCTTCTCTTTGGCATTTGCCATGTTAGGGTTGTTTAAGGCTTGTTTGTGTATATATATACATATTTATATATATATATATATATATATATATATATAAGTTGCACTTGACACCTTGCGACAGCCACAGTTGTAATAAAAATGAAGCATGATAGATGTTCCTTATTAGAGTTAATATGAAACTTTAACATAAGTGTATAATATTATTAGAATCATAATCATTTTAAAACACTACATAAGAGAACATCTGGAGTTAATAATAATAATTTGATAACTTGTAATGGTCATTTGATAACTTGTGTGATGCTGTATTATGAGCAGAATCATTAAAGTACATCTCAATCTCTTTATGCTCTATCTGCAGGAAATTAAACAGATTATCATGATTTGATGGAAATTGTTGTCGTCATTTCAGTATTTTTAATACTGACTATTATATTAATACTAAAGTAATGATGTTTCTGTATGATTTTTTTTTTTATTTATTTTTTAGAAGCTACTAATGTGTCTGCTTACATTTTTGTGTTGTGTTTGTCCTGTTAGTGAATCTAAATTATTGCTTTTCTCTCACAGGAATGAGCTGAAGTAATATACCTGTGCGGTTTGTGAAGTGTAAACCATTTATTATTGTTGTTGAAATATCTAATTATATGTAAGAATAAATATTCCCAGTTGATCATTGTGACTAATGACTGAGAAAGAAATAGATGTCACACTTCTCTATGTTGTAAAGTGAGGTCTGCTTGTTTGTCAGATAATGTATGTACAAGTGATTGAACTGTTTGCCAAAGGCTGGTCTCCTGTGGAAATGCCACTGTCACATGTGTTGTGTTTAGTTTGCAACACTAAGGCGGATATTGTATTTTTTTTTTAACTGGATACAATAATAAATAATTAAAATGTATTTTCTTAGTTGAAACAGAGCTGTAATTTGTGATTTAGAGGGATGCCAAAATAATTACACTATTGAAAAATCAGTCAAACTTATATTTGGTAATGAATCACAAGTTAAGACACAGAACTGTCTAGTGGTAGGATTTTAAATAGCAAAATTTCACAAAACACTTTTTATCATACTGCATTTTTTGAGCAGTGGGCTGAGAGAAATATGGTGAAATGCCACATCTCAATACTCCTTTCAATTCACACAATGAGTTATTGTCTCTGATAACTCTTAGTTGCTGATAGAACAGCATTTCAGTGTTAGTGCCCTGCAGTAAGTGTCACATGATCTGCTCTTTTGATGGAAATTGTAATGCTACCAGTGGCAGTTCACAACATTTCAACGTGTTTTTAGGATTTCCACACACTTTCCCAAACTCCATGTGACACCATAAACCCAAAACGTCTCAGTTGCGTATGTAATCCTCGAGTAGAAAGGAGGCCCATCCTCAGAGGAATAGGACAGGGAGGTGCTGTCGCGAGAAGTACGAGTTCGGAGAACCAGGTCCCAGAACCTGGGCCAGTGAGACGCAACCAAAATGATCTGCTTCTTCTCGTCTTCCTTGATCTTGCACAGGGTCTGTGCGAGAAGGTTCACTGGGGGAAACACATACTAGTGGAGGCCCTGCGGCCAGCTTTGCACCAGTGTATTCGTGCCGAGCGTGCCTTCGGTCAGGGAATAAAACAGGCTGCAATGGGAAGAGTTGTAGGAGGCAAACAGATCTACCTGAGCGTCGCCGAACTGTTCCCAAACCAGCTGAACCGACTGGGGATGGAGTTGCCATTCACCAGAGAGAGGCTAAATCCGTCAGAGCTCGTCGGCTGCACAGAATGTAAATAGCAAGAAGCGACCTCAGATGACTCTATAAGAGGAGGTGGCGAGCGAGTTGCGACATACAGCGGGAGCACAGACCACCCTGATAGTTGATGTACACTTGTTTAGTGTAATGATTAGGCAGGATGATTTTCAGATGATTTTGAAGAAAAAACTCAAGGCCACAACATCCATTTGTCAAAAGTGTTGTGGACGCATATTTAGTGTGTGTTTTATGGCCTTATTTCAGAAACTTTCATTTTTAGTTGTTTTTTCAATAACCACGCATAAACAATATGTGATGCTTTCTGGGAAAACCCACCACATGGTGAAGTTTGACATATTACTAGGTTTTGAGACCATATTAAAGCTGGGTTCAAGCCTTTTCCAAATCTGTTTTTATTTTTTTTATCATTTGTCTGTTACAAAAGTTATGGTTATCTGAAGTCGGCTGATCGCTATGATTTTCAGAAACGGAATTTTGAGAAAAACAGATTTAATTACCGGTCACGTCCTGCTAGCGG
Source organism: Cyprinella venusta (assembly GCA_038021265.1). Lineage (NCBI taxonomy): Eukaryota > Metazoa > Chordata > Actinopteri > Cypriniformes > Leuciscidae > Cyprinella > Cyprinella venusta. The sequence goes on from CM075868.1 coordinate 13,586,168, forward strand.
GACGACTGGCACTCCCTTTTTTATTGCCTTTTGTCATATCACATATTTTAGTAATCATCATAGATTAGGTATCATTCGAAAGCTTACAAATTTAAAATTCAGATTTCAGATTCAAAATTTAACGAGCAGCTTCAAACTCCGTTGTTCTCTTGTGCTCCGCATCAAACCACACGATAACGCTGGATAAAAATAAATAAATAAAAACTTGCGTGCTGTTGTAGTTCACCCAGGACTGGACTTTATTCTGTTATGTTTATTTTTGATAGGTGAACTGTCTTTGTAGTGTTAAGAGAAGGAGAGTTAAAAGGGAGATATTGTTTTTTTTTTGCCCCTTCGCTCTGCCTTGCGTGTTCTTAAAGAGAAACACTGTGTTTTCAGCTGGCCATTATAAAACGCTATTTTTCTGCACTAAAGTAGTGGATTTTCCCAAGCTATATTCAGAGATGATAAACAAGATGTTATAAAATAATAATTTAAAACTGACATTCAATCTATATTTAGACCTTACTGAAAACGTATCAGCCCGACATCCGACAGGTTTTCGCAGATTGCATCACATATTCTCTCAAAAACATAAAAATATACATACACGTTGCTCACGTATTATGGTAGCTCTGTTTGTGCTAAATAGAGTGTAATTTCACCTTTGCCATTAATATGTTTATAAGCAACTGGAAAAAAAGCACAAATGTCACAGCATGTCAAAACATCTCTAGGACCCCAAAAACACATTGGACCGGGTTAAATGTCATAATTGGACCCCTCTAAGCCCTCGTTTTCCAGGAATAATTTGATTTTAATAATACCAATTTTTAGGTGTTAATGACACAACATGACAGTGGACTCTTGAAATATGTAGTTTAACTGAGTTTTTAAAATGTATCTTTGCAGTGTGTGTGTTCAGTGATTGGTGATGGAGTGGTGTGTGTGTGTGTGTGTGTGTGTGTGTGTGGATGTTATATTTTGTTTGGCTATGCAAATATTTGTTATAGCATGATATCTACTTGTCATGAAATCAATAGGTTTTATGCCACATAGCCTACAAATACACACTAGTCCCCTTGAAGTAGTTTGATTAGCACAGTTTCTTCAGCCTGTTGACATGTAATTCAAATTGAAGCATGAAATCAGAGCATTTAGTTTATGTCACAGTATAATAAACTGAAACTGTATAATAATTAGGGCTGTCAAACGATTAATCGCAATTAATCGCATTCAAAATAAAAGTTTGTGTTTACATAATATATGTGGGTGTAGTGTGTATAATTAATTTGTATATATAAATACACACACATGCATGCATATATTTAAGAAAAATGTGCTTAATATATCAAATATTTATATTTATACATTAATATTAATTATGTATAAATATATATAAAGTATATACTTTCAGATTTTTCTTAAATATATACATGCATGTGTGTGTATTTATATATACAAATTAATTATACACACTACACCCACATATATTATGTAAACACAAACTTTTATTTTGAATGCGATTAATCGCGATTAATCGTTTGACAGCCCTAATAATAATTTCAGTTAGTGTTACTACAGTAAAACTAATGTTTAAAATTGGTAGAAAAACTTTACTTCTCCTGAGAGGAACCTCTAAAATAATTACAGAAGTCTGTAATTCTTCTGTAATTATGCAAGATTTAGTTGGTGTGACTGTTGTAATAGTCAGAGTAAAGATGTTAACGTAGAAATGTTCTCTTTTTATTTTTTTTGTATGTTAAAATATTGTTGTGCATGGTTATTGTATCTTTTACAAAAAGTCCTACTACTTGATTAATTGTGAACTTTTCAGATTTCTCATATATAATCGAAATTCAAAGTACTAATTAAATTGTTACCGAGTATTAGGTTTTGGTTTACATTTCAAGAGCATATAGGATCATATTGACATTTTATGAATTTGACTCCTTATTTAATCATATTGGCGTGTTATTAATTTGACTCCTTTTTGTTAATTTTGGCCCTTTTGTGGCCCCTCCTTTAAACCCATCTACTGTTGCCACTGCTTGAATGGAGCATTAGTGTGTGTGTGTGTGTGTGTGTGTGTGTGTGTAATCCATTGAGTGTGTTGATAAATGGTGTCAGGCGTGTTAATCTCTCCTGTTAAGATTACACAGCTGAACGGATTTGAGGAGTGCCAGAGCTCGCAGTTACACTGGAGCCACCGCACCACAGGAAAGACTAGGCAAATCCAAGAACAATCATACACCTGCTCTTTAGTTATCATACAGCTTTGTTCAAATAGTGCTTACACTAATGACTGCTGAGGCCAGAGCCTGGAGATCCATGCAAAAATGTACATAAAAACATCAATAAACATAATTAAAGTTAGATACACATGTGTGTGTGGATTAATTATTATTAATATGAATATCATTAATTATATAATTATTTTAACAGTGTTTATTTTTAGTAACAAATTTGTTCATTGTGACATTTTGCTAAATTATTTACAGTGTTTTGCAGTGTTTCATTCTGCAAGATTTAAACATATCTCAAATATACAGTATTATCCATGCAATATGTTATTTATGTGATTAGTGCAGAACCAATGGTACTTATTTATGAATCACGAGCAGAATGTTTTTTTTTGTTTGTTTGTTTTTTGTAAATTCATTCCATGTTCTGCAACTATACTTACATTTCAGATTCATGGAAATATTTGTATTGTCAAAAGGTTATTTGGAACATTGAAGCTTTTTTTCTGATGACACTGAATTTTGATAATACTATTTGTAACAACATTAATTAGTTAACCAAAGTTTACATTTCTGGAAGGCCCTATAATGCCTTCTTCTATAATGCCTGATATGTCAAGCCGTTTTAACGTTTACTTCTTAATACACATACTAGTGTCTAATTTCATGGGACTAGTACTTATTTTTACATACTAGTATCCATTCCATTAGATTCTAGTACTTATTCATTGGCTACTAGTGCTTATTCTTTAGGTACTAGTACCTTATTAAAGGGGTGGTAAAGTATGATTTCACTTTTCTAACTTTAGTTTGTGTGAAATGTTGCTGTTTGAACATAACCAACATTATCAAAGTTACAAAGCTCAAAGCAAAGGAAGATATTTGCTTTCAAAGAAATTGTTTTTTAAGGACTACAACAAACGGCTGGTAGGGAGTCTAGGGACTACACAAGCTTCCTCCGGGGTCAGTGATATCACCAACCCTAAAATGTATATAAACCCCGCCCCCGGGAACACACAGTCCATACTGAGAAGAGGAAAAGTTGTATAAGAGTACATTTGTGAGTCAACTCAAACTTTAGCAGCCATCTTTTCACATACAATTGAAAGTCACTCCGTGTGCATCTCACAACAGTTCCTATTTGAACTATTAATAGATTATCTTGACAGAATATGCTAATTGAAGATAGTTAACTCCAAATCAACAACATAAATTCATCAGTTAACCATTCAGGGACGTCCTTTTGCATTCTACATGTTGTCACTTCTTCTTGAGTCTCTCCATCTTTGACTGACTCTGTTTTAATATTAAAGTGGAGACATCAGTGGAGACAGTTTTAAAGAAACGTTCATCCAGTCGTCCGAGTTGCATAGTTCGGCGGTGCTAGGCTAGCGCGAGTCAATGGTAACTTTTAGCATGCTATTAAAAACAGTTTTACCCACTCCACACTACACCAAAAGCAAATCAATTATAACGCCAGACTATCGATGTAAGTGTCTCTTGAGAGAATAATGTTAGAAATCAAACTATACTTTCATCGCATTGCAATAGTTATATTGTTTTACCTATATTTATTACCACAATCTACAGCGGCGGCGGAGTGATATGTGTTACCTAGGCAACCGAGAGAGCCGGTTCTTTATAGATGCGATAATAGATGCGACAGCGTGTTAAACACAAAAAATACCGGACAATGAAGTGAAGACAGGCAGGAACTATACACAGTGAAGATTATTACAAAATGACAGGCAGCTGTGAGGGAAGTGATCAGTGTCCATGGATACAGATTGGTGGCGGGAAACTCAGACGGGGAACACACATGGCAAATCCAAACAAACAGAAAGTCCAAAGAAGCCTAGTGGTGACAGTACTAGTATCAAATGAATAATAACTAATGATTAAGTACCAATATATTTTAAAAAGGTGCTTGTTCCTAAAGAATAAGCACTAGTAGCTAATGAATAGGTACCAGTGAATACTTAATGGCAGATACTAGTATCTAAAAAATAAGTACTAGTAGCATGAAAATAGATACTAGGACTTATTAAGAATTAAACATTAAAACATCTTGCCATATGCCTGATGAGTTTGGAGAACACTTGACAAGAGTTCAGAGACCATTCCTCCATACGGAATCTCTCCAGATCCTTCAAATTCCCAGGTCCATTGGTGCTGCTTCTCTTCAGTTCACCCCACTCATTTTCTATACACAAATCCGGCGAAACACGGAAGTAAAGCAGCGCCGCCATTACTGCGGGCCTTGCTGCTGCGGAAGTAGCATGTTGTTCTCGTAGGTGGCTAACTGGCTATAGCAGATGTTAGATGTTTTTATTTAGTTATTTTGTACGTATGTTCAGTGATGCCAGGAAAAGCGTGTTGTGTGGTTGGCTGTTTTAACAATTTTCTCTGTATTGTTACTGGCACATTATGGTTCGAGTTCACTGCCTGTGAAAACCTCACGACACCTTTTAATGTGATGAGCTCATCTGCGAGGGTATGCAGTATTTGGCCAATCCATCCGGAGCTCGTGTAATTCTGACCTTCAATCGATGCCCTGTAGTTTAGGTTCTGAAGCTCATCGCATGCCAGATGATTAATAAAATAATCTTGAATACCTGTAAGAACATGTTGCTACAACTGGTCGAGGCTAATAGTTATCTGCAACTTGTGAATAGGGTTGCCAACTTCAGAGAAAAATGTGGGACAATTGTTGTTCTTTACAGGAAAATAAGAGACACTCAAAATATTTGTACTGTATCAAACAGGATATGTCATTTCAGGTTAGTATGCATTTAAAATTTTCTTTTTTAAAACACAAAAGTTTAAGCATTTGTTTTGCTTAACCTATTTATGAAGCCTGACTACGTCAGACTTCCTACTTCCTCTAATTTCATTTCACTCCTCTAGTCCGTCTGAGATAGCAGCATATCTTTTAGTTTTCCACCGGCCTGAAAACAGCCGGCCAATCAACGAACAGAGGGCGGGCTGAGAGTCGTGACGTAGACGCTAAGCACCGAGTTTTACATTGTAGGTTAGAGAAATCGAAAATCGAAACGACCGCAGAAATGGGAAACAAGACACGGGATGCAATTCACTCTGTTATGGAGAACATTCCGGGGTTTTTCAAACAGAAGCAAAAGTCGTTTACAGCCAGGACCGGCGCGTGCACTTCTGCCGCTCTAGGCGAAAAACAATTTTGCTGCCCCTCTATTTGCAACGTATACCAGCAAAAACCAGCATGCTTGGCCATTATGTAGCTTGCACAACGCGCATACACTTTGATTTTCTCATCAACACAGATGCAGCTGTTTTTATTTTTGCAAATCATTATAACAAGGAAAAATATTAACACTTCAAGCTAAGAAATTTAGGCTACCCAATTTTTTCAGGCTAATTGTAGTAATGACGGATCAGACCTGTTTGGCCATAACTATATGCATTGTATGCAATAACATGCAAAAAAAATTGTTTTACCCACTCTACACTATACCAAAAGCAAATCAATTATAACGCCAGACTATCAATGTAAGTGTCTCCTGAGAGAATAATGTTACGCCGCCTTCACACTGGCAGTTGAAATCAGCTCCGATGCGGCTGCGAAACGACCGGAAGTCATTCATTTCCTATGGAGATTCGCAGACCGCATGCGAAAGGGTCCGAAATGGGTCCGACCGAGTGCGGTGCGAAGGAAACCGTGTCCGTTGGTCATCCGTATGCGTTCAAAAATTTGAACTCGAAAAGCTACGGACGGTTCCTATCCGACAATTCCAGCGGAAGTTGAGCGTTGCTATGGTCCTGATAAACAAACCCGAATTATTAACTTTTAATAAAATAAATAATGATTTTATAACGTTAAGTTGTCATGTTATTTTTTATTTTCATGACTTTCTAACGTTTATAAGGGCAGTTAATACAATTAAATTGAAGGTAGATATTAAACTATTGACCACTATATCACATTTTTAGCCAACCTGACATGTCAACGTCATCAGCAACTTTCCTCACGCATCATAACCCTCTCATCAGAGAGATCATACAAAAATGTCAGAATAAAACTTTAATCTCTCCGCCATTTTTGTTCTACCCGCGTCCGACGCTTTTCACTGTGTAGTACGACGTCTGTTGGGAACGTATTGCGTATTACGGAGCTGATTTCATCTGCCAGTGTGAAGGCAGCATTAGAAATCAAACTATCCTTTCATCGCATTGCAATAGTTATATTGTTTTACTTAGACAGTTGGCATGTGAGCATATTAGCAAAACATCTATGACAGCGTTCGGTTTTATTGTTGTCATAAATTAATACACGTCTTAATTACATTACATTAGGCTGACACATTTTTACATTAACACATGTTGTCAATAAATTACCTTTATCTGTAAGTTTTGGCCACTGCCTGATATCATCTACCCAATGTAAACCAAACATTTTATTTCATAAGCAGGATCCGCTTTCATTGAAATATCATTAGAGGGCCGTCACCGTCACACTTCGCAGGCCTGCAGTAATGGCAGTAGGCAAGATGGCAGCACCCATAGAGTTCGCGGCAGATTTGTGTATAGTATTCAGGTCAGGGAACTGGGATAGGCGTGGCAAAAACTTAATTTTGTGCTATTTTTTTGTGTTGATTTTAATGTGTTTGTTGTTGTTGTTGTTGTTGCATCATTGTCCTAATAGAAGATCCAACCATGGCCAATTATAAGATTTCTAGCAGAGACGGTATCTAAACAGGAAGTCCAGTACCTCCGGAAGAAAAAATAGACACATGTCCAGCAGTATATTTATTCATGGGTACGGGGTACTTCTTATCCCTTTGTGCACCAGACCCATCTGGGGGGGTTGCTGCCAAAAAGAAATTTTTTGTTGTTTTAATCTGACCACAGAAACCAGTCATGTTTGAAGTTGCATTAGTGTCTGACAACAGAATATGCTGGAGTTTATTTTCAGATGAGAGAGGAGGATTTTTCTAGAAACCCTCCCTAACAACTTGTGGTAATGTAGGTGCTGTTTCATTTCAGTTTTAGGCTTTCTGACCCCAAGACTCGACTAATCTTCAATTTTCCAGATGCAATTTTCCATCTTTGATCCTTGAAGAGTCTTTGGCCACTCAAACTAAGGGAGTTTGGCCTTTGTGTTTCCTTGTATTTATACTCCTGTTATCACTATACCCCCCCCCCCCCCCCCAGACACACATACACACACCGTAATATATATATTCTACTGCAATAACTACTAAATGCTCTTGATTTTTAATTTCTGACCTATATGAACTCCTGAGTCTTGTGTGTGAGAAACTCAGACATATTTGTTTTTGGCAAAAAATAAAATCATTTGGTTTCCCTTTGGTTTTTTGACTACCATAAATGTTTGTAAAGCTCAATTTTTAAAATAGTCTTGTTACCCCAATAGTAGGGCCTGTACTTTCCTCTCTGTTAAGAATGATGTGAACTCGATATCTGACATTATTCACCCATTCATTCTCCAAACTGCTTGTCCTGTAATGGTCATGGGGATGCTGGAACTTATCCCAGTGTCTTGGGCCAAAGGCAAGGAAACACCCTGGACAGATGGCCAGACCATCACAGGGCAAACACAGACATGCACACATTCACACTCACACTCACTCCAATTCGCCTGACCTGCATGTCTTTGGATTATGGGGGAAACCGTACTGTGAGGTGATAGTGTTAACCACTGAGCCACTGTGTTTGCCAAATATGTTATTGCAATCTGTATGTGCCCCTTGTGTTTGCCTAAGAATTAATTTTCATACCAATGTATTCATTCTCTTTCACATTTTATTTTATTTTTCAGCTTATTGGGAGTAGAAGAAAGTTTAATGACTTTATTATAATTCTTTCTGTAACACTTTAGTTTAGTGTCCAATTATCACTATCAACTAGGCTAGTTGCTTATTAGCATGCATATAACTAGGATGTTGCATATAACTAGATGCTGTCAAAAATGAGATACTACTATTGAGTGAATGCTCTGTGCACATAATGTACATCCATCAAATCCTTTCACTTCAAACTCACTAAATCGCAGCCTCTGCCCATTCAGAAATGCCGGTACTTGGATAGAAACCTATACATAGGAGCCTGATAAAAATGTTAATATAAAAAAATAAATAAATAAAAATAAATTTAAAAAAAAATTGATGGACTTCAGAAGTTGTATTGTTGATTAAAAGGACAGTAGTGTATGCTACACATTGCAGGTGTGTGCTGACTTTAGCTAATTGATGTTATAGTGCCATGTACAGTATTTGCCAAAAGTGGTATCTGGCCTATTGGAAAATTTACATCTACATCCTTTATTCAAATAGTATTTGGTTGACACGCACGTATGGTGTAGACACAGTGTTTAACTTATGTCAGTCAACCACAATCATTTTCACTGATCAGAATTGAACATTCAGCAAGCACGGTGGTCATAAAAAAATCATCAAACAGGAAATGAGTAGCCTACTCCTGCAGACCCTAATGATTGTGCGTCCAGATTAGTAAGTCTCTTAAAATATCTGATTTGATAAATGTTCAGCCCAATGCCCAGGGATAGCGTAAAAGACAGTCTTTATGGAACTGTGGAATTGCATTGTGAAACATGCTACATAAAAGTTTATATGAAAGTTTAGTTTTTGCATGTTTTCTTGGCACATTAAACGAAAGTGATTTTAAATGGTTATATATATATATATATATATATATATATATATATATATATATATACATTTCTGTGATGTTATTTCAATCAAAAGATGCATACATTTTTGGTCAAGAATCAAGATCTTGTTTTGAAAATGCAGCAGGAGGCAAGTCTACTCCAGCATATCCTAAATACTTTCAATGAATTTAAGGTCTCAATTCATGTGTGGAAATGATTCTTCATGCTCCCTTGCAACCAATCTTTCACAATGAACGGACCGCCACTGCAGACCTCTTTGCGTGATCACGAAGATAGGCTAATGACTGAATTGGAATTTATAAGCAAGATCACAGGAATCAATAGCCAAATACAGGCCAGTTGTGCTAAATTTATTTATTTATTTATTTATTTATTTATGAGCCTGATGAGTCATCCTGGAATATGGCCATGATGTGTCTTGGTTGTGTGAAACATGGTTGTGTAAAACATGTAGCAACATTTTTTTTTGTCCGTCATAAATAAATAAATAATTAAATTTAGCACAACTGGCCTGTATTTGGCTATTGATTCCTGTGATCTTGCTTATAAATTCCAATTCAGTCATTAGCCTGCCTTCGTGATCACGCAAAGAGGTCTGCAGTGGTGGTCCGTTCATAATTCCAACCAACATAAAATATATGTGTACATATACAAATTTGCAGTAATGTTCGGTAAATATTAACTTTTTATAAAAACGGAGAGATAGTTCATGAGTGAATTAACTATGTTCCTCCTAAATACGATCCATAACTGTTAACGGGATTCATTTCAGTATGTACCCCTTCATCCTAGCCTAATATCATAGACTAAACCATATCAGAAAACACACACAAATACATGTATATGATGTACAGATCTATATGTTTAAATCACACATAACTAACCCTAACCCACATAATATATTAATTGTGTTTTTATGTGTGTGTGTGTGTGTGTGTGTGTGTGTGTATGCCTATGCATATATACACACATAACCCTTTTAATTTAATTTATCTGTATTTGATGCTATATAAATAACGTTTACAATGTGTGTGTGTGCGTGGGGTGTTATTAATAATTGCTCAGACTTGCAGGAGAAAAAGAGCAGATGAGAGGATGCTTATTTGCTTTTTAACTACATCTTTGAAAGAAAGATGCAATGATTAATGCATCCATGGCTAGGACATAATTATAAAATATGGCATGATTTTAAAAGTTGACTATAACATCAACTATGCAATACATATGAATTTATTTAGTGCTAATAAAATGATTAGCCCTATTTGGAGAGAGAGAGATGTTTATAATGTGACAATATGTCAGCCATCGTGTGAAAAGGAAAATATGACTAGACCTAGACTACTTCTTCTGAGCAGGTGTTGTCAGTGAACAGGCTGTAAAACTGTTGGCTAATTTACAGACACTCATGAAAAACTGATACTAATTATCTGGGAATCATTCTCTAACAGCAGTCAAGTTGTCATTGTTTGTGTAATGTTTTGTAATCAATTTGTTGTACCATTAAAACTTACTCATCATGACTTACTCTGTTCTCCAAGTGATGCTCAATTGCTTTTTTTGTCATTGGTTGTTGTGTTAAATCTTACCCAGATACAATAGTGCTCTATTCTGATTGACTATTGTGAAGCCCCTTTCTTTTTTTTTTTTTTTTGATTGGGCAGGCTCAACTAAGAACTCCAGAGGAGATGTGCTTGATTGCTGCCGGTTCCATAGTGAGAGCGGTGGCCAGATACAGTACATGTTAGGCACTACAGGCATATTAAATATAGTATAAATATTTGTTTCCGCGTGAGAAATACAATGCGTGGTGAGAGTGCGTGACAAAAGACAGAAATGAGTGACTGTCACTCTCAATCATAGACTGTAAAAAAAGATGGATGACGCCCCCTCGCTCTTTTCCATCAGAGAGAACTGAGGCCGCCAGTGTCTCGATATGGCGCTGACATCTCGAACTTGAGTCTGCGCACTTGCGTGTTTGGGGACCAGTCATGCGCAGTCGTGAGCAGGAAGTAAAGCCGCGAAATCAAGGCCCCGCCCTCATTCTCGCTGAATCAAACGCAAGCACACGCCCCGCACTTTCATTAAGTTGCCTCTGTCTGCTTCTTTCCTGTCCAATGATGTCTGCCGATTGCAGAACTTTGTTAAAATAAGGTAAATACAACTACTAACCACATAATCAACATTATTAAAAAACGTTCGCTGGTGCTTCAGTGACTACCTCGCACAGAGAACCTGTCAATCACAGCTGTCAATCATGATGTCAGAGCACCGTTATTTTATCATCACATAACTAACTAAAAACAAACTTATTTTAAAAACGAACACTTGAAATTACATAAACGTGATATAAACTACAGTAAATGACAGAAACTATCTTTGGAAAAAGGATATGTGAAGTGTAATTTAATTGTTTAGTTGGTCTCGCGTCCCATTGAATAACATGGGGAGGCGGGGATTATGGGCTATACTAGGTCCAGTCACAGGGGGGCGATCGAGACGTTTTGGCTTCACTTTTGAGGGCTGGTGCGGCACGCTTGCTCTCAATGCTTGACACTTGTGTGCCCTGCATTTTGGTCTGCTAATTCACATACTCAAATCGGACCAGAAAGAGCAAGATAACATAGTTTGACTTGGTTTGAACTCTTTGCTCATATGATTTTACCAGTGTTTTACCAATGTGTGATATTTGCAAATGTAACACACCTCCCTCTTTCTCTCTCTGTCAGTGTGCTGTTTTGTGGTCCATAAACGTTGCCATGAATTTGTCACATTCTCATGCCCTGGAGCTGATAAAGGACCAGACACCGATGTGAGTATGCAAATACACACATACACACACATGTGGTTATGTTACCTGTAATGTTTCTCTTTCACATTTGAAAACTTTACGTGAACTTGGTAGAGATCGATGACACAGGTACTTTGTGTGTCACCTTTAGCTTGATAGAATGATGCTTATCTACAAAATACATGATTGCACATACAATACATCAAATACTTTAAATATTTCAAACATGCACTATGCAGTTTAGCCAAGCACAACACACCGACCCAACTAACCAATCTGAGCCCATTGCCTGTTTCTGAGGGAGTGGTTTCATAGTCAACCGGTCGTTCAAATGACAGAGGAGACAGCGGGTTACAATAAAGGTGAAATTTATGAAAAATAAGACTTTTTAAAAAGAAAAAAAAAACAAAACAAACACAAATACACCCCATTATATTGCACCCCATAAACACAATCATGCAAAAAAAAAAAAAAGCAGTAAACCACCCCCTTAATATGCAGAGACCACTATAAATAAACCATAAGTAATTTTTTTTTTTAATGACTGGTGGTGTATTAAAAAAGACAGTTTTAAAAGCAATGTTTATTTTTGCAGTTATGTGCAGTGGTGCAGAAATGACCTACTTCAGCAATTAACCAACATGTTAACCAAATGTTTTAACATGAATGCTTTTACTACTGTTATTCAAAATTGAGCAGTGTGCTAAAATTATCTCATTTGATTTGATACATTTCTAAATTCACTCTAAATTAATTGCTCTAGTCAATATATAGTTTAGTGTATTGTTCCACCTACAGTATCACAACACTACTAGTAGATTATATTTCATAATTTTGCACAAAATGATTTATAATATTTAATGTTGCATCTTGCTTGTATATTTATATATAATATATGCATATAAATCTATTTTTGTCTGCCTTCGAAGCTGCAGGCAAATTATCGCTCTTAACAAAAATTCTAACATGACCATAAAAACTGTATGCGTATTTGTAAGTAGTGTGTGACTCTCTGTAACTCTCTTGCCATGTGGTGTAGTGTTTGAGTAACCAGAGATTATGTCAGAATGTCATTCAAGCTTCTCAGACACTCCTTTTTATAGAGCACTGCATGGGAGACTGTCATACAGTAGCCGTGGAATAATTCTCAGTCAGAACTGTTCACAGAATCTGTGTATAGACTGTTTAATAAGGCACTAAGCCTAAAGTCTAAACAAAGATTGTGAAGGGCAACACACGCAAACACACGCACACAAACACACATACACACACACAGTCTTCTTCATTGTGATTAGCTGAAACTGCACATGTAATAACATCTTTGTGTTACTGACCTTGAGAGCTCTGCATTTCATCTGTAAATGAATACCTAGTTCCTGAGAGGTTTCAGACAAGTTCACATGTCTTGAGTAAAGAGCTTTAATTGGTTGAGAATTTCTGTTGTTATATGTACACACAAGTATAAACAGAACAAGCTTGTTAATATTTTAGAGGCTTATTCTCCTATTGACTGGCATATAATCAAAGCCAAATGCTGTGTTTGCTTGCTAGATTAATGCTCCTCATTAATGGTACTCTGATTGGGATTTCTAACTGAGACTGCAGGGGTTTCTTATGGTGATTCACATAGACTGAACTTTGCACTCTGTAATTATTTCTATAAAATGTATGATTAAATGTATGTTTAGAAAAAGGCGTTTTTTATTTTACATATCTAAAGGATGCTGCCCCTTTATGGGTAGCTGACGTTTTAAGATCACATGACCAGTCAGGTCTTGCATTCTGCGAGTTACTACTTTCATTACTACTATACCAAAAATGTTTACATTAAGGTGCTTTACATTTTACATTACATGCAATGGCTTTAAAAAAACAATCTCAGAATAGATAATAAATATCTATTCTTAATATTTTACCATATGCCTTGGAATATCGCTATCGCATTGAGTTCAGTATCGTGACATACATGTATTGAATCGTGACATGAGGGTATCGTTACATCTCTTAATGTTAAGCAAATTACATAGTGAATGCACATTTTTATAAATAAATAAATAAATAAATAAAACATAATGAACATAAAAATGAAAATATATGAAATTGAACAGAGCACAGATTCTGTCTCGGTTTAGTGTTTTGCGGTTAGTTTTTTTAATGGGTTGTTTTTTCCTCCATTAACTGCCTGTTTATCTCTTTGGTTAATCATTGATGGTTAATTATCTCATAACCTCCTTTTTTATCTGTGTATTTAAGCCCTGTGTTTTGTTCTGTTCAGTTGTTAAAGGAATAGTTCACCCTAAAATGAAAATCAGCCTATGATTTAAGCACCCCCAAGCCATCCTATTATTCTGCCCTAAGCAATGCGTGCTGCCATGACGACGATTCCGGTTACCAACTTCCGGTTCAAATCTGGTCTATATGCTTTTTTTTTGCCATTTGTTTCAGATTGTGTCATCCTCACATTGCTAAACTAAAAAAAAAAACACACACAAAAAAAAACCAAACATTTTTTTATTAAAGGTGCCCTAAAATGTTTTTTTTTTTTTAATTATTTTATAATGTTTCCTGGGTTGCCCTTATAATGTTAGTATGTTTTTTAGATCAAAAATAGTCATAATTTAGAAATAAAAGGCATTTTTCCTAGCCCGATTTTAGCCTCTGCTTTGAACACCCGGTTTGAAGGGGCGTGTCTGCTGTGTGTAACCGGCCTCTGCTGTGATTGGCTGACATGCTTGCATATGAAATAGCTATGTATTATGTGAAACTCTCTCGAATAATTTTACTACAGCTATTATAGGTTTTTACTATTACAGGTATCGAGATTAACAAATCGTGAGATGTTTTTGACACTGTGACATAACTCCCCCTCTTCGGAGCAGCTACCAGACGCTCCACGACATAATACAACACACCACAAGAATTCAGGAGGGAGGTGGAACGGTGGAGGATCAGGGGGAGGGATGGTGGGCCAGGTCCATGAAGGGAGACAGGAAAAAGAGGTGAGGGCTTAACCAGGGGCCAGGGCAAAACAGATAGTCTATCGGGCATCCAGGGCATAACAGATAGTCTATCGGGCATCCAGGGCAAAACAGATAGTCTATCGGGCATCCAGGGTGAAACAGAGAGTCCATCTGGCGGCCAGGGCGAAACAGAGAGTCCATTGGGTGGCCAGGGTGAAAAGGAGAGTCAAGTCAATTTATATTTATTTATATAGCGCTTGAAAATAATACAACACAGATCAAAAATATTGTTGAATATTTTTTAAATGTCCCCAACTAAGCAAGCCAAAAGCCAAGGCAACAGTGGCAAGGAACCAAAACTTCATCAGGTGATTGAATGAAGAAAAAAACCTTGGGAGAACCCAGGCTCAGTCGGGGGCCAGTTCTCCTCTGGTCAACAAAGGAACAGTGATTACAAAACAAATTGGATCGAAACATCAGAGAGCGGGCGGCCAGGGCGGTGAAGGCCCTGGCTCGGGCGGCCAGGGCGGAGCAGACCAGCCGGCCAAGGCGGTGAAGACCCCTAGGGCGGCCAGGGCGGCTCAGGACCAGACACTGGCTCAGGAAAAGGCGCTGGAACAGGCACTGGAACAAGCACTTCTGCCAGTTCACCTCAATTCACAAATTTCAAAAATCGAGTACTATTTAAAGTTATTGATGCGTAGAGTGTTATTAATCACAAAAAGCCGTGAATAATTTTGTGTTATTAATCACAAAAAGCCGTGCTAATCTGCGGTGATTGGTCAGATGACCTAGTCAGTTGTGATTGGTATTCTCTGTGCAGAGATTGTCGAAAACGGAACGCTTATCACCTTAAATGGGTTCTCAACTCCAGTCCTCGCGACCCACTGCTCTGCATATTGTGTAATATGTCTCCCTTATTTAACACACCTGATTCAGATCCTCAGCTCGTTAGGATAGAGCCGGCTCGCGAATCCATACTTTATAGCGTTTAGGTTTGTGAAGCAATCATCTTCAAAATGACGCGAACACAGAACAAGGTTTGGGCTATACTTGTGTGGTATACAGTACTTGTATATACGTATGAACCGCAGCCACTTAGTCTTCAAATGCTCCTCACTTGGCAGGTGAAAAAAGTTCGCTTTTGCGTCGCACTTCAAAACAGCGTCTCGTCGACATGATTGTTTTCCGGTTTTCCCTGGCGTCTCCGAGCGCAATAAGTGGGCGTTACTTATTCAAATAACTTGTCAAGTTGACGTCAACTAGACAAAGGAAAAGCATCGTTCTTCGAACGATTCATATCAGCGATTCAGAGTCGACTCTTACTTTTGAGAGACAATAACTTTGTATACTATGAACTTTCATGTTTAAAACTTTGCAGGATGTTTTCGTTCACTTAGATCTATGTTAAACACTACATGAAGGGCAATTTCCAAAAGTCCATAATAGGTACCCTTTAACAGTGAAGACTCAGACAATTTATATTCCGTACAGTGAAGACTGTGTCTTTTCTTTTAAATTTGATTATTTAATTTCTGTATTTCGTAAGACATGTCAAATAAACCTAGGCTTCTGTACCAGTGTATAAATGTACAAATCGTTGCAGGATGTTTTCATTCACTTTAGAGCTATATTACACAACATGAAAGGTCATTTTGAAAAATCCATAATAGTGGCACTTCAACAAAGATTTATAAATACTGGAACAAATGTTTTGTTTATTGTTAGTTCAAGTTAGTTAATACATAAAATAATGTTGACTAATAGAACCTACCATTGTAAAATGTTACCAAAAAGTGTAAAATAGAATCATTTTGTCTAATTTGATTTCTTCACTGATACTCTCAGTCCAGTAAAACACATCTCATCATTTAAAATCCATTCCAAAGAATTCAGCATTTTCTCCCACAATTAGTTCATGAATTTTGCACAGGTTGTGTGTACATTAGGTTTACTAATGGCTTCTGTGAGGAATTCTCCTCCTGCCTGTTGTGTTTTGGTGTATTTGTGGTTACTTTCTACCGGCAGCTGCTTCTGCTTTCATTGCCCTGTGGACCAGTGTTGTCCACAAGACCTCTCTCTATCTCTATGTGCTTGTGTGTGTGTGTAGCAGGTTTTTTTCTTATAGAAAATCTCCATGCCTCATTGATTCCATTACAAATCCATTAGCTTCCTCAGCCCTCTGGAGGCCTGATCTTTAGGATGTCCTTAATACTGAGCATCAATGAGCTACACAGGCTCAAACAGGCTTTTTTTCTCTCCGGGCGATGGACCTTCCTTAATTTGAGGGGGGAAAAAAAACAATACATTGCAGGATATTAATAATGCTTTATTTGCAATGTTTGTAAAAAAATATATTGATTTCAAAATATTCAGATGTATTGAAAATAGTATGTTGGCCATTGCTCTGCTTTGCTGGTTTAAGAGCAATGTTATGTTATTGTTTATGTTTATGTTTTTGTTATTATTACTTGCATTAATTAATTTACAAGTTGCATTCATTATGCAGACTGATTTGTTAATGTTTAAATGCTCTTGGAGTAGGCTTGTGATGGATAGCACATGCGTAACTCTTGCTCTTCACTTCCCACCTTTACACTGCTTTGATAAGCATTGTGGTAGAAATAAATAATAAGAAGAATAACAATAATAATAATACAGAGTTTACTTGTTTCACCAGAGACTACATATAAGAAAGGACATTACAGAGAAATTAAACAGAAAAGTACATACACAATATATAAAATAAAAGGTACTCTTCGATATCATTCCTTGTTTTATATTTATCTGCAATAGTTTAATGTATAGTTTAAAAGTAGTACTTACATCAGCTCACTCACTGAATTATTAATATTTTTAATTATTAAAATAATGTACAAATGAAGTAAAATGATTGATGTAAATACTAAAATTAAAACTGTAATTATAAACTTTAAAAACATTGTAAAAAAAAAAAATCTGAATTCTTATTTTGCACTGTATGACAAGAGAGTGTGTTGTCCCAAATACCACCTGGTGGATATTATGTGAAGCACAACAAATAAATATATATTTTTTTAATTCAAAGAAATGCCTGTGTGGGTTTCTGTGACAAACATTTTAAGGCCCTATCTATATAAACAGATTAAAATGATTTACTTAAATTAAAAGTTGTATAGTTGTGGGTGAGTGTGTTGTGTTGAGAAATGATTTGCAGATAGTCAGCGGACAGTGCTAAGAGGAAAATGTGTGAACAGTTTGCAGGTGTATGAAGTGTTTTTGTAAGTGACTGTCGCAGAGGAGGAAGTGGACAGGAATTGATCATTTTTAGTACATCCGGGTTTTTTTTTTACTTGAACCCTTTCTTTTCAGTAGAAATTGCTGTGAGCAGCTATTGGATCACTCCTCCATAGGCTTCTAAGGGATTGAAACTTGCCGGCCCAAAAGTTATTAAAGACATCGTTAAAATAGTCCAAGTGACTACGAGAATACTTTTTGTGTGCAAAAAACAAACAAAAATAACGCCTTTATTCAACTATTAATTTCCTTCTCTGTTGGCCTTGAGTTAGTTCACATAGTCGTACAACCAGAAGCACTGCGCAGTTACACTACGTAACTAACTAACTCGAGGCCAACAGAGAAGGAAATGAATGACTGTCGATATTGACAAATTCATTGTTCTGTTTGGCCGATGTGGCGAAATTCTGAACTTTTATTTTGACAGCACGTCGGAGCTCATATTCTTCATCCTTATTGTTTCTATCTCTGTTTAACAGTCTGCTAATAAATTAGACAGAAGTAGAATGTATATGAAAACATAGTTTTGTTTTTCTATTCTTACTAATAGAAAGGCAAAGGCTATAACACTTCCATCTACCGTCAGCGTTCAGCAAATATATATTAATGACAGACTGACAATAAGTACATCTACAGTACATACGAAGAGTTCAGATGCAAAAGCCTCTAAGTGCCATTTGCAATTTTCTTCTAAAATGATCATTTTTATCAAGCTTGTATATTTAAGTTCAGTAATTTCACTTAAATGGCAATGAAGATTACCTATTAATTGTCATTTAAGTGAAATTACTGAACTTAAATTTACAAGTTTGATAAAAATGGTCATTTTAGAAGAAAATTTCAAATGGCATTTAGAGGCTTTTGCATCTGAACTCTTCATACCTTAATATTTTTTTAAATAAATTTTGTAATGATTCTTTGTAATTTTTTCAAATATTTCCTCCTCTCCACTGTAAGCAAATAATATCAGGTGAGATACAAGCAACCCAAAGCATACTTCCTGTTTCTATCTGCCAGCATGCAAATTACAGTTCTTGAAATTTGAGACCAGGTCGCAGTCAAAAAAAAAAAAAACTTTTCAAAAAGAGAGTATTTCTCGGTTTGACATTTTATGTGATAGTTTTGTTCACAAGCATGTTTGATTTCCCAAGTGATAGTAAATGCCTGGGGCAGCAAAAGCAGTTTTTGTGTGACTGGTGCTTATATATATATATATATATATATATATATATATATATATATATATATATATAGTGACACGCCATCTTATCGGAGGTCATTATTTTTGTTTGTTTTTTATTTATTAACAAGAAATAAACTGGCCTCCAAAAGTCTGACATTAGTCATCGTCATTTACTACTGTACCTTGTTGTCATTTGGTCTTTTGTACCTTTTTGAATCTTGTCAGATCTTGCCCCCATGTTTTGCCCCCAAAGCTGCTGAAGAGGCCTTTGCAATATTTGTATATTCCCAAGTCTTGTCAGGTAGAGAGAGAAAGTGGTCTGCCAGAACAGATCCTTTAAGCAGGTGCCCTACTCTGATTACCACAGAAGTGACCAGAGGAGCTGTCCTGACAAGGATTTGAACCAGTAAATCTTCTTAACCATTCATGGTGAGACCATGAATTTCCCTATTAAATCACAAGCCCGCCACTTTTTTGAATATTTGCACAAATTCAAATGCAAGTCAACTCTGAATCAATTGAAAAACTGTTGCTTTATCATACTCCAAAGTTCACTGTAGAATTGTTTTGGTGTGGCTGTGAATGTGAGCTTTGGAAATGGCCCAGGTTATTGTAGCGCATTGGTGTGACACCCCCTAGTTAGCTTGACACTCCATGAGAAAAAAAGGTAATTGGGCCTATAAATAAAACATAGATATGACAAGTGTGGTACCCGCCTGCTCAAAGTAGCACCAGAAACAACTGGTCAGACAAAAGAAAGGAATAATGGTGTAAGAAACTTAAGATACAGAAAAATATGTGAGAAGATGAGGACATTATGGAGCAATAAGACTGAGTGTAAAGCATGAGTTATGAACAAAGTATGAATAAACATTGCTAGAGTACGTTGATACCACCTGCGAAGAGTTGACTTTTAAAAGGTCAGGCTGAGCCAAACCAAATTCTACATTCACAATTATCTGTTTGACTGATGACAAGCTTATGACAACGAACATATTATGTTAAAAATTCTCCAAAATGTGTAGGTCAAAAACCTTGTAACTCATTTGAGCTTGATTTTGGTAAAATGTTAATATATAATATAATTATATAATATAATATAATTATTTATCCAAGTGTCATATATGAAGCTTCAATATCATCTTTGATAATGTGGTGTTTATTTTTTCTTTTTTTAAAATACAGTGTATTTTTCTTTCCATTTCCTGAAAATTATTAACCTGGCCCTAGCCAGATGAATTTCGCTCCGCCTAGCTCCACTCATCCATCTGGAACTGATCCATTGAAACGGCGTTTCAGAAGGCTGGGCCTTATCAAAAATCCTTGCATATGATTGGATAAGCCACTTGTCTGTCATCTTTATCGACGTGCTATTTCAACCACTCACACCGAAGCCAAGCCAGCCCTTGACGCTGATGAGAGCGACGCAGGAAAAAACAAAACAGAACAGATCTTGGATATAGCAGCAGTGCAATCAGCGCAATGTCGGTAAACACAGATGAAATGGCAGCATCAATGTTAACGCTTGCTTCCTCAATGCGAGCCGCCATTGTTGTCTGAATCAAAACAGTCTCACGGTCGCTTCTCCACTACGTCACATCTATGAAACTCCCGCCCTGCGTCCTGATTGGCTAAGCCATAAAGTTGGTTGGAGAAATCACTCTCAATGGAAGAGGTTCCAGATGGATGTGAGTGAAGCTAGGCGGAGCTAAGCGGAGCGACATTCATCTGGCTAGGGCCAGGTTAGAAAATTATAGCACTTTTGGAAATACAAGGTTTCTGCCCTACAGCAAATAGGAGGTCTAAAAGCAAGAAGATTGAGAACCACTTGTTTAAGCCCATTATATGAAAGGCCTTAATATATCCACGTTTTTGTATCTCCATCTGTTTAGATTTTTTCTTAATATGTTTACACATTGACACATAACACATAAATTTGGAACATTTTTACTGAAGTAATATTTTATCACTACATTTTTTATCTTTAATCAAGTACTTTGTCCACCACTTGTCTGACACATACGAATTTGTCTTGAAAACAAACAAAAAAAAGCAACAAAAAATGCTATTTTTGCATGCTATTTTACCTACCTTTTAAGGTATTGTGGTAATGTATTTACATTGCGTTTAATTAAAACCATCTGTGTTTGGTCATTTCATTTTCTTCTATTTGAAGTTATTTTCTCTGTACTGTCTGAGATCCTGAACAGGATTTTTGAGACCAGCAGCTCTTCAAGCTATAATGACTTCTTTCAGGATGTGGCCTTATTTGAGTGAGATTTGATTGGCTATTACCATGGGAGCTAAGAGACGCATCACGATGGGTTACTAACAGCAGGAAGTGATTGGTTGGTAGGTGCGGCTGTTAGTGGTGAATGGGTTCAATCGACCAAATGTCAGGAGTTAGAAGAAGAGGCTTGAGTGGTAGCAGCTGGGAGTCGCTTTTGCACACTTTATAACCCCAGAGTGATTCTGGCAATGAAGTCTGACATCATACATTCATTACACCAAAGCTAGGATTTTTTATTAATTGGTAAGGATATAAGGAATAATATTACCTAAACTGGTATTACAAAACCTCTGGCCTTTCATTGTGTTCCTTTCACTTTCTTTCTCACAAATAGGCAGACTAATGGCATAATAATACACTGACTTGTGTTTATTTGTTCATTGTTTCTCCCTAATAACTCAGTTTATCTGTTTTATGGGCTTTTATGCTCTTATTGCATATACATTGAGTGCATGTTGTCTTAGCATTATTTATATCAATTCATTGTGATCCATGTAGTGCATTTGCTTAAGTGTTATACATAACATTTTTTGCATAAAAATGTTTGGATTATTTTGTATATAAATACAGCTTTGCACTCTTTACTGTCAAAGAGGAAGGTTTATGTTTTATAGTTTAGTGACTTTTCAATCAAGTCTGCAATGACTAAAGTATAAATAGTGATGTGGTCTTTATGTCTTGGGTTGCCAGTGCAATTTGCTTCCTCAGAATAAATGAATGAAGCAATGAAAAGTGTGAATAAATAAACACTTCACTGAGGTGTGTGAATAAATCAGAATGTTGTCTGAGGTATGTAAATAAACAATGATACTTTACTGAATAGTGTAATATTTAAGTAGATGTCTGGGAAATGTAAATCACCTGAAATCGTTGTGGGCCCTCCATGGCTGTGGATCTCTGGAAATATTATATTAACAGCCCCGAGCAAAAGGATGCATGGCAAATTCTGAATGATTTCAGAATGCACTGTAAGTTACATTGTGAAATGGCATGGGCCCTTTATCTATTCACTCACATTGGGGCTCAGAATGAACAAATAGCTACTATAAGATGTAAAAGCCCAGTATCACCGTTTGACTGAACTCATAGAACATTCTCCCTTATATCACAGGCTACAGCTGTAGCTGCGACTATATTTAGAACCCTTTTCCACACTTACACACACACACATATACATATTCTTCCCTGGCTTGTAATGTCTCTGCCTGTACCACCTACCGTGCATCAAGCAGTGTCTGTCACACACACACAACCTTTGTGTGTGTGTGTTTCTGTGCACATAAACACAAAGATATTAATAGTATTTTCAACTGCCATGCACAAGCACACATCCAAACATGTATAATTTCACACACACACATACACACACACAGATTATGAGGAGATATCAAGTGTGTCCACTGTGGTATAGGAACTGAAGTCAGGATTATGGATTATTATAACTGCCACACCTTGAGTGATGCATTAATAATAAACCACAGAGGATGGTGGGAATGGGCTAATTAGCACAAGCCTCAAATGAAAGGACCCCCCCCACCACCACCACCACCAACACCACTTTGATCTAAAATGTATGCCACTATCACATTATACTCTGTGCTATCATCAAATCTCAGCCACGCCAACATCAGTCAATATATTTGCATATTACAATAACCATTTCCCATCTTTAAATATGTATTTCTGTTAAATGTCCCTACAAATGAGTGTACTCTACTGTATGTAGGGAGTGAGCTAGTGATGTTTTATCTGGTCTGGGAGCCTTGATTAGAGGTAAAATTGATTGTATTTTGTTTAAATTCTCAAATTTCAAAAAGCACCCAGACAGTTTAGGAAGTGGCAGTTGAGTGTCCACAAGCAATGGGGGAGAATAAAAGTTGATCTAAAATGCAACTAAAAAAAAAGCCTGAGATTGGTTTGCAGCGACCGACTTATACTTTAATGTCTCCATCCTCCCATGACACAGGCCTTTCCTGCATTTTGCGATCGAGGGTCGAGCATATCAGTACAAAGTCCTACCTTTCGGGATGGCCCTGTTAGCCGTAAAGGCTCAAAACCGAGCCTATGACTTCAGATGTACTGTTTGTATGGAGCTCTGCGAGCGGAGGCCTCAACAAACTGACTCTCTAAAATGGAGATCTAAATTCACAGGGTATTACAGTAAAACAGCCCTGGTAAAAATAATACTATTTATGTGGAGCTCTGAGGAGCAGACTCTCCAAAATAAGAGGAGGCTCTAATTACACTTTCATTAAGGACAGTGTTGTCAAGGGGGCTCACAAAGAGTCTTACACCCTGACAACCTTATTTATTTGCAGCTCTAGAGAGCAGAAGCCTCAATAAGATAACTGAAATGAGAGGTAGCCTAACCAACGTGCAAACCATAGAGAGTAATTGATTGATTAAGTTCTTTTTTTTCATAAGATATTGAACACAAATAAAAAAATCAATTAAGTGGAAGATGCCACTGCTGGCTAATGTTTAAACACTTAATTTAACTACGGTGTCCTTATGGCATAAATAGTCAAGTGAACAGCTGCATTTACGTTAAGTAGGCTAAATCATTAAAAGTATCAATGTATTTCTAATACAGGAACGGCAAGTTAGCATGTTACCTTTTACTCAAGAAAATTATTCAATAAATAAATTAATTAATAAATATACTGCAAGTTTAACCTCATACGAGCCTACTGTTATATTGTGCTGTGTTTAATTATCAAACATAAAAACATTCTCGTGTCGTACATGTAGGCCTATATACATTTAGCATTAGGCTTCCTGTTTTTACAAAAACATTTCTTGACGTACATTTTAGTCTGGCACCAGTTTAAAGCTACACTGTGTGATTTTTACCCCCATCTAGCGGTGTAAAGATACATGACCATCCAGTGAAGACCATCCCAGTTAGTTTCTGTTCCTCTCAATTCCGATTTCGTTTTAACTCCTACGGTGGCCAATGTAGTCCAAGATTAACGTGGCTTCCAGTTCGACCTCGTCCATGAGTGTTAACTGAAAAGTAAATGTGAAAGGCGAAGCTTGAATTAACGGGTATGTCCCTCTTTGGCTAATGTACTTTCAATATGGAGGGTCAACATGGCGATCGACATTAGAACCTCTTACCCGTATGTATTTTCAATGGCATATTATACACTCAAGAGAATGCTTTATTACTTGAATGAAGTAAATATACATTAATGAGCACACATATTTTTGAAAGAACTAAGTGTTTTTAGCTAAGAATAAACTAAAAGAGTTACACAGTGTAGCTTTAACTATTAGCTACAATGTAAAATTTATGCAACAATAGCATGCTACTATTAGTGTCTTACTACTAATCATTCTCATAATCAAATTGTGTTCTTCAATTCTTCTGAGGTATATCTAAGGCAAAAAGCACAGCACAAACAACTCAAAGAAAAGCAGAACAGTACTGAACTCACTGATTCTTTGTTTTGTGGTGATAAGGGTGGTAACAGCTCTGCGTTCCTCCGCATGGATCATTTGCATATGAACAGCTCTCACACGTGCGGGAAGTGGTCACATTAGCGCTAATCAGCTCGGGCTGAAGAAACTTTACATGTCATTGCTTTCATACGAATTACTTAAACAGAGAACATTTGTTTTTGATATGATTTACATCATTTAAAAAATGGAGACTTCAAGCTTCGTAAAGACATGTTTCATGTCACAGTGACAAGCGTTTTCAATGAGTTACAGGTCATTTTCTGTCATGTTTCAGAATGAACTTCAAATTGGGAGAGGCAGGAGAACACTAAGGATGTTTATTTTCTTTATTTTACGAAAAACACAATATTTTGTTTTCATTATGAGTATACACAAATAAAGGAAGACATTTAACAGTTTTGAATAATGTGTAACACTTAAATGTACGATCAAAATCAACAGAGTATTTTGAGTTTGTTTTGCACTGATAAGAAAAAAGCTAGCAGATCACGCGGCGTGATTGCCGACCCCAGAGGGTTAAAACAAAAATGAAACATCATTGAAACGCTATTTTCTTCTGGAAACAAACTTTGTTGCGTTATTTTCCTGTTAACTCTATAAAGCTGCTTTGAATCAATCTGTATTGTAAAAAACGCTACAGTATATAAATACATTTGACTTGACAGATCAGTGTGATGATCACTGATGTGTGCTGCAGCACCATGCCAATCTTGTGACTCGGCAGTGTAGCCAGTGATGAAGCGGTCTCATAAGCATCAATCCAAGCAGTGTGACCATGGCTGCTGATTGCCATATGCCTCAGGAGCCTCTGAAATTGTTTCAGTGGAACCGCTGTCCTATTCCTGAATTTATTCAGAGAGTTCAGCACTGACTGGGCTCGCTCGTTCGTGAGATGCACCGTCATCTTGACCGAATCAAACTCCATACAGAGAAAAGGGATACTCTGCACAAGGGAAATTTTTCTCTCTTTCCAGCTGACCTGAAGCCCCAGATGGCTGAGGTGCCTTGGCACCAGGTTCCTGTGTTTGCACAACTGATCTCAAGAGTGAGCTAGAATGAGCCAGTTGTCGAGATTGTGAATGAGAATGCGAATGCCCACTTCCCTTGGCGGGGCAAGGGCAGCCTCTGTGACCTTTGCAAAAATCAGTGTTGGGTAAGCTACTCTGAAACTGTAGTTTGACAAGCTACAAGCTACTCATAAGTTAAAGTAGTTCAACTACAGTCAAGCTACCCGTTTAGAAAAGTAGTTAGCTACACTACAAGTTACTATCAAAAAGTAGCTAGCTACATTGAAACTACTTTTGCTTTTTGAACAACGTATATTATAAATAACTGAATAAGTGTCTGAGGAATGCTTTAAGTAAAATATTTAGTGTTTAAAACAATGCAATACAATTATGGTTTCAAAGAGTATTGTTTTATTACACACAACACTCAAATATCTAATATCAAAAGTGCAAAATTGCAACAAATAGCCTACAATATTGAAAGAACAAAATATAAATCCATGTAAATTGCATGTAGAACATTTTCTCAAAAATACCGATTGAACTTGGACAAATAAGGCCATGGGTAATTAACGTTAGTTGTTTCTCCATCGTCCAAATCTGCCGTCACATCTTGTCTAATCATAATATGGGAGTGTGTCAACCACTTCTGTACGTCAGTGAACCGTTAGCCGCAAGATGCGTGATTAAACAATGAGTTTGTAATCTAACAAGAAGAAGAATATGCTTGCATCGCGCTGATTCACGCAGGCTCGACAACGCAATGTAGCTTTTGCTCGCGCTACACCGCTACTTGCTGCAAAAAGTAGTTAGCTACTGGAAAAGCTACTGTTTAAAAAGCAACTGAGCTACTGCCAAGCTACTGAAAAATGTAGTTAAGTTAGTAGCCTCGCTACTTGTAGTTAACTACTCCCCAACACTGGCAAAAATGCTGGGAGACAGGGACAAAACAAAAATGAAAGATTCTCCACCGAGCCCTTTTCCGGGGAAGGAGTGGTATGTTCATCATCTCAAACAGTAATTCCCTTCCACGGATGTTGCTTCGACGACTGCTTGGAGGGTTTATCAGCGGCTGAGATGTGTCGCCTTCCTGTGGGATGCTCGAAGTGGCAACCTAGCTGTTGCCTGCTGCTTCGACCACACAAGAGCAGATGTAGATGATGCAGGGGGACGCCGTTGAATGGGCAGCACTCAGCGGTCTGATACGAGCAGCATCCTGGTGGGGTAAGGTGTCCTTGATCGCCTCTGTCTGCTTCTGTACTGTAGAGAATTTCCGGGCAAACGTCTGGGCAAGCTTCTGACCTGCAGACTCACCAGAAAACCTCACTGCCTATTATGTGTTTGAGGCATGAGCCATTGGGACTGGCCCGGTAGGAGAGCTCCCACTATAATCCTCAGATCATCCTGCCTATTAACCAAAATGGTTCTCTGTGGTGCAGAGAGACAAGAACAGGGAGTAACGGAGAGGACTTTTTCAAGGTATTGGAGTCTCAATCTTAACATCACAATGTCATGTTCCCACAGTGAGAACAGACAGGGACAGGAAGCAACCAGAAACAAACAGGTGAAAGACACAACGAGACCCGTGCTTTGCTCTTTTTGGGAAACTGCTCTTTTCTGTTGAAGCAACCAGGGTTGAGATCGCTGCACTGTGCAATCATGTGGCAAAAACACAACTGATGCAAATTATCTTGTACCATAGAACATCTCCAAGTGAAGGCAGATTGGCAGAGTGCTGTAAAAACATCATACCTGAATGTTGAATGAGCTGAATAAGTGATTTGCCGGCCAGCTTAAATAGCCATATGTCCGGGGGAGTGCCTTATACAAATCTTATTCGTCAACCTTCATTCGCTAATTTTCTTACTACCAGAAGGTGAATGGGCTCCCAAGTGAAACCCGATAATATCAGTCAAGGTAACCTTGAACGTAACTGACAGGGATGAAAATTCTGTCATAATTTACTCACCCTCATCCCTTTCTAAACCGGTATGATTTTTGTTCTTTTGTGGAATGCAAAAAAAGTTAAGCAGAATAATAGGAACATATAAAAGGAATATATTTGCGGATACAGTGCAAGCATGAATACAGTATTTCACAATAGTGAGTACACCCCTCACATTTCAGCAAACATTTTGGCATATCTTTTCCAGGGACTATACTATAGAAATAAAACTTGGATATAATTTAGTGTAGTCATTGTACCGCTTTTATAGTAGTATATATTTACCGTCCTCTGAAAATAACTCATACAGGCATTATTGTCAAAATAGTTGGCAACAAAAGTGAGTTCCCCTTCAGTGAACATGTCAAAACTGTGTCCAAAGTGTCAATATTTTCTGTGAGTTGATTGACCTATGGCTAAGCCATGCCCACAAATGCAATGAGCCAATCACAGTGCGCAGCTAACACAATACACTCGACATTCTCTGCTTCCAATTTCAAATTGAAATGCATTGCAGCCAGTCAGTTTTCATTTTGTTTTTTGTTTTTTCTTGTCATTTTAAGTTTAAAATGGTCAAACGGTGTGCATGGGGTACATGGAGTTCCGCCACTAGGTTCCCGAGAGGCTGAGCGATGGTGTGTATTTTTTTACCTTTTCCCAAGCCACGTCAACCGAGATAAGTGTCTACTCTGGATTAAGTTATGCGGTAGGCCACAACACCAACTAAACGTGGATCAATCAAACAAGGATGTACACATATGTTCTAAGTTAAGTCAACAACGTATTTGAACGTTATCTTAAAATCTCTAATGTAACGTTAGTTATAGTGTCATTGGTTTTGTTAAGGTGCATGGTTGTGTTTATTGTGTGTAATCCTGTCTGCCTTCCTGCCTGTCTGAACCTGTGAGAAGTTGTTTTTGAGTAAACAGTTTGAATTAGAGCTTTTGCCTCGCCTGCCTTCTTCAACCCGCACCAAACCCGTGACAGCAACGATATGTTGTTGTTATCTAGCACTGCCTTCATCCTCCTGCCATGGAATTCACCAGAGATCCACAGGTTGTTGCTGGGACCCTCTTCCACTCCTCCATAATGTCACAGTACATATTGGAATCCATGTTTCCCTCAATGAAGCACAGCTACCCAGAAACAGCAGCACTAATGCAGCCCCAGACCATGATGCTACCCCCACCATGCTTGACTGTAGGCAAGACACAATTTTCTTGGTACTCCTCATCAGGGTATAAACTCTTTGCGGGCTTTCTTGTGAGCCAGATTAAAATTAGGCTTCCTTCTGGGACGACAGCCATGCAAACCAACTTGTTGCAGTGTGTGTTGTATGGTCTGAGCACTAACAAGCTGACCTTCCGCTTTTGCAACATCTAAAGCAATGCAGGCAGCACTCAATGCATCTCTTTTTTTAAGCCAGCTTCTACACCTGACGCACAAGGACTCAACTTCTTTGATTGGCACTTGAAAGGCCCGTTACAAGTGGAACCTGTTTGGGAAAACCTCTGTATGACCCTGGGCTGTACTGTAACTCTGTTTAAGGCGTTCCAATATAGGCTATCTTTGTGAAGAGCAACAATTCTAATGCTCAAATCCTTAGAGAGTTATTTGCCAAGAGGTGTCATGTTGAATGGTCAGTATGAGAGAATTGTACTCAAAGCACAAATTTGAACTACTCTAATACAAGATACAACAATTTGAATGGTCCTGTCAAGCAGACAAATACATGAACATCATGAATAGGACGTGACGTTGCATGGTTAAACGACGTACTGCTATTATCACTTAGGGTGTCCTGTCCTCACTTTTGTTGCCAGCTATTTTGACAATAATGGCTGTATGTTGAGTTATTTTCAGAGGGCAGTGAATGTATACTGCTATACAAGCAGCACACTGACTACTCTAAAATATATACAAGTTTAATTTATATAGTATTGTCCCTTGAGTAGATATTCTAAACTGTTTTCTAAAATGTGAGGGTGTACTCACTTTTTTTGTACTCAAATGTGAAGTGTACTCACTTTTATGAGATACTGTAGTATGTCAGAAATGAAATTGTTTATCTAGTTACTGTTGATTTTCTTAATCAAGATTTAATCTCCTGATTTGTTCTCTCTCTTTCTTTGTCTTTTTAATCTGTGTAGGACCCTAGGAGTAAGCATAAATTTAAGATCCACACTTATGGCAGTCCAACATTCTGTGACCACTGTGGATCTCTTCTTTATGGGCTCTTACACCAAGGGATGAAATGTGACTGTAAGTACAATACTAAACATTTTAGCTCAGAGGAAGCTATTTAAGAGTAGTTTAGATGTTATTTAACATGTAGCCCATAACTATCGATATACAGTATATGCAGTAATCATTTGAATAATTATTGAATATTTTATACTTTAAAATAAATGTTAAAATTTGACATGCAAAATATGATGTGTTCACAGCCTGTGATATGAACGTCCATAAGCAGTGTGTGATGAATGTGCCAAGCCTTTGTGGAATGGACTTCAAAGAGAGACGAGGGCGTCTTTACATTAAGATTGAAGTGATCGGAGACAAAATGCATGTCACAGGTGAGTGTCACGGTTTTTCCATGACCAAAGATGCAATAGTGTAAAACATGTTAATGCCATTGCATATCTCTATTCTTCATATTCGTTATCTGTCCTTTTTGACACATCCATTCCTGTACAACACAGAGCCCTGCACACAACATGCAGGAGAAAATAGCGCTAGTGAATTAAGAAATTGTTGATCGGCTTGGCCTCTGTAATTTCACAGCTGGACCACCAAAAGCATTAGGTGGAAAAATCCTAATGTGGAGAAAACAGACAACACAACACCAAATGAATTGGCAGATTTGAAGGATTTTATTTCCTCAAAAAGATTTAGATGCTTGTTGTAAAATTATAAATTCTTTAAATAACATTAGAACTGTTTGTTTTCTTAAAAAGATTTTTACTTTTTAAACATGAAATATTAAATATTAAAATACATTTTCACTCACCTAAAAAGATTATTAGAAATACCTGTTCAATTTCTCATTAATGAAATAATCAAATCAACCAATCACATGGCTGTTGCTTCAATGCATTTAGGGGTGTGGTCCTGGTCAAGACAATCTCCTGAACTCCAAACTAAATGTCAGAATGGGAAGGAAAGATGATTTAAGCAATTTTTGAGTGTGGCATCATTATTGGTGCCAGACGGGCTGGTCTGAGTATTTCACAATCTGCTCAGTTACTAGGATTTTCATGCACTACCATTTCTAGGGTTTCAAAGAATGGTGTGAAAAGGGAAAAGAACATAGAGTATGTGGCAGTCCTGTGGGCGAAAATGCTCTGTTGATGCTAGAGGTCAGAGGAGAATGGACCGATGATTCAAGCTGATAGAAGAGCAACTTTGACTGAAATAACCACTTGTTACAACCGAGGTATGCAGCAAAGCATTTGTGAACAAAGCATTTGATGACACGCAGAACCTAGAGGCAGATGGGCTACAACAGCAGAAGACCCCACCGGGTACCACTCATCTCCACTACAAATAGGAAAAAGAGGCTGCAATTTGCAAGAACTCATAGGACAGTAGGACAGTTGAAGACTGGAAAAATGTTTCCTGGTCTGATGAGTCTTGATTTCTGTTAATACATTCAGATGTTAGAGTCAGAATTTGGCGTAAACAGAATTAGAACATGGATTCATTATGCCTTGTTACCTCTGTGCAGGCTGGTGGTGGTGGTGTAATGGTATGGGGGATGTTTTCTTGGCACACTTTAGGCCCCTAAGTGCCAATTGGGCATCATTTAAATGCCACCGCCTACCTGAGCATTGTTCTGACCATGTCCATCCCTTTATGGCCACCATGCACCCATCCTCTGATGGCTACTTTCAGCAGGATAATGCACCATGTCACAAAGCTTGAATTATTTCAAATTGGTTTCATGAACATGACAATGAGTTCACTGTACTCACTGTATTTAAAAATAAAACATTTATATATGATATTAGAGTTTTGAAGTGCTGGAAAAAGATGTGTAGTAGGCTACTTGTAAGCGTTTGACTATTTCTGTCACATTACCAAATTTATACATTAGCCTAAATCCATGGTGAATGTTGCTAATTTGTGGATTGAAAGCCTACTATAATTTTTTTTCTCCTGGTTTCCACGTCAGTGCTGTTTGGTCTGATATCAATGGTGTATAACAGAACTCTGCGCTGAATCGGAATGTTTGTCACTGGTTCTCGTAGTGATGATGTTATTAATTCTGAGACAAATTCAATAGATTTCTTCACTGGATCTCCTAGTAACAGTTCTACCAGAAAGACTCAGGAGATAAGATACTGAACAATAAAGCATTTTATTAACAGCTCAGCAATCCATATATGCAATAAAATTCTTTGGCGTAGGCCCCGTCCGTAACTCGCGATCCGCGGTTACAGATTCTGCATTCCCCACCCCACCCCCCCCTTGGATTTGGAAGGGACCGACCTGGTGGTGGTGGGAAAGATGGAGCAAAGACCATCTCCGTGGAGGTGGGGAGGATGGTGGTATGTGAAGCATCAGCATCTGCGAACTCAGACAATTGCAAGTAAGGGTCTTTTATACTACCCTTACTTACAATTCTGCATATCCTGCCGGAAGATGAAGGCAGGGGTGCAGCCGACCCCCAAAAATGAGTGGAAGAATAATTTCACTGGACGAAGCCCCCCCAAAGAACATGAAAGAAAAGTATATCCACCAGCCGTTATGTTACGTGGTTCCTAAAATAGAAGAAGAAAAAAGTTAACAGCTGGTAAACATGAATATATCAATTTCCATAGATAGTTCCATCGATATTGTCGTGGGAACGGAACTCTACAATCTAAAGTGGAGCATGCTTAACTTAATATGAAAGATACTTTTCTGCTGCTGAATTACATGAGACATTTACATATTTGCTCACGCTTAAAATGTATTTATTATTTATTTATTTTATATATATACAAGGCCACGCTGAGCCACATAGACAAGACCACACTGAGCAACATATACGAGGCCACACTGAGCCACATAGACAAGGCCACGCTGAGCCACATAAAGGCCACGCTGAGCCACATAAAGGCCACACTGAGCCATATAGACGAGGGCCACGCTGAGCCACATAGACAAGGGCCACACTGAACCACATAAAACGAGGCCACGCTGAGCCCCACAGAGACGAGGCCGCACTGAGCTCCACAGAGACGAGGCCGCGCTGAGCCCCACAGAGGCACAGAGAGAGTTCAACTGCTGTTCCATTTTACCCCACACAGTGAACTTTTGGATAACACTGGGAAAGCGTACCCTTCCAGAGGAAAGGGGCGCTGTGGAACCACATCCTGCCGAATGTGGACAATACACATATGGACTGGCCGGAGGAGCAGTGCAACATATGGAATGTCTCTGTGGTGGCTCCACCCGAAGGCGGAGGCTACACCGAACAGTGACGGCAGAGCAGACTCTGCCAAGGGAAGACACGGGCTCACCGCAGGGAGCTGGTTGTGGAGGAATACACATATGGGATCGCTGCAGGGATCACTACGTATGGAACCCAGCCTAGCACAAGTTACACAAGCATACGAGCACTAGGCCTGGCGTCAGACGCTCCGCAACGTCCGACTGCCGAGGGGGTGCGGAGGAACTTGCAGGGTTCGCCAAACGGTGAACTCGACTGGAGCAAAAAGCGCACGTATCCGCTCCGTGGATAGCCGACACTAGAGCGGGAACTTCGGTGTTACTGGCTGATTGGGGGTCCCCTTGGTCAGGGAATAGAACAACTGGCAGTGAGATGTGTCCGGGGCAGCAAACAGATCTACCTGTGCGGTCCTGAAGCGCCTGAAAATCAGCTGGACCACCTGGGGATGGAGTCGCCATTCTCCCGGTTGCACCTGCTGCCGTGAGAGCTCTTCGGCTGCACGGTTGAGCAGGCCCGGAATGTAAACGGCACGAAGCGACCTCAGATGCTTCTAACTCCAAAGGAGGAGATGGCAGGCGAGTTGTGACATGCGGCGGGAGCATAGACCACCCTGACGGTTGATGTACGCAGCAGTCCCAGTGCTGTCCGCACGGATCAGTACATGCTTGCCTTGTAGCGGCGATTTGAAGCGGCTCAACGCAAGATGTACTGCTAACAACTCGAGGCAGTTGATGTACCAATGCAGTTGAGGCCCCATCCACAGACCTGAAGCTGCATGCCCGTTGTTCGTGGCCCCCCGGCCGGTGGCAGAGGCATCCGTGGAGATCACAGAGTGCCTGGACACTTGTTCTAGGGGAACACTTGCCCGCAGAAACGAAGGGTCCGACCACAAACTGAGAGTTTGGTGACAGTACGGGGTCACTGGAACCCTGCACGAGCTGCTCTGCCACCCCCATCTCAGGACTCGATAGTGGAGCCAGTGTTGAAGCGGTCTCATATGAAGCAATCCGCACAATTCGCACAACTACTCTTTAGACTGGGCGAGAATCAGCCAGTCGTCAAGATAGTTGAGAATGCAAACACCACGCTCGCACATGGGAACAATGGCCGCCTCCATGACTTTCGTGAAGACACAGGGCGACAGGGCCAGCCCGAAAGGTAATAATTTGTACTGATATGCCCGTATTTTGAACGCAAAGCGAAGAAACGGTCTGTCGAGGGAGAATCGAGACATGACAGTACGCGTCCTTCAGGTCGATCGCTGCAAACCAATCTTGGGGACGATGCAATTGAAAATGCGTTTCTGTGTAATTATCTTGAATGGTAGCCTGAGAAGGGACTGATTCAGGATGCGGAGGTCCAAGATTGGCCGTAACCCACCTCCTTTCTTGGGCACAATGAAGTACGGGCTGTAGAAGCCAGTCTTCATATCGGCTGGAGGGACTTGCTCGATCGCGTCCTTCACCAGTAGGACTTGCAATCTCCGCCCTGAGAACAGGGGCACTGTCTGCCAGATCACGGGTGAACAGAATGCCCTTGAAAGCAGGGGGGTGCCGGGCGAACTGAATCGCATAGCCGAGTTTGATGGTACGGATGAGTCAGCGAGATGGGCTGGGAAGCGTTAACTAAGCTCCCAGAGACCGAGCAAGCGGGATCAACGGCACCACAGACGTACCCGGAGTGGGGCAGCGTGGCGGAATGCAGGGACCCGACTCGGATGGCACAGCGGCCCAAAATCGGGTCTGATTATGTGGTGCAACACGTATCTGCTTCCTTTGAAGGGCAGAGTGAGTACTGCTGCCTCCTGGTGATGAAAATGGGGCTTGGGAGTGACAAGGCATGGCGTCGTCGACTGCCAAGCGCACCCTCTTGGGTCCCAGAGGTTTCAGAAATTGCTTTCTTTGAAAATGTGGGTACCTTTGAAAATGTGGCGGAATAAAATGAAAAGGAAACAATAGATTCTCCGCCCAGCCCTCCACCGGGGGAGGGAGTGGCGCGTTCACCATCTCCTGAAGAGCAACTTGCTCCACGCTGAGGCCTGGATGGTGGCTGCTGCTGGGGCTTAGCGGAGCGGAGGACACTACAGGAGGCTGACCTCGGCGACGAGTAGATGGAGGGTCTGCGGCTGGCGGACGGGTGGAAGCAGCAGCGGTCTGCAGGGGCAGGATGTGTCCAATGGCCTCCGTCAAAAACCTGTAATATGTCAAATTTCACCATGTGGTGGGTTTTCTCAGATCGCATCACATTATTTAAATAAGTATTTGCATTTTTCTAGATTTTTTTCAAGATTTTTTTTTTAAGTTCTTGAACTTCTCTGTCTCATGACTTATATTGAGTAAGGCACTAACTGATGACTTATGCTAATACTTAATTTAAAATAAATTATAGAATCAGAAGTTACTTTGTTCTACATATTATATAAAAATAATTTCTGATTTCTGAAATGAATTTGAGAAAAATAAGATTTCTGAAATGTTTTAATTTAATATTATAAGCATTAACATCAACAGTGACATGAATAGTTAATATTTTATACAGTCAGTGAAATTCTTCTTGTGTCAGAAGTCTTGTGTCATGGACTTGTGTTAAGCATTCCAATTTGCAATGTGCATCAGTTGGGTCTGTGAACAGTCCAGTCCATTGGTATGTTGTTTGAGGCTGTGGCTATAGTGTCAGACTAAAGCAACTAAAATCTATCGCTGTAAATGAAATGAAACTTTGTATTTCTTTTTTTTTTTCTCAGAGATAATATGGATAATTCCAGAGGCTGATTTTGTGATTCTCTGTGTTGTGATGTAGTTAGCTTGTTACCCTTAACATTACATTGGGTGTGCATAGCATTTGTATTTTGTACAGCTGAATTTAGCTCTGTATTATAACAGTGCTGGTAGTCCAAGAGCCTGAAGGCCCAAGTCTGACGGAGCTGCACCTGCACAATCAGCCTGATTACAATGTGCCAGCTAACCACACACACACACACACACACGCACACACACACACAGCTGCAGTGTGATTTAGTCTGTGTGACGTTTACTGGCTGAGGAAGAAAATGCCATTAGCACAATGTCAGACCGATGAGTTCAAGAATAGATCACATGCTGCATTCACACTCACACGTACGCGCTTGTACATATAGAGATCAGCATTTGCTTGTTGGCGTGTGCAATGCATATGTTATGAGTATGTGCATGGATATGTGTGTTTATGATAGTGATGATGATGTGGTGTGTTGTCTATGTTGAGAAGTCAAGCCAAGATTGTTTCAAAGCAGCTTTACAGAAAATCATAATGATAATGTTTATAATGTCTTAATATCTTTATGCCTTATAATCACATTTAACAGACTGTAGCTGGGCAATAATATAGTTTACATTTTCTGACAATATAAGCAATCAAGCATTTGAATTCGCCCTACACAAGTATAAAACATATTTATTAGGGCTGTCAAAACGATTAATCGCGATTAATCGCATCCAAAATAAAAGTTTGTGTTTACACAAAATATGTGGGGGCACTGTGTATAATTATTTTGTATATATATAAAAAACACACATGCATGTATATTTAAGAAAAAAATATTATTTACATATAAAATATTTAATATAATATAAATTATAGATAAATCTATATACAGAATATACATGAAAATATTTCTTAAATATATACAAGCATGTGTGTGTATTTATATATATATAATAATTATACACAGTGCACCCACATATATTATGTAAACACAAACTTTTATTTTGGATGCGATTAATCGCGATTAATCATTTTGACAGCCCTAATATTTATAAAATATAGTTTGATTTTGAAACAAAATAAAAAAAATCAGAACAAGCATCTCTACAGCCATGTAAACCTTGAGGTGAGTTAGAAGAGTAACATAATAATGCAAGCAGAAATATATGGAAATATTTAACCAGAAAATGTATGAGTCTGTTAATAGCCAGTATGTGGACACACCCTTATATTAAATGTGTTTTTTTCCCCGCAAACTAGTTCTGTGCAAACCCACCCCATGGTGAATTTCATTTGTCAATTCTATCACACAGTCACACAGAAAACTGGATTGATTTCTGAGTTCGAATTAATACATGTTAACCTACATTTGTCTATAGTGTACATATATAAGGGTGTAGTTTTGGAACATTGTGGGGGTTAAAGTAAGTGTGAACCGTTTTAGCCGGGTCCCAGGGATTGCTCCCTTGTGAGGTTTATTTATTTGTTTGTTTGTTCGCTCAATTAATGGTCTTCTGTGGTATCATCCACACATCCAAAGTTGGTTGTATTGTATATAATTAATTAATAGCCTGATTCTATATTTCTATATTAACCATGGTATAAATATTTGGGGGTACTTGCCAATTTTGGTTATTGAGGGGGTTACCACAGCCTTATTTATGAATGGCAGCAAATCCCTGTACAACATCTTGTAGAAAGGCTTCCAAAAGGAATGGAAGTTGTTTTGGAGGTGTGATTTCCATGGATCAGGAAATGTCAGACACTGACATTGGGTGATGGGACCTGGCTCATTGTTCCAGTTCATCTCAAAGGTGCTCAATAGGGTTTCAGGCCTGGGTTTTGTGTAGGCCCTTTACATTTTACCATACTCTATACGGTAATTTTATTTCTATGTAGACTTTGTACAGTATCTACAAAGACTTCACTTTGTAGATACTGTACAGGCACTTCAAGCTGTTGCATTAAAGTTGGATGCACATAATTCTCTAGGATGTCACTGTGTAATCTATAGCATTAAGATTTATCACCACTGGAATTACTGGAAGAGCCAAAAGCCATTATTCAGATGGTGATGGCTTTTGGAAATGTAATGTACTTTTATTTTTAAGATAATCCATCATACATCACACCTCTGAGGGAAAGACCTCAGAGTGTAGTTAAAAGAGCTATAAAACATTTACTCTAAGAGGAAGAGAAATATGCAAGCAATGTTTATTTTGAAGGGGTGGCCCAAGGGAGGAACACTGAGCTTTTTTTTCTTCTTCTTCTTTTTCCCTTGATGATCTGTGTATGGGCTTGAACCTCCATTTTCATACCACAGTTTTCTCCTGCGAGTTTCAGCATATGAAAAACAGAAGAATATATTGGACTGAATTAAAATTGGACTGAATTGGACTGCCTTCTCTCCCTCCCTTTCTACACAAAAAGTTGCTTCTTTTTCCTTTTTCCCTGAAGACATGACCAAGTCATTCAGCACAATTGTGATTGTTTATGTTACACCCAAATTCACTTTCACACACCTATGGCATGTGTCAGGCTAGAAAATGTTGTGGTTAGTTAAATTAGAGCTCTTTTTAAATGTAAATGTTAGAAATTTGTTTTAGAATGTCATGTCTTCAGAAATAAGGACTTTTTTTCTATTTTATTATTCAATTGTATAAAATATTATTCTATTTTGTTGCATGTTGTGTTATTGAATTTTGAATTGATGGTTTGTGGTATTGTGTCTAATGTCGTGCCAATAAAGTGCTTTGAAATTGGATTGATGGATAAAAAAGACAAAAGCATACACAGAGACATGTGGTGTCATGTGTCAGGGTTCTGCCCTGGAGGCTTTGTCTCTTGTATCTTTGTTTAATGTTTCATTGTTTGTTTTGTGCTTGAGCACATGGCTTTGTCTTTGTTGATGTTGTCCATGTGGTAACCTTTTCTTGCCTCCTAGTTTCCCCTTACCACGCCTCCAGTGTTGGGCAGTAGTGTCATTACAAATAGTGACACTACTAGTTTAATTGCATTTCTCAGTAGTGTGGTGGTAGTTTCGCTGTTTTCTGAATCAAATAGCTTTTCAGTAGCGAAGCTACTCTTTTTTTGATCAAGTAGTGCGGTAGCGTTCACACACTACTCACAAATTATACGATGGCGTGGCCTGGTACAATGGTAAGGTCTGACTTTTCCCCCTCGTTGCATCCCTGATGCTCCAGTCATTTTGTAAATATTCATCCATGTTGGTCCCCACCTGTTGATTACACACAATCACTTAGGTTTGCAATATAACTGACATATAAGTTTAACTTTTTTAAGTATTATAAAAGTTTTATAATATAAGTATTATAATATATATAATATACGTTTTTTTTAAGTATTATAATATAAAAGTATTTATATTTTTTTATTGCAAACGTTTCCAAATATGGCCAAAAAAGAAAAACAAACAAAATGTCTATTTACACATCTAAGCATTTACACATCTATCCATCTGGGATTCAGGATAAGACAAAAACACGACTTGGAAAATGGATTCATGATGTACTTGCTCATTATAAACATTTTGTAAATTTTGAACACAGAGCTATGGACTGCATTGAATTACAGTAGAAACACTAAAGCAAAAGTTACAGGTTGCATGTTAAGGAACTCTGTGCCTCTTAAGCATGGTCTGAAGCCCTCTCCTCCTCTCCTGTGAAGTTAGATGGATGGGTAAAGCAAAGTTTGCTGGACCTTCAAAGCTGTCTCCCCTTTAGCAGCTAAACAATATGAGCATAATACATGAAGTTGCATTAACATTTAAATAGTATGCTGTATATAACAATTCATATTTCTAAAGTAGTATTTCTGACTTTTCTGCCCTGTTGTTTAAAATGGCACTGTTGTTAATATAGCAAAAACGATTATTTGGCCTCAAACATCGTGCACATTTGGTCCATGACCACTGCCTTAATACTAAATTATTCTTAGTAGACCTACCTCAGGTCTTAACAACTTGTAATGGGTTTTCAGGGCGAGAACATGCTAAATATGGAATCAATATATTTCTCCTAGAGAGTAAAGATTGCACGTCAAACAATTATTTATTTATTTTTTATTATTTATTTTTTTTGTAAAAACAATCCTGGTTCCGACATTAACATTACTAAAAAAACACGCAGACTTTGCTGGAACTGTCGCTTCTTCTGACGAGAATTTCTTAAATGTGCCAGCAGACTTTCCACACACAACTTTTTCCCGGAGTTTTTATGTGTGAGCCCTAGGGACTAAAACACTGCGCGTGTACAGTTGACCTCCTTACAACTCATTTTACCCAGCATGAGTAACCAAAGAATGTGTTTACAATACCCCAAACAACCCAACATTTTGCCCCAGCACAATCAACCCAACAATTTGTTTACAGAAACAATCCAGCATTTTTGTGTGATTGTCCAAAGCTCTCTCCGTAGCTTGTATCCATGCAGTTTTTGCTTTGGGGTTATCTTCCTAACTTCTAGACTAACTTCCCTTTATTTAGCCTCCTTTAGTCTTCTTGTTTTATTTGAGCTATTCTAGTTTTTG
This sequence comes from Cyprinella venusta, assembly GCA_038021265.1. Taxonomy (NCBI): domain Eukaryota; kingdom Metazoa; phylum Chordata; class Actinopteri; order Cypriniformes; family Leuciscidae; genus Cyprinella; species Cyprinella venusta. Next base: position 13,626,719 of record CM075868.1, read on the forward strand.
TTTGGTTCTGTTTCTCAGATTTACAGCGTTAGTTTCTGTAACTAACTGTTACTTTCCTTTTCTGTTTGATTTATTATTTAGCCTGGGTTTTCACTTAGCTTTCTCATGCTGTGGACTTGTTTTACTTTAGTGTATTGTTCATTTTCTTCTTTTGTTAAGGTTTAGTTGTTCAGTTACTTAACTACAGTGTTTGCCGGCCTTGTACTTATAATGTTCTAGTGGTTTTGTTATTGTCTTGTTTCTCCTGTGTTGTGCGTCTGTGTGTGTGAGTTCGAGTCCTGTCCTGCCCAGCCTGAAACTGCACTGACTGCTGGTGACTGGGCTGCTCAATCTTGTGCCCTAGTCTCCTGTCTAGACCTCTGTTGTGGACTGTCTCTGTACTGCGCAAATGTTACACATTGTTACACCCTATTGTTAATAAATTACCATTCACTGCTCATCTCTCTGCTTGGGTCCTGTTATTTCCAGTGATTCCTGACATCATGAAAGTGTAGGACAGCTTCTACCTGTCAAACTTAGGCAATTCAGGTTGTCAATGTTGATATTCTCATTCTCAGACAGAGTATGTTAAATTTTGTAATCTGTTGCGTCTCCGTAACACACAAAGGTTCCTCCTCATATAGTCTTGTTCCCTTGTGCTTCAATATATTCACTGCCACAAATTTTAGTGGCACGCCGTATGTTTGCATTTACCTTTTTGGTTGTGACATTTTTATATATTCAAATTTCAACCTTTCTGTGGATTTGAGTAGAGGAAATGTGTGTCAGGTCTTTCCATGTTGCCTTATGTGTGTGTGTGGTTCAGGTATATCCTACTTTTTGAGAATATCCCAAATCCTTGTCCTTGTGGGGCCAGTTTTGGTGTAGGTAAATTTACTCTCTTTTAGGGTGACTTTTACCATCTGTCTACAGATGAAAAATAGCCGTTTGGCTAATTCTGGCATATGTAGGCATATGCAGGCCGATTTCAACACTGAGACAGTCATATTCCCGCAATGGGAACATGAGCCATCCACAAAAGCTGCTTCAGCATGCTGTAAGCCCAAACACGTGATCAACAATTGTGACCGTTAGAGGTGGACAGTGGAACGACCGCATCCAGAAATGCACAGGTGCAATGACATCTTGAAAAAGATGCAAACACACCCATGTTGCTCTTTCAGGATTTGAAAACTCTCACCAGTGCCAGAGCCCACAGGGGAATGATCGCGGCAACACTGACAGGGATGATGCAGCCTGTACCAGTGAAGAACTCACTGTCTTTGCCCTCAACCGGCCATCAGACAAACAAACACAAATATAAATTTGATGCTATTAAAACAGCAGTTGAGAGCGGTGCACTGGGAGAGCCTTCCTGAAGAAGCACCAACACACTCGCTCATTGTAATATATCTAGATTCTTCCGAGACATTGACATGAAGACCTATCGGCACCGAAGACCTATCAGCTTTATACCTGCGCCAAGGGGTGGAGTGTGAGATGCAAATCTCGCACGCCAATCTGCATTGGCTCATTTTAACAGTACTCGTAGATAAAAGGCTCCATAAGCGTCGAACGACTATGTCGAACGTGAACAGCTGAAAGGGAACCCAATATTTGTGTGTGCTATTTGGTCATGTGTACTCATATAAAGTTCTGTCTGGCATTCTGAACCAGATAGACAGTTGTGACAAATTCTTTCAAATAAGAACACCAATGACCTGCATGTGCATTTCTGCTTTGACAGCATGGCCCTGATCTGGAATGTTTTGTATAATATGAAGTCAGTTCTTCATATTATGTCACAGTTCAGAGTTTATGACCATCACTGATCTATTTTATTTACATATTTCTATTCTGATTTCATCTTTTATTTGGCATGTTGTTGTGTTGCAGTTGGAGAAGGCAAGAACATGATTCCAATGGACCCGAATGGATTGTCTGATCCATATGTAAAACTCAAGTTAATTCCAGACCCTAAAAATGAGACGAAACAGAAAACAAAAACCATCCGTTCTTCCCTGAATCCAGCTTGGAATGAGTCATTTACATTGTGAGTCTCAACATTTTATTACATCCTGAAATTCAGTTAGTTTTATGTGCATGAACATTTTATTATCAATTGATGTTTTACTCATTACAAGTCCAAATCAAAGGATATATAGTAAAGTCCCTGTACAGTCAAAATTAAGTATGTGTTCTGAGTTTGTCACACCACAGTAAAATGTGTTATTAGCCACCCAGTTAAATTTGAATGATAAAAAAGCCACCAAGAAAATAAAATAAGGTATCAAAATCTTGAAAAAATAAGCAGTATTCTCTACTCTCAAATGCTGGGGGCATATCTACTGCGCTGAAACCACGCTCACTCGCGAGAAAGCTGCCGATGGTGATATTCGATATTAGGTGATACTCGGGACAGGAGGATGAAGGCAGAGGCAGGAGATAGTCGGTTCGGCCCCATTCACCAGTAACAACGGATTATTAGTGAATCCCAGTTGTCTCCGACGAAAGTTTATAAACCTGTGTAAAATGATCACTACAGAGACGGGTTTTGGTGCTGATCCTCAGCTCTCCATTAAAGGAGTATTTCACTTTTGAAAAAAACTTTTGCTGATAATTTACTCACCCCCATGTCATCCAAGATGCCCATGTCTTTCTTTCTTCAGTCGAAAAGAAATTAAGGTTTTTGATGAAAACATTCCAGTATATTTTCCTCCATATAATGCACTTCAGTGGGAACCAAACGGTTCAAGGTCCAAAAGACACTTTCAGTACAAATTGAGAACTGTTCAAAGGGCTTTAAACGAGACGATGAATAAGGGTCTTATCAAGCGAAATGATCGCTTCATTATGACTAATTAAATCTACATTTACAATAAACTGTCAGGTGTCAGCTTTCGAATGAGATCATACTTGTGCTTTTAGTACAAAGGGTTCATGAACTGTATCCGTTTCAGTTTGGGTATGCCATTTCTGGGTATTTTTCAAAAGTGGGGTTGCAGATTAAAGGGTTAAAAAAAACTTTATCATTGTAAATATTAGCATGTTATAATTTACAAAAGTAATATAATTATTATAACAAAAGTGATTTGATAAACAGAAATTGAAAACTGTTTGGAGTTTTTTTTTAATCTGGATAATATTTATATTGCTGAAAGAGAGCAGCTGGAAATCCCTGTTTTAGAATATGATGAAGGGAAGTGCTAATGCAATGCTTCATCCGGTATGCGTGTGTGTTCCAGTAAGCTGAAGCCAGCAGATAAGGACCGTCGGCTATCTGTGGAGGTGTGGGACTGGGACAGAACCACCCGCAATGACTTCATGGGCTCAATGTCTTTTGGTGTGTCCGAGCTCATGAAGTCCCCAGTGTGTGGATGGTAAGGATATTTTCGCAGATCTTGGAAAGGAAAATTACTTGGTCACTAATTTTGTTCAGCAGTCTCTTACTTCCATTATTACTTATGCCCTGCTAGTTAAAAACAAACATTAAAGCCCTATAAAGGTAGTGTACTATTATGAATTTACTAAAGTCCTGAAAATATAATCTATGTTTTTGTTCAATATTATATGTTACAATGATGCCAAAACACTGCCCTGTTAGTTAAAAACAAGCATTAAAGCCCTATAAAGGTACTGTACTATTATGAACTTTTTAAAGTCCTGAAAATATAATCTGTTTTTGTTCACATATTATATTTTTCTGTGATGCCAAAACACAATAGTCTTCAGAAGACAAGATACAGTTGCAATCAAAATGATTTAACCCCCATTGCAAATCAGGTTTATTGGCAAAAGTTACAGACTTCCAGCTGTTTGCAATGAACAAACCAAACAAAAGTCATTGAAATAGCTCAACACAACAAATGTTTCAAATGGTTTCCTCAAATTCAACTGAAAATGCAACTTTTAATGACTTCTGTTGTCTCAAAATTATGCAACTGCTTCATGGCAAGCATCTTTAGTACCTTTTGCTGTTATGACCTGCTGCAAATGAGATGTACGACCAGACACCAGCTTCAAGCAGCATCTTTGGAGGATTTTAGCCTATTCCCCATGAGAAATGGGGAGCAATGTAACACACACACACACACACACACACACAAAACGTTAACTTTTAGGTGGCAAAAGTACAAAAAGTAATACTACCTATCGGATGAAGAAGGGTTGGCTCTCCACAGATCATAAAATATTTGTTTTGTCTTATTTTTCGTGTTCGCATTTATAAGGGAAAAACAATTTTACATGACAGTTCCCCGTTATGGACGTGACCGCTTTGAAAGCAGCACTGAAAGACTGAATTTTAATCAATGTTTCATCAATTAATTGCTTGGATTTAATAAATACAAAGTAAATATAGCTGACAACAGATGAGTGCAAGTAACATGAGTGCAAGTAAAAAATAAATGGCAGACTTTTTAAGTTATTTTTGTCTAGTGTTAATGTTATGAAATTATGTGATGGTATTGGTATTATTTTTAAGTATTATTTTGCTTTGGAAAATATATAATTATAGGTGCTTTACCTTCTCAGAATGAACCTTAGGCAGTAAACGGAACTGTAGGTACTTGAAATGTGCTTTGATGAATACCACAAATAAACAATCACAACTTGTACCATTCTCTTTACCTGGGATGCAGGTACAAAATGCTAAATCAGGAGGAGGGAGAGTTTTACAATGTGCCCATTCCAGATGAAGATGACGAGGATACTGAGCTCCGACAGAAGTTTGAGGTGACTTTTTATTATCCTTATATGCGGGAAAAAAATCTCTTTTGATTTTTGTTCTTTAGGAAAAAATATTTTGGACACAAATGAAAAAAATATATATATTTTGTTTATGTCAGGTGAAACAGAATTCAGCCTCAACGGTTCTATTTCTACTTGCTAATAAGCTTTTTTTTAACTAAGCTTGAAGGATGAGAATTTAATAATTATTTAATGGATAGAATGTTGGTAAATACCATCAATAAATTATTAGAGCCCTTAGAACTACTACTCACTGCTGAAACTAAAAAGTACTGAGAGATACAGCAAAAGTTATAACTTGTTATATTTTATTAAAAGTAATTAAACAGAGTAAAATTATTCTTATTATTCAGCTGATTATCTAGAGCTGATCTGCCAGTATGACACGTACTGTAGATACGTGTACACATAGAAATACATTATAGCTGCCTTGGGGTGGTTTATGTTTATGTGACCCATAAAACATTTAAAGCTAGTTGCACACTAGATGAGAAGTGCACTACCACATCAGTCACCATCGGCTATTAGAATCAGTTTTCTTGTAATTCTTTGTTTTGCCAGATGATGGCAGTAATTTCTTTTCTTGTTATTTTTTTCTGTTTTAGTGTTTGAGGATGGAAATCCCATCAGCATGTGTGCTTTAGGAGCTAAACTAACTTAGTTGTGGTTAGGGTTTTAGTATTGAAAATTACTGTAGATTTTTATAGGCTATTCTATTTTAAAATATTTTTTTTTCCTGTGAATTTTCAGCAGCCATTTCTCCAGTATAGAATGTCAATGATCATTCAGAAATAATGTTGATATTTGTGTAGAAACTGCGCTACATTGAAAAGTTTGGGCTAAATAATATTATTTATATTATTTTATATATAATATGTTATTTTACAAGAAAAATTACAACTTTTATTTAGCAAATAAATGTTCTTTTGGATTTTCTATTCATTAAATTTTGGGGTGTTCTATTCATCATTTCTGGGTATTTTTTTTATTTATTTTTTATTTTTTTATTTTTTTTTTTGTAATTTAAGATGTTTTTGAATACAGACCTAAGGTTGGTATATTTAAAAAATTGAAAGCAGCATCAGAAAATAAATGTATAAAAGCTATAGAAGTTTATGTTTATACTATATATATATATATATATATATTAAAAAAATAATCTAATTAATTAGAGGCTTTGTAATTAATTAATCGAAATTAATCGCATTTTAATCGCATAAATATTTGAACTGAGAACAGTGAGAAGATTTTTTTTTTACCATGTATTTTTAGTATAGGCCTATCATTGAATAATGACTGAATACATAAGCTTAAGCAACAAAATATTGTTTATTTTTGTTCAACCAAATCCAGCAAACCATTGCAATTGTATATGTTTTGCGTTGAGATGAAACTTGAGGGTCGATGTGATATGCGAATTCCTTGTTGCAGAGCTTGCACACAATTGCTCTTAATGACGCTTCCATCAGTTAGTTTTTAAAACAAAATTTCCCATCCACGGGAGTCTCGTCAGCTTCTTCGTTCATGTTCACTGTAGCCGTTTCTCAACGCAAACTTCGGACTTGCGTCCTTGGTAGTTCGGACTTGCCAAGTTCGACTCAGAAGAACGAACTCCCGAGGACGAGAGGACGCAAGTCCGGTTCTTCTGCAAATGGAACAGAGCGTAGGTTACTTGATCGAATCACTCAGCACGCTCTGGCTACTCCGGTTATCTCTTTATATACTACATTTTAGGAAACAATAATATAAATATAATAATATAATATAAACCTAATAATAATAAAATAATAATATAATATAAACCTTCATATATATATATATATATATATATATATACAGTATATATATTACAGAATCATTAATCAGAAAATAATTAATCAGAATACCTAGCAGAATTGTCTCCTTCTCCTAGCTCATGGACAGCTCCTATTCACACTCTCCGCCTCTGCATGTTTCGGAAGGGAATGATTCAGATTTCTCATGCCACAGCACTAGAAGACAGACGGGTCACTCACGTCACTACTACTTAGTCAAGCTCTGTTTGAGTCTGCGCGTCAGGGACGGTCGCCAAAAATGGGCTTCAATCGTCTCAATGGAGTTCCAATGAGATCGATCTGTTCATTTCTTTTACTGTGTATAGAGCATCACAGTCCCGCCCACAGCCGGTGCCGGAAGTAAAAATTCAATACAATTTCTCTATTGACATTTGAGATATAAGCCATAAAAACGTAACCATACATGGTAGACTTAAAACCAGCTACGGCTGTACTAAGCGATTGTATATGCTCATAAGTTCATGGGGCACTAACCTTGTTTTAAGATAAATGCCTTTTATTCGTGATGTATTGGATAAGTACTTCATTACCCACAATCCTGAACAATCCCACAATCCAACAGTGATGCGTCTGATTGGTGGAAGTCGTGTCACGTGTCTGAAACCCCGCAAAGGTACGTGAAGACTGAAGATCGCGTAATGACGTAGGGCTAAGTTCATTGGTCGCACTTCTGAGACACCCGCGCGCCATTGGATGTGCATTTGCCACAGCTTAGCTAATGAGCGAGCCAGATACTCAATGTTTTTGCATGTTGAGCTGCAAATGCGTTTGCTTCAGTAAATCGAGGAAAAGGAGTTTCCCTGCACATTCACTATATAAAATTCACTGGAGGAAAAAGTTCACGTGCCCGTCGTCAGATTTGGAAGTCGCTCAAAAGGCTCTTTCACGGTGGCTTTCTGACGACTTCAGTGAGGCGCGGTGGTTTATGGGAGGAGTAGTTCCTTTGCTCGGAAATGAAAATATGTACACAGGCTTGTACCCTCGACTTTTTTTTTGGATTTTCTCTTCGTTTTTTCACTCGAAATGATGTATTGTATGCTTATGAGTTCAGCCGTAGCTGATTATCCTCAGACATGCTCTAATACTCTTTAGATATGGATTTTACAAAATGTCAATGGGAGAAATGAATGGGAAATTTACTTCCGGCACCAGCGCTCTCTCGGGCTGTGGGCGGGACTGTGATGCTCTATAGCCATTTCTCAATACCAAGTACGCAGACTTCGGACTTGCGTCCTTGGTAGTTCAGACTTGCCAAGTTCGACTCCAGAGAACGAACTCCCGAGGACGAGAGGACGCAAGTCCGGTTCTTCTGCAAATGGAACAGAGCGTACTTGATCGCGTCACTCAGCAGCACGCTCTACTCCAGTTATCTCTTTATTTAGCCTATATTTTAGGCAACAATAAAACAAAATTTGCTACAACTCTGCATCTTTTCGAAAACAATAAAACGAAATATGTTATGAAACACCACTCTGTCTCTTTTCATTAACAAAAAAAAAACAACAACAAAATATTAACCTAATGGCCATGTGGTTCAGGCAACGCAATATTATAGTCAACGTTTATCCACAAGACTAGAGAGATCAGACCCGGCGGCAAACGTCAGAACTACTAGCCGAGGATAAGCTGTTCCAATCGGGGTTGATCTCGCTGAGTGTCCGCTGAAGGCTTGGATGTCAGAACTCCGAAAACGTCAGATGCATTTTTCAGATAGGCGCTATCTTTATAAATAAACTACAGATTTGAGATTTAAGCAACCACATTCTCGCCTGAAACACTCTTAAAATTACATTTCATGACTCACTAACAGTAGTATTTTAATATTTCGCGGATTTTCTCCTCTCCCATTGACGCTTGCTGGTTGGTGCGAGGTGCATTCTGGGTTACCTGGCTATCTCAAGTCCACACAAGTCACCTCTCGATGCATCCTCGGTAAACGGGGTGGATCAGAGCCCGTCTAACGGAGAGCCTTGACACTTCTTATTGGCCCCATTGTGTATCCTCTTGGTTGCAGTTCCATTAGAATTCCACTGGAGGTGATCACGGGCGAGAGCAGAATGAATGGGAGTTTATGGGGCTAAACGGCTAAATGTGTCTAGATTTTGTTGTTGATTCCGCAAGTTCAATATAGATTATAGGCTAAAAGTCGAATGAACGAGTACTTATGTCCTTTTGATTTCTTACTGGTTAGGCCGTTGTTGGCCGGAACACGCTAGCATTCTGCTATTGTGTGACGTCATCACATTTTTGAACGTATTTTTAGAACACATAAGTGAACTTAAAAATGCAATTTTCAGCTGGGTGTATTATCTTAGCCCTCCCTTTTGAATGCAACTTTCAAATTACTTGACAAAAAATTACATCCTGAGAAAAGTGGATTTCTGGGGGTGAAACCTCATTGACTCCCATTCATTCTGCACTCGACCGCGAGCGCCCCCGTATGGACAGAGACGTGTTACTGCAGCCAGTCCAGAACCTGGAAGTAACCAGCCAGTGCCAATTCTCTTCAATTAGACATTCCAGAGCCCGTCTAACGGAGAGCCATAGGCACTTTCTATTAGTCATATTGTGTATCCTCTTGGTTGCAGTTCCATTAGAATTCCACTTGAGGTGATCATGGGCGAGAGCAGAATGAATGGGAGTTTATGGGGCTAAATGTGTCTCTTTCACCTGCTTGTCGTTAAATTAACATAGATTTTATTGTTGATTCCGCAAGTTCAATACAGATTATAGACCAAAAGTCGAATGAACGAGTACTTATGTCCTTTTGATTTCTTACAGGTTAGGCCGTTGTTGGCCGGAACACGCTAGCATTCTGCTATTGTGTGACGTCATCACATTTTTGAACGGATTTTTAGAACTTAAAAATGCAATTTTCAGCTGAGTGTATTATCTTAGCCCTCCCTATTGAATGCAACTTTCAAATTACTTGACAAAAAATTACATCCCGAGAAAAGTGGATTTCTGGGGGTGAAACCCCATTGACTCCCATTCATTCTGCACTCGACCGCGAGCGCCGCCGCATGGACAGAGACGTGTTACTGCAGCCAGTCCAGAACCCGGAAGTAACTAGCCAGTGCCAATTCTCTTCAATTAGACATTCTTTGACTTGGTTAGATGTGAACTTTGGATTGGAACAGTACTTGGACAGTGACTGATGACGTTTCACAAGTCCACAAGAACACAAGTACAGACAAGTACGCATATTGAGAAACGGCTATGTAAACCATACGCTAGTTGGTGCTCCAGTATAATCGGTCTGCCGAAACAAATCCAGTGAGAAATGTTCCGTGGTGCAAAAATAAGTGCGATTAAAATGCGTTCATTTTTTTGTGTAATTAAATAATGCGTTAAAGTCTGTAATTAATTAATCGTAATTAACGCGTTAAAGTCCCGACCCTAATATATATATATATATATATATATATATATCTTGTTATCTAAGTCATATCTTTTTGTGTTCCAAGTTTGAAGTTGACAAATTGAACTCTCTAAAAGGGGTTTAAAGTGCCAAATCTATGGTAAAGGAAAGTCCAATTTCATAACATAATTTATTAAATGTTTAAGCTATGATGATTACTAAAGTATTTGAAAGGGAAAAAAGGCAAAGCAAGCCAAGTGTCTCTCTACCGGCACACAGACAGGTTCAGTTCTAGAACCGGTGTGGAATTAGATTTCTTAGAATCACACTGCACCCAAATCATTACTTACTGTCAAGCCTTTAAAACCTTTTTCAGACCACAGCCAAATCACCCTCTATATAAAACAGTCCGATACATCAACCAACTTTATCAGGAAAATTAACAAAATATAATTCAAATGGACAGAAAACCATAATCATACCAATGCCATTGAATCTACAGAAATACTGTACAATCTCAGTTACAATCTCATCAGTTAAGCAGTGAAAGATCTAAATTACATATTTTACAAAACAGAACAATAAAGTGATTTGAGAAATTGACTCTGAAATTGGAATCTAGATGGTTTGATTTAGACTGTAAGGCTCTGAGAAATCCTACCAGAAAGCTCAATCAAGCTCAATTTCAACAGAACCAGTTTGAAGAAATTCAAATAAATAAATTGAAATAAATTCTGGGATAAACGAAATACATTAGTAAACTCAAACTAAGAAGATCCAAAGTAGATAGGGATGTGAAATAATCCTTTCCAATAATTACTTAGATCAACTGAAATTCAAAATTCTAATAATTACAAAAATAATTATAGAAATAAACCCCTTAGATTTTCCCATAGCAATGAAAGAATTGGAAGATATTTAAGAAGGTCCTCAAGCACAAGAAAGATTTTTTTAGTGATGTTCTGTGTAGCTTTTTGTTTTTGTTTTGTTTGTTTGTAGATCTGGTATCTTACAAGAATTGAGACAAATTGGACCAAATTGAGACAAAACTACTTCCGAGGCATATGTATGAACAGTAACCTGGGAAAGGTTTTCTGCAGCATTTTAACCACTACACATTTACATTTCCTAATGAAGCGCATTGTATTATATGGCAATGAAGTGTGGTGTCTGCCTATAAAATATGACTTTGTAAACTGGGAAAACATTTAATTGAAACTACATTTAGAATTCTGTAAATGAGCCCTGCAAAAAAATGCCAAACGATGAATACAGACCAACAACAGGCCAATACCCTCTTCTTAATATCCAAAAAAAAAGAGCCATTCAGTTCTGGAAACACCTAAAGAAAAGCGATCCCACCACATACCATTATAAAGCTCTAAAACACTATAAGCTTAGCTTATATGGCAGAGTCTCCTCTGCCAGCTTATGCTTTGACTGACTGACCACTAACTGACCTCACAACTGCAGAGATCAGCCAGCCTCAGGACAAAAACACACTCACAACCATTTGGCCTAGCCAAATTATAAACACGGAACAAGTCAATCACCCATTGGACAAGCACTATTAAAAACCAACACAAACTGGAATGCTATTAGAATACACTGGGGTGTCCTACCTGAGCAAATTGACTGATGTGAAATTTAGGAAAGCATTGACCATGTGTAGGCTCAGCAAGCTCTGATTGAGGCAGGCCACCGCAGACAGACGTGGGTCATCCACTGCAGGACGGGAGTGATGGAAACAGAGCGGTAAGCCCAAAATAGAAAGCCATCAGAAACCACTATTATCTCAAAATTAACAAAATATTTCCCTAATGTAATAATTACATTCAAACTGAAAATGTACCTTCATTCTCAGCAAAAACCATAATATGCAAATATAGATTTGTGTATTTACATTTGTCATTGCAAAAAAAGATTGTTGAATTTAATTGCAATTGAATACAATATGACGGTATTATTAAATGTCATGAAAAAGTCAGGCCATTTTTTTATGTATTTAAAACCGTATCTGACATACAATTTCAATCGCCAGTGTCTCAATAGCTGCATATTTCAGAATTTAATCATCTTTTTTTTTTTTTTTTTTTTTTTTTGCTCACTAAGGCTCTGCATGAACATATATTCTATGCCAAATACATATTATTATGCCACCCCTCTGTCATTTTTATCAGTGTGTGTGACACCCTATTAACCCAGGGTTTCTCACTTACAATCACATACTGAGTAGTCAGACTTCACCAGAGGTAAGTTCACATAACTTTGGGTGGAAAGATTAGATAAATATTGTCCATCCACACTTATGTGTGTTACTTGTCTGCATATATATCTCTGTTTACCCCTCTGATGTGGTTTCAGGATCAGACATTAGAGGACCTTGGGCAGGTGCGTGTCAGCAGCAGCGTGCAAATATGTGTGTGTTGATTGGCTGGCTGGTTTTGTGCCCGTTTCATCTGCATCACTTTTTTTTTTTTTATAAAATGGTCGCTACATTAATCCAGCTTCATCTTGAAGTATGTAAGGGTTTGAAGACTTCTTTCAGAGAGTACTTGTTGTGTGTGCCTGCTCATGGGGCAATGATAGCTTTCTCATATACCCCTTTTCCACCGAAAAAAGAACTGGTTCGGAACTGGTGCTGGTTCAAAGTTAGTTCGGAGCTGGTTCAACTTGCGAACCCGTTCAGAACCTGTTTGCTTTTCCACTGACTAGAGCGCCCAGGGAACGACGTCGTTACGTCACTGTTTACGTCGCTTGCAAGTAGGCTACATTGCTTTGGGATTATCTCTAACTCGTGTACCAAGAAAACTTTAAAAACAATTGAAATATGTAAGTCTTTTAATCTTTTCGTTTGATATGTAATCTTTTCTGATAAGTTATGTACCCCTGTCTTGTGTCTTTTTTCTTTCCATTTATTTGTTCAATCGCGACTGTTTTCTTCTTTGCTTATGTTTAAATAAATAAATAAATAAAAACGCTTGCGTGTTTCTGCAGTTTCTCATGGCTTTGCGATGGTCAGAAAATATGTTTAGAACACATCTGAAGCCGCCCAGCCCCCGACGTAAACATGACGTGCTAAAAGAACGGTTCTAGTCCAGCAAAGAGTTGGTGCCGCTTTGGAACCAGTTCTCGCGGCCGCGAACCGGTTCTTTGGCTGTCGAAACACAAAGAACTGGTTCGCGCGCAGGCACCGGCTCCGAACCGGCTCTCAAAATGCTTTGGTGGAAAAGGGGCTATAGTCATTTAGAGGTATGTATAGATGTGGGAATGAAGTTTGAGCAGTGGTACAGGATGCTCTGAGAGAGATCCCATTTTTGATGCAAGACACACTTTCACACTACACTTATAGCTCTTTACAGCTCAGCCAAAGGCATTTAAAAAAATTGTATTCCTAACTTAGGGATCACACAAGTGGTCTACACAGGGTTTTTTTTTAATTTTATTTATTTATTTATTTGCAATGAAATGGATGTACTATATTTTTTATATGTCAAGACATTATTCACATCTATGCACTATGTATTTCACTAAATATTACAAATATTAAAGCAAAAAAATATATATAAATCCAATGCATGGAAGGCAAATTGGTGCCATCTGGTGGGAGAAGTATTGAAAATCACATGTGAGACTGCGGTTTTACCACTAACTCAGCAAAAAAAAAAAAAAAAGAAAGAAAGATCTCCTTTTTAGCACACTGTATTTTGAGTCCCTGTAGCTGTAGTTCCAACTAGTTCCATTCCTGTTCATCAAATGTGTTTTAAATTTGTTCAGTAAGTTATGTCTCAGTTGCAATCTTTTTTTATGTTTATACAAATGTTTAGACATTTGTTGGAAAAAAAAGCAGTTGAAGTGAAAGGAAATTTCCCTTTCAAGGGAACTCGGGATGCGTCGAAACACTACGGGAACGGCTCTGCGTGATTGCGTCATGAAGCGCGTAATGAATCAGTCCAATGGCGAGACGGGACATCATAGGCGGGTGATGTCATCGACCAGGAAACTATAAAGCAGCCCTGAATCGCAACAGTATAACACAACTTTATGTGATGCGATCTGGGAAGCACTTAAATGGTAAATGGACTGCATTTATATAGCACTTTCATAAACCCAGTGACCACCAAAGCGTTTTACATTTGCCTCACATTCACCCATTCACTCACTCATTCATACACCGACGGTGGTGTCAGCCATGCAAGGCGCCATCCAGCTCGTCAGGAGCAGCTGAGGTTAGGTGTCTTGCTCATGGAAACCTCGACACTTGGTCAGGTGGAACCGGGGATTGAACCACCAACCTTTCGGTTTGTAGACAACCTACATGTACCACTGAGCCACTGCCGTCCGACCGCACTTATCCCACGCGTTCATCGTGTAGCCAGCTGCGAACGTTCCGGCAGGGCAGTCAGGTTCCTCTGAACCCAAGCTTCTCATGGAGAAGATGGTGTCAATTGCGTTGAGAGACCAGTTGATCAAATCCATAATTTCTTAGTTTGAAGAGCAGTGCTGAGAGAGTCTCTCAAAGTACAAGACAGTAGACTAGACGTGATGAGAGACGCAAAGCAGGGGAGATAAGAGGAGGGAGAGGGAGAGAAAATGTGACCGCCTTCACTGAGTGCCAAAGAAGGAAGGAAGAGTTTCGTCATGCCGAGGTAGACCTGTTCGCTTCCAAGGAGACATCACAATATCCACTGTTCTCTCTCAGCCATCCAACCCCTATGTGTTTGGACACTATGGCGCAGGCGTTGCCGAAGTCACGTCTGTTCGCATTTCCCCGGATTGCTCTGCTCCCTGGAAAGGGTTCGCCGGGACGGGGTCCGTCTACTGTTGGTAGCCCCGTTCTGGCTGGCCAGAGTATGGTTTGCGGACCTAGTGTCTCTCCTCGACGGCTCTCCTCTGGAGATTCCAATCAGGAGGGACCTACTCTCTCAGGCAAGTGGGATGATCCTTCACCCCCACCCAGAACTGTGGAAACTGTGGACTTGGCCTCTGAGGGGGCCCAGCTCATAAGTTCAGGTCCCTTAACTGAGGTTGTGGAGACCATGCTCCACTCCAGAGTTCCAGCTACAAGGAAGTTATATGCCTTGAAGTGGAAATTATTCCCTTCCTGGTGTGGAGAGCACCTGTTGGACCTGGTTAATCCACCCAGTGGGTGCAGTGCTGGAAATCCTGCAGGAGCGCTTCTCCGCAGGGTTATCCCCCTCCACACTGAAGGTGTATGTGGCGGCACTAGCTGCTTACCACGTCTGTTTGAGTGGAGTTTCTCTGGGGAGACACCCATTAATACTGCATTTTCTTTGTGGCACTTTGAGGCTAAGGCCAGCAGTCTGCTCGTGGGTGCCGACATGGGATTTGGCTGTTGTATTAGATGGCCTCTTCCTAGCTCCATTCGAGCCCATTGAAGATGTTTCTGAGAAATTCATTAGCCCTAAAACTATATTTCTTCTTGTTATTTCATCTCTCAAAATAATTAGAGACATTCAAGCACTCTTGGTTTCTCCCTCATGCCTGGAATTCTGGCCTGGCATGGTTAAGGCCTTTCTTCATTCTTGGCCAGGCTACAGTATGTTCCTAAGGTCCCTTCTAATATTCTTAGACCAATAGTACTTCAGGCTTTCTGTCGTTCTCCTTTTTGATGTCAGATGAAGATAAACTAAATCTGCTCTGCTAGGTTAGGGCCCTATAGATGCTTGTGTCCACAGAGCTGCAATGCGGAGGAAATCTGAACAACTGTTCGTATGTTTTTGGGTCACCCACAATCTCACTTGCTTACGAGTCGACTGGTCAGCATTCACCTTTGGCTGTACGGGGTCACTTGATTAGGAGTATGGCTGTTTCGAAAGCTTTATTGTCAGGAGTTTCCCTACATGATATTTGTGATGCGGCAGGATGGTCCTCACCACACACATTCGTGAGGTTATATGATCTTGACTTAAGATTCCAGGGGCGCAGGTGCTTTGGTCCGAATGTGTGCTCTGACTTCACTCAGACGAATATTTGCTCTTCTGGCGACGTGTGTATTAGCGTTCCCCCAGCATTTTGACGCAGCTCGAGTTCCCTTGAAAGGGAACATCTCACATCTCAGTTATGTATGTAACCCTGGTTCCCTGAAGAGGGAACGAGACGTTGCGTCGCCTTGCCATACACTAGGCATCCCCGTGATCAACTTGCTTCAACCGAGACACTCTGTTTGCCGAGTTTTGCTGAATTATCAAAGTCTACTAAACAAAACACTATGTCGAAATGCCTCATGACGCGATCACGCAGGGGCATTCCCGCAGCGTTTTGACGTAGTGTTTTGTTCCCTCTTAAGGGAAACTAGGGTTACATATGAGTTTTGATGAATTATCAAAGTCTACTAACTTTTGGTTGATTTGTAGATTTTACCCAAAATAACATTTGTTTTGTTTTTTTCGACCGCAAATATCACAAGTGTTACTAGTTACAAGTGTTACAAGTGTAACTAAGTTTTGTACCATTCATTGAAATTTAGAAAATGTAAAATTTTGGGCCAAATGACCAAAGACCGTCAGATGGTTAAACAAGGCCTTGTCTCACAGTTGGCACTAATGAAGACTTTCACACATCTTCCAGCATCCAGTGTCCAAAATGTTTTAATGAACATGCATTTTTTTTGACAATATAGAGAGTAACCACGTCTTAAAATTCTCAACGTAAAAAGGTTATCTTGGATGAAATAGTGAAGAATGTGAAGATGTAAGGTGTAAAAAATGCAGCTGGAGTTCAAGGTTAGCACTATCACTGTGTTGGCTGCCTTAATAAGCACCTTTTTTCCTCTGACAGCAGCTACCTTCTTACAATCTTGATCTAATGTTGGGACAAATCCACTGCTTCATAAAACTTGCTTTGTCATGAATATCGCCACCTTGTGCCTCGGGGTCTGCTGAGTGCCCTTAAGTGCTTCTATACACAACTTAAGCAATTCAATACACTCCAAGGCACCTAATACGCTGACATTTGTATTATATAATTTCTAACCTCCAACTCAACTCAACATCCTATGGCTGTTTCAAGGGTTTCTCTGTAGCCGTTACAAACTTGCTTTATGTTGTCTGTATTCACCACAATCTCATTGGACTCATGGCTGGCTACAACTTCCTCACAACCAAACTTTAGAGCTTCTTTTGTTTAGATGACTCACATATCACCACAGCTATGCCCTAAACTGGACTAAGTCCAGTGAGTGGCTATTTCACAAAGATCTTCACAAAATATATGACTGTCGCATTGTATTACTGGCACTGTCAAAACACTAGAATTGAAAACATTCAGTTGGAAGGTTCAGACAAAAAAAGAAGAAGAAACAGTCATATATTTAGTTTGTAAATAGTAATTTGTAAAAAAAAAAAAATAAAATAAAAAAAATAAAAAATAAAGTCCTGCGGCTTGGAAGAGAAATTTAGCCTGCTCTCTGACTACTGCATGCTTTTATGGAAAGAATTTCATCTGCCTTAGGAAACCGCATGAACACTACCAGAATTAACGAGGAAGGCAGATTTTGAATGAGCCTTGTCGTGTATGGATTGTGTTATAGGACAATGGTAGGAAGATGCTGCTGCTAAGAGTGGATTATTATTGGACTGCATCTCTTAAAGCTTAATGGGCCTTAGTCAGGGTAGACAGACACAATATTTTTTTTATTTTATTTTTTTTTACAAAAAAATCATCTTAGCCATTAAATCTGTTCAATGGGTTGAAATGTTTTTTTGTTTTGTTTTTGTTTTTTGTTTTTAAATTATTATTATTATTATTATTATTATTATTCAACGCAACATTGGAAATGTGTTTTTACAAAACAATTCCTGGTGGCCAACTCTAATAAACATGATATAAAACTTAGACATAATTAAATCAACCCAGTAAACAGACAAAAAAAAAGAAAATTGATGAAATTTTTTTTAATGGATTCTACCAAGACTAAGGTCTATTCACACCTTATAAATTACAGAAAACATGAAAACATGTTCCAGCATCTCACTTGCATATGGGATCCCAAATGCATCATGGGAATTTTTCAAGCATCTGAATTTTGCCTTTAGCACGGGCTTGTTTTTTTTTTTTTTTTTTTTTTTTTTTTTTTTTTTTTTTTAAAGGTTAATATTTGTCTGTGTGCAGAAAGCCAAATTGGGTCCGTCCAAAAAAGCCATCTCCCCTTTCGATGAAAGTGGGACCAGTTTACCTTCCAGCAGTATAGATAGAGTCAAGCTCACAGACTTCAATTTCTTGGCAGTATTGGGGAAAGGCAGTTTTGGAAAGGTGAGTTTACAACCACTTCCCCATTATCAGATTAATTACTAATTGCACACCACTCTTTACGCACCACCATATGATTGACTCTCCCTTTCTATTTGCAAATTCAGTCATTGGTAAATATTATTATTTATAAGGCTATTTAATTGTTTTTTGTTTTGTTTGTTTTTTTCGTTTTTTTATGATGCACAGATGCTTTTTTTCTATTTTCCTATGATTTTTTTTCATTACCAATACATATTTATCCATATTAACTGTATACCTGCATATTTATTTAGTCATTTTTATTCTGTTTGATTTTAGGTGTTGCATTTCATGGCCTACCCTTTCTGAAAATGTTTTCAAAATGGCTCATGACAAAGTTTTTTTTATTTTTAGTATTTTGTGAAAATGGTTTGGTTTCATTGGTTTGGTTTCTTTCTAATGACCCTCACTCACAGTTTGAGCTTTTGATATCTCCATACTCAGGTGATACTTGCTGAGATGAAGTCTACTGATGAACTATATGCTATAAAGATCCTGAAGAAGGATGTGGTCATCCAGGATGATGATGTCGAATGCACCATGGTGGAAAAACGAGTTCTAGCTCAGCAGGACAAACCTCCATTCCTCACCTATCTCCACTCCTGCTTTCAGACTGTGGTGAGAATATCTTCCTTGAATTATTATTTATGCATTTGGTGGAATATTTGGTGCATATTGTGGTATTTTAAAACTCTCTACAAAGCTGTAAAGGGTATTTGTTGTGTATTTTATATTTTCTATGTTTTATGTTTTCTATATTTATATATATATATATATATATATATATATATATATTCGGTTTGCAAGGTTTAATATATAGAACAGAATGATTAAAAAATAAGTCTATTTTAAAAACAACCAACAGGAACGAACACACTTAGTATTTTGAAACTCTCTACAAAGCTGCGCAGGATTTTTGTGGGGGATTTTATATTTTCATGAGTACGAAATGTAAAGATGTGGAGCAAACGCATAATACAGAATGCAACATACTGAGTAATAAAAATACAAAAGGGAATTATATACATGTAAACATAAATTTTAAATAGCAAATGAACTTTTTAGAAATCTATAGTTTTGTTTTGTTTTCTACTGTTTTATTTTATTTATTTATTTTTTCATATTTGAAATGTAACACCGTAATCACAAAACAATGCAAACACTTTTTTGTGGTATTCCCAATTTGTGAATGTAATACTTGATTACAATACATACTGTATGAGGTTTCGTATGTATTTATTTTAATATAGTTACATTTCATTTAAAAAAAAAAAAGCTTAAAGGAATAGTTCCCTTTTGAAGAAACTTTTGCTGATTATTTACTCACCCCCATGTCATCCAAGATATCCATGTCATTCTTTCTTCAGTCGAAAAGAAATTAAGGAATTTTTCCTTAATTATATTAATTTTAAACTATATTAATTTTGAAGAAAACCATTCCAGGGTTTTTCTCCATATAATGCACTTTAACAGGAACCGAACAGTTCAAGGTCCAAAAGACAGTTTCAGTCCAAACTGCAAACTGTTCAAAGGGCTTTAAACGATTCCAGACGATGAATGTGGGTCTTATCAAGTGAAACGATCGCTCATTTAAAAAAAAAATAATAATAATTACAAAGTTTAAGTTTTATAAGCTCAAATGGTCACCTTGCTCTGTTCTGTGATGCGCGTTCGTGACTCTCCTGTTCAAACTCGTTCATCAAAATGACCGAATCTTTTTCAGAGTCAATTTGTTCATTTCGTCCATTTAATGAACCAAATGTGCATATAAACAATGAATGGCCGGATATGTCTGAGAAAAAGAGGATGGTAACCCCTACTAAGATTTCTCCACAGAACAAGAGCCTGCTAGTTTAGCTTCCAAAAAAAAGATGTCTGACACTATGTGTACTAGGGCTGTCACTTTTGAGAAAAATTCGAACGGTTATCAAATATCAAGCAATGTATTCGAATATATTCGAATTTCTACAAATTTCTTCTGAATCGGAACAGCACGGCACGGCACAAACAATAACTTGACAGCTTCAACAGCAGCAGGAGTGAGGCCTATTATCCTAGCCTAATTAATTTCTTAAAATTTTTTGCTAGAAACACCAATTTATCAACTTGATCTGGTGATCAAGTGCGGCTATCTAACATCAGCAATTGTCGTTCAAGCAGCTGATTTCTGTAAATGAATGCAAAACTAAAAGTATATTGCAGCATAAGGCGAAGTCAGGATCTGTTAGCAACGATTTCAGAGAAAAATAATTTAAATTTTATATAAAACTATGTAAATGGCGCCCTGTGGCGCTGCAGGATTTTGAACATGGTGCTGAGCCCTTGCTGGGCGCCACGGAGAGATGCTGAATGGTGCCGCCGGTGCGTACACTCATAGAGAATAATGTGTTCGAATTTTAAAGATGTGGTGCTGCGCGACACGGCGCTGATCTTCTAGAGTGCCCGCTCCTGGATGAGATGAAAAACAATAAAATAAAAAAACAAACGGTCTAATCATAGACTGTAAAAAATGCGCTAAACACGGCACTTTAAAAACCGGATAGTTTATTTATAGTTCGAATACGGATATTTCACGTCATGTTTGAATGCATATTTGAATATCGAATAAAAAGCGACAGCCCTAATGTGTACATTCTGTGAGTGAGATCCCACCCTCTATAAACGGGTTGAGGACATGTGGAACAGCCCCTACTACTGACTGTAGTCTTTAGCCTCTGGCCAAAAAATCCTCAGATGACGCAAAATGACAATTTTTGCGCCACTGGAGGATTTTTTTTCCAGACAGAAAATACATAAATCTCTCGTCTCACGGGGTATATGGGGGTGGAAAGCATGGTAATTCACTAATACACTAATTCACTAATAAAGCTTAATGCTAAATCCTGAAGTATCCCTTTAAGAAATATACAACTCTTTGCCTGGATTTTTGCCCCATCTGGAGAATTTGGTCAGTCAAAGTTAACAGATTTCACAGAAATTGTGTGGTGTGTGATGAGCACATACTGCCATTTTAAGTGTGATGCCCAGTTTTGTTTTGTTTTGTTTTGTTTTTTCTGTAACCATTTACAAAGTCAGCAAGTGTTTGATGCGTAGTATGAAATCTGTTCATATTTTAAAAGTTGTGTAGTGTATTCCAGCCTTAGGTGGCAAAAATTTTTTTTTTTTCAAATGATATATTCATCAGTCATAAAATGATTGCAATATGATGTAAGAGATCAATAATTAGTAGCTTGATTTAATTTCTGGTCAATTGTTAATTCAATTCAATAGGTTTTGATAATTTAACTTTTAAAAGTTTTGATAAAGCCTTTCAAACAAGGCCAACGCCAAAGTTTGTCTTAACAATTTCATATGTATGTAGTTGATGTTGATGTGATTTTGTCATAGGATCGTCTGTACTTCGTGATGGAGTATGTTAATGGTGGTGATCTTATGTACCACATCCAGCAAGTAGGCAAATTTAAGGAGCCACAGGCAGTGTAAGCAACTCTCTTATTGTATTTATACATGTGCATACCATATCTGAAATTCTTGGTTTGAGGTTGAGCACATAAGTGTGTTTGTTGAGGCAAATTGAAGTAAACTATTTTGCTTGTTGTTGCAGGTTCTATGCTGCAGAGATTGCTGTTGGGCTTTTTTTCTTGCACAAGAAAGGAATCATATACCGGTGAACACATACAATGCACATTCAAATCCACATTCAGATATTTCTGTCAATAGTTTCAAAATGTAAGCTAATTGGCCAATAATAAAAAAGCCAATAATTGTCATTTATGCCACAAGGGTAAAAAAAAAAAAAGGCCTGAAGCTCTTATATGTTTGTCTGTCAAATGGTCTGTGAGGTCCTTAGCCTTAAGAAAATGTTAAATGTCAACCTCAAGATTTAATGTGAGCTGTTTTATGTTAATTTATTTTTGGATATTTCTAAATAGTTTAAAACCCTGATTTTGCTATTTGCTAGCAGTAAATATCAAATAAGGGTAGCAAAATGTATAATGTAATGTCAGTAAGGGAGAGATTTTTTACAATTTACCTGTCTTCCCAAAATGCTGTGGAAAGATTCCAAATAATGTAATTTTGAGGAGATCGGCATTTTAATAAAAATGCAATGATGATTTAAATGTGTAAAATGTGGGTTAGATAATAATTAAAAAGTATATTTTTACAGCAATGAACTGAACGGTGTGTGATTTTAGTTGTTAGATACAGGTCATTTTTGTCTCTCTGATTTATAAAAAAAAAAAAAAGAAAAGAAAAAGGCCATCATACCGTATTTGTGAATTGTGCCAAATATTGCCTTGACTCAGTTCAAATAACATAAAAACTAAAACAAATTGCTATTTAGCTCAAACCTTCAACCAGGAATTCACTTAATTCTGACTCTCTTTAGGTGCTATACCAAATTATTTGGTTTGTTTTTCTTTGAGCAATCAAATTGGCCTAGGGAAATAGAGCGAACACATGAACTGACGTCAGCAGGATTGAAAGAGACAGAGTCCTTCAGAAACCCCCACAGTAAAATTGCTTTTACATGAATTAAAATTAACTAAATTTGAGTTGTGCTCATGTGCTGGGGGAGATTTTTTTTTATAGACAGTAAGACAAACATCAGTGTTTTGTGTTTTGTTTTGTTTTTTGTCTGTATCCCCTTTCTCCCATTTTCAGTAACACCCTCTCTATGTTAATGTACTGCCATGTTATTTTTATATCTTTCAGGGATCTGAAATTAGATAACGTCATGCTGGATGCAGAGGGTCATATTAAGATTGCAGACTTTGGTATGTGCAAGGAGAACATTGTGGAGGGTGTGTCCACCCGTACATTTTGTGGAACACCAGACTACATCGCTCCAGAGGTGAGTGCCAGGGCAGTCCTCCAGGCAGTACCAGTCCTGCCAGATTCACAGCTATTGCTGAATGTAAATGTGACTTGAATTTAAGTATTGAGAGGACTTGAACCTGTGGTGTTTTGAACCCTTGAGCCCGTCTCTTTGGGTTGCTTAACAGTGGTTTGTTGATTGAAGTTGTATCTGAAGCTCTTTTTTGTATGTAACAAAAAACTGATTAAGATTTTGCCTTTAAAAAAAGAAAAAAAAATTACTACATTCCACTGATTTTATCCATACATATTTAATTGAATTAAAAAATGATGTTTTGGAAGAGCTAGTTAATCTAATCCTTTCAATTATTACTCAAGAATATATTATATAAACAGCTGTAACATCTCCCTTTTGACATTTCTTCTGACATTTGCTACCACCCATTTGATGAAGTTTTTCCATGGACTCGTTCCATGGTTCGTTATTTTTCTCATATAACAAATTTTAAATGAATAATAGGGTTGGTTATCGTTAAATTACAATTTTTATTCCGCTTATGGATTCTTGTGTGTACATTTTAATTTGATTTCAACCCATTTTCAAGCGCAAGACACGAAAGAGCTCAGCTCTTTAAAGTGTTGAGAAAGAAAATGTCTCGTCTTTAATAATGTTTAAAATTTATATGTATTAGTGTATCAGTGGTTTTAGCTGTGGTATTTATGTTAAAATTGGAAAATGTTAGTGTTTTTTAGGCTGCTAATTTTTTGTAGGCTGCTGAATTTTGTTCATGAAAATAAGCTCCAAAAAAGCATTTTTTCAAAAAACACAGAATAAATATGTTTGATATAAATGTTTATACTACAGGGCTGTTGAATGCTTGACTCTGATTGGTTGAGAACGTTCTAAAGGTGTGCAATAGAGAGCCTAAGTCCCGCCCCTTCGCTTCCGGCTCATGGGACCTTATTTCGGAAAAAATATGAATGGTAGTCAATGGCGAGAGACAACTTATCTTTTTATTCCGTCTGAACTGTGCCCTCAATTACACATATGATGTTTGTCAATTTAAAAGATGATTCTCAAAGTCAAAAACGCCGCAGTATGTCATACAGCAGAAGTGTAACATTTAGTTTTATGTGAAAATCGCTCTGTGAACTACATCTCCCGGGAAGAGAAGCGAGATCCGCTGCTCGTGTGTGTGCAGTCTGATTCAAAACACTCAGGTAGGACGGCGTAACGTTACGATTATAACGTAAGACTGTAGAAACAATGACAGACAGCCTCAGTAAAGTTAGCTTTATTCATTGAGAGAAAATGTGCGCCTTTGGGGTTTGTAGTCTTTGTAATTACGTATTTTCACAGTCTTATACCTCAACGGTTTTACATCAAACTGCGACTTTCTTTACTTTAAAATGTATCTTTTAAATTGACAAACATCATATGTGTAATTCAGGGCACAATTCAAACCAGATCAAAATATTTGTTGTCTCTTGCCATTGACTACCATTCAATATTTTTTCGAAGTTAGGTCCCATGGTGGTCGACCGGAAGGGGAGGGACTTAGGCTCTCTATTATTTTCAGGGAAACGCACGGCTAAAGTAGTTTCAGGCAAGTTTGAACCGCATTACAGTTCCATATCCCTGCGCGTAGTTATGGGATCCAAATCATAACAAGAGACATGCGCAGCCCCATGCGCTTGATCTGCAATCGATGTCTAGCTACGCACCACCCAATATTCGGAAATAGGGTTTAACTTACCCGTCTTAAATCCGTTTATCCACCTCTAAATATCCTGTAGTTCCTAAGACATTTTAAATTAAGCTTATGTCGTTTTAGTTTCATATTGTTCATTATTAGTTTAGGTTGTAAGACGAACTCTTTCATATTGCGCTGCATTCCTGTCAGTTTTGTTGACCTTTACGGTTACCTGGTTCCAGTGTTGACGCTCGCGCAGCAGAAATCTACACAAATGAACGCAGCGCGCGCGCACACAAACTCAGTTAACAACACAGGCCTAACGTTACTGTCTATAACAATCTAAATGTGGAGTTTTTATATTTTTAACATATGTGAAGCAACCTCAATTATTTTTCCTGAACACCATCACGATTGAAAA
The DNA here is from genome assembly GCA_038021265.1 of Cyprinella venusta. Lineage (NCBI taxonomy): Eukaryota > Metazoa > Chordata > Actinopteri > Cypriniformes > Leuciscidae > Cyprinella > Cyprinella venusta. The sequence goes on from CM075868.1 coordinate 13,651,868, forward strand.
TGTGGCAATGATTTCCTACAACAGTTCAATAAACAGTTAAAATTAAATCACTTACATTTTAGATGCAATATTGGCTTTTTGTTTCAGCAGTGAAAATAGTTCTAGACAAAAATCACAGCAGAACCACGGCGCTTGTCACAGGAACACTCAAACTGTTTTCATTACCTGTTCATTACGGAATTATTCACCATTTTGAACGAATCGAGTCAAAGATTCAACGACCCATTCTTTAACATCTGTCTCATTCTTGAATGAATCAGCCGTTTGAACGAATCGTTTGAATGAATGATTCAATTACTCACTCATTAAGACGGTGGCCTGCCACCACCACCTACTGGTGGTTTAGTGTTATGTTTACAAGTTGTATCATTCTTTCCAACGTTTCTTTGTAAATTTAAATCAATTTCATAACATTATTTTATGCAATTGTAATTTTTCAGTGTAAATGATTTAAATTGATCAGCCCATAGGGTAACAGCCCTATAGTGTCTCATTATTCGAAATAATTGAATTTATTGATCAAATTTAGGAATTTGAAATGAAAGATGAAGCACACATTTAATAATATTGGGGGAGGGGATGCCCTTTAAAGGTGCAGATATGGTGATTTAAATATCAAAGCTGATTAAACACTAAAGAGAAAATTGTTTCAGAATAAATTTACATAAAAAAATAAAAATTAATAATCCAGACGAGCAACTTTTTTTACTTGGACAAGTGAATGACAGATTGTATTCATTTTATGCATGTAGCGCACATTTATTTATATATTATGTTTTATATTAAGTTTATAATTGGAATTTAGTATCATTTTTATTATCCATTTTAAAACTGCAAGCAATTTTAAACTATCAGTCCTCGTGCGCTCTCTGGGATGACTATGCGCAGATTTATAGAAAATCCACCTCAAGACCAGCTGGCCAGTAACAAAAGTTATTTTTCACGGATTAGCTATATTGCTTTAACACTCAAAACTGTGTCAATTTCGGTCTTCGTGAGTATAATAATAATAATATCTGTTGGCGGCCTCATGCCCTTGTTAAATGAGCAATTGCTGAATCGCATTTGATAGTTTTGGGTTACAAGATACCATGGTGCTGGTGAATCAACTACTGACTTACGCACCAAGATCGTAAAAGGTAGGATTGCTGGAGGTGTGGCGATCTTGTGGAATGTAAAATATGACTCTATGGTGAAAGTTGTGCGTCTTAACGTGGACTGGGCCATTGGCTTAGAATTTAATTTCAATGGAAAGATTTTTATTATTCTTAATGTATATACACCCTATCAATCATATGATCATGTGGATGAGTATGTTAGCAGGCTTGCTTGTATTCAGTCCTTCATCGAAGACAACAGCTCAACATGTATTTATGTCTTAGGTGATTTTAATGCTGACTTGGCAAACAGCAAGTCCTTGTTTTATAAACATTTGTTGAGATTTTCCAAAGATAGTAACCTTTGTCATCTCCAGTAAAACCTTCCTGCCTGACACTAGTTATACATACATTAGTGAAGCTTGGAATACCACTTCATGGCTAGACCATGTTTTATCTACTGCTGATGCTCATGCCTCCTTACAAAGCATTGAGATATGTTATGGATTAGCTGCCACTGACCACATTCCTATAGCTATGGTGTTGAATGTGCAAAAGGTCCCCAAGGTAGTTAAAAATGAAGAGGCTTATGAGGCCAAAATAAATTGGGGGAAACTATCTGAGGGTGATGTTCTTAAATACTGTTTTAATTCTGATGCTGCTATGAGTAAATTGCAGCTACCTATGACTGCCATTTGGTGCACCGATATGAATTGTGGGGACACTTCTCACAGGAATGGTTTATGTGATATGTATAATGACTTATTGAAAGCCTTAATTGAGGCTAGTGGGTCCTTATTAACGCAGACCAGGAAAACCAGGAATATAAAGCCTGGGTGGAATAATTTTGTTGCAAACCATCATACTGAAGCCAATATGGCTTATAAAGCCTTGGTTTTAGCTGGGCGGCCAAGACAGGGACCTGAGCTTGAGCATAAAAAGAAAATGAATGCCAAATATAAATATGCATTGCGGTATATAATTAAGCATGAGCAGGCGCTAAGTGCTTCCTCAATGGCTGACTACTTGCTTAAAAATAACATAACTAATTTCTGGAATGAGGTGAAAACCCTTAATAGAACCAAGACCGCTCTCCCATGTAACATTGAGGGGGTGACTGCACCAGAGGACATTGTTGACCTCAGAGGACATTATTCAGCGTTATTCAACTGTATAAAGAGTAAGCCTTATGATGTTGGTGTGATAGAGGACAAATATATCTATTTTCATCCAAATTAAGTTGTTAAGGCCATAGGGCAGCTTGTTGACAGAAAAGCTTGTGGCATGGATAACATTACATCTGAGCACCTAAAGCTAGCTGGCCCCAGGTTAGCAGTGCTACTGTCTATTTGTTTCTCTGGGCTGGTGTGCCATGGAATATTGCCTGATTCCATGATGTCAGTCATTCTGGTTCCAGTAATCAAGGACAAAGCTGGTGAGGTTGGTAGTATTGATAATTATAGACCAATAGCCCTTGCCAGCATCATCTCAAAAGTTCTTGAAAGTCTAATTTTTGACAAAATAAGTGACTGTTTATCCACCACTGATAATCAGTTTGGCTTTAATCCCAAACATAGCACTGACCAATGTATGTATGCACTGAAAGAGGTTGTTGAGGCATTAAAGTCAGGGCTCTATGCTTTTAGGTGTTATTGATGCATCCAAGGCGTTTGACCACATTAATCATTTTAAATTGTTCAATAAACTCAGAGGTGTCCCCAGCAGCCTGGTACGAATCTTAGCCTTTTGGTACTCTAACCAAGGTGTGCGGGTTAAATGGGGGAACACTCTATCTACATCTTTTTATGTTAGTAATGGGGTAAGGGGGGGGGGGGGTTTATCTCCAGCCTTATTTAATGCCTACTTGGATGACCTGTCCAGGCAGTTGGGGACATGCCAAACCGGCTGTATGGTTGGAGAAATGTTTATTAATCATAATCACTTTATTCAGTTTCTGTCTATGAATAGGCCTACTAGTGTTAGACCTATTCAAAAACATTTCTCTTTATTTGTCTTTATTTGTATCTTTATTGTATTTATTTGTGTAATTTTTAAATCAAGCCTTGTGTTGTGTAAACTCTTAACAACATTACCCCATTGTACCCCAAAATGCAATGAGCACAAACATATAGGCAAGATAAATTTAATAATTTTGTTTGGCAAAAATGAAATTCAGGCCCTGAAGACTTTTTTCCCCCTGTCCTGGACTCGGTCTTGAGTTGACTTGGACTCGAACCTCTTGGGACTCGGTCTTGACTTGGACTCGAACCTCTTTGGACTCGGTCTTGACTTGGACTCGAACCTTTTTGGAACAGCACGATTAATAATTAAAACATCACGATCTCGATTCAAACAAACACACGATCTTAATTTAACTACTAAGCTCTGTCAACCGGGATGTAGTGGAGGAGACTAAACGCACGTAAACGCCGTTTAACTTCACAATCAATTGACACATACAGTTTAATTTTAATAAAGTATAGTCCTATCTATAATAGGGTAAATAGAAAATTAAACTGAATAGGCTATATAAATAAATGAATAGTCCTGCTGCACGGATTTTCGTAATTATTCCAGATAATATAACAAATAAATAATTATTGATAGGCTTACTAAAAGGGCTTTGTGTTTTTCATTTATTGGGTTATCTACTGTCAATTACAGAAAACAATAATGAACGAATTCATTAAAATTAAGTTAATAAAATAATGAACGAATTCATTAAAACGAAGTTAATAAATAAATAAATAATTTTGACGCACATCGTCTCTCTCTCTCTCTCTCTCTCTCTCTCTCTCTCTCTCTCTCTCTCTCTCTCTCTCTCTCTCTCTCTCATAACTGCATTAATAACTGCATAAAGCCGGAACAGATAGGCGCAGTAACCACACATTTGGTCAAAAATGAGTTAAGACTTGTAATGGGTTTTATGACATGATGTATTGTCTTGTGAAAAGATATCTGGGTTAAATTATGTCCCGTTTCGGAGATGCATTTGCCTACCACATAATCTACCCATAACATGCTGACTGGCTGGTATAAAAACTTTAAAGGCCTTTTTCTCCGTTTCTTGGTTTGCGTCGTAACTGCACTTTGCATTTGTAATGCCAGTTATGGATGAAATTCGATACTTGTTCTGACTGATCATGCCCAAACGCGCGTTAAGCGCGTTCAGTCTGTGTCTGCAATGGGTGTTTAGTTAGACCTGCTACAGTCGATGGAAACAGTCGGTCTTCGAATATTTCGGCGAATTGTAAGTGTGTCCCCCATCATTACATTAGTCTGCTATCAGTGGCTCAAACCTCCGTTACTAACTCTAAAATGACGTTTTGGAATTAGCGACGGAGGTATGGGATTAGATGCGTAAGAAATTAGTCCTACATACGAGAGCGTTTTACGTCAAAAACTTGACAAACGTCTTGATATTAATCATGTTTTGAGGTGTGGTAACTGTAGTATAAGCGGAATAATTGACTTCAGGCCGTTGAATTATTAGAAAAATAATGCACACCCGAGGTGTAACGGCCACTCCGCTTCGCGTCGTGACCGCATTACCACCATTTTATTTTGCTTTTTAAAGGTGTGGTTGATTGCTTTTTTTCTTTGCATGATTGTGTTTATGGGGTGCAATATAACATGTATTCGTGTTTTTTCTTTTTTAAAAAGTCTTATTTTTCATAAACTTCACCTTTCGTCAGCCGCGCTCTCCCCTGTCCCCTGAACGAGCGGTTTACTTCCTGATTCTATGAAAACACTCCCTCAGAAACACGTCGTGGGCTCAGATTGGTTCGTTTGGGCGGGTGTGTTGTGATTGGCTAAACTGTCGCTCACGTTGTCCGGAAGGTTAACGCCTATTACCTTACGGGGAAACGCCAGCTCCGGTCCAGATGTAAATAATGGTGTCGAGCTGCAGTATCAGTGAGGCAGAATCAGACCGAGAAAGCCGCGATGAAGCGAGTCAAACAGAACCACACCACACACGGCTCTTACTAAACGTTTCTGAATGATAAGTTGACATATTTTTTAACCATATACACGTTTGTTTTACACAATAGCATCTGACTGGCAACGATAGCAACTGAGCAACTGACTGGCTACTAATGTTAAGCACAAACAGCGGTGGCAAGTTTACGTTCTTGATCAAATCGAAAATAACGTCATAAAGCATATATACATGAAAAATACGTTTAAAACATTAGTACTTATACAAAATTCAGGTCCATAATGTTTGTACGCGTTTGTCGTAGACACAAAATACTAGCATAACTAGTAGCCTAGTGGCTAGAAAGCCATCGCTGACATTTTGAAAAAATAAAACATAAATAAAACACAGGCTAACGTTACGTCTGGAATTATACATGCAAATACATTTAAAACGATTAAGTCTTAGCCTACTTACAGGTTGTGGTCCAACAACTGCTGCCTCTGGTTTTAAAGTTGGATCAGCTTCATTGTTTATTAACAGTTTCTTGCTGCATTGATCTCGTGGAGATTCTGGAAGCTGTCTTCCGTAAAATGTGCAGCACAGAGAGCTAGATTACGATCGTCACTTTCAGGAATATAATCAAACATAAATTGTATCCATTGTTGATGAAGTATAGCATCCGTGGGAAGCTTGAAACACAGAAGACCTGACAGCTGCGTGAACACAACTCACTCGACGTGCTGCAGAAATATGCACATGCCCTTTCCTGCATATTCCGAAGGGAGTGGTTGATGCAAATGTGCGGGTTAGTGACGTACCATAACCCGTTGTAGTCCCAATCGAGTCGTTTTTGTAGGCGTTTATACTTCCTGGTTTTTAAAAGACGATATCTCTGCTTACATTGAACTTTCAGCGCTGCAACTTTGCAGATACTGTTAATGCACCATCAGCAACATTACACACTATTTAAAATCAAAAAAGTGAACCTGGAATCTACCACCCCTTTAATAGCAAAAGAAAGAAATCTACAGTAGTTTTTCTATGTCTTGAGAGAATATCTAGGTTACTAAAGGAGGGAATGGAGACGTTTTGTCAGAATTGAATTGACGAATTGGGATTTCACCTTTGAGTGGGAACAGAACAAGCCAGTGCACACTGGCGAGCTGAACTTCCTCTTAACTTTATTTCCCAGAGCAGGCCCTAGCATGAGGATGCTCTAAAAAATGTCAGCTACTCTGCCTTTGTCACATAAGCTTTTTTACAAAGTTTTCTGTGGCACTTCCATAATAATGACTTTAGGCCTTATTTTGCACCCGGAGCAAATTTCCCTCCACAGACGCACGTCGGTAAACTAGTAAATGAACTTGCGCTCCCTAGGTGGGTCAGCGCAAAAAGGAGTCGTGTTCCTGCGCAAACATTCCCTAGTGCTATTTTGCAGTTCCATAAAAACAATTCCGCTGCTGACCATAAAAAAACTATTCTAAAATTGTGCATTGCGCGTTGTTCATAATGCTATTTTAAACGTGCATGCTTGTTCATAATGTAGCATCATGCACAATGCACATACACTTTGATTCTCTCATCAACACAGATGCAGCAGGGGTTTTTTTATTTGTTTGTTTTTTTTTTTTTTGTTGTTTTTTTTGCAAATCATACATTATAACAAGGATAAATACTAACACATGAGGGAAATCATTGTGGTGACCATGAAGATGTAAAAAATTGTAGGCCTAAATATCTAGCTTACACATTTACCCAAATTTTTCAGGCTATTTGTAGAAATGTTACTTGCGCTTTGTGCTTGATTCTTGCGTTTCAGATCATTAAAGGGGGGTTTACTGCTTTTTTTCTTTGCATAATTGTGTTTATGGGGTGCAATGTAACATGTATTCGTGGTTTTGCTTTTTTAAAAAGTCTTATTTTTCATTAAACTTCACCTTTATTGTAACCCGCTCTCTCCTCTGTCCTTGAACGACTGGTTGACTTCCTGAGTCTATGAAACCACTCCCTCAGAAACAGGCAATGGGCTCAGATTGGTTAGTTTGGGCCATGTGTGGTGATTGGCTAAGCTGTCGCTCACATTGTCCGGAAGGTTAACACCCATTACCTTTACGGGTGGAACATGTATGTCATGAGCTCCGGTCCAGATGTAAATATGTGTCGAACTCATAGGTCGAACTGCAGTATCAGTTTGAGGCAGAATCAGACCGAGAAAGTGGCGATGAAGAGAGGCAAACAGAACCTCACCACACACGGCTCTTACTAAACGTTTCTGAATGGTGATTTGCTACATTTTTTAACTTTATACACGTTTGTTTAACATAATAGCATCTGACTGGCAACAATAGCAACTGACTGGCTACTGTTATACTCAAACAGCGTTGCATTAGTTTACGTTCTTGATCAAATCGAAAATAACCTCATAAAGCATATATACACGAAAAATACGTTTAAAACATTAGTACTTATACAAAAATCAGGTCCATAATGTTTGTACGTGGTTGTCGTAGACACAAAATAGCATAACTAGTAGCCTAGTGGCTATAAAGCCATCGCTGGCATTTGAAAAAAAATAAAACACAAGGCTACGTCTGGAATTATACATGCAAATACATTTAAAATGATTAAGTCTTAGCCTACTTACAGGTTGTGGCCCAAGCCCAACAACTGCTGTCTCTGGTTTTAAAGTTGGAGCTGCTTCATGTTTTAGTAACAGTGTCTTGTTGAATCCGGTGTTGAATTCGTGGAGATTCTGGAAGCTGTCTTCCGTAAAATGCGCAGCACAGAGAGCTAGATTACGATTGTAATTTTCAGGAACATAATGAAACATAAATTGTATCCATTGTTGACGAAGTACAGCGTCCGTGGGAAGCTCGAACACAGAAGACCTGACAGCTGCGTGAACACAACACACTCGACGAGCCACAGATATATGAGCATGCCCTTTTTTGCACTTTCCGGAGGTAGGGTTGATGCAAATGTGTAGGTTAGTGACGTCTAAAACCCAGCTGTAGTCCCAATCGAGTCGTTTTTGTAGGCAATATACTTCCTGATATTTAAAAGACGATATCTCTGCTTACACTGAACTTTCAGCGCTGCAACTTACTGCAACTTACAGCGCTGCAGATACTGTTCATGCACCAATAGCAACATTACACACTATTTAAAATGAAAAATGTGAAATCGCAATCAACCCTCCCTTTAAGATAGGGCCTTTCATCTGCTGTGACATCCTCAGACACACAGTCACAGTATTTTTCTCTTTCTGTCCCTCTGGTTTTTCTTTACCCCACATACTCAGAACATAGTGGCATGACATGACAGTGGGAGGCAGAGTTGTCTCCATAAGCAAATCTTTAAAAGTCTTTAATAGTCATGCCGTAAAGGCAGCCACAAGGAGTTTTTTACAGACTTCTCCACACATACAAAAGCAGACCCTCTATATCTCTATTCTACTAAACCAGTAGAATAACGCTCCCACCTAACCAGACTGTTCACACCAAGACGAAGTTTCAAAAGAAAATTCAGTGAGATTAACATCAGGACGATACCTATAATGATAGATATAGTTTTAAAAATCATTCTAAATTTTCACACAACAACTACCACTCATCTCCACTACAAATAGGAAAAAGAGGCTACAATTTGCAAGAGCTCACCTAAATTAGACAGTTAAAGAGTGGAAAAATGTTGCCTGGTGGTGGTGTAATGGTATGGGGGATGTTTTCTTGGCACACTTTAGGCCCCTTAGTGCCAATTGGGCATCGTTTAAATACACAGCCTACCTGCACAATTGTTTCTGACCATGTCCATCCCTTTATGGCCACCATGTACCCATCCTCTGATGGCTACTTCCAGCAGGATAAATCACCTTGAATCATTTCAGATTGGTTTCTTGAACATGACAATGAGTTCACTGTAGTAAAATGGCCACCAGATCACAACCCAATAGAGCATCTTTGGGATGTGGTGGGACGGGAGCTTCGTGCCCTGGATGTGCATCCCACAAATCTCCATCAACTGCAAGATGCTATCCTATAAATATGAGCCAACATTTCTAAAGAATGCTTGTTTAATCAATGGTACGTAAAATTAAGGCAGTTCTGAAGGCAAAAGGGGGTCAAACACAGTATCAGTATGGTGTTCCTAATTATCCTTTAGGTGAGCGTATTTTACATTTGTGAAAAAAAAATATGAGAATAAAGTCATTATTTCATTAACGGAAGCAATTCATTAACGGAAACTTTATTTATAGTTATTAGATTTTATTTTTTTTCTTACATGGCATTAGAACACTGTTGTAAATGAAAAGGTGTATATGCACACAAAAATAAATCCACACCATCAGTTTAGTGCCATTTTGCCTGGCATAAACATAAATCATGTAGTTCTACTTTTGTAGCTGTAAAATTAAAGAAAAACAATGTGTGGGTGTCTTTGTGTGTATGTTAGTGACCGTTTGTCCTCCAAATTATTTTTCATTGCATTACTCTCTCTCTTTCTGTCTCTTTCTCTGACCTATATATTATGCAGCAGTAATGCATGTTATCTGAGAACACGTTGCTGCTGATGTTAACTTGAGTGTAAAGTGTGTCAAAGGTAGAACAGCAGTAACACACGGCTAACCGTAATTTCGTAACTTGTGTGTGTGTGTGAGAGAGTGGGGCTTCCTCTTGGGCTCTAGTGCATGGCACCTCGCTAGCAGACATCTGCGGAGCTGCAGGCTGGGCGACACCCAACTCATTCGGTTTCTTCGCTTTCTCGCCATTCCACTTCACGGATTGGATAAGTGCGATTATTTCTCAGCTGAGCCTTCTGTTGAAGCCCTGAGTTCCTCCTGCACTGTTGATGCTGGTGCCAGTGTCTTGCCTGGACGTCGGCTAAGTGCCTCCGTGTGCATGGTTCCTGCTAGTAACCTCCACATGTGTATTTTCCACTGTAAGCCTTTCTGAGCATGTGTCTTCCCTCGGCAAGCCACCTTGCCACCCCTGGAGTTAAAATTCTAGCCACCCTATGGGTTGGTGACTCCAGTGTTCCTCCATATGCAGCCCCCTTGGGCCATATGTGTATTCTAAAGTCCTCCCTACGGGTAGGCATACTGTGGCAAATTTCCTTTGAGATATGCTCCCCAGTGTACCTTGGTATTCCTGTGCTAAGCTAAGTAGGACTCTTTGTCCGTGCTAAGTTCACGACAGGGGATCAGACTTTAGCAGGGCACTGGAAGACAGCTGTGAAGGTGGCGTGATTACACGGGGGACCCCCATTCTCCGTCATCCGACGTAACTTGGAGTGACTACGAAAGGGAACTTCTCGGTTACGTGTGTAACCCTCGTTCCCTGAGTAGGGTATGGAGACGTTACGTCTCCCCGCCACTTCCGCTGTACCGCTGGGTAGACGCCTGAGTTCAGTCTCGGCTCCTCAGCGAAGACATACTGCGGTTGCGTCCGCTTCCTCCTTTTATACTCACGGGGTGAGCCGGAGATATGCTATGCAAATTCCGCAGACCCATGGCATTTCTTTGCCATTGGCTCGTTTTTTTTAATACTCGAAGAGGATTGGCTTTCTAGGCGAAACCCCCATTCTCAGTCATCCTACGTAACGCCTCCGTTCCCTACTCAGGGAACAAGGGTTACATACGTAACCGAGACGTTCATTCTTGCGTCCCACAACAAAACACCTCAATTGCTTAGGAGACATTCTTGTCTACAGTTTATGGGGATTTTTTAAAAAAAAGCACTGGGGGAATTTATATCGTTATAGGGTGGTTGTGTACACACACTGCCAACACACACATTTATATTTAAACGCCATGTAAAAGTGAATTTTGCATAATAGGTGCCCTTTTATGCATTAGCTAACATAAACTAAAAGTGAGCAAAATATTTATTATAGCATTTATTAATCTTTGTCAATGTTAGTTAATAAAAAATGCAATGGTTCATTAACCAGATACAGATAAAAAAATGTATAAGTAAATGTTAAAATTATCATGAATTGAACCTAAATACAGCATGTATTAATCTTAGTTAATATTAACTAATAGAGTTAACTAATAATTATAATAAATGGATCCTTGCAGTTAAGTTCAAGAGGAAGGAGTGTTTGGAACTTAAATCCATTCTCTGACCTGAGCTTCTCTACTAACATGCGAATCTGTTTACTTTTATCACTTACATTGGAACATAAAGGGCCATATCAGACACCCGGTGCAATGCAGCGTCAAGACGCGGTGCTAGTGTTTTTTGCTAGTTTCAGCCCGACGCAGTTATCATTTCCACGTCCTGTTGTTTAAATAGAAAATGCATTTGCACCCATGGGCGTGCTGGTCTTAAAACGAGGTGTGTTTAGCCGCATTGTTAGTGCGATGCTATTTTGAGGCATCTGAAATAGACTGCGCCATTGACCAACAAAAACCTGGTCTTATGTCAATGGAGCAGTTTTTCTTTTGTTATTTAAAGAGCGCATTAGTAATATGCTGCTTTAGGAGGGTGCGCAACCCACGTACACTTTTCTTATTACAAACATAGGGTGGCAGCAGTAGCACACAAACAAGCCAAATATTAAAAATAAAATAAAGTAAAAGATTAAGTAAAAGATTATTATTGTGTACATAAAGATATGGTGGAATCTGGCTTGTTCCGTAGATGGTCTGCCTACACGCGTTAACTTCACAAATAAGCAGATCCGTTTCTTTTCTGGAGAAGCATTCAGTCTTTCTGCTTGCAAATTCCGACATCTAAATAGCGAATTCGCCATGGCACGAGCGCAACTGGCTTTTAAAGGGAATGGGAGCTGAGACTCTGATTGGTTTATTTCATGTTATGCCCAAAACCCACCCATTACTCATTAAGAGAATAGGGACAACCCTTTTAGACCATACATCTGGCACACTGACATTTTACTAGCAAATAATAAATTAAAATAGTAAAAGTGGATTCTGACATGCCCTAAGTGCACTTGCGACGTGCACTTTAGACATGCTCTTAGATCATTAAAATGGGGCCCAGTGTTAAAACAAAGAAATTACAATGAAATTATTTCTATCTATTACAGTATTCTGTCACTTGCTTCATGAGTTTCATGCTTCATGAGTTTGGTTAATATTGAGCTGAGAGATGATATTACTAGATGTTTTTTTTGTTTGTTTGTTTGTTTTCAGTAATTATTTATTGTGAATTTGTTTTGTTTTTTTATTATTATTATTATTATTTTTACATCTCAGTTAGCCCTTGTTATGAAGTGTACTTTATGGTTTTGATTGATTTATTATGTGTATTTTTTCTGTATTTTGAAACATAAGATTCAACATCTAAAGCCACAAACAAAACCTTGAGCCATTTAGAACTGTCACATTGTATTAGTCTGATGCCACATACAAACACACATGCACTGAAAGTGCTACGAACTACATCAGCCAAAAAAGCTGACTGCAAGATAAGCTGAGATGTGAGAAAAGGTGTCTGTTTTCATTATTGATAATTTACTTATACACATGCTCTCACATACCTACACCTACCCAAGTTCAATTGCAATTTTGCTTGTTTTATTAAATATAAAAACATGTTAGGTTTTGTTTTGTATCCGGGTCCCCTTTCATGCTTAAAGAATTGTGCGGTAACACTTTATTTGAAGGGGTGTGCATAAGACTGACATTACACTGTCATAAACATGACATAACACCTGTCATGAACATGAAGGAGTCTTTATTAATGTTTATGACTGTTGTCATTAAGTGTCATTCGGTAAATAATGACACTTCTAATGCAAAGTTGACATTGTTTAAAATGTCTTTGTTATGACAACTTGACATTAACAAAGACAAAAATGTCTTTTTTTATGACAACTTGACATTAACACAGACAGAAATGTCTTTGTTATGACAACTTGACATTAACCAAGAAATCATAACCTGTCACTAATATGTCATAACAGGTCTAATTATCAAACTTAAAGAAGTTATTTAGCTTTGTGTTAACATTACATTACCCTTGGTTGGTTTTGACTTTGGCCGTTATGATACCATAACTCTGTCATGAATAGTTTCATTCGGTCATAATTTACAGAATGACACTTAATGACAACAGTCATAAACATTCATAAAGACTCCTTCTTGTTCATGACAGGTGTTATGTCATGTTTATGACAGTGTCATGTCAGTCTTATGCACACCCCTTCAAATAAAGTGTTACCAATTGTGCCCCTATTTTTTTCTCTCTCTCTTATATCAAGAATAAGTGCTGTGTTTTGAAACATTATGGTGATATGCCAAGGCTGTATAATTTAACAAATACAAATTAAAATCTTTCTTCAAGAATGTCTTAACTTATAGTTTTGCTGATCTGGTGAAATATTTTTGTTTTGGGGATGTTTAAATATTTTGACTGAATTACAGGCCAAATAATCCAATTTATTTTTAGCAGAGATGTGCTTCCAGATTCTGGGTAGCGGAAGATGGGAAAAGTGATGTTCTGAAACAGTAGTGTAATATTTTAGCCTGGCAAGCCAGGCCCACATCAAGATGTTGGGTCTGGGAACTCACCATCGAAAGAGCTCAATCCGAGGGGCAGGATAAACGGCTGTCTTTCAAATTCCCTCTGCATGCAATAGGATAGCAGCTCCAACCAACCAGCGGAGCTAGTTGATAGATTAAACTTTTGCCGTATCTGGTTGGCAAAAGTACTAACACATCTTCCTTTTTTGAATAACTTAAGTGCTTTTCTCAAAGAAAAGCGTAACTCCTAGTCCTCCAGAGTTGCAGGCAAAGCTGATTTGAAAGACCACTGTTCACCAGCAGCAGCCTTTCTTTGTTTTCAAGTAGCAGAGAACCGTCGCAACTCTGTCGTCGTTATGTTAAGCCCGCCCGCCGACTCTATACACGATGTGATTGGCCTGAATAGAGTTTGTTTTGTTCCAGCTTGAAAGCCAATGGAGAGTTTCTAGACCACCTTGGTTACAAAATAAAATTTGCTACCGCTAGGGTGCGTCTAGATTTCTAGGCTAGTGATATTTTACATTAACAAAATGTGGTGATCTTTAATTAATATTAATCTGTAGGCGTTTTTTCCCCCTCTGTTTTCAGATAATAGCATATCAACCATATGGCCGTTCTGTGGACTGGTGGGCTTATGGAGTCCTGCTGTATGAGATGCTGGCGGGACAAGTGAGTTCACAAGTGTATAACCATCAAATCCTACATCAACAACTGTTACTAATAACTCTCTTATAATATTTTTTTAAATGCTCTGTTGTTGTATACAACAACGCTCTGTTGCTCTATTGTTGTTGAATAATGCTCTGTTGTTGTTGAAGTGTTGATAGTGTTCAGATACAACCAGAATGTTTGGATAGTTTTAAACAGCATGACTGAAATAATTTAAATGTGCTACAACTCTGTTTTAAGGCATATATAACATTGACACCACTACTGTAATCAGAAAATCCATTTCATAAAGTCAAAGATAACTCATCATAATACACTATATAAGGTTCTTTATTTTATTGTTCTCTATTATTAGTGCAGGGATCCAATATAAAGTTTCCTATCTGTCAGTCACTTTGACGTGGTGCCAAATGCTGACACTTGGGGGTCGCACTTGGGAGCCCCTAAACACCCCTGATATTTCAGAAAAGGCCAATGAAAATTGGTGTGAGAAATTTGCATGCACCACTACCCTGTACAGGTATTAAAGGAGCGGCAGTGCATCACTCATTCAGATTTGTTCATCGGAGCTGAGTGGATGTCACTATAGATGCTGGGTAGGTTACGATGTTGCGAATGAACTTGTTACCTGGCACACAGTGGTTTTCTGACATATACATCATAGCTCAGCAGTGCCGTTTTCTATAGGGGCCCCTATTGTCATAATTCGACACCACATCTCGTTCACTCCATCAGGGAACAGAAGTTACAACAGTTAACAAGACGGTATCCTTTATTATTTGCTGATTTTTTTATTAGGTGTCTAGTGAGCTTTTTTTTCTCTTCTATTCCCAATGCTTTGATTTGGCCTGTTCTGTTAAATGTGCAGTAAGTGATTTCTGGTGAACACTGCTGATATTCGAAATCACCAAAACAAGCAAAAGACTGCATATCATAGTTCTGTCAAGACCATTATTGTCAATTACGAGTGATAATAACCATACAGTTACCATACTAACCATATTAACCATACAGGATTGGCAGTACGGTTCTGTATATTACATGGGATAAGCCGCCACCCCCCCACCCCCCCCCCCCCCCCCCCCAGTTTTTAAAGTACAACATATTTCGAGAATTTATTCTAATTCAAAGGGCAATATAGCTGGGTGTTAATACTGAAGGAACTTAAATAAGTTTTTGAACACCCTGCTATTTTGAAAGTTCTCCCACTTAGAAATCATGGAGGGGTCTGACATTGTCATCGCAAGTGCATATCCACTGTGAGAAACATAATCTAAAAAAAAAATCCAGATCCATAAATTTAATTATTTATTTGCATGATCCAGCTGCAAACACCTGTCTATCAGCTAGAATTCTAATCCTCAAAGACCTGTTAGTCTGCCTTTAAAATGTCCACCTCCACTCCATTTGTCATCCTAAATTAGATGCATAAAGACACCTGTCCACCCCATACAATCAGTAAGAATCCAACTACTAACATGGCCAAGACCAAAGAGCTGTCCAAAGACACTAGAGACAAAATTGTACACCTCCACAAGGCTGGAAAGGGCTACGGGGAAATCATCATGGGAGAAAGTCATTTGAGACCAAAATAGAACTTGCTGGTCATAATTCCACTAACCGTGTTTGGAGGAAGAAGAATGATGGGTACCATCCCAAGAACACCATCTCCACTGTGAAAATCATGCTTTGGGGGTGTTTTTCTGAACATAAAACTTTCTGAACAATCTGAGCACTGTATTAAGGAGAGGATGACCGGAGCCATATATTGCGAGATTTTGGGTTTGTTCCAGAGGTGTGGACTCGAGTCATGTGACTTGGACTCGAGTCAGACTCGAGTCATGAATTTGATGACTTCAGACTCGACTTGACAAAATGTACAAAGACTTGCAACTCGACTTGGACTTTAACATCAATGACTCAGGACTTCACTTGGACTTGCGCCTTTTGACTCGAGAAGACTTGCTACTTCCCATGAAAACTGGGGAAAAAAATTTTCACACGGCCGCGCCCGCGTTTATCTGCATCTGTGAAAAAAAATACGCGCCGTCACCTGTATGCATGCAGAGAGAACGCGCGCTGCCTGCACGACATCCAATCACTGTAGTCCCATGTTTTTTTGATTCGACAGCAAGACAACCTATGTGTTATAATGTGGGTTTTGTGTCTTGTTATTTTGTTCTCAGTTGTCCCCTGTCAATTAATTATCCCAGGTGTTTCTGATTAGCCACACCCCCTTGTTACCTTGTTTAGCTTGTATGTCTGTGTATTTATACCTCTGTTCCCCAGTCTTTGGTTGTCGGTCGTTGTTCAGTATAATGGTTTCCTGTTCCTGTTTGCTGAGTTCCTGTTCTGTTCGTTTGCCTGGGATTACCTGTTTGTTTATTTAATAAATGTGCTTGCATTTGGATTCTTTCGGTTTCACTCCTCCTTCATCGTAACAGAACGACCGACCAACCTTGAATCCAGCAGCACAAATCTCACTTGATCTTTCTAAGCATGAGCCAGGAGTTCGCCGGTCAGGTCGCGGCCTTGGCCCTGGACAGCCGTGACCTGTTTCAGTATACCTGGGGGTTTGTCCCTCTCGCTGCCTCCTGCTCTCTCGGTGATGAAGCAATCAAGCTATGTTACCGGCTAGCGGCTAAGGAGGTCGACCCGAGGGAGCTCCCCGATCTCTCGGATCTGAACTGGAGAGAGGCACTCGCCCGATGTCTGGAGAGCTTTATTCCATGGTACGCCAGGTCATCACCTGACCTCCTTTTCCAGCCAGACACCGTCAGCCCTGCCGAGCCTGCGCTCACCGCCAGCCCTGCCGAGCCTGCGCTCACCGCCAGCCCTCACGAGCCTGCGCTCACCGCCAGCCCTGACGAGCCTGCGCTCACCGCCAGCCCTGACGAGCCTGCGCTCACCGCCAGCCCTGACGAGCCTGCGCTCACCGCCAGCCCTGACGAGCCTGCGCTCACCGCCAGCCCTGACGAGCCTGCGCTCACCGCCAGCCCTGACGAGCCTGCGCTCACCGTCAGCCCTCACGAGCATGCACTTCACTCAAGCTTCGCGAGTGATGAATCTCCGGTTCATGTGATTGAATCTTCAGTTCAAGTGAAACGCCGCCGCAGGAGGAGAAGGAGGGCTCGTTCGGTTCGCCAGGCTTCGGTGAGCGTACCAGGACTCCTCGCCTTGCCGGTCCCGCCTCTGCGCCTCGCCTTACCGGCCCCGCCTCTGCGCCTCGCCTTGCCGGCCCCGCCTCTGCGCCTCGCCTTGTCGGTCCCGCCTCTGCGCCTCGCCTTGCCGGCCCCGCCTCTGCGCCTCGCCTTGCCGGCCCCGCCTCTGCGCCTCGCCTTGCCGGCCCCGCCTCTGCGCCTCGCCTTGCCGGCTCCGCCTCTGCACCTCGCCCTGCCAGTCCCGCCTCTGCGCCTCGCCCTGCCTGAGCCTCTCACGCTCTGTTTAAGCTGCGCCCTGCGAATCCCAGTGGATTTCCCCAAGTATTTTTTGGGGGGGGGCAGTGAGTACATTGTGAAGACCATGGAGGTGATGCAGACATGGTCTTCGTCTCGTCCTGCACCGCCGTGGCCGCCTGAAAAGTCTTCACCGCTGTGGCCTCCTGAAAAGTCTTCACCGCCGTGGCCTCCTGAAAAGTCTTCACCGCCGTGGCCGCCCGGGGATCCAACAGCTCCGCCCTGGACACCCGAGCGTCCCACAGCTCCGCCCTGGACACCCGAGGGTCGCACAGCTCCGCCCTGGCTTTCGCCTCGTCCTGCTCCGCCCTGGACTTCAGCTCGTCTTGCTCCGCCCTGGACTTCAGCTCGTCTTGCTCTGCCCTGGCCTTCAGCTCATCCTGCTCCGTCCTGGACTTCGCTTCGTCCTGCTCCGCCCTGGCCTTCGCCTCGTCCTGCTCCGCCCTGGACTTCAGCTCGTCTTGCTCTGCCCTGGCCTTCAGCTCATCCTGCTCCGCCCTGGACTTCAGCTCATCCTGCTCCGACCACGCTCTGTGGTCCAGGCCCGCCTCGGGTATATCCTGGCCCCGTTCCCCTGCACGGGCCTGGCCCTCCATCCCTCCCCCAAGACCACCTCCGCTTCACCGCCCCCCTGAACTTTTTGTTGTTTTTATGGGCGTCAGGAGCCGCCCATAGGGGGAGGGCTATGTTATAATGTGGGTTTTGTGTCTTGTTATTTTGTTCTCAGTTGTCCCCTGTCAATTAATTATCCCAGGTGTTTCTGATTAGCCACACCCCCTTGTTACCTTGTTTAGCTTGTATGTCTGTGTATTTATACCTCTGTTCCCCAGTCTTTGGTTGTCGGTCGTTGTTCAGTATAATGGTTTCCTGTTCCTGTTTGCTGAGTTCCTGTTCTGTTCGTTTGCCTGGGATTACCTGTTTGTTTATTTAATAAATGTGCTTGCATTTGGATTCTTTCGGTTTCACTCCTCCTTCATCGTAACACTATGAAGCGCAACAAGCACCAACGCGCCAGTTGGCAAAATGATACCGAAGGTAGTTTTTCTCTCTCTCTCTCTAAAAATCAGTTGTTGTTAAATTTGAGTCTGTGATTCAAAAAAGAAAAAAAAATTAATTGAACTTTTTATTCAATAACTTTATATGCTTTATGAGATTCTATGCGTTTTTGAGTGGGTATACTTGTATTTAATGTATCTGTTTTGAGAAAACCGATGTTTTAAGAGTATTGTCTTTCTTCTCTCTCTCTGTTTTTGAGGAGTTAAACTGTTTTGCAATACAGAAGTTTTGCAATATTGTTCTAGTGCAATATGCTTTTTTTACTGTATTTGATTAATGTCGTATAAATAAATACAAATCTTACAGACATACATGATTTGTATACATTTTCTGTGGTAAGAGGACTTGAAATGACTCGAAACTAAAATGGTAGGACTTTGGACTCGACTTGAGACTTGTTGGCTTTGACTTTTGACTCGACTCGGGACTTGCCTCATCTTTGACTCGACTTGACTCGGGACTCGAGGGCAAAGACTTGAGACTTACTTGTGACTTGCGTAACAATGACTTTGTCCCACCTCTGGTTTGTTCACAACAAACACACGCGAGATGTGAAAAGGAAACAATGCGACATCACACGTGCAAGATCGGAGTTCTCAAAACGTCAAACAGACATGGGTACTCCTGCCAAATTTCGTCTAATTTTTCTTCCATTTCTTGGGTCCAAATAGAAGAAGCCTTTTTCTGAAACAATGCCAACAACACATTGCAACAAGTGTGTTGCTGTAGCCAATTTACCAGTGTGTGGGATCTATTGGGGGATGAAAAATCTGATACAAAAAGCATGCTGTACAAGCGCGGAACTATTGCTAAAACTAATGTTTTGCAGGGGAAGCATACACCCTACAGCAATAGCTCTGACTAGTGGCAACAAAACTGATACAACAAGCATGTTGTATAATAACGGAACTATTGCTAAAACTAGTGTAGTTTGGCAGGGGAAGCATACACCCTACAGCAATGGCGCCGACTAGTGAAAGCAAAATCTGATACAAGCATGTTATATAACCATAGGACTAGTATTAAAACTAGTGTAGTCCGGTCGGTAAAGCATGCATCCGTAGCTCTGAGTGATATGCAGTGCGCAGTACACTAAGCAATGAACACATTTTGCTTCCTCGTTCATAAAAAATCATTTCTGCTTCTGTCGTACTGAATTCCATTGGTTGTGGAGGTGAAGTTCAAGCTATGATGTTGTCAGACCTCTGCAGTGAATACCTTCTGAGTATTTTGCATAAGTGTGTTATGCAAAAATGACTAGATACTGTAAGCCCAAGCAACACGGATAGCATTAGCAACAAGCATGTTGCCAATTCCCTGGTATCTTTTAGCAATGAGCATTAAAAAGGAAGTTAGCTTAGCTTCGTGAAGATTTTCAGAGATGAATGGCAAGTGAATCAGACTGAGGTCACTTCCAAATCAGGCAGCTTATGATCATTTTGGCGAATCTTGAAAAAATCTGAGATGAAATCCTTGTGGGGAAATCATTCCTCTCGGTAAATTCCGTTTGCACGTTTCCTTGTGTTGAGGCCGCTTGCCTGCCGAATTTCTAAGTGACCTTCTAGAAGTGACGGTAAGCTTAATTTTTGTGAAACACTGCAAAACCAACGTTACTCAGTATCGAGAAGAAATACAAATTGTCAGTAATGTATCGATGACGATAACATGGTACTTTAGTACTGTATATATCAAGGTACGCTTTCTTTCATATATTCATATGTCATGCATTTAAATGGTACTATACGATCTTTCAAATAATACTGTGGTATTACCACCAAGAGTGCATTAATTTAAGAACCCATATTTAATATTAAAATATATATTTGATTTTAATTTTAATTTGATGTTGATTGTTCTTTTTCTTCCTTCCAAGCCTCCATTTGATGGTGAGGATGAAGATGAACTTTTCCAGTCCATTATGGAGCACAACGTCTCTTACCCTAAAGCCATGTCCAAAGAAGCAGTTTCCATCTGCAAAGGGGTGAGTTCTGTCACATAAAGAAAAAAAATGTTCCAGGTTCTATAGCCCAACTGAACTTTAGCATGACTACTCTTCCTGACTCCATATTTCTCCATCTCTCTCTCTCTCTCTCTCTCTCTCTCTCTCTCTCTCTCTCTCTCTCTCTCTCTCTCTCTCTCTCTCTCTCTCTCTCTCTCTCTCTCTCTCTCTCTCTCATAATTTTCTATAGATGTATTATTTAATGTAAATAAATGCATTCAAGGTCAAAAGGATGTAATCAAAAAGTCAAAATCCATGTCACTATCTTGCATCTTTGTCTCTGAAACAGGTCTAGAGTTCTTGACTTAAAGGGCATCTATTATGCTACTTTTTACAAGATGTAAAATAAGTCTCTAATGTCTGCGTATGTGAATTTTTAGCTCAAAATACCCCAACAGATAATTTTTTATAGCATGTTAAAATTGCCACTTTTTAGGGTTGAGAAAAAACTCGCTGTCCCTTTAAAGGCAAATTAGGTGCTGCTCCCATGTTTTGTATTGTCCCATTGTCCCTTTATTGTCTCGTTCGCAAAGCAGTCTGGAGTGAAATGATTTGTGCAGGCATAAACGAATTTAGGTATAGTTTGTGGTGCGTTACCTTCAAAACTAAAATTAATCCACTGCGTCCTCAGTGGCTTGGATAAGGGGTGAAAATGCAGACTCTTTTGTTCACTCTAACATTCAACAACAGAACACCGGTGGATTGCTTGCGAGACATTGTCACTACAGCTGCTCCAGCACAGAGAAAATGGCAGATTCTAACTCGCTGAAGGCGGAAACGATAATAATGCAGGACTGTCAGTCAGTGGCCAACACATTTATGTCCAAACACAATATAAAAGTGGATTTTGCATAATAGATGCTCTTTAAGAGTTACAGACTTTGCATCCCCAGAACGATGGATATATTTGGCTGAGGCCAGAAAGCACAGGTTTATAAGCTCATTTCATACCTGACAAGAGCTATATATCAAACAAATATGGAGGATATATCTCTGAGGAAGATAGCAGAAATTCACAAAATCGGGTCATTAGGTTCCCATGAATCATGAAGATCAGAAGATTATTTTGACAGAAATATAACATTTGATATCAGAATATCTTAAATTACATTGAGTGTAAGTTCCTGAAATGTATAGAATAGGAAATTGTATTGTATTGTTTTGTTATCACTTCTTTTAATCACTTATTATTAATTGCTTCTGCTTAACGCCCATCATAAATTCACTGCAGGAACTGATCCAATTTAGATTAAAAAAAAAACCCACATGAACCCCTGGTTTCATTTTTAATAATGTCTTATCATGTTTCAGGGTTCGTTTGTCATGAATGCAGTCTGTTGTTATTGGATGCAACTATCTGACTAAAAACTAAAACTTGAACTATTTGACCTTGTCAGGAGCTATATTCACAAAAGATCTTTAAGCTAAAGTAGCTCTTAACTTGCCGATTTAGGAGAACTCTTAAAAATAATGGGCATGTCAGTCCTAATTTTAGGACTCCTACATTTTTGCTCTAAGACAATTTCACAACCAATTTCATTGCTAAAACCAGCTCCTAAATCTGCGAAAGGTTATGGGTAGTAAAGAGGTGTGTGATGCGGCAGGCTGTTCCTTTCTGCACGCACTCGTCGGGTTTACAATCTAGTTTTGGGCTTCACTCCTGGGTCCCAGATGATACTGTCTTTGTTGTGCTCACCTGATTTCACACAAGACAGGCACTGGTCACTATGTTGGTATAGACGTTCCCTCTGCTTCATCTCTACACAAAGTGAGTTCTCTTGAAAGGGAACGCCTCCGTTACGACTGTAACGTCGGTTCCCTGAAGAGGGAATGAGACGTTACGTTGCCCTGCCATACTTCCAGCATGCCTGTAATTGACTTGCTTCGACCCATCAGAAGTTGACAATGGTTGGTCTGGGTGAGCTTTATACCTTCCTGCCATGACGTCACCTGCCTATACGCCATTGGACTGATTTCACTAGTGCTTCACAATGCAATTACATTTACATTTACATTTAGTCATTTAGCAGACGCTTTTATCCAAAGCGACTTACATCTGAGGACTAAATCAAACAAGTCATTGTGGAGAGGCAATAACAACACAAGAAGTGCTCAAAATACAAAAGTTCAAACATTGCTCAGAGTAGGATAAACCAGACGGTAAGGATTTTTTTTTTTTTTTTTTTATTTAAAGTGCTCACAGAAGATAAGTTTTCAGTTGTCTTTGAAATGCTGTCAGGGATAATCAAGCAGAGTGTTCCTACAGCATCATCTCAACGCAACTTCCTGTTACCTCTTCAGGGAACCGAAGTTACAGTTTTTATATCAGAGGCGTTTTTATATATTTAATTTTTTCAGTATACTTCAATGTACTTAAAAGGGATACTCCACCCAAGTTGTTGCAAACCTGTATGAGTTTCTTTCTTCTGCTGAAAACAAAGGAAGATATTTCAAAACACGATTGGAACTTTGGCACAATTGACTTCCATAGTATTTTTCTACTATTGAAGTCAATGGTGCCAAACAACTCTTTGGTTCCAATCCAATCGGTCTTCAAAATATCTTCCTTTGTGTTAAGCAGAAGAAAGAAACTCATACAGGTTTGCAACAACTTGAGGGTGAATAAATGATGACAGGATTTTCATTTTTGGGTGGAGAATCCCTTTAAATAATACCATGATGCTTTTTTGCTACTTTTATCATTAGAACATCCGGTAACACTTTACTTGAAGGGGTGTGCATAAGACTGACATGACACCTTCATAATCATGACATGACACATGAGTATGAAGTAGGTTTTGTGCAAGTTTATGACAACTGACATTAAGTGCCATTTGCTTAATTATGACATTTTGAATGCAAATATAACATATATTGTTATGACAACTTGACATTACCAAGACAACATATGTCATAAACTTGACATAGGAGATTAATTATCAAACTTAAGAAACCACTTAGCTTTATGGGTTAACATTACATTAATCTGTCATGTGGTTGGTTGACAGCCAACGTCAAAACCAACCACATGACAGATTAATCTAATGTTAACCCTTAAAGGGTTAGTTCACCCAAAAATGAAAATTCTGTCAGTATTTACTCACCCTCATGTTGTTCCAAACCTCCATGTGTTTATTTGTTCTGCTATACACAAAGGAAGATATTTGGAAGAATGTTTTAATCAAACAGATCTCATTCCCCATTGACTACGATAGTAGGAAAAAATACATACTATGGTAGTCAATGGGGAATGAGATCTGTTCCTTTGTGTTCAGCAGAACAAATAAACACATAGAGGTTTGGAACAACATGAGGGTGAGTAAATAATTACAGAATTTTCATTTTTGGGTGAACTAACCCTTTAAAGCTAAATTGTTTCTTAAGTTTGATAATTAATTTCCTATGTCAAGTTTATGACATATTTATGACAATTTATGTTGTAATGTCAAGTTGGCATGACAAAGACACTGATTATGGGTTATGATGTATTGGTTTATGTCAAGTTGTCATTACCAAGACATCTCAAACAATGTCATATTTGCATTAAAAAATGTCATGATTGAGCAAATTACACTTAATGACAGTTGTCATAAACATGCATGAAACCTTCATATTCATGAAAAATGTCATGATTATGAAGGTGTCATGTCAGTCTTATGCACACCCCTTCAAGTAAAGTGTTACCTGAATATTCTGTTAGGTAGAGAAAGAGTTGATGATCTGCAATGAACACAGCTGATGATCTGCGTCATCACACACCACACACTCACTTTTATAATCTGTTTTCATATAAGCTGTGCAACATACTAATGGATACATAGTGGCTGTCAAAAGCTGACCTAGAAGTGCCCATGACTGGGTAGTGATTTATGAACTTACCTGAAATGTATTTTGCTGGCAAATTTAAGTCATTTATAATAATAATAATAATAAATCATGAAAACCTTTATTTTTGTTATCAAGCTGTTAAAATTTTTGCCTTTTAGAGCCAAATAACTACTGGACTTGCCAAAGTATGTGAAGTCCATTGCATCGGTCCAGTATTGAGGAAAGTTACTTTTATAAGTAAAGCATTACAATATTATGCACTGTCACACTCTCACACCACATGGACTCTTGTTTTCGGACAGTACCGTTTTTCCTTTATTAGTTGGTTGGCATGGACTCTCATTAGTTTCAGCTGTGCACTAATCAATCATCTCATTATCCTGTCAGTTCAGTTATGTTTGTGTGTCTGTTTGTGTGTTTAACCTGTGTGGATTATTACAGACTGCCTGTTTATTCTCATCTCTGTACGTTTACACAACCTGATCGTTATAATTACTACCAAAACAAAAAAAGTAAAGGGTATGGAAAGTAATGGGTTGTGTTTCTTTTGCATTGTTATTATTATTTTATTTATTTATTTATTTATTTATTTTCAATTGGGCTGGGCTAGTTTTTTTTAATATCAACAAAAAAAGTTATATTTTGGCTAATTTACGGTCCTTTCACACCATAAGTTCATCTGTGCTGCCATTCTGCATTGCAGAAGAATAGAATAGAGGAGAAGAAAGTTCAACAATCTTCTGCAAAAAAAAACAAAAAAAAAAAACGTCACATTTGTATTGAAAGTCCTTTTTGCTTATTAGAATAGTTGAACTGGTAAACTAAATCAAATGGTACCTATTTACCCAATCTCTCCAACATTCTTTGGTGTTAAATATTGTGTTCACATGCATCTAAATGGGCCAGAGGTCCAAAAATATTCCAATACAATAATTTGAAACGCAATTATGAACTGATACTGTCTTATTTTCTCAAAGCTGGTCAAAATTGATCTTTGAATTTCAGTGTAATTTATTGACAATCAAACTCAGCTTTTCATATTTACATGTATAAATACAATTTACATGTATTTTTTAAATTCTATTTAACAAGGACAAAGGCCAGTTAATGGGCTAATAAAACTACCAAGATTACTTAACCATTAACCAATTGCTGGAATACAAGATGTTCAATAAAAACGTTTGACTCATCTTTAACCAACTTTTTATGTAGTGTGGTTCCCTAATTTTCATAGTATATTTATTTATTTGTTTGTTTTTGGTTTGATAATTTTTATAATTAGGTCACTTTGAGGTCAGTGATTGTATTTTGTTTTGTCTTGTGTTGCAGCTGATGTCAAAACACCCTTCAAAGCGCCTAGGCTGCAGCCAAGAGGGGGAGAGAGATATTAGGGAACATGCTTTCTTCCGTCGGATTGACTGGGAACGCCTGGAAAACAGAGAAGTACAGCCTCCATTTAAACCCAAAGTGGTAAGACAATCTATGCAGGTCTATACTTTTTTGACTTGTATGTATTTATTAATGCTATTCTGATTGATATTCTGAAAAAAAATTTAGAAAGCTCTTACTGAGATTCAATCTGGAGAGGGTCCGTCACAACGTGGTAGGTCTACTCCTATAAGCCCCATTGTGCCCGGCCCGAGTATGGTTGTCAGACATACAGTAGTATTGCTCCTGTTCTCTGCTCCATGGGAGATCCCCATAAGGAGGAACCTGCTTTTACAGGCAGAGGGCTCAATATTCCACCCTCATCCAGAGCTGTTGAAACTGTAGGTGTGGCCCTGGCCCTGAGCGGGCACAGTACCTAGAAGTAGAGGTCTTCACAGTGCACCCGACACCCGTCGACCCGGGACCCGACCCGGGACCCGTACAGGTTCGGGTCTATATTTAAAATGATCAGCCGGGTCCGGGTCGGGTCCGAATCTATTACTTCAGGTCCCGGGTCTGTTTAACATTGTGTGTAATACCCGTGCGATCGGAGTGCAAGTGCAATCTCAAGCGCATGTCATGTTTCTATGGCAACCAGAGCTTCTGCCAAATGGCGCTTTACATTTTCTCCCATTTTTATAATACTATAAATGAACCGTCTTGTTTAATCTTAAAGTTTTGGTGGTCAGATTCAGACTCAATGAAGAGCAGAGAGCACAGATATGATCAAGCTGAACAAGCAACAAGCAATCGTTATCATTATAGTTCAAAAGGGCAGTTAAAGTTATTATGCGAGTTAACTCGAGTCAGAATGTACATGTGCAAGGTTGCATTTGTCATCCATCACCGTGACATCAAGTGGACTTTTAAAGCTGAAATAATGAGTGGATTAAGCTTGGAAAAAAGAGAGAAATAACATGGATAGAACTTCCTTGTCGGTGGATTGTAATGCATCCCAGTCAGTCAGGTAACGTTACAAGGAAGTTAGACGACGACTACTAAAATTAGGTAAGACAAAAAGTTTTATTTTTCGCAACTCGTGTGAAATAATATGTGACAATCGGGTCCAGTCGGGTTTTTGTCTTCCTGCCGGGTTCGGGTCCAGTTTTCAAATGGTCCAGGTCGGGTCCGGGCAGTACATTTATGACATTTCTCGGGTCTGCACGGGTCCGGGTCCAACTTGAAATGAATTGAAATGAACGACGGGTCCGGGTCGGTTCGGTGTAGCACATTACGGGTCTCTTTCGGTTCGGGCATGAATTTTTGGACCCGTGAAGACCTCTAAGCTCCATCGCCCCAGAGTTCCATCCATAGGGAAATTGTATGACCTAAAGTGGAATGTTTTCACCGCTTGGTGTAGAGAGTGTGGTGTGTGCCCAGTTAACTGCCCGGTGGCTTCAGTGCTGGAGTTGCTCCAGGTCTGCTTCTCTGCTGGTCTTACCCTGTCTACACTCAAGGTGTACGTGGCTGCCATTGCGGCTTTCCACACTCCTCTGGATGATGGGAATTTGGGAAAACATCAGCTGGTCGTACAATTTCCTCCATGAGGCTAGGAGGATGAGACCTGCGACTCGAACCAGAGTCTCCACATGGTATCTGCCAGTGGTTCTCGAAGGGGGTTTAAGATTCGGCTGAGGCAAAGATCCTTTCACTCACGGTAGCTTTTCTCTTAGCCATCACTTCTCTTAAAAGTGTAGAAGATCTTTAGGCCCTCTTTATATTTCCTGGAATGCCTGGAGTTTGCTCCTGGAAGGATTAATGCTGTCTTGCATCCCAGGCCTGGCTATGTGCCGAAGGTGCCTTCTAACACGGCTTGGCCAGCGGTCCTGCAGGCTTTTCTTCCTCCACCTCACAAGACGACGGAAGATGAGAGACATAGGGCCCTATTTTAACGATCTGAGACGCAAGTGTCAAAGCGCAAGTATCTTTGTGGGCGGATCCCGGCGCTGTTGCTATTTTCCCGGCGGGATAAATGCCTCTTGCGCCTGGCGCAAATCTAAAAGGGGTTGGTCTGGAGTAGCTTCATTATTCCAAGGTGTGGTTTGGGCGTAACTGAAATAAACCAATAAGAGCATCATATCACATTCCCTTTAAGAGCGTGATGAACGAGGTGCGCTTGTTCCATGGCGCAATACTATTTTAACGGCGCATTTACCAGACGCGCTTCAGCATCGGTTCACAGCCGAGGAGATCGATGTTCTCGTCAGGACCATAAAAGAAAGAGAAGGGACATTGGGGATGGGACAAACCCACCCAAATTAGCTTCGGTTAAACATGCATATAATAACTTGGATAAATGTGTAAGTTTTATGGCTATTTTTCCCATCATCATGGACACAACAATGATTTCCCTCATGTTCATATATTTTTTCTTATAATAATGTATCATTTGCAAAAAGTAAAATGCATCTGTGTAGATGAGAGAATCATCTACAGTGTATGCGCGTTGTTCACTCTCCGTATTATGGCCAAGCAGGCGCGCTTAAAATAGCATTATGAACAACGCGCAATGCGCCACTGACTTTAGACCAGGTTTTTTCTGGTCATTGGCGCAATTGTTTTCTAGAACTGCAAAATAGCACTAGGAATTGTTTGCGCCGACACACGCCTCTTTTTTGCGCCAACCCGCCCAGGGAGAGCAAGTTCATTTCCTAGTTTACCGACTTGCGTCTGTGGAGGGAAAAAAAAACGATTTGCGCGCGTGCAAAATAGGAACGATAAATGCGTGACTGTATAAAGTCATTTGCGCCGGGTGCAAGATAGAGCCCTTTATCTACTCTTTCCTGCCATAGCTCTTAATATTTATGTTTACAGGTCTTCTCAAGAAAGTCAGACCAGTTGTTGGTGTTTTTAGGGTCACCCAAGAAGGGGCTCCCCGCCTCCAAACAGACCATCAGCAGCTGGATAGTTCAGGCTATTTCTTTGGCCTATCAGGTGCACAATCTGCCTTGACCTTTGGCTGTGAGGGCTCACTCAACCAGAAGCATGGCGTCCTCTAGAGCCCTCCTCTCTGGGACCCCTATATTTACAAGGTTTTATGTCTGGACATCCCTTTTACGCCGGGTGCATGAGTGTTCTCGCCCTAAGTTGTGCCTGTGACAGCTTCACACTAGAACTTGTGGGGTTCATTGTTGCATAGTGGGTATTTGTTCCCCAAAGTGTTGTTACCGACGCAGTGCAAGTTCCCTCGAAGGGGAATGAGGGAACAAGACACTGCGTCCCTTTGCCACGCCTCCCCCTGCCTGGTTCATCTTGCTTCATCTTGCTACTTGCTTCATCGCAGAAGCTAACTCTGTTGTGTACCGGCGTCCCTTTTGTTTCAGTGTATGCCGTCACATGCTACGTCATGACGCAGCACCAATCAGGATTGGATTAGTTTTGTTCATATTTCAGACATGTTCCGCTTAGGGTGTTCCCCAAAATGTTGTTTCCGACACAGTGTCTTCGCAAGGAACAAGGGTTACAGTTGTAACTCGAGACATTTTCACTGTTTTTTTGGTGAAACGTATCATAAATTGCTTTTCTGAGACAGTGACTGTGCAGGAAAGGATAATATCTTTCCAAGATACTAAAAGGATAGAGATAGAGACATTTGTCTTACTAAATAGGTTTAAATTAAACTGTCCATTGTACAGTTGTGTGTATGTGTCTGTGGAATGAGCGAGAGAGAGAGAGAGAGAGGGGGAGCGGGAGAGAGATGAGCTGCAAAAGCAGTCTGCAAACATATATGACTTCTAAAGTGGGTCACATTGTAGTGGTTACACTTACACAAGCACACATTCTCACCCATACATATATCATTGAATAGGGCATTCTGTCACATCCCATGGGCGAAACAGAAAAGAAGAGAGGGGTTAGTTTGTCTTGAGTGTGTGTTTGTCTTGAGTGTGTGTGTGTGTGTGTGTGTGTGTGTGTCTTATGTTTTATGTGTGTTATAACCATCACCCTTCACTTTTAATATTTTTTTGTTTGTTTGTTTATTTTTGAAAGTTGCCTAACATCCCCTTAGTACATCCTGAAGGCCAAAAGTAGGCCAGATTCAGACCCCGTGTCCCTTTCACACTAATGGTGGGGGTTAAACAGGCTTAATTCACCACAGCTACCATTTCAAACATTTAACCAATCATTACTTCCACTGCTGACGTAGGGAGTGTCCTACATGGACCTCTGTGTCGAAATACTTGTCTCTGTATGTGTGTGTGATTATGTGTGTGCCTATGTTTGTTAGTGTGTTTAAGAGCTTGTATGAACACAACCACATTCCTCCTCAGTTTTTCATCATGCATAAACAATGGTAAAATCTGCCTCATAAGAGAGCATGACACAGGAATTTATGTTCTCAGTGCTTGAGTCACCATTCATCTCTCCTTTCAAATATGTCATACAATGAGAAG
The DNA here is from genome assembly GCA_038021265.1 of Cyprinella venusta. Classification (NCBI taxonomy): domain Eukaryota; kingdom Metazoa; phylum Chordata; class Actinopteri; order Cypriniformes; family Leuciscidae; genus Cyprinella; species Cyprinella venusta. The sequence goes on from CM075868.1 coordinate 13,682,207, forward strand.
GGGGGAGGGGTATCTTCTATTTTAAGACACATCTTGAGCTGCATGTCTTATAGAATCTGACAGCTTTACAAAAGGAAACTCTTCTCTTTTTTTCCCTTTACATACATAGGCACGATTAAAGGAATAGTTCACCCAAAATTAAAAATTCTGTCAACATTTCACTCTCATGTCATTCCAAACCCATCAGCCATTGGGTAATCTTCAAAAGCCTCTCAATTTAAGAGAGGCTTTTATTCACATATTAACACATATAGAGAGAGCATCAAATATGGTAAACAGACACGTGTGTAGGCATCACACGCTAGAACAAACTTCCCTGGTTCTCATGCATCACACGCACACACATGCTCTAAACTTTTCATCACATAAAGCAATCAAAATTTTACCTCTAGATTCATATTGATTTCTTATTACCTTTTTAGATCATCTAGGTTTAGGTTTTCTGGGGCCTCATTTATAAAATAGATTTTAACTTTGTAAGAGTGTGCATACACTAAAATCCACTCCAACATTCATATTTATAAAAACATTCTTTGACGTGAAAAAGTGCTTAGCGCCATGTCAGGTTCTAAGCAGGTGTACACACTTTTCATTGTGGCTGAGAGTCAAGAGTACTACAGGTATTTGGACGTTGACTGGTGCTCTTTTATATGTCAATGACATTAATGTGGAGGCGTTTACAAGGCGGATATCTGAAATATCCAGCTGCGCACAATGTAATTTGCGATTTATAGATTTCACACCTGGAAAAAAAGTCGTACACAATTTTTATTGTGTACATGTGATTTGTGAACGAACGCATGCACAGAAAATTAACCTTGCATACAACTCTCTTAAGAAATTATCATAAAATCAAATGTAGGATGGTTTCTACGCAAGTGGAGAGACAGATTTCATTAAAAGTGTCTTAATTTGTGTTTCAAAGATCAACCAAAGTCTTATGGGTTTGGAATGACATGAGGGTGAACAAATGACAACAGAATTAAACATTTTGAGTGAACAATCTATTTAAATGCAACAAATTTATATATATATATATATATATATATATATATATATATATATATATATATGTTTTAGTAGTTCATTGTAATACATTATTGCATTAAATTGACAGCCTTCATTTAAAAATTAAGTGACGCCATTCAAGAAGTTGTTGACTGTTGTTCTTGTATTGAAACAATTTGTGAAAGCTTTAACATGAATTGGCTGAAAAGTCAGCGCAGTCTCATCCCAAGACATCATACAACTGACGTCTTGGGACGTCTTTTGACCATACGTCAACATCCGCCTTTTTAGGGTACCCTTAAACGTCGGTTACATGATGTTATCGGATCCTAACCCAACCCCAGACCTAAACCTACCAACGTTAAAGGTAAAGCGTCAGTTGTATGACGGCCCGGGATTGTCATGTAACCGTCGTTTAAGGGTACCCTAAAAAGGCAGATGTTGACGTATGGTCAAAAGACGTCCCAAGACGTCAGTTATATGACTTCTTGGGATGAGACTGTGTTAGAAAAGTGCACACCCAATATCCCACATATGTACGTATATATCATTTATATGGATCCTTGAATCATTAATTCGTCATAATAATAGGGTTATTATAAATGTTCCCTTGGTACCTTTTTATACACATTGTATGGAGGTTAAAGAAGTTGATAATTGAAAATGATAGATAGAGTGTCGGATATTAATATACATCCTACTTACAGTGGTTTAGTTAATTTGTCAAGATGCTCTGAGGTGCAAAAGTATTCATAAGCCTATCATGGAAAATAGAAAATGAGAACTTATGAGCCTATGGTGGTTACAATGTTGTTTTGTCACACATAAGATTATAACAAACGAATGCATGAAGTCTCACATCGCATTTTGTTTTTTGCTCTAGTTTTATCAAATGAAAGCTGAGTGTTCATGTCAGAAGCTACTGTCAGGTGTCAGTGTGTTTGGCTTCTACAGCTGTGCAAACTAGTTGAGCCAATTGCATAATCCCAATGAAGAGGAACTAGGGCATATAATCTGAAATCTGAGGAGTGTTAATCTGTGCATTGGACATGAAGTAATTGGGAACAGACGTATGAATAGGCATCAAAATCCCATGTTTTCTACAAAGAATGTAAACGCTTTTCCTACAAACTAATCACTTAAAACCCCTTACATTTAGAATTCAAACTGAAGATAAAATAGTTTGAACTACAGTAATAACCATGTTTGTTATCTACCATACAGAATCTATTTTACAAACTTATGACTTCTGCCATTTGTGTCAAATTTTATACAGTGCATCTTCTGAGACTGCGAAACCATTAAAACTACATATAGTATTACAATAAACTGTGTCAAAAATATTCTTTTCTTTTCTGTAACCTTTTTTTGTTTGTTTGTTTTATAGTGTGGAAAGGGGGCAGAGAACTTTGACAAGTTCTTCACTCGCACACAGCCACAACTGACCCCTCCTGACGAGCTGGTTATCGCCAACATCGACCAGGCAGAATTCGATGGATTTTCCTTTGTCAACCCTCAATTCATCCATCCCTCCCTCATTAACAATGAGTAAAACAGGAAAAAGAGGGAATGAATGTGAATCTACCAACTACCCCAAATCTCTGTCCTTACCTTTTACTATTTTATCTATACTGTAACTAACGTTAAACCAAAACCACAGTTATCTCAAAGTATGTCCTGTCTTTTTCTGTTTAAAAAGCTAGCAAATCATTTTCCCATGGTTTGCATCATTTCGATTTAGGCCAGTCGAGGAGTTTACCTTAATGATTAAAAATAGTTTTAGAGATTTTAAAAAAAGAAAAAGACTGAATAACACTTAATCTCTGTTTAGGAAGGGCTGTTTACATCACAAACTGACCGTCTGACTTTTGTGAAGATCGGTTTTTAAAAGTCTAGCAGGCCAACTTATCTCAAAGCACTGGTGGCTGACAGAATGATTTCACCACATGCCCCAAGTCTCATTACTGATTCAGAGTTGTGTGCTTCCTAAAACATTCTTCCCATCTTCCCATTCAGGTATTCCAAAGGTAATCGCCAAAGCCGATGGGGTTACTGTCTTCCCCTTAGCACTATACCAATTTATCTTAATCTATTTAAAGAAGTACTTCTGGTGTCAGTTTCAGTACTCTCTTTTTGGAGTCTTCAGTGTTTTCTCATTGGAAGTGTCATTAAATATTTAAATCAAATATCTCTCAGTCTTGAATTTGCCATATTTCAGGTATGAAAACAGTTTAACAACTTTTTGTTTATTTTATGGTAAAAAGCGTGCCAAGAATTGCTGCAATGCACAAGCCAACAGAGCTTTAGTTGGATGCAATGTTTATGAAAAATGTCAGGTTTTAGGATTTTTTCTTAAAAATTTTTAATGTTAATTAAAATAATTAATTATTGTCGGTTCATAAAAAATGGCTTTCTTTCACAGTACCCATATAAAATGTCAGACTAAAAAGGTATAACTTTGTTAACCCTTTAATACACCAAGTGTTTTAAAATATCCTCGTTTTGCCATAGTAGAAAACATCCTAGGAACATGAGAAAAGCACGTGTGTTTGTGTGTGTGTGTGGTGTTTATTTTGTTTCAGTAATGTGCAAAATTGAGAAAGACAGCATACAAATGATAAATCAGCATACAAGTAATTGATTTCGTAAATGGTAATTTCTGCTGTACCGACAGAATTACCTTTACACCATTGTTTAGATTTAACACAACTTGTATTATAACATCATTGACACTTTTCTCCTCCTGCTGCTTTATCTTTTTGCTAATACTTAATACAGTCCATTTAAACAATATAAGAACATTTTTATACCAACTAAATGTCATTACATTACAAAGGTATGTCATTAGGGCAAATTTATAACTGAAAGGAATTGAATGAAAGTGAATTTACTTTAACATAAAACAGAAGTTATCAGCTTCTGACAATTATCTCATGGTTTACATGTTTTAGTAACTTTCATGGTCCACTTTTGTGATCATTGTCCCTTTTAAATGTGTTATTTTGTAACCATATCATCACACAGCTGATATAATGCTAATATTCAGGTAGATATTTGTGCAATTGTTGTTAAGACTGGTGCGTACTGCTCAAAATATTGTAACATGACATGGAAATGACCTTTTGCGTAATGAAATCATTTACTAATGTGTGTTACTCATTTGATTTTCCGACTACATGTTGTCAAAAACAAAAACACTGCTTTTGGCTGTTATCTGTAACCTGATTGGATTCCATGGTTTTAAAATGTTAGCTGATTGGCTGCTATCATCTTACTATGGTCTGATAACTTGTCTATGCTTGCATGTTTGGGTACAGAAAGGATCCACTTGAAAATAATCGTGTGCATTTATGAAGAATGTTTTGCTATCAATGGAAGATTAAATTTGAGATTATAAGAGTATTACAGCATGTAGAATAAATGAGGCAGATGCATATAAAATGTGTTTTTTTCCTCTTTTAACATAGTTAATATTGTAAAATCTGAACATCATTTTAAATATTTAAATGTCTTTATTGTAGTTTGTGGTGTAGTTTGTCATGCTTCCCATCTTTTGCTTTTGTAAATTTTGGAATTAGATAAATTTCTCAGATGGGAAAATCAGCTTGGTTAGATTTTTAAACCACATGGTCTCAGTTTTGTTCTAGCACTTGCCAGGTTTATTTATTTTTTTGTTCTTTCTTTCTTCTTATATATATATATATATATATATATATATATATATATATATATATATATATATATATATATATATATATAGCCACTTAACCACAAATACATGGAAATGTGGCACCATGTCTGTAGTTTAGATCAGCTCACTTTTTGTCTTCTCTTTTATTTCTGTGGATTTAATAAGATGTTGATCTTGCTCTAGAAAGCCTTCAGTGCTAAATTATCTTTGTTCAACTCTTATGCAAACTCCTGCTTTCTTTTTTTTTTTTTTGTCTCTCCAAAAACCTGCTTTGCATCAGTGCCATGCTGAACCCAGCAAGAGCAGTGTTGCACTAACTGCATAGCCACAACAATGATGGCCGGTATTCAATCCAGTATTTTGTGCGCTATAGCCTCATGTAGCTGTACTGTTAACTGAATGCTGTTACTGCTCCTGGGATGGAAGTATTGCATCTCTTGCTCTGTGTATCTTGGCTGTTGTAAGGAAAGTTTCAAAGCCATTTACAAAAAAAAAAAAACAGGTTTAACGTGGCATGCTTTGAGTGTCCTCTAGATCTATATGCCTTACCTACTCCTTACTATTCCTGTGCTGCTGAATGAATGATTGAATACAATTAATTCAAATGAATGAACAAACTGCTAATATTGTTGCTTGTTTCTTTGCCTCTGGTGTTTGCCTTGAAGGGATAGTTCACCCAAAAATAAAAAAAGTCTCATTATTTACTCACCCTTCTGATATTCAAAATCTGCATGACTTTCTTTCTGATGCGAAGAAGATATTTGAAGATTGTTGGTAACCATTGACTTGCATTGAATGAAAAAAAAAAACATTTCAGAATATCTTCTTTTAAGTAAGTCATACCGGTTTAGAATGACACAAATTACAGAAATTACATTTTTGGGTGAACTGTCAAATAAATCTGCTCCTTTAGTCAACTCTTGACAATTATAATGAATTCTTAATCATTTTTGACACCCAATTTATAAAAACAATGTAATTACCTTTTCTGAATTAATCATAAATCAATATGTGTTCCTGTACTTTAAGTTATGTGGTTGTAGAAGATGAAAGGAAGAATTTTGTTCCTCATTTCATCACACTTTTCCCTATTTCTTTGTTGTTCTTTATGTGTCTGGTATTGTACATCACTTTGTTGTCCTTTTGCTTTGTGTAATTTAGTCCACCTGTTTTATTGACATCCATTGAGTTGAAGATTGTTTTATTGCATTTAGAGGACAGAATCAACAGAATGCCTTATTTTGCACTCTTTCTGTCTCTCAAATAGAAAGGTCCTGAATTGATCCCAAAGCACTATCTCTGTTCCTATAATATCGATCCATAACCTATAAATAAACCATGTAAACTGTTGTATTTTGTAGCAGTGTATGTTAGTCCTGCCTTTGTTGTCTTGACATAATCTATGCTTTTCCAAGCAATCTATGTTGCCATTTATACCTAATGTATGATATTGCAAATAAAGAAGGGAAAATGAAACTCAGTCTGTAGATGTCCCTTTCTTTAAGATGATCCTGACACTGGCTGTGGTGATCTGTGATCTTCTCTCCAGATAAAAATGTCAAAAGAAGCATGAAATGGTCATTCTGTATATTTTATCCAGCTGCTCAGGACTTTGTTAGTTCTCTTACCAGTGATAAGACCAATAGGATTTATTTATTTAGTTATTTATTTTTTGATAGAAAATTAATTTGGTGTAAACATTGAAATTCCACTCTCGGTATTAAAACCCTACACAGACCATACAGCTTTGGTGTGTGTGGGTGTGGGTGTGTGGGTGTGTTTGTTCATGCCATGCATGCAGACTTAAACCTGAATGCACACAGACTCGTGAACTTGGGAATCTAATTTGAGGTCACTATGGATACACAAGCTTATAAATCATAGAGAATTAGTTGTTGTTGTTGTTTTTTTGTTTTGTTTTGTTTTATGAAAATGTAAACATGCAAAAAGTAGTGTGTGATGCGTAGGGTTTGTGTAAGGGGACAGAATATGTAGTTTGTACAGGCAGACAGTACACAGCTTTATTAATTGAGTAAAAGTACAGATACCCCTTGCTAAATTTTACTCAAGTACAAGTAAAAGTACTACGGTCAGATGTCTACTTAAGTTAAAGTACTGAAGTACTTGTTTTTAAAAGTGCTTGAGTATCAAGAGTACATTTTCTAAATATTGTATTACTATTGCCACAGTGCTTACATTTATGGACAGAAACGTCCTACATGGAGTTATAAAAAATGTTAATGTTAATATCCTGGAGAATGTAAAAGGAATTGAAAGTAAAATCAAGACATTTTTATCTTTTTACCATGTTGCTTTATTTAACATTTCAGAAAATTAAGAAAATTGAAATGGGGCCACGGGTTGGCACATTCACGGGATGGACCTGCTGCGTCTTCATCCATTGTATCGTCCATGGGTAACACTTTACAATAAGGTTCATTAGTTACTGCATTAGTTAACATTAACAAAGAATGAACAATACTTCTTCAGCATTTGTTAATCTTTGGTAATGTTAATTTCAACATTTACTAATACGTTATTAAAATCTTGTTAACATTAATGCACTGTGAACTAACATGAACAAACAATGAACAGCTAAATTTGTATTTACTAATGTTAACAAAGAATAACAAATACAGTAACAAATGGTTAGTTCATGTTAGTTAATGCATGAAGTTGAACTAATGTTTAATAAATGAACCTTATTGTAAAGTGTTACCGTTTCGTGAGAAAACAACAAATTGAGGGTTTCCGAAATGTATCTTTTTTCCAATTTTTTTTTTTTTTTTTTTTAACAGAAGTAACGGGTACTCGCAATTATGGATAGAAATGTAGTGGAGTAAAGAGTACAATTTTACCCTCTCAAATGTACTTAAATAAAGTCACGAGTACTCCCCAAAATTGATTCTCGAGTGAAGTACAGATCCCTCAAAATCAAGTAAATGTACACCGTTACTGTTCGGCTCTGTTTGTACAGTATAAAAACCGTTACGTCTATGGAACGTCTTACGTCAAGCCTGTGTTTTGGGGCCTTTTACTTTTAAGAGATCTAATTATTAATGAAGCAGGACATTTAATATCCCAACAGAGTACTCATACCCCAAAACACACCACCTAAATCTGCATTGGGCATCCATAGACTACCCATGGACCAGCACAATTTGTATTGCGCATGAAAGCTCTGTTCCAAAGCCCCAGTGCTAATATGAGACAAATGGGATCTGGGGAAATTTAGATTATTGGATGATAATGACCACTTTATTACTGGTCACATGCTGTTTTTGTTATTATTATTATTATCACAGAATTTACTAACCCTAAAGATCTGTTATGGTAGTGTGGTACTGGAAGCACGAGGAGACGAGGAATAACAGGAAAAAGGATCTTTAATAAACAAAACTCAGGAACCACAATATCACACTATACTATAAACGAGAACGGACCAGGAGTGAGGAGAACACAGGGTTTAAATACACAGAGAACAGACAAGGGGAACAAGGCACAGCTGGGGCAAATTAACCTAACACAGATGAATGAACTAAACAGAAACTAGGAGTGGGAAAATGGAAACAGGACTGAACCAAATACACAAATAGCAGGGGAAACCAGCATAGACCAGTGTAGAAAGTTCGGGACTGGGCAGGACCAGCGGGGAAGCCTCGGGACTGGGCGGGACCAGCAGAGAAGGCTCGGGACTGGGCGGGACGAGAAGCTCTGGCTTGGCAGGCGTGATCAGTGGCGAAGGCTTAGGGCTGACTAGGACCAGTAGTGAAGACCTTGGGCTGGGTTGGATTAGCACGGCCGGTCAAAACTGGACAGGAAGTGACCGCATCTCTGGAATCCAGCCGAGTTGGGGCTCCGTACACCCGGGGTCTCATCGTCTCATCGTATGCCACCCACGCCCAGAGCCTCGCGCCCCAACTCGGCTTCCTGGTTAACTAGAGGTACCAAGTCCAAATACCTCTGTGTGTGGACCTCAAGGGACTGATCCTCCTGGGAAAGGAGAAGAATCTGGACTGCTGCAAAATCCATATTGTTTAATGGGTCCGTTCTTCTGTTATGGTAGAGTGGTACTGGAAGCACGAGGAGACGAGGAATAACAGGAAACAGGATCTTTAATAAGCAAAACTCAGGAACCACAATATCACACAGAGGGATCGGAGCCAGCGCCAAACATCAGAAGCACTAGTCGAGGAAAAGCTGTTCCAGTCGGGGTTGATCTCGCTGAGTGTCCGGTGAAGGCTTGGATGTCAGAACTCCGAAAACGTCAGATGCATTTTTCAAATAGGCGCTATCTTTATAAAGAAACTACAGAATTGAGATTTAAACAACCACATTCTCGCCTGAAACACTCTTAAAATTACATTTCATGTCTCAATAACAGTAGTATTTTGATATTTTGCATATTTTCTCCTCTCCTATAGGCTCTATGCACAGCTCCACTACTTCCTGAACTTCAGCCAGCTCCTTGTTTCCTGTCTGGCATTATTGGACACATTGATTAATTCAGGTGTGTTTGATTATTGTTGCCGTGAGTACTGAGGTCAAGCACACCTGAATTAATCAAATTGTCCAATAATGGTATACAGGAAACAAGGAGCTGGCTGAAGTTCAGGAAGTAGTGCAGTTGTGCATAGAGCCTATTGACGCTTGCTGGTTGGTGCGAGGTGCATTCTGGGTTACCTGGCTATCTCAAGTCCACACAAGTCACCTCTCGATGCATCCTCGGTAAACGGGGCGGATCAAGAACACATCCGGGGATTTGAAGTGGACTTAGATGCGAACTTTGAATTGGAACAGTACTTGGGCAGCGACTGATGACGTTTCACAAGTCCAAGAACACAAGTACAGACAAGAACGCATATTGAGAAATGGCTTGTGACATAAGTATTATATAACTAAGGCCATCTCCTGACAAGTAAACACAACAAACTTATTCTACTCTGATACAACAATCTTACATTTGGGAGCAATGTAGCAAGAACATACAATGCGTGCCTTTTGTAAAAAAAAAAAAAAAAGATGTACAAATACATATTGTGTATAGGCTTTTTAAAAATTATAGGGTACATGCATTTATAGAGTAATCATTTTAACAAAAATGCACTGACAACTAAACTATTGCAACTTTTGCTTAAATATTGGTGAAAGATATATTCTTGTTGCATGTAGTTACAGGGTAACGCTTCCTTTTACAGCCAGTTACCCATGTAAATACTATGTACTTATTTTAGTAACTACAATTACCGGGTAATAACTTGTACTAACCCTGAACCTACCCCTAAACCTACCCCTGTTCCATGTACTTACCTTATGTTTGCCAGTACTTTCTAGATAAGTACACTGTAAGTCCTGTACTGTAAAAGGAAGCGTTACCAAAATATACACAATCTTTTATCATTGACTCAGAAACCTTTATTTGAAAAACAACTTAATTCAGAGCACTTTTAAACCATGCTCATGTGTTCCTAAAAGTGGAGCATCAAACAGCACATACTGCAATAACAGTAGTAATCCATTCGACCCCAATGGGTGGATCAATGTCTTCTAAAGAGAAACGACAAGGGTTTGTAAGAAAAATTACAATTTTTTAAACTTTTTAACCTGTAGAAGATCACTTCAGACGAACTGTAATACGTTGTTTTTTAAATAAAGGTTTCTGAGTCAGTGATATTAGATTGTGTGCATGTTTTTTTTTTTATTGTACTTACCTTGTAACATGGAACAAAAGTATATTTTTGCAGTATTTAAAAAAAATTGCAATAGTTTTAGCTTTATTCCCTTGAAACATGTAAGCCCAAACTTAAACATCTGCACTTTTGCTAGAAACAAACAAATGTACAAACAAACAAACAAACAAAAACAACTATTTACCTAGATATGTAGGCCTACTCTGTAATTTTTAAAAAGCCATACAATCTGTATTGGTACACCATTATTAAAAAAAAAAGGTACACATGTTCTCGCTAAATTGCTCCCAAATGTAAGATTGTTGTATCATAGTAGAATAAGTACCCCTTATTTTTTTAATTATCCTGGTTGTTAGGCCTACTCCTTTATTCCTCAAACTTTACGTAGTGTGCACATTTACGTAGTCTACTTTATAGGTACACTATAATTAGTTAGGCTACACTATAAATTCGTCTGAATTAGGCTACGCAGTAGCCTTTCCGGGCTTTAATCTAAAGCGTCACCAAAAAGGGTAATATGTTTTGTTGTTTTATACTGTTTGTCGGTCACACAACCCTAAGTGAAATGGTATAAGATGCGGCAAATCGTTCCGAACTTTATGCCAGTAGTCAGGCTCTAAGCTACAACAATAACACATTACTCCATAGGCTACATCCCCCAAAACATTACAACAGACATGAACAGCATGCCATACTCTACATCATCTATTTAAAACCAATAACACATGAGTAATGACACAGTACGCATACACACAGCCGTTGTGTCGTTGTCAGTCCGTGACCGGTCAGTGACGTGCAGGGAGAGGGAGGGAGATGTTAGAGCATCGCCAACATTAAGCCCAACAGATGAGAGAGGCGCGTCTCACCATAAACATGTGTGAAGGGTTCTAGAGGTTCGTCTGACTTTTCTGTGATGAAATAAAGTCAAGTGTTAAACATTTGCGTCTATTGCGCTTTATCAGCGAAGAACTGAAGAACGCGACGTAACGTTACACAGTCTCAGCGCAGGTATGTGGAACTAATAACTCTCTTGCTTGCGTTGTTTGCATTGTTTAGTCTTGGCTCATTTGCAGATTTAAAGTGCCTAGCTACTAAAAATTGATAAGTCGCGTTCAGGATCCAAAGAAAATCAATGTTTTCCACATTTTCTTGTCATATTTGAGAAAACAATCAGAAACTTTTTCCCATCCAGATTTAATTTGCTGGCCTGGGAATGATTTTTGGGCTATGTGCTTTTTTGATCGCAAATGGTGGAGAAAAGATAGACTCTGCATTTACAGAAGTTAAAGTTGAATCATTGTCGTTCTGTGTCATATATATATATATATATATATATATATATATACACAACAACAACAGAATGCACTGTGGCAGCCATCATTATTCTTCCTTCAGTGCACTATTATGCATATATATATATATATATATATATATATATATATATATATATATATATATATATATATATATATATATATATATTCCAAAATAGATGCATAATATTGCCCTGAAGGAAGAATAATGATGGCTGCCACAGTGCATTCTGTTGTTGTAAACGGGTTCACATTCAGCACCAAGGACAGATTCCCTGCAAGAGCCTGAAGTCATTAGCTGTCATTCTTAAATTCGGTGTGTGGATTTATTTTGAATTTTATGTCTATGTCAAAATATACCACCACACTCTTGATTACAAGATTTTTTTTATTTTTTATTTTTCCAAAAACATATAACCAGGGCAATATGGGGCACCAGTTTATGTTATCCAATGAACTTCTGTTGATTATGAGAGTGCTTACCCTTGTTCTGTCAAATGGAGCGATCTAGTTTTCCCGTGGTGCGACGTATGCATGTAGACACTATGCATTAAAGTTATATATTCAAATTGCTTTAATTTACATAATTTATTGCCTTCACCTGTTTTAGTCTGACTTTTCCACTTATCCATCATATGTATGACCATATTGCAGTGAATGGCATGAAGAGAAATACCACAGTCATCTCAATCAGCTCCCTTGTTTAGTAGTCACTGATCAAAGAGTCAGACATTTTAAGGGCTGTTTAGTGAACAGAAACACTAAACACTTTTTTAAACAGTTATTTAATTATATATATCAGCATGAACATACATTACTTGGGAGGTAATTCGCATAATCTTGCTAACATTTATTTAACAGATCCCTGCAACATTTCAAAGTATTTATCATAATGTACTTTTAAATAACAAAAACAAAATAATGTCAGAAAGATGTCTGTGCTGCTTTTGTTCATAAGTACCATTAGTGACGTTATAACATGAGGATGTTGTCATGTTGTCGGAAATAGAGGCAGTGTCCTAATGTGTAATGAATCAGGGTACTTTCCAGTGCCAGAATTCATACATGAAAAACTGATTCATGATATAGAGTGTTAGGGAGCTAACTGAGACACACCTATATATATATATATATATATATATATATATATAATAATCTAGCACATTGGTAGAATGTATAATGGTTAATACAAGTACTTCAGTTGACTGAAGTACTTGTATTAACCATTATACATTCTACCAATGTGCTAGATTAGATTTTTGTAAGGAAGGGGCACTGGTAGGGAGCCTGTGAGAAATTTTACGAAAACATACTGTGCTTACGAAAGCTATTATAATGATTTTCATCTTGAAATTGTATAGGGTAGTTTTGATTGGACATTGGGCTTAATTTGTTATGCAAACCTGGGAACAATATCATTGGGTTTAATATAACAGGTCCAAATCGTTAAAAAGTAATCTGATCAGATTGGATCAAATCTTGAAACTGGATATAAATCATTCAATGGGTTAGGACCTCAATATATTGTAGATATAAACCAAAAAGATCACGCAGATCATCAGGATCATATTAGCTAGAAATACCAAAGGTTCACTCTAGGCATTGAGAGTCTAGTTTTAGCTATTATGCCAGCCGCAGCTAGAACCAGCTTCCAGAGGAGATCAGGTGTGCTCCTACAGTAGTCACATTTAAATCCAGACTCAAAACCCTACTGTTTAGCTATGCATTTACTGAATGAGCACTGTGCCACTGTTTTGTCCGACTGTTTTTACTGTACTGCTTTAACTGCTTTAATACTGCTTTAATATTGCTCTGACTGGAAGAGATTTTGATGGAGAATGGAAGAGTCTTCACTCCATGTGGTTGGAAATGTGAACAGACAGTGGACGTTTGGCTTGATGAAGCTGGTAGAGAGAAAAGAAAATTCTGAAAGTGAGTGAACCATAAGTGGCTGAGGTCTATTTCTGTGGTGCGGGTACAAGATTTGTCCAGAATTAATCGAGACCTGAGAGCAGGTCAAGAGATTTCATGTGGGCACTGAGTTCTCGTAAAAGAGTCTGGAATTAATTGAGATTTGGGGTCAGATCAAAATATTTACCGGGTACCACTCATCTCCACTACAAATAGGAAAAAGAGGCTACAATTTGCGCTCACCAAAATTGGACAGTTGAAGACTGGAAAAATGTTGCCTGGTCTGATGAGCCTCAATTTCTGTTGAGACATTTAGATGATAGAGTCAGAATTTGGTGGCGCTGGTGGTGGTGTTAAGGTGGGAGGATGTTTTCTTGGCACACTTTAGGCCCCTTTGGGCATCATTTAAATGCCACGGCCTACCTGAGCATTGTTTCTGACCATGTCCATCCCTTTATGGCCACCATGTACCCATCCTCTGATGGCTACATCCAGCAAGATAATGCACCATGTCACAAAGATATTTGAAATCATTTCAAATTATTTTCTTGACAATGAGTTCACTGTACTAAAATGGCCCCCACCACCAGATCTCAATCCAGTAGAGCATATTTGGGATGTGGTGGAACGGGAGCTTTGTGCCCTGGATGTGCATCCCACAAATCTACATTTCTAAAGAATACTTTCAGCACCTTGTTGAATCAATGCGATAGAATTAAGGCAGTTCTGAAGGCGGAAGGGGGTCAAACACAGTATTTGTATGGTGTTCCTAATATTTTTTCAGGTGAGTGTATGTGTCCACAAGATTTTTGACAAATGGATGTTGTCGCCTAGAGGTTTTGCTTCAAAATGATCTGAAAATGATCCTGCCCAATCATTCACTCAATTTTAAATTGTAAAAAACATTTTTTTATTTATTTATTTATTTTTTTTTTTTGGAAAGGCAAAATGTGAATGGGTGTTACAGCCTAAACCCCTCATCAATAATTAGGTGGTTAATCAAAATGATCTGAAAATTATCCTGCCCAATCATTCACATAAAACAATAGATTGTTTTAAATTGTAAAAAAAACATTATTTTTTTACGTTATGGCCCAAACCCCTCATTAATAAATAGGTTAGGCTATATGGGCCATTCTATAGAATTAGTTCAGTCAGAGTTGGAAACATCTTGAAAAGAAAATTGTTTTTTTTTTTTTTTCATAAATCTCTTTTTTTTAAGTAGGCCAATTTTATCATACATATTTCAAAGTTAAGGATTCATTATTTTGATATAGCCTAGCTTGCAATGGAACAAACACTTTAATAGTTATAGAGCTATAACATATATAGATGCAGCTTTTCCCCCAAAATAAACATAACAATAGCCTTTTTATTTTACCATTTATGACTCAAACATCTCCTGATGAGCATACTGACACCTTCTCCACTCACAGTGGGTGCACCTATAAGCCTGTATCCTATTTTTCCTATTTTCTGCAAAGCATCCAGGCAGCGCTACATTTGAAAAAATGCAGCGCGTCAAAAAGCTGGCCAATGCCCATCTTTATGCAAATGAATAAGGTCCTTCTCTATATGAGTTCGCATCTACCACGGATTTTTTTTTCGTGTAACAATGTGTTCAGTTGTACATTAACAGTACAGTCGATGCTGTTGTTTACATCCGAGTGCCACCATAATGGCCGCTCATCCGGGTTACCGCCCAGAACGTGACGTCGGTGAAAACCCTCAGTCAGATCACTCTGCCAGCCCACCACTGCTAGTCAGCAAGTAGCCTACACTCGCAAACAGAACTCTTATCTCAAACAATATATGTATTAACTGTTCTTACCTCAGTATACATAATGTTGACCTCCTTGCAGCAGATGACTTGTGAAGTGTGCACGTACGAGCGCGCGCTGCGAGAGCGAGCAGAAAGGGAGAGCAGTTCTGTTTTTTGCCACAGGTGTCAGTCGGGAGTTTAAATTTCAGGAAAACGCATGTAGCCTCTTTAATAGTTTATTTTTGACAAAACATACTATATTTTTGAAGCAGCACTTCGTAGATTTTTCAACCTTTATAATATTTTTCCAAAACCCTTGAGATGGTACATCAACTTACAATAGTTTGAATGACAGGTCTGCCAAAGCCTGACATGGTCTGTATCGCTTTTACTGGCACTCTGTAACTTCGGGGAGCGGGTAGGAACCCGAGCACAAAAAGAACTACAAAATTCGACTGCTTTACGGCATACGTCACTTCCCCCACTTCCTCAAATTCCGACGCGAGAGCCCAACGAGCGTTTTTTTTTTTTTACCTCTGTATGTCATGGCTGAAGCAGCAAGTAAAACCAAATGTGAAGTGCGTCAGAAACAGAGCGCGTGTATGCTCAGTTTACTGTTGGTAATGTGGTGTGTAGCTCCGTCCCTCACTGCATCCAATGTAGACTGCATTGTTTTCTTTTGAGGGTGCTTAAGACACTCAAGCATCCCCGCGGGCAGCTCGCGCCAGCTCGAGGCGTGAAAGTATACTGATTACTGAGTTTGGTAGGGGCTTCATTCTTGCTAGTAAATAATACATGATTAGACAAACAAAATAATCCGTCAGGATAACTATCCTATGTCTGCAGGCTGATAGTCATGTTTGTTACTTATTTTTCTGGTGAAAGTGTCTTCATGCTATAATACAAATCGTTTTTTCAAATTTGCAGATTCATCCATGGTAGCTTGATAGTATAATATTGACAACATCGCTATTATCTACCAACAAACATTTAATTGAATTAGCATATCCATTATGTAAAACGGTAGCCAATAAGCTAATGTTACTATAAAGATGCTAGCTTATAAACGTGAGCTACGCGATCTTTAGACGTTTGAAAAAAATAAAGCCCATGAAACTATATTCATATGACATGCTGAAATATATTCCAATGTACCTGGGATGAAAACATTTCACACGCAACGCTGGAGTCTGCCCAAACGCTTTATAGAATTCTACAGGGTAACCATCGGGGGGCAGGGGTTTTGCCATTTTGCATTGCATTAATAGAATCTAAAATCTCTTGCAGCTCAATTGGCTGTTCTAATCTCTCTTTATGATCTGGATTAATTGTCTGGATATTCAGGTCATTCAAAAAGGTTGCCAAACCTGATTTATCCCCGCGAAATTCTGAAGTATATAAGTTTGAATAAAACTTCTTAAAAGTTTCATTAATTTCTTTAGGATCCACTGTCAATTGTTGTGATGCGTTGCGAATCTGTGGAATTAACCTGGAAGCTGATTGACACTTTATCTGATGTGATAATAAACGGCCTGCCTTTTCCCCATGTTCATAAAAATTCCCTTAAGACCAAAGCAGATTTTGTTGAGTTTTTTCTATTGATATCTAATCGTATTGTGCTTTAATTTCCACTCTCTTTTTAAGAAGTTCTTCAGAAGGGGTTAGAGAGAGTTGTCAGACCACTATTTGTTGATGACAATAATCACACAATCACAAGTTTGTTTTCAAAAACACGTCAAATTTGTCCTCATCCAATCCAGCATCTTAGCTGATTAATATTCCAGCCACTCCTTAGCGTAGCAACCACCACCACTCAAAAGGTTATTTTAGAACAGCAGATCCAATCTCTCGTTCGTTGGTCTTCAGAAAACTTCCAGAGCTAGATCTGATCCAACTGTTTCCATACCAAGAATGCTCATCAATCAGCATACTTACTTTCTTACTTATAGAAACTACCTGTAAATTTACCCTCCTGTTTTGGTTCCCCAAGTACTATGTACATCACTGATAATCCGCTCTATCCAGATTGCACCTTTATGTAATACAAACATATCATACAATAGGCTAATTATAAATTCAAAAAATATACATTAATGTATGAAAATGAATACATTTATTAAAGTAATATAATTGCTCACACAACCCTGCAGTTCATTATCTAGATGCCACCCATGTTTATTTGTATTGTGAGCTCTCCCTATTCTAAGTGCAGAGTGAGTTCACTGGTCCAAATTGCAGTGAGGGCTCACCCATTTATTGTGGCAAACCGGGCTCTCCTGTTTGCATCGCAGTGGAGGCTACCCCATACGAGGGTGTGTGAGCTTAACCGGATTTATTTCTCTTTTGGGCTTTGAATCGTAAAGGGAGCTCTCCCATCCGAACATAGTGAGTGTCCCCATTCAATTTCCTGCTGGGAATGCCCTTCTAAATGCTGCGATCATAAAGCCTACTAGGGTAGTTCCTTTTGTCATTGTAGCCAATCATAGACATATTTGATGAGCACGTGAACACAATGGTCAATCAGAGGTGTTTACGATTCCACTCAACAGCACTCAAAGAGTTGAGTCTCATTTTTTACATTTCTACGGAAGTAAAATAATGTCAAATGTTTTTGAAACAAAAAGCATGTTGAATTGCACCAACTGAAAAAAATGCATTATGTTAACCATGCTTATGTTAACCACTTTAATCCATTGCATTTTTGAGGCTTGTATTTTTAAGGGCTGAAATTCAACATGGTTGAATATTTAAGATGTGAATATTTCGATTAAAAACATTTCAAACACATTTTCATTATTAAAAATTCAATAATCCATATTCACCTTTCATATTTCACTTCCAAAATTTTCAAACTGTTTAAAAATACAACCTATAATATTCAACAGGCAATTTTTGGTCCATTTTATTTCGCCTTGAAAATTCACTTCCACAAATTCAGTGGTTCAAATTCAACAGAAAATACTACTTTGACATCCAAGAACTGCAGGAAAAGCAGTAGATTGCCAAGCATATTCTCCATCTGCTGTTAGTCGACTTTATCAGCAGGGGGTGCAAGCGCCTGTTGACAAGCACCAAAGCAACAGCTAGAGACGAGATGATTTTACATTTAAAAAACTGTTTGGATGTTAAATAGAATATTAAATAATTTAAGTCTATTTTAAGCTCTTTTCTCTTTTATACAGTTCCTGATTTCTGCAGCTGGCACCCCCTGCTATGTGAAAGATGAGTTTGTGTGGCAGAAAGGCACTGACACTCCTCAGCAGTGTGTTTGCTGTATGTAGTCTGGGACTCCTGGGTATTGCCGTCAGCACCGACCACTGGCTCTACCTGGAAGAGGGGGTCATCCTACCCCTCAATCAGAGCACTGAAATTCGAATGTCTCTCCATTCAGGGCTCTGGAGAGTCTGTTTTCTAGCAGGTAAGTGTACTGTGAGTGTGTGTGTGTGTGTGTGTGTGTGTGTGCGTGTGTGTGTGTGTGTGTGTGTGTGTGTCAGAGAGAGAGTGAAAGAGAGACTGCATGTGCTTCCTTTGTGATACTGCTACATACACATTTTCTTTAAATAGATTTAAAAAAAATAATTGTTGTAAAAACATCTCGGTTACTGATGTAACCCTCGTTCCCTGAAGGAGGGAACAGGAGACGTGACCTTCACAGGATCACTTCAGGGAGCCCTATCAACTTTGAGTATCTACAGAACGAGCCAATGAACGTTGGCATGCATGAGAAGCGGCACGCACCCCGCCCCGCAGCGCCAGTATAAACAGGAAGTGGGCGCACGCACTCAATGTTTTTCGCTTAGGAGCCGAGATTGTGATGGCCGTACAGCGATGGTCAGCAACTGTGGCGGCGGGACGTCACGCCTCCCATTCCCTCCTTCAGGGAATGAGGGTTACATCAGTAACCGAGTCGTTCCCTTTCAGTCGCTCACATTCAACGTGACTTTGGCTTGGGCGAAAGGCTTGCTTAGAGGGAGTTCAGACTGCTGCTCCATTATAACCCACACAATGGAACTCTTTTGGATAACACTGGGAAAGCGTACCCTTCCAGAGGAAAGTGCGGGCAGGGCACGCCTTGGGCTTCATAAGCTAAGGTGATGCCATCCACTATCCAGTGGGCCAACCTCTGCTCGGAGACAGCCTTCCGTTTCTGCTGGCCTCCGTAACAGACAGAGAGCTGATCTGAGGTCCTGAGGCTTTGCGTTCTGTACACGTAAAGACGCAGAGTGTGAACAGGACAGAGAAAAGCCAGGGCTGGGTCTGCCTCCTCCGAAGGCAGCGCTTCCAGGTTCACTACCTGGTCCCGGAAGGTAGTGGTAAGAACCTTGGGCACGTATCTAGGCCGGGGTGTCAGGATCATGTGAGAGTTATCCAGGCCAAATTCTAGGCGTGATTCGACGACCGAAAATGCATGCAGGTCCCCTACCCTCTTGATAGAGGCCAATGCAACCAGGAGAACTGTCTTACAGGACAAGATTTTTAAAGGAGAACTCCGGTGCAAAATTAACCTTGGGTCTGATAAAACATTGGTACCTAGTCAACCGTTCTCTGAGATTTGTTTTCATGATAATTGAATGTAAAGAGTTTTATCTCTAAAAACTGTTTAGCGTATAATCCTAGTACTGGGGGCATTTACTAAGTGAAAAGAAATTGCTAGTTTATACCACTAACAAGGCTCAAAATAACCCCACACTAATACAGTAACATAATGAGGGTCCCTGCATGCAAAACAAAGCATTGAGAACTTTGTAAGTGTACAGACCGTTTAATAAGAAGATACTTTATAAAGACAGTTCACTTCGTGTATACAGACAGGAGCCATCTTAGAAAACAGTCTCGATAAGTCAATCCCCGAACACTGTTCATACAGTTCAGAAGTTCGCTGAACTTCATACAGTTCAGATCACTCAGCACGTCGTTCGTGGTTTGACTTGTCGTGACTGTTTTCCAAAGATGGCGCCGCCGGTATACACGAAGTGAACTGTCTTGAGTGTGAAGTGCAACACATACCTGCTTCCGTCGAATGGCAGAGTGAGTGTGCGGAGGCATCAGTGCATCCGGGACACGGCCACTGCTGCTCACTGGCAATGAAAGAGGGGCTTGACGGTGAAAAGGCATAGTGTCGTTGACCGCCAAGCATGCCCTCTTGGAACCTAGAGGTTTCAGAAATTGCTCTTTTGTTAAAAAAGTGGGTACCACTGGTCCGTGGGTCAGTGGCAGAAACAAAATGTTCTCTGCCAGGCCCTCCACCTGGGGAAGGTGCGGTGCCTTCACCACCTCCTGTAGAGCAACTTTATCCACCTCTGGGTCACCCGTTTGTTTGCACTTGTGCTTGCCTCCTGGTTTGGCAGCGGCCTGGACGGGCGTTGTTGACTTCCCGTGGCCTGTTCCATGCTGAGGAGGGATGGTGGCTGCTGCTACTGAGGCTTAGCGGGAGAGGAGCAGGAGGTCGACCTCGGCGCAAACACGAGAGGCAACTATTGTGGCCGTCTGCTGGCTCCAAGGAATGACCGCATCCAGAAATGCACGCGGAATGACATCCTGAAAAGGACGCAGGGTCACACTTGTGTTGCTCTTTTAAAAAATCTAAAAGAGAGAAAAATAACTCTCTCAGTGCTGAAGCACCCAGGGATAGCCACGGTGTAATCAGGGTACACACTCACGAGAGGAACGCCCAAGGAGACGACACACACAGACATACACACACACAAGCAATGCTGTGAAAACAGCAGTTGTGAGCTGTAATGCTCGCGGCCACTGCTGATCGCACCTTCACACCAGCACTGGAACAGAGTATTCTCCTTCTTAAAGCCTGGAGCACACCAAGCAGAAGGTCGGCTGTCTGGCAGAATTTGTGCGTTGGCCAACTAAGTCTCCTCGGTGTGATACGCACGGTTCCGTGCCGTTGGCTAAAAATAGTCCTCGTCGGCTTTGGGCATCGGGCCATTGGGTAAAGAGAGAACTCGGATTGGCTTTCAGCTAAGTGAAAGAGTCAGTGCACGAGAATAAAAGCAAAACAGCAAGCAAAGAAGTCAAAACGGTAAAGATAGAAGGCTGTTCTTATGTTACGTCTTCTTACCTGAGTGTTTCTTGGCGAATATTTCAATATTAACATGAGTGGAGTGGAATAAAGAAAGTGTTCAGCAGGATTGATATTCAAAAAGGTAAGCACACGCTGCTTTGTTTACGTTATGTGTATCTGCAGCCGGCAGCGTCGGTTTTCCTTTTTGAATGACGAATATAGACAAATATATTTGCAGAAATAGACAGTTGGCTCATTACACGCAGGCGCAGAGCGCCATCCAACATACCCTTTAAGAACAGGTGCGCATGTTGCATGACGGATTGTTATTATAATGGTGGGTTTACCAGGCCCGCGCCAGGAGCGTTCACAGCCGATGAGACCGACGTTCTTGTAAGGACAGTGAAAGACAGAAGTGACGTTGTATGGGGATGGGAGAAACTCTAGCACATCAGCGTCTGTTAAACATTATAGCCTATACGTATGTTTCTTGCCACTATTGGGCAAACAGGTCTGATCCTTTAGTACTACAATTAGCCTTAAGAAATGGGTAATTCAGTTTTTTCATCTTCATGTAAACTACAATGATTTCCCTCATGTGTTAATATTTTTCCTTGTTGTAATGTATGATTTGAAAAAATAAAAACTACTGCATCTATTTTGATGAGAGAATCAGTGTATGCACGTTGTGTACACGCTACATTATGGCCAAGCATGCGCGCTTAAAATAGCATTATGAACAACGCGCAACGCGCCACTGACTTTAGACCAGGTTTTTTCTGGTCAGTGGCGCAATTGTGTTCTGGAAGTGTAAAATAGCACCAGGGAATGTTTGCGCCGAAACACGCCTCCTTTTTGCGCCGATCTGCCCAGGGAGCGCAAGTTCATTTCCTAGTTTATCGACGTGCGTCTGTGGAGGGGAAAATCCCGCTTTGCGCGCATGCAAAATAGGAATGAGACATGCGTTTGTGTATAAAGTCATTTGCACCAGGTGCAAGATAGGGCCCATTGAGTGCTTGCGCCCGCACTGCGGGCGGGGCACGGGGTGTGTGGCGCTATTCACACACGCCAACATTCATTGGTTCGTTCTGTAGATCCTCGAAGTTGATAGGACTCCCTGAAGTGATCCCCTAACATTGTCATGTTGACATCACGTCGAACGTGAGCGACTGAAAGGGAACCAAATATTGCACTATAGCTGTTGACCCTCTGTCTTATTAGAAGTATTATATCTTATATATTTGATATATCAAAACTAATGTGGATGCAGCTGTAGGAACAGCTCTGTGTGATTGTGTCGTGAAATTTGTCCAATGGCTGTGATTGAACGTCATAGTTAGGTGACATGCCAGACCAGGAAACTATAAAGCACACCCAGAACAAAGAAACGCTAGCTTATGATAGTCTAAAGCAAGTCGATCACAGGCATGCCGGGAGTATGGCAGGGCGACGCATCGTCTCGTTCCCTCTTCAGGAACCAGGATTGCAATAGTAAGCTAAAACGTCAATGTCACTCTTAGTGGAGTGGACCCGAACAGTCATAGGTCTAGGCTGACCAACCAACTCATAAGCAACTGAAATAGCCTAAACTACCCACTTACTCATCCTTTGCTTAGATGCAGGACACCCATTTGATCTGAATCAATTGATCTGACTTTTGTTACAGGGCAGCTCTGTGGACATAAACATCTAAAGCCCTTACAGGGCACATGAGATTAAGTTTCTTAATGACCTGATCTGATGAATGAGGCCCCAAAATATTAATGGGGACCTTAACCCGGCACATAACCCAGTCTTGGGTGAACAAAGGCTTTCACATGCCAGGTGCAAATTCTAAACATGATGGAGAGACATAACCCTGCAAAGAAATGCTCCTGTAAAAATTCTAGGACTGAACCAACAGGGCAAATGACCGCATACAATTAATTCATGGAGGGAGCTCTGTATTGAAGTATGGTGTCAATGTCCTCAGTAGAGAGACCAGATTTTATGAACTGGGCCCCCTCCAGTGCCAAGCCAATTGTTTCCTCAACTCTGGACAAGGGTGAAATATGGTGTCCCCTGCCTGGGACAGCAGGACCCTCCTGATCGGAATCTCCAAAAGAAAGTCTTTAAGAAGGGACACCACGAGAACCAAACTTGGGCTTACCAGAACGGGGCTATTAATAGCAGACGGGCCCCATCCTGGCGAATCCTCTCCAGAACTCCCGGGAACAGAGTGATGTTTTTTTTCCGTTTGTTTTTTTGGTTGGCAGCATTGTTCACCTCTGTTTTCTTATATCTTATTTTTGTAATTTACAATTCATGCAATTCAAATTTCTGTATTATACAGTTACTATATAGGTGATGAAGATAGAGATCATCCTGTGAGGCTTATGACATCTTAAATCTTTTAATTCAGATATATTGTTTTTACTAGAAACACATTTAAGACTGGATGATCACAATTTTGTTAGAAATGGGTTAGTCAATTTTTTCAATCCAAATGTTATAGCAGATATAGAAGAAGTGTGCCAATTTTAATTAATAAGAGAGAACAGTTTATACCTTCGGACACAATCTGTGACCCTAATGGTCATTACATTATTGTCTCTTGGTTTCTTCTTCAAGTCCCAGTGGTTTTAGTTAACATTTATGCTCCCGACAGAGTACCCAAGAGTTTGCATACACCTTCTGGTGCTACTTGGACACGTCATCAGTAAAGTACCCGGGGTCATAGGGTGTTTCGGGTCTTTAATCTCTATACACCCTCACCCGGGCGACCCAGCCGAGGGAGATTAGTCCTCGGCTTGTGTCCAAGTGGCATGTTGCTCCACGTTTCCCCCCTACGGATCCACAGCCACCGAGAAGCCCTCTCTGCGGCCTCTAAGATGTTTGTGGTGGCCTTCTTCAACTGCAGTCCTTTCACTCCAAGGAATTTGAGGGCTGGCAGGAATGAGCGACCAGCGAAGCCTCGGCACCTGACCTCGACTGGCTCGCAGCGAGCTTTCCAGCCGTTGTTATGACACTCCATGCTGAGCTCTGCATACTTAGCCCTCATGCGCTCGTGGACCTCTTCAATACGATCTTCCCAGGGGACAGTTAGTTCCAGAATGACAACTTGCCTAGTAGACTCAGATGTTAGCACCATGTCCGGGCAGAGAGAAGTGGCTGTGATGTTGCCTTGAAACTTAAGCTGTCTTTCGAGGTCGACTTGGAGCTGCCAGTCACGAGCAGTGGAGAGGAGCCCCCCGTAGGGCTAGGCTGGTGGTTTTGTTCCTTCTGCCCAGCTCTAATGAAGGTGATTGCTTGTTTGGGGGCTGCCTGGGTCTTGCTGAGCTGGATCGCTGTGTGAATAGAGTCAGCCAAAGCCTTTAACACCTGGTCGTGGTGTCAGCGGTACCGCCCCTCCCCTAGTGCTTTTGAGCAGCTGCTCAATATGTGCTCCAGCGTGCCCCTCTTCTGACACAGCTTGCACTCAGGAGTTTCTGCCAGGCCCCAGGTATGCAGGTTAATGCACATCATTTGTTATTCGCTGGTGATTTTTTCGATCCACAACTGGATAGATCCAGCACTAGTAGTAATGTTTCTGATATGGCAATGGCCTTTTCTCTATTTATGTAAAAGAACGGCTGTGTGGATCCTTGGATATTCTTAAACCCCTTGACTAGACAATTCTCCTTTTATTCCTATGTTCATCGCTACTTTTTATAGATTAGATTTTTTTTTGTATACAACTTGTTTATATCAATGGTTAAGAAAGTTGACTACTCAGCTATTGATGTATCCGATCATGTGCTTGTGGTGCACTTTCCTTTGGAGATCAAAGAATGACCAATGTGGGTATTTAATCCAATACTGCTATCCAATGATTTTTTTTTTTTTTTTATTGCGTAATTATAAATCAGTACAAAGGAAATAATACAGAACAATGAATATGAACATGGGGATACAGAGTAAAGGAAAATAAATAGTAATAATAAAATTTAAAAAATACTATATAATTTATACAATTTATATAAAACGTGTTATATAATACAGGATGTTTTATTTCTCCTCATTCAATGCATTCTTTGAAAGCATCAAAAAATAATCCTTAACTTACCCTTGTGCATGCTCATGAGTGCCTGGGCTTGGTGGACCTGAAGCAACGGCATGGCATGCAGAGAGGCACACAAGCTTTGTAAGCCTTGCCCGTAAAAAAATGGATGAAAACTTGCAGGCTCGCGAGGGGTGACGAGGATCACCCCTACAGGAGGCAAAACAATTGCATCGCTCTCCTTTCAAGGGTAGTCGGGGGGGAGCTACTTAGGCACTTAGGCAGAGAAAGGTGCTGCCCCTTCCCTTGTGAGCTCCTCATGCACTTCAGGAAAGAATGGCACCGCGGCGGCGAGCTGAGAACCAGCCCGCCTGCCCTGAGAAACCAATCATCCAACCACGACGGTGGAGGTTTCCACGTGAGCCCTTGACGGCCTTTTACTGCATAGCAGACATCTCTGGCTCGGGGAACGCTGGTCTTCCAGACGGTGGCAGCGCAGCCGAGTCATCATCTCTAGAGGTCAGCTCCCCATCTGATGCTGCAATAGATGTACAATCGCCTGGAAGGGCCCCAAATGAAACTACTGGTAGATTGTCAGGATAATCTATAAGGGGGTTAATTTATGATCGAATCATCTGTTTGTCCAGCAAACCTGATCATTCGATCTCCATCAAACCTCACAAAATTAATCCTACTTTATAGACTTTCAAGAGAAGATATTCCTCTGGTCAGGAGAATTAAATTTCCTGTTCTAAAACAATACCTTTTTAAGTTTCAATTAATTTATAAAGCATGTAGCTTTGGATCGTACATTTGAGGGACTTGTATATGAGCAAGAGACAGTCAATCAAATGAATATGAATATGAATATGAATTTTAATAAATGGAAACTATGTTGCAGTTACTAACGTTACAAGGAATAATAT
Organism: Cyprinella venusta; assembly: GCA_038021265.1. Lineage (NCBI taxonomy): Eukaryota > Metazoa > Chordata > Actinopteri > Cypriniformes > Leuciscidae > Cyprinella > Cyprinella venusta. The sequence goes on from CM075868.1 coordinate 13,708,545, forward strand.
GTATTTACAGACAATAACACAACGACAATGAAAGAAAATGCATAAATAGAGAGAGAGAGAGAGAAAAAGAGAGAGAGAGAGAGAGAGAGAGAGAGAATGAGAGAAGGATCTCGAAGGATCAGTGGCATATTACAGATCTTAAAACCTTTGACCATCTTAATGCTCTGAAAGCTTGATAAACAAATATAATTGCATATATGGTTCTCTTATGTTGCTGAACATGGCTGTGTGGGTGAGTGGCCTCGTATCGTGTGTGATCAGTCAAAGCGTCACGTGGTTTGGGGATGGTCCGGAGCGCGAACTTTCAAAGAAGGTTTAAAGTTCTTTGATGTAAATGACCAAAGAAACAATTTAAGTTAAGAGCTAAGTGAGAGCTAAGTGAGATTGCAAACATGAGATACTTTTAAAAGTAAAGAGTTCATGCCTCCTTTGGGAGGAACCAACCAATGAGACTCCTCAGTTTTTGCCATGAGTCAGTCTTCTTTGTCTTGTCAAGGCTCGTTCAATTACATGTTTTATGACTGGGTTATAATTGGTCATTTTTACTTTTTTAACTTTTTTTATAGAGAAAGAAAAACTATCAAGAAAATGGATTTATGCAAACAGGGCTGCATAAAGGGTGTAATCAGCTTTTGCATTATAGATCACCTTTTCATTTGTATTTAAATCGCAATCTGAAATCGCAATCAAAGACAAATCCTCGAAAATCCTGTAGGTATTCTGTCATAAGTAGTTGGAAGATTTAGCATCTTTCTAGAATTTGTCTCTGCTGTGTGATGTAAACAGGACCGATCCGTAGCTGTTTTTGGACCAAGTCTACATACAATGTCCAAAGAATTAAGGGATGAGGCAGATTCCGGTGAAACGTTTCTTAAGACATCCAGGGGTGCGTTTCCCGTACAACAACGTAGTTCACTGTTTCACTACCATGGTCCGATGCATCGTTGGAAAAATCAACTAGTCACGACTGTTTCCCGAAACTCACTGTTGCAAAGTATCGTTCAACCACGTTGGCTTCGCACGTGGTGGAGTAATAACTTTTAATGAAACTGTTTGAGATCCAAATAACGCTAGATTTGTTTTATATAAATTTCAGACTTGTCATCTGAGGACTATTTCTAATTGTTCTCAGTTGTTCTGCTTTATTACCAGACTCAGTACTGGGCTCATTCTTACATAGTAGAGCACGTTCGCACATGCGCACTCTTCAATTCGTTACTTCAAATCTTTTGAAAAACTAAAAGTAAATTCCATTTGTAAATTCCATTTGACGTAAATTCCATTTGTATGTATTCTAAATTAAAAGGCACCAGTTGTACTGAATGTCAGCTTGCTTATTTTGCTCAAGATAAGGATTACCTCCAAATGTGCAATATAGAAACGATGCCTCTAACCACAGGTCGAGAGCTGTCGTTCAAACCACACAACTTTGTGATGCTGTTTGCGAATGTCCGTTGGAACGATGGTTTCGTTCAACACTGACTCGTTAAACTATGCAGATAACGACGGAACTTGTGACCATAGTTGGCTAACGATGCTTTCGGGAAACACACCCCTGAGTGATCTTTACATTCTCATTGTTAGATTCGTATTTTAAAATATAAAACAGTCATTTAAACTGTAATAATATTGCACAACGTAAATGTTTTACAGCATCAAATAAAAGCAGACTTGATGAACATAAGAGACTGTTTTTAAAAACATTAAAAAATCTTATTGACCTATTCATTTAAGCAGTGTTGTTGTCACGGATCCATCCGCACCAGATACCTGCACTCCTCCCACTCGTTCCGGCTCCCCTGAGTATTGATCATCATCACCTGTCCCCGTCAATCACCGGCTCATTAACTCTCCTTTATAAACTCACCCCTCACAAACAGTCATTGTCTGGTCTCGTCAGTAATGCGACCTACAGACTCCCACTCTACGTACTCAACTCCAGAGATCCACTTACTTGTTTGCTCCAAGCTCCAGTCTTCCGCTCCGGCTCCTGTCTTCCTCTGCTCTCCGCTCCGCTGCTGCAGCACATCTGACTCAACCAACCTGCTCCAGATAAGAAACACTCCATCAGACTCTTGGTTCCCGTTCTCCCCGGAACATTCTCTGCTTTACTCACCTGCCATTGACTCTAAACCCTCTTTCAATAAACCTGGTTAATCTCACCCATCTGTGTCCTTCTAATCCATGACAGAAGACCAGACCAACAAGATGTTACAACCCACTCCAAGCACCGGCACTGCCGCTAAGTCAGCTCCGCCACCTCTTCCCCGAACCAGCACCGCCACTCTGGCCACATCCACCGTCACTTTTTCCTCGACATCTGCCTCCGCCAGTCCCATGGCCCAACCAGCGCCCTACTCTGGCGAGGAGGAGGAGTGCAGTGGATTCCTCCTGCAGTGCGAGCTCTACATGGAAATGAATCCACACTCATTCCCCACGGATCGATCGAAGGTGGCCTTTTTCATCTCCCTGCTCAGAGGACGTGCGCTCAGCTGGGCTCACGCCCTCTGGAAGGATCGAGGCCCGGTCACACGCACGTTTACCTCCTTCTCCAGTCATTTCATTGAGGTTTTCTCTCAGTCTGCTCACACCATCTCCGTGCAAGATCAGCTGTTCCGCCTGAGGCAAGGACGATCATCCGTGGCCTCGTACGCTCTTCAATTTCGAACCCTGGCCGCCACTCTCGGATGGAACGAGTCGGCTCTCATCACCGCCTACCGTCATGGGCTGAATCCCGACATCCGCCTCCAGTTGGCGATCTACGATGACGCGGTCGGGTGGGACATCGAAGCCCCGACCTAGGACTGGAGATTGGCTGGCTCCATCGAGAAGAGATATCCTTTCTGGTGCTGGAGGGATCCACCGCCGAGATCATCCTGGGACGCCCCTGGCTGGAAACTCATTCTCCCCGTATCCAGTGGTCCACCGGAGAGGTTTTACAGTGGGGCAACGACTGTTTCCATCGCTGCCTATCTACCGTTTCCAAGTCTACCCGACCCTCCATCACTCCAGTTGTGAAGGTGCCGCTATCCTCTACCACCATTGAGAGTCCTCCAGTCGAAGATCTACCGGAGATCCCCAAGCCATACCGGGCGTTCCAGGATGTCTTCGATAAGCAACAGGCATCCTCACTACCTCCACACCGGCCATGGGACTGCGCGATCGACTTGCTGCCTGGGGCGGTCCTCCCGCGTGGTAAGATCTACCCACTGTCCATCCCGGAGCAGAAGGCCATGGAGGAGTACGTTCACGAGGCGTTACAGCAAGGATACATCCGACCTTCGACTTCCCCTGCCGCTTCCAGCTTCTTCTTCGTGGGAAAGAAGGACGGAGGCTTGCGCCCCTGCATAGATTATCGCACCCTCAATCAAGCAACCGTTAAGTTCCGCTATCCTCTTCCTCTGGTCCCCGCCGCACTGGAACAACTCCGAGGGGCCTCTGTCTACACCAAGCTTGATCTTCGTAGTGCCTACAATCTCATCCGTGTGCGGGAGGGAGACGAATGGAAGACCGCCTTCATCACTCCCGCAGGGCACTACGAATATCTTGTCATGCCCTTCGGATTGTCCAACTCACCATCCATATTCCAAGGCTTCATGAACGAAGTATTCCGAGACCTCCTGAACCAATTTGTCATCATTTACATCGACGATATCCTCATCTACTCTCCAGACCTGAATACTCACATCCATCACGTTCAAACGGTACTCCAACGGCTCCGAGACTACCAACTCTATCTGAAACTGGAAAAATGTGAATTCCACCAGCGCACCATTCAGTTTCTCGGGTACATCATTTCACCCCAAGGCATCACCATGGACCAGAGGAAGGTGGAGGGAGTGTTACACTGGCCACAACCCACTACCCGAAAGGAACTCCAACGTTTCCTAGGGTTTGCCAATTTCTATCGACGCTTCATCCACAACTTCAGTTCCCTCAGCGCACCACTCTCCGACCTACTCAAGAAGGGGGCCAAGTCTCTGTCCTGGAACACCCTTGCCATTCAATCATTCCAAGCACTGAAGACGGCCTTTAGTTCCGCTCCAACCCTCTCACTGCCCGATCCAGCCTCACCCTTCGTCGTCGAAGTGGACGCGTCCACCAACGGGGTGGGAGCGGTACTCTCACAGCGGCAGGGGAAGTCATCTCAACTCCATCCATGCGCCTTCTACTCCAAGAAACTGTCCCCGGCGGAGCAAAATTACGACATCGGCAATCGTGAGTTGTTGGCGATCAAATTAGCTCTGGAAGAGTGGAGACACTGGCTGGAGGGAGCGCAACATCCATTCACCGTCATCACTGATCATTGCAACCTTGAATATCTCCGTGAAGCCCGAAGACTCAACCCCCGTCAAGCCCGGTGGGCCTTATTCTTCACTCGCTTCAATTTCACCGTCTCCTACCGACCCGGCCACAAGAACGTGAAAGCGGATGCTCTGTCACGTCAGTTCCAGCCAGATGTTGCTCCTACAGACACCGAGACCATCCTCCCTCCAGCCATTGTTGTCAGTCCCCTTCAGTGGAGTTTGGATGACCACATAGCCGAAGCCACCCAACTCGAACCTGCTCCGCCGGGAGGTCCTGAGGGACGGGTTTATGTACCTTCCCGCCTACGCCTGTCCCTCATGGACTCAGTACACACGTCTCCGGGCTCTGGACACCCAGGCAGCCAGGCCACTCTCTCGCTCGTCCAACAACGCTACTGGTGGCCGGGTATGGCCCAAGATATCTCCCGGTACGTCAAAGGATGTTCAGTCTGTGCCATGGCCAAAGTTCCTCGCCACCTCCCTGCAGGCAAACTGGTGCCTCTACCCATTCCCACTCGACCCTGGTCCCATCTCGGAGTGGACTTCGTCACTGACCTTCCCCCATCAGACGGGCACACCTGTATACTGGTAGTAGTGGACCGCTTCTCCAAGGCATGCAAACTGATTCCTCTACCCGGTCTACCTACAGCCTTTGAAACAGCAGAAGCCTTATTCCAACACATCTTCAGAAACTTCGGAATCCCCGAGGATATCGTCTCAGACCGCGGACCTCAATTCATCTCTCGGGTGTGGAAAGCCTACTTCAACCTGCTTGGCGTGACGGTCAGTCTCACTTCGGGATACCATCCCCAGTCCAACGGCCAGACTGAGCGGAAGATCCAGGAGATCGGGAGGTATCTACGATCCTACTGTCATGACCACCAGGACTGCTGGAATCGTTTTCTGCCCTGGGCCGAGTATGCACAAAACTCCCTCCGTCAAACCACCACCGGACTCACTCCATTCCAGTGCATACTCGGCTTCCAACCCCCACTATTCCCTTGGTCTGGAGAACCATCTGACGTTCCAGCAGTCCATCACTGGTTCCAGACGAGCGAGAGAGTCTGGGACTCAGCACATATTCACCTCCAGCGGGCTGTTCGGAGACATCAGAGCCAGGCCAACGTCAGACGGTCCGATGCTCCTCAATATCTTCCAGGGCAATTGGTCTGGCTCTCAACTCGGGACATCCGTCTCCGACAGCCCTGTCGTAAGCTGAGTCCCAGATATATCGGCCCATTCCCTATACAGAGGCAGATCAACCCCGTCACCTACCGGCTATCCCTACCTACTCACTACCGTATTGCACCAACCTTCCATGTATCGTTACTCAAGCCTTACACTAATCCTCTCACTCCTTCCTCCCCAGGATCTGGTGCTACGGCGGTGCCCCCTCCTCCAGCAGATCCTGTGGACGAGAACATCTACAGAGTCCACGAGATCCTCGACTCCCGACGACGGGCCGGCCACTTGGAGTACCTCGTCGACTGGGAGGGATTCGGCGCAGAGGAGAGATGTTGGGTCCATCGTGACGACATCCTAGATCCATCTTTACTCCAAGAGTTCCATGCAGCGCACCCTGACCGTCCAGCACCCAGGGGCCGTGGCCGTCCCCGTCGTCGTTCCCGTCCGCCAGCTGGAGCTGGCCGTGGGGGGGGGGGTACTGTCACGGATCCATCCGCACCAGATACCTGCACTCCTCCCACTCGTTCCGGCTCCCCTGAGTATTGATCATCATCACCTGTCCCCGTCAATCACCGGCTCATTAACTCTCCTTTATAAACTCACCCCTCACAAACAGTCATTGTCTGGTCTCGTCAGTAATGCGACCTACAGACTCCCACTCTACGTACTCAACTCCAGAGATCCACTTACTTGTTTGCTCCAAGCTCCAGTCTTCCTCCTCCGCTCCGGCTCCTGTCTTCCTCTGCTCTCCGCTCCGCTGCTGCAGCACATCTGACTCAACCAACCTGCTCCAGATAAGAAACACTCCATCAGACTCTTGGTTCCCGTTCTCCCCGGAACATTCTCTGCTTTACTCACCTGCCATTGACTCTAAACCCTCTTTCAATAAACCTGGTTAATCTCACCCATCTGTGTCCTTCTAATCCATGACAGTTGTATTTAACAAAACGAATTGAGACAGTGAAAATTATTTTTGTAGTTTAAATTCTGTTCATTCGTTTGATCATGCAAAATAGATAGCCTATTGTTTGCAGACAATTTGAGAGTAATTCCTAATGGATTATTTAACAACATTTTGCACAAGGGTCACATCTATATATGAGTCCAAATGGTTCTGGGCAAGTATGGCTTATTGAATGGCCTTGTTACTAAAAACATTTCAAAGCAAAGTGTTTGACCTACAAACCTTTGCGTCACACAGTAGTGTAGCTAATATACTGATTGTGGTCCACTGGATTAAAAATAAATTAAATACTTTCAAATATGTATCAAGTGTGCATAAACATCAGAATCTCACAAAACATCAAACCACACAAAATCGAGTTAAGTTAGTTGAGAGCAAGATAAATAAATTAATTAAAAAAAGCCTCTTTCTCAAAACTCTTCTTTGTAATCTAATGACATTACTTGCTTAGGAACCGGGAACATGTCCCGTAAATCCTGATGTACTTGGTACATCATAAGAAGGATGGTGTCTACACTAATATTAGTCTCTCTGTTTATCCCGAGGGACCCTCTATGGTGGACCTGCACCTGGACCCATCCCAAATCGTCCTTAAGTGCCGGCCTCATCGGCACGACAGTCATCGGCACTGATCCTCAACAACTCGTCTCCATACCGCCGTGATTACTCCAACTTCCAAACAGATGGAAATGGACAAATACTCTTAAAGTTTCAATCCAATTTGTCTTGTAATGCTACCTGAATCACACACTGTTCCTTCGTTGGCCTGAAGAGAACTTGCCCCCCGATTGAGCCTGGTTTCTCCCAACGTTTTTTTCTTTATTCTGTCACCTGATGGATTTTTGGTTCCTTGCCACTGTTGCCTTGGTTTTTGACTTGCTTAGTTGGGGACATTTAATATTAAACAATAATATTGATCTGTGTTGTATTTTTTCATGTTATCATCGTGAAGCTGCTTTGATGCAATCTATATTGTAAAAAGTTCTATATAATTAAAGGTGACTTGACTTGACTTAAAACGAGTATGATGATTGTATGATATATTTTTTGCTGTTTTCACAGGTAGAAATGTTCATGTTTTGTTTTGTTTTGTTTTGTTTTGTTTTTTCAAGGAGAGGAGAAGGGTCGCTGCTTCACTATTGAATATATGATGCCCATGAATGTTCAGATGACATCAGAGTCTACAGCCAGTGTCTTGAGTGAGTCTCCGTTCCCAAACTTGGTTTAAAAATGGCTTCTCGTTGTGCAAGTTGTTTAGTCACTGAGTTGTAAAGCACTTATGAGGAGAAGTTATTGTACAAGAGTGGAATTTCTCTCACTGCTTTTTTTCTCTCACTGGAGTGTTCACATTTGGCAGGTTTAGTTAGATCAAAACAAATTTGCTCTGTCGTTTATTTGAATAACTCAATTCAATTCAATTCAAATCATTTTATTCATCCCCAAGGGGCAATTTAAATGACTGAATCTAAATCAAATATTCAACTACACACATTAATACATCATTAATAAAAATAAATTTGCCATCCCTGGTAACAAGCGGACATCTAAACAAAGCAAAAACAGGATTAAATGTCACAAAATGTAACCGTAAAAAGGATAGAATGGTCAACCATACCTTTTTTGCTCATCATAGGAGTGAGGTCACACATTACAGTTCGGTACAGGCGTTGTAACCGCCACCTCCTTGCAGTAGATCTCCGGGTGCTGTTTTGACCCTTTTATACATTTTATAAGCTCTTAGTGAGGTCTCAGCTGGTAAAAATACCATACTGTACGTATACAATGAGCCCATTTAGCCCAGCACACAGCATTGTTTTTTGGGTGTTCTATAAGTTCTGTAACAAAATGTACATCATAAAAGTTGTTATTTGTTTTGTAACTTTAAGTTGTGTGTTAAAAATTGCAGAGTGAACACTAAATGAATCAGGACTAAATGTTAAGCCATCTTTTTTGGTCCTGACCAAAAGAACCAAAGTTAGATCACACCCTAAATGACTTACTACTATAAATATGGTTTGAAAATACTTTAGGATTTTCACCGTTTAAGTTGTTATCTACTAAGATTTGATTGGTTGCTGGCAGGCTTTTTGTTTTCATTATACACGTCTGACACAAAAATATATGCTAAATACACAGTGGCAACCTTGATAAGATAAATAAATAAATAAAAAAACTATACACTTTACAAACCTCGAAAAGTAAAGACCTTAAAAATGGTTCCCTTTCGTAGTCACTCCGAGTTACGTCAAGGAGTGACGGAGAATGGGGGTTTCGCATAGAAAGCCAATCCTCTTCGAGTATTTAACAACGAGCCAATGGCGTGAAAATGCCATGGGTCTGCGGAATTTGCATAGCGTACTCCGCCCACCCATGTGGGTATAAAAGGAGGAAGCAAACGCACCGCAGTATGTTTTCGCTTCGGAGCCAAGAGCATTCTTCTCTCCACAAGCCATATCACTAAGCCTCTTCGAGACGAGCGTCCTCTTCAGTGTTGGTGTGACGGCGGTACCCAGCGAGATTCTGCATTGCCTGCGATCTGTGCAGTGGTCTGCCAGACTTTGCGCTTCTCCCTGGTCGCCTCGGCGCTGAAAGAGTGAATTTCCTCCTCTCCTTTTAAAGAGCTGCACGAGGCACGTCTTTTTAAAGATGGTTCGCCCGTGTTCTTCTGGGTGCGGTCGATATCTGTCCTCCTCTGATGGGCACGATCGCTGCTTTGTATGTCTGGGTCTTCGTCATGCTAAAGCAGCGTTCGTGGATGAGTCATGTGCTCATTGTGGTAACATGACCATCTCAACACTTAGATCGAGACTCAATGATCTTACAGTGAGAGTCCCCGTCCCCGCTACCCGTTCAGCTTCCTCTACCCGGGGAAGCTCTTCGGCTCGCGGCCAGGGTGATCTGACGGTGACGGTGTGGAACAAACCCCCGACGCTAGCTCCTCGGGTCCCACCCACCGCAACAGTGTTGCAGCCAGCGAGCGCCGAAACGGTGCAGACGTCTGCCTGTTCGCAGGTACCGTCTGTTTCGTTCGGCGCTCCAGAGGAGGATGCGATGTCGATCGCGGCATCACAAGGCGAGCTGGATTCTTCGGGGTCTGAAGATGTGGCGGCGCTGCCTCCCTCGGGAGTGCCAGCGCCGCCCGTCTCGGATCCCGAGATGACGGCTATGCTGTCTCGGGCCGCCGTGAGTATCGGGTTGGATTGGAATCCTCCGGCCCACCCCGATCACTCGCGGATGGACGAATGGTTTTTGGGCAAAGCCGCCGCTGCAAAGCCACAGCCGACCCCAATACCATTCTTCCCCGAGCTGCATGCGGAACTGACGAAGACGTGGCAGGCTCCTTTGTCTTCCCGCGTTCGTCCGTCAGCTTCCCCCGCCTTTCCTCCCCTCGACGGCGCAGCTGCCCGTGGGTATGCTGGGGTGCCTCCGGTGGAGCGCTCTGTTGCGATGCAACTGTGTCCGCAGAGCGCCTCCTCCCGGGGACCACCCAAGCATCCCTCCAAAGCCTGTAGGTTCTCGTCGTCTATGGCGGCGCGATCCTATAGCGCGGCGGGGCGGGCGGCCGCCGCTCTGCATGCGATGAGCACTTTGCAGGTTTTCCAAGCCAAACTGCTCAGAGATATGCACGAGGGCGGGACTGATCAAGGGTCGTTCAATGAACTGCGAGCGGCCACTGACCTCGCTCTCCGGGCGACGAAAGTGGCGGCTCGTTCCCTTGGTCAGGTGATGGCCACTAGTGTGGTCCAGGAGCGTCATCTTTGGCTCAACCTGGCGGAAGTGCGGGACGCTGAGCGGACCCGTCTGCTCGACGCCCCCCTTTCCCAGGCTGGCCTTTTCGGCGGTGCGGTTGAGGACTTTGCCCAGCAGTTCTCGACCGCCCAGAAGCAGACAGAGGCGATTAAACATATCCTGCCCCGACGGCCAGCTGCTGCCTCCACCCAGCCGTCGCCGCAGCCGCCTCAGCCTGCTCGCCGCCGAAGACGTTCCACTGCGGCTCCCCTCCCTCCGGAGCGACCCCAGCAGCAGCCTCCACCTGGGTCGCGCCGTAGAGGCGGTCGCAGAGGAACGTCACAGCCCCCTCAGGCCCCGCCCCCCGCTAAACGCCGGGCTAAGCGGCGTTCCTGAGACGGGCTGCTCAGTGATGGTTTCGAGTTTTTCCCAGGAGGAGGTAGCAGGCCCCCTCCTTCCCCCGGTGGAGGGCCGGGGGAGAATCTTTTGTTCTCCGCTCCCCGCTGCTCACCCACGGGTGGGCAGCACCCTGAGTTGGTTAAAGAAAGACTTGACACTATCACTGAGCACACAGACCGGGATGAGCGCGCACGATGCTCCAGAGTGTCGCCCCGCTCATTCCTCTCTGTCTCTGAGGGCGCGGAGAGGAGCGTGCGTCGTCCCCGGACCGCACCGCTCCTCTCCCCCTCTGTCGTCAGACCCCCGGCAGAACAGACCCCCGTGGAACGCTGGTCCTTCCCTGGTCTCTTCTGTCGGGGAGCGGAGCTCGACTACGCACCCGCATGTGGTATCTCCCGTGCGCATGCCAGTCACTCCGCCCCGCTGCCCCTCCGGGGGGACGTCTGTGGCTCGTATGACCCCGCTGGTTCGGTTCCTCGGAGCTTGGCTCGAGCTCCCCGGTCTGTCCCGCTGGGTCATCAGAACGATCAGATTCGGCTACGCGATTCAGTTCGCACGATCTCCTCCCCGTTTCAGGGGAGTTCGCTCCACTATAATCGGTGGCAATGCCCCGGTTTTGAGAGCGGAGATTGCGACCCTGCTGGCGAAGGGTGCAATCGAGACGGTCCCTCCAGCCGAGGTGAAGTCCGGTTTTTACAGCCCCTACTTCATTGTCCCCAAGAAGACCGGTGGGTTACGACCGATCCTCGACCTGCGCGTTTTGAACCGCACTCTGCATCGAATGCCGTTCAAAATGCTCACGGCCAAACGCATTTTCGAATGTGTTCGACATCAGGATTGGTTTGCAGCGATCGACCTGAAGGATGCGTACTTTCATGTCTCCATATTGCCTCGACACAGACCGTTTCTTCGGTTCGCTTTCGAAGGCCAGGCATATCAGTACACGGTTCTCCCGTTCGGGTTAGCTCTGTCCCCTCGCGTCTTCACGAAGATCGCCGAGGCAGCCCTTGTTCCCCTTCGCGAACACGGGGTTCGCATCCTGAACTATCTCGACGATTGGCTGATTTTGGCGCACTCTCGAGAACAGGTTTGCGAACACAGAGATCTAGTGCTTCAGCACTTAGCCCGTCTGGGCCTTCGGGTCAACCGGGAGAAGAGCAAACTTTGCCCCGTGCAGAGGATCTCTTTTCTTGGCATGGAGATAGACTCGGTCGCCATGTCCGCGCAGCTTACGAGCGAGCGCGCACACTCACTGCTGACTTGTCTTCGACAGTTCGACGGCAAGAGTGCGGTTCCACTGAAACTCTTTCAGAGGCTCCTGGGGCATATGGCATCCGCAGCCGCGGCTACGCCACTCGGATTGCTTCATATGAGACCGCTTCAGCTCTGGCTTCGCGATCGAGTCCCGAGGTGGGCATGGCATCGTGGCTCGCTCCGGGTTCCAGTAACTCCAGCGTGCCGCCGAACCTTCTTCCCGTGGTTGAACCTCAGCTTTCTTCGGGCAGGTGTCCCTCTCCAGCGAGTTTCCAGGCATCTCGTTGTCTCCACGGATGCGTCTACCACGGGTTGGGGTGCCATGTGCAATGGGCATGCAGCCGCGGGTTCCTGGACAGGTCCCCAGCGCCTCATGCACATCAATTGCCTCGAGCTGCTGGCAGTACGCCTGGCCCTGCACCGCTTTCGAGCACTGCTCAGGGGTCAACACGTTCTTGTCCGCTCAGACAATACCGCTGCAGTAGCGTACATCAACCACCAGGGGGGTCTACGCTCACGTCGGATGTCGCAGCTCGCTCGCCACCTCCTATTATGGAGTCAGAAGCACCTGAGGTCCCTTCGTGCTGTGTACATTCCTGGAGCCCGGAACCTGGCAGCCGACGAGCTGTCACGGATCCGCCCTGTCTCCGGCGAATGGCGACTCCATCCTCAGACGGTCCAGCTGATTTGGGACCAGTTCGGGGAAGCTCAGATAGATCTGTTTGCCTCCCGGGACTCTTCCCACTGCGTCCAGTTTTATTCCCTGTCCGAGGGCACGCTCGGGACAGATGCGCTGGCGCACAGCTGGCCGCGGGGCCCACGCAAGTATGCGTTTCCCCCAGTGAGCCTCCTTGCACGGGTGTTGTGCAAGATCAAGGAGGACGAGGAGCAGGTCCTGCTGGTAGCCCCTTATTGGCCCACCAAGACGTGGTTCTCCGAACTCATGCTCCTCGCGACAGCACCTCCTTGGGCTATTCCTCTGAGACAAGATCTGCTCACTCAGAGACGGGGCACTCTGTGGCACCCTCGTCCCGATCTTTGGAGGCTACATGTGTGGCTCCTGGACGGCACGAGGCAGGTTTGAGTTCGCTACCACCTGCGGTGGCAGCAACCATCACTTCCGCCAGAGCGTCGTCTACTAGACACCTGTATGCGTTGAAGTGGAACCTCTTCGTCAACTGGTGCTCTTCTCGTCGAGAAGACCCCAGGAGATGCTCGATCGGTGTTGTGCTTTCCTTCCTGCAGGATGGGTTGGAGCGTAGGCTGTCGCCCTCCACCCTCAAAGTTTACGTTGCGGCTATTTCCGCCTCTCATGATGCAGTTGAAGGTAAGTCCGTTGGGAAGCACGACCTGGTCATCAGGTTCCTGAGGGGAGCGAGGAGGCTGAATCCGTCTCGTCCTCCCCTCGTGCCCTCTTGGGACCTCTCGGTAGTGTTAAATGCTCTGCAGAGGCCTCCCTTTGAGCCTTTGCAATCGGTTGAGTTTAAGTTCCTGTCTTTGAAGACAGCTCTCCTGGTTGCATTGGCCTCCATCAAGAGGGTAGGGGACCTGCACGCATTCTCCGTTGACGAAGCGTGCCTAGAGTTCGGGCCGGCTTACTCTCACGTTGTTCTGAGACCCCGGCCCGGTTACGTGCCCAAGGTTCCCACAACTCCCTTCCGGGATCAGGTGGTGACCCTGCAAGCGCTGCCCCTGGAGGAGGCAGACCCAGCCTTGGCACTGCTCTGTCCGGTGCGTGCACTCCGCACCTACGTTGACAGAACGCGGTGTTTCAGGACCTCAGATCAGCTCTTTGTTTGTTATGGGGGGAGCCAGAAGGGAAGGGCTCTCTCAAAACAGCGGCTGTCTCACTGGTTAGTGGACGCCATTGTTTTGTCTTACCAGCAGCAAGGTCGACCGTGCCCCCTTGGTGTGACAGCCCACTCCACTCGGAGTGTGGCTTCCTCTTGGGCTTTAGCGCATGGCGCCTCGCTAACAGACATCTGCAGAGCTGCAGGCTGGGCGACACCTAACACCTTCGCAAGATTTTATAATCTGCGAGTCGAGCCGGTTTCCTCTCACGTACTCGCCTCCGCTAGTGCTGGAACCGCTTGAGTGTCTTCGCTTGCTCGCCACTCCACTCCTCAGATTGGATAAGTGCGATATTTCCTCAGTTGTCCTTCTTTGAAGCCCTGAGTCCTCCAGCACTTATGATGCGGGCACCACTGCGCTTGCTCTGGTGCCGGCTAAGTGCCTCCATGTGCACGGTTCCCCTTTGGTAACTGTCTCATGTGTATTATCCACTGTAAGTCTCTCTGAGCATGTGTCTTCCCTTGGCAAGCCATCTGCCACCCCTGGAGCTAATTGCCACCTGCGGTTGGCGCTCCAGTATTCTCCATATGCAGCCCCAGTGGCCATATGTGTTTTGTAAGTCCTCCCTTCGGTAGGCATCTGGTAGCATGTCCCTCCCGGGATATGTTTCCCAGTGTACCTTGGTAATTCTGTGTCAAAGTGGGACCTTTGTGTAATTTTGTGTTAGAGGTCTAGACTTTCGCAGAGCACTGGAAGACAGCTGGAAGATGGCGTGATGGTATAGACCCCCATTCTCCGTCACTCCTTGACGTAACTCGGAGTGACTACGAAAGGGAACGTCTCGGTTACAGATGTAACCCTCGTTCCCTGAGTAGGGAACGGAGACGTTACGTCTCCTTGCCACTTCTGCTGTACCGCTGGGTGACGCCTGAGATCAGTCTTGGCTCCTCAGCGAAGACATACTGCGGTGCGTTTGCTTCCTCCTTTTATACCCACATGGGTGGGCGGAGTACGCTATGCAAATTCCGCAGACCCATGGCATTTTCACGCCATTGGCTCGTTGTTAAATACTCGAAGAGGATTGGCTTTCTATGCGAAACCCCCATTCTCCGTCACTCCTTGACGTAACGTCTCCGTTCCCTACTCAGGGAACGAGGGTTACATCTGTAACCGAGACGTTTTCTTGTGTTTTATGCAATGAGTGGTTACAATATTGATTTGATTTGGCTAATAGATTTTAGATATTGAAAAATAATTATTCGTGGCAATTTTTGTACAACAATTTATTTGTTCAATTCTTAAAGTATTGGAGTTTACACATAGATTGCTTTTATTTACATTTTTTTCAGTATCAACTTTTAGAATTTGGTATTCAAAATACTTTTGACTGTTCTTGAAATAACTTGTAGAAATTAGTAATAAAATCTGAGATTCAATTATTAATTTGAGGTATTACATTTTCACAAAAAGTAAAAATTGAGATATGAAAATATGTAACAGTTAGTCTTTTGATTCTTGATTAGTGAGTTGCTTATGTATGTCACTGTGTCAGAGGTCTCTAAAGGGTTGAATGATTTTCAATTAGTCTTAGTAGCTAGAATTGATATCCAATAACACTCCATGTTTGTCTATTCAACTAATCACTCTCTTTTAACCCCTCACATGATCCTTAAATGCAGGGGTGAGTTAATAGCATTATAAATAGGGATGTGTGCGTGTGGGCTTGGCTGAGGCACTGCTTTAAAAGAGGGTGGCCAAAGTGACATGAGCACAATTAAAAAACATGATATAATGGTATAATACTCGTGGTTATTTAAGGGAGCTAATTTAAACTTAAATTGAATTGTTTCACTGCAAACTTTATATAGGTAGATGCAGTGATGTTAAATGTTTAAAGCCAATGTATATTTCTTCATGAAAATGTTGGTGAAATTGCATGTGCTTAAAATTTCCAGATTTCAGAGGGCACTATGTACAGTAGTTCCGCCCCTGCTCACATGAACACCAAACCTCACATGTATAATACACCATAAATTTGGTGTACCACCAAGAGGGCAATAGTAAACAGAAAGCTTACTTATTTATTTGCTCTTTATATTTTTGTTACATTTATAGTGAGATTATAGAAGTTGTAGAATAATTATGGATACATCATCAGTAATTAATTGTTTGGGTTTGTTTCTAGAAATGATCCGCTCTGCTACTCCTTTTCCACTGGTTAGTCTATTCTTCATGTTCATTGGCTTTGTGCTGAGCAATATTGGACACATCCGTCCTCAACGCACTATTCTGGCCTTCATCTCTGGAATCTTATTTATCCTGTCAGGTGGGTTTGAATTCAAAGCAGTAAAAAAAAAAGTGGTTGGAAAAGGCTACACCCTTCAGTATATACAGCAGGAATGAACACTGTAGAACACTAATGAACACTAAGAAAACTAAAATAATAATAATGTTTTTTCTCTCTTCCTCTTATTTTTTCTTACTTATTTTCTCTTTATTTCTAAAACAGGTCTGTCCCTGGTGGTTGGTCTGGTCTTGTATATATCCAGCATTAATGATGAGATGATGAACAGAACAAAAACAAATGAAGCTTATTTCAGTTATAAATATGGCTGGTCATTTGCTTTTGCTGCAGTCTCCTTCCTGCTTACTGAGGTGACACATCTGCTTATCTTTGTTTCTCATCATTCACTAATTGTGCTTACATTATTTTTATCAGTTTACACTGAAATTACTTTTAAATAATCCTAGTATTATTTTCAGATCAAATGTGTTTTTTTTTCAACTCTTGATCTGGAATGGCAAGCACGATTTAGTAACACTTTAGTTGAGGGTCCAATTTTAACTAGTTGCTTGTTAGCATGCATATTGCTAGGATATTGACTGTTTATTAGTAGCCTACTTATAAACCCCATATTAATTACTTATTCGGTATGACCATATTCTACATCCCATCCCAGTAATTAGGAGTTTGATAAAAAAAAAAGTCGTAGTTAATAGTTAGATAATAGTGAGAATTGGACCCCAATCTAAAGTGTAACTGATGATTCCTGTTAACCAAAACTGCTTCCACCACTTCCTCAGGGGTGTTTCACTTTAGTATAATGCCATTTGGGCTTATGCCCAAGCCATTAATTTAAAGACTGTTAAACATTACCAGAAATTTATTCAAATTGACATTTATTTAGGGCAGCTAGTACCAGGACACTCGCGCTGCAGGAAATGAAACGTAGCGTCAGTTCCCTTTCAGTCAATAACGTTGGACGTAGTCGATGGTCAACTGAATGGGGATCGCGTCAGAGAGCCAATGTTCTTCGAGTACTATTGAACGAGCCAAATGGAATTGGCATGTGTGATTCGCATCACACACTCCGTCTCCATGGCGTGGGTATAAATACGAAAGTGGATGCAGGCACTAGTTGCCTTTCACTTCAGAGCTGATCAAATTGATGTTTCTGAAGAGTGCTGTTGTTTACAACAAACGAGTGTGTCAGTGTTCTTCAGGAAGACTCTCCCAGTGCTGGTGTTCTACAGCATGAGTGCAGTGGTGATCACAAGCTTTAAGCTCTCAACTGCTGTTTTAAAAGCAACAAATTTCTAAGGGTTTGTATGTGCTAACGGCTAGTTAGAGGGCAGAAAAGTGAGTGCTTCACTGTTTCAGTTCTCTGTTCAATGTTACCGAGGTAATTCCCCTGTGTGCTGTGGCACTGGTGATGGTCCTATTTCCTGAAAGAGAAACACGAGTGCATTTGCATCTTTTTCAAGATGTTGCTGGTTCTCAGCTCGCCACCCCAGTGCTTTTCTTTTCCGAAATGCATGGAGAGCGTATCAATGGTGAATGACATCTCTCTCTGCCAGAAACTGCCTGAATAGCTTTTCCCCCTCACTAACCTTGATGGAAGAACAGTGAAAGGCTGCGAGTTGTGACTCCATTGGAGTGATCTGTCATGACACCTGTGTCTAGCGGCTGCTGCCTTTTGGGGGGATTCTCGTCCCGCCCTAAGGCCTGTGAATTGTCATCCATTCCATGGACAGTGTTACAAAGCCTTGGGGCAAGCAGCCTCCTCTTGTATGCCATAGTGCTGCTGCAGGTCTGTTAGGCCAGGGCACCCATGGACATGCACGAGGGTAGCCCAGACCGTATGCTCATAGGTGAGCAGTGCACTGCATCCGTCCTCGCCCTCCGGGGTACGAGTGTCGTGGCATGCGGGGTACGAGTGTCGTGGCCCTGCTGCCCAAGATGCTGCCTCCACCCCGTCGCTGGTGGCAGTTCCTCCACCTGCTCATTCGGCGAGGGGCCATTCCCTGGCCGCTGCTCCTGCTGGGCCTCTGCAGCAGCCTCCAGCCAGGCCTCAGCATTAAGCCGGCCACAGTAGGGACACCCAGCCCGCTCCAGGTGCTGCCAAGCGTTATCTCAAGTGACAGTGAGAGCATTCTGGAGCGGACCGCCCAGAATGGAGGAGGATTCTCTTGGAGTTGGTCATTGATCTACTCCCCCCCCACCCCCCTGGTGAGGTCCAGGGGTAGTCTTTGTTGGTGTGCGTGTTTCTGTTTCTCTGCTTTGCTCACAAATAGAGTGGAGCAAGCAATACCCACACTTCAAGGAAAGAGCAAATTCCTCTCTTCCTGGGTCCCAATTGGGAAAGTCTGGTGGTGTGCGACCCTGTGTTGCTGGGTGCGGTTTTCTAGAACCCGGGAATCTGCCTTCTCATGCATCCCTGGCTGTCTCATGGAGACAGGTAAGTGTCATGCATTACACTCAGACCCTGCTTCAAGCCGGGTCCCTGTCCTCCACCTTGCTGCCCCATCACGGGTACGTCTGCCATCAGACTCGGTTGTGATTCAGTTTGCTGGCTTCCGCCCTGTCTCAGTGATTTTAATCATACCTAGGTATTGAGCTAAGATGCTCCTAAAGTGAGTGATATTCATCACACCTACGTGTTGAGCATTTTTCCGGTCCTATGTGCACACGTCGCAGTCCTACTGGCGAAGGATGCAATGTAGCCTTTCCTCCAGCCGGTATGAAAACCGGTTTTTATAAACCCGTATTTCATTGTACCTTAGAGTGGTGGGTTATGGCCATCTTAGACCTGTGTCAACTGAAATGGGCACTTTTTTCGAAAGCCTCCGTTCAGTTGCTAACACAGATGCATTTCCAAATGCTCCATCACTATATGGCCTGCAGCGTTCGACCTGAAGGACAGTACTTAAGATCTCGATTCCTCCACTCCACAGATCATTCTGTGTTCTTGCGTTCAAAGATGCGAAGTATCAGTACAAGGTCCTACCCTTCGAGTGATCCAGAGCCAGTTGGGTCTTAAGGTCAACTGGGAGAGAGTATTCTTGTCTATGGGCTGTGTATCTCTTTTTCAGTTTAGAGAACGACTTGGTCCAACATGTCTCTTCAAGTAAGAGTGTGTTCAGCTGATGATATTAGAAGTGAGAAAGGGTCTCACTGAAAGAACTTTCAGAGGCTCCTGGGCATATGGGAGATGCAGCCGCCTCGCTTCCTCCATATGAAGACCGCTTCAGCACTAGCTTCATGATCGAGTCCCAAGGTGACCATGGCAGAACGGCACACCCTTGGCCGGCTGCCAAACCCTCAGTCTGTGATCAGACCTTTCATTTCTCTGGGCAAATCCGCTCCGAGAACGGGGTCCACTATCACCATCTGAGGGGCCATGTGCAAAGTGCATGCTTTAACGGAGGCCTAGGCGACCTCAGATTGCATTGGCATCCATGCCTCAAGTTGTTGGAGTTCCCCTCGCTTTGATTCATCATTGCTCAGAGAGCTGGTACTGGTCTGATCGCGACCGTTGCGCTATGCTTCCCTCGCATCTCACTACTCGCCTGTCACCTCCTCCTTGGAGACAGAAGCTTCTGAGAGACTCCATCTTCTGGCGGTCCAGCTGGTAAGGGATTTTCTCAGGCCGCAGAGTAACATCTGTTTGCCTCTCCGGAGTCCTCCCTCTGGCATTTGTTATTCTGCCTGAGCGGTCGACCCTTGGACTGACACTGGCTCTCAGCTGGCCCCAGGGCTCCACAGAAATGCATTCCCCAGTGAACCTCCTAAAAGGCATCTGCGATTCATTGTCGCCTGGCACCCTCTCAAATTCGGTGATTTCATCGCACTCACATTGAGCAGAAATGCTCCTGTAGCTCAGTGAAATTCATCACACCCAGGTGTTGAGCAGAAATGCTCCTGAAGCTCTGTTGCTTGCACCTATTGTGTCAGGTCAGGAGTGGAGCAGGTCTTGATATTTGCCCCTTTTTGGCCAAACCAGACCTGGCTCCCGTCGACGACAGCCTTCCTGACTTCCCCAGAACACATTTTCAGGGATGGGGCAAGATGGCGTAATGACCCCTGGAGATCCCGGGCCAGTCCTACACTGGATGCGGAGGTTCAGATGGCTATTACTATCTGGCTATGGCTATGGTGAGCCTGCAAGCGCTGCCCAGGAGGAAGAAGACCCAGCCTTGGCTTTCTCTGTCCGTCTGCTTCATAGCAGTTAGACGTGAACAAAACACAAGCCTTAGACCTCAGACCAGCTCTTACCTGTTAGATTCAGCAGAGAGGGGAGGTGGTTTCCAAGCAAAGTTGTCCCACTGATGGTGGCTGCCTTCAATTTGGTGAAAAAATCTGAGATGCTCATGTCCTCTTAGGTGTTATAGAGCTCCTCTATAATGTGTGTGCTCCGCCTGGGCGTTGATAGAGTGCCTTGCTGACAGATTCTAGAGTTGGGGGCTGGGCGACATCTAGTTTGAACCACTGCTTGCGTGGGCTCCTTTCTCCTGAAACCAGTTTCACCATGAGTCCAGTTCAAGTGTCGGCTTGCTACGCCATCTCCCTCCTATGGACTGGATATGTGTGCCTTCTACTCCAGTTGAGTTCCCTTAAACCGAACCCTGTTGAGTTCCTCCACACCCCTCCGACATTGGACGAGCGGAACATCTGGTGTTAGGTCTACCACTCGTAACCAGGGTGGAACCTGTGTTAGGCTGGGTCCATCCTATGGTGACCCCATATGTGTTCCCTTCCACAATACAACTCCCTTCGGTGAGCCTGTATCTTCCCTCGGCACAGTATGCTCTTCCCCTTGTCATAGGCTGGAGCCACCCTAGTGACAATCCATATCTCATACTGCCTGGTCATCCGTCAAATTCATATGTGTATTCTCGCTCGGCTTGGCTCCTCCGGGAAAAAGCAACTAGTACGTGCATCCACTTCCGTATTTATACCGGCGCTGTGGGGGCCGGAGTGTGTGATGCAAATCACGCATTCCAGTTCCCTCTGGCTCGTTCAATAGTACTCAAAGAACATTGGATCTCTGACACGATCCCCATTCAATCAACCGTCTACTACGTCCTCAGGGAACGGTGGGTTGCATAAGGACATTCTGGCAGGTCATGTTATTCAAGCTTGCATCAGTGGACTCTCAGCTGATCCATGTCTACCTATAGGAATACAATGCCTATCATTTTCCACATATAAAACCATCAGTATTATCAGCAGCTATCATGTTTCTCAGTAGCTTATTACCCTCCTCCATCCCCAGCTCAGTCAGATTTTGGCATTCTGATTCTCTATTGAATTCATAATAAATTCTCGAATTATGTTGTACTTTAAAATCTTGAATTAATGATCTCTGCAATACATTCATGTTGGTTCTGAAAGAAAGAAAGAAAGAAAGAAAGAAAGAAAGAAAGAAAGAAAGAAAGAAAGAAAGAAAGAAAGAAAGAAAGAAAGAAAGAAAGAAAGAAAGAAAGAAACAAAGAAAGAAACAAAGAAAGATGTTACCCCTTATGTTTTTTTTCGGGGGGTGAAAAATTAAGTTTCTCCAATCTTCTCAAAACTCTGGATTCTGATAGAGGGCCACGAAACATGGACCTGGGTGCAAAAATTGAGGCTCTAGACCCTTCCAGAGCTGAGATATTGAAACTAAAAATTTTGACCAGAAAAAAAAATGACAGTGTTACCCCTTATGTTTTTTTTTCGGGGGGTGAAAATTTAAGCTTCTCCAATCTTCTCAAAACTCTGGATTCTGATAGAGGGCCACGAGACATGGACCTGGGTGCAAAAATTGAGGCTCTAGACCCTTCCAGAGCTGAGATATTGAAACTCACAATTTTGACCAGAAAAAAAATGACAGTGTTACCCCTTATGTTTTTTTTTCGGGGGGTGAAAAATTAAGTTTCTCCAATCTTCTCAAAACTCTTCTGATAGAGGGCCACGAGACATGGACCTGGGTGCAAAAATTGAGGCTCTAGACCCTTCCAGTGCTGAGATATTGAAACTCAAAATTTTGACCGGAAAAAAAAATTGACAGTGTTACCCCTTATGTTTTTTTTCGGAGGGTGAAAAATTAAGTTTCTCCAATCTTCTCAAAACTCTGGATTCTGATAGAGGGCCACGAGACATGGACCTGGGTGCAAAAATTGAGGCTCTAGACCCTTCCAGAGCTGAAATATTGAAACTCAAAATTTTGACCAGAAAAAAAATGACAGTGTTACCCCTTATGTTTTTTTTTCGGGGGGTGAAAATTTAAGTTTCTCCAATCTTCTCAAAACTCTGGATTCTGATAGAGGGCCACGAGACATGGACCTGGGTGCAAAAATCGAGGCTCTAGACCCTTCCAGAGCTGAGATATTGAAACTCAAAATTTTGACCAGAAAAAAAAATGACAGTGTTACCCCTTATGTTTTTTTTCGGGGGGTGAAAAATTAAGTTGCTCCAATCTTCTCAAAACTCTGGATTCTGATAGAGGGCCACGATATATGGACCTGGGTGCAAAAATTGAGGCTCTAGACCCTTCCAGAGCTGAGATATTGAAACTCAAAATTTTCACCAGAAAAAAAAAAACGACAGTGTTAAACCTTATGTTTTTTTTTTTCGGGGGGTGAAAAATTAAGTTTCTCCAATCTTCTCAAAACTCTGGATTCTAATAGAGGGCCACGAGACATGGACCTGGGTGCAAAAATTGAGGCTCTAGACCCTTCCAGAGCTGAGATATTGAAACTCAAAATTTTGACCAGAAAAAAAAAATGACAGTGTTACCCCTTATGTTTTTTTTTTCGGGGGGTGAAAAATTAAGTTTCTCCAATCTTCTCAAAACTCTGGATTCTGATAGAGGGCCACGATACATGGACCTGGGTGCAAAAATCGAGGCTCTAGACCCTTCCAGAGCTGAAATATTTAAACTCAAAATTTTGACAAGAAAAAAAAATGACAGTGTTACCCCTTATGTTTTTTTTTTCGGGGGGTAAAAAATTAAGTTTCTCCAATCTTCTCAAAACTCTGGATTCTGATAGAGGGCCACGAGACATGGACCTGGGTGCAAAAATTGAGGCTCTAGACCCTTCCAGAGCTGAGATATTGAAACTCAAAATTTTGACCAGAAAAAAAAATGACAGTGTTACCCCTTATGTTTTTTTTCGGGGGGTGAAAAATTAAGTTTCTCCAATCTTCTCAAAACTCTGGATTCTGATAGAGGGCCACGATACATGGACCTGGGTGCAAAAATTGAGGCTCTAGACCCTTCCAGAGCTGAGATATTGAAACTCAAAATTTTGACCAGAAAAAAAAATGACAGTGTTACCCCTTATGTTTTTTTTTTCGGGGGGTAAAAAATTAAGTTTCTCCAATCTTCTCAAAACTCTGGATTCTGATAGAGGGCCACGAGACATGGACCTGGGTGCAAAAATTGAGGCTCTAGACCCTTCCAGAGCTGAGATATTGAAACTCAAAATTTTTACCAGAAAAAAAATGACAGTGTTACCCCTTATGTTTTTTTTTCGGGGGGTGAAAAATTAAGTTTCTCCAATCTTCTCAAAACTCTGGATTCTGATAGAGGGCCACGAGACATGGACCTGGGTGCAAAAATTGAGGCTCTAGACCCTTCCAGAGCTGTAATATTGAAACTCAAAATTTTGACCAGAAAAAAAAATGACAGTGTTACCCCTTATGTTTTTTTTTTCGGGGGGTGAAAAATTAAGTTTCTCCAATCTACTCAAAACTCTGGATTCTGATAGAGGGCCACGAGACATGGACCTGGGTGCAAAAATTGAGGCTCTAGACCCTTCCAGAGCTGAGATATTGAAACTCAAAATTTTGACCAGAAAAAAAAGACAGTGTTACCCCTTATGTTTTTTTTTTTTCGGGGGGTAAAAAATTAAGTTTCTCCAATCTTCTCAAAACTCTGGATTCTGATAGAGGGCCACGAGACATGGACCTGGGTGCAAAAATTGAGGCTCTAGACCCTTCCAGTGCTGAGATATTGAAACTCAAAATTTTGACCAGAAAAAAAAAATGACAGTGTTACCCCTTATGTATGTTTTTTTTCGGGGGGTGAAAAATTAAGTTTCTCCAATCTTCTCAAAACTCTGGATTCTGATAGAGGGCCACGATACATGGACCTGGGTGCAAAAATCGAGGCTCTAGACCCTTCCAGAGCTGAGATATTGAAACTCAAAATTTTTAACAGAAAAAAAAAATGACAGTGTTACCCCTTATGTTTTTTTTTTCGGGGGGTGAAAAATTAAGTTTCTCCAATCTTTTCAAAACTCTGGATTCTGATAGAGGGCCACGAGACATGGACCTGGGTGCAAAAATTGAGGCTCTAGACCCTTCCAGAGCTGAGATATTGAAACTCAAAATTTTGACCAGAAAAAAAAATGACAGTGTTACCCCTTATGTTTTTTTTTCGGGGGGTGAAAATTTAAGTTTCTCCAATCTTCTCAAAACTCTGGATTCTGATAGAGGGCCACGATACATGGACCTGGGTGCAAAACTTGAGGCTCTAGACCCTTCCAGAGCTGAGATATTGAAACTCAAAATTTTGACCAGGAAAAAAATAAAAATTGACAGTGTTACCCCTTATGTTTTTTTTCGGGGGGTGAAAAATTAAGTTTCTCCAATCTTCTCAAAACTCTGGATTCTGATAGAGGGCCACGAGACATGGACCTGGGTGCAAAAAACGAGGCTCTAGACCCTCCAGAGTTGAGATATTGAAACTCAAAATTTTGACCAGAAAAAAAAATGACAGTGTTACCCCTTATGTTTTTTTTCGGGGGGTGAAAAATTAAGTTTCTCCAATCTTCTCAAAACTCTGGATTCTGATAGAGGGCCACGATATATGGACCTGGGTGCAAAAATTGAGGCTCTAGACCCTTCCAGAGCTGAAATATTGAAACTCAAAATTTTGACCAGAAAAAAAATGACAGTGTTACCCCTTATGTTTTTTTTTCGGGGGGTGAAAATTTAAGTTTCTCCAATCTTCTCAAAACTCTGGATTCTGATAGAGGGCCACGAGACATGGACCTGGGTGCAAAAATCGAGGCTCTAGACCCTTCCAGAGCTGAGATATTGAAACTCAAAATTTTGACCAGAAAAAAAAAATGACAGTGTTACCCCTTATGTTTTTTTTCGGGGGGTGAAAAATTAAGTTGCTCCAATCTTCTCAAAACTCTGGATTCTGATAGAGGGCCACGATATATGGACCTGGGTGCAAAAATTGAGGCTCTAGACCCTTCCAGAGCTGAGATATTGAAACTCAAAATTTTGACCAGAAAAAAAAAATGACAGTGTTACCCCTTATGTTTTTTTTCGGGGGGTGAAAAATTAAGTTTCTCCAATCTTCTCAAAACTCTGGATTCTGATAGAGGGCCACGAGACATGGACCTGGGTGCAAAAAACGAGGCTCTAGACCCTTCCAGAGCTGAGATATTGAAACTCAAAATTTTGACCAGAAAAAAAATGACAGTGTTACCCCTTATGTTTTTTTTCGGGGGGTGAAAAATTAAGTTTCTCCAATCTTCTCAAAACTCTGGATTCTGATAGAGGGCCACGATATATGGACCTGGGTGCAAAAATTGAGGCTCTAGACCCTTCCAGAGCTGAAATATTGAAACTCAAAATTTTGACCAGAAAAAAAATGACAGTGTTACCCCTTATGTTTTTTTTTCGGGGGGTGAAAATTTAAGTTTCTCCAATCTTCTCAAAACTCTGGATTCTGATAGAGGGCCACGAGACATGGACCTGGGTGCAAAAATCGAGGCTCTAGACCCTTCCAGAGCTGAGATATTGAAACTCAAAATTTTGACCAGAAAAAAAAATGACAGTGTTACCCCTTATGTTTTTTTTTCGGGGGGTAAAAAATAAAGTTTCTCCAATCTTCTCAAAACTCTGGATTCTGATAGAGGGCCACGAGACATGGACCTGGGTGCAAAAATCGAGGCTCTAGACCCTTCCAGAGCTGAGATATTGAAACTCAAAATTTTGACCAGAAAAACAAAAATGACAGTGTTACCCCTTATGTTTTTTTTCGGGGGGTGAAAAATTAAGTTGCTCCAATCTTCTCAAAACTCTGGATTCTGATGGGCCACGATATATGGACCTGGGTGCAAAAATTGAGGCTCTAGACCCTTCCAGAGCTGAGATATTGAAACTCAAAATTTTGACCAGAAAAAAAAGACAGTGTTACCCCTTATGTTTTTTTTTTCGGGGGGTAAAAAATTAAGTTTCTCCAATCTTCTCAAAACTCTGGATTCTGATAGAGGGCCACGAGACATGGACCTGGGTGCAAAAATTGAGGCTCTAGACCCTTCCAGTGCTGAGATATTGAAACTCAAAATTTTGACCAGAAAAAAAAAATGACAGTGTTACCCCTTATGTTTTTTTTTTTTCGGGGGGTGAAAAATTAAGTTTCTCCAATCTTCTCAAAACTCTGGATTCTGATAGAGGGCCACGATACATGGACCTGGGTGCAAAAATCGAGGCTCTAGACCCTTCCAGAGCTGAGATATTGAAACTCAAAATTTTTACCAGAAAAAAAAAATGACAGTGTTACCCCTTATGTTTTTTTTTTCGGGGGGTGAAAAATTAAGTTTCTCCAATCTTTTCAAAACTCTGGATTCTGATAGAGGGCCACGAGACATGGACCTGGGTGCAAAAATTGAGGCTCTAGACCCTTCCAGAGCTGAGATATTGAAACTCAAAATTTTGACCAGAAAAAAAAAGACAGTGTTACCCCTTATGTTTTTTTTTTCGGGGGGTAAAAAATTAAGTTTCTCCAATCTTCTCAAAACTCTGGATTCTGATAGAGGGCCACGAGACATGGACCTGGGTGCAAAAATTGAGGCTCTAGACCCTTCCAGAGCTGAGATATTGAAACTCAAAATTTTGACCAGAAAAAAAAAGACAGTGTTACCCCTTATGTTTTTTTTTTTTCGGGGGGTAAAAAATTAAGTTTCTCCAATCTTCTCAAAACTCTGGATTCTGATAGAGGGCCACGATATATGGACCTGGGTGCAAAAATTGAGGCTCTAGACCCTTCCAGAGCTGAAATATTGAAACTCAAAATTTTGACCAGAAAAAAAAATGACAGTGTTACCCCTTATGTTTTTTTTTCAGGGGGTGAAAATTTAAGTTTCTCCAATCTTCTCAAAACTCTGGATTCTGATAGAGGGCCACGAGACATGGACCTGGGTGCAAAAATCGAGGCTCTAGACCCTTCCAGAGCTGAGATATTGAAACTCAAAATTTTGACCAGAAAAAAAAAATGACAGTGTTACCCCTTATGTTTTTTTTTCGGGGGGTAAAAAATTAAGTTTCTCCAATCTTCTCAAAACTCTGGATTCTGATAGAGGGCCACGAGACATGGACCTGGGTGCAAAAATTGAGGCTCTAGACCCTTCCAGAGCTGAGATATTGAAACTCAAAATTTTTACCAGAAAAAAAAAATGACAGTGTTACCCCTTATGTTTTTTTTCGGGGGGTGAAAAATTAAGTTTCTCCAATCTTCTCAAAACTCTGGATTCTGATAGAGGGCCACGAGACATGGACCTGGGTGCAAAAATTGAGGCTCTAGACCCTTCCAGAGCTGTAATATTGAAACTCAAAATTTTGACCAGAAAAAAAAATGACAGTGTTACCCCTTATGTTTTTTTTTCGGGGGGTGAAAAATTAAGTTTCTCCAATCTACTCAAAACTCTGGATTCTGATAGAGGGCCACGAGACATGGACCTGGGTGCAAAAATTGAGGCTCTAGACCCTTCCAGAGCTGAGATATTGAAACTCAAAATTTTGACCAGAAAAAAAAAGACAGTGTTACCCCTTATGTTTTTTTTTTTTCGGGGGGTAAAAAATTAAGTTTCTCCAATCTTCTCAAAACTCTGGATTCTCATAGAGGGCCACGAGACATGGACCTGGGTGCAAAAATTGAGGCTCTAGACCCTTCCAGTGCTGAGATATTGAAACTCAAAATTTTGACCAGAAAAAAAAATGACAGTGTTACCCCTTATGTTTTTTTTTTTTCGGGGGGTGAAAAATTAAGTTTCTCCAATCTTCTCAAAACTCTGGATTCTGATAGAGGGCCACGATACATGGACCTGGGTGCAAAAATCGAGGCTCTAGACCCTTCCAGAGCTGAGATATTGAAACTCAAAATTTTTACCAGAAAAAAAAAATGACAGTGTTACCCCTTATGTTTTTTTTTCGGGGGGTGAAAAATTAAGTTTCTCCAATCTTTTCAAAACTCTGGATTCTGATAGAGGGCCACGAGACATGGACCTGGGTGCAAAAATTGAGGCTCTAGACCCTTCCAGAGCTGAGATATTGAAACTCAAAATTTTGACCAGAAAAAAAAGACAGTGTTACCCCTTATGTTTTTTTTTCGGGGGGTGAAAATTTAAGTTTCTCCAATCTTCTCAAAACTCTGGATTCTGATAGAGGGCCACGAGACATGGACCTGGGTGCAAAAATCGAGGCTCTAGACCCTTCCAGAGCTGAGATATTGAAACTCAAAATTTTGACCAGAAAAAAAAATGACAGTGTTACCCCTTATGTTTTTTTTTCGGGGGGTAAAAAATTAAGTTTCTCCAATCTTCTCAAAACTCTGGATTCTGATAGAGGGCCAAGAGACATGGACCTGGGTGCAAAAATTGAGGCTCTAGACCCTTCCAGAGCTGAGATATTGAAACTCAAAATTTTTACCAGAAAAAAAAAATGACAGTGTTACCCCTTATGTTTTTTTTTCGGGGGGTAAAAAATTAAGTTTCTCCAATCTTCTCAAAACTCTGGATTCTGATAGAGGGCCACGAGACATGGACCTGGGTGCAAAAATTGAGGCTCTAGACCCTTCCAGAGCTGTAATATTGAAACTCAAAATTTTGACCAGAAAAAAAAATGACAGTGTTACCCCTTATGTTTTTTTTTCGGGGGGTGAAAAATTAAGTTTCTCCAATCTACTCAAAACTCTGGATTCTGATAGAGGGCCACGAGACATGGACCTGGGTGCAAAAATTGAGGCTCTAGACCCTTCCAGAGCTGAGATATTGAAACTCAAAATTTTGACCAGAAAAAAAGAGACAGTGTTACCCCTTATGTTTTTTTTTTTCGGGGGGTAAAAAATTAAGTTTCTCCAATCTTCTCAAAACTCTGGATTCTGATAGAGGGCCACGAGACATGGACCTGGGTGCAAAAATTGAGGCTCTAGACCCTTCCAGTGCTGAGATATTGAAACTCAAAATTTTGACCAGAAAAAAAAATGACAGTGTTACCCCTTATGTTTTTTTTTTTCGGGGGGTGAAAAATTAAGTTTCTCCAATCTTCTCAAAACTCTGGATTCTGATAGAGGGCCACGATACATGGACCTGGGTGCAAAAATCGAGGCTCTAGACCCTTCCAGAGCTGAGATATTGAAACTCAAAATTTTTACCAGAAAAAAAAAATGACAGTGTTACCCCTTATGTTTTTTTTTTTCGGGGGGTCAAAAATTAAGTTTCTCCAATCTTTTCAAAACTCTGGATTCTGATAGAGGGCCACGAGACATGGACCTGGGTGCAAAAATTGAGGCTCTAGACCCTTCCAGAGCTGAGATATTGAAACTCAAAATTTTGACCAGAAAAAAAAAGACAGTGTTACCCCTTATGTTTTTTTTTCGGGGGGTAAAAAATTAAGTTTCTCCAATCTTCTCAAAACTCTGGATTCTGATAGAGGGCCACGAGACATGGACCTGGGTGCAAAAATTGAGGCTCTAGACCCTTCCAGAGCTGAGATATTGAAACTCAAAATTTTGACCAGAAAAAAAAGACAGTGTTACCCCTTATGTTTTTTTTTTTTCGGGGGGTAAAAAATTAAGTTTCTCCAATCTTCTCAAAACTCTGGATTCTGATAGAGGGCCACGAGACATGGACCTGGGTGCAAAAATTGAGGCTCTAGACCCTTCCAGTGCTGAGATATTGAAACTCAAAATTTTGACCAGAAAAAAAAAATGACAGTGTTACCCCTTATGTTTTTTTTTTTCGGGGGGTGAAAAATTAAGTTTCTCCAATCTTCTCAAAACTCTGGATTCTGATAGAGGGCCACGATACATGGACCTGGGTGCAAAAATCGAGGCTCTAGACCCTTCCAGAGCTGAGATATTGAAACTCAAAATTTTTACCAGAAAAAAAAATGACAGTGTTACCCCTTATGTTTTTTTTTTCGGGGGGTGAAAAATTAAGTTTCTCCAATCTTTTCAAAACTCTGGATTCTGATAGAGGGCCACGAGACATGGACCTGGGTGCAAAAATTGAGGCTCTAGACCCTTCCAGAGCTGAGATATTGAAACTCAAAATTTTGACCAGAAAAAAAAATGACAGTGTTACCCCTTATGTTTTTTTTTTCGGGGGGTGAAAATTTAAGTTTCTCCAATCTTCTCAAAACTCTGGATTCTGATAGAGGGCCACGATACATGGACCTGGGTGCAAAACTTGAGGCTCTAGACCCTTCCAGAGCTGAGATATTGAAACTCAAAATTTTGACCGGAAAAAAAAAATTGACAGTGTTACCCCTTATGTTTTTTTTCGGGGGGTGAAAAATTAAGTTTCTCCAATCTTCTCAAAACTCTGGATTCTGATAGAGGGCCACGAGACATGGACCTGGGTGCAAAAAACGAGGCTCTAGACCCTTCCAGAGCTGAGATATTGAAACTCAAAATTTTGACCAGAAAAAAAAATGACAGTGTTACCCCTTATGTTTTTTTTCGGGGGGTGAAAAATTAAGTTTCTCCAATCTTCTCAAAACTCTGGATTCTGATAGAGGGCCACGATATATGGACCTGGGTGCAAAAATTGAGGCTCTAGACCCTTCCAGAGCTGAAATATTGAAACTCAAAATTTTGACCAGAAAAAAAAATGACAGTGTTACCCCTTATGTTTTTTTTTCGGGGGGTGAAAATTTAAGTTTCTCCAATCTTCTCAAAACTCTGGATTCTGATAGAGGGCCACGAGACATGGACCTGGGTGCAAAAATCGAGGCTCTAGACCCTTCCAGAGCTGAGATATTGAAACTCAAAATTTTGACCAGAAAAAAAAATGACAGTGTTACCCCTTATGTTTTTTTTCGGGGGGTGAAAAATTTAGTTTCTCCAATCTTCTCAAAACTCTGGATTCTGATAGAGGGCCACGATATATGGACCTGGGTGCAAAAAACGAGGCTCTAGACCCTTCCAGAGCTGAGATATTGAAACTCAAAATTTTGACCAGAAAAAAAAATGACAGTGTTACCCCTTATGTTTTTTTTTCGGGGGGTGAAAATTTAAGTTTCTCCAATCTTCTCAAAACTCTGGATTCTGATAGAGGGCCACGAGACATGGACCTGGGTGCAAAAATCGAGGCTCCAGACCCTTCCAGAGCTGAGATATTGAAACTCAAAATTTTGACCAGAAAAAAAAATGACAGTGTTACCCCTTATGTTTTTTTTTCGGGGGGTAAAAAATTAAGTTTCTCCAATCTTCTCAAAACTCTGGATTCTGATAGAGGGCCACGAGACATGGACCTGGGTGCAAAAATTGAGGCTCTAGACCCTTCCAGAGCTGAGATATTGAAACTCAAAATTTTTACCAGAAAAAAAAAAATGACAGTGTTACCCCTTATGTTTTTTTTCGGGGGGTAAAAAATTAAGTTTCTCCAATCTTCTCAAAACTCTGGATTCTGATAGAGGGCCACGAGACATGGACCTGGGTGCAAAAATTGAGGCTCTAGACCCTTCCAGAGCTGAGATATTGAAACTCAAAATTTTGACCAGAAAAAAAAATGACAGTGTTACCCCTTATATTTTTTTTTCGGGGGGTGAAAAATTAAGTTTCTCCAATCTTCTCAAAACTCTGGATTCTGATGGGCCACGATATATGGACCTGGGTGCAAAAATTGAGGCTCTAGACCCTTCCAGAGCTGAGATATTGAAACTCAAAATTTTGACCAGAAAAAAAAGACAGTGTTACCCCTTATGTTTTTTTTTTTCGGGGGGTAAAAAATTAAGTTTCTCCAATCTTCTCAAAACTCTGGATTCTGATAGAGGGCCACGAGACATGGACCTGGGTGCAAAAATTGAGGCTCTAGACCCTTCCAGTGCTGAGATATTGAAACTCAAAATTTTGACCAGAAAAAAAAAATGACAGTGTTACCCCTTATGTTTTTTTTTTTTTTCGGGGGGTGAAAAATTAAGTTTCTCCAATCTTCTCAAAACTCTGGATTCTGATAGAGGGCCACGATACATGGACCTGGGTGCAAAAATCGAGGCTCTAGACCCTTCCAGAGCTGAGATATTGAAACTCAAAATTTTTACCAGAAAAAAAAAATGACAGTGTTACCCCTTATGTTTTTTTTTTCGGGGGGTGAAAAATTAAGTTTCTCCAATCTTTTCAAAACTCTGGATTCTGATAGAGGGCCACGAGACATGGACCTGGGTGCAAAAATTGAGGCTCTAGACCCTTCCAGAGCTGAGATATTGAAACTCAAAATTTTGACCAGAAAAAAAAAGACAGTGTTACCCCTTATGTTTTTTTTTTCGGGGGGTAAAAAATTAAGTTTCTCCAATCTTCTCAAAACTCTGGATTCTGATAGAGGGCCACGAGACATGGACCTGGGTGCAAAAATTGAGGCTCTAGACCCTTCCAGAGCTGAGATATTGAAACTCAAAATTTTGACCAGAAAAAAAAAGACAGTGTTACCCCTTATGTTTTTTTTTTTTCGGGGGGTAAAAAATTAAGTTTCTCAAATCTTCTCAAAACTCTGGATTCTGATAGAGGGCCACGAGACATGGACCTGGGTGCAAAAATTGAGGCTCTAGACCCTTCCAGTGCTGAGATATTGAAACTCAAAATTTTGACCAGAAAAAAAAAATGACAGTGTTACCCCTTATGTTTTTTTTTTTTTTCGGGGGGTGAAAAATTAAGTTTCTCCAATCTTCTCAAAACTCTGGATTCTGATAGAGGGCCACGATACATGGACCTGGGTGCAAAAATCGAGGCTCTAGACCCTTCCAGAGCTGAGATATTGAAACTCAAAATTTTTACCAGAAAAAAAAAATGACAGTGTTACCCCTTATGTTTTTTTTTTCGGGGGGTGAAAAATTAAGTTTCTCCAATCTTTTCAAAACTCTGGATTCTGATAGAGGGCCACGAGACACG
Organism: Cyprinella venusta; assembly: GCA_038021265.1. Classification (NCBI taxonomy): domain Eukaryota; kingdom Metazoa; phylum Chordata; class Actinopteri; order Cypriniformes; family Leuciscidae; genus Cyprinella; species Cyprinella venusta. Next base: position 13,741,622 of record CM075868.1, read on the forward strand.
GACCTGGGTGCAAAAATTGAGGCTCTAGACCCTTCCAGAGCTGAGATATTGAAACTCAAAATTTTGACCAGAAAAAAAAATGACAGTGTTACCCCTTATGTTTTTTTTTTCGGGGGGTGAAAATTTAAGTTTCTCCAATCTTCTCAAAACTCTGGATTCTGATAGAGGGCCACGATACATGGACCTGGGTGCAAAACTTGAGGCTCTAGACCCTTCCAGAGCTGAGATATTGAAACTCAAAATTTTGACCGGAAAAAAAAAATTGACAGTGTTACCCCTTATGTTTTTTTTCGGGGGGTGAAAAATTAAGTTTCTCCAATCTTCTCAAAACTCTGGATTCTGATAAAGGGCCACGAGACATGGACCTGGGTGCAAAAAACGAGGCTCTAGACCCTTCCAGAGCTGAGATATTGAAACTCAAAATTTTGACCAGAAAAAAAAATGACAGTGTTACCCCTTATGTTTTTTTTCGGGGGGTGAAAAATTAAGTTTCTCCAATCTTCTCAAAACTCTGGATTCTGATAGAGGGCCACGAGACATGGACCTGGGTGCAAAAATTGAGGCTCTAGACCCTTCCAGAGCTGAGATATTGAAACTCAAAATTTTGACCAGAAAAAAAAAGACAGTGTTACCCCTTATGTTTTTTTTTTTTCGGGGGGTAAAAAATTAAGTTTCTCCAATCTTCTCAAAACTCTGGATTCTGATAGAGGGCCACGACACATGGACCTGGGTGCAAAAATTGAGGCTCTAGACCCTTCCAGAGCTGAGATATTGAAACTCAAAATTTTGACCAGAAAAAAAAAGACAGTGTTACCCCTTATGTTTTTTTTTTTTTTTTCGGGGGGTAAAAAATTAAGTTTCTCCAATCTTCTCAAAACTCTGGATTCTGATAGAGGGCCACGAGACATGGACCTGGGTGCAAAAATTGAGGCTCTAGACCCTTCCAGTGCTGAGATATTGAAACTCAAAATTTTGACCAGAAAAAAAAAATGACAGTGTTACCCCTTATGTTTTTTTTTTTTTTCGGGGGGTGAAAAATTAAGTTTCTCCAATCTTCTCAAAACTCTGGATTCTGATAGAGGGCCACGATACATGGACCTGGGTGCAAAAATCGAGGCTCTAGACCCTTCCAGAGCTGAGATATTGAAACTCAAAATTTTTACCAGAAAAAAAAAATGACAGTGTTACCCCTTATGTTTTTTTTTTCGGGGTGAAAAATTAAGTTTCTCCAATCTTTTCAAAACTCTGGATTCTGATAGAGGGCCACGAGACATGGACCTGGGTGCAAAAATTGAGGCTCTAGACCCTTCCAGAGCTGAGATATTGAAACTCAAAATTTTGACCAGAAAAAAAAATGACAGTGTTACCCCTTATGTTTTTTTTTCGGGGGGTGAAAATTTAAGTTTCTCCAATCTTCTCAAAACTCTGGATTCTGATAGAGGGCCACGATACATGGACCTGGGTGCAAAACTTGAGGCTCTAGACCCTTCCAGAGCTGAGATATTGAAACTCAAAATTTTGACCGGAAAAAAAAAATTGACAGTGTTACCCCTTATGTTTTTTTTCGGGGGGTGAAAAACTAAGTTTCTCCAATCTTCTCAAAACTCTGGATTCTGATAGAGGGCCACGAGACATGGACCTGGGTGCAAAAAACGAGGCTCTAGACCCTTCCAGAGCTGAGATATTGAAACTCAAAATTTTGACCAGAAAAAAAAATGACAGTGTTACCCCTTATGTTTTTTTTCGGGGGGTGAAAAATTAAGTTTCTCCAATCTTCTCAAAACTCTGGATTCTGATAGAGGGCCACGATATATGGACCTGGGTGCAAAAATTGAGGCTCTAGACCCTTCCAGAGCTGAAATATTGAAACTCAAAATTTTGACCAGAAAAAAAAAATGACAGTGTTACCCCTTATGTTTTTTTTTCGGGGGGTGAAAATTTAAGTTTCTCCAATCTTCTCAAAACTCTGGATTCTGATAGAGGGCCATGAGACATGGACCTGGGTGCAAAAATCGAGGCTCTAGACCCTTCCAGAGCTGAGATATTGAAACTCAAAATTTTGACCAGAAAAAAAAATGACAGTGTTACCCCTTATGTTTTTTTTCGGGGGGTGAAAAATTAAGTTGCTCCAATCTTCTCAAAACTCTGGATTCTGATAGAGGGCCACGATATATGGACCTGGGTGCAAAAATTGAGGCTCTAGACCCTTCCAGAGCTGAGATATTGAAACTCAAAATTTTGACCAGAAAAAAAAATGACAGTGTTACCCCTTATGTTTTTTTTCGGGGGGTGAAAAATTAAGTTGCTCCAATCTTCTCAAAACTCTGGATTCTGATAGAGGGCCACGATATATGGACCTGGGTGCAAAAATTGAGGCTCTAGACCCTTCCAGAGCTGAGATATTGAAACTCAAAATTTTCACCATAAAAAAACGACAGTGTTAAACCTTATGTTTTTTTTTTTCGGGGGGTGAAAAATTAAGTTTCTCCAATCTTCTCAAAACTCTGGATTCTAATAGAGGGCCACGAGACATGGACCTGGGTGCAAAAATTGAGGCTCTAGACCCTTCCAGAGCTGAGATATTGAAACTCAAAATTTTGACCAGAAAAAAAAATGACAGTGTTACCCCTTATGTTTTTTTTTCGGGGGGTAAAAAATTAAGTTTCTCCAATCTTCTCAAAACTCTGGATTCTGATAGAGGGCCACGAGACATGGACCTGGGTGCAAAAATTGAGGCTCTAGACCCTTCCAGAGCTGAGATATTGAAACTCAAAATTTTGACCAGAAAAAAAAATGACAGTGTTACCCCTTATGTTTTTTTTCGGGGGGTGAAAAATTAAGTTTCTCCAATCTTCTCAAAACTCTGGATTCTGATAGAGGGCCACGATACATGGACCTGGGTGCAAAAATTGAGGCTCTAGACCCTTCCAGAGCTGAGATATTGAAACTCAAAATTTTGACCAGAAAAAAAAATGACAGTGTTACCCCTTATGTTTTTTTCGGGGGGTGAAAAATTTAGTTTCTCCAATCTTCTCAAAACTCTGGATTCTGATAGAGGGCCACGAGACATGGACCTGGGTGCAAAAATTGAGGCTCTAGACCCTTCCAGAGCTGAAATATTGAAACTCAAAATTTTGACCAGAAAAAAAAATGACAGTGTTACCCCTTATGTTTTTTTTTTCGGGGGGTGAAAATTTAAGTTTCTCCAATCTTCTCAAAACTCTGTATTCTGATAGAGGGCCACGAGACATGGACCTGGGTGCAAAAATCGAGGCTCTAGACCCTTCCAGAGCTGAGATATTGAAACTCAAAATTTTGACTAGAAAAAAAAATGACAGTGTTACCCCTTATGTTTTTTTTCGGGGGGTGAAAAATTAAGTTGCTCCAATCTTCTCAAAACTCTGGATTCTGATAGAGGGCCACGATATATGGACCTGGGTGCAAAAATTGAGGCTCTAGACCCTTCCAGAGCTGAGATATTGAAACTCAAAATTTTCACCAGAAAAAAAAAACGACAGTGTTAAACCTTATGTTTTTTTTTTTTCGGGGGGTGAAAAATTAAGTTTCTCCAATCTTCTCAAAACTCTGGATTCTGATAGAGGGCCACGAGACATGGACCTGGGTGCAAAAATTGAGGCTCTAGACCCTTCCAGAGCTGAGATATTGAAACTCAAAATTTTGACCAGAAAAAAAAATGACAGTGTTACCCCTTATGTTTTTTTTCGGGGGGTGAAAAATTAAGTTTCTCCAATCTTTTCAAAACTCTGGATTCTGATAGAGGGCCACGATATATGGACCTGGGTGCAAAAATTGAGGCTCTAGACCCTTCCAGAGCTGAGATATTGAAACTCAAAATTTTCACCAGAAAAAAAAAACGACAGTGTTAAACCTTATGTTTTTTTTTTTTTCGGGGGGTGAAAAATTAAGTTTCTCCAATCTTCTCAAAACTCTGGATTCTAATAGAGGGCCACGAGACATGGACCTGGGTGCAAAAATTGAGGCTCTAGACCCTTCCAGAGCTGAGATATTGAAACTCAAAATTTTGACCAGAAAAAAAAATGACAGTGTTACCCCTTATGTTTTTTTTTCGGGGGGTGAAAAATTAAGTTTCTCCAATCTTCTCAAAACTCTGGATTCTGATAGAGGGCCACGATACATGGACCTGGGTGCAAAAATCGAGGCTCTAGACCCTTCCAGAGCTGAAATATTTAAACTCAAAATTTTGACCAGAAAAAAAAATGACAGTGTTACCCCTTATGTTTTTTTTTCGGGGGGTAAAAAATTAAGTTTCTCCAATCTTCTCAAAACTCTGGATTCTGATAGAGGGCCACGAGACATGGACCTGGGTGCAAAAATTGAGGCTCTAGACCCTTCCAGAGCTGAGATATTGAAACTCAAAATTTTGACCAGAAAAAAAAATGACAGTGTTACCCCTTATGTTTTTTTTCGGGGGGTGAAAAATTAAGTTTCTCCAATCTTCTCAAAACTCTGGATTCTGATAGAGGGCCACGATACATGGACCTGGGTGCAAAAATTGAGGCTCTAGACCCTTCCAGAGCTGAGATATTGAAACTCAAAATTTTGACCAGAAAAAAAAATGACAGTGTTACCCCTTATGTTTTTTTCGGGGGGTGAAAAATTTAGTTTCTCCAATCTTCTCAAAACTCTGGATTCTGATAGAGGGCCACGAGACATGGACCTGGGTGCAAAAAACGAGGCTCTAGACCCTTCCAGAGCTGAGATATTGAAACTCAAAATTTTGACCAGAAAAAAAAATGACAGTGTTACCCCTTATGTTTTTTTTCGGGGGGTGAAAAATTAAGTTTCTCCAATCTTCTCAAAACTCTGGATTCTGATAGAGGGCCATGATATATGGACCTGGGTGCAAAAATTGAGGCTCTAGACCCTTCCAGAGCTGAAATATTGAAACTCAAAATTTTGACCAGAAAAAAAAATGACAGTGTTACCCCTTATGTTTTTTTTTCGGGGGGTGAAAATTTAAGTTTCTCCAATCTTCTCAAAACTCTGGATTCTGATAGAGGGCCACGAGACATGGACCTGGGTGCAAAAATCGAGGCTCTAGACCCTTCCAGAGCTGAGATATTGAAACTCAAAATTTTGACCAGAAAAAAAATGACAGTGTTACCCCTTATGTTTTTTTTTTCGGGGGGTGAAAAATTAAGTTGCTCCAATCTTCTCAAAACTCTGGATTCTGATAGAGGGCCACGATATATGGACCTGGGTGCAAAAATTGAGGCTCTAGACCCTTCCAGAGCTGAGATATTGAAACTCAAAATTTTCACCAGAAAAAAAAAAACGACAGTGTTAAACCTTGTTTTTTTTTTTTTTCGGGGGGTGAAAAATTAAGTTTCTCCAATCTTCTCAAAACTCTGGATTCTGATAGAGGGCCACGAGACATGGACCTGGGTGCAAAAATTGAGGCTCTAGACCCTTCCAGAGCTGAGATATTGAAACTCAAAATTTTGACCAGAAAAAAAATGACAGTGTTACCCCTTATGTTTTTTTTCGGGGGGTGAAAAATTAAGTTTCTCCAATCTTCTCAAAACTCTGGATTCTGATAGAGGGCCACGATACATGGACCTGGGTGCAAAAATTGAGGCTCTAGACCCTTCCAGAGCTGAGATATTTAAACTCAAAATTTTGACCAGAAAAAAAAATGACAGTGTTACCCCTTATGTTTTTTTTCGGGGGGTGAAAAATTTAGTTTCTCCAATCTTCTCAAAACTCTGGATTCTGATAGAGGGCCACGAGACATGGACCTGGGTGCAAAAATCGAGGCTCTAGACCCTTCCAGAGCTGAGATATTGAAACTCAAAATTTTGACCAGAAAAAAAAATGACAGTGTTACCCCTTATGTTTTTTTTCGGGGGGTTAAAAAAATTGAGTTTCTCCAATCTTCTCAAAACTCTGGATTCTGATAGAGGGCCACGATATATGGACCTGGGTGCAAAAATTGAGGCTCTAGACCCTTCCAGAGCTGAAATATTGAAACTCAAAATTTTGACCAGAAAAAAAAATGACAGTGTTACCCCTTATGTTTTTTTTTCGGGGGGTGAAAATTTAAGTTTCTCCAATCTTCTCAAAACTCTGGATTCTGATAGAGGGCCACGAGACATGGACCTGGGTGCAAAAATCGAGGCTCTAGACCCTTCCAGAGCTGAGATATTGAAACTCAAAATTTTGACCAGAAAAAAAAATGACAGTGTTACCCCTTATGTTTTTTTTTCGGGGGGTGAAAAATTAAGTTTCTCCAATCTACTCAAAACTCTGGATTCTGATAGAGGGCCACGAGACATGGACCTGGGTGCAAAAATTGAGGCTCTAGACCCTTCCAGAGCTGAGATATTGAAACTCAAAATTTTGACCAGAAAAAAAAATGACAGTGTTACCCCTTATGTTTTTTTTCGGGGGGTGAAAAATTAAGTTGCTCCAATCTTCTCAAAACTCTGGATTCTGATGGGCCACGATATATGGACCTGGGTGCAAAAATTGAGGCTCTAGACCCTTCCAGAGCTGAGATATTGAAACTCAAAATTTTGACCAGAAAAAAAAGACAGTGTTACCCCTTATGTTTTTTTTTTTTCGGGGGGTAAAAAATTAAGTTTCTCCAATCTTCTCAAAACTCTGGATTCTGATAGAGGGCCACGAGACATGGACCTGGGTGCAAAAATTGAGGCTCTAGACCCTTCCAGAGCTGAAATATTTAAACTCAAAATTTTGACCAGAAAAAAAAATGACAGTGTTACCCCTTATGTTTTTTTTTCGGGGGGTAAAAAATTAAGTTTCTCCAATCTTCTCAAAACTCTGGATTCTGATAGAGGGCCACGAGACATGGACCTGGGTGCAAAAATTGAGGCTCTAGACCCTTCCAGAGCTGAGATATTGAAACTCAAAATTTTGACCAGAAAAAAAAATGACAGTGTTACCCCTTATGTTTTTTTTCGGGGGGTGAAAAATTAAGTTGCTCCAATCTTCTCAAAACTCTGGATTCTGATGGGCCACGATATATGGACCTGGGTGCAAAAATTGAGGCTCTAGACCCTTCCAGAGCTGAGATATTGAAACTCAAAATTTTGACCAGAAAAAAAAGACAGTGTTACCCCTTATGTTTTTTTTTTTTCGGGGGGTAAAAAATTAAGTTTCTCCAATCTTCTCAAAACTCTGGATTCTGATAGAGGGCCACGAGACATGGACCTGGGTGCAAAAATTGAGGCTCTAGACCCTTCCAGAGCTGAAATATTTAAACTCAAAATTTTGACCAGAAAAAAAAATGACAGTGTTACCCCTTATGTTTTTTTTTCGGGGGGTAAAAAATTAAGTTTCTCCAATCTTCTCAAAACTCTGGATTCTGATAGAGGGCCACGAGACATGGACCTGGGTGCAAAAATTGAGGCTCTAGACCCTTCCAGAGCTGAGATATTGAAACTCAAAATTTTGACCAGAAAAAAAAATGACAGTGTTACCCCTTATGTTTTTTTTCGGGGGGTGAAAAATTAAGTTTCTCCAATCTTCTCAAAACTCTGGATTCTGATAGAGGGCCACGATACATGGACCTGGGTGCAAAAATTGAGGCTCTAGACCCTTCCAGAGCTGAGATATTTAAACTCAAAATTTTGACCAGAAAAAAAAATGACAGTGTTACCCCTTATGTTTTTTTTCGGGGGGTGAAAAATTTAGTTTCTCCAATCTTCTCAAAACTCTGGATTCTGATAGAGGGCCACGAGACATGGACCTGGGTGCAAAAATTGAGGCTCTAGACCCTTCCAGAGCTGAGATATTGAAACTCAAAATTTTGACCAGAAAAAAAAATGACAGTGTTACCCCTTATGTTTTTTTTTTCGGGGGGTGAAAATTTAAGTTTCTCCAATCTTCTCAAAACTCTGGATTCTGATAGAGGGCCACGATACATGGACCTGGGTGCAAAACTTGAGGCTCTAGACCCTTCCAGAGCTGAGATATTGAAACTCAAAATTTTGACCGGAAAAAAAAAAATTGACAGTGTTACCCCTTATGTTTTTTTTCGGGGGGTGAAAAATTAAGTTTCTCCAATCTTCTCAAAACTCTGGATTCTGATAGAGGGCCACGAGACATGGACCTGGGTGCAAAAAACGAGGCTCTAGACCCTTCCAGAGCTGAGATATTGAAACTCAAAATTTTGACCAGAAAAAAAAATGACAGTGTTACCCCTTATGTTTTTTTTCGGGGGGTGAAAAATTAAGTTTCTCCAATCTTCTCAAAACTCTGGATTCTGATAGAGGGCCACGATATATGGACCTGGGTGCAAAAATTGAGGCTCTAGACCCTTCCAGAGCTGAAATATTGAAACTCAAAATTTTGACCAGAAAAAAAAATGACAGTGTTACCCCTTATGTTTTTTTTTCGGGGGGTGAAAATTTAAGTTTCTCCAATCTTCTCAAAACTCTGGATTATGATAGAGGGCCACGAGACATGGACCTGGGTGCAAAAATCGAGGCTCTAGACCCTTCCAGAGCTGAGATATTGAAACTCAAAATTTTGACCAGAAAAAAAAATGACAGTGTTACCCCTTATGTTTTTTTTCGGGGGGTGAAAAATTTAGTTTCTCCAATCTTCTCAAAACTCTGGATTCTGATAGAGGGCCACGATATATGGACCTGGGTGCAAAAAACGAGGCTCTAGACCCTTCCAGAGCTGAGATATTGAAACTCAAAATTTTGACCAGAAAAAAAAATGACAGTGTTACCCCTTATGTTTTTTTTTTCGGGGGGTGAAAATTTAAGTTTCTCCAATCTTCTCAAAACTCTGGATTCTGATAGAGGGCCACGAGACATGGACCTGGGTGCAAAAATCGAGGCTCCAGACCCTTCCAGAGCTGAGATATTGAAACTCAAAATTTTGACCAGAAAAAAAAATGACAGTGTTACCCCTTATGTTTTTTTTTCGGGGGGTAAAAAATTAAGTTTCTCCAATCTTCTCAAAACTCTGGATTCTGATAGAGGGCCACGAGACATGGACCTGGGTGCAAAAATTGAGGCTCTAGACCCTTCCAGAGCTGAGATATTGAAACTCAAAATTTTGACCAGAAAAAAAAATGACAGTGTTACCCCTTATGTTTTTTTTTCGGGGGGTGAAAAATTAAGTTTCTCCAATCTACTCAAAACTCTGGATTCTGATAGAGGGCCACGAGACATGGACCTGGGTGCAAAAATTGAGGCTCTAGACCCTTCCAGAGCTGAGATATTGAAACTCAAAATTTTGACCAGAAAAAAAAATGACAGTGTTACCCCTTATGTTTTTTTTCGGGGGGTGAAAAATTAAGTTGCTCCAATCTTCTCAAAACTCTGGATTCTGATGGGCCACGATATATGGACCTGGGTGCAAAAATTGAGGCTCTAGACCCTTCCAGAGCTGAGATATTGAAACTCAAAATTTTGACCAGAAAAAAAAGACAGTGTTACCCCTTATGTTTTTTTTTTTTTCGGGGGGTAAAAAATTAAGTTTCTCCAATCTTCTCAAAACTCTGGATTCTGATAGAGGGCCACGAGACATGGACCTGGGTGCAAAAATTGAGGCTCTAGACCCTTCCAGAGCTGAAATATTTAAACTCAAAATTTTGACCAGAAAAAAAATGACAGTGTTACCCCTTATGTTTTTTTTTCGGGGGGTAAAAAATTAAGTTTCTCCAATCTTCTCAAAACTCTGGATTCTGATAGAGGGCCACGAGACATGGACCTGGGTGCAAAAATTGAGGCTCTAGACCCTTCCAGAGCTGAGATATTGAAACTCAAAATTTTGACCAGAAAAAAAAATGACAGTGTTACCCCTTATGTTTTTTTTCGGGGGGTGAAAAATTAAGTTTCTCCAATCTTCTCAAAACTCTGGATTCTAATAGAGGGCCACGAGACATGGACCTGGGTGCAAAAATTGAGGCTCTAGACCCTTCCAGAGCTGAGATATTGAAACTCAAAATTTTGACCAGAAAAAAAATGACAGTGTTACCCCTTATGTTTTTTTTTTCGGGGGGTAAAAAATTAAGTTTCTCCAATCTTCTCAAAACTCTGGATTCTGATAGAGGGCCACGAGACATGGACCTGGGTGCAAAAATTGAGGCTCTAGACCCTTCCAGAGCTGAGATATTGAAACTCAAAATTTTGACCAGAAAAAAAAATGACAGTGTTACCCCTTATGTTTTTTTTCGGGGGGTGAAAAATTAAGTTTCTCCAATCTTCTCAAAACTCTGGATTCTGATAGAGGGCCACGATACATGGACCTGGGTGCAAAAATTGAGGCTCTAGACCCTTCCAGAGCTGAGATATTGAAACTCAAAATTTTGACCAGAAAAAAAAATGACAGTGTTACCCCTTATGTTTTTTTCGGGGGGTGAAAAATTTAGTTTCTCCAATCTTCTCAAAACTCTGGATTCTGATAGAGGGCCACGAGACATGGACCTGGGTGCAAAAATTGAGGCTCTAGACCCTTCCAGAGCTGAAATATTGAAACTCAAAATTTTGACCAGAAAAAAAAATGACAGTGTTACCCCTTATGTTTTTTTTTTCGGGGGGTGAAAATTTAAGTTTCTCCAATCTTCTCAAAACTCTGTATTCTGATAGAGGGCCACGAGACATGGACCTGGGTGCAAAAATCGAGGCTCTAGACCCTTCCAGAGCTGAGATATTGAAACTCAAAATTTTGACCAGAAAAAAAAATGACAGTGTTACCCCTTATGTTTTTTTTCGGGGGGTGAAAAATTAAGTTGCTCCAATCTTCTCAAAACTCTGGATTCTGATAGAGGGCCACGATATATGGACCTGGGTGCAAAAATTGAGGCTCTAGACCCTTCCAGAGCTGAGATATTGAAACTCAAAATTTTCACCAGAAAAAAAAAACGACAGTGTTAAACCTTATGTTTTTTTTTTTTTCGGGGGGTGAAAAATTAAGTTTCTCCAATCTTCTCAAAACTCTGGATTCTGATAGAGGGCCACGAGACATGGACCTGGGTGCAAAAATTGAGGCTCTAGACCCTTCCAGAGCTGAGATATTGAAACTCAAAATTTTGACCAGAAAAAAAAATGACAGTGTTACCCCTTATGTTTTTTTTCGGGGGGTGAAAAATTAAGTTTCTCCAATCTTTTCAAAACTCTGGATTCTGATAGAGGGCCACGATATATGGACCTGGGTGCAAAAATTGAGGCTCTAGACCCTTCCAGAGCTGAGATATTGAAACTCAAAATTTTCACCAGAAAAAAAAAAACGACAGTGTTAAACCTTATGTTTTTTTTTTTTTCGGGGGGTGAAAAATTAAGTTTCTCCAATCTTCTCAAAACTCTGGATTCTAATAGAGGGCCACGAGACATGGACCTGGGTGCAAAAATTGAGGCTCTAGACCCTTCCAGAGCTGAGATATTGAAACTCAAAATTTTGACCAGAAAAAAAAATGACAGTGTTACCCCTTATGTTTTTTTTTCGGGGGGTGAAAAATTAAGTTTCTCCAATCTTCTCAAAACTCTGGATTCTGATAGAGGGCCACGATACATGGACCTGGGTGCAAAAATCGAGGCTCTAGACCCTTCCAGAGCTGAAATATTTAAACTCAAAATTTTGACCAGAAAAAAAAATGACAGTGTTACCCCTTATGTTTTTTTTTCGGGGGGTAAAAAATTAAGTTTCTCCAATCTTCTCAAAACTCTGGATTCTGATAGAGGGCCACGAGACATGGACCTGGGTGCAAAAATTGAGGCTCTAGACCCTTCCAGAGCTGAGATATTGAAACTCAAAATTTTGACCAGAAAAAAAAATGACAGTGTTACCCCTTATGTTTTTTTTCGGGGGGTGAAAAATTAAGTTTCTCCAATCTTCTCAAAACTCTGGATTCTGATAGAGGGCCACGATATATGGACCTGGGTGCAAAAATTGAGGCTCTAGACCCTTCCAGAGCTGAAATATTGAAACTCAAAATTTTGACCAGAAAAAAAAATGACAGTGTTACCCCTTATGTTTTTTTTTTCGGGGGGTGAAAATTTAAGTTTCTCCAATCTTCTCAAAACTCTGGATTCTGATAGAGGGCCACGAGACATGGACCTGGGTGCAAAAATCGAGGCTCTAGACCCTTCCAGAGCTGAGATATTGAAACTCAAAATTTTGACCAGAAAAAAAATGACAGTGTTACCCCTTATGTTTTTTTTTTCGGGGGGTGAAAAATTAAGTTGCTCCAATCTTCTCAAAACTCTGGATTCTGATAGAGGGCCACGATATATGGACCTGGGTGCAAAAATTGAGGCTCTAGACCCTTCCAGAGCTGAGATATTGAAACTCAAAATTTTCACCAGAAAAAAAAAACGACAGTGTTACCCCTTATGTTTTTTTTCGGGGGGTGAAAAATTAAGTTTCTCCAATCTTCTCAAAACTCTGGATTCTGATAGAGGGCCACGATACATGGACCTGGGTGCAAAAATTGAGGCTCTAGACCCTTCCAGAGCTGAGATATTTAAACTCAAAATTTTGACCAGAAAAAAAAATGACAGTGTTACCCCTTATGTTTTTTTTCGGGGGGTGAAAAATTTAGTTTCTCCAATCTTCTCAAAACTCTGGATTCTGATAGAGGGCCACGAGACATGGACCTGGGTGCAAAAATCGAGGCTCTAGACCCTTCCAGAGCTGAGATATTGAAACTCAAAATTTTGACCAGAAAAAAAAATGACAGTGTTACCCCTTATGTTTTTTTTCGGGGGGTTAAAAAAATTGAGTTTCTCCAATCTTCTCAAAACTCTGGATTCTGATAGAGGGCCACGATATATGGACCTGGGTGCAAAAATTGAGGCTCTAGACCCTTCCAGAGCTGAAATATTGAAACTCAAAATTTTGACCAGAAAAAAAAATGACAGTGTTACCCCTTATGTTTTTTTTTCGGGGGGTGAAAATTTAAGTTTCTCCAATCTTCTCAAAACTCTGGATTCTGATAGAGGGCCACGAGACATGGACCTGGGTGCAAAAATCGAGGCTCTAGACCCTTCCAGAGCTGAGATATTGAAACTCAAAATTTTGACCAGAAAAAAAAATGACAGTGTTACCCCTTATGTTTTTTTTTCGGGGGGTGAAAAATTAAGTTTCTCCAATCTACTCAAAACTCTGGATTCTGATAGAGGGCCACGAGACATGGACCTGGGTGCAAAAATTGAGGCTCTAGACCCTTCCAGAGCTGAGATATTGAAACTCAAAATTTTGACCAGAAAAAAAAATGACAGTGTTACCCCTTATGTTTTTTTTCGGGGGGTGAAAAATTAAGTTGCTCCAATCTTCTCAAAACTCTGGATTCTGATGGGCCACGATATATGGACCTGGGTGCAAAAATTGAGGCTCTAGACCCTTCCAGAGCTGAGATATTGAAACTCAAAATTTTGACCAGAAAAAAAAGACAGTGTTACCCCTTATGTTTTTTTTTTTTCGGGGGGTAAAAAATTAAGTTTCTCCAATCTTCTCAAAACTCTGGATTCTGATAGAGGGCCACGAGACATGGACCTGGGTGCAAAAATTGAGGCTCTAGACCCTTCCAGAGCTGAAATATTTAAACTCAAAATTTTGACCAGAAAAAAAAATGACAGTGTTACCCCTTATGTTTTTTTTTCGGGGGGTAAAAAATTAAGTTTCTCCAATCTTCTCAAAACTCTGGATTCTGATAGAGGGCCACGAGACATGGACCTGGGTGCAAAAATTGAGGCTCTAGACCCTTCCAGAGCTGAGATATTGAAACTCAAAATTTTGACCAGAAAAAAAAATGACAGTGTTACCCCTTATGTTTTTTTTCGGGGGGTGAAAAATTAAGTTTCTCCAATCTTCTCAAAACTCTGGATTCTGATAGAGGGCCACGATACATGGACCTGGGTGCAAAAATTGAGGCTCTAGACCCTTCCAGAGCTGAGATATTTAAACTCAAAATTTTGACCAGAAAAAAAAATGACAGTGTTACCCCTTATGTTTTTTTTCGGGGGGTGAAAAATTTAGTTTCTCCAATCTTCTCAAAACTCTGGATTCTAATAGAGGGCCACGAGACATGGACCTGGGTGCAAAAATTGAGGCTCTAGACCCTTCCAGAGCTGAGATATTGAAACTCAAAATTTTGACCAGAAAAAAAAATGACAGTGTTACCCCTTATGTTTTTTTTTTCGGGGGGTGAAAATTTAAGTTTCTCCAATCTTCTCAAAACTCTGGATTCTGATAGAGGGCCACGATACATGGACCTGGGTGCAAAACTTGAGGCTCTAGACCCTTCCAGAGCTGAGATATTGAAACTCAAAATTTTGACCGGAAAAAAAAAATGACAGTGTTACCCCTTATGTTTTTTTTCGGGGGGTGAAAAATTAAGTTTCTCCAATCTTCTCAAAACTCTGGATTCTGATAGAGGGCCACGAGACATGGACCTGGGTGCAAAAAACGAGGCTCTAGACCCTTCCAGAGCTGAGATATTGAAACTCAAAATTTTGACCAGAAAAAAAAATGACAGTGTTACCCCTTATGTTTTTTTTCGGGGGGTGAAAAATTAAGTTTCTCCAATCTTCTCAAAACTCTGGATTCTGATAGAGGGCCACGATATATGGACCTGGGTGCAAAAATTGAGGCTCTAGACCCTTCCAGAGCTGAAATATTGAAACTCAAAATTTTGACCAGAAAAAAAAATGACAGTGTTACCCCTTATGTTTTTTTTTCGGGGGGTGAAAATTTAAGTTTCTCCAATCTTCTCAAAACTCTGGATTCTGATAGAGGGCCACGAGACATGGACCTGGGTGCAAAAATCGAGGCTCTAGACCCTTCCAGAGCTGAGATATTGAAACTCAAAATTTTGACCAGAAAAAAAAATGACAGTGTTACCCCTTATGTTTTTTTTCGGGGGGTGAAAAATTTAGTTTCTCCAATCTTCTCAAAACTCTGGATTCTGATAGAGGGCCACGATATATGGACCTGGGTGCAAAAAACGAGGCTCTAGACCCTTCCAGAGCTGAGATATTGAAACTCAAAATTTTGACCAGAAAAAAAAATGACAGTGTTACCCCTTATGTTTTTTTTTTTCGGGGGGTGAAAATTTAAGTTTCTCCAATCTTCTCAAAACTCTGGATTCTGATAGAGGGCCACGAGACATGGACCTGGGTGCAAAAATCGAGGCTCCAGACCCTTCCAGAGCTGAGATATTGAAACTCAAAATTTTGACCAGAAAAAAAAATGACAGTGTTACCCCTTATGTTTTTTTTTCGGGGGGTAAAAAATTAAGTTTCTCCAATCTTCTCAAAACTCTGGATTCTGATAGAGGGCCACGAGACATGGACCTGGGTGCAAAAATTGAGGCTCTAGACCCTTCCAGAGCTGAGATATTGAAACTCAAAATTTTGACCAGAAAAAAAAATGACAGTGTTACCCCTTATGTTTTTTTTCGGGGGGTGAAAAATTAAGTTTCTCCAATCTTCTCAAAACTCTGGATTCTGATAGAGGGCCACGATACATGGACCTGGGTGCAAAAATTGAGGCTCTAGACCCTTCCAGAGCTGAGATATTTAAACTCAAAATTTTGACCAGAAAAAAAAATGACAGTGTTACCCCTTATGTTTTTTTTCGGGGGGTGAAAAATTTAGTTTCTCCAATCTTCTCAAAACTCTGGATTCTGATAGAGGGCCACGAGACATGGACTTGGGTGCAAAAATTGAGGCTCTAGACCCTTCCAGAGCTGAGATATTGAAACTCAAAATTTTGACCAGAAAAAAAAATGACAGTGTTACCCCTTATGTTTTTTTTTTCGGGGGGTGAAAATTTAAGTTTCTCCAATCTTCTCAAAACTCTGGATTCTGATAGAGGGCCACGATACATGGACCTGGGTGCAAAACTTGAGGCTCTAGACCCTTCCAGAGCTGAGATATTGAAACTCAAAATTTTGACCGGAAAAAAAAAATTGACAGTGTTACCCCTTATGTTTTTTTTCGGGGGGTGAAAAATTAAGTTTCTCCAATCTTCTCAAAACTCTGGATTCTGATAGAGGGCCACGAGACATGGACCTGGGTGCAAAAAACGAGGCTCTAGACCCTTCCAGAGCTGAGATATTGAAACTCAAAATTTTGACCAGAAAAAAAAATGACAGTGTTACCCCTTATGTTTTTTTTCGGGGGGTGAAAAATTAAGTTTCTCCAATCTTCTCAAAACTCTGGATTCTGATAGAGGGCCACGATATATGGACCTGGGTGCAAAAATTGAGGCTCTAGACCCTTCCAGAGCTGAAATATTGAAACTCAAAATTTTGACCAGAAAAAAAAATGACAGTGTTACCCCTTATGTTTTTTTTTCGGGGGGTGAAAATTTAAGTTTCTCCAATCTTCTCAAAACTCTGGATTCTGATAGAGGGCCACGAGACATGGACCTGGGTGCAAAAATCGAGGCTCTAGACCCTTCCAGAGCTGAGATATTGAAACTCAAAATTTTGACCAGAAAAAAAAATGACAGTGTTACCCCTTATGTTTTTTTTCGGGGGGTGAAAAATTTAGTTTCTCCAATCTTCTCAAAACTCTGGATTCTGATAGAGGGCCACGATATATGGACCTGGGTGCAAAAAACGAGGCTCTAGACCCTTCCAGAGCTGAGATATTGAAACTCAAAATTTTGACCAGAAAAAAAAATGACAGTGTTACCCCTTATGTTTTTTTTTTCGGGGGGTGAAAATTTAAGTTTCTCCAATCTTCTCAAAACTCTGGATTCTGATAGAGGGCCACGAGACATGGACCTGGGTGCAAAAATCGAGGCTCCAGACCCTTCCAGAGCTGAGATATTGAAACTCAAAATTTTGACCAGAAAAAAAAATGACAGTGTTACCCCTTATGTTTTTTTTTCGGGGGGTAAAAAATTAAGTTTCTCCAATCTTCTCAAAACTCTGGATTCTGATAGAGGGCCACGAGACATGGACCTGGGTGCAAAAATTGAGGCTCTAGACCCTTCCAGAGCTGAGATATTGAAACTCAAAATTTTGACCAGAAAAAAAAATGACAGTGTTACCCCTTATGTTTTTTTTCGGGGGGTGAAAAATTAAGTTTCTCCAATCTTCTCAAAACTCTGGATTCTGATAGAGGGCCACGATACATGGACCTGGGTGCAAAAATTGAGGCTCTAGACCCTTCCAGAGCTGAGATATTTAAACTCAAAATTTTGACCAGAAAAAAAAATGACAGTGTTACCCCTTATGTTTTTTTTCGGGGGGTGAAAAATTTAGTTTCTCCAATCTTCTCAAAACTCTGGATTCTGATAGAGGGCCACGAGACATGGACCTGGGTGCAAAAATTGAGGCTCTAGACCCTTCCAGAGCTGAGATATTGAAACTCAAAATTTTGACCAGAAAAAAAAATGACAGTGTTACCCCTTATGTTTTTTTTTTCGGGGGGTGAAAATTTAAGTTTCTCCAATCTTCTCAAAACTCTGGATTCTGATAGAGGGCCACGATACATGGACCTGGGTGCAAAACTTGAGGCTCTAGACCCTTCCAGAGCTGAGATATTGAAACTCAAAATTTTGACCGGAAAAAAAAAATTGACAGTGTTACCCCTTATGTTTTTTTTCGGGGGGTGAAAAATTAAGTTTCTCCAATCTTCTCAAAACTCTGGATTCTGATAGAGGGCCACGAGACATGGACCTGGGTGCAAAAAACGAGGCTCTAGACCCTTCCAGAGCTGAGATATTGAAACTCAAAATTTTGACCAGAAAAAAAAATGACAGTGTTACCCCTTATGTTTTTTTTCGGGGGGTGAAAAATTAAGTTTCTCCAATCTTCTCAAAACTCTGGATTCTGATAGAGGGCCACGATATATGGACCTGGGTGCAAAAATTGAGGCTCTAGACCCTTCCAGAGCTGAAATATTGAAACTCAAAATTTTGACCAGAAAAAAAAATGACAGTGTTACCCCTTATGTTTTTTTTTTCGGGGGGTGAAAATTTAAGTTTCTCCAATCTTCTCAAAACTCTGGATTCTGATAGAGGGCCACGAGACATGGACCTGGGTGCAAAAATCGAGGCTCTAGACCCTTCCAGAGCTGAGATATTGAAACTCAAAATTTTGACCAGAAAAAAAAATGACAGTGTTACCCCTTATGTTTTTTTTCGGGGGGTGAAAAATTTAGTTTCTCCAATCTTCTCAAAACTCTGGATTCTGATAGAGGGCCACGATATATGGACCTGGGTGCAAAAAACGAGGCTCTAGACCCTTCCAGAGCTGAGATATTGAAACTCAAAATTTTGACCAGAAAAAAAAATGACAGTGTTACCCCTTATGTTTTTTTTTTCGGGGGGTGAAAATTTAAGTTTCTCCAATCTTCTCAAAACTCTGGATTCTGATAGAGGGCCACGAGACATGGACCTGGGTGCAAAAATCGAGGCTCCAGACCCTTCCAGAGCTGAGATATTGAAACTCAAAATTTTGACCAGAAAAAAAAATGACAGTGTTACCCCTTATGTTTTTTTTTCGGGGGGTAAAAAATTAAGTTTTTCCAATCTTCTCAAAACTCTGGATTCTGATAGAGGGCCACGAGACATGGACCTGGGTGCAAAAATTGAGGCTCTAGACCCTTCCAGAGCTGAGATATTGAAACTCAAAATTTTTACCAGAAAAAAAAAATGACAGTGTTACCCCTTATGTTTTTTTTCGGGGGGTAAAAAATTAAGTTTCTCCAATCTTCTCAAAACTCTGGATTCTGATAGAGGGCCACGAGACATGGACCTGGGTGCAAAAATTGAGGCTCTAGACCCTTCCAGAGCTGAGATATTGAAACTCAAAATTTTGACCAGAAAAAAAAATGACAGTGTTACCCCTTATATTTTTTTTTCGGGGGGTGAAAAATTAAGTTTCTCCAATCTTCTCAAAACTCTGGATTCTGATGGGCCACGATATATGGACCTGGGTGCAAAAATTGAGGCTCTAGACCCTTCCAGAGCTGAGATATTGAAACTCAAAATTTTGACCAGAAAAAAAAGACAGTGTTACCCCTTATGTTTTTTTTTTTCGGGGGGTAAAAAATTAAGTTTCTCCAATCTTCTCAAAACTCTGGATTCTGATAGAGGGCCACGAGACATGGACCTGGGTGCAAAAATTGAGGCTCTAGACCCTTCCAGTGCTGAGATATTGAAACTCAAAATTTTGACCAGAAAAAAAAAATGACAGTGTTACCCCTTATGTTTTTTTTTTTTTCGGGGGGTGAAAAATTAAGTTTCTCCAATCTTCTCAAAACTCTGGATTCTGATAGAGGGCCACGATACATGGACCTGGGTGCAAAAATCGAGGCTCTAGACCCTTCCAGAGCTGAGATATTGAAACTCAAAATTTTTACCAGAAAAAAAAAATGACAGTGTTACCCCTTATGTTTTTTTTTTTCGGGGGGTGAAAAATTAAGTTTCTCCAATCTTTTCAAAACTCTGGATTCTGATAGAGGGCCACGAGACATGGACCTGGGTGCAAAAATTGAGGCTCTAGACCCTTCCAGAGCTGAGATATTGAAACTCAAAATTTTGACCAGAAAAAAAAAGACAGTGTTACCCCTTATGTTTTTTTTTTCGGGGGGTAAAAAATTAAGTTTCTCCAATCTTCTCAAAACTCTGGATTCTGATAGAGGGCCACGAGACATGGACCTGGGTGCAAAAATTGAGGCTCTAGACCCTTCCAGAGCTGAGATATTGAAACTCAAAATTTTGACCAGAAAAAAAAAGACAGTGTTACCCCTTATGTTTTTTTTTTTTTCGGGGGGTAAAAAATTAAGTTTCTCCAATCTTCTCAAAACTCTGGATTCTGATAGAGGGCCACGAGACATGGACCTGGGTGCAAAAATTGAGGCTCTAGACCCTTCCAGTGCTGAGATATTGAAACTCAAAATTTTGACCAGAAAAAAAAAATGACAGTGTTACCCCTTATGTTTTTTTTTTTTTCGGGGGGTGAAAAATTAAGTTTCTCCAATCTTCTCAAAACTCTGGATTCTGATAGAGGGCCACGATACATGGACCTGGGTGCAAAAATCGAGGCTCTAGACCCTTCCAGAGCTGAGATATTGAAACTCAAAATTTTTACCAGAAAAAAAAATGACAGTGTTACCCCTTATGTTTTTTTTTTCGGGGGGTGAAAAATTAAGTTTCTCCAATCTTTTCAAAACTCTGGATTCTGATAGAGGGCCACGAGACACGGACCTGGGTGCAAAAATTGAGGCTCTAGACCCTTCCAGAGCTGAGATATTGAAACTCAAAATTTTGACCAGAAAAAAAAATGACAGTGTTACCCCTTATGTTTTTTTTTCGGGGGGTGAAAATTTAAGTTTCTCCAATCTTCTCAAAACTCTGGATTCTGATAGAGGGCCACGATACATGGACCTGGGTGCAAAACTTGAGGCTCTAGACCCTTCCAGAGCTGAGATATTGAAACTCAAAATTTTGACCGGAAAAAAAAAATTGACAGTGTTACCCCTTATGTTTTTTTTCGGGGGGTGAAAAATTAAGTTTCTCCAATCTTCTCAAAACTCTGGATTCTGATAGAGGGCCACGAGACATGGACCTGGGTGCAAAAAACGAGGCTCTAGACCCTTCCAGAGCTGAGATATTGAAACTCAAAATTTTGACCAGAAAAAAAAATGACAGTGTTACCCCTTATGTTTTTTTTCGGGGGGTGAAAAATTAAGTTTCTCCAATCTTCTCAAAACTCTGGATTCTGATAGAGGGCCACGATATATGGACCTGGGTGCAAAAATTGAGGCTCTAGACCCTTCCAGAGCTGAAATATTGAAACTCAAAATTTTGACCAGAAAAAAAAATGACAGTGTTACCCCTTATGTTTTTTTTTCTGGGGGTGAAAATTTAAGTTTCTCCAATCTTC
Organism: Cyprinella venusta; assembly: GCA_038021265.1. Lineage (NCBI taxonomy): Eukaryota > Metazoa > Chordata > Actinopteri > Cypriniformes > Leuciscidae > Cyprinella > Cyprinella venusta. The sequence goes on from CM075868.1 coordinate 13,762,488, forward strand.
TCAAAACTCTGGATTCTGATAGAGGGCCACGAGACATGGACCTGGGTGCAAAAATCGAGGCTCTAGACCCTTCCAGAGCTGAGATATTGAAACTCAAAATTTTGACCAGAAAAAAAAATGACAGTGTTACCCCTTATGTTTTTTTTCGGGGGGTGAAAAATTAAGTTGCTCCAATCTTCTCAAAACTCTGGATTCTGATAGAGGGCCACGATATATGGACCTGGGTGCAAAAATTGAGGCTCTAGACCCTTCCAGAGCTGAGATATTGAAACTCAAAATTTTCACCAGAAAAAAAAAACGACAGTGTTAAACCTTATGTTTGTTTTTTTTTCGGGGGGTGAAAAATTAAGTTTCTCCAATCTTCTCAAAACTCTGGATTCTAATAGAGGGCCACGAGACATGGACCTGGGTGCAAAAATTGAGGCTCTAGACCCTTCCAGAGCTGAGATATTGAAACTCAAAATTTTGACCAGAAAAAAAAAATGACAGTGTTACCCCTTATGTTTTTTTTTTCGGGGGGTGAAAAATTAAGTTTCTCCAATCTTCTCAAAACTCTGGATTCTGATAGAGGGCCACGATACATGGACCTGGGTGCAAAAATCGAGGCTCTAGACCCTTCCAGAGCTGAAATATTTAAACTCAAAATTTTGACCAGAAAAAAAAATGACAGTGTTACCCCTTATGTTTTTTTTTCGGGGGGTAAAAAATTAAGTTTCTCCAATCTTCTCAAAACTCTGGATTCTGATAGAGGGCCACGAGACATGGACCTGGGTGCAAAAATTGAGGCTCTAGACCCTTCCAGAGCTGAGATATTGAAACTCAAAATTTTGACCAGAAAAAAAAATGACAGTGTTACCCCTTATGTTTTTTTTTCGGGGGGTGAAAAATTTAGTTTCTCCAATCTTCTCAAAACTCTGGATTCTGATAGAGGGCCACGAGACATGGACCTGGGTGCAAAAAACGAGGCTCTAGACCCTTCCAGAGCTGAGATATTGAAACTCAAAATTTTGACCAGAAAAAAAATGACAGTGTTACCCCTTATGTTTTTTTTCGGGGGGTGAAAAATTAAGTTTCTCCAATCTTCTCAAAACTCTGGATTCTGATAGAGGGCCATGATATATGGACCTGGGTGCAAAAATTTAGGCTCTAGACCCTTCCAGAGCTGAAATATTGAAACTCAAAATTTTGACCAGAAAAAAAAATGACAGTGTTACCCCTTATGTTTTTTTTTCGGGGGGTGAAAATTTAAGTTTCTCCAATCTTCTCAAAACTCTGGATTCTGATAGAGGGCCACGAGACATGGACCTGGGTGCAAAAATCGAGGCTCTAGACCCTTCCAGAGCTGAGATATTGAAACTCAAAATTTTGACCAGAAAAAAAAATGACAGTGTTACCCCTTATGTTTTTTTTCGGGGGGTGAAAAATTAAGTTGCTCCAATCTTCTCAAAACTCTGGATTCTGATAGAGGGCCACGAGACATGGACCTGGGTGCAAAAATCGAGGCTCTAGACCCTTCCAGAGCTGAGATATTGAAACTCAAAATTTTGACCAGAAAAAAAAATGACAGTGTTACCCCTTATGTTTTTTTTCGGGGGGTGAAAAATTAAGTTGCTCCAATCTTCTCAAAACTCTGGATTCTGATAGAGGGCCACGATATATGGACCTGGGTGCAAAAATCGAGGCTCTAGACCCTTCCAGAGCTGAGATATTGAAACTCAAAATTTTTACCAGAAAAAAAAAATGACAGTGTTACCCCTTATGTTTTTTTTTTTGGGGGGTGAAAAATTAAGTTTCTCCAATCTTTTCAAAACTCTGGATTCTGATAGAGGGCCACGAGACATGGACCTGGGTGCAAAAATTGAGGCTCTAGACCCTTCCAGAGCTGAGATATTGAAACTCAAAATTTTGACCAGAAAAAAAAATGACAGTGTTACCCCTTATGTTTTTTTTTCGGGGGGTGAAAATTTAAGTTTCTCCAATCTTCTCAAAACTCTGGATTCTGATAGAGGGCCACGATACATGGACCTGGGTGCAAAACTTGAGGCTCTAGACCCTTCCAGAGCTGAGATATTGAAACTCAAAATTTTGACCGGAAAAAAAAAATTGACAGTGTTACCCCTTATGTTTTTTTCGGGGGGTGAAAAATTAAGTTTCTCCAATCTTCTCAAAACTCTGGATTCTGATAGAGGGCCACGAGACATGGACCTGGGTGCAAAAATTGAGGCTCTAGACCCTTCCAGAGCTGAGATATTGAAACTCAAAATTTTGACCAGAAAAAAAAAATGACAGTGTTACCCCTTATGTTTTTTTTCGGGGGGTGAAAAATTAAGTTTCTCCAATCTTCTCAAAACTCTGGATTCTGATAGAGGGCCACGATACATGGACCTGGGTGCAAAAACTGAGGCTCTAGACCCTTCCAGAGCTGAGATATTTAAACTCAAAATTTTGACCAGAAAAAAAAATGACAGTGTTACCCCTTATGTTTTTTTTCGGGGGGTGAAAAATTTAGTTTCTCCAATCTTCTCAAAACTCTGGATTCTGATAGAGGGCCACGATATATGGACCTGGGTGCAAAAATTGAGGCTCTAGACCCTTCCAGAGCTGAAATATTGAAACTCAAAATTTTGACCAGAAAAAAAAATGACAGTGTTACCCCTTATGTTTTTTTTTCGGGGGGTAAAAAATTAAGTTTCTCCAATCTTCTCAAAACTCTGGATTCTGATAGAGGGCCACGAGACATGGACCTGGGTGCAAAAATTGAGGCTCTAGACCCTTCCAGAGCTGAGATATTGAAACTCAAAATTTTTACCAGAAAAAAAAAATGACAGTGTTACCCCTTATGTTTTTTTTCGGGGGGTGAAAAATTAAGTTTCTCCAATCTTCTCAAAACTCTGGATTCTGATAGAGGGCCACGAGACATGGACCTGGGTGCAAAAATTGAGGCTCTAGACCCTTCCAGAGCTGTAATATTGAAACTCAAAATTTTGACCAGAAAAAAAATGACAGTGTTACCCCTTATGTTTTTTTTTCGGGGGGTGAAAAATTAAGTTTCTCCAATCTACTCAAAACTCTGGATTCTGATAGAGGGCCACGAGACATGGACCTGGGTGCAAAAATTGAGGCTCTAGACCCTTCCAGAGCTGAGATATTGAAACTCAAAATTTTGACCAGAAAAAAAAAATGACAGTGTTACCCCTTATGTTTTTTTTCGGGGGGTGAAAAATTAAGTTTCTCCAATCTTCTCAAAACTCTGGATTCTGATAGAGGGCCACGATACATGGACCTGGGTGCAAAAATCGAGGCTCTAGACCCTTCCAGAGATGAGATATTGAAACTCAAAATTTTTACCAGAAAAAAAAATGACAGTGTTACCCCTTATGTTTTTTTTTTCGGGGGGTGAAAAATTAAGTTTCTCCAATCTTTTCAAAACTCTGGATTCTGATAGAGGGCCACGAGACATGGACCTGGGTGCAAAAATTGAGGCTCTAGACCCTTCCAGAGCTGAGATATTGAAACTCAAAATTTTGACCAGAAAAAAAAATGACAGTGTTACCCCTTATGTTTTTTTTTCGGGGGGTGAAAATTTAAGTTTCTCCAATCTTCTCAAAACTCTGGATTCTGATAGAGGGCCACGATACATGGACCTGGGTGCAAAACTTGAGGCTCTAGACCCTTCCAGAGCTGAGATATTGAAACTCAAAATTTTGACCGGAAAAAAAAAATTGACAGTGTTACCCCTTATGTTTTTTTTCGGGGGGTGAAAAATTAAGTTTCTCCAATCTTCTCAAAACTCTGGATTCTGATAGAGGGCCACGAGACATGGACCTGGGTGCAAAAATTGAGGCTCCAGACCCTTCCAGAGCTGAGATATTGAAACTCAAAATTTTGACCAGAAAAAAAAATGACAGTGTTACCCCTTATGTTTTTTTTCGGGGGGTGAAAAATTAAGTTGCTCCAATCTTCTCAAAACTCTTGATTCTGATAGAGGGCCACGATATATGGACCTGGGTGCAAAAATTGAGGCTCTAGACCCTTCCAGAGCTGAGATATTGAAACTCAAAATTTTGACCAGAAAAAAAAACGACAGTGTTAAACCTTATGTTTTGGTTTTTTTTTCGGGGGGTGAAAAATTAAGTTTCTCCAATCTTCTCAAAACTCTGGATTCTGATAGAGGGCCACGAGACATGGACCTGGGTGCAAAAATTGAGGCTCTAGACCCTTCCAGAGCTGAGATATTGAAACTCAAAATTTTGACCAGAAAAAAAAATGACAGTGTTACCCCTTATATTTTTTTTCGGGGGGTGAAAAATTAAGTTTCTCCAATCTTCTCAAAACTCTGGATTCTGGTAGAGGGCCACGATACATGGACCTGGGTGCAAAAATTGAGGCTCTAGACCCTTCCAGAGCTGAAATATTGAAACTCAAAATTTTTACCAGAAAAAAAATGACAGTGTTACCCCTTATGTTTTTTTTTTCGGGGGGTGAAAAATTAAGTTGCTCCAATCTTCTCAAAACTCTGGATTCTGATAGAGGGCCACGATATATGGACCTGGGTGCAAAAATTGAGGCTCTAGACCCTTCCAGAGCTGAGATATTGAAACTCAAAATTTTGACCAGAAAAAAAAAATGACAGTGTTAAACCTTATGTTTTTTTTTTTTTCGGGGGGTGAAAAATTAAGTTTCTCCAATCTTCTCAAAACTCTGGATTCTAATAGAGGGCCACGAGACATGGACCTGGGTGCAAAAATTGAGGCTCTAGACCCTTCTAGAGCTGAGATATTGAAACTCAAAATTTTGACCAGAAAAAAAATGACAGTGTTACCCCTTATGTTTTTTTTGGGGGGGGGGGGTGAAAAATTAAGTTTCTCCAATCTTCTCAAAACTCTGAATAAAGAAAGAAAGAAAGAAAGAAAGAAAGAAAGAAAGAAAGAAAGAAAGAAAGAAAGAAAGAAAGAAAAAAAGAAAGAAAGAAAGAAAGAAAGAAAGAAAGAAAGAAAGAAAGAAAGAAAGAAAGAAAGAAAGAAAGAAAGAAACAGTAATTTTTAGTTTTAAAACTTTTGCAACTTTAATGTGGAATTACACACATTGCAGTGCCACTGAAAAAAATATATATAATAAAACATAATTTTTATATTGTAAACATCATTTCACTTATACAATATGTGCTGATATTACCTAATGAACTGTGATTTCCTTATAAGTTGTTACAGTGTGTTTATAATGTAATACATTTCCAATACAATAATCTAAAACATAATATGAAAAATTGTTATTACATTGAAAAATTGTTATTACATTATGAGCAGCCATATCACACTGTAGCCCAAGACTGGTTGCCCACTGAAGCTAAGCAGGGTTGATCCTGATCAGTAGATGGGAGACCACCTGTGAAAACTAGGTTGCTGCAGGAGGTTTTAGTGAGGCCAGCAGGGGGTGCTCACCCTGTGGTCTGTGTGGGTCCTAACCCCACCCCCCCCCCATCCTCCCCCCCAAGTATAGTGACGGAGACACTATACAGTAACAAGCACCATCCTTCGGATGAGATGTTAAAGGGGTCATGAACTGGCTTTTTAAATTTTATTATATTGTTGTTTGAGGTCAAAATTTATTATATATCACAATATATTGTTGTCTGGTTTTTGCATTCAAAAACATCAAAATGAATTAGTAATAGGCTATTTTGTACCCAAGTTTTTAGCCTACCTGAAAAATGCTCGGATCTTATGGGCGTCTTGCATTGAAGACTTGGAAGTAAACGCCCACTGCTGTGAGTGGATAACAGTTTTGCATAATGAGTTTAACTCACCCCTCGATGCACTTGGGGGAAATTGTTTTGAAAACGTAAAATGGCAACCGGAATGATTTGCCCATACATGTTCGACCCAGAGTCTGTGTGTTGCACAATTCCTGTCAGATCCAATATAGACGACACAGCGCTGTTCTTTACTCTTAATCGGTCTTAATCCAGTCTTGTTTACAAAACAATCCTCACTGAAATGAAGAACGGACGACAAAGTTTTACCTCATCAGCTGGAACGTCATTAAAACATTTATCCATGCATCCTATTGGAATCCAGAGGAGCATATGCAGCGGCTGTCTTCCACAACCAGGCGCTGCATAATATTTTGTATTGCTCGGTAGCTCGATCCAGATTGTCATCATCACAACTCATGAGGTAGGCCTATGTTATTTAGCTATGCGTGTAATGCGCAAATCGGTGGGCGGGGCTAAACCGGCTGTGTTGAAGTAGGCGTTGTTCTTCTGCGGGGGAGGTGTTTTATCCTCTTTGACATGATAGTTCCCCACTTTTAAAAACGAGTCGTTTGCAGAGGCAAAGCTTTTATTGGACTAACAAGGACGTTTTCAATTCTGAAATTTACAGGATATTCTTATAATATGATGACCTCTTAGATGTCAAAAGCTCAAGGAAAATTTGATTTCTCAGTTCATCACCCCTTTAAACCGAGGTCCTGACTCTGTGTAACCCCAGTGTCCTGGCCATCTATTAGCCCTTGCCAGTCATGGCCTCCTATTAATCCCCATCCATTTAATTGGCTCTATCACTCTCTCTCCTCTCCACCTATAGCTGGTGTGTGGTGAGCGAACTGGCGGCGTTGTATACTGTGGCTGCCGTCGCATCATCCAAGGATGCTGCACACTGGTGGTGGTTGAGGAGAGATCCCCTGATATGATTGCAAAATGTTTTGTGAGAGCAGTGGTACATATGAAAGCGCTATATAAATGCCTCATTCATTCATTCAAGATTTTATTTGATTTATTATTAAATTATATAACAGTATAAACATTTTGTTATATTAAAAATGTAATACCCATTGCATTAAGTTTGTTATTAAATTATGAGTTGCATAAGTATAAGAAATTCACACAGTGATTAGTGAATGAGACCGAGTATCCTGAGACACCCAAAAGTAATGTAAAGTATTTTGTTGCATTTCATCAGCTTCACATTCTTCAATTTCTCTGTTTTTTTTTTTTTGTTTGTTTTTTTGTCACCGTTAGACAGCTGGTGTGATGTCTGTCTACCTGTTTATGAAGCGGTACACTGCAGAGGAGATGTACAGGCCACACCCAGGTTTCTACAGGCCACGCCTCAGCAACTGTTCTGACTATTCTGGCCAGTTCCTGCATCCAGATGCAAGGGCTCGTGGACGCAGTCCCTCAGACATCTCCAGTGAAGCATCTGTCCAAATGAATTTAAACTACCCTGCCCTTCTCAAATGTCCTGACTATGATCAGATGTCCTCATCGCCCTGTTGAAATTACAAATACACATTAGTGATATCTGAGACGGAGACAGTTCTATAGCTAGTTACTGAAGATGTTGTACTGGAGTGGCTTTGGCACAGGATATCCTGTGTGTTTGGAGCCTTCAGTACCAATGCAGGTTTTCTCAGTTTAATGCATCAGTTGATGGTATCATGTTATTTGTAGTGCACTTCACTGATGTATAGAAAACATTATGCTATCTCTGCCTTTTTCTTAAAGGTCTGGATTTTTTTTTTTTTTTTTTTGAATTTTTAATTTTGTCATTCAAACAGTCAGTTGGTTCTTTGTCATTTTTTTAACCAAAAGTGTGGCTGTAATTGAGAACGGATCTATAGCACATTCTAGAAAATAAGATAATGTGACTCACCAATAATCTGGACCTGCCCTTAAAAACCATAACACAGAGCTTAAATATTTATATTTTCTGTTATTATTATGACTAACTGTGGTCTTTAGATTAAGGTTGTTTGTTTGATATGAATGTTAGTATTATTCCAGACTCCTGATTTATTGATTTATTTTTTTTTATTATTATTATTTTGCTACCATTTTTTTTTTTATTTTGATGGTCCATTACCTTGCACCTACATGTCAACTAACTCTCAATAGACTAGTAGTTGGTAGTAGACTGGTAGGGGTCAGGGGTTGTAGATTAAGTAATTACGGTTAGTAGTAAGTTGACATGTACAAAGTTACTTATAGTCAGTAGAAAGTCTGTCGGGGACCATCAAAATATAGTGTTAACAGATATTAGACAGTCTACTAATTTTCTAATAATACTTTAATAAGAGTTATCTGACACGTAGGTGCAACTTTATTTTTTGTCAACAGATTCTCTAAAGCGGAAAATCAAAATAAAGGGTTACCTTTTTTGTTATCTGCTTTACATTCTGGTCTAATCAGAAGATCAACACATCATGTTGCAGATACAAAAATTGTTTTGATTATTAAAATCTGTATTAATGATTTTCAGAATAAACATGTACAATTCTATGTATGTTTTATAATAAATTTCTCCGCTGTTTATATATTCCATTTGTTATGATTTGATATAATACAAATTATTATAAATTAATGAGAGTTGGCCTATTGTACTTTTGCAAAATAGACTTGTATATATCATCTAATGCTAGTTGAATTTGTCTAAAAATAAAAACGCCAGTAAGAAACAAAAGCTGAAAATACGAACATATATACTGTATTTAGTGACTCATGGACAAAATATGGACCCACCCAAAGGAAAGTGAAATCCCTATTTTGACCATTACATTTTGAAAAAGGAAAAAAAAAAGAAGAAAATGTGTAAATATCACTTCAAGTATTGCCAGAGAAAATAATTAGAGTTAATTTCTCTGGTCGTCCAAAATGTACAGCACATCAAATAATACTGGCATTTAGAATCACAGATTATTCTCTTTGGAAGAATGACCAACAATAATTTTCAAGTAACTGTTACCGGTCTCAAACAGTTAAGTATGAGATACAGCAACTGTACAAAATGACGAGAAACACACGTTAGTGTCTGCAGCGTTCTGGCGCTTTCTTTTAATGACTTTGCCTTTTTCAGGTAACAGGTAAGTATAACTCATTCAAAGCAGGTCATGTATACATAATTCAACTCACAGTATTAAATGTTTACCCATTGAGTCAGCTTATGTAATATATTTGACCATTTCACTTCTATATTATACTAAGCAACTTCAATAATATCTGGATACAACTTTACATGTTTTTCCACTTAACACTTTCAAGTTTTGCTTTATCTATTTTATAGATATATTGAAGTTTTGGACAAGGAGAAATCCAGATACATTCTATGAAAAAAACAAAACAGAATAACTTCAATGGAATAAACAATCCATAATGATTAACAGTCTCACTTGATGTAGATATGTTGTTTTTAACTTGCTAGTGTATGTTTTTAAAGAAACACATTTGAATTTCACTTTTCCACAAACAACAAAATGGTGTCACAAACTCCGTACAACACAGTATACAGTTCAAACTGGAAAATCTGTCGAGATTACACAGGAATTATAGTAGTTGTTGAATAATTGCTTAAATTATCCTACTTGCACATCACATTTTCTACGAGCATCGTGACTTTGAACTGCTTACTCAGCTGGAGATTACATCGATGGAATCACACATCAAATAATCATCTGAACACTTACAATCAGTAAAACTGGATAAACAGAGTCTAAAAGCATTTATGAATGTCTCAAGTATCACTACTGATCGATATTGATTCATACAAAACATTTTACCAACCTGTATAAAATGACGAGAAACACACGTTAGTGTCTGCAGCGTTCTGGCGCTTTCTTTTAATGACTTTGCCCTTTGACCAGAACGTCATTTCTCATCACTCTAGTGCAATGCGCCACCTACAGGCCTGTTTCAGAATAAACTTAAATCTATGTAGCATTAACACATCCATTTTTTAGACTCTTGTACACACTTAAACTGAAGACAAAGAGAGAAAAAAAATAAAAATAATTTGGGGTACCTATTATCATTCAATACTTTTATCTTCCCCTGTAATACTTTCAGTCCGTCACACTCTCCCCTATTTTTTTTTTGACTGCCGACATCAATACTAGGTCGGTCTATCTTCTCTCAGTCATTCATCTAACAAGTCCAGAAAGGTGTTGATTGCCACCACGGAACTGCATTAACTACCTGGTAAGTCATTGGACTTCTCGGAATCATGTAAGATTGGACTGCATTTAAGTGACTTTGCCTGTAAGTCGGTTGACCCAATATGTCATAAGTCAGCATTGCTTTTGGCTTCGCTTGTCTGTTTGATCTTCGCAACGTCTCTTGATCCTCTTCATCAACACTCTCACATTGCTCATTTTGCCTTACAGGTGATCCTTGACTTGAAAGAGGTGACTCTTCTGGGCCATACCCGACAAAATCCTCTTCTTCTGGAACCTGCTCCTTGCCTTCTGCTTGATCGTCCTGTCTGGTCACTGGTTCTGGCAGTGGAGTTGCAGAGGGGTAAAATGCTCTTGCCATCGGCCTTAACTGAGATCTCTTTTCAGTCTGGGACCGTTGTAGTAGTTCCACATGGTCATGATTCCCTGCAGTCATGGGTAAGTAAGGATAGTGCCATTGTTCATCCCCCGAGCTATCCTCTTCCTGATCCACACTCGGCTCTGTGACTTTCCTCTTAATCAGTTGTCTTTTCTTTACAGGTACATTTAGGGTGTGATCTTCAACAGGTAAGTCATTCACTGGTAGTAAAAGGTTTCTGTGTAATACTCGAATTGTCTTTTTACCAGTTTCAAGTTGGATCCTGTACACAGGTCCCTCTTTGATCCTCTCCACTACTCTGTGCACTTCCTTTTCCCAGTACGGACGAAGCTTGCCTGGACCTCCTCTCTCCGAAAGGTTCCTTACTAAAACCCGATCACCTGGCTGGAGAAGTACCCCTTTCACCTTCCTGTCATAGTACTTCTTTCCTTAGGTAGGACTAGCTGTTTCCGATTACCAGAGTGTCGGTACAGAATTCCATCCTCCACTACTAGCTTGTTCCACTCCTGAACCAAACGTCTGGTTCCTCTGGTCATGACCTTTTTTTCTGTGCTATTTGGGATCCAGCTGCTTTCCTTAAGCTTTATCACTTCCTTAATACTTATGTCATCCTGTTGTGCAGCTCTGATATCCACCTGAGCTATTGGAGACACCATCTGCCCTTTCAACATTTCCTCTTCCCCATCACTTGCTGAATAAAGAGCCAGTGAAGCCACCCACGGTACCTCTTCTTCAACGACAGCTTTACTCCCTTGCCACATAGCTGACACAACTTCAGATGGCATAGTCTCTGTGTAATCCCTCAGGTGGTCTGTGATGTCTACTGGATATCGCGAAAGTGTATCTGCGTCAGCGTTCTGTTTACCTGGTCTGTACTTTATGTCAAAATGGAAATCGGACAACTCACCGACCCAGCGATGACCCACAGCATTTAATCTGGCAACACTCAAGACATAGGTCAACGGATTATTGTCTGTGTACACTGTAAACGTTGGCGCATAGTACAAATAATCCCTGAACTTGTCACAGATCGCCCACTTTAGAGCTAGAAACTCAAGTTTACCAGAATGTAAATGGTAGCTGCGCTCTGCTGGAGTCAATGTTCTTGAGCCAAATCCGATGACACAAAGTTTACCGGCTTGTCGCTGGTAAAGTACAGCACCAAGGCCCTCATTTGATGCATCAGTGTGCAACACAAAAGGCAAGTCAAAATCAGGGTAAGCCAGAATTGGTGGATTGGTAAGCATCTCGATGAATTTTGACACAATGGCCCGATGTTCCGATGTCCACTGAATAGGGGTTCTTGATGGCATTTGAGCCTTGGTCTCCTTCCTCACCTTCTGTTTACTCTGGTTGGTGTTTGCTACTTTCAAAACAGTCTTTTCCTTAGGGTTCTGCAGGAGCTCATACAGTGGCTTCGCTATCCTTGAGAAATCCTGGATGAAAGATCTGTAGTAACTTAGAAACCCCAATAGTGTTCTAACTTCCCCCACTGTTTTTGGTTCTTTCTTTTTCAATTGCTCTACAGCCTCCAGATCCTTTGGCTCAATCTCAATGCCTTCTCCTGACACCATCCGACCAAGGTATCTGACCTGCGTCTTGAACAGTTCACATTTCTTTGGTCGGAGTTTAATACCATACTCACGCATTCGGCAGAGCACTTGCCTAAGGTCTTCGACATGCTCGTGAAAGGTTTTAGAATAGCAAAGAACATCGTCCAGGTAAGGAGAACAGCATTTGTCTCTTATTCCCTCTAGAACACTCTCCATACACCTCTGGAAGGCGGCTGGGGCATTAGTTAATCCAAAAGGGATACGCTTCCACTCATAGAGTCCCCAGGGAGTGCTAAATGCCGTCATCTTCCTTGACTCCTCATCCACAAATCCTTGATGATACGCACTACCCTGGTCAAGAATGGAGAACCATGTGAATCCTCCTAGACTGTCCAGCAAATCTTGTATCCTCGGTAGTGGGTGCCTATCTGGGATGGTCTTCCGGTTCAACTCTCTAAACTCAACACATAGCCGTAAGCTACTGTCCTTCTTCCGGACACAGACCACTGGTGAGGAATATGCAGAGGACGATTTCCTAATCCAGCCACGCTCGAGGAGGTTTTGTACGTACTCTTTAACTTCCTTGTATAAGGGTTTTGGAATGGAATTGTAGCATTTCTGAATTGGAGTGTCATCTTTTAAATTTATCTTCAACTTCAGATTTGGAATGCATCCTATATCTCCATCATCGTGAGCAAAGACATCGGATTCTTCGTAAAGCATTCGTCTAACTATATCCTGCTCTGATTTCGACAGGTGTTCCTACTCGACAGGTTAATTGTTAATTGTCCACTTAATTGTTTTGTCAACTGGTAACCGACTTTCCTTATCCACTTGGCTCAACTGATTTACATGAACCTCACGTTCCTCCTTGATGTTTCCTGTTCTAACACCACCACTTAGAACGAAGGGTAGGACTTCAGATACCGGAGTGATAGTACCCAATACTGTCCTTGCAGGGAGGTAAATGTCATGTTGAGTGGGATTGAGGACAGGAATCTTCACTACTTTCGATGCACCCTTTGGCACATCAACCACAGTAGGAAAGAGTTCAAGGCCATCTTGGACTGGCCATTCTGGAAGTGGTTCGAATGGCATGACTCCTCCTTCAGGCCCCCATCTAATTCTGCATTTGACTTCGCACAGTTCGCCTTTTTTACCGTGAGTCCTTTCTTCCCAACTTTTACCACACAACTGTCCAATATTTCCTCTGAATCTGCGAATTGAACCACTTTATTGACAATGTTGTTAGCTATGCTCTGTCTTACGTTCATAGCTTTACTCAGCAGAATGGTTAGGTTTTCTGTGCTGTTCGGCTGGTCACTGCTTCCTCTGATCAATTCTTCAATAACATTAAATCCCAGAAGGGGATTGTCATTACAGCAGTCGCTTACTAGCATTGGTACATGAATGGAAACGGTTCCAGATCCACTACTTTTGAGTTCAAAGAGTACTTCAATCCATCCAACAAATGGAATTACACAGCCATTGGCAGCAGTAATGTAAAGCTGCTGGTCAGCAAGTAAGTCTTCTATAGGCTTAATAGGCACATTTGGAAGGAACTTTTCTACCCATGTCTTCCCTACCATGCTTACTTGAGCCCCTGTGTCCAACAGCATTTCAGTAAGAACTCCATTTAACCAACATGACAGCATACATTTTCTGCCAATCAGTTGTGCTGCTTTTTTTTTGGTGACTGGTGATTTTTCCGACTTAAAGAGCAACTTGCAGGTTGGACACCCCTATATAGCATAGTGTAAGTTGACGATAAAACAACAAGATTTTCTGAACTGGAGTAATATATATTTAGCCATTAACGATATTTTGAGAAAAATTGTAATAAAATAACTCCCGCGTCTACGACGCACTAACCGGAAGTGACGATTGGCGAGGCAGTCTGTTCAAGTTCAGGCTCAGGTTACAATGGATGCGAACGACGAAACCGCGTTCTGCAATGTTGACGAATATGCCTATGATGACCCACAAGCAAATAATTATGAGCCTTCTAGGCGAGATAGAAGTCAGGGGGAGATCGGGAGACGAACAATGGGCAGAGGAAAGAAGTAACGTTAGAGTTGTGGCGTCGAGAAAACCAGTGGCTAATACAGGGCAAGTGAGTTCATGTAAGTTAGCACCGCGGCTAACGCTGATTCATCTACTGTATGGCTATACCTTGGTGTTTTGCAATAAATCTGCTTTAGCAAACATACATTTGACTTTGTTCTTGATTAAACATCTATTTAGATTGTCTTAATTTAAGCCAGCAACATTTTGTCTTCTCATATTCTATACTGACAGTGATTATGCAGACCATCCAAGCTGGTTAGCACTATCCATATTGATCATGCCATAACAACAAATAAATAATGCTTTTCAAATGCAGTTTGTGATACCATTTAAAGCGAGTGAAATGTGCGCCACAAACGACCGTGTGTGTGTGTGTTAACAGACGCGACAGTGAAGTCTGCTCTATTCACCTGCACATAACGCACCCAAGACCAAAAAGCCTTGTTTTTCCTTGAAGGAAAATGATGGATATGATGTCCTGACAGGCTGGAATTCGTGCAACAACCACAAACACAATAATTTACCATTATGGCTTCGATCTAAAACTATATGTCTCTCGCTACTGCTCTAACAACATCAACACCCAGCAATGAGAAAGCGGCCGCGAGCTGATTTGTTTTCCTCGGGCCACGTCATATGACGCGTTGCTTGCTGGAAAGGCGTTATTCCAGAGCCTAGCGCATTTTCATCAAAATCTCTACATCAAATGAGATTTCATTAGTAATTTTTACATAAGTGTTTTTAAAAGAGCTCTGCAGACAATTTAAAGTCTTAATTCAGAAATAAAATCAACCTGCATGTTGCTCTTTAAATTTTCAGGATTGTGTGGACGGTTTACCTTTACATGGGACGGACAGCTTGATGGGGTCACTGGTTGTCCCGTACCAGTGACCGTCTCCCGTTTCCCACCTTCGTTCCCTTCTTTAGGCAGCCAACCGCTCTGTGCCCTTCTTGACCACAGCGGAAACAATGGCAGCAGTCCGGATTTCCACGCTGGATGCAGTCCTCACATCTACGCTTGCTTTCGGGTTTGTCTGAAACTTTAACATTCATTAATGGTGTGGCAGTTTGGCTTGCAATTGCAGCAGAGGGTCTCATCATCTTTTCAAGGTTTTCAGTAAGAGCAGAAACCTGAGCTGTCAGTTCCATCAAAGCAGTGCGATTTGCTCGAGCTTCTCCTTCCACCTGTTTTTGCAATGTGTCATAGCTTTTCTCACTATCATCTTTGGACTGGGACTGGGAGGAACAAACAGTCAGGAGTTTGTGTTTATGTACAGTGCTAAGACGCTTCTGTCTCTCTGCTTCCTCATTGGCTGATTTAGTCACCTGTTCTAAGATGAAGTCATCAGTCACTGTCACGTCAGAGATGTAAGGCTTAATGTCCATTCTGATATTACCGTTTTTCTCGTTTAGCCCCTGATACAGTGTATGAAGAAACACTCCCTGCACCAGTCTTTTGTCATAGTTAAACTCTGACCCACCATGTTGTGATGCAGAGATAATTTTTTGTTTCAACCCCATTAGTCTATAGACAAACTGCTGTGGGGTTTCTTTATCTTGCTGCTTAGCATTGCTAAGCTCCTGAAACAATTCAGTGCTACTACGTTCTCTCATATGCGAATTTAAGAACCGTTTCAGTTCTGCAACAGTGAGATCATCTTTGTTGGTCAACATGTCTTTAAAGTTACCTGGTTTAATCATTCTTAACACTGTGCGTATGATTTCAGATTCAGAGAATTTTTCTTTCAAACCCTCATCAATTTGTTTGCATACACTGTTGTAACTCACATCTGAACTAGCATCTGAAATTACACCACCATGCATTTTGAAATCTCTGCGGGGCAACAAAGCAGCAACATCAGTCAGTCTAACCAACCCAGATACCTGAGGGCTGTTTCATAAAAGCCGCTTAGAAAAGCGGGGATTAAAGTCCAAAACCTGACTTGAATGAACCGAGCTAAACATCCGCGCTTAAATTGGTTCCATAACAGTAAGTTGCGGATCATATGATCTTACTAATTTGAGTCAGGTTTAAATAGTCTAGATAATTGCGCGTGCACGCCATTCTTTTAAAGTCCTGAAAAGTCGAGCATGGGTCAATCGATTTACTGTGTGGGCTACCATGGCAACGTAAGGAAAAGATAGAGCAGCGATGTACACGGCAATAATTTAAAGATGTCATCACCGAAAAAGTAAATACAGCGGCAATAAATAAAGCAAGTGAGAAAGTTTGGCAGGAAATTGCTTATCGTCTTAATGCGTAAGTTGCGGTGAAAACTATTTAAAATACTTCAACATTTAATGTGTGTCACAGTAGGCTACATTGTAAAATTTGTGTGTGAATAACAGTAACGTTAATGTTTCACGCAGCAGCAAAAGTTGAAGGAAAAAGACCCTGGCAGCAGGTGAAAATAAAATATAAAAATATAGTTCAGAATATGTAATCAATGCCAGCTTGAAGTTACAACTATTGAGGTTTTTTATTTTTTATTTTCTTTATTGAGGTGACCAAAAGGAAGACAGGTTGCTGGCACTAGGGGAAGGCCACCACCAGAGGAGCTGGCTTTGCAAATTAATAAAGGGAGGCCCGTCCTTGAGGGAATAGAGGGTGGGACATCATCGAAAATGATATCACATAGTATAAGGAGTAAAAGTTGTGTGTGTGTTTTATTATCATTATTCCTTCATGACTAAGTGATTTCTTCCTTCCTTAGGCATTGTAAGCCTAAGTACATCATAGCAGTAATGTCATGTAGAGGTACTTGTGCTATTGTAATGGTGCATTTTGGTAATTAAAAAAAAATAAAAAAAAATTCTATCAAGAGTCTGTATGCTTTATGGATCCACCAGACATCATGTTGCCTGTGAGTATGAAACCTTTTAAATCTGTTATCTAAGCTAATGAATGAGTTTAACTGAGTTTAATCAGTGGTCACAGGGAGAAGGCCCATCAGTTGAGGAGGATGAGGAGACTGTGTCTGTATGTTCAAGGAGGGGGTACTCACAGGTTCTATCCATGCTATACTGTATTGAATATTTAAAAAGTGTACTTGTGTGATAAAATGATCATAATGTGTTTTCAGGATGCTGACACTGTTAGAGCCCTCTCAGTCTGGGACCACATGTGACAAAGTGTGTATTAAGAAATGAAAACAATGTGACGAGTATTCAATGAAATAACTCAAATGTTGCTACATAACCCAGAAAACAGAAAAGTAGAGTATAAATGATACTGCCTTAAACAAATGGAAGCAATTATAGACACCCAGTATAAAAAACTGAAGATGAGGAAGTTGGAGCTGGAAATTCAACAGCTACAGAAAAATCCAAGTAGAACTACCATTTTTAAAAAGGAAAAGAAAAAACATTATCTTTTTGATCATTCACAATATTTATTTGTGTGTTTTCACCCCTAACAGACAGATTCACTCTGAATAAAGACAAATCACATTAAATACTTTGACTTCGGTGTTTGTTCAACTAAGGAGAAAGTTGAGGGGCCAGTGGAAAATTTTAAAGGCTACACAGTCATGGTTTAGACCATATTAAACAAAATAATTATTTGCATATGTGTGGGCTTGGTAATCTACACATATATGCAATGCCATCTCTTGAGAATCTATATTGTTCATACAGGTAGCTGTCATTTAATGCCAAATGGGTCTGACCTGTCTCTGAAAGTTCTCTCTCTTTGAAATGCCCTCCGCAAGACTACAGCTCCCTCATCCGCCACCTCATCTATGAAAGGACACGCCATGGTTAAGTTTGGAAACGAGTTCAGCTCCCTATTTATATACTTCATTAATTACCAAACTCATTAAACAAACTCACCAATTAAATACACAAGTTTTGAAAATTTCTTAGTGTATTTATACCTTATAATTTCTTACATTTATTAGTAAAGTACATTTTCCTTATTTATTATAAAATTGTATTAATAGTGTTTAAGTAAAATAAAATGACATCGAAAAACCAGCAGGTGAGTATAAATGGTGTGCTCGTTAAGCCTGAACTCAGACTTAGCCTGCCAGTTAGCCTGCCCCGGACCAGGCTAGTTTCCCAGCATAAGTTTCCAGGGTAACTGAGTTTGAACTAATTTAAGTTTGCTTTATGAAACAGAATTCACCGACAATAAGTTTGACTAACCAAAATAAGCCGGGCTTATTTCCTAATCTTGTTTTATGAAACAGCCCTCTGTTCTGTTGTTGATGACTCACCACTAGCATCTTTACCATTGTTTGCAGTGTCCAAGTCTGATTCAGTGTCCTTGCTGGATTTTAGGTCATCAATCTTGTCTTTGATGATCAGCAAAGAGGACATACCTTCATCTTCAAGCTTTCTAAGCCGATCACTTTTCATGTAGTCCACGATGAATTCAAAAAGTTCAGGTTCATTGGTACCTGTCACTTCAGGAATCTCCAAGGCTCTTTCATCTTCCAGTGACGAAGCAAGACTATGTAGCTGTTCTTCACTCAGCAGATGAAGCTGTTTTTGGATATCCCATAGCAACGCACGAAGAGGAGCTGAAGACGCCATCTTGACTGGAACCCAGAAGACTTGCACTCACACGGTGAACAAACTCACAGCATTCCTTGTAGCTCACTCCAAAGGGTCACACTGGTCTCCTACATCATCAGTCTCGAAGCTGATACCAAGATCCTCATCGGCGGACGAGCCCCCAAAATGTTACCGGTCTCAAACAGTTAAGTATGAGATACAGCAACTGTATAAAATGACGAGAAACACACGTTAGTGTCTGCAGCGTTCTGGCGCTTTCTTTTAATGACTTTGCCCTTTTCAGGTAACAGGTAAGTATAACTCATTCAAAGCAGGTCATGTATACATAATTCAACTCACAGTATTAAATGTTTACCCATTGAGTCAGCTTATGTAATATATTTGACCATTTCACTTCTATATTATACTAAGCAACTTCAATAACATCTGGATACAACTTTACATGTTTTTCCACTTAACACTTTCAAGTTTTGCTTTATCTATTTTATAGATATATTGAAGTTTTGGACAAGGAGAAATCCAGATACATTCTATGAAAAAAACAAAACAGAATAACTTCAATGGAATAAACAATCCATAATGATTAACAGTCTCACTTGATGTAGATATGTTGTTTTTAACTTGCTAGTGTATGTTTTTAAAGAAACACATTTGAATTTCACTTTTCCACAACAACAAAATGGTGTCACAAACTCCGTACAACACAGTATACAGTTCAAACTGGAAAATCTGTCGAGATTACACAGGAATTATAGTAGTTGTTGAATAATTGCTTAAATTATCCTACTTGCACATCACATTTTCTACGAGCATCGTGACTTTGAACTGCTTACTCAGCTGGAGATTACATCGATGGAATCACACATCAAATAATCATCTGAACACTTACAATCAGTAAAACTGGATAAACAGAGTCTAAAAGCATTTATGAATGTCTCAAGTATCACTACTGATCGATATTGATTCATACAAAACATTTTACCAACCTGTATAAAATGACGAGAAACACACGTTAGTGTCTGCAGCGTTCTGGCGCTTTCTTTTAATGACTTTGCCCTTTGACCAGAACGTCATTTCTCATCACTCTAGTGCAATGCGCCACCTACAGGCCTGTTTCAGAATAAACTTAAATCTATGTAGCATTAACACATCCATTTTTTAGACTCTTGTACACACTTAAACTGAAGACAGAGAGAGAAAAAAAATAAAAATAATTTGGGGTACCTATTATCATTCAATAGTTTTATCTTCCCCTGTAATACTTTCAGTCCGTCACATAACATCCACTTTTGTTCTGGTTCTGGCCTACAGTAAATGAACTGTGTTGTGGTCAGAATGAAACCAGATTGAAAATTGTCAACTTTTTCAATGATATTGCCAATGAAAGGAAGATTTGAGATTGATCTGTATTTGCTCAATATGTTGCTATTGCAGTTTTAAAGGACTTTGGAAAATTCCTAGAGAAGTGAAGAGTTTACCTCTTACACTCTAAAAAATGCTGGGTTGTTTTAACCCAACTTTGGGTCAAATATGGACAAACCCAAATTTTGGGTTAAAAAATGTCATTAAAAAAATTAACCCAATGGCTGGGTTTGTATTTGACCCAAAGTTGAGTTGAAACAACCAAGCATTTTTTAGAGTGTAGGAGATCTGCTTCTAGCAGTTTAACACAGTTTAGAAAGAGGAGGTGGGAAGTCTGTCAAGGGAACAGGTTGATGTTTTAATGTGCTACTGTTTCTTCCAAAATTTTACCATTAATTTCTTCAAAATCAGGCATAGTAGCCTAACTTTAGGGTGACCATATTTTGATTGCCAAAAACAAGGACACTCGGCCTGGCAGACAGATACTCAAATGATACTCGGAGTTTACTAAAAGATGCCTTATTCATTTTAATACATTTAAAGTAGGCTATGCCTCCTCTGTATGGATAGAAATAGTTAAATTACAAGACACAAATTCAGATAGGCTTCTCAGAGGTTACTCAACATGTTATGACAGGTTTCAAAAATAATGAATGAAATAATGATAGAAATAATGTATCTTATGTATTAGAAAAATAAATATTTAAATAATAAATTACTAAAAGAAATACCCTCATATTGAACAAAAATAGCTCTCACAAACTTACAAAAACGAACTAACAAAATATATTTATATGTAGGGTCTGGACCTATCAGACATACATTAATTATTCATTATATACAAAGGTTTATGAAACCCCTCAACTAACATCCCAAATGAAACGAACACCTGGACTGAAACAGTGTCATGTAACAGCGTTCGGCAGCAGAAATTCGGATCCTGCCCACTGTGCCCAGCGGCACTGGCTCCTGGTCAGTCACAAGAGCAGTGGAGGAGCTGCTCATCGAGGAAAAAAGAGAAGACGGACACATGGGGGTATTTAGATTGAAGACCTGGTATTATGAAAGTGGGGAAAAAGCTGGGAAACTCCTTGCTATGCAGATTAAGCAACATGAGGCATCTCACATCATACCTGCAATAAAGGAGGGAAATAAGGTGTTCACCTCTAACAAAGAAATTGATAGGGTTTTTAGCAGTTCTATGTACACATCAGAATCCTATTATAGTCCAAAGGAGTTAAAAGACTTTTTAACCAATGCCCACTTTTTACATTGCCCACTTTAACCCCTGATGAACGAGACTCAATAGATGCACCTATAACACAAGAAGAGGTTAGAGCTATTTTAATGTCTTTACAATCTGGAAAAAACACCAGGCTAAGATGCATTTCCAGTAGAATATTATAAGAAGTTTGAGTTGATCCCAGTATTAACTGATGAATATTCAGAGGTACTTGTCAATGAAGCCTTAATATCACTATAACAAAATTTGGAATGGATCCTGCTAATTACCGTCCAATAAGTTTATTAAACATATCGTAAAGTGTTAACAAAAGTATTAGCCTCACGATTAGAAGGTATTCTACCTAAAATTATACACAGAGATGAGGTAGGCTTTATCAAAAATAGATCCTCTGACAGGAAGACTATTACATCTTATGTAATGAATCATTCTAATCCATCTGGATCCCATTGCTGCAATATCACTTGACACAGAAAAGGCCTCCGATAGGTTGGAGTGGGGGTTTGTTTTCGAGGCCTTAGAAAAATATGGTTTTTGATCAGGTTTTGTGAAGTGGGATAAAATTCTTTACTCAACCCTAAAGCAGCAGTGATAACTAATGGAATAATATCAACCTTTTTTAATCTATCTAAGTCTACCCGTCAAGGCTGCCCCCTTATTCCACACACACACACACACACACACACACACACACACACACACACACACACACACACACACACACACACACACACACACACACACACACACAATCAAAATAGAAATTAAAGTCTAATGCACTTTTTTAGTTATACCTGGAAACAAATCCTATTCAAATAGGCTATATGGGCCATTCTATAGAATTGGATTAAAGTAAGAGTTGGAAACATCTTGAAGAGAAAATTGTCTTTTTGCATAAATGTCTTATAAAGTTTTTTTTTTTTTTTTTAAGTAGGCCATTACATTTTATCATACATATTTCAAAGTGAAGGATTCATTATTTTTTTTATAGCTTGCATTGGAACAAACACTATAAAAATTGATACGTTTATTTTAGACAAAACATACTATATATTTAACATATGAGCAGAAACTGTCAAACAAAAGCTTATTTGACGTCTATTTTAGAATAAAAACTTTATAATCTATCCAAAACTAGTCAACGAAATTGTCATTACAGACACTTTTATATATCACATTTATTACAAATCTCAGTAGGCTATAGCAAAATAGCTTGGATGTGTTCATGTAAAAATAACGTTTACTAATGTATGAGCAAAGTTGTTAATTTCCTACTTTTTCAAACTGCTTGAACCACAATTGTCATCTTCAGCTCCTTATTTATCATTCCTTATGTTTGCCTTCAGAACGGAAAGTGCAGACCAAACTGTAAATTCAATGAACCATGTGGCACAAAACAAGTGTCTTATAACTTCAGATAAATTGGCTCATGTACTAGAGATTCTGCATACCTTAGTTTATTTATTAATTAATTTAATTTATTAATAGATAAGATAACCCCACCCCACACACATCCACATCATTTATACCACAATATGTACCTCATATGGACGTCAGTGGTGAATGCAGCTTTATGCCACTAGGTGGGAGTAGAGAATGATTTGAACCTTGTATGAAGAGTGGGACAAGAGAGAGAAAGGGAATAAAGGAATGGAGTTACTGTATATGTTGTGTACACTTTTATATCCTTATTTTTATATCCAATTGAGCTATATCTTTTGCTAAAAGGACATACTAAACGCAACTGTGACAAAGATGGCTGTGCCTGCTTACACCCTATAATTCGTTACAAACTCTGTCAAGTTAAGGTGTGTGTTGGTTAATAGCGCACAGATGAAGCAAGATCCAGTCTCAGCACACTTAATTAATTTGATTCTAAACTTGCACAAACTAGGACAGAAATACAGGACTCAGGAAAAGAACGACCAAACAATAGCATAACTGTAGACACGTAAATACTCAAACAAGAACTCACCAAGACAGGGTTGAAACACAGGGCTTAAATGCAGGTGTAAACGAGCTAGACAGGATAACAAGGGGGTGTGGTTAATGGGAAACACCTGGAATGACTAATAGACAGGTAGGGAACCGCTGAACAAGACAAGACACAAAACCCAACACTGTAACAATAGACCTTATTCAGATCAGCCCCATGACATTTATGAAAGTGAGGCTGTGAGGGATAGACTTACCGTGTTTCCAATGGCATCCGCTGTAAAAAGCTGAATAAAGCGGATAGATTACTTATAATTTTCCACAGCTTACATGGTCGGGAGTTTCTTGTCAACTGACATTTCTTGGAAATATATTTTTCCAGCGTTTCATGAGCAGAACAATCCGAAAACACATTAAATAACCGTACAGCCCATTGAAGAGATGCAAGTCTATCCCTCACAGCCTCGCTTTCATTCTCATTAAAAATCAAAGATGGCGCTGCCGTGAATAAGGTGTATAGTGAGCCCATGATATTTTTAAAAGCATGCATGGCTTAACATGTGAATTGGTGCTTGCAGACATCAATATTCGGGAGGGTTTCCAAGGGTACAGCATAAGCTATTATAGTATCAATGAGGTGTCTGTCACAGAGAGTATTACATGTGAATAAAATATCATGAAGACTGTTATGCATTGTTACATGCCTAAGTATGAAAATCATCTTGCACTCAAAACCAGTGTAAGTTTACTTACTCTATCCTCCCATGCATGTACATTGCACTTTACTGATGTTAAACGAGAGACTAAAATGCAGCCTACATTAAAGACTTAACGAGGCTGCCTGTTACTGAATGTTTCACATGAAAATCACTCTGCCCATGCTTATTTATTTTTAAATATGTCTACTGTTTTTGCACTCTTGGCATGGTTCTTGTGGCTAAACTTAAATAACTGATAATTATTTAACAGTAATATTTTTTTCCACTTATTCATTTGTATGAGTCCAACACACCACAGTGACTAATGCTCCCAACTCAACAAAGCATGTCTTTATGTTCAGCATGTTCAACAGAAATTACGACAACTGCCATTTGCCATCTGTGATGCTATTTCAGAGGAACTGCATTCTGTCGATCTTAGCAAAGCGAATACAGCTGTTATAACGCATACCATTAGGGACCCTTGCCAGGGAGCAACTGATACTCATGAGTGTATTTTCTCTGTAGCCTACCAGCTACAAAGAGAATATGTGTAAACGGCAATTTAGGGAGATGTTTTCCATGGCAATGTGATATCTGCTGATTGTCTTCACCTTTACCCAGGTAATGTTGCAGCACTTGTGTATAATCTCTGCTCATTCTTTGGATTGACATGACATGCAAAATGTATTCTCAAATATACAAATGTCCAACCTCTTCATGCCTCAATCCAGAAAAATCAAGAATTTTGCTGGTCCAATGTTATAGTCCAATGGTCCAAGCTATAACACCTCAAAGCTCCAAGCCCAGCGATAATGCATTTCTGATCATGTTTTACCATCTATTCTACAGATGCTTAGGATTATGGTACTGGCTGAATATTGACAGAGAAAGGAGACAGAGAAAACTCTGTTATGAGATATTATTTGTGAATCACTTCCTTATTGTGCATAGCTATGCGAATCACCTTTGTGGATTTAAAAACATATACAAAAAAAATAGGTCCCACTTTATATTAAGTGGCTTTAAGTACTATGTACTTACATTGAAACATAAGTACAATGTACTTCTGCTCATGTTGTATTGTAAAACACTTTTTGATGCTATTGAGGTGTGATCTGGGTAAGGTTAGGGACAGGTGTGGTGGTATAAGTAGGTTTAAGGGTAGGTTAAAGTGTAAGGGATGGGTCAGCTGTGTAATTACAGATGTAATTACATAAATTAGTCACAGCTGTAATTACATGCTGGTATTTTAAAAATATAATTACAATGTAAAAACATGTGTGTACACAATAAGTTCATTGTATCAAATTATTTATTTCAATGTATATATATATATATATATATATATATATATATACTCTTGACACATCTCACCTCCTTTTTCAAAAGTGTGTTAAACTGCTTAGAAACAGATCTCCTAGCAGTGATAAACCCTCACTTTCCCTCACTTACCAAAATCCCTTAAAACTGCAGTTGTCAAACCCCTCCTGAAAAAGAATAATCTGGATAACAACATATTGAGCAATTACAGACCAATCTCAAATCTTCCTTTCATAGGTAAGATAATTGAAAAAGTTGTCTTTAATCAAGTGAACTTCCTAACCTCGAATGGATACTTTTCAATCTGGTTTCCGACCACATCAAAGCACAGAAACAGCACTCATAAAGAAAATAAACGATATTCGGTTAAATAGTGACAAAGGCAAAAAATCGATCCTGGTAGCTACTCGACCTCAGTGCTGCATTTGACACTGTCCATCATAACATATTCAACCTGCATATGTTCACAGTGAGCTAATTAATATAAAATAACTAAATTGCTTACCACAGCTACTGTATACCAGTAATAATACTTTAAAATCAACCCTAAATGTAATGGGAGCCAATGTGAAGACCTGAGGATGGTGTGATATGTTCAAATATCTGGTTCTGCTCAGAATCCGGGCAGCACTCTGTATGAGGTGCAACTGTCTTGTGGTCTTTTTGGGAAGGCCAGTGAGGAGTCCATTACAATAATCCACCCTGCTGGTGATGAAAGCATGAACAAGATTTTTGTAAATCTTGTCTGGAAACAAAGCATCTAAATCTTGCAATATTTTTCAGGTGATATGTGTTATTTATTGCTTTGACATGACTATTGAAACTAAGGTCTGACTCCAGAATCAGACCTCAGCAACCAAGATTCCTGAATAGATTTTTAGTTGTTTGACCCCTAGCGTAAAGGTATGCATTCAACTTGAGATCTTCACTGTTGTTTCTAAAGGCAGTGACGTCGGTTTTGTCTTTGATTAGCTGAAGAAAATGTTCACATCCAACTGTTGACTTCATCAATTCATTGGCACATGAATAATTGGCTTAATCAATTTGTCCAATACTGGCAGACAGGAAACAAGGAGCTGCCTTAAGTTCAGGAAGTAGTGCAGCTGTGCATAAAGCCAATTGTTAAGCCCGGAACACACCAAGCCGACGGTCGGCCCTCGGGCAGTTTATGTGCGTTGGCCAACTAAGTCTCCTCTGTGTGATACGCACGGTTCCGTGAAAAAATAGTCTAAAAATAGTCCTCGTCAGCTTTGTTTCGCCCGATTCGACATGTTGAATCGGCGTTGTGCCGTCGGGGAAAGAGAGAACTCTGATTGGCTGTTCTTAGTGAAAGCCGGCAATGCCGTTTTTCCTTTTTGAATGACGAATATAGACTAATATATCTGCAGAAATAGACAGTTGGCTCATTACACACAGGCTCAGAACGCACATTAGCAGCCCGGAACACACCAAGCCGATGCCGGTGCTGTCTAGCCGACTGTGTTGTCGCCTCCTGTCCGTTCTCGTCGAGGTAACGTTAAAAAGCTGCACTTGAACACACTGAGAGAACTACAGGCGACAGACTGTCAAATTCACATCAAATTCATACAGTGGTATATAAATATTACAAATAATGAGAAAACCTGAATATCAAAACCTCTGGTGCATGCTGTAATGAAACCAATGTTGTGACTCTAAATCTTTTTAGGGCATTTTTAATGAATCACACAATAACAGAGGCAAAATAAATGTTAGCATGAACACAGGAGTAAGCCTATTCTTTTTTTTATTAGAAATACATAGGGGTCTGATATCAGAAATACATATATTCTGTTAGGTAGCATAACATGATTCAAATATCCATGGCCTCTTGTTCTGCATGCAAACAACATCAAAAGAAATAAATACAAAGTATTCACGATGACATTGCATTTTTAAGTATTTGCCTCAGTAAATGACTTTTAACTTCCACCACAAACAGAAAAACACCAAGATTTTTTTTGGGTCAGTATGTTCACCCAGCTGGATTTGTATATATATAATTATATTGTTGGTCTTTGTTATAGATAGGAATCAGTGACTTGAACTTGGGTTACCCTAAAGGATGTATTAATAGATGTTGGAGCGCTGCCCAAAAGGCTATGGCTCCTACACCACTTTGGTGTTTGTTTAGGCAGTGTGACTGTGACAGTGACAGTGATCCCCACAATCAAAATCCATCATTTTGAAATCCAGCAATATATGTTTGTATCTCCCCCCACCCCCCACCCCCCCTCTCTCTCTCTCTCTCTATATATATATATATATATATATCCCCACCCCACCCCACCTCTCTCTCTCTCTCTCTCTCTCTATATATATATATATATATATATATATATATATATATATAAATCAGTAATTCTCAACCTCCTCTCTCAACCCAAAAATACATTGTAGGTTTGTTTAAAACAGATAAACAGTTTGTGCAGACCACAACATTACCACAATTCCTGAAAGGATCCTGAAGAAAACCTGCTGAAAATGAGTGTATTAAAACTATGGTTGCTATTTATACAGTATTGTGGAAATTATAATCAGCAAAAGTACTGAGCAAATTAGAAATTTGAAACAAAATTTACATACTATCATACACCTATCCATTTCAAGCATATAAAAACAGTTTGTGGGTGCATTTCAGGAAACTCTGTAGACTTGGAAAGTCTAAGAGTAATTTTACTCCTTCACATAAGGGTGATATTGATGCCATTTTTCTATGCACCTGCAAGACCTGACGATATTCTAAAATGTCTGGCCAATCATTCAGTAAGCACAGCAGACCAAACATTTACATTCTGCTCATAGTTGAGAGCAACACTGTACCCAAGGCAAAAGATAATTATTGTTAAAATTAGATTTACACAAAACTAAAGCAGTATTCACACATCTGAAGAAAAAAACATCCTAAACTCATTTACAGGATGTGAATAATGCTTTCTGGAGCAAAATTGTGTGGCATTACACCACTGAATATTGAGATTTATTATTTTCCTAAAACTCCCCGTCTGCAAATTAGTGCTGATGAACTTTCCAAAAACATATTTTTTTTGAATAATTATGTTAACCAGATGTTAATAAACACTTCAGTCCTTGCAATCACAATTGTTCAGTCCTTGCAATCACAATTGTTCTTCAACCCTTCTCCATTTAAACCATTCCAGTGTCCTAAACAGACATGCAGGGAAAGTTTATGTACAGAATTGTTACACAAAAATTCCAGTTTCATAAAGACAGCTGCACTCTTCATATTGCATTTAAAGATTTGACACTTGATGTTGAAATGTTACATATATAGACATTAATAATATAAAGATTGAAAATCTTTGATACTTTCTGGCATGATTTTGGTCTTATCTATATTGTTCTGTGCCAGTTTGCAGAGGGGTGGGAGGAAGTTTCTGAACTAATTTAATGACCTCTGCTTGTCAAGCTCTCACTTTGTATCAAAGAGGTCTAGGTATATTGTGAGTCAATGGTTTACCTGCGTTATTGCTCTATATCTGTTCAGGCTCAGCGTCCGTGCAGGTTTCCCATGGATTTCTTGGTATCTGTGGCATGGAAACAAGCAGTAGACCAATTCCACTGAGGAGGAGCAGGACAAAACCAGTGCACGCACAAGCAAAAGACCAAGAATAGTAATACTCGATCCAGATAGTGTCCTCGCTTTCTATCATCCTTTTGACTGACTGCCGCATTACCTCTACTGAGATGATGGCACACAGACCTGAGTACAAAGATATGAAAAGATATTATTAAAGATTTCTCTATATTTTCCAAGAATGTAAAAATTTCGTGGAATCTTAAAATGAATGTGTATCTGTTTGGATGTCTGTTTTTAGTTTTGTTTCAGGTAAGGCAAGTGAAGCTGTGATTAGATGTTCCATCTTACCAGCAAAAGCAAAGAACATCCCAGCAGGCTTGTACATATAGTCCTTTCCCTT
This sequence comes from Cyprinella venusta, assembly GCA_038021265.1. Lineage (NCBI taxonomy): Eukaryota > Metazoa > Chordata > Actinopteri > Cypriniformes > Leuciscidae > Cyprinella > Cyprinella venusta. The sequence goes on from CM075868.1 coordinate 13,791,473, forward strand.
TCTGATGGAACCCAACACACACAATGTGCCCAGAATCATGAAGAGCAGACTGAAGAGGGATATAGCTGCTGCTGAGATGTTGTATTCTGAGTAGAGAAATCAAAAAAGCTACATGTCTATTTTAAAGTATGACAGTGAATCAAATGTCAATGACAATTACTTTCAAATATGTTATGACTCATGCTTCAGACCTATTTCCCCAGAAGCCTCTATAAACAGTTTCTATACTCTGCACACTCTGGTATTTCCCCCCAAAACGGTTTAACTGTTCACTATGATTCTTCCATTGTGATTATTTCTTAGTTCATCCTTCATTATATGTTCCTTCCACTGCTTCACCCTTACAGTACATAGCGCAGAAGAAAATAAAGGTGCACAAAAGCATTCTCCAACCAATACAGTATAAAGTCAGGCCAGGCTTGAATTGATTTGACAATATGAACTTACCTCTCTGAGTTTTAACTTCAAAGATTTCAGAATCTTCCCCTGGTGTGAAATGTCTGAAGTAAGAGCAGTTGATTTCTGAGAAAAACAAAAACAAAACAAAAAAAAACATTTTTTTATTTAAATTATACATTTGAATGAAATCCCATGTAAGAATGTTCAAGGGAACATGTATTTTCCTTTTGCTAGCTACTATTGATGATATGTGTATTATAAGACTGGGTTTATTCATACCCTCACAGGAATTGTTATGAGTTGCCTGTTGCCTGAAGTGTAACTGCAAAGGTTTTTTTTATTTTTAAATCTTATGTATTTTCACGAGCAGCTAAATATATGAGTTATTTTGGCAAATGTAAACGACTCAGAGTTGGCTCCATGATCGGGTTGCAGCATGACAAAGACTGTCTTATCAAAGCATAGTAATCCTAGCTTCTGCCGAATGTATTCAATCACTATTTAAAAAAGAGGTAACAAATTGCTGCCTGGTGTGGTTTACCTGGAATTGCATTGTTTTATATACAGAAATTTACAGAAACTATATTGCTTTAGTTCTGAGTTGGATATTAAGTATTGAGTGCCAAATATACAAGCAGTATTACATGAAGCATGTGCCTTGTATTCATGCAATGTCTGGCAATGAAATTGAGTGGCTAAAAACTGCCTCTCAGGAGCATAAATGTCCAAGATAATTTATGTCTAGTATTTTTAATATGACAGAGCAAAGTTGATACTACAATGTAGCAGTCTCATTCCTAATATTCATTCCCTGAAACTGTCATGGATCTATGTTAAAAGTAATGAACTGTATAATGCCATGTCTTACAGCAGATGTGAATGTATCTTTCCAAAGTAATTCTGTAATTTTAAGTCAAATCCACCTGTCTGTCCACCACTCTTTACAATTAGCATCTGCTTAGGTAAAGAGAGGGAGGAAGAACACACAAGTCATGTATTTTTTATTTGTATTTACTTATACTACAGAGACAAAGATCAGCAAAATCTTGATATGTTCTCAAAACATGTGACTGTTACTATAAGTTTAAATGATTTTAATGATATGGGCCACCGTCGGAGGGGTATCATTTAAGGGCCAATGGGTATACTGTTCTCTCAGATGTGACCGTTCGTCACAGAAATGGAATTGTACCACTCTTAAATTAAGAGTGTCTCCCATCTTGGGACAGCTGACTATTTACACAGCCTAATTATAGATTTTACTGACTGCATTTACAAGACCAGTCACACACACACACACACACACACACAGCTGGGTATGTTGTGTCATGTGTTAAAAACAATCAATTGGTTAAATTCAGCCTCATTTTATAGAATTTCTATTTGATTATTTTTGTATCATTTGGAAAGTTCTTAAGATTTGAAATCAAGCAGAGTTTGGGGTCAGGCACATGCACACATAGACATCAAAAGAGGCTTGAGCACCTGATCATTTGCTTGGAGTGAAAGTGCTATTTTTTTCTGGAGTGCTTTTTTTAATTTTTGAAAAATTATATAAATCGCTGTTTGCGCACAGCTTCCCTGTCAAACAAATATAGTTATTGAATAGTGATTCTAAATATCAGGTCAGAGTTCTGAAGCACCGATCCGAGTAAAGGCGCCTACTCTAGTAAGCTCCATAGACAGTATAAGAAGTGGACAGAGCCATCTCATTGGAACTCCACTGAGACAAGTGAAGCCCGTTTTTGGTGATTTTTTAGCACTTCCATTCCTGACGCGCAGACTCAAACAGAGCTTGACGACGTAGATGTGACGTGAGCAACCCATCTGTCTTCTAGGCTGTGGCCTGAGAAATCTGAATCATTCCCTTCCGAAACATGCAGAGTCGGAGAGTGTGAGTAGGAGCTGTCCATGAGCTAGGAGCAGGAGCAACTTTTGCTAGGTATTCTGATTAATTATTTTGTCATTTTGCCTCCACGTTCCCCCGATTGCCTGTGAGCTTCTCCTCCTGTCCATACGGTAATCTCTCTACTGTGCGACAGAGAGTCGCTTGGTTATGACGTAATCGTTAGCCTACTTTTACAAAAAAAACTCCTATGGGGCCATAACATAAGCTACAAGGTAATGGAGCATTTTATACATTGTTGTGTTTCTTTAGAAATAAATAATGGACAAATGGGGTCTTCAAATGCCTCAGATGTAAAGTTATTCGCTGTCAAAGTGACACCAAAATGAATGGGAGTCAATGCAAGTGAAGTTCTGCAACAAGATGGCAGCTCCCGCGAGGCTTCAACTTCCGGTTGATGGATTACCCCCTTGGTAAGCTCGCGCTGCGCTGCATTTGGATTTTGAGCCGAACGGATAAACAGTCTGTGAGGCGCGCGCAGTTCAAATGAGTTTCGTTCCGCTTTTGGCACAAACATTATCTAACCTGATATCGTTTTATCGAGAAAAATTATATCGCGATAATGAATGAATGACCATGTCAATTTAAGACGTGGCTAAATGCAATTTATGACCTTGGAAAATCTGTAAGTGTTTATTACCTTTTTATGGCCTGAAATTCTTATTATTAAAGTTAATGACTTATATACATCAATTATGTCATCAGATCATACTTCAATTAAAAACCTTGTCTCCTCATCTCCCCATGTGCTACCACGGCTCATTTTTCCTGCCACCTTCTGTTTTTTCAGCTTTTTGGGAACCAGCAGAACTTCCTGTAAAAGGTTTGAACGTCCTAAGCATACAGAAATGCTTTATGACAAGGTAGGTGTAAAAGGGCCCTAAGTCCATGTCACCATCAGGTGTATCAAATATATAATTGATTGAAACTAGTAGCATAGAAAATATGCACATTGTGGCATGGTTTCCTTTTTGCTGCTCTATAAACCTAGTGAATACTACTAAGAAGCCCATGGTTTCTGTGTAAACTGATGATTTTGTAGCCATCTTTTGAAAATTAGAAAAAAAAATTGTGAGTTTGAGGTATAAAATTAATGAACTTTTTTAATATATATATATATATAGAGAGAGAGAGAGAGAGAGAGAGAGAGAGAGAGAGAGAGTCAGTCAGATTTGTGTTAATATATATACTTTTTTGTTTTAAAAAAAGTCATTTAAAAAAAAAAAAACGTGATTATGAGAAGTGCCTTTTTTTGACTTGAGCCCCTGCCCCTTAGAATGTCTATTTACACACTGACACAAATTAGCACTACATACACCCATCATTTTCTGGTTGAAACAAAAAATTCTGCGTTGGCGAAACAAAGTAGTTCAAAATGAAAGTGAGCAATAAGTGGTCTTCTATTGCCCTCTGCTGGCCACTCTACTGATTAAGGGGGGGGGGGGTTGACTGCGATTTCACTTTTTTGTTTTTAAATAGTGTGTAATGTTGCTGTTGGTGCATGAACAGTATCTGCAAAGTTGCAGCGCTGAAAGTTCAGTGTAAGCAGAGATATTGTCTTTTAAAAATCAGGAAGTATATTGCCTACAAAAACGACTGGATTGGGACTACAGCTGGGTTATTGTACGTCACTAACCCACACATTTGCATCAACCACTCCCTCCGGAATAAGCAGAAAAGGGCATGGCCATTTTTCAGAAGCTCCAGCAGCTCGTCGAGTGTGTTGTTAATGCAGCTGTCAGGTCTTCTGTCTTCGAACTTCCCACGGACGCTGTACTTCGTCAACAATGGATACAATTTATATTTGATTATGTTCCTGAAAATGACGATCGTAATCTAGCTCTCTGTGCTGCGCATTTTACGGAAGACAGAATCTCCACGAGTTCAACACCGAAATCCACAAGAAACTGTAAACATGAAGCAGACTTTTTCTGACTTTAAAACCAGAGGCAGCAGTTGTTGGGCCACAACCTGTAAGTAGGCTAAGACAGTATAATTCCATACTTAGCCTTGTGTTTTAGTTTTTTCAAATGCCAGCACTAGCTTTATTGCCACTAGGCTATTAGTAATGCTATTTTGTGTCTACGACAAACTCATACAAACATGAATTTTGTATAAGTGCTAATGTTGTAAATGTATTTTTCATGTATATATGTTTTATGACGTTATTTTCGATCAAGAACGTAATCTTGCCACCCCTGTTTGAGTATAACATTAGTAGCCAGTCAGTTGCTATTGTTGCCAGTCAGATGCTATTGTGTTAAACAAACGTGTATAAAGTTAAAAAATGTAGCAAATTATCATTCAGAAACGTTTATTAAGAGCCGTGTGTGGTGTGGTTCTGTTTGACTCGCTTCATCGCGGCTTTCTCTGTCTGATTCTGGGTCATACTGATACTGCAGTTCGACACATATTTACATCTGGACCGGAGCTCATGACGTGCCCGTAAAGGTAATGGGCGTTAACTTTCCGGAAACGTAGCGACAGTTTAGCCAATCACAACACGCCGGACCAAGCTAACCAATCTGAGCCCACGTCGTGTTTCTGAGGGAGTGGTTTCATAGACTCAGGAAGTCAACCCCTCGTTAGAGGACAGAGGAGAGCGCAGCTGACAATAAACGTGACGTTTATGAAAAACAAGACTTTTTAATAACGAAAAACCACAAATACATGTTATATTGCACCCCATAAACACAATCATGCAAAGAAAAAAAAGCAGTCAACCCCCCCTTTAAGGAACGGTTATGGGTAGGTTTAGGGGTAGGAGTATCATTAGTCAAAACATATTTTAATGCTATACTGTTAATAAAACTGCCATTTCCCTACGCATCTCTGTCCATTATGTTTTATCCTTTTTATATTCTGGATAGGGAAATTATACAGATATCTTTATTATATGAAATTATAATGTTTTGCAGCTGTAAAATCGTAATGTTACGTTTAAATGTTGCATTTACCTCCATATTATACGTTTCTGCATCTCTTATCTTTGAAAATAATGTATTAATACCTATATATTAACAATGAGACCAGGCTGGCTTATGGGCCTAATTGAAATTGGATGTGGTGTCCTCATGTTGATTGAACAAGCTGACATGTCGTACAGCTCATATGGTTAACATGGACCTTTGAGAATACTTTTACAAATCAGCAGGTATATGATTAGGGTTAAGAGTTAGGAGTAGAGGTGGGCTTTATAGGTCCAAAAAAGGCAGCATTATTTGTATTTTGTATTGGTATTATAGCTACATGGCATGGCATTGTCACCTCTTTTTTTTTTCAAAGATACAAATAGTCTACACCTGTTAGGCACATCCTGTGCTTATAGTGATCTCCATGCAAGAGCTGTCATAACACTTAAAACAACTTCCCCAGACAGGGAATTCCCTGAAGATTTGCAGGTCTGAATAAGGGATAAATGGATAAAAGATCTCTCTTTGAAGACACTCTAAAAACCTCTGATTATCTCTAGGTTTTATAACAGTGGATATGTATATGTATTTTGAAGGAGGGAGGTGTAACGATGCAGCAGAGAAGGAGAAAGAATCCAAATGCAAGCACAGAGTTTAATTGTACAAACAGGCAATCCAAAGCAAATGACAAAACAAGGACCTCAGGACAGGAACAAGGACCAGAAACCACTAAAGTAGCAGCACACATTACTACAACAACAACAACACAAAAACTGAACTAGACACAGGGCTTATATACACAGGCAACCAAGATAACAAGGGGGCGGGGCTAATAAGAAACACCTGGGAACAATTGACAAGACACATGGCAAACAGGGAATCACATGACAGACAAGAACAAGGAACAAGACACAAAACCCAAACCATGACAGAAGGAGTTTAGAAACAATTATTATACCTTTTGATTAAATTGATTAGTCGCCAAATCAAAACAATTTTCACCCATGTAAAACACGGACCTTTGGAGCAACTTTTTTAAGATAATGAGTAACAACCTTAATCCTGAGCGGATCCTGTATAAATCACGTATAATTATTGTGTAACAGCAAATAATTTGTTAATAATTTTCATTAATAACATTAACAAACATTGTGACGTTATATCACAGATCTTTATTAGGTAATTAATATAAAGAATTAGAAATGTAATTATAGATAGATAGATAGATAGATAGATAGATAGATAGATAGATAGATAGATAGATAGATAGATAGATAGATAGATAGATAGATAGATAGATAGATAGATAGATAGATAGATAGATAGATAGATACATTTAACCTCCGAAAACATGTGTTGATTTTAAACCATCGATATTTACTTTCACTAGTTTCCATGCTTTCAAAATAAATATTTATCAATTTCCACCTCACTAAGTGAATACAAAGAAAGAAAAAAAAAACTATTAAACAATCATTATGCAGAGACTTTATAGGATATTAAACCAGAGATTCAGAGAGTCCTGTTTATCTGATCAACATTTCTCACTTTGTCACTTACCCCCCGGTAAGCTGATAGGTCCGCAGCTTTTACCAACAAATGCCTCATCCTCAATATAGATGTATTTCTTACAAAGTCTCCAAAGGCCGAAGTGGGCTGCCTCACAAGTTGTGTTTACATTCTCCACTCGAGGACTCAACACAGCCCAGTGGTCTGTCACCACCGCTGTTAACATGGACACTGAGCCCACCAATATTACAAAAAACAAGATTTTTGTCTTGGTTTCCTTCTTCATTTTGCCCAGTATCCAATGCTAATCAACAAATAAAATGAAAAATGACAAGAACTATTCTTTCAGTGAAGTAATCACTGAATATCTGGACAGTGTATGACAGAGACTTGATTCTTAAAGGCTCAGTCCAGAACTGTGCTTTTGCATGGATAAAAGAGGCTAAATGGCAGTGCCCTAGTATTTATGCTGAGGCCAGACTCAAGTCGCAGCTGTTGAGGCTCGTCAGGAAAGTTGATGACCAAACTGGCTTGTCTCACAAGAGGTCTATGGGGGATATGTTGGCCTAAATGTGTGCTGTGAGTCTAATGTCTGATGTTGACATATCAGATATCATCTGCAATAGGGCGTGTCTATTTCATGACAAGTAGAATTAAGCATAAGGAGTAAGTGGGAGTAATTTAAAAATCTTTATTTAAGTGTTCATTGAAGTATATTTGTAAATGTAAATGTAGGACAACTGATGAACTGATTCTGTCCTTTGTTCCAAACAGAAAAACTGATAAATAGTCATTCTCAAGGCAGTTTGAACCAGCGTACTTTTCATCTACTGTTTTATGAATACTATGAATTCAGACATGATACTCAGCTCACAATCAGTTTTTTTTTTTTTTTTTTTTTTAAATGAAGTAGGCATGTTTGGAGAAAACTTGGTGGCAGTGTGAATTTTTAAAACAAAACTTTAAAAGAATGTTCTTGGGACCTTAAAAATTGGTTCACAAAAAAACTAAAACAAATTAAAACAATACAATAACATTTAGGGATTCTGCAAAGTAACTGTATCAGATAGTAGTACCATGTAGTGCCTTTTACTACTATACAAGAATATAAAACCACATTTTATTCTAATTAGTAGGTGTTTGTAGGAAAATAACATTTTAAAAAAACTAATAACAACTTCTGTGTTGCAGTCTCTTTTTTAAATTATGCAAAGATAACACTTAAAACAAAGCAACAACATTAAAAATTCTACACATATTTCTGCTTTTCTATTCATGGTATGTTAAACTAACATATCACACACTTTATTTATTCAATTACCACAAAATTATTATACACGATAAAATTACTGTGAGGTGCTGCTTGCTACTTAAAGGATTAATAGATGGAAAATTCATTAAGATATACTAAAGTAAAGTTTTATATTTCTAAAACATAAATTAGACTTTGGTGATGTGGTCTACAGATCAGCCTCAAACACTCTGCTCAGAAAGCTAGATGGACTATATCATAGTGCCATCCGCTTTGCAATTAACGCTCTGTTTCGTACTCATCATTGTAACCTCTACACGCACATTGGCTGGCCCTCCCTTCACATTCGACGTCAAACACACTGGTTTCTCCTCATTTACAAAATTCTCTTAGGCAACGCTCCTACATATTTAAAGGGGGGGTTGACTGCTTTTTTCTTTGCATGATTGTGTTTATGGGGTGCAATATAACATGTATTCGTGTTTTTTTCTTTTTTAAAAAGTCTTATTTTTCATAAACTTCGCCTTTATTGTCAGCCGCGCTCTCCGCTGTCCCTTGAACGAGCGGCTGACTTCCTGATTCTATGAAAACACTTCCTCAGAAACACCTCGTGGGCTCAGATTGGTTCATTTGATCGGGTGTGTTGTGATTGGCTAAACTGTCGCTCACGTTGTCCGGAAGGTTAACGCCCATTACCTTAACGGGCGAAACGGGCATGCCAAAGGTGGATACCATAGACATAGATAGACGGTGGATACACGTAAATAATATGTCGAGACTGCAGTATCAGTGAGGCAGAATCAGACCGAGAAAGCCGCGATGAAGAAGGTCAAGCAGAACCTCACCACACACGGTTCTTACTAAACGTTTCTGAATGATAATTTGCCACATTTTTTAACCATATACACGTTTGTTTTACACAATAGCATCTGACTGGCAACGATAGCAACTGACTGGCTACTAATGTTAAACACAAACAGTGTTGGCAAGTTTACGTTCTTGATCAAATCGAAAATAACGTCATAAAGCATATACACATGAAAAATACATTTACAACATTAGTACTTATACAAAATTCAGGTCCATAATGTTTGTACGCGTTTGTCGTAGACACAAAATACTAGCATAACTAGTAGCCTAGTGGCTATAAAGCCAGCACTGGCATTTGAAAAAAAAAAAAGAAATAAATAAAACACAGGCTAACGTTACATCTGGAATTATACATGCAAATACATTTAAAATGATTAAGTCTTAGCCTACTTACAGGTTGTGGCCCAACAACTGCTGCCTCTGGTTTTAAAGTTGGATCTGCTTCATGGTTTATTAACAGTTTCTTCTTGAATCCTGCATTGAACTCGTGGAGATTCTGGAAGCTGTCTTCCGTAAAATGCGCAGCACAGAGAGCTAGATTATGATCGTCACTTTCAGGAATATAATCAAACATAAATTGTATCCATTGTTGATGAAGTAACATCCGTGGGAAGCTCGAACACAGAAGACCTGTCAGCTGGGTGAACACAACTCACTCGACGTGCTGCAGAAATGTGCGCATGCCCTTTCCTGCATATTCCGAAGGGAGTGGTTGATGCAAATGTGCGGGTTAGTGACGTACCATAACCCAGCTGTAGTCCCAATCGAGTCGTTTTTGTAGGCGTTTACACTTCCTGGTATTTAAAAGATGATATCTCTGCTTACACTGAACTTTCAGCGCTGCAACTTTGCAGATACTGTTCATGCACCATCAGCCACATTACACACTATTTAAAATGAAAAAAGTCAAATCGCAGTCAACCCCCCCTTTAAGAAATGTAATTTCTGTAGATTCTCCATCCCGCAATTTGCGTTCAAGTAGGTTTATCTCATTGAATACCACCAAAGTCCATACTTCCTTTGGCAGACTCTCTTTTCAGTTTTTGGCCACCCATGCCTCTACACGTCTGACGGAGTAATCTTCAATCAATCAATAGACCTTATTCAGAGCAGTGCCATGACAGGTATGAAAGTGAGGCTGTGAGGGATAGACTTACCGTGTTTCCAATGGCATCTGCTGTAAAAAGCTGAATAAAGCGGCTAGATTACTTACAATTTTCCACAGCTTACATTGTCGGGAGTTTTTGTCAACTGATATTTCTTGTAAATATATTTTTCCAGTGTTTCATGAGCAGAACAATCCGAAAACACATTAAATAACAGTACAGCCCATTGAAGAGATGCAAGTCTATCCCTCACAGCCTCGCTTTCATTCTCATTAAAAATCAAAGATGGCGCTGCCGTGAATAAGGCGTATACTGTCTCAACTGGGCGGTCAGCTGTTTAAGTTGTTTCTTCAATCAGAGACTTTATTTGAACTTAACCCAAGAAGCTCTAAGTTCTTATTGAGAATATTTTTGTTGATTATTGATCTCCCTGGCAAGCTCTCTCTCAATTAAAGTATACTATTTCTCCGCACCTGCTGTCTGGCTCTCTTACCTTCCTGACTGAATACTCAGCCCAACACAACCCAGCTGCGGAGAATCCTGTCCGGTCTGCGGTCTTGCCCTCTTTTCCCTCTGTTGCCTCTGGCTCAGAACCTATGTCTCTGTCTCTACTGTGTCTCCGCCGCCCACTTCGTCTCGTTATGTCTGTTAAAAGCCAGTGCTCGCCAGTGAATGGAGGGCTACTAGCGAGAGCGATTTCCCTGGACTCTCCAACTCCTGTACCACCTTTTAGGTTCACCTTCGCTGGCCAGGTTCTTCGCTTCCCTGCAGGGCGCTCATTGACTTAGGCACCAAAGGAAACTTCATTGATGAGAGGTGGGCATGAACGCATGAACAGGGTATTCCCCTATTCTCTCTTTTTGCTCTTGATTGAAGTTCTCTGCTAAGGGTCAGACTAGAGACTTCTCCTTTGACTCTCACGGTCTCTGGTAACCACCATGAGACCAATTCCTTTTTGATTTTCATTCCCCTTATGATCCTTTTGTCTTAGGCCATCCTTGGCTTATTAAACATAATCCCCAGATTAATTGTGTGGAGGGTTCTGTTGTGTCGTGGAGTGTTTCGTGTCATGTTGAGTGTCTAACCTCTGCTCTTCCTCCTGTCTCCTCTGTCTCTGTATTGCAGGAAGAGCCAGATGATTTGTCAGGTGTTCTGAAGGAATATAACAATCTTTGGATGGTTTTTAGTCGGTCTCCCTCCTCTCTCCCTCCTCACTGTCCACATGACTGTAGCATTCAGCTCCTCCCTGGTACCACGCCTCCTCGCGGACGTTTGTATTCTCTGTTAGCACCAGAACGTGAAGCACTTGAGAAATATTTGTCTGAATGTTTAAGCGCTGGTAGCATTGTTGCCTCCTCCTCCCCTGCTGGCACTGGGTTCTTCTTTGTAAAGAAGAGGGATGGGTTGTTGCATCCGTGCATTGATTATCGTGGTTTGAATGACATAACCATAAAGAATCGCTATCCTTTACCGTTTATGTCATCGGCCTTTGATATTTTACAGGGAGCCAAGATCTGTACTAAACTCGATATTCATAATGCTTATCATCTTATGGGTATTATGGAAGGGGATGAATGGAAGACTGCGTTTAACACTCTCCTTGGGCACTTTGAATATCGCGTTCTTCCGTTCGGGTTGGTCAACGCCCCCACAGTCTTTCAAGCATTGGTCAATGATGTCCTTCAGGACATGCTTAATGTTTTTGTTTACCTTGACAACATTCTTATTTTCCCCCTCTCTTCAGGTACACGTTCAGCACGTTTGTCGTGTTCTTTACCGTCTTCTTGAGAATAAATTAAGGCAGAGAAGTGCAAGTTCCATGTACAATCGATTTCCTATTTGGGCTCGGTAATCTCTCCAGAGGGTTTAGTATGGATCCTGACAAAGTGAAAGCAGCCACTGATTGGCCTGTTCCAGATTCTCAAAATGCTCTTCAGCGTTTTCTCGGTTTGGCCAATTTTATAGTTGTTTTCTTTGTAACTTCAGCCTGATTGTCGCTCTGTGTCCATCCAGAACTCATTTGATCATCTGAAGTCCTTGTTCACTTCAGCTCCAGTTCTGTAATTCCCCGACGTAACCTTGCAATTTATCGTTAAGGTAGACGCGTCCAAATTGGGTGTTGGAGCCGTTCTCTGCTCACTTGTCGATAATAGGGTCCATCCCTGCGTCTATTTTTCACACAAGTTGTCTCCTTCTGAGCGCAACTATGATGTGATAAACCACGAGCTACTTGCTATTCGTTTTGCCCTTGAGGAATGCCATCAGTGGTTAGAGGGTCCATCTGTCCCGTTTGTTGTATGGACTGACTCACAAGAATCTCGAATTTATTCGGTCGGCTAAGAGGCTTAATGCTCGTCAGGCACGTTGGGCTTTATTTTTCATCTGTTTCAACTTTATCGATCTCCTATCGCCCTGGAACTAAGAATGTTAAGCCAGACGCGCTCTCACGCCTTTTTGGTCCCTCGGAGGTTGAGGATCCCCTCACCACTATAGTCCCTGAGAAGCACGTTATCGGGGTGGTTGTCTGGGGTATTGAGAGACTTGTTAGACGAGCTCTTTTTCGAACGGTTCCTCCGCAGTCGTGTCCTTAGTAACCTACTTTTTATACCAGTTTCAGCGCATCATGCCATTCTTCAATGGGCTCACTCTTCTAAACTCGCTGCCCATCCCGGTGTTATGGGAACCTTAGCATTTTTGGTGGCCTTCTTGCAAACGAGATACACGTCGGTTTGTTGCCTCTTGTTCTGAGTGCGCTCAGACTAAGACTAGCAACACTCCTCCAGCCGGACTCTTGAGACCCTTACCCATTCCTTCGCGGCCCATAGAGTCATAGAGTCAATCCTAACGAGCTGAGGATCTGAATCAGGTGTGTTAAGTAAGGGAGACATACACAATATGCAGAGCAGTGGGTCGCGAGAACTGGAGTTGAGAACACCTGTTGTACTTGATTTTATTACTGGGCTCCCCACGTTGTTAGGCAAAACCATTACTATAACCATTATAGACCGTTTTTCCAAAGCTGCTCATTTTGTTCCTCTTCCAAAACTCCCCTCTGCCAAGGAGACTGCCCAGATCGTTCTCGAACATGTTTTCAAGCTCCACGGACTCCCCTCTGACGTTGTGTCAGATAGGGGTCCTCAGTTTTCGTCACAGTTTTGGAAAGAGTTTTGACTTTCAATCGGTGCATCCGCCAGTCTCTCGTCTGGCTTCCATCCTCAGACTAATGGTCAAGCCGAATGGGCCAACCAGACTGTTGGCCGTATTTTACGTTCTCTTGCCTTTCGTAACCCCTCTTCTAGGGCTGAGCAGCTTCCCTGGGCTGAATACGCTCATAACTCACTCCACTCCTCCACAATCACCGTTTTAGGCCAGCCTCGGTTATTAGCCACAGGAAGCCACAGAGTTCACTTTTGTTAACAAAACTTAACCGTATCCTATTTAAAAGACTTTATTTAAAGTACTTATTAAAGTCGTTAATTAGTAGGCCAAATATAGCCAAATAGTGACTGTATAAAACAAGGTTAGTACACGTTATATTTAGTCTGACACTAAATTATTACATGAAAATCATAATGTTACAGAAAGTTAGTCGTATTCAATATACCAAGGTTCTTATTATTTTAATAGGGCAAATCATGGTAACATTTTACAATAAGTTTCATTAGTTAACATTAGTTAACTACCTTAGTTAACATGAACTATGAATGAAAAATACCTCTACAGAATTTAGTAGGCTAATCTTAATACCAATTTCAACATTTACTAATACATGCTGTCGAGGACTCTACTAATACATTTATTAATACATTCTGTCGAGCACTCCGTTGTAAATCATGAAGGCCTGGATATGTCCAGGTACTGCGGTAAATAGTGCTGCTGGCAACAAGGGAATTTGTGAGACTGGAGAGACAGCTGACAGAATGAAAAAGACCCCAATGGGGCTGGTAAGGGTTAGCTACCCTTGTCGGCAGTATCCAGCTCTGTGTTTACAGGATGCTGGAGTCATTGAGCAAATTCATTTAACTTCAAGTTTGTGTCTGTGGCTTAAACTTTTTTTTTTAAGGAACACTCATTCAAATGTGCTCGTTTAATGCAGAACAAGTCCCATTTGTTTGTTGTGTCAAAATTAAGTTCCAGTCCATAATAATAATAATAATGCTTTGAAATTAGAATCCATGTGTATGGGCATACAAGACTTACCATTGTCAACAAAGTATGAAACTAGTCTGTATAATCTTTTTATCTATCACATCTCTTCTAGTTACATACACAGCAAACACAAAGGTTTCAAACATAAAGGTTTGCATTCATTGGTTATAACAGTGTAGTTAACATAAAAAAAAACAAAAAAGACTTTAAAAAAAGTATTTTAATGACTTTTATGGATTATTTGCAAAACCAAATAAACTTACCATATAATCTTTTGTGTCTGGTGGAAGCTAAAACATGCTCATGTTATATAATGAATATTATATAAATCACTAAATTAATAATCAAACTAATAAACGGAATATGTTGCCTGTATTTCCCCTTAATAGTAAATGAACAAACCCAGAATTATTTCCAAAAAGGTTTAATGTGAATGCTGAAGCAACAAATGAACACCAATCTTATAATGCAAATTTTTTCTATAATGTCTGGAAGGAATACAAGGCATTTATTTTATACAAAAGGAAATTGGGTGTCACTGCGGTTAGGAGGCTTCACATGGAGTTACAACTATAGTCAGAGTTAAACACAATACACAGTAATATTAAGTGCCGTGTAAAACCAATGACTGAAACTAATGTTGTTCTCAGCCACCTCATTGTTAACAATTTAAACTGAAACAATGACAGCAAACGTTTATTTAACATTCATTTAATCAGATGTTTCAAGATGAAATAAAAAGAAAATGTGTACCAAGGCCTCCAACAGCCTCTACTGGAGGTTGTGGATCATCTCTTCTTTGGCAATGAGATGAGTGGTTTTGTTGACCAGAGACATGAGAGAGTTCAATTTTTGAGACCAGTCATTCAGAAGATCGTTAGGGTCTTTAGGCCTTTGGAAATTAATGATACCAGCGAGGCGGTCCACTTTTGCATAGATGGTCTTATTGACCACCAGGTTTGATAAAAACTCCTCTGATTCCTACAAGAACGACAAATATGCAAGATGAATACTACAACATTTATTGAAATGTTAAAATGCTTTAAATTTTGATGAGTTATTATTAAGAGCGGGATGGGGAGGAACATTACATCATTAAAAACAAATCGAAGGCCTTAATTAAATAATGTAATGCACCATTAAATAAATTCTTATCACTGTGACTGAAAAATCCTTCAAACCAAGCAGAAAGTAGTATCGAAAAAAGTTGTATTTTATAAAATGACAGAACTCACATCAATTGAGAGGTCAAGCAGTCCTGCCATTCTCCCCATTGTGATGCTTGTGTAATACTTTGCCATTATTCTGATGTTCTGGTAATGGACAGAAAAACAATATCAATTAGCAATTGAATGACAAAAAACATGCAAATAATAGCTAAAAAAACTAGATGATTTCATTAATTTATTCACTATATCATAATTTAAATGGCTCAGATACATACATGACTACACAGGGCAAACAAACATTGTTCAATGTATTATTGTGTGTTCTGGCATTTTGTTATTTTAGAAAAATAGCGACAAACTTTAAGAAAACAGACTACAAAGAGTCTATAAACACAAAAGTTAGACTGAACAAAACAACTCAAAACATAACTCGATGTGTACACCGATGTTAATTTACCGACAATGCACAGAACAAATTATATGGTGGTATATTTGTAAGTCCAAGTTTATACAGTGAAAAAGGTTAACCTGTGACATACGTAAAACCAAAAATTCAAAGAGGGTGTTAGGACATCATCAAAAAATTACAAAAATCATCTGGTCATTAGCAGGTTATAAAATTAGGTAAATACAACATCAGACGAACAAAAACATACTAAACAAAAATAAAGACAAAATGTAGACACCATGGGCCTCATTCATGAAAAATTTGTAAATATACGAGTAAATATGAGGGTGATTTGCGCGTAGAGACCTTCCCGAAAACTCTTCTCCTGATTCAAATACTTTGTAAACGTCAGATGTGATAGTGAAATGTGTGTGTGTGTGTGTGTGTTAGTTAATTCCAAAAAGGCATAAACGGAATGCGCATGCACATTCATTCTCAATTTCTATAAATTCCGCCCATTATATCCGACTGACATCTATACATAGGCATATAATAACATGAATGCGAATGAAAAAGAAAGATTTCTCGGATGCAGAAATTGAAGTTTTATTATCAGAAGTAAATTCAAAACGCCAAATTTATTTTCAAGAGTACATAGTGGCCTAACAGGTCCTAAAAAAAAAAAAAGTTTGGCAGCATATTACAGATGCAGTTAATGGCGTTTCATCTGTACCATTTACGTTAATCGCACCATTTACGTGTGGCTGGGAGCAGGTGTGGATTTCTTGCGTACTAACATTTGGAAAATACGAACATTTTAATGAATCCGAAAATTTACGCCAGAACCACTTTACACACGATTTACACACAAATTCGTTCTGCTCGTGTTTCATGAATGAGACCCCATGTGTGGAAAAACTTAGTTACACCTCATGATTTAGTAGCTTGTAGAATCACCTTTAGTAGCAAGAATTGAAGTAATCATTTTCTGTGACTATCATTCTCACATTGTTGTGGATGAATTTTGGCCAACTTTTCTTTACAACATTGTTTCCAATTATTGCGGTTTGTGGGCATTTGTTTATGCACAGTTCTCTTAAGGTTCTGCCACATTAAATTCATGTTAAGGTCTGGATTTTGACTTGGCCATTGAAACATCTTGATTCTTTTCATTTTCCTCACTAGTAAAAGTGTTGCACTTTTGCAAGTGAGCATCTGGGATCACTGTCCTGTTGCATGACCCAATTTCGGTCTGCCTGTCCAAAGGACATTGTTCCAGAAGTCATGGGCTATACAAACGGAGGAGTACAAATGCTCTAAAGCAAGGCTCGACATGACCCTCACAGAATCCCTACATCAGAGGGACTGCTCCCGCCTTAGCCACAGGGAGGAGGTGGAGGCCAGGTGTAGCAGTGGCACAGGCAAAGTCCGCTCTGAGACACCAGGACATAGACGGCCAAGTCCAACAAGGAAGATGTGGGCCTAGGGTTGGGAGCAACAACACCCACATGACAGAAGGCTACTCCAGCTGAATGCCGGCACCTGGTGGTTTACAAGGTGCACCACCAGGAGGAAGCAGACTAGGAGAAAGGTGTGCTAGAGCGGTGTTCCAAGCCAAGCAAAGGCTGCTGGATGAGGTGGGAAGTTGTGGAGAGGAGGAAGATCACTTGGAGCGAGCTGTTGAACAGAGTCCAATATGCTGAGCTTAACCATCAGAGCTGCATATACCAACCTACCTCTCTGGTTTAGAAAGGATACAGCCTGCCTCAAGTGTTCTGCCCCAGCAACACCTGAAACACATCCTGGTGGGCTGCAAAACCAGCCTTACACAAGGAAGATACAGAGGGAGAGGCAGAGGGTAACTGTCAATGCCATGCCCCTGGAAGCCCAGACAACCAACATCCTTTGTCCGGGAAGGGGAGAAATGGTCAACCAAGCTGACAGTCTCGTAGGTGGAAGCCATCGATAAAGGCATTTGAATGGAAAAGTTTGTGATATGCAGAGATGGCTGCTGAAGCAGAGGACCGGGGATGTAAGGTAAATGTGCGTCCAGTGGAAGTGGGCAACAGGGGCTTTGTAGCTAGTTCCATCACAAGGCTACTAAAGGAGATTGGAATCAGAGGACAGGCTCAATGGAAGACCATTAAAGACCTTGCAATTGCTCCCGAAAGAAGAAGTCACTGGTTGTGGCTGAAGTGGAAGGAGACCCACACGACCACAAACAACCCTTTTTACAACGTACAGCCCATCTTCAGTGCACTGAATGAGTGAACACACATCTCCCTGAAACTGGCCTAGGACAGGGCTCAAGTGTAGACATGGTCTAGCCCATAGGGGTCTAGCCAAACAAGCAGAATTTCCTCCAGGGAGTAACTTTGTACATGACAACCTTTTCAGCTCACTAAGCCTTCTTCACGAAATGACAAAATGAGATATTGGATGTCTTAGAATGAATTGTCAATAGGTCTAATTGAAGAATTTGAATGAATTTCTGACTATTCTGACTATGTTGTTTCCTACCGGTCACTACTGTGACAGAGTATAAAACCTAACATATACATTTCACTAACTTAACCAACATAAAATAAACAAAGGCATACTGTTTAAGTGTTAGGGTGGTATAAGGAGTAAAATCCATGCACTCAAGTAGCAAAAAAAATTGGGATTAAACGGGTTAATAAAGTTAAACTTGGCTTCAGATATCTGCAAAAATAAGCTTTACTCACATGTTCTACCACTCTATTTTTCAGGTCCTTCCATCTCTTTTCTCCATCTTCAGAGTAGGTGAAGACATCAGTGTCAGGAGTTTCCATGGAACCCTCCCTCAGTTCCTTTCCATAGTCCTCCACTACAGACGACCAGCGCATCAGCTCCATGGTGGTGAATTGTTTTAGGAGATCCCTGCCAGAGAAGAATGAAAAAAGATAAACCACCTCACCTGAGTTTACTATTGTTCTTGTGGCTGGCTGACTGCTGAAACAGATCTCTGAACTCTTGCAGAAAACTCCAGTTTGTTTTGGCTCATTTACCTGTATTTGGGTATTTCCTCCAGTTTCTTGTCAAGGCTGATTCTATGAACTAAATCAGACTGTTCATTGTCATAAGGAGCCAAAATCACGTAGAGCACCACACTTTTGAGAGCCTAAAAGATACATGAGAGACCTTTTCAGTTTTAAAATGCACTAGATAGCAAAAGAAGTGACTGTAGCTATGTTTTCATCCAAGTTGTGAATTTATCTTGAGGGAAAAATTTGAATATCGCATAAAACATTTGCGAATAAAGCAGCATATTGTATGTATTCAAGAGAACAAAACCGTCCCTTCCAAGGTGCAAAATATCTGTAATAAAAATGGATGTTGCTGCAATCAGGGAAGCCACAGAGTGTGCAGATGAAACACAATAAAAAAAGGTGTCATGCTATCTTGCATTCGGATGCCTGGTGTTTGGGAATGCATTCATGTGAGAGAATATACAAACACGCGGATAAAATTGAAAACGTGGATTGAAACATAGCTAGCGTTTCTTTGCATTACTAAGCTGAACAGCAAAGTTAAAATGAAAAGGCAAGGATTTAAGACAAGACAAGGTACCTGCTGCCATTTGGATGCGTCTTCTAGTATACAAGGAGTGTCATATATGGCTCGGTAATGTTTGCATATGGACAGGTAGGAGCCCTCGTGCAGATCAACTTGAATCATCAGATTATAATATTTCAGTTTCAAATCCTAGAAAAATAAGCGTTCATGTAAATGGTAAAAAAAAAAAAAAATTAATGTACATCCCACCAATTTTATAAACTGAAAACGAATCAGAGAAATACAAGAGCAGAATCAAAGTTTCCTCAAAAAAGAGGATAAAAACCTCAGTGCCCTCATCCTGGAAGAACTTAGTGTTGATCTTTTTGCTAATGATCTGTGTGCGAATGTAGTCCTTCACAGCAATGCACAGCCTCATCTGCTCCAGAATGAACTCCGCCTTCTCCTTCTTCTCCATTGAGCCATATGTCTCAACCTGCAGAGAGTAAGAGCATGAGAAATACCTGTTCAAATCAAGTGCGAAGTGTGAATGCTTCAGGTTTAACAACAAATTGAAGCTACACTGTGTAACTCTTTTAGTTTATTCTTAGCTAAAAACACTTATTCTTTCAAAAATATATGTGCTCATTAATGTATATTTACTTCGTTCAAGTAATAAAGTATTCTCGTGAGTGTATAATATGCCATTGAAAATACAAGTGGTTCTAATCTAATGTCGGTTGCTATGTTGCCCCTCCATCTTGAAAGTACATTAGCCATAGAGGGACATACCCGTTAATTCAAGCTTCGCCTTTCGCGTTTACGTTTGAGTTAACACTCATGGACGAGGTCGAACTGAAAGCCATGTTAATCTTGGACTACATTGGCCACCGTAGGAGTTAAAACGAAATCAGAATTGAGCGGAAAAGAAACTAATATTCACTGGATGGTCATATACCTTTTCACCGCTAGATGGGGGTAAAAATCACACAGTGTAGCTTTAAATGAACAGCTCTTTAGTTTGTAATGCCAAGATCATAACAGTTGTATAAATACATAGTACAATAAGTACAGTATGTATAAATACATACAATTTTCTACATTAAGAAAGACATCATTGTGTTTTGGAAGAATGTCTAAGAAATTGTAAAATATGTAGTGGATCTTGAAATTCCACTGACTAGTTTAGTTTAAATGAACTAAAATTATTAAATATTTGAGGTAAAGCTGAAAAAAAAAAATCATAGAAATTTATGTGAACATGTTCCTAAATATATTAGGGATGCACGATTAATCGAATTTTAACCATGATCACGATTTTGGCTTCACACGATCAAATTTGCGTGATCAAGCAATATTTAAAAGGCGTCATTCCGTTCACAGAACGCTCTGTATCAAAACCAAAGTTTTTTTTTGCAAAGCCAATCTAGCGGTCCTAGATTGATCTAGGACACGTCTGATCACGTGCCTCCATGAGCCCCAGTGTGCGCAAGTGACAGTGCACAGGAGAGACCGAGTGTCCAAGAGCACGCTCGAAAGTGCGCAAGAGATACTAAGTGTGTCTGTGTGCGAGCAAGAGGTACCGATTGTGTCTGCGCGCAAGAGAGACCGAGAGTGAGCATTAGTAAATTGCACTTGTAAATAGGCACATACTACATAGTGATATACACTCACCGGCCACTTTATTAGGTACACCTGTCCAACTGCTCGTTAACACTTAATTTCTAAGCAGCCAATCACATGGCGGCAACTCAGTACATTTAGTCATGTAGACATGGTCAAGACAATCTCCTGCAGTTCAAACCGAGCATCAGTATGGGGAAGAAAGGTGATTTGAGTGACTTTGAACGTGGCATGATTGTTGGTGCCAGAAGGGCTGGTCTGAGTATTTCAGAAACTGCTAATCTACTGGGATTTTCACGCACAACCATCTCTAGGGTTTACAGAGAATGGTCCGAAAAAGAAAAAACATCCAGTGAGCGGCAGTTCTGTGGGCGGAAATGCCTTGTTGATGCCAGAGGTCAGAGGAGAATGGCCAGACTGGTTCGAGCTGATAGAAGGGCAACAGTGACTCAAATAACCACCCGTTACAACCAAGGTGGGCAGAAGAGCATCTCTGAACGCACAGTACGTCGAACTTTGAGGCAGATGGGCTACAGCAGCAGAAGACCACACCGGGTGCCACTCCTTTCAGCTAAGAACAGGAAACTGAGGCTACAATTTGCACAAGCTCATCGAAATTGGACAATAGAAGATTGGAAAAACGTTGCCTGGTCTGATAAGTCTCGATTTCTGCTGCAACATTCGGATGGTAGGGTCAGAATTTGGCGTCTACAACATGAAAGCATGGATCCATCCTGCCTTGTATCAACGGTTCAGGCTGGTGGTGGTGGTGTCATGGTGTGGGGAATATTTTCTTGGCACTCTTTGGGCCCCTTGGTACCAATTGAGCATGGTTGCAACGCCACAGCCTACCTGAGTATTGTTGCTGACCATGTCCATCCCTTTATGACCACAATGTACCCAACTTCTGATGGCTACTTTCAGCAGGATAATGTGCCATGTCATAAAGCTGGAATCATCTCAGACTGGTTTCTTGAACATGACAATGAGTTCGCTGTACTCAAATGGCCTCCACAGTCACCAGATCTCAATCCAATAGAGCATCTTTGGGATGTGGTGGAACTGGAGATTCGCATCATGGATGTGCAGCCGACAAATCTGCGGCAACTGTGTGATGCCATCATGTCAGTATGGACCAAACTCCCTGAGGAATGCTTCCAGCACCTTGTTGAATCTATGCCACGAAGAATTGAGGCAGTTCTGAAGGCAAAAGGGGGTCCAACCCGTTACTAGCATGGGGTACCTAATAAAGTGGCCGGTGAGTGTATAATTACTATATAAGAGGCATGAAAGTTCGATTAATGAACTCCAATAATCAGTAGGCCTATTACAAACGTCTTGTTTTGAACAGCTGTTTAATAGAAATAATTCAAGCACATAAACCTTCACATGGAGGATTAAAGCTGCTGTAGGTAACTTTTGTAAAAGATATCTTTTACATATTTGTTAAAACTGTCATTATGTCCTGACAGTAGAATATGAGAGAGATAATCTAAAAAAAAAAAAAAAAAAAAAAATCAAAATCAAGCTCCTCTGGCTCCTCCCAGTGGTCCTATTGCCATTTGCAGAAATACAACGCTCCCGTCAGAAACAACCAATCAGATCCAGGAGGAATGTCTTAGCAGTGTCAATCACGGTCGTGTACGCGCTGATCACACCCCTCTCTTGCACAGTGCGAGCGCGTACCATCGTTAAAACTCAAGATTGCCGGCGAGCTCCAAGTGCTGTGCTTATGACTGAGAAGTAACCTAAACTGCCAATTCTCGAGGGACACCTGCTCATAAAACAAAGAGGTAAAGGGAAAAAGAACGATGACGATAAACAATCTTGTCTAATTTGTCAGCCCATTGTCAAAACTAGCCACATAACATGTTGATAAAATGTCAAGCTAAGCAACAATTGAAACCTGCTAATTCACTGGCTTGTCATGTTGCTGAAATAATGTACTAGCACACCTTATCTAGCATTACATATTGCTAGAATAAGGCTGAATCCCAATTCACCCCTTGGCCCTACCCCTTGTTTTCGAGTGTACCCCTTGGCCCTTAAAACGGAGTTACAAGGGCCAAGGGGTTGAAATATTCCCCTACGAAATGGAACAACCCTTCATGAACCTGATACGTCATCAGTCGTCGGCGAAGGCTCTGCCGTACAGAGTTTGTACAGGATTTCTCCATGACAACAACTGACAATCAGCGCAGCTGCTCTTAACTTTGAATAAACATGATGAATATTACATCCCTTCCTCGAAATGTATGTCTTTTCTGATCGGAAAGGTAGTTTATTTTACCATTTCTTAATTTAAATGACTATAGAGTTATTATAAGAGTAAATAAAGTGCGTGGTGGAATCATCTGGCGCTAAATTTAAATGTTTAACCGTTTGCAATCCATTTCGCCGGTGATTTCCGATGCATTCCGAGAACTTTTCTCTTAGCCCTCCGTTTGGAGTGTGCCTCTGAAAAATCTCCGTTTCGAGGGCTATGTAGCCCTACCCCTTCTGTACAGGCACTATGTAAAATAGTGCCCTGTTGAAGTTTTGCTACATTTTCTTTATTTGTATCTGTTCTTTAAGGAGATGCACTGACTTTTGGTGAATCAGAGGACCTATATTATTTTGATGCACATAGTTGTAAATTAGCAGGAATGTAGCACAATATGGACATGAAAGTGGTTATAATTAGCCTATGTGACAATACCATTTGTTTTGGATAAAATCAACAAATAATTGTGATCTCAATATTGATCAAAATAATCGTGATCGTCACCAAATTGTGCAGCCCTACAATATATCAGGGATGTGGTAAACACCTGAATCAAGCATGAACTACCAGGAACTGTGATGAGTGACACACATGGAAATATATTTAACAGCTGTAATTTATAGCTACGTGTGGGGTCCGACATGCATGACGTATTTGTTTCCTTCATCCAATGGCGTGCGTGGAAAAGTGTTGATGACGGGTATGTCAACACACTGGCGCGCTGATATGAAGTTGCTGTCTGTGCACATCTTTGAGAAGTGATTTTAGCTCAGAAAAGATTGAACTTGTTAACTCATTTTGCCCACTTATGCTACAGTACATATTCAGTTTGGCACAAAATGTGAATGCAGAGATAATGTTATGCATTCTCACTGTTTTTATTTTATGTAACCATCTTTTGTCATACGATGTCCTGTCATTTCGTTGTTATCTTTAATAAATATAACTAAATAAGTTACCATTCTGATTTCACACATTTGATCCATGGTAATGCTTGGACACACATCAACATCATAAAAACCATAGACATCTACTGCAGGATAGTATACAACGTTAAAATAGCCTAAATTATAAAGTTATGAAACTTTATTTTGCCCTCAGCAGAAACGATTTGCCAAGGAACAAATTACAGATTAATGAGACCAAAGATCACCCGTTAGATATACACAAGACGAATTAAATATCACGTTTAACCACTAGACATCAGAGCCAGCGGCATAGATTTGAGTTCGATGGATGATGCCTGTGGTTTGATGCGGCTGTGTCAGCGCATAACATAAGTCATAAATAAACTTATCTGATTGGCTTACAGGTAACCAATGATTTTAAATTTCAGAGAAGCGCCCCCTAGCGAGAGAGAAAACACTTCTCTATTATGCCATTTCAGCTTCTGTCTATGAAGCAAATGGAAGAGTCTGGTATTACCAGGCTATAAATAATTTGCAAGCTGCTAAAATAAAACATGCAAAACATCAGCTAAAATGATCTGTAGGCTATAAGATTATAATCAGAGCATGTGCATGTTTGTCAGTGATTTATTTATATTAGGTTATTATAACATTTAAAGAGAACAGACCTCCGCAAATGAGGTGCATATGAAACGCCTTGTAAGAAATACTTTCCTTTTAAGGAAAAGTATCGAAATCGCAATTCTTGACTTGGTATTGGTATCGAAACGATAATTTTGGTATTGTGACAACACTATATAGGAGCGTGTCCGTCTTTGGCTCAGCAACAACCACAGCATGAAAGCATATGTCACGTCACTGTACATTCGCTCCTTATTGGTCAGCTGCGACAGAGTATAGTGGTGGGCGATACTGCAATATTTGGTATTGATCCGATACCAAATACATATAGGGTCAGTATTGCCGATAGCAATACGATAATTTTTACTTTAAAAAAATACTTTTGAGTAGGGGAGAGCAGTATGCCATTATTTCTGAGGTGAATGAATGATCAATTCTTTAGGCAATATTTTTTTTTTTTTATTAAAGGAGAACTCCGGTGAACAATGAACCTTTGGTCTAATAAAACATCGGTACCTAGTCAACCATTCTCTGAGATTTGTTTTCATGATAATCGAATGTAAAGAGTTTTATCTCTAAAAACTGTTTAGCGTACTATTTTCAAAGATGGCTCCTGCTGTGTATACATGAAGTGAACTGTCTTTATAACGCATCTTCTTATTAAACGGTCTGTACACTTAAAAAGTTCTCAATGCTTCGTTTTCCATGTATGGAACCTCATTATGTTACTGTGTTAGTGTGGGGCTATTTTGAGCCTTGTTAGTGGTATAAACTAGCGATTTATTCTTACTTAGTTAATGCCCCCATTACTAGCATTATTCACTAAACAGTTTTTAGAGATAAAACTCTTTACATTCGATTATCATGAAAACAAATCTCAGAGAACGATTGACTAGGTGCCGATGTTTTATTAGACCAAAGGTTCATTGTTCGCCGGAGTTCTCCTTTAATGTATTGAAGTACACACAATTATTAGTTAGTAGTAATTTATATCATAAGTAACCTGCTCTGTCTAGTCTGTCGGTCTCCGTGTCCTTTTCTGTGCGTGACAAAATTGATGTGTGGCATGAGAGTGTGTTAAAAGTCTCACTGTGAATTTGTGAGAGTTGGCAGCTCTTAATGGCGCTAGCTTGGTCAACATCAGCGAATGCTGTTAATCAAATTAATTCAAACTAACAATAAAAATGTAATATGAACAAATCTAATACCATAAAACTTCAAATAATAGCCCAGGCTTTTTTTTCTCATATCGTCGAAATGCACCGGCATCAGACAGGCGTCTATGACTATGAGACAGCCTTTATAATTTAGTGTTGAGTCTCTAATCTCAAAAAAATCTTCAAATGCTCCACATGAAACTGCGGAATTCCAACCTTTTACTATCGTGTCACTGATTTGATTAATATGCGCGAGGGAGAGAGGTTATGTTACATAACCCCGTCCTCATCATCTGATGCCAAATTGGTAGACATCGCCCAACCCTAGCAGGTGTCCATCCTAACACTGAATATTCCAGTTAGTTTGAGGCCTTAAGAGTATGATGACTCACCTGAAGTTCCTGGAGAATGGATGCAGCTTCTTTCACCTCTCCATTTTTTTCTTTGATACAGGCCAGTGTTTTAGTCAGCCTGGCACGCTCAATCTCCACATAAATCTGCAAAATCATTAATATTTACTCAGCATAATTAAGGAGTAAAGCTGGGCATTACAATGGAGTAGAATGATCCAGCTTATAAGAAATAGATCTGGTACCATAATCTAAAAAAAGAAGGAACTGAGACCTTTCCAGCAGTGACAGTGCGTAGCGTGTCGATGAGTCGGAGTTTGATTGACAGGTCACTCTCAGCATCGACATATGTATAACATTCCTGTACCATCTTTGCAACAGCCTGTAAAGGAAATGTATGAGAATTTTAACTATTTCTGGGAAATCAATGGTAAAACGTCTTCTAACAAGTTATTTAGAATACACATATTGGAAATCAATATATATATATATATATATTATAGTACAGATTGTTGAAAAACACATTTTTATTTGGCATCTTGACCTCAATCACTGGCTCCATGTTTATAGAAGTTTTCCTACCTGCTTCAACTGGCTTCTTCTCTTAGACAGTAACATGATGTTTTCGTTCAAGGCATCCCAGTCTTTGGCTTCATAGCACATCTGAACTATAGCCACCAAGATCCTGGAGGTGGACACCATATCTGAAGCCTGCATTGAAGCAATGCATTTTAGAGTTAAGAATAGTGAAGCTACAATTCAACAAAGCACAGTAAAACACTTACAGTTCTTGTTTGCTTCTCTAATGACAGCAGACTCTCAACGGCCTCTTGTAGTCTGCCATCCTTAAAAACAAAAACAAATTATGTTAGGGTTTCTTTATGGCATGTTGTTTTCTAAGGCTTATATCATTGTGCATCCAGTAGTAATTGTCGATGAAAGGTGAAATATGAGGCATGATCAGAGTGAACTATATTTGGCTAAAAACCTAATCAGACACCTATTTTGACAGCAATTTCCTGGTAGGTTTATATCTGCATATGAAAACAATCGTTTTTCATTGAACAGATATAGTGGTTTATATTAAATAAACCAAACACATAGTTTTATGCTGAAAATTATTTGATGAACGTTAGCTTTAGCACGCAGCATGACTCAGCCGCTCATTCACACTTACTCTAGCCATTTTCTCACACTCAGGCAGACGCTGATCCACAGTGGCACTGTAGTCAACCTCCATCTTTACTATCCGTCCATCTGATCGTTCAACTCTATCCTCAGTCATTGTTGCTGCAAATAAAATGAAGAATTCGCAATGAATTTGATAACTTCAACCCGACCAGCTCGCTGTAAATCTTCTTCTGTTTCTTCGTTTAGCGCTTGTTGTTTGACGGTGGACAAACCAGATATTCGTGCATTACCGCCTCCATCTGGACAGGAGTGTGACCATAGACTGTAAAAGAAAGGTCGAAACGAGAGAGAAATAATCTTTATCAACCTATGTGTGCTGTATTCAAATGTAGATTGTGTAATGTTTTTCATAAACCCTTTTTGTTATTAACGTTACTGTTTGAAACTCTCATCATACCCTGATAGCACTCAAAAGTCTAAATTTAGAAATGTGGAAGTCTCAGGTCAGGACCAAAAAATTTCATTCAATCATTGCTTCCGGTATCAACAAATCAACATACCGATAGGCCTAGGGTGCTTCTCAATATCCCTCCTCGTCTCCTCGCTCCTCCGTCCTCCCTCCTATGACCCGGAAACCGATCGAGCTCAGCCATCTTGAAGGACATCTCAATTCTCTAATTGCACCGTGAGGAGTCGAGGATCGAGGAGTGAGGAGGCTTCCTGAGGAGTCATAAGCGAGGATACACAGGTGCATCCTACGCGGAACTGTCATATTGACTAAACGTGACGCACGTGCAAATTCTCCTCCCCCTTCACATCGGTCACAATCATTTTAATTTATACTTTACCTTTACAGTTTATATAAACCACACATCTCAGATATTTCAACAGTCTAGCCTATCTTTATTATTATTTATTATGAATTTATTAAATAATCAAACTTTAACAACATAAGGGCAGATCCTTTTAGCGCTGCTGATGACACTGTGGAGTGACACTCGAGTGATCAAGTATTCCAATGTATATAAAAAAGCTTTTATTCGATTCCTCTGTCCTCCTTTCCTTTCCTTGCTTCCTTCCCTCGCGTCCTACAGGGGGTGGAGCTGAGACGCAAAGAAAGGAAGCAAGGAAAGGAAACGAGGATGCACAAATAAGAAATGAGAAGCACCCCTAGCCTATGTATTTTCATACCTCCCCACACCCCATATAGATGTCGCCTTGGCTACGGGAGTTCATTAAACGAATGAATATGTCAAAAAAGAGCCGCCATCTTGGAACAGGGGAGTCCCTCCACTTTAATGCATCAGCGTCAATGTAGACAAAGGTCTAACGGAAATAAAATGACCACAAATCATCATAAATGTGATTTTCTCGTTGTTTTGGATCGTTCCAATGGTCAGACATGTATTTATCATTGATTCCAGAAAAATATATATATATATATTTTAAAACGTTCTTCCTAGTTCAGATGTCATTCGTGTGAACATCATACACAGCACAATAGTCCGCCATCATCAATTAATTTGTAAGTAAAGGCAGAGAGAGCAGTGTTACCTAGCTACCTTTGACAACACCCCTGTTCCAAGATGGCGGCGGTTTTGACGCATGGTTAGAACCCCAAGGTGACGTCCAGTGTATGCCCACATGTGCGCACCCTGCTCACTCAGACATCATGGTCATGGTCCCACTCAGATATATTTTGTTGATCCTGGATCAACATTCCTGTCCCAAAATGTAGCCTAGTCCTTACCCAATTCCAGCCCCTAAACCTAACCCTACCCATGACTTTTCCATAAAATCATCAGAGGGTAATGAGTACTTCACCCTGGTTCTAAGCCTAAACTTGACAAAAACTGTAAACTTGTACCACAAATCTGATCCAGGAACATGGGGTACTTGGTGAAATCATGTTTACCGTCATCAGACAGTCACAGAGCTATGCAGACAAACCCTTAAAGTTTCCCCTGAACCAAAACAACGAGCTTATCCCTTATGGGATGAAAATATATTTCCTATATCTGAATGGTCAATATTTTAAATGGTTTGACAGATTGAATATATACAGAAAAGTAGGGGGAAGGGGGGGGGGGGTTCACCTGCACCCGAAAGATATATTTTTTAACCTAGTTTTTTGTAATCCTTAAGTTGTCTAGAAAAGGAATTTTGATGTTCCCCACACAAATTTTTGTCCCATAGCCTATGTGATTTTTTTTTTTTTTTTTTTTTTTTTTTGTATCATCTTTTGTGTCCGTGCTTGATTAGGCTGCGGGAAATGAAAACTTTAAATCTACATAGAATCTGAACATTACATCCTACAGACACAATCTACCCCATTTTCTCTTCGTCTTTGCATGAGGAATTGATAGATATGAGGATTGTCTCGATTAGATGATGTATAGTGCATAAAAACTAAAATAAACACCAAAAAATGTAAAAAAAAAAAAAATGGTGACATTGGATCACTGGAACTCCTCTCCCATGGACCCTTCTGATATATGTTTTCTAACTTTTGTATTACAGTCTTTAGGATGTCAAAGAAGCAAATGTTGATGATCCCCACCTGAAATATTGTCACATGTATGTCTTTTCTGGCTATATTGGTTGCCACCCATATCCAAAAAAGCAAAAATGAACATTATAGGCAGTCTGTTTTTCTCCTTTAGTATGTCTTGGATTTGATAGATCTCCATTTTTCATAACTGGCTATATAAATATATGGGTGGCAACCAATATAGCCAATAATCAATAAATAAAATCAATATTGATCAAGAATCAATAATAAAATTGGCGTTGATTATGGAACTACAACCAAGATGATACAATGGGGCAAATAGGAAGTGCCAAGGCGGGCCAGACGGGCTCTGGTTGTCTATGGGGTCACTGTTTCTATGAATCCGACACATAGGTTTTTGGACATACGTCAGCATGACATCAGAGCAAGGTGGACTGCACTCTGACACATTTCTAACCGCCATGCATCACAGTGATCACCAGTGATGTGTTGTGCGCAGATTTTGCTCATGTGAAACAAGCCTAAAGCCTGAGTTGACAGAGAAAGTTGATGAGCAGCATCATGGTATAAAAACCTGATTAAATTGGATTGGTATAGTCAACTGTCTTGAATCTAATCCCGTAACCCTGAGTTTGTTCAACTCCATCATGGTATAGGCCCCAAGTCATAGACCTGCAATGGAAAGTGTAACATTAAACATAGTGTGTGGAGAGTCCCACAAGTAGGCTAATATTTTTTGCATATGAGTATCTTAACAGTGTTGTTCAATAAAACCCATGATTGCTAACTTCGATACTTTATTTGAACCAGTTATGAGTGCTTGTTATTATATTATTTTAAGTAATTTTAATGGCTGTTGTTCACTTGAATCTATTTTTACTACCACATTTTTTATCCGATTACTCGATTGATGGAATTATCGGTAGAAAACTCGATTACTAAAATAATCAATAGCTGCCGCCTGTATGCACTTTGCATTGTCATTGTGTATGAAATGTGCTATATAAATAATCCTGCCTATTATAATTTCAATTTGGCATTTATTATTATTAATATTACAGAGTGTATTTACGCTGCATTATTTTTTTTATATAAAAGTGGTGTATCCAAAATGAAAATTAATAGGCAGATATGAATAAATTATGTGGTAGACTATGAATGTACAATAATGTAATGGAATGCATTTTAAACACGGTTCATTATGATAGCTGTCAAACGAGTGGCGTAGGCCCTACTGTACAGTTATTTCTGTGTATGCAGGAAGGGTCAGCAGCAGGTACATCATTCCATGATGATACACTGCACTCAACTGCCAGGATTATATTTATTTATTTTTGTTGTTGTTTATGTATTAATGCAGTGCTTTGTATCATCTTTGTAAAAGGTATTCTCAATTAAAAAAAAACTGCCAGGATTATTATTTTTAAAAAATATTTTCAAGGAAGGGCAGTGTCTCAGCCGTCATGCCTGCACCCTGTTCATCGAATGTTTCATCAGTCTGACTCACAGACTTAAAAAAGGGTCTGACTAAGGTCTGTCAAATTCAATTTTTTTAACGTGTTTAAAACTGTGATATTAAACAAATAGTGAAATAAGCAAAAATATCTTAATTATTAATTAAGTGAAAATGCGATTTTACAAAAAAAAAAATAATAATAATGTAATTCATTATTCATTGTAAAATCGCATTTTCCTCATATAATAATAAAATATTTAATAATTAAAATATTTTTGCTTATTTCACTATTTGTTTACATCACAGTTTTAAACAAGTTAAAAAAATCTGAATTCGTTTTTGATAAATTATAATTTTAAAATAAAACGATTATATTATATTATATTATATTATTTCTGCTGTGTACATACGAATATATGATTCAAAGACCCATCAAGCTAGACAAGACAAATAAACAAAATCATTTGGTAAGTTTTTTATTTTTTATTTTGCAATTTGTATCAAATCGGTCGTGACTTTTATTTTGACAATGAATATCTTGGCATACGAGTCTAAACGCCTCTGTCTGTACCATAGACTGTAAAAAAAGATGGACGACGCCCCCTCGCTCTTTTCCATCAGAGAGAACTGAGGCCGCCAGTGTCTCGATATGGCGCTGACATCTCGAACTTGAGTCTGCGCACTTGCGTGTTTGGGGACCAGTCATGCGCAGTCGTGAGCAGGAAGTACAGCTGCGAAATCAAGGCCCCGCCCTCATTCTCGCTGAATCAGACCCAAGCACACGCCCCGCACTTTCATTAAGTTGCCTCTGTCTGCTTCGTTCCTGTCCAATGATGTCTGCCGATTGCAGAACCTTGTTAAAATAAGGTAAATACAACTACTAACCACATAATCAACATTATTAAAAAACGTTCGCTGGTGCTTCAGTGACTACCTCGCACAGAGAACCTGTCAATCACAGCTGTCAATCATGATGTCAGAGCACCGTTATTTTATCATCACATAACTAACTAAAAACAAACTTATTTTAAAAACGAACACTTGAAATTACATAAACGTGATATAAACGACAGTAAATGACAGAAACTATCTTTGGAAAAAGGATATGTGAAGTGTAATTTAATTGTTTAGTTGGTCTCGCGTCCCATTGAATAACATGGGGAGGCGGGGATTATGAGCTATACTAGGTCCAGTCACAGGGGGGCGATCGAGACGTTTTGGCTTCACTTTTGAGGGCTGGTGCGGCGAGATAGGTCTGACTGCAGAACCGCAGAACCAGTACGTCATAACAGTCTGAGGACGACAGCGCCAGCCCGACAGTCTGAGGGCGGAAGTGGGCGCGGCAAGGCATTACGCTACTTCCGTGTTTTGGAAAGTTTTAAAGTTTAAAACAACGTTCTTTTAAAAACTTTGTTTTTAACGATTTATTTGAAAATGTATATTCAAGATTGATCAACAATATTATACATTAAACAAAGCATAAAATGTAAAATAAATAATACAATGAAAACAAAGCTTGAGAGTTTGAACATTTTATTCACTTGAAAATACTTTTAAATACTCAACCAACAAAGACCACCATTCACAATAATATGGACCGAAAACACAAAAAAATAATAATTTAAATAAAATGAGTTTTTTCCTCTGAAATATAAAAACAAAAAATCACACACTAGCTGTTTTCTAATTAAATAAAATTACAAAATCAAACTAAATAAATAATATAAACAAAATTAAAACAAAGACAATAAATCTTATAAAAGTTATACAAGCACAAATTTGACAACAATAATTCTCAAGAGTAAAATAAATAACAAATTAAAACTCCATACACATGGAGTTTATTCTGAGGTGCCTTTCGTCATGACATTTGAAAAGAAAAACTTCCATGTCCTGTTGAAACTGAAACCGAAACATGAAAGGCTCTTTGGCCTGTTCCAGAGCATCTTTTCCTTCTGCCTGATCAAGATTAAGAAGGGCCTCTTCCTGGTCTTCCTTCTCTAGGTTCAGATATGACGGCTCTTGCACAAAACCTCTGAAGGAGTGGCAGTTGTTCCGCAGCCATCCAACTGCGGTCCTGAGGTCTTTGACCATCTGTGGTTCCTTCATGAGAGGAGTGTACAAATAAGGAATTAAATCATTAATTCATTTAAAATAATTACTCACAAGAGAAGAGATGCACCACATTTGGCTGCTAGCTAATTTCCATCTGTTGTCCACGAGTGTCCTCAACAATACATCGTGGTTTAATCAGGATGCATGTAAAATGCATGTAAATGATAATGTCTTGAAATTATGCTCTTTCATGTGCCCGACATACCTTATCACCGATTTCAGAGTCTTCTTGTGATTTGGTTGGCTCATGCACATCAACGGCAGCATGTTTCCTGTGACATATACATTAAGTAAATTTATAGACAGAGAAAAACTTGGGAAAGCAAGAGAGAGTTACCTTTCAATGGCAAAATTCTCCATGAGAATAAGGCACCACCATTTTCGAATAAGAGGAAAATCCGACTTGCATAAGGGGAGAAAATGTTAATAGATCAATTTAATAGATTATATCATCTAGTTAAAATATATATTTTTAACAAAGACTTACAGCTGTAAAATCAAAGGGTGCCTCAAAGACCATGTGCAGAGCATACTGAAATTCCCCCCCCAAAAAAAGGAAATCAGTCAAGTTTAGGCAATCATATCATGTTTTCATTCTTATGATTTATCTAATTTTTTTTTTTTTTTACTTTCCCTTTTTCTCACCATCAGCATGAAGATCCCACAGTCCACAGAGCCAGTCAACTGTTGTGGAACATTCTAAAACAATGCAATTATCATTAAGTTATTCCTGGAAAGGATGTGACAAACATATAAAAACACAATCTATATAAGTAGCTTATGTTTTTTGAAAGCCTAATTAAAACTAACCTTGTTCTTGATCAGCTTCCATGGTCCTGGAGCGATTCTGTTTGTCAATTTACTGCAACAAAATCAAACAGAAATATTATAACCAGAAAAACTGGACAAAAAAGCAAAGTATATTTATTCTAAAGCAAAAACATTACCCCAGACTGAATTGGAAAAACAAGATTTCAAATGTATAATATAAAAACAGCATGCAGATCATCATGCAAATGAACATCATGCACAGAACAAACAGCAGTGAACATCACTGAAGAGCAAACTTTGGAAGAACGAACTTCGAACAGCAAACCTTGAACTGCGAACTCTGAACATAATATTTATAAATGTAAGTGCAACCTGAAGACAGTCACATATTTTACATCACCAATCCCGTAGGGGTGAGTTGAATCAAAAAAATACATAGCCTTGATTTTAGGCTTCAGAACCTGTGAAATACCGTTGTTAGTATTTTGAATCCTAATATCACCATAAAGAGTCGGTTCACCCAAAAATGAAGGGAACAACATACACATAGCATCCAGTGTCCTGGTATCCAAGCAGGAAGCAGAATGTAATCCTTGGATCCTATGTTATCCTTGGGGAACATAAGATCCATTCATTTTTTTTGTAACTGCATTTATAACTGTTCCAGTTTAAGATAAAATACAACTTGATGAACTTACTGGAAATGATAAAAATGGGTCCAATTCAAGTGGTGGTAGCCAGGTAACTACAACATAGGAATTTGCTGCAAACACATCTGTTCCCTAAGCATAGCATTAATTTGCACATCCATTACAAAACACAATTATGTCTCCGGGTGATCATGAGTTATACAGTTGTAGGCAAAAATACCTTTTCCTTAGCCACCATGACGATCACATCAAGACAGCTGTTTGCAATCTGTTTTTAAATATATTAGTTATATAATAACATTAGTTAATTACTAAAAAAAAAATTATATTTTTTAAATCATTGTTTGTCCACTTACTGTTGCCTCAAGCGATGCATTGAGGCCCAAGGTCAAGAAATCTTTTCGCTGCAGTTTAATGCTTCCAACTTGAGCAATTGTCTCATCTCTGTCATTTTTACTCAAAATCTGGTTAAGCTTTAACACAGATTAAGATAAAAAGACCAAAATTACATTCAGTGTACATAAAATGTGTTAAATGTGATAAAAACAAACAATATTACCATTGATGACCGCCAATCACTTGGCTGGAAATCCCAACAACTTCTACTAGCAGACAACTGTTTAATGTCACAAACCATTCCTGTTGCAGCGAAGACATGAATTATACACAATAAAAACACCACACAGTTTCTAAAGTATGTTACCACCCATTTAACCCATGAATGAAAACACTCACCACCTCTTGTAACCATTGAAGCAGCCAGGGTACTGTCCTCCATCACATCATCAGTACCACCTCCTTCCTCATGGGAGAAACAAGGATTACCTGTTTAAGAGATTTAAACAAGTGTTTAATGTCCCAAACCATTTTTGATGCAGTGAAGACATTTTGGAAATAAAAAAATATACACAATAAAAATGCACCACACAGTTTCTAAAGTATGTTACCACCCATTTAACCCATGAATGAAAACACTCACCACCTGTTGTAACCATTGAAGCAGCCGGGGTACTGTCCTCCATCACAACATCAGTACCACCTCCTTCCTCATGGGAGAAACAAGGATTACCTGTTTAAGAGATTTAAAGGGATATTAAATTGAACAGTACTGATCTAAATTCATCAGTGGTTAGTGGACAATTACATTATTATAACATAGGATATTTTAGTGTCTTTCTACAAATATTCGTAGGTTAATATAAATTTTAAAAGAAGAAGGTAAATTACCAAACACAGCTTGTCCGTACACATTTTTCATCATCATGCCCCCAAATGTCTTCTTCAATCTTTCCAGCAATTTTTTGTTTTTCTTTTCATTATAGTGATGGATTATGTTCCTCATTTGAAAGAGATGGGTCGAGGGCAAAGACATGTTCAAAAAGTAGTTGTTTTTTTTCATCTTTGCGAAGAGTTGCTCTGCAACTTGGCTGTTCACTTTGCCTGCCAATTGAGGTACTAAAGTGAGCTTCCTCAACACATCTTTGCTGTCTTTCGTATTGGCTTCATGAAACCGATCATACAGCACATAGTGGTCCGATGAACCCGTCACTGGGTGACCGCTAAGGTCCGGCTCTGTCTTCTTAGTGTTCAGCCAAGGTAGTGACACTTTCAGCTGTCCACATTTGGCCAATTCAATGTTGGATTGAGTGGGTTCTGCCAAGCGACCTTCAAATGGAGAAATGGGTACCTTTTCTGATGCCCTTAAATTCAAATGAGTTGCAAGACCCCGTGCAAAGTCATAAATTATGACATTTGGCAAATGCTTCCAGGATAATAGTAAGTCTGCAAAGTCTCGAGGACTCTCAGCTCGGAGATTGCATTTGATACTATAAACAATCCCACATGGGCACATAATCACTGCCCAGCCTCCTAAAAAAAAATATATTAATCGCATTCAATGAGTAAATCAAAGTTTTTTGTTTCTTGTTTCTGCAAGTCAACTAAAACTTACCAGAGGCACCCCAGATTTTGTCAAAGATTTTGTCATACGTTTGTCTGGATTTCATTTCATTTGACAACCTCAGAAGAAGATCACTGCGGGATCCATTAGAGTCCAAGCCACACTCTTTACATAACTTCCGAATGACCCCAACCTAAAGAAGTATAAACTCTTGTTAAAAAGGTAATATTAAAAACACAACACAGTCAGTGTTTTTGACTAACAAACCCTACCTTTTGTTTGTACAGTTCTTCTCTGAGTCTGTCCTCTGTAACCGTTATTTCAGAAATTTCAGATACAGACTTCGAAACATGAATCTTTTCAAACTCTGTGTTTAATACAGAGTCTGAACGCCGTGTGGCCTTCCCTATCCAAGGAGCCCAAAAATGGTATGTTGGTGATACCGCACATGGATTGTGTCTACCACCTAAAAACCACAACCAAAAAAAAAAAACATTGTATTATATTGCATTTTAACACGCTTCCCCAGTGTATAAAGCACTGTGTTCATACTTGAAACAAATCCACGACCAATCATATCACACGACATGGCCTCCCAAAACTTTTCCAGGTTGACCTCGCCATCAAAATTCTCTGCAGGACCCTGGATGTCACTTACTAAAGAGTGAAAAAATTGTGCATTAATATATGACAAGGTCACACTAAAAAAAAATTGAAGGAAAAAAAAATCCAATTACAATGACCATATAAAGTAAGTCCCTCTGTATAAAAGTGTCTGCCTAATACATAAATGTTAATGTAAACACAATTAGCAAGTAGAGTATCACAATAGTCATACCTGATAAATGGAAAACACCTTTTTTGTGTAAATCCATGATCACCACAGGGGGATGATCACCACAAGTAATGCAGGAATACTTGTATTCATGATCAGTAAGGGCCTCAAAATGCAAGTATGCATGAAGCACTGTGTCTGCTGGTGGAAACTTCAGACCTGTCATATCTTGCAAAAACTCGACTGCTCTACTCACAGCAGTATGGGCCTGAGGAAAAAAAAAATACATGTACAAACTTGGAGACATTGAAAGATGCTGTACTTACTGAACATTCATACATTGAAGATTACCTGTAGAAGGTTTCTTAAGGTTAGACATAAGTGTATGTCAAGGATGATGTGGTCGTTAAAGTTGTGGAGTTGGTCTTTCCACTCTTGGTAGCGATAAAACATTCCACACAGTGGGCACTGCTTACAGTAGGTTGATACTTCTATCATTCAAACAAAGTATTACATCAGAGGGCCGTGTAATTCATTGCATATTTGCATATTTATAACATCCTACCTTCAACAATGCACCAGTTGGAGAGTATTTTGGCTCTCTTTGTAATTAAAATAGGGTCACTAAGGGGGACGACACCTGGGCATCTATGACACACAGTTTCTTCTGGACAAAGATATTTTGGGTAGTCTTGGCCTAGTGATGGGGCACGTATATTGTCTGGTAGGACAGCAGGTATCATCTTGTTCTGTAGAATGTACTGTACCATTTGTTTCAGTCCCAGATCATTTGGAGGATACAATGGATGGTCTTCTGTGACGTTGCTCTCCTCTGAATGTGAATGAGCCTTTTGGGGTGGGGATTCTTCTCTGCTGAAGACAGTACGGAAAAGCTCACGGTCTGTTTGAAACAGATGCCATTTCGCAATGTACTTATGCGGACAAGAACGGCGCACTTTGGAACAGGGGCAGTGCCATGTGTTTAATTTGGTATTGTAAACAACAATGACACGCCCCAACCGGCTATAATAGGACACATTTGGCTCAAAAACGGAGATGAACTTTTTTGTTTGAGGGCTCCCAATTGAGGTTTCTACAGACAGTGGTACACTGCTAGAAACGGCAAGCTGCTGACGAGCAAGGCATAATTTTTTCTTCTCGTCACCAAACCATTTTGCTCTCACCATTTCAGTTAAAACATCTTCCTTTAGAGAGACTGCTTCAGCTGAGGATGTGCAGAAACTTACAGATCTGACATGCATACACTGATAGGATAACATACCACTCCTCTGTGCTACTTCCATGTTTACTTGGCATTCGTTTGATTCGCAGCAGACTTTTTGTTGTTCTCCCCATGTTTTGTATTGAACATGAAGAGGACTATTCGGACCACTTGCAACTTTAAGCACTGTGAATATGCCATTTGATTTGTCCACACACTGGCTTGCAAGGTGAAATCTGGCATTAATGTCCTGAATTGGGTGATTTGTGTGTTTACGGTCAATATGTTTTTTTATATTTTTTTTATTCATGAGGGTATTGCAGATTGGGCATTTCTGTTTAATAACAGGCCGTGCACGAACCCTGCCTGGCACGTTAAATGCTGTGCTAGTGGCTGATGGTGTCCCAGTGGCATGAACAGTGCTAGTGGCTGATGGTGTCCCAGTGGCATGAACAGTGCTGGTGGCTGATGGTGTCCCAGTAGCATGAACAGTGCTGGTGGCTGATGGTGTCCCAGTGGCATGAACAGTGCTGGTGGCTGATGGTGTCCCAGTACCAGTAGCATGAACAGTGCTGGTGGCTGATGGTGTCCCAGTACCAGTAGCATGAACAGTGCTGGTGGCTGATGGTGTCCCAGTACCAGTAGCATGAACAGTGCTGGTGGCTGATGGTGTCCCAGTAGCATGAACAGTGCTGGTGGCTGATGGTGTCCCAGTGGCATGAACAGTGCTGGTGGCTGATGGTGTCCCAGTGGCATGAACAGTGATGGTGCCTGATGGTGTCCCAGTACCAGTAGCATGAACAGTGCTGGTGGCTGATGGTGTCCCAGTACCAGTAGCATGAACAGTGCTGGTGGCTGATGGTATCCCAGTACCAGTAGCATGAACAGTGCTGGTGGCTGATGGTGTCCCAGTAGCATGAACAGTGCTGGTGGCTGATGGTGTCCCAGTAGTATGAACAGTGCTGGTGGACAGTGGCTTCCCTTTACATACTTCTAAATGATTTTGAAAATCTAATTTTCTCAGAATTGTGGTTGTACAGTAGAGACAGTGGAAATGAAGAGATGGTCTGCAGCCCAAACCACATCTGTGAAATGTGAAATCTGAAATATGACCAGGAAAAAAGGAAAAACTCAGTTCCTGTGCTTCAGAGTGTGACTCCAAACCTACTCAAACCTATCCCTGATGTTTTAAATGTTTAATGGGATGCATTCATATTATTATAACAAAATACAAATATATAATTCTTTGAGGTTTTTTTTTTTAGCTCAAGTTTCAGTGTGCAATACTTTTGCTAACTTTAGATGTTAATGAAGATAAATTAATATTTCATGGCTAAATCATGCAGAAAAACATCTACATCTATCTAATTCCAAAGGGACAACCACTGAATATGTGTACCATGAAATGCAATGCAATTCGCTTTGGATAAAAGTGTCTGCCAAATGCATACATGTAAAAAAATACCTATTGCCACTGTATATTAAAAAACAAAAAAAAAAAACTCAAGATGTTCATACCTCCATGAACAACAGCCTTTTTGAAGTGGATTTTCATATGACTGGTCAATTTGTCCCGTCTTGTTGGTTTAAAGATGCTGGCATCACAAAATGGGCAGTGAAATTGTCTGCAACATGTTGTGCATTGGATCAGAAGTGGTAGTGCTGACCCTCTCTGAATCGATATGTGCTTCTACAGGTGAAATAAAATACAATTAATGCAATTCTCATGGTCAGAAAATTTAACAAATGCTGTAAAATACAACGCCAACAACTAATTAATTCACAAACCATGAATATGTAAACAAACAAAGTGATACTGTGATATTGTTAAATATTAACTTACAAAATACTTAGTTTCAAAATACTTCCTTTCAGTAACCAAACTCCATCGCACACCTGCAGGTGATAGGTGCGTCGGACAATAAGACCAGACTAGCTCGTTTTAGCAGTGATTATGTGTTTTAGATGATCTTGCTAATCTACAGGTTGATCCTAACTGATTGTTGTAACTATTACAATTTGTAATTGTCTGTGATGTGGTGCTAATTATGTACTCCCAATGAGCTTAATTGTTTACAGATGGAGTTCTGTTGAGTGGTCATGTGCTAATCTAAAAAGAGATGATTTTGTAACATTTTGTATTACTCCTGATGAAGGTCGTGTGTCCGAAACGTTGTGTGTGAATAAACATTAATTTTAAATTACAAGTAACGATAGTGTGCGGGAGTTCCTTATCTGCTAAAATACTTCGTTTCAAAAAACATTTCAGTACAGAGCCGTTTTGTATAAGCGTAACGTTATAATGTTAAGTATGTTGCATGATCCATATCAAATATATAACTTCTTTTTACCTCGTTCTCTTCTTCTTCATCTTCTTTTCCTTGTTCTACAGTGTGCTCCGCCATAATTAAAACTTTTACTGTCTATCTTTAACTGTCTTAAAACATTTTCCTGTGTAGTCTAAACATGTCTAAACATGAACTCCGTACAGTTCCGGCATCGGACTGCTACCCGCCCACTTCCGCCTTCAGACTGTCGGGCTGGCGCTGTGGTCCTCAGACTGTTATGACGTAATGGTTCTGCGGTTCTGCAGTTGGTTATTATTGGGTGCGGCACGCTTGGTCTGTACTCTCTGTACACCTAATTCGTCAGTACACGTTACGGAGTATTTAACTGTTAAGGGTTGGGCCTACTTTATCCTGCTTTATGACTTTGTATCTTCTTTTTTTGAATTGAACGCCGAAGTATCATTGCTCTCTCATTTTGAAAGACGGACAGTCAAGTCTGTAACTCTCAAGTTGTTGGAGTTCGTGTGTTGTTTTGTTTGGATTAAAGACAGTCCGGTCAAAGCTTGTCCATTCTGCTTACTTTGATCGAATGGAATCGGAGAGGTTTCAGACAGTGGGATCTAACTGTAACGGATAGAGACATGTGGAAAGTTGTTTCTCATGAACTCTTTGGTCTTCATTTGTATTTCAAGACCCGGATCAGGCAATACGTGTGGATTTGAGATTGAATCTCGACCATGGGCTCTCTAAAAGCTTTGCAGGACTGGTGCAGGAACCAGTGTGAAAGTTACAATAATGTGAATATTACAAACATGTCTTCATCCTTCAGAGATGGACTGGCCTTTTGTGCCATTATCCATAAAAACAGACCTGATCTCATGTGAGCATCTTTGACACTTCATTTTTTTCATTTGTTTGTATTTTCCACTTCTCTGAATATGACATTACGTACCTCCTGAAATGTCATCATCTTAGATAAGTCAGGGGATCTTTAACAGATGGAAACGTTGTTTCCTTGCATGCTTTTTGGAGATTTAGCTTGTATCGTGCTATTTTGTTAGGTGTGACTTGAAATAAACAGGAAGTGACAAGCTGTCTGCTTCACAATAGGAATAGTACATGAACTATATTCAAATAATATGAACAATGTGTTAGTTGTTTTTGTACATCCAGTGAAATTCATTGGAGTGCAACATTTGTTGTGTAAAATTAAGTAATATTAAAACAGTGAATTAAAATACTATCGATTTAATCCAAGTCATCTAGAGCAGTATGATGAGAACATGCAGGTTTATTAGTTTAAAAAAAACAAAACATTTGTGTTAATTTAAAATGTATAAAAAACCTTAACATAATTTAATTGCTATTGTTAAATGTTCTTTGTTTCACCTTCAAGACATGAGAGATTATTTTTACACATCACAAGTAAATT
Source organism: Cyprinella venusta (assembly GCA_038021265.1). NCBI lineage: Eukaryota > Metazoa > Chordata > Actinopteri > Cypriniformes > Leuciscidae > Cyprinella > Cyprinella venusta. The sequence goes on from CM075868.1 coordinate 13,833,823, forward strand.
GTATAAGTCAACCCCATTTTAATTAAAATTTTGTTTTATTTGTATTCTAGTGTTATTCTAAACGCTGACAAAATCAGCATATGCATACATACTGTAGCTTTTAGATAAGAACATTAACATACGTCACACACACACACAAAAAAGCCAATTGTCATCTATTCCTGTATATTTTAAATACTCCTTGGGATGTTTGTGATTCATGACTTTGCACTTGCTAAACATTTTTTTTGTTGTTGTTGTCCCCTAGAGATTTTGACTCCCTCTCAAAAGAAAATGTCTTTGAGAACAATCGTCTGGTGAGTTTTACACAAACAGCTGACAAAAAATGAGTGGAGGAGGTTATAATAATTACGATTTATGCTGTTGATATAAATAATTATGCAGAATAAACTGCTAGCTGTTGACAATTCTTAAATTGTGTTTTAGTTTTTCATAATGGCTTTAGAAAGAGGAAGTGGTTGCAGCAAAGCACCTATATTTGTGTCAGTCATATGACTTTTTTTTGTCATAAATCATTTTTTTAGTCCAATGTGACTGCATAAACAGTAATGTAAAATTTGTGTACACGGACTAAAGTCATACTACAACCCATTGTTTAATACAGATGTCAAAGTATTTTTTAACCCTCTCAAGGCAGGCGTTGCTAATTTGCAACAATTAAAAACTAACTACCTTATTACTCATGATACATATTTTATGAGTTTTTTTACTTGGAAGTACCACGGTAGGACTTGGTTGTCCATTAGCAACAAACAGTTTCCCACTTGCTCACCAGATGGCAGTATAGTCTCCTTTCCACATGTCTGTTTCCATGGGTTCCCTGAAACTGATTTTCTTGTAATCAATTTTGTGTAAGTATCACTATCAACCTCCATTAGTTTGAAACTAAAACTGCATAAGAATAATCATACGTGTATGTAGACAGTAAATGCCAATTAGTAGATTTTTTATCTCTTCTGGATTTTTCCCCTGGTGCAGCTCTATTTCAATGTTGCAGATTTGCAACGTGTGTCCAGAGAGATACCACTGGATTCCACATGCTTTATCTACTAGTTAGCCTATACTTTGAGCAACAGTTTATACTAGGGTTATTTTCCTATCACCAGTGTTTACATATTACTTTGAGGTGTCACTGAGGGTATTTCATATGGAAAATGTAATAATTTGGAGTGAAATTGCAAACAATAAGAGGCAGATTTGTTCAAAAGCAATGGCACAATACCATGTTCATTTGACTGTGCATTGAGGAAAGCTGATGTACTGCAGCCTAAATTCCATGGCACTTTTATTAGTACAGATCATTGTGTCAAAACATTTTTTGCCAAACTACCTTACAGAATACTCTCGATGCAGGATTTGCAGTATATTATGGCAGGCAGATGAAAGATTTACTCAGCCAGGGTAAGATTTACTCTATCGGTCAGATTAGACCGATGCGATCATTTTCCCTTCAATGCTGAGAAACGTGGACAATGCAGAATGTGCAAGAATGGCTACATGCAAACGGCCTGCCTGAAGTGCAAAGTACTTCTGTGCTTTACAAAAGACAAAAGCTGTTTCTTGAAGTGCCACATGACAAAGTGACTTGGAAACATGCCCTTCCAGCAAACAAATAGGTTCCCAGAACGTTCTTAGAACTTTCCCTTAAGGTTAAGGGAAAGTTGAACATTCTCCTTACGTAAAAAAAAAAAATGGAACCTAAAAATAACCTACATGAATCGTTCCTATAACGTTCTTAATTGGTTCCCAATAAAATAACCTAATGGGACCATTCTGGAACGTTAGTGGAACATTCTGTGTTTGCTGGGCTTCTCAATGAGGATTTGAGATATTGGATTTGGATCCCATATTGTTTTTGTTGTTGTTCTGCCACTGAAAAGCACTTTGTTACATTGTTTGAAAAGTTGTATATAAAAACCTTTATATACTTTATATATAAAAACAGACCACACTGGGCCAATGTTGCAAATCTGCAACATCCCAGAACGCCTTGCTTGTGAAGGTCTCTCTAAAAAAAAAAGTCAGGATTCTATTGTACTACCCCATATGATAATTTTCCAAAAATATCAGATTTTTCCTGTTACCAAAACTTAATTTGAGCCTGAGAGGGTTAAATAAAATGTTCATAAAAACATTTTAAATGTAAGTGTAGATACGGGTTGTTAAGCGTTATGCAACCTCTCTCTCTCTCTCTTTTTTTTTTCAAAGGCATTTGAGGTTGCTGAGAGTGAGTTGGGTATTCCAGCCCTGCTGGATCCGGAAGACATGGTGTCCATGGGAGTGCCTGACAGATTAAGCATCATCACTTATGTATCTCAGTATTATAACTACTTCACCAACAAATCTCACAGTGAGTATTTAACACCATATATAGATATCCTGACTTATACCAATATTTTTTTTTTACACCCACAAGCATGCGACCGGAGAGACAAGCACATGTCTGGCATGTAACACAGTCACTCCGACTAGCCATTTTGTCAATTCAATTGTAGTCCTTTAAAAAAGTAGTCCTCTGAGTCTGAAATAATAAACTTAATGCAATATAGTTTTTTCAAAAAAAAAAACAAAAAAAAACATTTGATTGTCTTTGTATTTTTTGATACATGTCGAATATGTACACAATACCAGCTGTGCTTTCTCGTTCTCTCATCTCTTCAACAGCGAGTTGACACACAAACCACACACCCAAAGTGCGCGCACATAAAACTGCATTTAGTACTAAATTGAGTTCTATTTTACAGTCAAATACACACAAAATAATGTCAAAATCCCGGTCTCGGTGTGTATTCATGCAAGTCAGTTATGTTTTAAGTGAACATAAAAAGTTGGGGAAGAAAATGCATGTGTAATAGTATAATGGATCCATTTGTCAGGTCTTGATGCCCCATGGTATCGATGTCAGTAAAAATGATGAGTGGCTAGTAACTAAAATTTTAATGTGAAGCCCTGTGTACATTATACTCTTATGTAGATAAATGTATGCTAGTCTCACCCCTAAGCGTGATTTATTTTTTTCTCCCAAACCAGTTTAGCAGAAATCCCACCCTGCTGCTAATTGAAATGGTTAAGGTTACAGTGATGAGTAAGTTTAGGGATCAGTGTCTGGTGTAGGCAGTGAGTACAGTGATTGACATGACCAATTAAATCTTTAGAATCGGCTGCAAGGCGATGCACTGCTGAATTGGTTTGGGGGAAAAAAAATCACTCCACCCCGAAACCTAACCACTTCTCAACAATATACATGTAAAAGGCAATTTATATTGTTGAGAAGTAGTTAGGTTCAGGGATGAGGTTAGTAAACTATTATCTACATATCAATATAGAGGGTATGCATTTACGTCACTTTCCCGCCAGAACACGCCCCCCCAGCCGGACTGAGTGGCAAAAGAGCCTCTACCTGACTGGATTTAATAGGTGAAACTGCCAAATCGTGAGTAAAAAAAACAAAAAAAAAAAAAAAAAAAACCCATTGTTAGTTTTAAACTAAAGGTTGAACTCAATATCGTGTTTCTTATAGCTTATCAAAGATCCAGTGATCAATGGATATTGACATGCAGCCAGGAATTGTGTTTCCTGACATTATGTGCCTGATTCGTGATATAAAAGGGACTTTCGCACAGGAGGAACCTTTTCATACTAGAACTAATGGCGGAATTACCTGTTTTTAATATGTTTGCAACACTTGAACTGGGAACGATTTTAATTTTATGAACGCCTTTTGGGGGAACTAAATTAGCTCCTACGTCAGAGTAGGGTCTATTCCAGAACAATAGGAACTACCAGTGATGTAAGTATACTGGCTGGCAGAATGCAAGCAAATAGGGCTGGATATCGTCCAAAAATTTGAACTACCGATACCTTGATTTTGATATCGGTTCCTGAACGATACTTTTTTCGATACGAATTTTATGAAATCCATTTTAACAAGATTACATTACCTCAAAAAAACTTTACCTCAAAAAAAGTCAACAAACTGAAAAAATAAACCCAGACTGAAAGACTTGTATACTTTCCAGTTCCTTAGTGTTGCTACTAGCGTTGTGAATGCAACCAGGAAAATGGGCCTTAGGGGGGACATTTAGTTCTTAGGGAAACACACTGGTACCTATTTCCTAAAAAGCCCCTAAACATACAGGACAACAAATTACTTTATTGTATTGATTCTTTTTAGTGAATCATACTTTCAGCACATCCAGTGTGTACTGTAGTTTCATTCAAATACAAGTGACTTATGAGCCAATCAGCATGATTTAGTGTAAATAGTAAACTGGGGCATATTTCAGTTATAATGTCCATTTTACTTAAATCCTTCCATTCTCCAAACCGCTTATCCTCTGTAGTGTCAAGGGATTCATGAATTTGAAAAGTTTGCTACAAGTTTGCCCAATCTATGCAGTTAAATTGATATTTATTTAAGAGAGACAAATTTCAACACAACCAAACCCTTTGTAGATAGATACCAAATATCTGCAGCGTTTTCTGCAACATATTTCTGTATGCAACAATTGGATGTGATGTCACAGACAGTGTGACTGAAATTTTAAGTGACCATCTGAGGTATGTCACGCTTGCTTAATTTAAGCAGTCTCACATTGCATTAAACAATATATATGGAAAGGGGACCTTATAAGTTTCAAAGTGCACAAAAAAGAGATCTAAGGCCACTTGGACAATGAAAAACAGAATGAAATATTATTTTTTTCTCTGTTTTTGGGCTGTTTAAATGGTTTGAATTTGGGTATTTTAAAAAGAAGTCAGATGTGATAAAACATCTTCATCTTTAGATTTTAGGTTCTGAAATTTGTTTTTCACACACACACACACACACACACACACACACACACACACATATATATATATGTATATGTGTATATATATTTTAATTGTTATTATATCACTCACATATTTATGTAATGATTTTTATGCTGGAAAAAAATGGGCTGATAAAATTTAGCATTCTGCACTTACTGTGTCTGTTGTACAATAACTTCCTTTACCCTGATTGTATTGAATAAAAATTTTCTGATCGTTTAGAAATTCCAAACACGCCATGGGTGGTTGGAATTTGTTACGCCACTCTAAACATTTGGTGGTGCAAACAAACCAGCTTTGCTGTTTGCCCAAATAACTCATCTATGCTGCACAGATTTTATGTCTAGGTGGATGAAATTGAGTTGTGTTTTCATTACATTAGTACTTTTAATGTAGACAAAAATGCTGGACACATGCTACAGAATAACCTGTTTTTATCCTCTATTTAGCTGTCCCCACTTGCATAAAAAGCCCTGGTGGTCCTGGCCGCATTAAACCAGCCATAAAGAGACCATTTGCTCCTCTGGAGGACTGTGACGCTCAGACTAAGGTAAAGAAGACCCCTTTGTGTTTTTAAAAACAGACCTTGTTCTGTTTTTTTTTTCCCCCCTGGGTAGCTGTAGACCCAACACTATGTACACAGACAAATATCCGAAAACTTGCAGTTGCAGCATGAGTGGAGTGGAATTTGTCATTACAACACCAGATGGATTTGATTCATGAGATCCAATTTGGCCTGATTCCATATATTCAGAGCAAAAAGTTGGCAAATCAGCCACCAGAGCTAAATTATGTATTTGATTTTTGGTAGATATTGGTGAGCTGTACAAGTTAAGGTTTTTAGAGAAAGAAAGGGGTCATAGAAAGGGGTCATATGTCCACCTTATACAGTTGACCAAAAGTGATGTCCAGACAGGATATATATTGGTTTTAATAAACTCTACAAGTTAAATTAAAACATAAAATATTTTCCTTATATTTTTAAATATTTTACATTTCATGGAAGAACAGAACACTATTTTAAGACAACATAATCAGTTATTAACTCTCTTGTTTTTGTATGTGTTCATCTTCTTTGTATGACAGCCTGGCCAAAAAATATGTTCACACAATTTGGCATGTCTCATTTAGCCTGGCAATACAAGATTCTGCTACTTCACTGCTTCGTAGACAGAGTCTGGAATGGCATAATAGAAAAGTGTTTTCTCTCTCACTAGGGGGCGCTTCTCTGAAGTTTAAAATCATTGGTTACCCGTAAGCCAAACAGATAAGTTTATTTTTTGACGTATGTAATGCGCCGACACAGCCGCATCGAACCACAGACATCATGCATCGAACTCAAATCTATGATCGAACTTCCACTGTAAAGCTTCTGGCGTTTGCCGCTGGCTCTGATGTCTAGTGGTTAAACGTGATATATAATTCGTCTTGTGTATATCTAACGGGTGATTTTTGGTATCATTAATCTGTAATTCGTTCCTTGGCAAATCGTTTTGGCTGAGGGCAAAGTAAAGTTTCATAACTTTATAATTTAGTCTATTTTAACGTTGTATCCTGCTGTAGATCATGTCTATGGTTTTTTATGATGTTGATGTGTGTCCAAGCAATACCATGGATCAAATATGTGAAATCAACTAACGGTAACTTATATTTATTAAAGATTACAACAAAATGACAGGACATCGTATGACAAAAGATGGTTACATAAAATAAAAACGGTGAGAATGCATAACGTTACCGCTACATTCACATTTTGTGCCAAACTGAATATGTAGCATAAGTGGGCAAAATGAGTTTACAAGTTCAATCGTTCCTGGGCTAAAATCACTTCTCGAAAAAATGTGCACAGACAGCAACTTCATATCAGCGTGCTAGTGTGTTGACATACCCGTCACCAACACCAACACTTTTCCACGCACACGATTGGATGAAGGCAACAAATACGTAATGCTTGTCGGACCCCACACATGGCCGCCTGCTCTATTCGCTGGGAAAATAACCTGGAGAAAGTTACAGATATTATAATAATGTGCAAGGTGTGTGAGTGGCAACAATTTGTATTTACTTTGTTGAAAACTGTAATGGTTGTATATAAAAAACTGGGTTATCCATCCTCACAGATGGTCTGAAAACACGAAATCTCCCCTCGGCCCACCGTCTATTTAGATAAACACTTGATGATGCGAGCGAAACACCGGAGTGATGGCTGTAAACGACTTTTGCAGATGATGCGAAGTTAATCTACGTAGTCAGGCTATGTCTCATTGCAGCTTCCCTGTCCTTCAGCAGCTCCATTGGCTCCCGGTTCAATTCAGAATACAATTTAAAATCCTTCTGCATACTTTCAAAGCTATCCATAACCTTGCTCCTCCATATTTATCCTCCTTCACATCGCCACCTCCTCCCGCTCCCTCAGATCTTCCTCTACCATCCACCTCACTGTACCCCCTGCTCGACTTGTCACGATGGGGAGCAGAGCCTTTAGTCGCTCTGCTGCCCAGCTCTGGAACTCACTTCCGCCTGACCTTCGCAGTATTGACTCTCTCCCCCTGTTTAAAACCAGACTCAAAACCCACCTGTTCCAGCTTGTTTATTTGTAAATACACTGTTCGTGTCCTTCTTCACCTGTTTTTATACTCTTTTGTTCCTTGTTTTTATCCTGTAAAGCGACCTTGAGTGCTCAGAAAGGCGCTGTTAAATAAAATGTATTATTATTATTGCGTTAACACAACTAAAACAATTGACTCCATCACTCCAAGCATAACTGCGCAGTATGCTTACACATTCTTTAACAATTTTTCAATGATATTAAATTAAAAGGAGATGTCAATTTTCCTTGGCTGGACATCACTATTGGCCACTAATTTGCCTCTTTCTCATTCTTTATCTTCTCTGCCCATCTTTGACCACGCTCCTAGCCAGTAAAATAGGTTGGTCAGTAAATCCATCTCATCAGTTTAAGATAAGCATCTGTTATTGTCATCCTGTGTTTTCAAAGTAAAACTAAGTTTTACATTTTACATGGTCTCAAATTAACATCAATGGATTTGACCTACCTCTCCTACCTTTCTATCTTCTATCCTGATCCTGGTCTTTGGTGCTCCACAGTCAGGTGCAGATAGCCAATCAAAACGCAGTACTCTGAGCAGCACCTGTTCCGTCTGTGGGAAGCATGTTCACCTGGTTCAGAGGATCCTCATTGATGGCAAACTTTATCATCGGAACTGCTTCAGGTGACTGGTGAACTACCTAGCATAATATCTGCATCAGACGAAAAGTTGTTTCTTTTGTTTCTATTTAGTTTATTGCTGTAATGCCATCCAGATTTTGTCTCAGAATAATGTTGGGAATTTGTATTTTTGGAACAAAAAGGAATTATGGATTTAAAGCTTAGAGTGAAAAAAACATCATTCCTTCTGCTGTCATCACTTTTTTGACTGAGAATTTCTGCTTTCGTTTCAGATGTAGGGAATGCAGCAGAACTTTACTGCCTGGTTCTTACAAGTTCACAGAAGATCCTGCATCATTAGTTTGCACACACCACTTCACTAAATCTGTCTCCACCAATAAGAATGGTCATTCAGATAGAAGTAATCGACTAGTCACATTAACCTCAACAAGCCCAAAAGATCCACATAGTAAGAGTTTAGAATCTAAAGCATCACACAGCGATGTTGAGATCACCCCAGTGAGAGAAGAAAAAGAAATAAGTGAAATAGAAGAAGTAGTAAAAGAGCAGCCAGATAGCAGGTCAAACGTTGAGATAGAACCTCGTTCTAATAGTCCACCAAATCCTTTTGATGAATCTGAAGAGGAGGATCAGGACAAACAACAAGAAGACCAAAAGGTATCCGCAAATGAGGCCAATGACGATGGGCCAACGACCAAAGTGAAGGGTACAGCAGCAGAGGGTCGACCAGTACCAGCACCTAGACGGGTATTTGAGCCCACCCCTGCTCCTCGCCCAATCCCGAGGCTACGTTCACCCAGACCTTCTGAAACTCCTACTGTCAATGGTGAGCAAAATGTCTTGCATAAAATAAGTTATTTACATGTGTAAAATGTTTTATCTATCTGTTAATATTGGCTTTAGAAGATGCTAACACTCCAATTCCTCAAGTTCCCGTGCCAAAAGAAAGAATGCACTCACCTGTTCGGTAAGATAATTCCTGACATCTCCTCTGCTCTTATTATGCACCTGTGTCTTTGTTTGTTGTTCAGATTTCGTTTCCATTTCATGTACACTACTGGTCGAAAAGTAAGTTTCATCAAAAAGACAGCAATATTGTGAAACATTATTACAATTTAAAATAAACATTAATAGATTTTGTAATGTAATTAACTTATTACTTTTTGGCAAAGCTGAATTTTCACAAATCATTACTATGAAATGATTCCCATATGCTAATGGTGCTCAATTATCAATAATGGTTCCTGTTATTATCAATGTGGAAAATATTTTTTGCTGATTCATATATTTGTGGAAACTGTGATACATTTTTGGGGATTATTTGATGAATAGAAAATAAAAATATATAATTTGTATATAATAGAGTGCCAGTGTTGCTTCTCCATCCTTAAAAAATTGTGTCCTTATTGTTCTTTATATCATGCATGTTATAATTTTTCATGTGTTTTTTTTACTGTTTTTATTTCCTGTTGTTAGAAAAGTGGGCCTAACCTCTATATGCCTCTATATGATCGAAAATATCAATTGTGCAAATATATATGTGGTTTTCTCTTTCCTGTATGTTGTATTTATTGATTGTTTTTAAACTCTTTGTCTTAACTATCATTGAGGGAACTTATGTAGTTTTACAGAAAATGGTATGTTCCAATTTAAATAGAGGTGTGAAAATTGTGCATTTAAAGGGATAGACGTTCACTTTGAAATAAATTTTTGATATGCTTTAGCTTTCTTCAAGCGCATCCTAGATGTAGTTTTCGGTCAAACCGTTGTTGTCTATCAGTCATATAATGGAGATTTAATTGGGCCCATCAAAGAGCATGCACAGAGAAGTCCAAATTAAACATGATTTAATAACTCGTAAGTATAAGTACACATTGATGGCCTAAGACACAAAACGAGCGGTTTGTGTGAGAAAACGAACAGTATTTTTTAGATCATTTATTTTGACCTCTTGTAACCAGAGCCATGTCCAACTGATGCCATATCTGCGCATGCGCCGGAAATGATCTCTTGCGCGTGTACGACACTCATTGTTTACACAGAGATTTTGGAAGTTTTACCTTTCACTGTGAAGATCTTCACAGTAAAAGGTAAAACTTCTGAAATGGGTGGGCCCCATAAATATCCATTATATGACTGATAGACAACAACGGTTTGACCGAAAAATATCAAAATTGAAAATACTGTGGAAACAAAGACATCTACATCTTGGATGCCCTTGAGGTAAGCTAAAACATATCAAAAAATTATTTCAAAGTGAACTATCCCTTTAAGAGTGATCAGAAGGGAGATGGGGGAACAGAGAGTGGTTTGGTGCTTAATGCAAAGGTTGTAAATTCTGCTTGAGCATGAGAAACTTCAGTCTCCGAAAGTTTATAAGAGAAGTTGGTGCTAGGTTTTAGTACATCAACAGTGCTAATTTTAAGACTGTTTTGTAGCCTTTGTTTTTATTTTAGCTCTTATCCACTGTTGCATGGACCTTTTGTACTTTCTTCTTTTGGAACAACCTTTAAATGGTTGCCTGGTGTGATTCCCCTTGTGACCACTTGGGTCTCAATCACATACTTTAAATTCTACAATTTTGAATGGCAGTGCATCACAGTTTCCACAAAAATGTTAAGTAGCAATGTTTTCAACATTGATATTAATAAGAAATGCTCCTTGAGCACTAAATCAGTGTATTAGAATAATTTCTGATGGATCATGTAACACTGAAGACTGGAGTAATGATGTTAAAAATTCAGCTTTGCCATCACAGGAATGAATTATATTTTAAAAGATATTGAAACTACTAAAATAACTACTTTTTTAAATTGTAATATTTCACAATATTAAATATGCAGCATTACTTAGCATTAGAGTCTTCTTTCAGAAACATTTTATGAAATCTTGAGTGATTTTCATTCAGTGGTTGTAATGCATTCCTTTCCCAGCTCTAGCAAGGCAAGTGACACTCCTAAACCAAAAAACCCTCCCTGGCTGGCACTGGTGCAATCAGAAACAAAGAAGAAACCAGCACCTCGCCCACCCACAGGCATAGTCCTACCTTCCTGCTCTGGTTCATCTCCGTCTCGAAAGGAGGAGGGATCCAGACCATCCACTCCTCCAAATCCCTTTGATGATGAGAATGAAGAGGAGCCAGAAAAGGATCCTGAAGATCCCCCTGGTCCTGTAGTGGCTAGTCATCCCTGGTATGGGATCACTCTGGCTGCTGAAGCCGCAGGTGGGGACACAAAAAGACAAAATCCTGCCCCTTCAGAAAGTCCCTCAAGTGTCAGAAGAAAGAAGCGACCGGCTCCCAGAGCTCCAAATTCTTCCACATCAGGTTAGTTGTTTACAGTTTCTGACACCATACATTTTGCTTAAAGGGAAAGACTGTATTTTAATTGTATAAATGTCTACTAAACTAAACACTTTGCCATGCTTGTCATAGTAAGGTGAGGTTACGATACTGGTTCCCCATAGTCCCCAAAATAGGCTTATGCTATTTCTGCTTTAAGTATGACAAGGCTGCTTGTTTTATATTCACATAAAGGATAATTAGGAACACCATATTTAATACTGTGTTTGACCCCCTTTCGCCTACTGAATTGCTTTAATTCTATGTGGCATTGATTCAACAAGGTGCTGAAAGCATTCTTTAGAAATGTTGGCCCATATTGATTGGTTCACACTATGTGATTGGTTGATTAGATAATTGCATTAATGAGAAATTGAACAGGTGTTCCTAATAATCCTTTAGGTGAGTGTATGTATGCATATATATATATATATATATATATATATATATATATATATATATATATATATATATATATATATATATATGGCATAAGTCACCCAATAATTCTGCCATCATTTACTGACCCTCAAGTTGTTTTAAACTTGTATGAAATTATTTCTTCTGCTGAAAATAAAAGAAGATATATTTGAAGAATATGGCAAACCAAATGGTAGATGGGACCGATTGACTTCCATAGTATACTATACTTTGGTTAGCCATATTCTCCAAATATATCTTCTTTTATTTTCAGCAGAAGAAAGAAATCCATACAAGTTTGAATCAACAACTTGTGAGTAAATGATGACAGAATTTTAATTTGTGGGTGAACTATCCCTTTAACAGTAACCAACCACTATTCATTTAGTGAAAAAAAACTTTGTTGTTCAAAAAAAGCCAAAAAAGGGGTAAAAATATGAATTATTTGAATGCAGTTTTCATGCAAGTCACACTAGTGTTATATTACAGCCAACAGAAATATAGCATTTCAATTTAGAGTTAGACTTGTTATATACTACTAATAATTATTAATTTAAAATACTTGTAAGTCTGCCCAGTTTACTGAAGACCTTTGTGAGCTCTGGCCCTATTTGATAACCACTGTGTTACAGGAAATTGTAGTTGTCTACTATAACTACGCACATCTGTATTTTCTGTCATATATTTATTTTTCTGGGTTGTCTCTTTCCTGCTATTCTTTAGCTTTTCCTTCATCTCAGACTTCCTCCCCTGCTTCTTCTCTAGCTCCGAGCACAGAGAGCCTTTCCTCCTCTTCCTCAGACTACAGTGCTGTCCCCCAGCAGCCTGCTGCTAACCAACAGGATCATGTGTTCACCAAGAGTGTATCTGAACCATCAATCAACACTCCTACTTCTGCCCTTTCCCCATCAACTGAGCTTCAGCCTCACTGTTCTTCAAACCTTTCTCCTCCACCACCACCACCACCACCTACCAATACCAGCTCAGCACCCGCCACCCCACAAACCAGTCGCAGTATGAGACCACCTCCATCCCGCCCTTCTGCAGGGTTAAAACTTTTACCCTCTTCACAGACACCCAGCACTCCAGGCAAGGTTAGATTTACTGTCAAGACGTAAACTGCTGTTCAAAAGTTTTGAATCAATCGAGACATTTTTTTGCATCAATCGAGAGATTTTTTGAATTTGAAACGTTTTTTTGAAACATAACACAGCATAGCATAGTTCGTCACGGAATACAGTTGTTTAAATGAAATGTCTATTTTGACACGTGTTTTCCTCTGGCATAACTTATATTTTATCTGTAAATGTTACAAGGTCCCGTGGGTATTTCCATTTTTGCATATTGACAACAGGCTTCTTGTTAAACTTCACAGACTTCAATCAGTGGGTGCATGGGGGTCAAATAGACAGAGCACAGTAGAATTTGGTCTAAAGTACAGATTTTGCTAAAATAGGATGTTTTTATGCAGTTTATACACATCGGAAGTGTAATTTACCTTTTTTGTTGCTAAAGTGTTGGCCCGTAATGACACTTTTTAACTCCTTTAAAATTAGCTGAAAAATGTAACTGCTTTTTCATTTTCAAAAATATTTCATTGATAAGTATTGGGGGAGTAGAGAAAACAAGGGTGTGTGTCAGATTTCATTACAAGTTCACATCTTTGAAATTTTCTTGAATCCAGGAGTTTTCCTTACTTAATTTCTTTGTTCAATATCTTTGTTTCATGGTCTCTCATCACCGTCATCTTCAGCGCACTTGTAAAGAGAATCCATTTAATCGGAAGACGACCACTTCTGTCAGCTCTTTTATATCCAGACCCCCAAAAGGTCCCCGTCCTGCACGACCTCCTGCTCCTGGACATGGATTTCCTCTCATTAAACGCAAAGTGAGGCACAAGAGACATCCTTTTGTTTTGACTATTTTAAGAAAGGTACTATAGCTGTGGCATATACAATTTATAAATATTTGTCATCGTATTTGGTAGGTTCAATCAGACGAGTATATCCCAGTAGAAGACATCCACGTTGAGATGAGTGACCTGGAGAAACGGTTGGATGAACTGGAGCGGAGAGGGGTGGACCTGGAGAAGAGCTTACGAGAATGTTCAAATGGTAAGAGAACTACGTGATGATATCCAGTGTCCCAGAGTGGCTCGGTCCTCAGTGGAGTCTGTGTAGTGTTCCATGTTAAGAGTTTGGCTCGCTTAAGACATGCTTATAACGCCGCATGTGAGGTTAAAAACCAAACATGCATCGAATCGTCCTATATTTGCGATACATCTGCGAGTTGAAAGAGTTGACTGAAAATAATTAGTCAATTAATTAGTCAACAGACAAATTCTTTGTCTGTGGATTCGTTACCATCTTTCTGTAACTGCACTCAGACAGGTTCGTCTAAGGTTTCTTACCTGTAGATCATCTAAACAGAGAAGCAGACAGTTCATGTGGTTTATTGAAGCTAATCATCCTGAGACTGAGCCCCAGACTAAGAACTTGTGCTAATCTTCATTAAAGGGTTAGTTCACCCAAAAATAAAAATTCTGTCAGTATTTACTCACCCTCATGTTGTTCCAAACATCTATGTGTTTATTTGTTCTGCTGAACACAAAGGAAGATATTTGGAAGAATGTTTTAATCAAACAGATCTCATTCCCCATTGACTACCATAGTAGGAAAAAATACATACTATTGTAGTCAATGGGGAATGAGATCTGTTTGATTAAAACATTCTTCCAAATATCTTCCTTTGTGTTCAGCAGAACAAATAAATACATAGAGGTTTGGAACAACATGAGGGTGAGTAAATACTGACAGAATTTTCATTTTTGGGTGAACTAACCCTTTAAAATACACTCTGGTCTATGCAAATTGTCCCATTTCTGGCTCCATCTTTAATTTTATTTTCTGTTGTTTTGTCATTAAATTTAGACGATGAGGAGGAACATCTACTTGTTGACTGGTTTACTCTAATTCATGAAAAACACCTACTGGTACGGAGAGAGGCTGAGCTGGTCTACACGTAAGTGCACTATTGGCATTCATTTAGTCTGCAACATCCATAACAACACGCTATACTAATTTACTGTTGCACAGTGGTTCTTAAACTTTTTCACTGTGTTGCCCCCCTTATGTATGATGCAAAACAATCTCCAACTTACATTTATAATTGAATAATAAACAAATCACTAAAATAAACTTATACAATGCTGGAAAATGAATTTAACTACACTACAAATGCACACAACTAGACCTAGAGAGAAGGGTGAGAAAAAAAATAACAACTTTCTGTTTCTCAATACATGAGTTAAATTCTTTTTGCACTATGCTCTATTATTTAATTTTCTTTAGCTATGAGAGTGTTGTTTTCTATTTAAAAACTTAAATGCTCTCAAATGTTCTTTCAGTGTATATTTAGCAATGTATCCGATGTCTGTTCGATGACATTTCATTTAAGGCTTATTTCACACACGGTGCAGGAGCGGTAAGTGAGCGTTTTCTTTTTGGTTGCCTTATTAATAGATTACAGCACACGTGTTGCCTCCCAGAACCGGCAGTACACATTTAGTTTAAGTGCTCAGCCTATTTTTTCCTGCGTGGTGCACGCTGAACTCAGCAACTCCGTCCACAGACTCGAAAAGCTCGAAAGCTATTAAAAACTTTTGAACTCTAAAATGCACACAATTGAAGCACCATCACTGCATTTTGACATAATTTGATCTTTATCGTAAAGTACATAAGATTCCACGACGATCAAGTTTGAAATGGTTCTCAATTTCCCTCTCTTAAAACAATCATTTTTTTCACAGCCATATTGTAACCTACGGAGCCCCTAAAGGGACGTGGTGGTGGAAAAAAAATTTAGGATGGAAGAATTTTTTTTTCAAAACTTTTGCGTTCCCCCGAGAAACTTTGCGTTCCCTCGCAAAGATATTTGCGTTCCCACGCAAAACTTTTACGTTCCCTCGCAAAGTTATTTGCGTTCCCACGCAAAAGTTTTGCGTTCCCTCGCAAAGATATTTTCGTTCCCACGCAAAACCTGTTGGCAGCTCGTAAAGTCACTGTTTAATGTCCCGCTGCATGTTTTAGAGTTTCGTACGTTAATGGAGCGTTTGTTTGAACTTGGACTCAAAATATAAAGAAATGCGGTCAACTCAAGCAGTGTTGGCAATATATTCACATGCTATTCGAACTTCCCGGATCAATATTCTTCAGCTAAACGTTGTTAAAACACAGACGACACCTATTTACAGTCACAGTAACCTAGACAACGAGCTTACAACCCAATTCTCCTCAAAACGAGCTTTATAATATAATAAATTTGCCTTTAACCGGCCGATTGACAGACATGTCCGAAAAAGGGACCGTCTGCAAAGTGCAACTCCCAAAACCCTTCTGCACGTTTTATATTATTTAACATATTCAGCTTATTATATTATATCTTCACTGTGATACACTGTACTGTCACCCAATTCAGTTCCAATAACTTTACCCTTTTCTAGAAAAAATATTCAGTAGGCTACTGTTATACAGTGTTGTCATGAAATTCAGTAAGAAAATACATGGCAAAAGCTATGGTTGTTACTATTATGTTAGCTGCGTACAGTGCCAGTATAATTTGTGTAAAATAGGCCTACTTATTTTTTTACGTGCAATTACTTCCCAAACTAAGTGTTGTTGTACAATCAAGATTAGAGCAGTGATGTGTGAACTAAATTTGGTGTGTTACAGTGAAGTCATTATATATATATATATATATATATATATATGTGTGTGTGTGTGTGTATGTATGTATATTATAAAATGCGCAGAAGCAGTGCAGTATGACCAGTGGGTTTACCATTGATGTGTAAACTGAATTGGGTTTGTAATATTGAAGTTAATGACTATTTTTACATTTTTGACAATGAGTTGATGCTGTAGTCGTTTTTTGAGTTATATTGCACTTTGCACATGGTGCCTTCGGACTTGTTGCAGCCGCCCAAGATCCATTTAGCCATTTATTAAGCTCGATTTATTAAGATCCATAAGCTCATTTTGTGGAGAATTGGGTTGTAGCTCGTTGTTACTGTGATTGTGTCGTTTGTATTTTAACAACGTTCAGCGGAAGAATATTGATCCGGGAAGTTCGAATAGCATGAATAAATTGCCAACTTCACTGAACTGCTTGAGTTAAGCACTGACCGCATTTCTTTGAGTCCAAATTCAAACACTATAAAACGCTCTATTAACGTACGGAGCTCTGAAACACTGCCAGCGGGACATTAAACAGGAAGTGACTGTCCGAGCTACCAACAGGTTTTGCTTGGGAACACAAATATCTTTGCGAGGGAACGCAAAACTTTTGCGCGGGAACGCAAATATCTTTGCGAGGGAACGCAAAAGTTTTGTGTGGGAACGCAAATATCTTTGCGAGGGAACGCAAAAGTTTTGCGAGGGAACGCAAAGTTTCTCGGGGGAACGCAAAAGTTTTGCGAGGGAACGCAAATATCTTTGCGAGGGAACGCAAAAGTTATGCGAGGGAACGCAAAGTTACTCGGGGGAACGCAAAAGTTTTGCGAGGGAACGCAAAAGTTTTGAAAAAAAATTCTTCCATCCTAAATTTTTTTTTCCACCACCATGTCCCTTTAGGGGCTCCGTAGTAACCTGCAGTTTAAGAACCAGGTTCTCAAAGTTCCTGCCCATAGAGCTGTCAATATAACAATAATAATTATATGCAACATCTTGGAGATGGAAGTTGGGTTAAAGTTAAATATGAAAGAAGAATAAATCTGTGTCTGATCACTGTCTGGATTTCAGAGCTAAGCAGCAGAACCTGGAGGAAAGGCAGGCCGATGTTGAATATGAGCTTAGATGTTTACTTAACAAGCCAGGTATGAAACAACACAAAACAGTGAGAATTTACTGATTGACCCTTCTTGTGAGCAAACCCTCCTCCTCTCTCCTAATAACTGCATTCTTTATGCTGCTTATGTCTGCTCATGTCTCTGATAGAAAAAGAATGGACGGCAGAAGACAAAGACAGGGAAAAGCAATTGATGGCAGAACTTGTCACTATAATTGAGCAGAGGAACCAGATTGTTAACAGCATAGATATGGACAGACAGAGGTAATCGGTCAATGCACATGCACTCTGATTCAGAACCTAAGCTTAAGTATATGTGCTATCTTAGCTGTTTTTTCTGTAAATTTGATATGAAATAGAAAGTTATTTTGTTATTTGTATCAAGTTTGCATGCTGTTTTGAGGAGTTTGTTATTTCGTATTTAGGGAGGAGGAGGAAGACAAACTAGTAGCTGCTATGCTAAAGAAAAAAGGTCAGTGTTATTTCACTTTTCTCTGACTTACTTTACACCACATCCTGCCTTAATTCTTCTATTTTTTTGTTGTTAGATTTTCATGGACACGGTGAGCAGAAGAAGAAAGCAGGGAAATTTAAGCCCATGAAGGTTTTGAAGAGACTGAGCACCAAGAATGAAGGAGTAAAGGACAACAGTCCCCGAAAAGAGAACAGTTGAAGAATGGACTCAGGGGGAGAGAAAAATATCTAAAGTATCTAAAATATTTACATAGCCTAATTCTAATTATTGCTTTTCATTACATTGCTATAAAGCCAGTTCAGTTGAAGGTAGTAGCAGCTGATATACTACACTACTGTGGTATATAAGTCAAAACTGAACACAGTCTTGATCAAAGTTTTTATGACTATCTCTAGAAAGGCTCAGCCACTATATAATCTTACTATAATCTGTACAATTTGAAGTTACAGAAAGCTGATACTGATTGTGATTGACATGTGATTGAGATGATATTGAGAGTCCAAAATAACCCTGGGAAAGTTTCACACATATCCTTCTTTTAAACTCATTTTAACAGTGAGAGGAAGCTCAACAGTTAATCCTAATTTAATCTGATTCTCCAAGTTTTTATATATATTTATATTATGCATAGAGGTACTGCTACTTGTATTTCTCTCCACAATGAAGAGTGAAAAACTATTTGTAGTTTGACATTTGTAAAAAAAAAAAATGTAAAGGCCCAACCCAGCCCTTTCATAATTAATTATAGAAGTCTTGCTGAGATGAAATCATTAAACTTGCTGTTATATTAGCGCTGGGAAAAATTATATTATGTCGATATTTCTATGGGATTCAGAATGATGATTATAGATGCATATCAGATTTTTATCTTCCTGTCTCTGGTTGCACCAGCTGTGCTTAATAAAAAAGAAAAAAAAAAGCTTAGTTGCAAATAGGCACTAAATTACAATTTGCACAGTATTAAATATTTGAGCATTGCACCATAAGATGTAACTACATGTTTAATCTTTAGTACACTAAAAATTTACAAAAGCCTCTGAATAGGAGTAACGATTGGAAGAAAATAGCAGTTTGATTGAATTGCATCAATTAACTCATGCTTTATCTGAAAGAATTCAATCCTTGTTGATTTTAAGAGAGTGAAAAAAATTAATTGGATCTCTACAACATGAACCTGATCAGAAAAGTACACCTCTGTGTGTATTGTTCTGTGCCAAAATTAATGTAATTTGTTTTTATTTATTTATTTATTTTTTTGCATTAGTATTATGTATTGCTTTTTATTAATTTATTGGTATTTATGTTATTTTGTCATTAAACATTGTGTTTAAACAGAAAAAATACTTTACTATTAGTTAATTAAGGCAATAATAGAGTTAGGATCAACTTAAATATGATAAACTGAAATTCTTTATTGGAGCATTAAAGGTAATTTTCATATAAT
The DNA here is from genome assembly GCA_038021265.1 of Cyprinella venusta. Classification (NCBI taxonomy): domain Eukaryota; kingdom Metazoa; phylum Chordata; class Actinopteri; order Cypriniformes; family Leuciscidae; genus Cyprinella; species Cyprinella venusta. Next base: position 13,853,351 of record CM075868.1, read on the forward strand.
GGGGCGATACATTACTTTACAACCGGCTTACGACTTACTGTCTCCTCCTTTCAGAACAAAATTACAAAAAGTAGAGAATTAGTATCAAACTAACTAGTATTCCAATGTTCCAATTTAAATAAGAACTTACAAACAGCTGGTGCAACCCTTCCCTGGACAATATTTTTATATACACATTAATTTTAAAAGTATACTCATTCATAGACTGATGGATAAAAAGGCATTTTGTGGGACAGCCTTTAGATTTAATTACAACCTACATTTGTCATGGCTTTGTTTTGACAACCTTATGCAGCATCACAACATTTATTTCCATCAAGAAATGCCTTTATGTTTGGCTGAGATTGTCTATTGACAGTCAAAACACTCTCTACTCCAGCACACCCAAAGACTTTCGATGAGGTTATGATCAGGACTCTGGTGGTCAATTGATTTGTGAAAATGATTCCTCATGCTACTTGAACCACTCTTTTACAGTTTGAGCCCAATAATTCTTGCAATTGTCATCCTAGAATATGGCCATGGTGCGAAACGATCTTCGGTATTGTTTGGTTGTTTTAAGAGATGAAAAGCTACTCTGTATTAGTCAAAATAATTGTTACCAAACATATAACATGCCAAAAATATATCTATCACTGCAATAATGATCCAATTCTAGATGTTTTTGTCAACCAGTGTATTTATTATGAATAATATTTAACAGAATAATATTGAAAAAAATAATGTTGAAAAGATTGTTAAACACTAAATTGTTATGGTATTTACTGACAGAATATTAGTTCATAGAAGAAATTCAGAAGCAGATTTCTTTTTAAAATTTCAGTGGAAAATTGTTACAAAATCCTTAAACTTGTAAATGTATCTAATAACCCTCTGAAATGTCTTTAAGCTTGTTACAGAGTTTGCATCTAGAATCATTGGTGACAGATAAACGTTAAAATAAGAGATAACATTAAAATAAGTCTAAACTATTTTAATGAAAACAAAAAAGACTGTAACTCGCACAAACGGTGACTGTAGTCATGTTAATGTTATACAATAATTAGAGATGTAACGATTCAGTCGCAACTGATTGAAAAATCTATAAAAATGTGTGCTTAAAATACAGCAGGGCACGTTTAAAACGTGTATCGCGATTCGTTTAACATTTCAACCGACTTGAACCGTGACACATTTTTATCGATTTTCAACCGGTTGCGATTGAATCGTTACAATCCTAACAATAATAGATGTTCCTCACTCTTTAAAGCAATATTAAGCTTTAGCTAAATAATTTTAAAATGTTCAATGTAGAATGTCGCATGTTGTCTGTTGGGCCTTAATCTCTGTAAACCCAAGCAGGAGTATATTTCTGAAGGAGTGCCTTTAATCTGTTTAATTTATGTATGTCCTCTCATTGGTTGTTAAGTGTCTTTGAATATTTTGTTGACATTTTAGTTTGTCTTCTGTATTTAATTTGTATTTATCAGATTTTAGTATTACATTTGTTTGTCAGTGTGTGTGCCTGATCGACCCCAAGGGCTTTTTCGTTGTCTTTAAAACTGTCAGTGCTTTTAGAATGGAGGACATTATAAATAAAATGACTTCATGAAACAAAAACTTTTGCTGTTTTGAGATTTTTTTTAAACAAGTTTTAATGCTCATACTTGTCTAACACTACCTTCTATTATCAGCTTCTCTTTCTCCATCCTGTTCTTTGCTTTGTAGTTCCTCTTTTCCATTTAAATTGAGGGTCCTTAGTTCTTCACTGCGTTTCCTGTCAATCTCTTCAAGTTCAAAGATTTTCTGGAAGAAAAATATCATACAATTAATACCAGAGAGTTTATAACAAAATAGTTTTAGTTTAAGACTTAGAAATAGCTAATAACAAACAAGAACATTTAAAGATAGATACTTAAAAAAACGTGATGTAAAAAAACAGGACATTTCACTGTGGTGCTATAAAACATTCATAACTTCCTAATTTCTCAGGTTTTTAGACTGAAACTGTTAAGTCGCATTTAAAAACTGATGATGGCTAGTGATATTGCATGAGAGTATTGGGTGTTATGAGCTTATGAGTTTGTATCCTCACCTGAGAGATCTCTGTGTTGATGAGGTGCTGGTATTGGTCACCTTTTCCCAATGCCACCATCTCCTCTAAAAACTGCCTCCTGTCCTCAATCTCATCCAGAACTGTTGGTAAGAAATTACATTAAATTATTGTTTTCATTATGATGCATATACGGGCTCCTCTGTAAACATGACTCTCCCTGACACCCTCTAAATGATGATTAATAAACTGAAATAAAAAAGTAAATCAAATAAATAAATCAGAACACTCATGAGAAATGAACAGAAACCGCCTGTCTCACCCTCTTGGAATCTGTCTATCTGTTGCTCTCTTTTTTCTGTGGAGTGAGTTGGCCCAGCATCCTTTTTACCAGTAGAAAGAATATTTTGTAGCCTTCTCTTCTCTTTCTCCAGATCTCCTAGAAAGAGAAAAGAATCAGCAGGTTAGACACAGGTTAGGTTAATTTATGTAGGCTGAAATATGTACTGTATACAGATAATAAACTACACTTGATAGCTCACACTGACGATGACCATGGATACTGTATTACAAACCCAAAAACATTTTTGTACCATGTACTTTTGTTCTTTGTGCTGTAATATTGTCAAAAACTTCATACAGCTCAGATTGTAATCTGTTATATCTCATTTGAAACTTTCACGGAGTAGAATCAAGTACAGTCATATTTTTTGTGGGGTTTTACTTGACTTGAGGAAGTTTTTGTATGTGAATGCGGCATTTTTGTCACGTTTTCACTCTTAACTTCGAAACCTGCTCCAACCGTGGCACATAATTATTTACAGCAGATTATCACAATTTAAAAGAACTCATTATTATCTGTCACTTAGATTTAAACATAGTTATAGAAAGTAATAACATAAAACCCACAGGCACATATGTAGCTAAGTATAATAAAACTTTGCTTTCACGTGGCATTTACACTGTAATTTTATGAAACATGCACAGATAATAGTATGGATGTTCCCGATTAAAATGAGTCCAAAATCAGCATAACACATTGTGTTGATCACAAGATACAATGGAGGAACAACAATTTTAAAAATGCCTTCTAAGGGCTAAACAAAAAGGCTAACTTGGTCCTTGAGCCCATTTCTTTAAATATTTTATCAGCAGTTTCTAAGCATGAATTTCCAAATGTAATAATTCTTCTTTTTTTTCTTTTCTTACCTTTTGACTCTCTTTACCATCGTTTGGAGTTCTTTACTTTTTATTTTAAAAGTTTATGTCATTCAAATCAAAAAATGCCTTCATGGCTTAAAGGGTTAATTATTTTGGGCTCCTAAGATTGTCTCACAGAAATGCTGTGGCTTTATGTAAGCATGATGAACGTGAATGAATAAATGAATAGATTTTTCCCCTTCTACCCCACTTTACCAGAGGCATACTGGCAAAGTAGTGCTCTAAATCAAGTTGTTTAAAGATGAGTTATGATTTCTGTATTAACTTATATTGAAATAATATATGACGGTGAAGTTCAGTTCAATGCAAATGCGTGCTTACATGAGTAGTGTAGAGCACAGTGCTGCATATATGCAATGAAATTCATTTGAGAATCTAATGGAATTTAATAAACCTAATCCTTCTGTCAATCCTAAAGATGAAGGGCATCTCGGGAACCGCACTCCAATGGTTCAAGTCTTACCTCTCAGGTAGGTCCTTTAGGGTGTCTTGGAGGGGTGAGGTGTCTAAGACCAAACATCTAGCTACTGGGGTTCCTCATGGTTCAGTGCTTGGACCAAAGAGTTTATAAGTAATAGAACGTTCTATTGCAACAAAAGCACCCATGCGCAGAGCTGCAGCTCTGCCATCTTGGACTGAATGCAACTCAGCTGTCATAGACTAGTACATACTGGTTCCAATTCAAAAGCGGTTAGGGGAACAGTAGTTTCTAGTTTTTAATATCTCTAGCCTAAACTAAATCAAAATAATGCTTATGGATCGGCTTATAATTGCTGTCAAATAGGCAATTTATTTACCCCAGTAACTTTTGGGGATAACTCCTGTTCCCTTTTGTAGTCACTCCGAGTTACGTCAAGGAGTGACGGAGAATGGGGGTTTCGCACAGAAAGCCAATCCTCTTCGAGTATTTAACAACGAGCCAATGGCGTGAAAATGCCATGGGTCTGCGGAATTTGCATAGCGTACTCCGCCCACCCATGTGGGTATAAAAGGAGGAAGCAGACGCAACCGCAGTATGTTTTCGCTTCGGAGCCAAGAGCATTCTTCTCTCCACAAGCCATATCACTAAAAGCCTCTTCGAGACGAGCATCCTCTTCAGTGTTGGTGTGACGGCGGTACCCAGCGAGATTCTGCATTGCCTGCGATCTGTGCAGTGGTCTGCCAGACTTTGCGCTTCTCCCTGGTCGCCTCGGCGCTGAAAGAGTGAATTTCCTCCTCTCCTCTGAAAGAGCTACACGCGGCACGTCTTTTTAAAGACGGTTCGCCCGTGTTCTTCTGGGTGCGGTCGATATCCGTCTTTCTCTGATGGGCACGATCGCTGCTTTGTATGTCTGGGAGTGTGGTCCAGGAGCGTCATCTTTGCTAAAAAAAAAAAAAAAAAAGCTTTTCGGCGGTGCGGTTGAGGACTTTGCCCAGCAGTTCTCTACCGCCCAGAAACAGGCTGAGGCTGCCCCGACGGCCAGCTGCTGCCTTCACCCAGCCGCCGGTGTAGCCGCCTCAGTCTGTTCGCCGCCGAGGACGAGCCTCTGCGCCCTTCCCTCCGGAGCGACCCCAGCAGCAGCCTTCACCCAGGTCGCGCCGTAGAGGCGGTCGCAGAGGAGCGTCACAGCCCCCTATGGGCTGCTCAGTGATGGCATCGAGTCTTTCCCAGGAGGAGGTAGCAGGGCCCCTCCTTCCCCCCGTAGAGGGCCGGGGGAGAATCTTTTGTTCTCCGCTCCCCGCTGCTCAAAAAAAAAAAAAAAATATATAATAATAAGACGGGTTGAGTGCGTTAAAGAAAGACTTTATACTATCACTGAGCACACAGACCGGAATGAGCGCGCACGACGCTCCACAGTGTCGCCCCGCTCATTCCCCTCTGTCTCTGAGGGCGCGGAGAGGAGCGTGCGTCGTCCCCGGACCGCACCGCTCCTCTCCCCCTCTGTCGCCAGACCCCCGGCAGAACAGACCCCCGTGGAACGCTGGTCCTTCCCTGGTCTCTTCTGTCGGGGAGCGGAGCTCGACTACGCACCCGCATGTGGTATCTCCCGTGCGCATGCCAGTCACTCCGCCCCGCTGCCCCTCCGGGGGGACGTCTGTGGCTCGTATGACCCCGCTGGTTCGGTTCCTCGGAGCTTGGCTCGAGCTCCCCGGTCTGTCCCGCTGGGTCATCAGAACGATCAGATTCGGCTACGCGATTCAGTTCGCACGATCTCCTCCCCGTTTCAGGGGAGTTCGCTCCACTATAATCGATGGCAATGCCCCGGTTTTGAGAGCGGAGATTGCGACCCTGCTGGCGAAGGGTGCAATCGAGACGGTCCCTCCAGCCGTGGTGAAGTCCGGCTTTTACGGCCCCTACTTCATTGTCCCCAAGAAGACCGGTGGGTTACGACCGATCCTGGACCTGCACGTTTTGTGCTCACGGCCAAACGCATTTTCGAATGTGTTCGGCATCAGGATTGGTTTGCAGCGATCGACCTGAAGGATGCGTACTTTCATGTCTCCATATTGCCTCGACACAGACCGTTTCTTCGGTTCGCTTTCGAAGGCCAGGCATATCAGTACACGGTTCTCCCATTCGGGTTAGCTCTGTCCCCTCGCGTCTTCACGAAGATCGCCGAGGCAGCCCTTGTTCCCCTTCGCGAACACGGGGTTCGCATCCTGAACTATCTCGACGATTGGCTAATTTTGGCTCACTCTCGAGAACAGGTTTGCGTACACAGAGATCTAGTGCTTCAGCACTTAGCCCGTCTGGGCCTTCGGGTCAACCGGGAGAAGAGCAAACTTTGCCCCGTGCAGAGGATCTCTTTTCTCGGCATGGAGATAGACTCGGTCGCCATGTCCGCGCAGCCTACGAGCAAGCGCGCACACTCACTGCTGACTTGTCTTCGACAGTTCGACGGCAAGAGTGCGGTTCCACTGAAACTCTTTCAGAGGCTCCTGGGGCATATGGCATCCGCAGCCGCGGCTACGCCACTCGGATTGCTTCATATGAGACCGCTTCAGCTCTGGCTTCGCGATCGAGTCCCGAGGTGGGCATGGCATCGTGGCTCGCTCCGGGTTCCAGTAACTCCAGCGTGCCGCCGAACCTTCTTCCCGTGGTTGAACCTCAGCTTTCTTCGGGCAGGTGTCCCTCTCCAGCGAGTTTCCAGGCATCTCGTTGTCTCCACGGATGCATCTACCACGGGTTGGGGTGCCATGTGCAGTGGGCATGCAGCCGCGGGTTCCTGGACAGGACCCCAGCGCCTCATGCACATCAATTGCCTCGAGCTGCTGGCAGTACGCCTGGCCCTGCACCGCTTTCGAGCACTGCTCAGGGGTCAACACGTACTTGTCCGCTCAGACAATACCGCTACAGTAGCGTACATCAACCACCAGGGGGGTCTACGCTCACGTCGGATGTCGCAGCTCGCTCGCCACCTCCTACTATGGAGTCAGAAGCACCTGAGGTCCCTTCGTGCTGTGTACATTCCTGGAGCCCGGAACCTGGCAGCCGACGAGCTGTCGCGGATCCGCCCTGTCTCCGGCGAATGGCGACTCCATCCCCAGACGGTCCAGCTGATCTGGGACCAGTTCGGGGAAGCTCAGATAGATCTGTTCGCCTCCCGGGACTCTTCCCACTGCGTCCAGTTTTATTCCCTGTCCGAGGGCACGCTCGGTACAGATGCGCTGGCGCACAGCTGGCCGCGGGGCCCACGCAAGTATGCGTTTCCCCCAGTGAGCCTCCTTGCACGGGTGTTGTGCAAGATCAAGGAGGACGAGGAGCAGGTCCTGCTGGTAGCCCCTTATTGGCCCACCAAGACGTGGTTTTCCGAACTCATGCTCCTCGCGACAGCACCTCCTTGGCCTATTCCTCTGAGACAAGATCTGCTCACTCAGAGACGGGGCACTCTGTGGCACCCTCGTCCCGATCTATGGAGGCTACATGTGTGGCTCCTGGACGGCACGAGGCAGGTTTGAGTTCGCTACCACCTGCGGTGGCAGCAACCATCACTTCCGCTAGAGCGTCGTCTACGAGACACCTGTATGCGTTGAAGTGGAACCTCTTCGTCAACTGGTGCTCTTCTCGCTGAGAGGACCCCAGGAGATGCTCGATCAGTGTTGTGCTTTCCTTCCTGCAGGATGGGTTGGAGCGTAGGCTGTCGCCCTCCACCCTCAAAGTTTACGTCGCGGCTATTTCCGCCTCTCATGATGCAGTTGAAGGTAAGTCCGATGGAAAGCACGACCTGGTCATCAGGTTCCTGAGGGGAGCGAGGAGGCTAAATCCGTCTCGTCCTCCCCTCGTGCCCTCTTGGGACCTCTCGGTAGTGTTAAGTGCTCTGCAGAGGCCTCCCTTTGAGCCTTTGCAATCGGTTGAGTTTAAGTTCCTGTCTATGAAGACAGCTCTCCTGGTTGCATTGGCCTCCATCAAGAGGGTAGGGGACCTGCACGCATTCTCCGTTGACGAAGCGTGCCTAGAGTTCGGGCCGGTTTACTCTCACGTTGTTCTGAGACCCCGGCTCGGTAACGTGCCCAAGGTCCCCACTACTCCCTTCCGGGATCAGGTGGTGACCTTGCAAGCGCTGCCCCTGGAGGAGGCAGACCCAGCCTTGGCACTGCTCTGTCCGGTGCGTGCACTCCGCACCTACGTTGACAGAACGCGGTGTTTCAGGACCTCAGATCAGCTCTTTGTCTGTCATGGGGGGAGCCAGAAGGGTAGGGCTCTCTCAAAACAGCGGCTGTCTCACTGGTTAGTGGACGCCATTGTTTTGTCTTACCAGCAGCAAGGTCGACCGTGCCCCCTTGGTGTGACAGCCCACTCCACTCGGAGTGTGGCTTCCTCTTGGGCTTTAGCGCATGGCGCCTCGTTAACAGACATCTGCAGAGCTGCAGGCTGGGCGACACCTAACACCTTCGCAAGATTTTGTAATTTGCGAATTGAGCCGGTTTCCTCTCACGTACTCGCCTCCGCTAGTGCTGGAACCGCTTAAGTGTCTTCGCTTGCTCGCCACTCCACTCCTCAGATTGGATAAGTGCGATATTTCCTCAGTTGTCCTTCTTTGAAGCCCTGAGTCCTCCAGCACTTATGATGCGGGCACCACTGCGCTTGCTCTGGTGCCGGCTAGGTGCCTCCGTGTGCACGGTTCCCCTTTGGTAACTGCCTCACGTGTATTATCCACTGTAAGCCTCTCTGAGCATGTGTCTTCCCTTGGCAAGCCATCTGCCACCCCTGGAGCTAGTTGCCACCTGCGGTTGGCGCTCCAGTATTCTCCATATGCAGCCCCAGTGGCCATATGTGTTTTGTAAGTCCTCCCTTCGGTAGGCATCTGGTAGCATGTCCCTCCCGGGATATGTTTCCCAGTGTACCTTGGTAATTCTGTGTCAAAGTGGGACCTTTTTGTAATATTGTGTTAGAGGTCTAGACTTTCGCAGAGCACTGGAAGACAGCTGGAAGATGGCGTGATGGCATAGACCCCCATTCTCCGTCACTCCTTGACGTAACTCGGAGTGACTACGAAAGGGAACGTCTCGGTTACAGATGTAACCCTCGTTCCCTGAGTAGGGAACAGAGACGTTACGTCTCCTTGCCACTTCTGCTGTACCGCTGGGTGACGCCTGAGATCAGTCTTGGCTCCTCAGCGAAGACATACTGCGGTTGCGTCTGCTTCCTCCTTTTATACCCACATGGGTGGGCGGAGTACGCTATGCAAATTCCGCAGACCCATGGCATTTTCACGCCATTGGCTCGTTGTTAAATACTCGAAGAGGATTGGCTTTCTGTGCGAAACCCCCATTCTCCGTCACTCCTTGACGTAACGTCTCCGTTCCCTACTCAGGGAACGAGGGTTACATCTGTAACCGAGACGTTTTCATACACAGCACAATTTTACGCCAGTAACAACAGCCCATGTTCCTCATGAAATGATTGACAAATTCCTTTTTTATTGATAAATTGAGAAAGCATTGACAAATTGAAAAAGCCAAAACACAATGGCCCTCATTTATCAAAAGTGCGTACACCAAATTTCCAGCGGACACCTTGCGTACACTCAAAACCACGGTGAGTTTGAGATTCATCAATATGGACGTGGTCGTACGGCACGCTCGAATCCTACACCAGCTCAGGAGGTGGTGTACGCACGTTTTGAGTTATTGAGGAAATGCACAGAAAAATTCCGAACACCACAAAACGCACTAAACGCAACTAATAGATATGATATATTATGACCCACTGTAAAACAAACAAGCAAAAAACAACAACATAGTAATTATAAACTTCAGTGTTTATTTTTGTGTAAAGTGGACTTCAATGTTTAATTTGTGTGACTTTACCAAAGCATTTGATTTGTAAGCATATGTATTCCTTCAGTTGCGAGCCCGTTTTACCCTGATGTTCCAGGATTATCCCCGGCAGGTGCGCACGGACTGGGTTCGGTAGTTTAAGGCTTTCAATGACCAAAAAATAATTCAGACTGACAAAATAATAAAAAAATACATTCTTCTTCTTTTTAAATGATAATAATAATACAAATAATAATAACGACATCCTTCTTCTAAATAATAATAAGCATCATTAATACAAATCATAATAATAAGAAGAATACTATTACAAATTGTCATGCAATTATTAATGTGAATGAATGGTACATCACATCATCATCATCACTATTATACATGTGACGTGATTCGAAATTGAATGCTAATTTCAAAAGACATGCTGTAAAATAATGCATTGTGATAGGTCATTTCGGCTCCACGTCGGAGAAGTTTCTCTTCTTTGCCGTCTTCCATGTGTCCATGGCGTAAATGAGGGCGTGGGGGAGCGGAGACTTTAATATTTAGGGGCGTATTATTCTAATGACGATCGTTTTCGGCCGCGGGATTTATCAAGGGCAGGCATAGAGAGCCTAAGTCCCGCCCCTTCGCTTCCGGCTCATGGGACCTTATTTCGGAAAAAATATGAATGGAAGTAAATGGGGAGAGACAACTTATCTTTTTATTCCGTCTGAACTGTGCCCTCAATTACACATATGATGTTTGTAAATTTAAAAGATGATTCTCAAAGTCAAAAACGTCGCAGTTTGTAATACAACAGAAGAGTAACATTTAGTTTTATGTGAAAATCGCTCTATGAACTACATCTCCCGGGAAGCGAAACGAGATCCGCTGCTCGTGTGTGTGCAGTCTGGTACAAAACACTCAGGTAGGACGGCGTAACGTTACGATCATAACGTAAGACTGTAGAAACAATGACAGACAGCCTCAGTAAAGTTAGCTTTATTCATTGAGAGGAAATGTGCGCCTTTGGGGTTTGTAGTCTTTGTAATTAAGTATTTTCACAGTCTTATAACTCAACGGTTTTACATCAAACTGCGACTTTCTTTACTTTAAAATGTATCTTTTAAACTGACAAACATCATATGTGTAATTCAGGGCACAATTCAAACCAGATCAAAATATTTGTTGTCTCTCGCCATTGACTACCATTCAATATTTTTCCGAAGTAAGGTCCCATGGTGGTCGACCGGAAGGGGAGGGACTTAAGCTCTCTATTGCGTACACCTGGATTTCAAAGGTACGCACATCTTCATAAATCAGGCGGTGAGAGGAGTGTAAGCATAATCTTACGCCAACATATACACCCATTTCTACGCAAGATTGATAAATGAGGGCCAATGAACAGTGAGTAGGTGAAAGGAACAACACATTAGTCAAGAGAGAATAATTAGTAGTAATAGAAGAATATCACAAAATTAACAGTAATAAAATTGATGATGGTAAGTAGATCTCCACATAATTTCTGCCTGCTTTACACACAACAAATCAAACATTGGGCAAGTAAAGTGAACACATTTACTACAAATAGACTACAATGACTAGACTACAAAAAGACTACAATTACTACAATGGTAAGTACACTCACCTTAAGGATTATTAGGAACACCATACTAATACTGTGTTTGACCCCCTTTCGCCTTTAGTTGTGCTAGCGGTAAAGCCGTAGGTTCAGTCCAAAATGGCGACAGCAGCACTATCTAGCGATTGTTGTCAAAACTGCAAAGGAGTTTCGCCTCTTGGTGCTTCTATACTCTTAGCTTGGACCACTTCTCTTCTCCGTCTACATGGCATCACTAGGATCTGTGATGTAGAAACATGGCTTTTCCTTTCACTGCTATGCTGATGACACACAACTCTTGTAGCACTTGTAACACTCCAAGCACTTGTTCTATACTGTCCTATGGACTATTGTAATGCTCTCCTTGGCAGGTCTTCCAGCTTGCACTATCAAACCTCACTCTGTTGCCACTCGCATCAAATTCAATACACTGACATTTGCCAACAGAACAACCACTGGCTCCAACCACAATCACTCTGCTCTATGATCTGCCAAACTCAACCAGAGCTGCTGAGTCCGTGGCCATTTTCAAGAAACGGCTGAAAATGCATCTTTTTCAGTAACACCTAATCCAAGTGATACTAACACTTTATCGTCTATATTATCTTAAAAAAGTACATGTACTAAGTTATCTTAAACTGGGAGGGGTCATCATACCACTTGCTATTGTTGTCCTATTGTTAGTTTCACTGCTTCTATTGTTCTCATTTGTAAGTCGCTTTGGATAAATGCGTCTGCTAAATGAATAAATGTAAATGTAATGGGAAAAAAGTAGTAGCAGCGAGGATGAGGAAGAATTGGGTGATAAAGAATATAATACAGGGAAATGTATATCTTGTTGCACTTACGTGTTGCACTAGGGTGAAACTTTTCTCGTTTGTAATTATCTCCAGCACTACATCTTTCTGCACTGCGCCTCAGCTGGCGACCCACCAGTGAGGTCACTCTGGAGACTCTGGGCTCTGACTGCACTTTTTTCTGCTCAATTGGGGTAAACGTTAGTGGAAGAGCGCCTCCATCTGATTAAAAAAAAAAAAACACACACAAAACGACAGCGTTAATAGGCATAAAATTTCCAGGACAGTTGTAGTAGGATATTATAAAATCTGTCAACTCACTTTTCAGTTGATTATTGATTTGTTTCTGTTGAAAGTCCGTTAGACCAGACTTTTGCATCATTACTACAATGAAACAAAACAAACCCACAGATGGAGCCAAAGAAAATATCAAAACAAGATATGCATGATTGTTGGAACATGGCACACACAAACACACACACACACACACAAATATATGGTTTATGGTGACTCTTCGATAGGCGTGATGGTAGCTATACTGTTCAAACTGAATATTCTATTCCCTTACTGTTACAGAAAACGTTCTGCCTTTTCACAAAAGTAAACCTTTAAAGTCACCACAGGCATAGAAAAACACAGTAGCCCACACTCAAACACTCATAGACACACACACACACACACACACACACACACACACACACGTTGTATTAACTGTCGTGTCTCCGTTCTGTAGTTAGTGACTCTGGACTCCTTATATTTTGATCCGCTGGCCATCATTCCTGCAAAATAGAAACACTTTATTTATTTTTTGGCATATAAACCAAGAAAGCTAGTATTTTGGTCGTCAAAGGTTTACTCGCGTTACAAACGCAAAAACATCAAAGTGGTAAGGTTCCTATGGTAACACGCAAAACATACATAAGACCGAGGAGAATCCAGCAAACAGAACACCAGTCTAACAAAGAAAGCTGAACAATCTCTTTGTGTTTTAGTGTGCTTTGAGTTGCTTTCGAGATGACAAATCCACACGATTTAGAATTGATTCAATATGCTTGTTTGAGATGCGCCTTGCCTCGAGTCGCCTGATTCCGAATGTGCGAGAGTAGGCACCAGGCGGCAAAGCGCAGTTAAAGCAGGTGTGACCAAGGATTACTGCGCATGCGCACATCAATATTGCGTCATTTTTGTCACGCTGAACAACACGCCCATAATATTTTACTACTTGCGTGAGATCATAGACAGTAAAAGAAATGGACAGAGCGATCTCATTGGAACTCCATTGAGACGACTGAAGCCCGTTTTTGGCGATTTTTTAGCACTTCCGTCCCTGACGCGCAGACTCATACAGAGCTAGTCTACGTAGATGTGACGTGAGTGACCCGTTTGATTTCTAGTGCGGTGGCATGAGAAATCTGAATCATTCCCTTCCGAAACATGCGCAGAGGCGGAGAGTATGAATAGGAGCTGTCCACGGGCTAGGAGAAGGAGACAAGTTTGCTAGGTATTCTGATAAATTATTTTATCATTCTGCCTCCACTTTTCCCGATTGCGCGCGAGCTTCTTCTCGTGTCCATACGGTAATCTCAAAAGGGTATGACGCAATCGTTAGCCTACTTTCACTAAAACTGCTTCTACGGGGCCATAACATAAGCTACAAGGTAATGGAGCTATTTATACATTGTCGAGTTTCTTTAGAAATAAATAAAGGACAAATGGGGTCTTCAAACGCCTCAGATGTAAAGTTATTCACTGTCAAAGTTACGCCAAAATGAACGTGAGTCAATGGGAATGCTAACGCTAGTGAAGTTCTGCAGCAAGATGTCAGCTCCCACGAGGCTTCAACTTCCGCTCGATGGATTACCCCCTTGCGTGAGATCTTCTTCAGTAGCCAGCCCATAGAGCCCCATTGTGAACCCGGAAATGTTGAGTGCACCAAAGTTTTATTGCAGAAATGTGAAGTATGGGTCCCCGGCATACAGAAACTGCCGGATGCTTCTTTGCATCATGTTGAGCAATTTTCATAATTAGCATAAATAGCATTATTAGCTTAATTGTCCATTTTGACCAGAGATTTTGCACTCTATGGCCAATTTCTACAATATGCGAGTGGTTATAAAGGTTTTAGAGGATGCTGATTTCATTTCTGGCACTATCAGACTCCAAAATGGTAATTCTATAACAAATTTGGATACATTTAGACACATTTTTTATTAATTTCGGACAAAATTTTAGGTTATTTTCCTGATAAACAATAATATCATATTTCAGAAATCACAATAGAATATTGATGTGAATGTTGATAACCAAATTTCTTGAGGTCCGGTCACGTTTTTATGAAATAAACTGTTGCAGCAAGCTGTTGCAGCATTTGTAATAAGTATGTAGTAAATCAAGGGAGCATAGTCTAGTTTTAAAGTCGAAATTCTGCAAATCTTTTTTTCTCATATCACCTTAATATTCGTACATTACAAAGTCAGTAAAGGGATTTAATGTGATACAGGTGTCACGACACACACAAAAAGTTGATAGTCCAAGAGCAGTTTTATTGGGCCGTGAGTGTAATTCCAGGCAGGCAAAATGTCAAAATCCAGGTAAGAGCAGTCAAAAAAAAAAAAGAAACAAACAGATAAGAACAGAACAAACAAACAGGAACCGATCTCCAAAGTGCTGGTATATACAGTTTTTTGCAATCACTTTGTTACTATTTTCAGAACCTTGATGTCATTTTTCACAACTCTAGACACAAAACTCACAACCAATGATCAAAATGCACATTTTTCAAAACTCTTTTTCTCAATTGCTTGGATACAATACACAAAAAACTTAGATCATTTGTTCATTCAACAAAAATCACCTGTTCAATATGACACAACTTAACATCAAAGTACTACTATTTCAAAAGGCAATTCACACATTACATTTTAAATGAGTGTATATTCATTTCCTTACAACTATCTAACTATCAATTGATCAAAATGATAAGTACTGTTGCAGTACTCTTAATGCATAGTTGTATGGAAGAAGAAAGAACCGTGTCCCCATCCCAGACCAGACCTTTACCTGCAGCTGTTGCGGCAGGACCTGCCTGTCTCGCATAGGCCTTATCAGCCACCAGCGTGTCTGTAGAAAACGTGGATTTCCTTCCTAAATCTTCGTTCGCAAAGCCAAGCCATGATGATGATGAATTAGCGTGGAGCATGAACCAATTCGAATACAATATCCATGGATGTAGGCAGCCTACCGTAATATTACTGTATATATTTTTGCTTTGATTTCAATAAACCTATTTTATGATTGTACTGTAGTGTTTTGCATCAATATATCACACACTTTGTTCAATGATTCCACTAGGCCTACACTCTTAGAAAAGGTTCTATATAGAACCTTACAGTAAAAGGTTCTAAAGTGCTACGTACAGTATTTGGAACCCCTAAAATGCAATGCATGTGAATGTTCACAAAATTCAAGATATGAGGGTTAAAAAAAGTCATTACTGTAATCAATATCACACGAAGAGTGCCATTTCAGTTTTTATCCTCCAAAAGTCAGCATGATTACAGTAAAATGTGATATTACTGTACGTTTCTACAACAGTTTACAGCAATAAACAATAATTTAATTACAACTACAAAATGTTGCAGAATTATGTAAAATATGGATGAATAATAGCCTATAAAGAACTTTTGTGCCAAAAGGGTTCGTTTTTTGTCATTACAGTATCATAATTTTTTTACATAAAAGGTCCTTTATTTGCAGTGGAGTAAAGAACCCTATGCTACATATATAGAACCCTTTTTTCTAAGAGTGTACATCTGTATTCTCTCTATTACTGCAGGACTTTTACAGAGATGTATATTTACTGTACATGTAGTACCACAATGAAACCTGTATCATCTATTTTGTTCTGCAATATTTAATGATTGTAAGAACAATGACACAGTGAAACTATCGGTTACTTGTGTGTGGGTGATCTATAGTTATGTTTTAATGGTATTTCACAGTAAATTTGTTTTTTGAACCAATGATTGTGCAAGTGAAAGATTTCTTTAAAGATGTGAATGCACAATGCAATGTTTTGAACATTAGACAGCCTGTGTTACAAGTGATAACCGTTTTGAATTTTGTGTCTAGAGTTTTGAATAAGGACATCAAGGTTCTGAAAATAGTTGCAAAGTGATTGTAAAAACCTGTAATACAACATATAACAAAGACTCGCACAGCTAACAACTAACACAGAACAGCCAGGGTATACACACAGATCTAACAAGGTGATGGGAAACAGCTGAGTGCGATGAACTGACGAGTGACAGACAGGAAGCTGGGAAATGAAGTCAAATGTGAAAGACGTTGTGAAAAAGAGGACCTGTAGTGCAACCCAGGGAAACACAACCAGAGACTGTGGCAATATATATCAAAAGACCTGATGGAAAAGGAGCATTAGATGCTGACTTTGAGATATGGGAAAAGGGTATTACACAGGATAAAACGAACAGCTCCTGGAAAAGATGGAATTTATTATATTATGCTTAAATATGCAAATGACAGAATTCTTAAAGTAGTATTGGATTTATATAATAAGATATGGATAGAAGGAAGAATGCCAAAGTCATGGAAACATGCAATAATAATTCCAATAGCTAAACCAGGGAAAGATGCATCGAGGGAATTACAGACCAATTGCGCTTATATCAAATTTATGCAAGTTAATGGAAAAAATAATTGTAAATAGGCTAATTTATGTACTTGAGAGTAAGGGAGCATTGGCACCTAATCAATATGGTTTTAGGAAAGGTCGATCAACATTAGATGCATTAGTAAAGCTGGAAACCGATGTAAAGAAAGCTATAGCAGTTAAAGAGGGATTAGTGGCAGTTTATTTTGATATGGAAAAGGCATATAACATGTTATGGAAAGAGGGAGTACTTATTAAAATGAAGAGAATTGGAATAGAAGGAAGAATGTTTAATTGGGTTTTAAGTTTTTTATTTGACAGAACAATACAAGTTTTATACAAGTTAATACAAGTTACAACAATTACAAAACTTTAAGTGTGGAAAATGGAACGCCTCGGGGAAGTGTTATTAGTCCTATATTATTTAATATTATGATTAATGATATTTTTGGAAAAGTGGCACCGGGAATTAATACTGGCTTATATGCAGATGATGGAATAATGTGGAAAAGAGGAAGGAATATATCTTATAATATGGATAAAATCCAGGAAGCTATTCAAGTTGTTGAAAAATGGTCATTAGAATGGGGTTTCAAATTCTCTGTAACTAAAACATGTTACCAGATATTTACGAAGAAGAAAATTAAAGAGGTTAAAATGTTACAATTATATGGATCTTCATTAGAGAAAGTGTCAAAATTTAAGTAGCCTATCTAGGATTGTGGTTTGATGATAAATTAATATGTAAGGATCAAATAAACTATATATTAAAGAAATGTGGTAAAGTTTTAAATTTAATGAGAGCAGTAGCAGGACAAGATTGGGGTGCTGACAAGCAGTCATAAAGAGTATTTATATTGGTCTTATGAGATCAACATTAGACTATGGATGCATTGTTTATGAGTCAGCATCACCAACGATGTTAAAGAAACTAGATGTCATGCAAGCAAAAGCATTAAGAATCATTTTAGGAGCAGTTAAGACCACACCCATTGCAGCGTTACAAGAAGAGTCATCAGAAATGCCATTATTTATAAGACGACAAAAATTGGCTATGGCATACTGGATAAATTTACAGGGACAAAAAGATAATCATCCTGTAAGGGAAGTCCTGCATGATTGTTGGGAGATATTAAGTGCAACAGGTAAAGGATTTGCGTGGAAAATAAAAGGGTGGGTTAATGAACATGGTCTAGATTCAAAATCATTTGCACCAATAGTAGTAATATCCCCAATTCCACCTTGGATGCTACCTCAACCTGACATTGATATAAATCTGCACAAGAACAGGAGGGAAATGGACAAAGTGGGTAGTATAAATACATATGTTAATGAACATATTAAAAACTCACATTACTCATTTCTTCAAATATATACAGATGGTTCAAAATGTATAGAGACTGGAAGGACAGGGACTGCTTTCTATGTTCCAGAGTTTAAGGTGAGGAAGCAGGGAAGGATAACAGACGGCACATCAGTATATACAGCTGAGATGACAGCTATTTTAATGGCACTAGAGTGGGTTTATGAAGTTAGACCTGATAAAGTAATAATATGCTCCGACTCAATGTCAGTTCTTGAGAGTATACAATCATTGGAAACAAAGAGAACTGATATTTTAACAGAAATCATGATCAGGCTATACAGTTTACGACAGGTGGGAATAATAATTCGATTTATGTGGGTTCCAGCACACATGGGTGTTCAAGGTAATGAAGAAGCAGACAAAATAGCCAAGGAATCATTAAAAATGGAAGAACCAAATATAAACATTTCACTCAGTAGAGCAGAAGGAAAACATTTAATTTTAGAAGCGTGCAATAAGAAATGGCAGACAGTTTGGGACTCATGTCGTACAGGTCGACATTATTATAAGGTCCAAAAGAACATAAAGCGAGGCAATACAATCCACAACTTAAGTAGAAGAGAACAAGTTATTTTCACACATTTAAGAACAGGACATACAAATCTAAATCATACTTTACACATTATAGGGAAACATAATACAGGTTTATGTGAAGTTTGTTCAGTAGAGGAGACAGTAGAACATATATTGAAGAAATGTAAGGCTTATAATAAAGAAAGGAGGATTCTTAAGGAAGAATTGCAAGCAATAGGATGCCAGGAATTCAATATAACCAAAGTATTAAATGATGGTCCAAATTCAGGGAAACAGATAAAGGCAATCATGAAGTTTATTAAGAATAGTGGGTTATATAATAGGATATAGGAAATTTTAGTTCATTCTCTTCACACTCCATCACAGTAGGTGGCGGTATGCACCTTTAAAGTTGGTTCGCAACCCGCCATAAAACCAAAAGAAGAAGAAGAAGAAGATATGCAAAGTTAGATATGGCCGCCGGGCGGGGCATTTGATTTGATTGTTTGGTGTAAAATATAAACACACACAATTATGTCAAAATGTCCGTTTTGTCGAGTGTCCTCATATGATCAGTCTTAAATTAATTAAATAAAGTATCAAATGATCGTAAAGAGTGTGACGGCAGGTTTCAGGTTTCAGCGGCAGGTGAAAGTTAGCATGATTAATTTTTCATGAAAATGAAAGACTATCAGTCAAAGTTCAGGGGGTTTGGGAGTTTAGGAGGGGAAGAAATAGGGCAGGATAAGGAGACTGAGAAAAAGAAAGATGTAGATGAGAGAGCAGGTAGGCTATTGACAAAATAATCCAATGCACTGACATGGTTTTAAAGCTATTTATTATCCTTTTTTTTGGCCTTCAAAAGTCTTAAATTGCACATAATTTGGTCAGAGAAAACTAAATTTTCTCGGGGGAGGCCCCGAACCCCGCTTTTTGTCCCAGTGTTAAGCAATTTTAACATTGTATTGTCACTAAATCAGTGTAGATGTGCCAAAATAAAACCATTAAAATATCAAGTAAATAAGTGACAGGCTACTTGGTGTCACAGCGACACCCAAAAAGTATTGCTATACCACGATACTCAACATGTTGTCCCACGGTGAGTCATTTTTCTCTGTTGCACAAATTTGAGGGTTCCCCCACCTGACAAATCCCACTTTAACCACTGTATATATATATATATATATATATATATATATATATATATATATATATATATATATATATATATATATATATATACAGTATATATATATTAGAGTGGGAACATTCCCATGTGAAGATAATGAGGAAATTACATTGTCTTTCATCACTCTCTTCACCAAGTGAGTTCCAAACGGCTACATAATGTCACGCAAGTGCACTGAGCAAGTCCCCACTTCAAGGGCTCTGCCCTTCAAAGAGAGAAGGGCATAGGGATGCTCACTTCCGTTTGGAATTTTCCCATATTGCTACCATTCACTTATATTCTTATGTGTTATATTCACCTGCAAATAACTAAATCACTGTGTTGACACTTTCTCCATAATCTGCAGACATTCTTTAATGCTTTAGGTCAATAATTTAAAGGTTTATTTAAGCAGCTTCCTGTAGTTGTTAGTAGTGATCTAAAAATATTTTAAAACCTTATTTATGATTACATGACATTATATTCCAGATTATCAACATGCCTGAAAAAACACTGCTTGTGATTGACCCAATGGGAAATGAATGTTCTTATGAACATAGAATTCTGCAGAACTGGAGGTAACCTTGTTAGAACTGTTTCATCTTTTTTTTTTTAATGCTATTCAATTCTAAACAGTACAAATGTCTCAACGACATCTAGGAATTTTTTAAAAACGAGGTGTGATGACTGATGAGCAAACAGCCCAATGGCAATACAGACCCTGAAGCACGACCTGCAGATGGATTCCAGCAGTTGTGGAGTATTGGTATTGAATGTATGTGTTCAAATATTTTCAAGAATGGCTTCAGGTCTGGATATGTTATAATTAATTTAATTAAGTCATCTGTCAATTAATGTTTCAGTTTGCTGAACAACAACCTGCTGACTGGAACGATCAGCAATGTTCAGACGCCTGAAGCGGTCAGCTCAGCACGCATGAAACTTAAGTAGCCTGCACACTTGGATGTCGAGGTGTGTACTGTTTTAATTCTGTAATACCGTAGTAATGTATGTATTGTAATGTACAGTGTGTCATGTAGTACACCTCTGTAGATGCTATCTTCACTCTATAATTTTCTTCTCTATCCCCTCTGTATATTTGGATATTCTTACTTGATTAAATACATTTTTCCAAGTAGAAAATAACTTCAAGGATGCAAAAAGTAATGCAAGAATGATTTGATTTAATGTAATTTCAGAACAGGTCTGAGAATTTTTTTCATGGCGTTTATGTTCACATTTAGCACATTATGATATGATTGTCCAATGAATTCATATTTATCTTTTTTTGGTAACACTTTATTTGAAGGGGTGTGCATAAGACTGACATGACACTGTCATAAACATGACATAACACCTGTCATGAACATGAAGGAGTCTTTATGAATGTTTATGACTTTTGTCATTAAGTGTCAATCGGTAAATTATGACACTTTTAATGCAAAGTTGACATTGTTTATATTGTCTTTGTTATGACAACTTGACATTAACAAAGACAAAAATGTCTTGATTATGACAACTTGTCATTAACAAAGACAGAAATGTCTTTGTTATGACAACTTGACATTAACCAAGAAATCAAAACCAAATAAAAGTGTTACCCTTTTTTATGTTAACAAATGTATAGGTAATGCAGAGGAGTACTGTGTGCTTTGCAGCATGCTGGAAGACTACCCCAATGAAAGCATGACTGAAATGGTATACAACTTATAGTACACACACCCAAAAAGCAATAGTTTAACTTTATGTGCCATGTTTTTTTGTTGTTGTTTTTTTTTTGTAGAATTTTGTTATTTAAATGAAAAGGTAATCTTTCTTTTCATGTTTTCAGATTCTATACACTGTAAAAAAATATTGTTGGTTTAACTTAAAAAAGTAAGTTACCTGGTTGCCTTAAAATTTTAAGTTGATTGAACTGGAAAAAGTGAGTTAATACAATGAAGGAGATTAATTTAATCATCAGAAACTCAATAATAAACAAAATAATAAGTTATCTCAATTAAATAAATTATTTAAGTTGATTCGACAAAAGAAAAAATGTGATAACAAATCTTGAAAATATTTTTTTACAGTGTATTTTTTAAAATGTACTAATTTACATACATTTTATTTTCAGGTACAGTGTGAAAGCTGCAATAGATGGGCACATTTTAAATGTTGCAACTTCAGTAACCTTAATGTGTTTAAGTGCGAAAAGTGTGTAGTTTAGTTTGAGTGTATGTCCCTTTATCATTTGCATTGCTAACAGTCTTAGTTCATATTTATATTAATAACTTATTGTTTTACTTGTTTTGTATTGTGCCTCTGTGTTGCATGATTTTGAAATGAATTTGATTAATAATCTCCTTTCTGTATATATTCTATCTGCTTGATTATAAATTATCTCAATAACTAATCTTATTTCAATTTACATTATTATCTGGTTTAGAGTAAATTTGTAACATCTGTCCAGGGACTATACAAAACTTAGACTGTCAAATCATCCTGTCTGTTTATTTTTCCAGGACAATCTGATGAGGTATTTTGCACCGTAAAATCATCCTACCCGTTTATTTCATACTGGTAGGACAATCTGATGAGGTATTTTGCACTGTAAAATCATCCTACCTGTTTATTTCCTGTTGGTAGGACAATCTGATGGGGTATTTTGCACCGTAAAATCATCCTACCCATTTATTTCATACTGGTAGGACAATCTGATGAGGTATTTTGCACCGTAAAATCATCCTACCCGTTTATTTCATACTGGTAGGACAATCTGATGAGGTATTTTGTACTGAGCCCCCCTAGTCCCACTTTGGCAAAAAAAAAATAATTATAACTATCTTGTGGCCTCAAGATACTAACTCGTGGCCTCAAGATAGTTAACTTGTGGCTTCAAGATAGTAAATCGTGGCCTCAAGATTGTAACTAGTGGCCTCAAGATACTAACTCGTGGTGATGTATTTATATATAAAGAAAAAGATGCTACAAGCATCAGTCAGTTTCATCCTATTTCACTATTAAAAGTTGAAGGTAAGATTTTCTTCAGCATTGTTGCCCAGAGATTGTCCACCTACCAATTAAAGAATGGCTTCATTGACACTTCAGTTCAAAAAGCAGGCATTCCAGGGTTCTCAGGATGCTTAGAACACATCAATGTTATCTGCCAACGAATTCAGGGGGGGAAGGAGCTCCATGTGATATCGTGGGACAGGTACAGCATGGAGGAGAGGGTTTGGGGCTCAGTTTAGCTTCTCCTAAATGGCCAAGCAGGGAGAGTGGATGAGATGGGAGAGTGTGGAACAACGCAAGATGGGCTGGCAAGACCTTTGGTCAATGGACGAGAGTAGGATCAGTTTCCTTTTCAGGTCAACATATGATGTTCTCCCATCACCGCAGAACCTTAACCATTGGGTAGGACAGGATCCCTCTTGTCCTTTGTGTTTATCACCTGGCACATTAAAGGACAAGTTTGGTATTTTACAATTTTAAAATTGTATTTTACAAAATATGGTGTCTTTACTTTCATGGTGTCAAAAAAACACTCTTTGTCCAGTATCTTCACGAAATATAATCAAAACTTTCCGCAAATTCGTGGGAGACCATCTTCTGGCAGCAAGAGAAAAATATCGTAAACACTACTACATGCTTGATCCTGGCGAACTATGCAAACGGTTCGTGTGTTACATTTAACCCCGCGTTAGGTTGTGCCCCACGCTCCCTCTCTCACCTCCGTCCCCTGCTGACGGAGGGAGACTAGCTCCTTGAATCGAATTGTGAACAGAAAACTGGTAGTGCCCCCTTCTCTGCTAAATCTTCATTTGGTCGGTACGTTATGTCACGGAACGTGCAAGGCAAAAAGGTGTGAAGACTCAAGTGCAGGAGACATTATTACAAAGGATTTGTTAATGGAAATGAAACGCTGGAAGGTCACGTGATTATGAAAACATGGCGCCCATATTACATTCATACTACACACATTCAAATTATAAAGAGTGTACGTTTTTAGCGGTTGTGGAGTAATTATTCCAAACAACCTACTCAAGAGAGTATGCGATTTCGAATGCAGCCACAGTTAAAATGTCATTAGTTACACAATTCATTGTGTATTTGTTTTTTTGATGTTGTTTTGATTTGTTTTTAAATGTGCTGTAGAACTATGTGATTAAGTCCCTAATCAAACTCACCTGATTCAAATAATCAGCTCGTTGGTAAAAGCTCTATGACTTGAAATGGGTAGCTACATCGAAAAAATCCAAATGCCTTTTTTGCACTTTTTTGAGGAGAAAGGGGTTCTGCACTAAGGATTGTTCCATATAAAAGTGAGCAAATTATCCCCTTAATAAATCCCCTCTCTACTTCATACCACCCATTTCTGACTGGCAATAGCAATTAGTAAATCCTGACTCATCGATGAGTTTCAATAATATGTCCCACTCCAACTTCCTGTTTCAATAATAAAATACAAAAACAATGATTGTAATATGACTTAGTTAAAGGGTTAGTTCACCCCAAAATGAAAATTCTGTCAGTATTTACTCACCCTCATGTTGTTCCAAACCTCTATATATGTCTCTACCTCTATACATCTCATTCCCCATTGACTACCATAGTAGGAAAAAATACATACTATGGTAGTCAATGGGGAATGAGATCTGTTTGATTAAAACATTCTTCCAAATATCTTCCTTTTTGTTCAGCAGGACAAATAAACACATATAGGTTGGGAACAACATGAGGGGGAGTAAATACTGACAGAATTTTCTATTTTTGTGTGAACTAACCCTTTAAAACAGGTATGAAATTGCCCAGTGATGTTTCCCAGTAAGATTTTAATTGATCATATTCTAAATTCTCACAAGGAACCAGAAAACATTTGTCTACTACATACATTTCATTTAATTTTTCTACCGCTGCCACTAATGGGAAATTTATTTATGCAAGAGCTAAAAGCAATGGTGCAGAGACCACTTTAATGGTTGTTACACAACCATTTGCACTGATATTTATTGGTCATCCTTTTTAACAAAGCAACAGATATATATAAGGCACATTTTTTTGGCAAAATACACTGGCTGGATGAACAAATGCTTAAGCTCTGAAAGCAATCATTTTAAGGGAAAACAAATAAACAGTGGTAAACTTTTAAAAAGCTTTGACCTATGGCGCCAGTTTGGTTTAGGACAAAACTCATAATCACAGTACAAAACACTTTGTGTCTCTTCCTAGTAAAAAGAGATTACACCACTGGCAGAACACAACATCATCAAAATTCACCATATATAATATATTCATAAATATGCAATAATAGAGAAATAGATTCATACTAATGCCTATTTGGTCCAAAGAACAGTAGTCAGCTAAAGTACAGTGTTAATCCAAATACATACTGAGAAAAAGACACACAACCCCAAGATCTTCTACTGTCTCACCAAGAGACCCCTGAGCAATGTCATTACTGTTTGGCACTTTTTTCCTCTCTCACCATTACAGGAAATATTTTTTAAAAAAAACAAAAGAAACATTTAAGCTAAAATTATGATGGCATTAGCAAGCTAACAGCGCCATGACATTAAAAAGCTAGGTTTAAACATTTGTAAGTTTGATAACACTGCAATTTCAGTAATAAGCCTTTAACAAATATTAGATCGTGCTTAACAGATCAGTACTTTATGTACATTCAAATATGAATGCATAAGAAAATATATAAAATAAAATTTAATTTCTATTTCAATGTACATTCATCTGATCTGTTAACATTACAGATCTATGATCTGTAATATTATATCAATTCTTTGTTATTAATGAACTATATTCTATCCTATATTCTATGTATTATAAACTTTTGATTTATCTATATTAACAGGTTTCAAGATGTACCTGCCAAAAGGCAAAGATTTTGCAATGGTAGATGTCTTTAAGTGAAACTCAACAGTAAACCTGAACTGAAACTTCAAAGTATCAATAACATTGTCATCAGTGCAGCCCAGTGTAATAAGGGTACAATAAGGATGTGAACTAAATTAGTGAGATGGCAAGTCTGCAGAATTTTAAGAAACATTAAAGCTGTGCTATTAATAAAAAGCAGCAAGCACATTGCACAAAATAAATCAATAACATTACAAATGACACAAGAGCACCCTGAATCAAAGCTCAACACCAAAATCTAAAGCAGCTGAACAGCAGATGGACTTGAGTCATTGAAAATTCCAGTTTTGATGGATCTAAAATGGCAGCTAAACAAGGCCTCACATATGTACATATCAATTTGAAGAGCAGTAGTTTAACCACCCCAGGCAGATGTATATGTCCCAGAGATGAGAGAGGGAAAGAAAAATATTGTGCAGTTCTTTGTTTGGGCAAAGAATTCAGGAAAACAATGCAAAGAGCCCAAAGGTTCATTTAGACAGCTTACTAATGACACGAATGAGAGCTGCGTTTTCATCCTTCAGTCTCTGGTTATCAGCACGCAAATCCACAAGCACCTAGAGGGAGAGGGGGAGAGTGACAGATAGTGAGATGAGAAGGCCCACATGGAGCCTGTATATGCATGGAACTTTGCAAAAGCTCTGCAGAATTGGCATGACCATCATTTCACAAGTTTTCCAGAGCTCCCACCTTTTATATGTTTGTTTATTAAGTTGTTTATCTGTCAAATTGCGTTTAGCTGAGTGTAGTAATCTCATTAAAAAAAAGTTTAAATCTATTACACAGATTTCCCATGAAAAATCCTAACTAAATATTTAAAACAGTCAGCAAATTTTACATAAGTATTCCTGACGAATTTTAAAGCTCAGGTTCTTACCTTGAGTTCATCTTCTAACTCAGATGCTCTCCGCTGAAGAACTTTTTTTTCCTGTGTGGATAGCAGATCAAAATAATAAAAAACACTTTACAATAAGGTTAATTTCGTTAATATTTCCGCATTAGATGAACTAATAATGAATGCTACTTTTACAGAATTTATTAAATCTAGGTTAATGTTAGTTACAACATTTTTACATTTCCAGCCATATAAAATGCATGACTGTATTTAAAAATACATTTAAATAATATATTAGTAAAAATTGAGTGTAAAAAATTTAATTATGACAAAAGTGCATTAGCTAGAAGAAAAGCTAGAGAAAATTAGCGTTCAGAGTTTTGTAAACTGTAAAATATATGGTTGTTTTTATTTTATTTTTTACAGTGTGAGAACTTACATATCTCTCCAGCTCCAGTAAGGCTGGTCTGTCTGATCCATTCTCTTGATTCTGATTACATGCAAATAAACAGAACAGACAAAAAAAAAATCTCTCTCACTGTTTACTGGTTCAACATATCCATACCCTTCCTTCAGTCTCAGGACAAGAAAAAAAAAACACCACTCACCTGTTTGAGTTTCTCCAGCTGAACTTTACTTTCATTTAGCTGCAGTTGAGTTTCCTGCAGTTTCTCTTTTAGATCGCCATTCTCTTCCAACACCTGCAGATACAACTGAGATAACAAACAAGTGTATAAACCAGCTCTTACATTACTCATCAGTATCTTAATGATTGTTGCGTAAAGAAATTCATTACCTTTCTAAAATAATGAGAAGAGTGTCTGGAATCATCTAACAGAGGATCCCTAAAAAAAACAAACAACACTGTTAAAAATATCATTGCAAAAGTCTCAACATTATTCTTTCAATGTGAGCTTATAAGAAGCTTATTTAAAACTGTGCAGTAATTAATCTGACGATTCCAACAGGCAAAAAAAGGAACCCAAACCACTCAAACAAAGCTATACACCAGGAGATGTAGAAAACCTTAAAAAACAAAAAAACAAACAAACCTTATGCTCTTGTCTTTTTCAGCATCTTCATTTGCATCAATATCATCCATCTGAACAAAAGTAAAATCCCAATACAAGTCAGTAATTTTAATTTTTTTAAGTAAGAAATTTCTTTGCCACTAGTGACACCCAACAACTGCAATAGGGGTGTAAAAGTGTTTTACACTGTACAAAGTAATCGGCCTAGCAACAAGAATACTATATTCATTCTGAAATCCTCTATAGTCATTTTCAATACAATCAATAACAAAATTTGAATGAAATTTTGTTTCAATCACCACTCGAATTTGTATGAAAAAAGAGAGAGTAAGTTTGCAATGGTAGCACCCAGTGGTTCCTTCTGATACACCAGTTTTGGGACGACCGCATCATTATATTGTTGAAGTCTTTGTCAGGGTTGGAAATTAACTTTTTTAGCCCAATATTTGCACATTACCTTTTAAGGGCAATTTTTTTAATTACCTTGTTAAATTTATCAGTGATGTCATTTATGTCAAATACTTAAATTTTATAATTCACAATTATATACTGTTACCAATAAATGTTATCAACATCATCTTCAAACTGCAAAGGTGGAACAGAAACTGCATTTGACATGTCATTTATGTATATTTACACAGAATCAAAGCTGGCATTCATGTACTGTATTTATACAACAATTGCATATATGTAAATAGCCAACATAAAGCAGTAATTATTGTTGATTATGAAGTTGTAAAATAAAATGTATAAAAAGGTAATATTTAACTAGGTGTTTTTAGTGGTGACTAATTTAAAGGCCTCTGATTGACCATTGCATTAAGCTCAACAAAAACTAGTGCGATTGTTAATGTGCAACGCTACAAAAAAAAAAAAAAATGGGTAAAAAGAAATCTGACGTAACATGAACAGATCTAAATTTAGTACACAATTAATACTTTTAATTAATTTTCACATTTCACTTTAAAGGTGCCATGTGTAAGAATTGGGGTTAAAATGTCCAAAAAATGAGCTACACTCATCAAAAGAATGAGAAGAATTAAGGTTGATGATGTCATTAAAAAAATGACAAGTTATAGTGCTGCAGAGATATCAACCTGAATTAGCATGCTAAATTCCAAGCCCCGGGCCGGCAGGTGTCATAATACCAGTTTCGGCCATGGTATGTGGGCAACATAACCACCAGCCAAACTGCAATACACAAACAACTCGCACGGCTGGTGGGCGTACTTATGTAAACCTGATGTCAATCGTGTGCAAAGTACAGCCCACTACTACATTTCAAATGATTGGTCGATATTATGTATGAGGAATACATTTTGGTAAGTTGTAGCATATTGTATCTTTCAACAGTGTTTTCATTAGCTAGTAGAGATGATCGGTTCACGTGCACTAGGGATCTGTCGTGTAACATTTACAAGCACCAAACGGTATTTATTGTTTGAATTGCGTAATAAAAATTGACAGAATCTGAGAGCTGAGATTTTTTTATATCATAACTAACCTGCTCTGTCTAGTCTGTCGGTCGGTCTCCGTGTCCTCTTAGCTTTGCCATTTTTCTGTGCGTGACAAAATTGATGTGTGGCGTGAGAGCGTGTGAAAAGTATCAATTGCGTGTCTCAATTCGTGAGAGTTGGCAGCTCTGAATGGTGCTCAACATCAGCGAATGCTGTCTGTCAAATTAATGTAGTAAAACTAACAATAAAAATTTAATTTGAACAAAACGAATACCGTAAAACTTCAAATAATAGCCCGGCTTTTATTTTCCCAAATCCTCGAACTGCACCGGCTTGTATTTGAGACGGCCTTTATGATTTAGTGTTGAGATGTTGTTCATTGAGTCTCTAATCTCTAAAGATCTCCAAATGCTCCACGTGAAACTGCGGTCTTCCAACCTTTTACTATCGTGTCAATTGATTTGATTAATATGTGCGAAGGAGAGAGGAAGCGCTCGTGTTGTTTGAAGACGTGAGAATGCGCGCGGGGCTGGCGCGCTCCCTCTCTCTCCTCGTTATGTGCCCTGTCAAGCGCAGCATTCATTCTATTCTATTCATTCTATTCCATTGCTCGTGTTACTACTTTCTGGAGGTATACTGCCCCCATCTGGTATGGAATGTGGAGTATGAATAAATTTTATCTGACACAAGGCCGTGGGGTCGGCGGTATTGCACGCGATACCAGCTCACTTTTTTATTATAAGTGCAAAAGAGACTCAGAATACTCTGCTGATTTTGATCTTACATATAAGTGTTATACATCATTCGATCCTGTTTAAAAGCAACTGATAAAAGCACAAATGTCAGGGCATGTCAAAACATCTCAAAGAACCCAAAAACACATTAGACCCCAGAGGGTTAAGTGTGATAGCTGTAATAGGTTTTAGTTTAATTGTGCAGGGGCATCTTTGTTTATTTTGGTTGAAGTCCCAATTAATTTCCAAATCCTGATCTCTGTTCATATCATAGACCCTTTGTCATGTACTGTTTGTGTTTGCACAACGGTTGGTATCCAGTTAAAATTATTATCATAAAAAACATTATCATTTAACTTTTCATTCGCTTAAAAAAGAAAAAGAAATCTCGAATAGCCACTATTTTAAATCAAGTCAAAAAGGAAACAACCACAAACTCTAATCACTGTTCTAAAACATTCTAAAACATGTTCTAAAACATTGTTGTGGGCAACATTAGCTTACAGGGTTTCTGCAGGTTTCACTACGTCAAATTTAAGACCTTTTTAAGACAATTTAAGACCATAAACATTGAAATTTAAGACCTACACGACGCATTACCAAAAATTTTAATAAAAATAAAAAAATATTTGCAAAAAAATTATTTTATATATGTGTGTGTGTGTGTGTGTGGGTGAAATTTGTACTTTGCATTTTTCGAAATCCAGCAAATAAATAAAATTAGCATTGATATACACTTTTTGTTTACATGAACATTAAAATACCATTAAAAATGATGGCCAGATTTTTAAGGAGTGTCTTGCAACAGGTTATCTAGTTAAAATAGTCTTCACAAAAAAAATGTTTTATAAACAGATAAACCTAACGTATTTCAGCCTTTAAATGGTCTTTTATAAAAAGATTGAGTCAAAAAATGCTAAATTACTGACATTCACATCCCCTTATCTTTTATTATTAATGGTAAAATTCAGCCGATTTTCCTGTTGCGTCTGTCGTTGCTACTTGCTAAGCAACCATGCACTGCGCTCTCCATAATGACAAAGACGTTTTAGTAGCCAATGGATTTCCGCCACCGAGAAACGCTTGCTGTAACGTTAGCTCTGCTACGAGATTTATTCACGGAGAAGAGAAAAACACCGGTAGTGTTTGGGTCACCGAGATCCTTCATGTTGACTGTTAGCTTTCAGTGTTGTTACGGAAGGGGCTGATTGGTTGATTCTTCGGTTCGTTTGCGGCATTCTGAATCTGAGATGGTGAGATTTTTTCAATCTCACTGTGGATGCGATGCACCTATATTCGAATGAACTTGAGCGCGCAAACCTGGTGTATGAACGGCCTCCTGGTGAGCTACCTCGTATCAAGCCATGAGCTAATGCTAGCACGCGAGCGGCACGTTTGAACCGGTTTGAACCCCTGCACTAGAGCTCTGCTTTTCAATACTTTTTTTCTACTTTGTAATAACTTTCTGCGGCCAGAGTTTTGGCAAATGAACGAGGGTAAAATCTTTTTAAGACCTGACTAAATCAAATTTAAGACCTCAGATGAAAATCTAGCCGTTTTTAAGACTTTTTAAGGCCTTAAATTTAAAGTTCAGAATTTCAGACTTTTTAAGACTTTTTAAGACCCCGCGGACACCCTGGCCTAAAATGAAGGCACAGATACACATTTCCAAAATGTATTATTATTATTATTTTGAAATATTCTGGTGAGAAGTTGCAAAAAAGCATTTTTTAAAAAAAAAAGTACATTTAAATAAAAAATGCACTAGGAGTAAGAATGCAGAATGAGAACTGAGTTTTTATGAATGTTTGAAGCTCACCTCTTCAGCCAGCTGAACGATACCAGTAGAGCGTCTCTCCTTCCTCCCTTTCCTGCGATCTCTCACTGCTAGTCTTGTCTCTGCCTCTCCAGATTCCTTCACTGGCTCTATGTCTATTGCAGAGAGAGAAAACGTCTTGGTTACTAACGTAACCTCGGTTCTCTCTAGAAGTGGGAACGAGTGTTGCGTAAGGTAGCTTAAGCTACGGGAAAAAACTATTTTCTTGAGAATACTGAAGCCAAAAATTATCCTTATAATTTGTATTAATTTAAATGCATTTGCTGCAGTGAGCAGACCTAGGCGAGGTAGCTTGCGACAATAAGCCAGAACTTGATAGGATGCTCCTTGGTTTTCAATAACTTAAGCGAAACCAGATGGTAGCACAAGCACGGCAGGGTTACGCAACACTTGTTCCCTCTTCTAGGAACGAGTGTTAACTACGTTAGTAACCGAGACGTTCTCTTACGAGAGTACTCTCGTGTTGTGTAAGCTAGCTAACGCTAAGGGAACCCAACTTAAAACGCAGTGCGTGCTAAATTTACCACAACACTAACCCAAAGGCGAGTACCCTGAGTTCATATGATATGGGGATATAAAAAGCCGAAGGATGGGTTTAATTAGAATGATATACGGCAAATGTGGTTACCTTAAGTGAATAAGGGTGCTTACTGCTTAACACCATATAACAGTTAAGAGGAGGCATTAGCCTGCCTGAACTGAAACTTTGCAGTTTGCGGAAGCGAGTCCGGCAGAACTAAACAGATTAACTAGACTGATAACAATCTAGCTTGAAGAGCGAGAAATTCCAGGTTATAGAACCTTATAAATGTAGATGGAGAGGCCCATCCTGCCACCATACAGATATCTTGAAAAGAAATCCCACTGGACCAGGCCCACGAAGAGGCCACCCAGAAGGGCAACGAAGGCACTTAGATGCATAAACCAGTAAGACAGCATCCACTATCCACCTGGAAAGGCTACGTTTCGAGGCAGCTAGACCTTTAGATCGGCCACCAAAAGAAACAAAGAGCCGTTCTGACTGTCTAAAAGCAGCTGAACTTTCCACATAAATTCTCAGGGCCCCAACTAGACAGAGGTGGCGGGAAGGCAGTTTTCTGCGCAGGCAGCTTTTTCCTAGAGTGTCCTAACGTGGAACTAGAGCGTCGAGGGATGAAGTGCCGCATAGCCTGCAACATCTTCTGGACCTCTGAAAAACGCTCCACAAACCCATCAACAGTTTGCCCGAAAAGTCCGGAAGGAGATACAGGTGCGTCAAGGAAGGAGGCTTTGTCAGCGTCCTTCATATCTTATAGCGTCAGCCACAAATGTCTCTCGACAACGGTAAGGGACGCCGTGGTACATGGTCCCGATTCCCTGGATGGTGGACTGGGTGGCTCCCAGAGCTAGGTCTGTGGCGCTCCTCAAGTGCATAAAGCTGTAGGGGTCCATGCTCACCTTGTCCAAGGAACGGAGAAGGTTGGCTTGGTATATCTGCTGCGCTGCCATAGTGTGGAGTGCTGAGGCAGCCTGGCCAGCGGCGGTGTAAGCGCGGCTGGTGAAGGCGGAAGTAGTTTGGCAGGATTTAGAAGGCAAAGCGGCCTTAGAACGCTATCCAGCGGAGGGCGGGCAAAGGTGTGTTGCCATCGCTTCTTCGACCAGAGGAATGAAAACATATCCTTTGTCCTTCGCACAGTCCACAATAGAAAGCGTCGAAGAGACAGGTGATTGCAGTCTGGCCGAAAAAGGAGCATTCCAGAATTTCGAAAGCTCCATGTGCAGTTCATGAAGAAATGGGGCGGGCCTCGTGGTAGGCACTGCGTGGACAACAGGGAGAAAGCAGCCTTCGAGTCTCTTGGGTGCGGGCTCATCGGACAGTGACCAATCCAGGCCAAGGTCATCCACGGCCTTCTGAGAGTGGCGCTTCTTACGGCGCGGCGCAGAAGAGGGAGGCGGAGATGTGGAATCCACGTTGAAGATGGCCAGTCGGAGCACACAGGGTCAACAAGGCCATGGTTTTCACACTCGGGACATCTGCCCTTAGCACGTGGTCCACGTGGTCTCAGCCCGAGCAGGAAGAGCACAGGATATGGCCGTCCCCATTGGCGAGAGGGGCTCTGCTCGAGCCACAGGAAATACGAGGCATTTGTATCAACCTCGGCTCTTTTAGTAAGAGAAAGTGAGAAACACGAGTGTCGCGGCAGCAACGCTGAAGAGATAAAAATCAAGGAGCATCCAATCAAGCTCTGGCTTACATAGGCATAAGCCACGCCCATTTGTGCGGGACGTGACGACTGAGGCCGCCAGCGCCCTCATTGTTGCTTATGTCATGAGCAGTCTCTCGATAGGTTGCAGCAGTTGCTGCAGAGCAGCCAATAGGCGCGCGAGCTGCCTAGCCTAGGTCTGCTCGCTGCAGCAAATGCGTTTTAAATTAATAAAAATTATAAGGATAATTTTTGGCTTCAGTATTTTCAAGAAAAGAGTTTTTTCCCGTAGCGTAAGCTAGCTTACGCAACACGAGAGTACTCTCGTAAGATAATTCAATATCCACACAGTACTCATACGGAATCGAAAAGATCAAAGAGTCATTACTCTCAACTGAAAGGGCAAATCAAGGTGCTTCACACACACTTGATAAGACTCACCTCTCTCAGCTGGTGTTATTGTGATGTTGGGGCTCACAGGCTGAACACTGAGGTTCTGAGGTTCATTGATTTTAACAATGCTCCGTTCTGCTTCCTTAAGATCTGTCAGTGTTACTCCCTGGAAAAATAAATAAATAATAATGAAAAATAAGCATTTTGAACAGTGTGCACAATGTGAGTGATTAGGGGTGTGAACACACACCTGTGTTGATCGGCGTGACTGCCGCATGAGACGCGAGCGAGCTTTCCTCTGAAACTCTGATTCCTCGTCTCTCACTGGAGCCTGAAACCTGAAAACAATTTAATCATTATTGAAAACATGAACAGAGCTTATTAAAAACATGTATTTATTTACATAGTACTTTTACATACTTTAATAACTAGTGAAATTTAGTGATTTCTCAGTACAAACTTTGATACAAAATATTTAAACAGCTACGAAACACTCAGCCGTCTAACTGCTGTAGAGATACATTTATAAAAAATATCTCTGCAGTAGAGAAAAATGTAACAATTTTGATTTTAATTATAAAAGTTCTATTTAAAACAAAAAATATATCATAAACTGAAAATAAAGCACTAAATATAGCATCGAATCAAACAAGTAAATATTAATAAAGAGGAGCAACAAGCATCATGACATTACAAGCAACAAAAAACACAGGAGCCACACAAGTGTTTTTTGCTAGTTTTAACTCGACAGAATTATCATTTTCACGTCCTGTGCCACGTTGTTTAAATAGCAAATTCATTTGCGCCCATCTGTTCACCCACGGGCGTGCTGGTCTGAAAATGATGGTCCTAAATTCGTTTGCTCTCTGGAGAAACATTCAGTCTTTCAGCTAGCAAATTCTGCCATGTAAATAGCAAATCCACCGTGGCGTGAGCACAACTGGCTTTTAAAGGGAATGAGAGATGAGACTCTGATTGGTTTATTGCACGTTACGCCCAAAACACACTAGGGCTGTTGGAACGAATTCCGAAATTCGAATATAATTCGAATATTTAAAAAACCAATACTATTCGAACGCTGAAGTTACTATTCGAATATTGCTTTTATATATATTTAAAAAAATATACATCTATATATGCAATCTTTCTCGCGGCTTACACGCATTTGAAAATGAAATGCTTTTGTTTCGTCTAATGAACAATAAAGTTTTTGAATCGTAACACAATTGTGCACGTTATCCAAGCTGTTAGGCTATCATCAGGGTTTCCCATACAGACATCGGGGAAGATCCGGGAGTCTCCCGCATATTGATAGTGTCTCCCTGATGCCCACAAATTAGTTGAAATCTCCCGGAATCTAGAGCGAGAAAGAACATACTGCGGCACGTGCAGGGCAGAGAGGGAGAACGAGACCTTGCGAGTGCCGCGCGAAAGCCAGTCCAGTGCGCTCTCCTTTGCAGACTGATCTCACGAAATGGCTCAAAATGCGTATAGATAACATGCCACTTGACTTGAAACTGGCGTGTATGTTGACGCAAAAGTCTTGATCATGTTGCCTTTTGGAACACCGCTGCACAAATCAGTCCAACACAGCGCTGTCAATGTCGGAGAACCAGCTTTAAGAAAGTTATTAGCCAGCATGCAAGGAGCCTATCTAATAAGGTGAGCTAAGTTATTATTAGAATACAGCTGTATTTTCGAGGTTAGCACGCTGTATAGCTGGTAGTTAATATCGATGGACACGCGTTTGTTCCGCTTTTTTTATTGTTAATAAGAAAGCGATCTAAATGTTTATTGTAGTAATGTTAGATGTCCCTCTAGTGGGCAGAACGAGTAACAACAACCACAGGCTATAGTGGCATTGGTGATCCATAAGAATGTGTAATGTCGTAAATATTAATAATAAAATGAATTTGAGCATTTAATATTCGAATATTATTTGAATATTACATAAAATATGGAATGGATTTCGAAAAGTATTACAGAGGAATATTGACAGCCCTAAAACACACCCATAGGCTAATCTCCTTCAGCCTGTGAGGACCAGGCTTCGTACTATGGGTGATCGAGCTTTCTGTTCAGTCGCACCTACTCTTTGGAATGCTCTCCCTGCCCACTTAAGGGTCCCTCAGACTGTGGACTCTTTTAAAAAAGGCCTTAAAACCCATCTTTTTAGGAAAGCTTTTTATGGCTAATAGTGTTTTTATTTCATGTATTTTATCTTTTTTTCTTTTTAACTGCTTCTGTTTTTATGATGTAGCACTTTGAGGTCATTAGTTTGATGTAAAGTGCGTTACAAATAAAATATTATTATTATTATTATTATATCATTACTCATTAAGAGCATCGGGACAACACTTTTATACCCTTTTCTTGTCGTTAAACTATCAAAAGTGGATTCGGACAGGGCCTCGGTGCACTTGCGCTGTGCGCTTTAGACCGTGTGCTTAGATCATTAAAATAGGGCCCAAAAGCATGAAAAAAAAATGAAGTGTTCTTGAAAAGGATTCATTTCTTTGGATCAAGCGATCTTACTTCCTTCCATCACTAGAGGCGTTACTGGGGCTCTCAGCGGGTGACTCTCGCCTCTGAGGGGTGGGCTGCACAACTGCTGTGCGACTCGCTCTGTCCTGATCATTCACCTTGACTTCTTTATCCTCACTGGTCTGAAAAACACAAACATTGAGTGATTAATCACAAGCACCAGCAGAGTCATTCCGACAGTGAAAGCTAAGACAGAAGAGTGTATGTCTTACCTCTGAAGAAGGAACAATGCTTTCTGGAGATGATACTGTTGAACTTTCTAGAACAAAACAAACATCAAACAGATTGAACCCTTGTACAGGTATGTTTCATGTATGTAAATATGATAATGCTGCTGTATATGTGAGAGAGAGAGAGAGAGAAACCTGGGCTGCTTTCTCTCTCATCGTTGAGACCCAGGCCACCAGAGACCCCTCGTTCTTTAGACTGGTCCTGTACACACATTTTGTCCCTGCTGCTCATCCGGCACACAGAGCTTCTGAGAGAGAGAGAGACGTGAGTGAAGATGCCTGTGACAGACAAAGACTAATAGACAAATCATCTTTCTCACCTGCGTTTCTTGTTTGCAGTGTTGGCATTTGAGATCTGTGAATTCTGTTGCTCAATAAGTGCCTGTTCAGTCCTCCACTAAAATAAATACATA
This sequence comes from Cyprinella venusta, assembly GCA_038021265.1. Taxonomy (NCBI): domain Eukaryota; kingdom Metazoa; phylum Chordata; class Actinopteri; order Cypriniformes; family Leuciscidae; genus Cyprinella; species Cyprinella venusta. Next base: position 13,890,542 of record CM075868.1, read on the forward strand.
AAAAAAATGTTTATTTAATCATCACACTTCATTAATATAGGATCTAAACAGACCAGATTTAATTCATTTTCTGATTAAACATCATAGTAATGAGTGATTTATTTCACTAGGGTTGAGTCTGCACCAATATTACAAAAATAAATAAATAAACAGTCACACTTGACAATGACACAATGACTTATTCATTGAAAAAAAAAAGGTTGTCAATAGATTCATTAATAAGTTAAGACATTTACATAGTTGTTTTTTAAGGACAGAAAAAAATAGATCTAAAATATACTTTATTTATACTATATATATTTTTTTATTTCTTTATTTTTACTGGGTTGCCATGTGTATATGTGTTACAGGACGCAAAAGTGTTTAATTAGCCTATTATGAACATTAGGAAACATGGAAAGATAATTAAAAAATACTTTACGGTCTTTCTGGGATATATAAAAATTACATTTGGTCTATTTTTCTTGACTACTTTATACATTTTTTTTTCCATAGTAAATAATGTGAAAAAGTGAATAATGGGGGACAGCCTGGGAGAACAATGTGAGTGATGATTTACAGAAATGAAAGAGATTCCAAGTGTAGTCCCTTAGAAAAATTCTGAGATTCAAGACTGCAAGTGTCTGTTCTCTTTCATATTGCCAGAGCAAAGAAAAAGAAAGCAGAGCACAAACAAGTCGCATCACAAAAACACACTTGGTTGTTAAGAGTCTAACCGCCAATAGTACACACATACACATACATATACATATATATATATATATATATATATATATATACACATATATATATATATATATATATATATATATGCCTTTCAACTGATGGCCTGCGGGCTGAATGTGGTCTATTGGTTAAGTTTTGATATTGATAACTGTATACAGGTAACTGTACATATACATACATATATATATATATATATATATATATATATATATACCGTATATATATATATATATATATATATATAAAAAACAGTTTGTTCCAATCCTTGATTCTGATTGGTCAATAGGTGTGCTTTATTCATGATTAAACAAAACTATGACCGGTGGTTTGGTTCTATTTATCAATGCGCAACACTGCAGTTCCTATGTTGTTTTTAGTGATTTTACTTAATGAAAGTTGCACCAAATTTTTTTTTTTAAATATTTTTTATTGTGTGGTAACCGTTTTATAAAAGCAATAAGGTGCACGAGGAAAGTGCTATATCGTGAATAAGTAAAGGCGGAAGGGGTTGCCAGCACTCCGCTCTGCTTCACATCGTGCCTAACAGTCGCCACGTCGCCCTTCAGCCATTACTTATTCGCGATACAGCACTTTGCTCGTGTACCTTGATGCTTAAATGTATCAGTCTAGGAGGAATAATTGACAATCTTTACCAACAGACTGCATTCAGCCCGCAGGCCACCAGTTGGCATGCTATATTACATGCAACATGCTGTGAATTTCTTCCTTTGTGTGTATAAAATGACTGATTGATTTAGATAGAGTTGTGTGTCTGTGTGTTCTCACATTAGCCTGTCTTTGAGACAGCTCTTCTAGTAAAGAAACAACGCTCTCGTCCGCCACATCAAATGGAGTCTGACCCTTAAAAACAAAAATACTTTCAGTTATTATCATTTCCCAAACATGCACGCACACCCACACACATTATGAAACAGAATTATGGCTAACTGCAGTGCTGCTGCTGCTGCCTGCAGAACTGTGGTGCATATTGACACAAAACAGTAGCTCAACACTTCCTCTTCCTTTAAGAGAGAATGAGCCCACTGCAATTATTTTTTTTTCTATTCTATAGCTTTTACTTTCCCATTTAGAACTATGGTACATCCTCTGTGTTTTTATGATTACAGTATATTGGCTGTTGTTAACACATTTCTTGATGTGAACTAAGTATAACACATAAAAATAGTAATAGATAAAATAAGATAATAGTGTGGCACAATGGTGGATTTGACTTTGTACCAGGTGTATACCTGTCTCAGGAAGACAGATTTGTTTCTCATAGACAACGGTTCTAAGCAAACAGAATTTTTCTCAATCAGTGCACTCAATCCCTCGATCCCTCACCCCATTGCTAATGGCCTCCATGTCACACAGCTGCTCAGCAAGCAGGCGGCAGGCTTCACTTTGCCCCCAGTGAGCCGCAGCATGGAGAGGAGTCCAGCCATCGTAGTCTTTAGAACTCACATCCAGACCACATTGACACAACAATCTGATAGAGAGAGAGAGAGAGAGAGAGAGAGAGAGAGAGAGAGAGAGAGAGAGAGAGAGAGAGAGAGAGAGAGAGAGAGAGAGAGAGAGAGAGAGAGAGAGAGAGATGGAAGAAGGTATTTTAAATCAACTGTGTCTTCAATATAATGTAGACACAAGCTATGTTCCAAAACCTAGTAAACAATTTAAGGCAGCCAGGCAAGTGTAATAAAACAAAGAAACACTTTTTTAAAAATGTTAACACATATATACAGTATGCATTGCACACATAGCTAAAAAGAATATCACACAATAAATATTAAAGGGAAAGTGGTTAGTTTTTCAGTTATTTTGAGCCATTTCATTCTTCACAGAATGTTTGAATTATGTCTAAATTGTGATTAATTTAGCTATAGCTAATGTTTTAGGCCATTTCTATTTTTCTTTTCCTAAAATTACTTTGTGAAGAAAATAAAATTAATCCCAAAAAATGCCCTCTTAGATTTATGACCAAGCTTCCAAATTCAAAAACAAAAAAGGTACCTTTGGTAATCACATTTATGGTAAACAAATATTATAAGTACAGCAAACTCATGGCAGTTTTGAATCCAAAATATACTATGTGATTCGTGCAGAACCACAATTTTTGAGGAGTGGTGAGGAAATCACCCTAAAATTCTATGCAAATGACCACTGAAGACTTTCAGCATTTAATGAGATATTTTTTTATTAATCCACATAAATGTCAGTGATATGTGAAAATGCCTTTTGTTTCTCAGATGGTTGCATGCTTACAGGAGTGCAAGCACAAGCATTTGCACTCTTAACACCTACAACATGTGACCACAGATAGCAATGGCAACAGATAACAGCTTCTAATTTACAAAACACACTTCTATTACACGCAAAACCCACCACAAAAAAACGAACTAAATAATTACAATTAAAATTAAAGTAATTCAATTTTAGGATTCCAGAAGTTTTAGGACCTGAATGTCCTTCAGGGCTCCCACTTTTTAACCAATGAATTTACACAACTCTTCCCATTGTTTGGTATTTACTAAGAAGTTTAACATTTTTAACTCTACTGTTAGAGTTGCAACTGTGCAACTGCTAAAGACTGTTGCACATAGGACATTCTCCCAAAAGATTGTCAATATACATTTTAGCAAGTTCCAGTCTGGCTTTTTAATAGGGTTATTTTTTTTTTGTTTTGTTTTTTGTTTTTAACAGTATAGCCTTTCTGGGTCTTCTTCCATGAAACCATGTTCCATGTTGCTCAAAAAGCAGAGGATGGTGCAATCAGTCAGTGAGGACCCTGACCTTGGAGTTCAGTTTGCATCTCCTTGGAAGTTTTCCTTGGCTCTTTGTCTACCATTTGCACTATCTTTCTGTTCAATCTGGGGACGATTTTGCTGCATGGGACGATATCTACAGTCCCATGAACCTTAAACTTCTTAATAATACTTGCACTGTAATGATCGGAACATCAAGCTGCTTGAAGACGGTCTTATAGCCTTCAACTTTACTATGATTCTATGATTTTATTTCTGATCTTCCACAGACAACTTTCTCTTTTTGCTTTCTCTGGTGCATGTTCTGTATGGTGTACAAAATTATACCAAACTAAACAGTAGGCCTACTACTTTTTCCATTATAAAAAACTGAATGACTGCTTAAAAGATTGAAGACGTGTGATACTAACTAAGCAAATCAGTTCATTTTAAATCATCACTAAATACAATTATTTGAATTTATTTTCTAGGGGTGCCAACAAACCTAACTTTTTGTATATACATATCTCTGTAGAATGAACAATAATTTATATATATCCCACTTACTTTCTTTCTTTCTTTCTTTCTTTCTTTCTTTCTTTCTTTCTTTCTTTCTTTCTTTCTTTCTTTCTTTCTTTCTTTCTTTCTTTCTTTCTTTCTTTCTTTCTTTCTTTCTTTCTTTCTTTCTTTCTTTCTTTCTTTCTTTCTTTCTTTCTTTCTTTCTTTCTTTCTTTCTTTCTTTCTTTCTTTCTTTCTTTCTTTCTTTCTTTCTTTCTTTCTTTCTTTCTTTCTTTCCCAAAGGCATGCAGATATACATGAGACCACTCCTTTTAATTTAATCAGTTTTCTGGAGGAATGATGCATTTTTTTAAATGACCTGTAAGGGTATGTCTGTATATTCCATTTTCCAAGACTATGGTCTTAAAATTCTGGTTCATCAAAGAAAGCAAACAGTTGCATAGAGGAGTATATTAAAATAAGTATATATTATTATTTTTAATTGTTTTAATATACGTATATGAATGGTTGTTTTGTCTCTTTTTTTTTTATTCCCTTTAAGTCATCTTGTGGCCCCTTGGAAGTTTACTGAGGCCCTCTAAAGCAGTGGTTCTCAACTATTTTGAACATTGATTGGACCTACATTTCCCCATGGTCATTAAGGCATGACCCACTGATCCTTATTTTTCTCTTTATTGTGTTACAAGTGAAACAGCACGTGAGCAGAGTTCCTGTCTGATAGGACAGGAAAATTTGTTTTTCTGATGTGCGAGACTTTATTTCGTAACAAGTTATGAAAATAACATAAGAATAATGACACTGACACATACTGTAGCTTAACAACATCTCATCTGACATGCGATACTGAATCAGGACATGTCTCGGGCACTCTTTACTTAACAACTTTACTCTTTACAAAAGAGTCATCATGCACATCTTTCAAAATAAAAGTGTTGCATTAGAAAAAATAAACATTTGGAATAATAATAAAAAAAAATTGTTGCTGATGTTTGACTGCACAGTATGCAACCCCCTCAAAACAGTCTTGTGACCCACTAGTTGAGAAACAATGCTCTAGAGGGCCCCATCCCCTGGTTGAGAATCACTGGTTTAAATGATCAGACTAAATGTAGTTGTGGTGAAAGTTTACCTGCTCCCAAAAAAGTAAGTTATTCCCTAGACTCTTCTGTCTCATGACTAATATCAACTCTTTAGTCTTGGTCTGCCCGCATATTGTAAAGTCAGAATAAAAATGTAGGGCAGGACTTAATTTTGTCCATTGGAAATTTATTGAAATGTTGTGGTTTGCTATTGCTATGATCTCATGTCATTGCAAGAGGGAGGGGATTATTTGTGTTATATGATGTGCAAAGATGAACCACAGATACAATACATAGTGCACAGACACTACAAAAATACTGCAATAATATAATATAATATAATATATAAATACTGCACAATTCCATGGAAAATAAAAATTGGCATTTTTTTAATTATTTTTTTTTATGAGGACTTTAAAGTCTGGATGAAACCTATGTCGAATGTTGAGTTTTGTAGTGTGTTTCTAGGTTTGCCTTCAAATACTTTCTCCTCCCCTCTTCCCGTTCTCTGGGAATGACACTGAAAAGTTATTCTTTTTCTCTTTAGTCACGTTTTGAGATTTCATGCAGTGTACAAGAAGCTGATGTGCCTGCTCTAAACGAGGCACACTCCACTCCTTCTCCACTTTGCATAGAGACAGGATATAAACAATGGCTATTCTGTGAACAGAGAACTCCCCAATGGCGTGGTGGAACACCCTGCATGAGTATGGAGTTTTAAACTGTCCAAATAAGTGTGGATTGGTCCCAAGGGTTTTGAGACCAAACACTACAAAATTCATTAATCACTGAGATACTAGTAGTCTAAAGTAAATCTTAAACTTACAATTTTGCATAATAACACATTACCATTTTGGAATGCAAAGATTTTTTTCCCCACATTTCCCTGTTTGGATTCATACTTACTTAATGGCCTCCAAATATCCTTTAGCTGCTGCAACATGTAAGGGTGTAGCACCAGTCCGGGGGTGGCAAATATTAGCAGGTAGCCCGTCTGTGAGCCAATGGCGGGCATCATGCATGATCCACTCCTCTTCTGCCCGCTTAGCTGCTTCCACATCCATACCTGATAAGAGATGGACTGATTATAAGTGTATCTCCTACACTTCTGCATAAAACAACAAAATATGCAAGATCCTCTGAGGAGAATTTATCAAATAAATGTATGTCTGTCATTATTATTAATAATTTTAATTACCCAGATGATGTTAGTTTGGAAAAACAAATTAAATGTAAATGTACATGTCTAGAAACATACACAATGTTTATAATTATGGAAAACACACAATTTTTATAATTATGGAAATATTTTGTTACGTTATTTGTGAATGAATATAGGGTAAATATATAAAAAGTTACATAATACATTGAGTAAAAATGCCTTCAAGTTATGTTTAATCTGTGTGACTATCAAAAAGTAAAACTTATTCGAGTCTGCACATTAAAGGGATATGAAGTTTTACCAAAAATGTTGATTCTGTCATCATTTGCTTACCCTCATGTCATTCTAAATCTGTATGCATGTCTTTGTTCTGTGTAACTCAAAAGAAGATATTTTAAAATTGTTGGTAATCACATGGTAATCCGCTGATTTTTTTTATGTAAAAAAACATACAGTTACAGTCATACAGTTTTGGAAAGACATGAGAGAGTAAAAAAAACATGTTGGGCAAACTATATAAAGTTATTGATCCAATAACATTCATGGTTTTCTTCAGATGACTTTTTGACTCTGAGAGGTCAAAAGCTTGCAAGTTGTTGAATAACCTCAGTGTGCTGTGTTTTGTATTGTGTGCTTTGCACCTCCAACAAACTTAGATTGGGTGATTATTCTTAATAAAGGCTTTAACTTCTGCGACCTATACACTATTCATGATGTGACATCTCAAATGTTTTGCTGTCTAACCATGTGTTAAAGTGTGCTCCTGCAGCAGTGTCTCTGTGGCCTCATCCTCTGCTATGTCCAGTGGTACGTCGCCATCACAGTTCACGGTGCAGAGAGATGCACCCTGCTGGAGCAGAAATCTGAAACACAAATGTAATCTTACATTGTGAACTCTGGAATGAGCTTAAGCGTTTACAGCAGTCAGAAAAATGTACAGTTCACCATAAACTACCGTCAAGGACTACAGTCAAGTTGTTGAGGAGTGACAGTACCAGTAAGCACAGAATAATAAATACTAACAGGGTTCATGACATTCACAACAGTCCAAGTTCTTTTACCACTTAATTAGATTTAACCCCCTTAATTAAACCCCCTAAATCTCTAAATAAAAAACCTCTGTACACAAATACAAACTCAATTAAAAACTTTGTTGTAGCAACTTATTTTTCAATTGGAAATTTAACTTTCAGTCTCAGTGCTACCTTTAAAATGCTTCTCATGAATAATACAAGATTGTATTGTATAACACAAGAAGCGCCAAGATTTTAGTAAAAGCTATGACATAAACACGATAGCTGTTCACGATGTCACTGCGCACGATAGAAAATTGTTATTTTTAGTATATATACTAGTCTGGGTTTCCTCATGCTGCCTTCCCGCAGCACGATTTTATTCACGCTGAAAGGCAGTCTGGATACCATGGCCCAGATTTTCGCCTCATTTAGGGAACCAATCACAGAACGGGGAGGGAGCAGCAAGACGATGACGACATCTATGCATCAAACCGAAGCCGTTTGTTTATATCTATGGATTCAAAATGGCAGCAGACGCGAAGCTACCTTTTGATGCAGCCTTATATTGTTCTAAGTAGTTTAGAATGCAAGTTTATTTTGATAAAAGAGCAGCTTTTGGCGTTAAACTTCGCAAGACCCCAGTAGTTATTGTTGTCTCGCCATTAATCGCACTAATGGAGGACCAGGTACAGGCGGTGGTCAACCTTGGAATATCTGCCTCTCAGCTGTGTAAATACGTAAATTGTCGACACCAGCTTTTATTCAGTGGTCCCGAGGCCTGAATGAGTGCAAAGTGGCAAGACATGTTGGCCACGGAGTTTTATAGTACCAACCTGCTAGGCATCGTCGTCGACGAAGTCCATTTAACTTATGAACTTATAAATGGTAAGTGGTATTTATTAATATCATATTGTCATTATGCCTGTAGACTACCTACTGTGGTTATCACAGTGCCACTAAGTTGTCTTGCTTTTCAATATCAATATACTGCTACCGCTTTAGTAGCATAACTTTCAGCTGTGTGCACGTACCCAATTAAAGTTGTTGACACTTTAGTCATTAAATTAAATTTTTAATTTTTTAAACTTGTGAAGTACAAGCACAATGGACTTGTTGGATTTGATGGACACTTGATGGATTTGTTTAATAAAATAATGTTTCAATCAAAAGTTGTGTCATTAATGGTGGAAGCTGTATTTAAAAAAAAAAAAAAAAACAATTTTGAAAACTGTGTCAGAGTACCAAAACAGACTTGTAACCAATCAGCAGGAAGGGGCGTGTCTACTAATGACGGGAAAGTTGTTGACACTTTAGTCATTAAATTAAATTTTTAATTTTTTTAAACTTGTGAAGTACAAGCACAAACAATTTCCAATGCAAATGACAACTTGAACATCTATGTTAAACTGTACTTAATACTTGTGTTTTTCTAATTGAAACGATTGGCTATGAGCTACGTACAGGCGCATTTGATAGACATTCTTAGCACCCACGGGCATTCATAAACCACGCCTCAAATACAGGAAAATGAACATGTGGATCCCAGACCCAAGTCTCAACGAGAATTGGGTCTGGTGTTAGCCAGGCTAATTATATACAGCATTGTTTTGTAATTTAAGGTACAGTGGTTCTTAATCAGGGGGTCAGGGTTGCACTAGCAGGCCTCAGCAAACTTCCACGGGGACCTCAAGATGACTTAAAATGTTTTTGTTTTGTTTTTTAGGGAAAAGGGGCCCTCGAAAAAAAATGGACAACTCTCCAGGCATCTTGGTGTCAAAAAAGTTCTAGAAGGATATCGCTTGATGGATTTGTTTAATAAAATAATGTTTCAATCAAAAGTTGTGTCATTAATGGTGGAAGCTATATTTAAAAAAAAAAAAAAAAACACTTTTGAAAACTGTGTCAGAGTACCAAAACAGACTTGTAACCAATCAGCAGTAAGGGGCGTGTCTACTAATGACGGGGAGGAGAGAGCACTCAGAGCACACTGAATAGACATTAGCCCAACGACTACAGAAAGAAACATGGCAGATAAAAAATAAAAAATAAAATAAAAAAAAAAAGAGGAAAATGTATGAGGGACTTAAAATTAAAAAGAAGGCTTACGATCAGGCATCAGGCATGAGGTAGAAGTTGTGTTAAAGGGTTAGTTCACCCAAAAATGAAAATTCTGTCAGTATTTACTCACCCTCATGTTGTTCCAAACCTCTATGTGTTTATTTGTACTGCTGAACACAAAGGAAGATATTTGGAAGAATGTTTTAATCAAACAGATCTCATTCCCCATTGACTACCATAGTATGTATTTTTTTCCTACTATGGTAGTCAACGGGGAATGAGATCTGTTTGGTTAAAACATTCTTCCAAATATCTTCCTTTGTGTTCAGCAGTACAAATAAACACATAGAGGTTTGGAACAACATGAGGGTGAGTAAACACTGACAGAATTTTCATTTTTGGGTGAACTAACCCTTTAATATTGGAGAATCTTACCAGCACTGGAGAGAACTCAAGGAGCGGGAAGGCCTAACATCGGACACAGAGGTTGCTTTATTTCTTCTCGAGAGGTGAGTAACATTGTTTAGCTTTCTTTCACAGAACTAATATGTGCTGGTCATTGCTTGAATATGCTTGTGTGTCATCTTTGCTTGTTTTTTCATTTGCGATAATATTGTCGTTCTCTTCAGCTATGAAAAAGACGCATTTATTTTGACACCATAGCCTGGAGCATCTAAAACTTCTCTACTGTCTGTTTCAAGCGTGGACTCCCAAAGTGTGTCTGAAAAGTAAGATAATATATTCCTAATATATATTTGTTTGCTTTGGTTCCTCATTTAGTGATCGATATAACCCCCTAATCTATTTATGGTTGTAATATATTCGTTACTTTCACTGTCTTGCTCATCCTATCGAGTCGATCATGATAACTGTGTTTTTGGGATGGGTGTTGAGCATCGTCTTCCACGTGAAATGGAGGTGAACCATTGAGGAGTTAAAACACACATTACTACCAAAACACATTGGACATGGATTACCATTGCTTTCACTTACTGATGACATCATACTCTCAGCCGGCAGTGGCAGGTACAGCATATTCAGCCATAGTCGCTGGGTTACGGTCACGTACGTAAGTGTGGGGTAGAGCAATCAAATTAGGGGCGAGATACGTTTTGGGCTCGGGGCGTGTTTTTTTTTGGTGATTTCAAATTTTAACATTGGCCAAAAGTGTTTTTCAAGAACTACTGATGCCACCTTTAATATAGGACTAAAATGTACATTAACAGGTTTAAACCATGAAAAATTATTAAAGGAACAGATTAATATGAAAATTATCCCTAAATTTACTCACCCTCAAGCCATCCAAGGTGTATGTGACTTCAGTTTCACAACTAGAGTTATATTAAATAATATCCTGGCTTTTCCCAGCTTTGTAATGGCATTGAATAGAGGCAGTTTTTAAAGCTTCAAAAAGCACATCTATCCATCATAAAGGTAATCCATATGGGCTTTTATGAGTCGAGTTCTGACCCAAACTTGAGCCAGTGATTATGGTTCATAAAGTTTTATATATATATATATATATATATATATATATATATATATATATTTAATTTACAAAAATACTCATTATTTAATATATCCCAGATCGTGTTTGACTGAAAGAAGACGCAAAACCCACATTTCGGACAACCAAAATCATCTCTGTCTGGCTAACTGGGGTGTGTTTCCCTAAAGCATCGTTAGCCAACTATGGTCGCAAGTTCCGTCGTTATCAGCAAAGTTCAACGAGTTTCCTGAAACCATCGTTCCGACGAACATTCGCAACAACATCCCAAAATTGTGTGGTTGGAACGACAGCTCTCGAGAATACTGTGCAATAGTTAAACATTAAATGAACTAATGCATAGTCGTAGTAATAATGGTTTGATAAGAGTGATAAGGTCCTTAAGGCTGTGCTAGTTTTTATTTTAATATATTAATCTCATAACATATTTCAATCACACTCAACATCGCAAAGCAATCCGAATGCTAAAGCTAAACATAACACCTTGAGACGGACTCAATCTAAACACATTTTCATTAAATTCTGTCATAACATACTCTGTTATCTCCAGGTTCCCACAGGATGCAGCCACATGAAGAGGAGTCCAACCCTCACTGTCCACCTGGTTAACTTTGGCACCCTGAGACAGAAGAAATTCCACCATCTCCATACTGCCATCGATACAGGCCTGGGAGAGAACACCATGTACAGTCCATCAGTACACCATTTTTACAGAAATGCACCAACTTTAAAGTCAGCATGAAACAGATGCAATAGTGTAATTAAAGCAATAGTCTGAATGAATAAAAAAGGGAGTTCTTCCTCTTTTTGAAGTATATCTGACTGAAACAGCTTCTCAAACAAGAAAAATGTATTTGATTCTGTCCATAGGGAATTGATTGGATCGTTGTGGTTTGCTATTACTGTGATCTCACGTGAGTGGGCCGGTAAACACGTCAACTTAGAAGTGATGTCGTTGTAAGAGGGAGTGGAAGTTATTTTCATAAAAGATAAAGAGGGCATATGAATTTAAACAAATGATGTGCATGGATATTGATTAGTGCATGCAAATCATTTATAATAAATACTGCTAAATTCTGTAGAAAAATAGGAATGGTCTATTTGATTTCATGGTAACTTTATAAAACTATACATTTATTAATGTTTTATTATTTATTAATTTAGAAATGTTGCCCTTATATTATTTGTATAATTATTTATTTCATTATTTAATAGAGTTTCTATTACAGCAGCTACAGGAGAGATGGGAACATCTCAAAATCATGTTTGAGCTTCCACAAGAACCAATGAGGTTCATTCTCTCGTTTACGCAGCACATTTGAGCTTCCACAAGAACCAATGAGGTTCATTTTCTTGGTTACGCAGCATGTTTGAGCTTCCACAAGAACCAATGAGGTTCATTCTCTTGGTTACGCAGCACGTTCGAGCTTCCACAAGAACCAATGAGGTTCATTCTCATGTGTTACGCAGTGCATTTGAGCTTCCTCAGGAATCAATCCTGTGCATTAAGCAGGTTCAGTTGACCTTCTGTTTATGTTTTCTGATTAATATTTATATATGAATAAAAGCCTAAATTAAATCGGCTAAACATAAAGTGATCGACTCTCTTCAGATAATTGGGACCAATTAATTCATATGGATTAGTTTTACGATCTCTTTATAAGATTTTTGAAGCATCAAAGTGGTAGTAGTGGGCAGAAAGCCCTCAGATTTGATTAAAAATATCTTCATTTGTGTTCCGAAGATGAACAAAAGTCTTACGGGTTTGGAAGGGTGAGTAGTTAATAACATAATTTTCATTTTAGAGTGAAATATTCCTTCAGCAAAATTCTGACCTGGTGTAAAGCTGTTATTCCATCTGCATTGGCACAGTTGACCACATCGTCATCTCCATTCTTTACTCGTACTTCTCGCAGCATCTCGCCTGCCTCCTCTGTGTCACCACTAGCACACACTGCTAGGAACTCTGCAGTCTTCTCAAACCTTACCCGCAACCTGAGAAAGGGAGAGACAGGTTATCTGGAATGGTATTGACAACATTGTGACACCTCAAAAACTATACAGTATTACACTATTACACAGTTAACAGACTTGACAAATATTGTGTCATTTTGGGTTATACGCTGAGGTTCTACAAATGCCACCTGTACATTAAGAATGGATAACCAGGAAACACATTCTACCAGGATAGTAATCCAATGCATGGCAGATGGTCCTTGACACCCAAAATAGCTAACTAAATCTGGAGATCTTCATTAAAGAGTTAAGCTGTGAAACACAGAAACAGATTTATTCGGAAATGTTTGTTTACATCGAGGAACTATATCACTAATTAACAGTAAAATGTTCCCCTTGTTCTGTTTTTGCCATTACTGTGGTGGTAAATCTCTTTACCTGTTTTTTTTCTGCTGCTCATTGGTGTCTGTTCTGCCTCCATCAGGAGCTCCGGTGCTCGTCTCTCCTCTCCAGCGACTCCGCGGCACCGCCGGCTCTCTGTCTGTACTGGAGCCCGACCAACGCGTCAGCTGTTCCCGACGCTTCGCTACCGCCGCGTCCCCCATAATCCAGCACTAAAGACACATTTTAAAGAGAAATCCCCATGATCACAGCTAACAGGAACATATATGACACACAGACACGCCCTCCATGCGCGCTGTTTACACTTCCTTATCACATTCACAGGAAGTTACTAAAAACATCTAACCAGTCATTAACGCTCTCTTCTGTCCCACTGAAAATACCTGCCGATCGGAGATTTCGACGACCAGTAATAAAGTTCAAGAACCTGAAAAAGATTTTATGTAATTGCCATGACGTTTAAGGTTTTAGGTCAGAGATCAAAACTACAGTTCCACCTCCAGACTGTAGAGGGCATAGCAGAGATCATTTCCAGCTTCCGGGGGGGTTCTACCCTACACTAAAGGGACGATGCATTAGCTGTCATTTATTATTATACCTCCAAAATGTCATGTTTAGCAGTTCCCTTTTTATACTTATTTTGAATTTGTATGAATACGTTGTAGTTCAATCAATGTGATGCACAAGGCTGTAAGTGGAGGTTCTGACGCTTTTCTTTTCCTTTTATATTTCAAAACATTCACAAACGTGTTAACTATCATGAGCTATCTGATATATTCCAGTTGTCAAATATATGTGAGTGAATTTTAAATTAAAGAAACACATTTTTTTATCTAAGGATGGAGAAATTAAGCCCCATGAAGGAAAAGATTTGAAATTTCGGAGTATCGATTACAGTCCCATCTAGTGGTTAATAAAATGCATGCTTTATGTAATTTTATTCTGAGTGTGCACAAATAAAAGCACACCAAGCTTTTATACCCTCTGATAATATATTTTATGTACCATAATGTCATAATTCATGCTATTAAAAGTCTATATTATTCAGTGCAACAATAACACATATTATTCAGCGCAACAGTACACACTGCTTGTGTTGTGGGTGCCCATAGCTGGCAATTGATAGCTTTTTATAACTAAAGAGTTGAATATGGCATGCATTTGACATTTTATTGTTTGTGAAGTAATAACATCACCTGTATTATTTATTCAACTTGTATAGCAGTAGGCTATATATCATATGGCTTTGAATGTTTGAAAACGAAAAGAAAAAAACATCCATTTGGTGGAAAAAATAAAATAAGAACAACGTGTGGGGAGATCAGGAATTAAGTGGTTATTAAATGTATGTGTAATTGTGGGTGAAGAAGAATATGACACAAAGGGGATTTTTAAATTATTTTTAATGAGAAAAAAGTTGTTTGACGAGTCTATTTCTCCTCTTGAACAATTACTGTAGGCTCCCATATAGTGAAATTTGTCTGGCCCACCTCTGGGATTCATCCTTGCTTCAATTCTAGCCCAGGACAAAAACTGCTTCAACACACTGACAACGGACTCAAACAACTTCCTCAGTCTGGCCCAGATGTGGCTCAAACCCAGTAAAATGATTCTAGTTTACTGACTAGTGACTAGTTTACTGATATGGCCCAGGTCTGGCCAATGCACTATCTGGCTGAGAGTCGGCTGCAGTCCCCATCCTTTGAGAATATTCTCTCACAGGTTACGGACAGATAAATCTGGTGTAGCAAAAAATAATAATAATAATAATAAAATGGCAATGACATCAGATAGACAACTGTTTTGTTTTTTCCAATATTCCAGTGGATCTTTGGCTCTTGGTATGTTAGTCTCTTTATTATTTGTCAACCTCTATTATTGCATGTAATGTGGTCCACAGCATCATCTAGCAGTGCCATAAAATAACCTGTAAGGTAAGGTGAAATAAGCTGTCACAGACTCACGGATTCAGCCAGCAAGCCATCAGCAGGACTACCACCTACTTGTTTACAATCACTGGAATACTACCCTTCCACACTGTTTCCCCTTCATCAAACACCATGCATACCTAAGCACACAGCTCACTCATTGTCCAGTCTCGGCAGAGTCTAACGTTACATGAGAGTGAACCGACTCACCTGTGTTTACATAGACTACCTTCTTCGCCGTCCTCAAACTAACGATCAGTCAGACTGTATCTTCCAAAGACTCACCCATGTTAGTTTGCACCGCAATGCAGAGAATCGGAACTGTTGGATACATCATGTAAAATCTGCAATTTCTCCTGAAATACAAGCAAGCGGTTGGTGAACTGTAAGAAAAATAGACTTAACTGTATACCTACCCATGTGTTTCAGATAAAACACGTCAAAACTATAATGGGCTCTATGCACGGCGGTATTTCCGGTGAAGGTGTAAGGATGCTCGATAACTTCCGCCGATCGTAGAGTCCAATGCAATACCGAGAATTTATATTGAATTTTTTACTCCATGGTTATACTAAAGAAACGTTAGTCACAAAAACAGATAAAACAGACACCCCTCGATGTGTTTATGCTTCTTTTTAAAATTATATTAAATAAACTATATATAAAATTACATCTAAACGTATGAATGTTCCATTTCAAAGATGGGAGGACAGTAAATTTTGAAGATTCTGCCATAATCCCGTTTTCCTCAGTTTTCCTCCGCTTTAATCTCCACAACCGGAAACTGTTGAGCATCCTTGCATCAAATGCGGAACTTATACGTGCATGTAGCCCATTGAGGCCTGGTAATTTAGGCCTATTATTACTACTTCCATAGACATCAGTGTGTAGGCTATTCAACAACAAAATTTAACAACAAAATTTTTCTTCTTCTTTTTTGCTAGTTTTTAATTAAAATGTCCATTTCATTTGAAACCTAAAATAATCATTATGTGGTTGAAAACGCTGAATAGTTGTGATATATGAAAAGGACTGAGCTTGTCCTACTCCTGTTCAGTGTCAGTAAAAGAAATGGACAGAGCAACCCCATTGATTTCAACGGAGAAGACTGAAGCCTGATTTTTGCACTTCCAGTCTGATGTCTGAGCGCAGGCTCAGACTGAAAGTGACGACAGTCTGACAGTTGTAAATCTTCTAGTAGCTGTGCCAAGCCAAAACGTTGTTAAAATATTTTTTCCTGTTCCTTTTATGGACTATCTATCTATGGGCTTCTCCCTCGACTTTATGCCTCCATGTCCCCCTAATTGCCTCATAGACAGTAAAAGATTGCCTGCGAGCTTCTCCTACTGCCTATACGGTAATGTCTCAATTGTACGACAGAAAGTTGCGTAGTGTTGACGCAATCGTTAGCCTATTTTATCACAAAAACGGCATCTACAGGGCCATAATGTAAGATAAAAAGTAATGGAGCGTTTTATACATTGTCGTGTTTCTTTGTGAAGTCTTTTGATGCCTCAGATTCGCTATAAAGTTATTCACAGTCAAAGTGACGCCAAAATGAATGGGACTCAATGGGACACTAACAGCAGGTGAAGTTCTGCTGCAATGGCGGCTCCCGTGAGACTTCAACTTCCGGCTGATGGATTACCCCCTTGGTGCCAGCCCAAGGCAAACATTTGAAATTAGTAGTTGATCACGTGATGCACTGAACGTGTAAAACACACCGGTATGATCGTCATACACGTCAAACACAAACGTGTAATAAAGTGATTCTGCAAAGCGCTACGTTTGAGTAAATCATGGGCTAATTTTCATTTTTGGGTGATCTCTTTTGGAACTATCCCTTTGATAACTTTGTTTTGGATCTTGGTGTGCGAAAGATGTTAGTGGATATTCAATCAAAATAGATGTAAACAAAAGTTAGGCTACTTTTTAAAAAATATATATATATATTAATACATGATCTATTGTGAACAGGCTCTATGCACAGCTCCACTACTTCCTGAACTTCAGCCAGCTTCTTGTTTCCTGTCTGTCATTATATTGGACACATTGATTAATTCAGGTGTGTTTGATTATTGTTGCCGTGACTACTGAGGTCAAGCACACCTGAATTAATCAAATTGTCCAATAATGATAGACAGGAAACAAGGAGCTGGCTGAAGTTCAGGAAGTAGTGCAGTTGTGCATAGAGCCCATATATGCAAAATTTACATTTCCTGTCTATCACCAATACAGATCTATTTAGACTAAAGTCTTATCCTATTTTCTATGCAATCAAATCCACCCTAGAATCTCAAGAGTCCTGCCCTCTACATGATAAAAATATGCTAAAGCTGTGTCTGAGATTAGTCAATTGTTCACACATTAACTGTTTTCTATGTTGTGAATAGTAAGTAGTGCGATTTAGGGGATCGTGAATGTTTCAGACAGTTTGTGGCATTAGAGATTGTGGTTGGGTCACATCAAGGGTTTATGCCACTAGGAGGAAGGTGCAACCTCTGCAACAGGTTACAGGAGGGATCTCAAGCACAATAGAAAGAAAGAAACGCTGATGTACAGGTAAGTAAGCTGGGCTGAGTTGAGTGTGGGACGGATGGGGTGACTCTGGGATGCCAGAATCACTGTCGAGGCCTCTTGAGGTGTTGTGGGCTAGTTGATGAAACACCCACACCAAGGTGCCCACTTGAAGACCCCAGAGATATCCCCTACTCAGCTCAATACAGACGGTTGTCATGCTGATCCGCTGAGGAGACTACACTGTGGTTGATCCCTGGAGCCAGCAACACCAGACAGAAGGATTTCAGAAGAATATTATTTGGTTTGAAAGTGAGTTTTTGATCGATGGTGGTTCCCAGATATTTATATTCTATCTATTTTTCCTGACTGCTGACATCTAATGCTTTGATGGTATGGTAGATCTTTCCCTGTGGACATCAATGACCATCTCCTTGGTCTTAATTCGCCCTGCTCCACTCAGGGAACTCAGCCAATTCAGGCTTAAGTTGTGTATCCGAGTTTGTATAATCAATAATGACTGTGTCATCCGAGTATTTGATACCTCACTCCTACAGTCATAAGAATACCATTGAACAACACAGGGAACACCAGAATAGATTCAGGCATTGGATTACACTTGTAAATAAATTTTACATTCATGAACAAATGGTTAGATAAATGTTGCAATTTCAGCAGCCCCTCAGCCTTCTTAATGTGTTCAGTTAGAGTCTGGGAAAACTGAAATTATAGAAGTAAGATAAGAACCAAGTAATCTCGCATAGCCAGTCCTTTAAGGCCCAGATATGCTTACGGTGAAGTTCTTTTCATTCTTCATTTAGGGGGTATACCCCTAAATGTATTTTCGTTTAGCAACAATACGTTTGCACGAGCTCTGCAATTTGGCACTCAAGTCCTATTTCTTTATATGATTTTACACAATAGAAAACGTCCAGTTTTTTAATGTATCAAGAACGTTTTTTCTTGGTTATTGTGAACGTTAAAGGAACATTCCATTCACTCATTTTGAAAATGTTATTAAAACAATGTTTCTGAACATTTTTTTTTAACATTGGAAACGTCCAGTTTTTTAATGTATCATGAACGTTTTTTCTTGGTTATTGTGAACGTTAAAGGAACATTCCATTCACTCATTTTCAAAATGTTATTAAAACATTATTTTTGAACGTTTTTTAAATGGTGGAAACGTCCAGTTTTTTTACTGTATCAAAAACATTTTTTCTTGGTTATTGTGAATGTTAAAATAACATTCCATTCTCTCATTTCACAGACAGAGAGTGAAAACAAGTGCTTCAACAATGTAAATTAAAAGATAAATAAGTATTCTGAGCATTAAAATATGTAAATGTATTCTATTAGACCCCCTATACAAGATTATGATCATGTAAATTAACATAATAGAACTCCTTTAACACCATCTAAGTAAAAAAAAGTATTAATAAATGATCAGGTTTATTGAGTTGTCCTGGGTACATGCAAATAGCCTGGTATGATGCAAAATTATAGCAAGTGTCTGCTTCTGCAACAATTTTAGAAGACTCCCATCCAAACTCTTAAATATATTTAAACATTTCAGAATGTATATGAACATGATTTGACCGGTCCACACATATTGAAATATAATGTAAACTCTCTAGTTTGGAGAATAAATATACTATCACCACAGCCAGAAGACACACATTCTTCATAAATATTTGAAAAATAGTTTTATAAAGGTCATTCTCAAAGACTCAAGTCTCTTTGAAATCTTCCAGCAGCTTCTGAGAAGCATTTACAAGCATTGCTATTTATTGCATCAGTCAATAAGGTAAAAATAACCTTTTCCTTTTCCTTACCATGCAAAGCTAAAGAACCATTTCTTTTCAAGGAGGCACACACATGAAATAAGATGCACACACACACACACACACACACACACACACACGCACGCGCACGCATAGACGCACACACACACACACACACACATTCAGTAGAGGGCAAAGATGGAGTTATCAGTACAGTCTGTATATAGTAAAATGGTAAAATAATAAAATAAAATAAAAATTACAATTATCAATTTACATGTAATTAATTGGGACCATAGAGTAACGGCATCTTTTGTTGCGTCATGGAGGCAGAATTATGTTTCAAGGATATTTCTGCTCTCCAGACTGCAGCAGTGTTTCTACAAATATCATTAATAATTCAAATAGAGTTTAGATTTAGCTTTTGTTTTTGATGGGGGTTATATTTCTCCATTGTCTGCAGACTAGCTGTTGAAGGTCCAGCCTTCAATACTTCATAGTTCTTCAAGAACTATAAATGTCACATCATTCAGAATATACTTTTTTTTTTTTTTCGATTGCTAAACCACAGTGGAGCACAACTGGAGCTACATGTGCAAAACTTTAACTACAGTCTGCACATCAGCAGTTCATGTGGACCAAACTCTAGTTCGTTTTTCATTGCTTGAACACAGTTTTCAAAACTCTACACACTTATCCCATGACTTTAACCACAACCTGCACAACACTGTGGATTTACAACACTTTGTTCAAATGCTAACACACTGCTGTCAAAACTGTGAACCACTCATTCAAAAAAAAAAAAAAATTTCAGCCTTGTGCCTTTCACACACTGCTGATTTTCAAACAAATTTGTGGCCTAATGCTTGAGAGAGGCAGGGTTACAGTATTACAGTATGTACTTTTAGTTTCTACCTTTTTTTCTCATTACTGTAATTCTGTAAATTAGACTATTGAAGCAAACTGCTAATTTTCAATTGTTATGTTCTAAAAATGTAAATATATCAAATAAAGAATGTCACTCTTTTCTTTGAAGAAAATATTACTTTGTATGAAGTCACTGAAATTGTTGAAACTGTAAAGATGAATAGTTTGGATTTTCTGCATTGGTGTTTGATGCTACCGTTTTTCCCAGTGCTCACACTGTGAGTGACAGTGTGTGTTATCTCAGTGAGGGTTGTGCATAGTGTTGTGCACACTGAGCCTGTTTTGAGCCGTGTGTTAAGAGTTGTGCTCAGGTGACTTTTGGTAAAGCAGACTGTAGTTAGAGTTTTGCACATTTAGCTCCAGTCGTGCTCACTGTCGTTTAGCAATCGAAAAAAACTGTAAGAGTTGTGTTCAGGTGACTGTTGGTAATGCAGACTGTAGTTAGAGTTTTGCACATTTAGCTCCAGTCGTGCTCACTGTCGTTTAGCAATCGAAAAACTGTAATAGAGCTACATCTGAAGTTATGTAACAATCTTAAAAATGCATTAAACCATTAAATACCATGTCCACTTATATTTAAGCTTTGCATGAAATATTTAATATTACATGTGCATTAGCAGATACAATGGAAAATGTCTTCTCGGTTCTGGCTGATCTAAACTATGCAGCCTAAATTGAATTATAGAAGTCTATGTGTTGTGTATGCTAGGTAAAAGAGATGTGTTTTTAGTCTAGATTTGAACTGACTACTGTGCCCGCTTCCCAGAAAATGTTAGGAAGATTGTTCCAAAGTTTTGGAGCTAAAAAGGAAAAGGATCTACTGCCAGCAGTCAATTTTGTTATTCTTGGTATTATCAACTGACCAGAATTTTGAAATCGCGATAGACATGTAGGACTGGGCTTACTGAAGTACTGGGTAGCTAAACCATTTAGTGCTTTGTAAATGATCAACAATATTTTAAAATTTAAATGATGTTTAATAGGGAGCCAATTCAGTGTTGACAGAACCGGGCTAATAGGGTCATACTTCCTGGTTCTGGTAAGAACTGCTGCATTTTGGAACAGCTGTAGTTTGTTTATTAAGCGTACAGGGCAACCACCCATAAGAGCATTACAATAATATAGGCTTGATATCATGAACATAAACTAAAATTGACTGCTTTTTGCTTTGCATGATTGTATTTATGGGGTGCAATATAACATGTTTTCATGGTTTTTCTTTTTTTAAAAGTCTTATTTTTAATAAACTTCACCTTTATTGTCAGCCGCACTCTCCTATGTCCTCAAACGAGTGGTTGACTTCCTGAGTCTATGAAAACACTCCCTCAGAAACAGGCAGTGGGCTCAGATTGGTTAGTTTGGTCCGGTGTATTGTGATTGGCTAAACTGTCGCTCACGTTGTCCGGAAGGTTAACGCCCATTACCTTTACGGGCGAAACGTGCATGTCATGAGCTCCGGTCAAGATATAAATATGTGTTGAACTGCAGCATCAGTTTGAGGCAGAATCAGACCAAGAAAGCCGCGATGAAGAGAGTCAAACAGAACCTCACCACACACGGCTCTTACTAAACGTTTCTGAATGATAATTTGCTACATTTTTTTTAACTTTATACACGTTTGTTTTACACAATAGCATCTGACTGGCAACAATAGCAACTGACTGGCTACTAATATTAAACACAAACAGCATTGGTAAGTTTACGTTCTTGATCAAATCGAAAATAACGTCATAAAGCATACAGTACATGAAAATACATTTACAACATTAGTACAAAATTCAGGTCCATAATGTTTGTACGTGTTTGTCGTAGAAATAGCATAACTAGTAGCCTAGTGGCTATGAAGCCAGCACTGGCATTTGGAAAAAATAAAACACAAGGCTACGTCTGGAATTATACATGCAAATACATTTAAAATGATGAAGTCTTAGCCTACTTACAGGTTGTGGCCCAACAACTGCTGCCTCTGGTTTTAAAGTTGGAACTGCTTCATGTTTTAGTAACAGTTTTGTGTTGAATCCGGCATTGAATTCGGGGAGATTCTGGAAGCTGTCTTTCGTAAAATGCGCAGCACAGAGAGCTATGTCATTTTCAGGAACATAATCAAACATAAATTGTATCCACTTTGACGAACTACACCATCCGTGAGAAGACCGAACACAGAAGACCTGACAGCTGGCTGAAAATAGCACACTTTCGACGAGCCGCAGAAATAAGGCCATGCCATTTTTTTGCATATTCCGTATGGAGGGTTGATGTATATGTATGGGTTAGTTATGTATAAAACCCGTTGTAGTCCCATTCGAGTCGTTTTTGTAGGCAGTAAACCTCCTGAATTTTAAATAACAATATCTCGGCTTACATTTAACTTTCAGCGCTACAACTTTGCAGATACTATTCATGCACCAACAGCAACATTACACACTATTTAAAAGGAAAATTAAAATGAAAAAAAAGTTAATCGCAATTAACCACCCCTTTAATCCTTTCAGATCTACTTTCAGTCTGCGCTGAACAATTCACCACTTCTGCTACAAACGTTATGAATGAGACTTTGTCTTCAATCAATTCAATTTTTTCCCTTGGTGTTGGCATCTTACTTGGTTGTGATTGTACGCTAACAGGGGTCTCCTCTACCATGATTACTTTGGGGGTTTGTTTTACTTTTTTAAGTGCTTCAGCAAATGTTATTCCTTCTTCCATTCTCATGTTTTGAACCTTAATTGCATCTTTCCTTACTTCACAACCTCCATAAGCTGCACTGTGCTCTCCCCCACAATTACAGCATTTTGGGGTTTTACTTTGTCCACATTTACCATACTCATGATCACCTCCACATCTTGCACATCTTTGTTTGCCTCATACAGCAGCCACATGTCCATATTTTTGGCATTTGAAACACACCTTATTGGAGGAGGAATGTATAATCTGACTACATAACTGACAAATCCCCGAAATACTCTTTCTGGTAATTTGAACTCATCAAAAACCAACATAATTGAAAGACTGTCCGTTTTCTCATTATTTCTGAAACATTTCTAGCATCTTCCTTCCTTAACTGCTGACCCTTTTACATTTCTTTCGATTGTCTCATCTGAAACATCCAAAGGAATTCCAGATATTACACTTCTAATCCAATTTCTCTCTTCTGGAATTGAGCATTCTTTTTTATGTCCGATAATTGATTTTTTCCAAAAGCTGCTTTTTCTTGATGCACGCGCAAGAACTGAACTGAAGTAGTTGAAGGAGATCGCAATTCTCGCACATGCGCCGTGGAAATCTTTTGAAGTCTTGTTTCAGGCCTACAAGGATGAAAAGGAATAGTCGAATAAAGTCGTTATTTTTGTTTGTTTTACGCACAAAAAGTATTCTCATCGCTTGATAAACTTATAGTTGAGCCACTATGGAATATTTAAACATTTTCTTCATTGACTTTCTGGGCCGTCAAATTTCATTCCCTTAGGCAGCCTATGTGGTAGTGATACAGCTCTCAAATTTAATCAAAAACATCTTCATTTGTGTTCCAAAGACGAACGAGTAATTAATGACTTAATTTTCATTTTTTGTGAACTAACCCTTTAAGGTCGACCAGACCAAAGAAAACATCTTTAAAGCAAAATGAGAAATCCGTAACTAAAAAGGTTTGGATAAATTCAAGAACATCTGACCAAAATTTTTCTGTGTGTGAACATTTCCAAAATAAATGGCAAATATCTTCATCTGGACTTTTACAGAATGAGCATTCAGATTCAATCTGGTTTATACCGCTTAAGATCACACTTTGATGGGTAGAATCTGTGAATTAATTTAAACGTTACTTCTCTCACTTTGTTAGTAAGCAAACATTTTTCCAAGGGACATCTCTACTAACCTGTTCCAATATGGGATAATATAAGGAATAGTAACAATATCTTTCAGAAAAGAATAAATTCCCCACAGCAGTATCAGATAGATCCATTATTGTGAGTCAGGGGCCATGGGAAATTAATACCTCCCAGCAGCTTTCTGATACCAGAAGGGATTGCATCAAAGACAATTGCATACTCAGCTTACCTGATACAGGAAATTGAAATTTCTGTAAGAACTCTGAATAACTGTGCAGTCTGCCACTTGCGTCATAGAGTTGGCCAACAAGTACAATATTATTCTATTATTCCTGTACCAGTTTTCAAAAAAAATAAAGGGTAACACTTTATTTGAAGGGGTGTGCATAAGACTGACATGACACTGTCATAAACATGACATAACACCTGTCATGAACATGAAGGAGTCTTTATGAATGTTTATGACTTTTGTCATTAAGTGTCATTCGGTAAATTATGATGCTTCTAATGCAAAGTTGACATTGTTTAAAATGTCTTTGTTATAACAACTTGACATTAACAAAGACAAAAATGTCTTGATTATGACAACTTGACATTAACACAGACAGAAATGTCTTTGTTATGACAACTTGACATTAACCAAGAAATCATAACCTGTCATAACAGGTCTAATTACCAAACTTAAAGAAGTTATTTAGCTTTGCGTTAACATTACATTACCCTGTCGTATGTGGTTGGTTTTGACTTTGGCCATCATAACACCATAACTCTGTCATGAATATTTTACTTGTCATCAAGTAAAGTGGAACACATTGTACTAGTTATAAAGATGTCATTAAGGGTTTTTACACTGTCAAATGCTGTCAAACAACAGTGTCATTAATATTTCCCCTTACCTCAAGTAAAGTGGAACACGTTAGACTAGTTATAAAGATGTCAGGTTGACAGGTTATGATTTCTTGGTTAATGTCAAGTTGTCATGACAAAGACATTTCTATCTTTGTTAATGTCAAGTTGTCATAATCAAGACATTTTTTGTCTTTGTTAATGTCAAGTTGTCATAAAAAAGACATTTTTGTCTTTGTTAATGTCAAGTTGTCATAACAAAGACATTTTTGTCTTTGTTAAATGTCAAGTTGTCATAACAAAGACAATTTAAACAATGTCAACTTTGCATTAAAAGTGTCATAATTTACAGAATGACACTTAATGACAACAGTCATAAACATTCATAAAGACTACTTCATGTTCATGACAGGTGTTATGTCATGTTTATGACAGTGTCATGTCAGTCTTATGCACACCCCTTCAAATAAAGTGTTACCAAATAAAGATTTGTTTTTTTGTAGAGAATGTCCTTATTATTCCAAATGTAATAACGATGAGGTGAGAAGTTATGTTTAAGTAAGAGAGACCAAGCCAAAAGCATGTGTTTATGAAAATTGGACAGTTTGATTGGGATTTTGTTAATATTATAATAGCATAATAACAGAAAATTTAGGCCACCGATTTTAGAGAAAATATAGTTTGGAATAAAGTTCCAAAGCGATGATGGATTGTTAAAGAACTGTCTGAGCCAGTTGATTTTGAAGGTATTGTAAACACTCAAAAGTCTGTTAATTATAAATAAACCTAGGTTTAGATTCCCAGCCACACCAACACAGCGAGAAAGACACAGAAAATATATAAAAATAGTATTTTATTATCTCAAAAGTTATCTGTATAATAACAATTTAAAATAACATCTGATCCAAATCCCAGGGGAACAATAAAATCAAGGATCGTCCAATGGTCTGTCCCCGGGTAAACAATACCCAAATCCAGTCCGTGTTTTCCCGATCGCCGGCACAAAAATATCTTGCTTCATTGGAGCTCCGAATAGCCGAGTCCAAATCCGGAAATCCGGAACCAGGACTTCCGCGATGCCGCTCTGTGACTGTTTCTGTCAATGGAGAAATAAACAAAAATCACTGGGCAGTCTGCTCGTAGCCGGCACCTCCAAACCAGTCTCCGATGACAAGAGTGACGACTTTCCTTTCCTGCGCTTCCCGTGGGCTCATCACAATGTTGCCGTATCCGCTGCTCTGCCGTCGGCACCTTCACAGAAATGAACAACAACTAAACGACTCCATTAGCTCGAATGCAAGAAAGAAACACACGCGCACCCGTGTGGGTATAAAATAACCACTTCTCTTTAGTCTGAGTTTTGTGAGCGTTGACAACGTAAAGTCCGAGGATCGACTCCACCAAGGCACAGGAGATACAGTCAACAGCAACAGCGAGGAAACAGGTCCGCTACACCACACGGGACGTTCATCCGCCCAGAGCTCCTTCGGTCAGAGATCTAGCCTCATTTATTGGGAATGATCTAATCAGCCAGCAAATTAGATCGCTGATGTGAACAGGGTTCAGGTGTGTCAATTAGTGTTTGTTGTTGCAGTTTGTGAAAAAGGGAAAACAGTTCTATAGAATGTCCAAAAGCATTACAGCAAACAATATAATTAATCCACAGCAAACCATAAAGAAAAACAAACACAACAACAAATATATAAGTTTAAGGAAACCACATAACAATACCCAAAATAAAATAAGGTTAACCATCAATCACACTGCTCTGCTTGTTTTGTATTATGACACTCCTCACCCCTTTAACAGTTGTCGTCCGGACAAAGTCTTAGTGTCCATACCTATCTGGAGGTCTACCCCTATTTTGTCTCTGGGACCTACGCAGGGGTGATCCATTTCCTGGCTCAGGTCTCACAATAGAGGCTACTGGGTCATCGTTTACTAAAACTGTAGGAGGGGCACCTGCTATGGGCACAAAGGTCAGAGGTAACAAAGGCCCAGGATACAAGGCATTAGAAAAATTGGGGTTCACTGTTTCAGTCTCTGGGGCTTGTTGGGGCTCCTCAGGGGGGTTGAAAAGGCAAGGCCTTAGGTGATTGCGATGGATTGTCCTAATGGGGCCTTCTTTTCCTTCCGGCTTTATCTGAAAAACTGGCAGGCCTGGGCGTAGTTGATCAATAACCACGTAGAGTTGGGGCTGCCAGTGAGGTGCCAGCTTCCCTTGTTCTCTGCGGCGGAAGTTGCGCAAGAGCACTCGCTCTCCAGGCAATAAGGGGAGGTTCTTTGTTTTCTGGTCATATCTGGCCTTGTCCCGCATTCTGCTCTCTCTAGTTTTTGCAGCCACCTGTCTGTAGACTCCCTGTAGGGTCTGGTTGTGTTGGTGAACCCAACCCTCCAAGTCTTGTCTTTGGGTCAATGGTGACGCACCCACAGCCGTTTCAACTGGCGGGCGTGTCGGCCAAACATGACGAAGTGCGGAGTCAGTCCAGTGGTCTCATGGGGGGTGTTGTTATACATCTGTAGGAGAGTTGGCAAGTGATCAGGCCACCGCACTTGGTCTTCTGGACTCAGTGTTCCTAAAAGAGACAAAACAGTCTTGTTAAAACTTTCGCAGGCCCCATTTCCTTGGGGCCTGTAGGGTGTGGTTCGGACTTTGACACACCCATACAGACTGCACAGCTGTGCCAGCATGGTCGACTCAAAGGCCGCTCCTTGATCTGAGAGAATTCGTTCTGGCGCCAAAGGGCACGTGTCGTAGTGGCTGCTGTCTGATCTTTTGTAGGGACAGCCCACCCGTACTTTGAGAAAAGATCGGTTATTACCAACAGATAAGGAAAAGTGTCACCATGCCTACCAAGAGACAAATAGTCAATTGAAACGGTTTCCAGAGGGTATGATACAAGAATAAGTACCAAGGGTGCCCTTACCTCTGGTCCTCTTTTCTGTTGAGTGCAAATTGCACATTTGGATGTCCATTCTTGCAAGTCTGCACCCATCCTGGGCCAGTAGAAGGTTTTTCTCAGCAAGCTCTCAATCTTGGCTACCCCCATGTGGCCTGAGGAATTATGATATTTCTCCCACAATTTATAAGTCTTGTCTGCGGGGACCACAATTTGTTGAAGGCTCAACCCTGTATGCCGCTCTTGGGCCCTCCGCCGTAACACACCCTCCTGGATGTGCAGTCGACTCCATTCTCTTAAGAGGCGTTTTGTTGCAGGCAGGCACGCTTTCCTCTCCTTGGCTCCTGGAAAACAATTTCCAGCCACCCAACCCTTCATTTGGGCCACCATCTGATCTTTTTCCTGCCACTCCTTCCAATGATCTTCAGCTTCTGACTCCACTACTACGGTCTCCACTTGGGCCTGTCGGTTGGATTCTGTTTCCTGTGGTAACCTGGACAAAACATCAGCATTACGATTGGAAGCACCAGGGCGATATTTAAGTTCGAAATCGAAATTTGCCAACTGTGCTGCCCACCGCTGTTCCGTAGCCCCCAAGTGTGCTGTGTTCAGGTGAACAAGGGGGTTATTATCTGTAAAGGCCAGGAATTTATTGCCCCACAAATAGTCTTTAAACTTTTCGGTGACAGCCCATTTAAGGGCTAGGAACTAGGAACAGTTTGAAAGAACTGTAGTTTTGGTCATTTCTCTCAGTGGGGTTAAGGCTCCTGCTGGCGTAAGCTATAACTCTCTCTCTCTGCCATCCTGCATCTGTGCCAACACAGCCCCCAAACCTCCCAGACTGGCGTGAGTGTAAAGATGGAAGGGTTTTGAGAAGTCTGCATATGCCAAGATTGGGGCACTCACCAGAGCAGTCTTCAGAAAATCGAATGCCTTCTGACAGTCTGGATTCCAGTTTATGGAAGCATTTCCTCTCCAAATACTAGCAGAACCTACCAGTAGAGCATTCAGGGGAGCTGCTATTTTGGAAAAGCCTTTTAAAAATCTTCTGTAGTACGCCACAAACCCAAGGAATGATCGTACCTGCTTAATGGTAGAGGGGATGGGCCAGTTCTCAATAATAGCCGTCTTTTCGGGATCTGTGGATATTCCCTCACCAGAGATGACATGACCAAGGTAGGTGACTTTCCTCTGGAACAGGCTACATTTATGGGGCTGCAACTTTAAGCCATGGGCTGCCAGCTTCTCAAAAACCTGCTCCAGGTGATTGATGTGGGTGTCGAAGTCTGGGGAGTATACAATCACATCATCTAAGTAGATCAGGAGAGAGTCATGAACCTGCCCACCCAGGCACCGCTGCATCAAGCGTTGAAATGTTGCAGGTGCATTACAGAGGCCGAAGGGCATCCTCTGGAACTCGTACAGGCCCAGGGGTGTAGTGAACGCAGTCCACATCTACTTGCCAATATCCACTGGCCAGGTCAAGGGTAGAATACCAAGCAGCTTGCTTGAGACTGGTAAGGGATTCTTCTATCCGTGGTAAGGGATAGGCATCTTTGTGAGTTAGGGCATTCAACTTCCTGTAATCCACGCAAAAGCGCCAGGATCCCTCCTTCTTCTTCACAAGGACAACTGGTGGTGCCCACGGGCTGGAGCTTTCCTTTATGACATCATTATCCAGCATGTTTTGTAGAAGTTCTCTCAATTCCGGGTAAAGGTGGAACTGGCCTGTAGCGCTCCCTGCTGGGCGGTGCAGAACCCGTAGGTATGGAGTGGAGGACTGCACTGGTCTGGCCAAAGTCCTCATCATCCACTGCAAAGATGCCTCTCCATCGCTGCAGCAGTGAGTCCATCTTCTGTTGCTGGTCTGTTGTTAGGCCATCACCTTTCAGCAGGTTGACTGGATGCTGATCCTTTGTGTGGATGTAGTTGGTCTGCACATCCACTTCCACCACACCTGGATCTAAAATCTTCAAAACAAGGTCCTTTTCCCTTCGAATCTGCCTCGGATCAATCTTAAAGACATTGGCAAGGGGGCGGCGTTGAGGTATCAAAATGGGGTAAGGATTGAGGTTACGTACCCTTATAGGGAGGTGTCCTTTCTCCACAGTCGTAACAGTCCGGGCCACCTGCCACTCATCATCTCTTTCTGGGCTCTCCACCAAAACACAAAGATCTGACCTGATTTTTGCACCGTAAAGGTGTGTCCACAGCACCATCTCACTGTTTGGAGGCAGATAGACTGGATCTTGGCGGGTTAACCTGGCCACTCCAATCTGTCCATTAGATGATTCATCCTGTGAAACCTTTTGACAGACGGCAAAAGCACGCTCCCATTCCCCCTTTGCTTCACGGGACATAGTCGCACCAAAGACAGTCAGGCCAGGGTGGATTCCCTGAAACAGCTCTTTCCAGCAACATGAAATGATATTCATCCCTAGGATACCTCTTTCAGCACCCAGGCACTCATCCTTTACAATAATAACTCCTTTACCGGGCATTGTGACTCCTCCCACTGAAAAATCCAAGATGGCGTAGCCCGTATATGGGATCTGTAGTCCATTAGCTGCTTTTAGAGAAAGCCAGTGCAGATCTTGTGGGCTTCTCTTCTGCACTCCACTCAGCCACTTCTGAAAGAAAGTTTCACTAAACAGCGTAACTTGTGAGCCTGTATCGAGTAAGCAGGGCAATTTCACTCCCGCAACAACAACTTCAACTCCTGGACACACCCCCACCAGGGATGGTTTGTCTGTTTGGTTTCCCTGGTCCCCCTCCCCAACCACCTGGCTCTCAGTGGTTGGGGCTGTTAGTTTAACTGCCTCCTCCCCTGCTGACAGTACCTCTGAATGTGACCCACCTTCCCACAGCCTCTGCAGATTGGTTTGCCCCTGTCGTCCCATTCCAAAGTCTGGTGATGCCTGGGTGAGGCCATATAGCGGCCTTCTCGAACAGCACCCCTAGGGGAAAAGGGTGGGTCTCTATGCACCATAGCCTGTGGGGAGAGTTGACGTTTAATCTCATCAGTTAGGGTTTCTTTAAGAGCAGAAAGTTGTATTGCATAAAGTTGTGCAATCCAAAAAGTTTAAGCCCCCACCCTGATTTGTGTTCATTATTACAGACTTTTTGACATAATGAGTTTTGTTTCTCCACACGAAATTAAACCACATATTGTCAATTCTTTTCGATACCTTACAATCAACATCCAAAGAGGCCGCCAAATAAGCAAGTCTAGAAAATTCCCTCCGCTTTTTGTCAGTAATACTCTTCCTCTCAAGGATAAGTATCTTTGTAACCACGTTTTTTCAATGATTGGGCTAAAATTTAATGGACTTCTTATATTTTGGTCTTTAGTTATTATTGTTCCCATAAAAGGAGCTTCCATTTATTGGTCTTTGTCTAGAAGCTCTCTCTGTGTGTGTGGGAGGGGTGAGGAAAAACTTCAATGAAGAAACTGTGAGCACATTCTGGTAATATTCATGTTGTTATCGACAAACAATGTACTCGGTCATCTTAAAGTAATCTTCCCTGTACCACTTGGTGGATACCAGATATGCCATACATTCTGTTGATTAGTCAGTTTGTGGAGTTTAAAACATTATCCCATTAGAGTTTTCAAACAACATCGGTCAAACACAAACTAAAAGGCACATCGTGAGATAAGGAGATTAGATACATTGTTCATACAATTCTCAAGGGAATATATAACAGAATGCATAGGTATATGAATAAGGATTCATTTCTCCTTAGTTAGAATTCAGAGAGAGAGAGAGGCCCACGCTTCTGTGAAACTGCTATATCTCGCTGGCGCCAATGTGTGAATGTACAGTAAGGGAATCGAGCATGGCAAGGCTGCCCGGCCCCCCTCAAACAATGCAAGCACACACAATCTAAAGACTTGTGAGGCTGACCGGTTGACTGTTTGTTGATTTTAATGTGCAACAGTGCTGCGGAGCTTGTGGCCTCTAGGGATGCTAGGCGTGAAAGTTACAGGTCGAGTGCCACTAGTGGCTAAAAGTTCCACATTGTGGCTTTAAGAAGCCCTGATAGTGGACCATAGATTCATCAATTTAACATGGCAACTAAAGGGGGAGAGAGAGCAGCGATGTTTACGGCAACTGAGCAGCAATTACTTGTTGAATCTTATGAAGAATTTAAACACATGATTACAAAAAAAGGAATTCCATCCAGGAATTTCATCCAGTATGAGAGATCACTACTTAAAATGTATTTTATTTATTTTTATTTTTGCTTTTCTAACTAAATATTTTTGTTTTATTGTGATGCCAAATTTGGTGTGCTTTCTGGATCCACCAGACATCATGCTGAACCCTGCGAGTATGACAGTATGAGTTTAAAGCACTGATTTGTCAAGTGGTCATTTATTAAACCAAGTTTAATTAATGGTTCTAGGTTGAATGCCCATATCTACAGTTGAGGAGGATGAGGAGACTGTGTCAGTATGTTCAAGCAGACCTGAGGTAGGCACAGATTTGCACATTATATATTTAAAAGCCTACCTGTGAGGTGCTAAATTGTGTGTATTTCCATTATTGGCAACAGGATGGTGACACCCTTCTAGAGCCCTCTCAGTCTGGGACCACATGTGACCAAGTGAGTATTAAGAAATTACAAAAAAAAGTGCCAAGAGCACTAGATTAAATTGAAAAAAAAAAAAAACTTAAATATCTGCTCCTACAGAACCCAGAGAACAAAAAGGGAGTCTACAAAAGGTATCTTCTGAAGCAAATGGAGGCCATAGATACTGACATCCAATATAAAAAACTCAAGATGAGAAAGTTGGAGCTGGAAATCCAACAGCTTGAGAAAAATAGTAGAACTGCCATATTTAAAACAATGACACATGACCTTTCTGTTTTTTTGAGCACATTTAATTGTATGTTTTCTCCCTCAACAGCCAGCTTCAACCTAAATAAAAAAAATAAATAAAAAAATAAGACTCGTGTGTCTGTTAAATTAAAGGGTCACTATGCAGTTATTTTAGCTTAATTTAACAGCTTCAGAGTTATTGAAATGGTTATATGACTTATTTCGGGTTGAATGGGGGGCGTCTCGGCCCCTCCTGGTGCCTGTGAGCGGAAACATCGCACTTGCAGTTTCAGGCCGCCGGCTCGCCGCCCGGAAGTATTGCGTGATATCAGCTCTCGCGATGTAACATATTCCTTTGCGGTAACACTGCACAAATCCAGGAACAAAGTCGAGAAGGATGGAGTTTGTCACACTATCGTCATGGCGGAGCCGGCATATAAGATATAGAAAGCTAGGAAAGTATTGTCGGAGGAACAGAGAATGAGGAAAGAGCATTCTAACCGAGCGAGGAGTCAGACGCGAGCAAAGCCATAATGTGCGTGTGATATGTCCCCATTGAAACATCTCGCAGCACGGATGTACCAATACAAACAAATAAAACATCTCCAGGTAACTCTAGTAGATTCATTTATTTCGTTTGTTAAATAAGAGGCGATCTGAAATGTGTCGTTTTTGAAATCAAGTGACCAAAGTGCTCGTTGCCGCTGCGATCAGTTTCAGTGGATTCAGTGTTCTGTTGTGATATTCAAACGGACGCGCGCTCATTGCTCAATCCATTGCGGGGACTGAGAGACTCATCATTACGGTGAAATCACAAAACCCAATGCACAAAAAACATGTCCCTGCTTGAAATACAGCCACTAATAAACAATCGGTGTTGATGAGGAAAATAAACTATACTATTAGTAAGGATTAGAACCCAGAACCTGTGACAAACATGGCAAAAGTTCTTCCTCTGGACCATTAAAGTTCATGGGGATATGTATTTAATCACGTGAAAATTCTCACCACTAACAACATATAATAGATCTCATTAAACAACAAATTAAACACGATGTACTATTGTATACTATGTAACACGTCATGCCCTCCGTGAGTGGTATTTACGACAGTAATGTTAAAAACAAGTACTCCACAGTTACTCTAGGGGTCGCTGTTTGACAAAAACAGCATTCTTGTCTTGTGCCCCTTTAAGGGAAAAGTGAAAACGTTTAACATTGTTTGGACAGTATTAACCAAAATAATTATCGGCATAACTGTCTCTTATAACCCTGCCTATTCCATTGTCATCAAAAATGCTTTCAATGTCCCAGTCTTGCTCTACAACCATCCTTGGTTGCCTCTCTCTCTTCAGTGTTGTAGCACAACACATGCATTTACAATGTCACATGCCCTTTGTGGAATCACTCTAAAGTAATTCAGGCACTGGAACCTTGACTTGATGAGCCCAAATGCCATCTCTATACGAGCTCTTGTGCGTGCATGGGCAATATTGTAGTTGTGCTGTGCCTCAGTCTGCGTCTCATGATAGGGAGTCAAGAGATAAGGCAGGCATGCATATCCCTTGTCTCCCAGCAAAACTCCTGAGAATTGACCTGAATCACCAAAAAAACAACAAAAAAAGAAAAATTAAGCATTAAATTTGGTGAAGGTATTTTAAAGCGGTAGTCTTTGCTATATGTTAAGTGACTAACATACCTTGAGCCAGTTGTTGGGAAAAAGAAGAGGCCCGAAAGGAATCGTGAAATTCTGGAATCGTGCACTGAGCCAGGCCATTTTGCCTCTACATTTGTGATGATGCAATCTGCATCACAAATCAGCTAAAATATTAAAAATGTAGGTCACTACATTGGACTTACAGATATATATATAAATAGTATTGTTAATGCATTTGCAGTGAACAGAACACTGGTGCCAAGCTTATTGTAAAGAACAATCGCTTTTAGTCTACAATATAATATCAGTGGGACTGTACCCGTACATTGATGCTGTGTAATGATTTCCTATTAACGAAGTCTGCTTCCTGTGGACCAGACGGGCGCTTTATGTGCACGTGGGTGCAGAGCTCCGATAACATTTGGGAAAGCTACAAAAGTTAAGTGTTTGTCTTACATTAACAGACAATAAATTAAAATAAATTTCCATTTTCTATTTAGTTATTATTTGAACTTACCAGCGATTCCATAAAAGGCCTGTTTAATACTGTGAATCGCTCTGTGGCCAGGTGATGTAAGAAAAAATGAAATGGACGTCGAAGATATCAAAAATGAAGTTTATTACAGCATAGCAGTGCGCCGAGTCCAAGCCCTCCTGTTCCGGCAAAGTTACCTTCATCTCGCCTTCATGGGTCAGTGGAGCCTTCTTAGCGAATGAGTGCATAATGCTGCTAATATCTTCCTCTTTGTCCATTTTTCAAGAATATGAGAGTCCGCTTGGGGCTACTGGTCGAGTAGAAGAAGTGACAGTCCGTTTGAAAAGTTAGGCGTGGTTTGCGTTAGGCACTAACTTCAGCCGATTTTCAAAAAAGCCGAAAAAAGTAGGGAAACAAGATAAATATCTTCTTCAAAAGTCTCTGATTTGTCAAGTATTAGAATAGCATTTTAAAGCCCTCAATTTGTGTTGACTGTTAAAAAAAACGAGGTTTAGCCTACTACTTCATATTGCAGAGCGACAATAGAGACACCATCTCACCACCGACCCGGCAGCGCAGTTTCACAAGAGTGGCTGCACAAGCTCTGATGATGTCACAGCTGTTCCACGATTCGACGGATTTACCGCATGACAACGATCACGTGTGTTTTGTGTTTATTCTTACACCTTAAGTTCCACTAAAGCTCACAAATCAGTTTTTTATAACAGTTAACAGTCTTTTCATGTAGTCGCGATGTTATATTGTGTCATGTTTATCAAAATAAAACTGATTAAATGTTGACTCCACTTCATTGATATAGGCTTATTTTGAACTTTATTCTAGTTCAAACAGATGCTGTATGTTCATGTTTTATGTGTATATGTGTGATGAGGTTTGCTCATCTCAAATAAGCCTATTGCCTCTCTCATCTACGCAATATCACAGTTTCACATGTCTGTTGTGGAAAGATCCACGTGGTGTCATGGATAATTAAAGCTAGGGTATACGATTTCAAAGATTCTTCATTATTAATATCCTCGGTTAGATGCTGGTTATGGTTATATAGTACAATCCTAACAATATGAATATAAAAAAGAACAAAAAAAATCCATTCACTCTATTGGCTGTACAGCCGCAGAAAAGTTGACCAATGTAAGCTGTGCGGCCGCACAGCTTATATTGGTCAACCGCTCTCATCCAATCACCAGCTCCACTTGAAACTCCGCCTGGCGCTTACGTCTCCAACCCAACCGCACCCGCCCCCGCCCCCCTCCGTGCGCGAGCAAACAGCTGTCATGGCAGCTAGCCCTATATGGGGAGGATGCAGACCTGGAGCCGACAGTTTTACGCCCCTGGCAGTTTTACGCCCCGACAGTTTTACGCCCCTGTTGTTCCTGATGCGTCCAGTAGGGGGAGAGCAGCCTCCCCCTACTCAGCTAGCCAGTAGCGTCAGATCAGCAATGGATAAACCAATGGATAAAAATATAAACGACAACAGCAAGCGGCCCCTGCTTGCCCCTACAGTAAAGTTTGGACGAAAGAGAAAGTCTGTGGAGGAAAGATCAGAGATTAAAAATAAAAAAAATTGTGAAGAACGCCGGACTCTAAGTAGGATAAATATAGCGTCCTTCATTGACCGTTGGAGAAAGCTTCAGGGAGATCTGGGACTGAAAACGACGCTGACACGGATGACTTTTTTTGTTGAGCAGGTAAACATTTATTTATTCTTTTATGGTGTGACGTGTTACATGGCTTTTTATCAGTTTGAAAACTTGCTCATGCTGCCGGTCGGCATTGGAATGTTAGCCGTTTAGCATCGCCTATCACGGGTCAAAGTAATTATATTTCTTGTTCAAGGTTTCTGTTCGAGCCGATCGGAATTTGAACAAGTAAGGGCTGCGTGCTGCAATAACAATTACTGGAAACCTTAGCAATACTAGTAGTATTATAATGGTGGTGGGGAGTTTACAACATTTCATGTGTTGCTAATCTTGCGTTGACGTGAACTCAAACGTGACATACATCACGGATCATGTAGCACAGAGGCGAGGGGGGTGTGTGGAGGGGCGGGATGAGTTTTTTAAAACTTCCCTACCGTCTCGACCGATTTTTAACATCGTATACCCTAGCTTTAAGAGACAGTGTCTTCTCATAGATTATGAAAACTCAGTCTCATTAATAATTATGAGACACCAATGAGTCATCAACGCACTCACAGTGCACAGCTACGTCACAGCGTGTGACGTGGGCACCATGAAGATTTTGAATCCGGAAGACAAAAAAAGTGGGAAAAAAAAAGAATTTAACCATTTTAACCCTACTATTAAATCTAACAGATGATAACATTGTCTTCAATTGTGTTCAACACACATACCTCTGTTAAAATCTCAGAAAATTTGGTTTGGGGTTTCATGACCCTTTAACATAGGAGACAGGTAACAGTTGACTAGAACTGTTCCACAGTAGAGCTAGCTTATTGGTCAAACATCAGAGGCGCTGCAGCACAGCCTTTGAGCGAGTCTGACACTCAATGTACAGGCTGTCATGATGTGGGTTTGTGTCCTGTCATTTTCTATGGTTCCCTGTCTTGTCTATTTATTGTTCCAGGTGTTTCTTATTTCTCATGCCCCCTTGTTATCTTGTCTAACTCCTTTGTCCCTGGTTATTTAAGCCCTGTGTTTCAGCCTTGTCTTTGTGGTTCTTGTTTAATATTTGACTGTTAATGTGGATGTTGGTTGTTCTTGTTCTTGTATCCTGTTCCTGAGTCCCGAGTCCTGTATCCAAGTTTAGTTTATAGTCTGTTAAATATTTCGCACAAAGCCCATATTCCGCACAGAGCCCGTATTACCTCGCCTCCGCCTCGTCCTGCTCCGCCCTGGCCTTCGCCTTGTCCTGCTTCGCCCTGCCCTGCTTTTTACATATATAAGCTTCAGTAAATCGAGGAAAGGGGGTTTCCCCACTGTGTATAGATGCACAATACAAAGTGATCCTTTGAAAGGGAACAAGTGCTGCAACAATGTAAATTAAAAGAAAAATTAAGAATATTCCGAGAATTAAATTATGTAAAAGTATTCTAATAGACCCCCTAGATTACAAGATTATGAATGTATAAATGAACATAATAGAACTCCTTTAACACCATCTAAGAAAAAAAAAAAACTCTATCTTGCCAGTCAAGTTCGTTGAGTTGTCCTGGGTACATGCAAGCAGTCTGGTAAGATGCAAGATTATAGCAAGTGTCTGTTTCTGCAACAATTTTAGAAGACTCTCATTTGTCTTGAAATCAGGAATCAAGGATTGAAAAAAGTTCTGAAAGTACAAGTAAAACCTTTACATAGATTTAAACAGTTCAAATGAATGTATATGAACATGATTGATCTGTCCACACATAATGAAATATAATGTAAACTCTAGTTTGGACAATAAATATATTATCACTACAGCCAGAAGACACATTCTTTGTAAAACAAATGTGCAAATATTGAAGGTCATACTCAAGCCTCTCAAATCTCCCAGCAGCTTCTGAAAGGCATTTACAAGCATTGCTATTTATTGCATCAGTCAATAAGGTAAAAATAACCTTTTCCTTTTCCTTACCATGCAAAGTTAAAGAACCATTTATTTTCAAGGAAGCAGGAACTATGAAATGAGAGTCTCCATGAGAATTTAGAAAGGTGCACATATTGACCAAATGTACACACACACACACACACACACACACATACAGGAGAGGGCAAAGATGGAGTGGCTATATCAGTACAGTCTGTATATAGTAAAATATGTAAAAAATACAAATAAATAAATAATAAGCAAAAATACAAATATCCTTTTTGCACGTAATTCAATTGGGACCATAGAGTAACGGCATCTTTTCTTGCGTCATGGAGGCAGATTTATGTTTCATGGATATTTCTGCTCTCCAGACTGCAGCAGTGTTTCTACAAATATCATTAATAATTCAAATAGAGTTTAAATTTAGTTTTTGTTTTTGATGGGGGTTATATTTCTCAGTTGTCTGTAGACTACCAGTTGAAGGTCACAGCCTTCAATAGTTCAATAGTCAATAGTTCTTCGTTCATAGTTCATACAACTATTGAAGTTCTTGAAGAACTACAATAGTTCTTCAAGAACTACAGTATAAGTGTCACATTCAGAATATAATGGAGCTACATCTTAAGTCATATAACATAATCCATGAAAATGCATTAATCCATTAAATACCATTTCCACTGCATACATTAATAAAATAAAATACATTTATATTTATGCTTTGCATGTGTACAATTTTTGAGTGAAATATTTAATATTACAAGTAAAGTCAAGATGTGCAGTACAGATGTGCATTAGCAGATACAATGGAAAATGAGAATGCATCCTTTACAGTGTTTTGCAGTTCATCTAGGTAATACATTTGTGCAACTAAGAAGTGAGGATGTATTGCTTGCTTGCTGAATAATACAGCCATTCTCCGGCTTTCCAAATTTTGGTCATTGTAAGACTAATAACCGATATCACTTGTCCTAACAAAGTGGAAACTAATCCATTTCTGGACAAGCTTTTGTGCGTAGCCTGCATTGTACAGTACTAATCTTAGGTTCCCTTTCAGTCGATAACATTGGATGTAGTCGACTTCGACTGAAATGGGATCACATCAGGGAGCCTATTGTCTTTGAGTATTATTAAACGAGCCAATGCACATTGGTGTGTGAGATCTGCATCTCACTCTCTGCCCCACGGCGCAGGTATAAATACGGAAGTGAATACATGCACCATTTGCTTTTTTCTTTGGAGCCAAACTTATGTTTAGGTCTTCTGAAGAGTGTTGTTACACAACGAGCGAATGTGTCGCACTCATGAGTGAGCTCCGCACTGCTGTTGACCTCGCCCTCCGGGGTACTAGCGTCGCAGCGTGTGCAGTTGGTCTAGCGATGTCCACCCTAGTGGTCCAGGAGCGCCATCGTTGGCTCAGCCTGTTTGAGATGGCGTATTCGGACAAGGTCCGGTTCCTGGACTCCCCAAATTCCCAGGATGGGTTGTTCGGCGACGTGGCGGGAAGATGTACACAACAGTTCTCTGCCGCCCAGGTGCAGACGGAGGCTCTCTGACACATCCCTATCCTGGCGGGCTCCCATGTTGCCTCCACCCCGCCGCTAGTGATAGCCCCTCTGCCTACTCAATGGGGGGACAAGCTCTTCAGATGGTTACCGTTACACTACTGGCTCCCCGGAATCCAGTGGTACTCAAATTATCGAAAGAACAAATTTCTCCGCCCCTGGGACCCAAGAGGGTGTGGCTGGCGGTTTGCGACCCTGTGAAACAGCCTTGCTTACCCTAGTCCCCTCTTGGTCGCCAGCCAGCAGCACCATGCGTTCGAGGACCCGATCATCCGCCTTCTCACCCATTCTCTGCTGCACCATGGAGACAGGTAAGTGTGGCATTGTCCACTTAGACCCTGCTTCGGGCTGCCCATGGGCCTTCTGAGCTGGGTACCTGTCCTCCACCTCGCTGCCCTACCCCGGGTGTGCCTGTGGTGCCTCTGGTCCGGTTTGTCGAAGCCTGGAAATGCTTTTCAACCCATCCAGCTGGCTCCTCCATACCATCAGGCTCGGCTACATGATTCAGTTCCGCCGACGCCCGCCAAAGTGTCGAGCGCATCTGCTCCTGTCATGCGTGTGGTAATTGTGGTCCTGCTGGCGAAGGACGCGATAGAGCCGGTGTCTGTAGCCGAGAAAGGCCGGCTTATACATCCCGTACTTCATTGTACCCAAGAAAGGTGGTGTGTTACAACAAATCTTGGACCTGCGATTCTGGAACCAGGCCCTTCGCAAGCTCCCTTTCAAAATGCTGACGCAGAGATGCATTTTCCAATGGATCCGTCCCCAAAATTGGTTTGTAGCGATCAACCTGATGGACGCGTATTTTCATGTCTCAATCCTGCCACGACACAGGCCATTTCTGCGTTTCGCGTTCGAGGGTCAGGCGTACCAATACAAAGTACTACCCTTTGGGCTTGCCCTGTCTCCCTGTGTCTTTACGAAGGTGGAGGAGGCAGCCATCGCTCCCATGAGAGAGCGTGGCATTCGCATTCTCAACAATCTCGACGACTGGCTAATACTAGCTCAAGGTGGTCTACATTCCGTCGCATGTCACAAATCGTTCGCCACGTCTTCCTATGGGATCAGAAGCATCTGAGGTCGCTTTGTGCCATTTAAATCCCTGCCCTGCTCAGTCTCACGACAGATTGTGGCCTCTGGAGAATGGCGACTCCATCCCCAGGTGGTCCAGCTAATGTGGGACCAATTCGGGGCTGCACAGATAGATCTGTTTGCCTCCCTGGATTCGTCCCATTGCCAGTTGTTTTATTCCTGTACTGAGGGGACCCTCGGCACAGATGCACAGGCTCACAGCTGCTTGCATCCACTTCCGTATTTATACCCGTGCCACTTCCGTATTTATACCAGGTGGGATTGTAATATGCATATCTCGCACACCAATGTGCATTGACTCGTTCAACAATACTCGAAGACAATAGGCTCTCTGACGTGATCTCATTTCAGTCAATGCCGACTACGTCCTTCATTCCCTCCTTCAGGGAATGGTGGGTTGCATACGCAACCAGGATGTTGTTCTGGAAGCTGTTTTCCGTCAAATGTGCAGCACACAAATAAATGTTGGCGTTATAATGTTCACAGCATATGAACCAAGCCTAACACAGGTTCCACCAGTGCATACAAGTGATAGGCCTGGCTTCGGACGTTTCACCACGTCCATTGACAAAGGGTATGGAGGAACTCGACAGGGTACGGCTAGAAAAGGGGAACTCAACTGGAGCAAAAAATTGTGCACATATCCAGTCCATAGGAGGGATATAAACTCCAAACTCTCTATAAACTCCAATCTTCGTCCCCCATTTGTTAATTTGCATTACATTTTGCTAACTTTATGCCACACTAGTATTATATGAATCTAGTAGATTCTTTTCATAAACACCCAATGAAATTACACATTCAAATGCCCTGCTAGGGTCATAAAACTCCCTCCAAAAGGACCACTTCATATTGGCCCAAGCACCTCCAGAGGATGTGACATCTTCACGCGTTAAAAATCACTCATCACACAATTAGTGCTCTGTCCTCTTGCTCTGTGCTCTTGTGCTTGCTCTCTTAGCCACTTACTCTTTTGGTCCTTCTGAGAAGTCTTAATGTGAAGATGATGCTAAACGAGAAGTCCCCCAAGGACTCCCAAGCTTGCACCAAGCTGCAGCCTTGTCTTTCCATTCACCAACATTGGTCCAAACATAGCAAAAACAACGACTTTATTCAGCATTGTATTCTCTTCCGGTTCTGTTGTCATTGCTCGTTCACGATTCCAATGACGCTGGCTGCTGACATGTTATCTTGTGCGCCCGAGCTTCGTTTACAGTCTGATGGAGACACGCGCTGTATTCAAGCTTTTCTACATTGTTTTTTTATTTTGGTATTGCAATATTTTTTTTAAATGGTTCGTAAGTGTGCATGTCGCGATGTCCTAATCGGGCACACAAGATAACACATCAGCAGTGTCATTGGAATCGTGAACGAGCAATGACAACAGAACCAGAAGAGAATACAATGCTGAATAAAGTCGCTGTTTTTGCTATGTTTGGACCAAAAAGTATTTTCAGTGCTTCATGTCACATGGACTACTTTGATGATGTCTGTATTTCCTTTATGGACAAGGACAGTATAAGGTACATACATTTTCAATGGAGGAACAGAAAGCTCGCCGATCTAAAATATCTTAAACTATGTTCCGAAGATGAATGGAGGTCTTACGGGCTTGGAACGACATGAGGGTGTGTCCTTAATGACATAATTTTCATTTTGGGGTGAACTTACACTTTAAGGAGATATGTTCGGTGGGCGCACAAAAGGAATAGCCGCCTCGAAACAGACACTGTCCAGATAGATAGTTGATGCTATTGCAACCGCATATGCGTCTAAAGACCTGCCATGCCCTCTGGGCATCAGGGCTCATTCCACTAGAGGCATGGCCTCATCGTGGGCCAGCGGAATTTCCATTCACGACATATGTGTGGCAGCGGGATGGGCTTCCCTGAGACATTTATATCTATATATCCGCGGGGATTCCCTTCTATGAAGGTCGACATATTGTGATGTCATGTTTCTACCGTGGCCGTAAAGCGAACAAAAAGCGCCACAGAACGCATTTTGTCACTACCTTGAAAAAGAAGCAACAGAAACCTAGAAGCCATAGACACCATAAGAAGTGACTTTTCCCTTGTGAGTGGTGTAAAATATGTAGTTGGATTGTTTCATGTAACTTAGTTCTCGCTGGCTCCCTCGCTGTGTTATGGCTTTGCTATGTGGGGATAAGTGTGCTGGTTACGTTCGTGAGACGGCTGAATTCATAGTACTCATCACAAGAGTTTTCAAAATCAGAGAAAAAAGCCTATTGTTTGTAGTAAATAGTGTCTATGGGATGTGGAGGTGCACATGGCAAAAATGACATGATTGTAACAGAGTGCACACCTCTGCATCCCATAGACACCATTTACTACACACAATAGGCCATTTACTACACACAACAATTTTTTCTCTGATTTTGAAAACTCTTTCGCGATCGACTTAGATCTCTTCCAAGATCGATGGGTTAGTGATTCCTGTAACATAACTTACTGTTTTACGGTCAATGACATGAGTACTATGAAAAATAGTACTCATGGGCTCATGCAGTATGCGTCGAGACTCGAGTATAAACAAGGCTTTACGCTTTAACCAGTTCAGCCACAGTAACAGCTCATATTAGCCGCAGCTAAACGGTTACTACCCTGTTAGAAAAAATATAGCTGCATAGTTTCAT
The DNA here is from genome assembly GCA_038021265.1 of Cyprinella venusta. NCBI lineage: Eukaryota > Metazoa > Chordata > Actinopteri > Cypriniformes > Leuciscidae > Cyprinella > Cyprinella venusta. The sequence goes on from CM075868.1 coordinate 13,934,254, forward strand.
GTGGTTCTTCTCCCTCGCCTCGCTGTATTATAGGTTTGCTATGTGGGGAGAAATGTGCTGGTTACGTTTGTGAGACAATCAGCTGATTACTATTATTATATTATATTATATATTAAAACCCTTGATCCTCACCTGACTATGGCTTTGTAAACTTTATCGATGATGTGGTTTATAATGGACTGTGGTACAGAAAGAGTGACAATGTTACACACTCTTGGCTTACTCTGGCTATTCTCTGCTGTCTCAGGCGACGAGATGTTTGTCCCGTTTTAGCCACCATAGCTTCTTCGAAAGGGAGGGGTGAGCAGTGGGCTAAGCCCTTAGTGCAAACTCTCAACCGAATCGCTAGATGTTGCTAAAAATCACACACTGCACCTTTAAAGTACTTAGCTTTAGCCACCCTCACCGCTTGTGTGGCCCTGTTCCTGATTTGATAAAATAAAAGTTTCTCTTTGGCAGAATGTGACTTGCGATGATGAAAATTTTACTGTAATTGATAATGAAAAAGATGATTTTAGGATTAGCATTTATAGACATCAAAAATCTATTATGGTTTGACAATGTATCAGGACCCACTCATTGTTGTAATCATACTTAATAATACAGTCTCACAGCATAACTTCTCAGTATGCTGATAATTTTGAAATTCTAAAGCAGAGCTGTGAGATCTCAAAATCATTAGTCTCTTGTGTACACTACATTTAGCCAAATATTCTAAAACAAATCAATGTTAGCAAATCCAAGTATGGCAGAACTATAATTTAAACTAAGATTGCTTTATCAACAGTCTACTTGAATTTTTTCAACTTCTCAATAAGATAATAGGCTCTATGCACAGCTCCACTACTTCCTGAACTTCAGCCAGCTTCTTGTTTCCTGTCTGGCATTATTGGACACATTGATTAATTCAGGTGTGTATGATTATTGTTGCCATGACTACTGAGGTCAAGCACACCTGAATTAATCAAATTGTCCAATAATGATAGACAGGAAACAAGGAGCTGGCTGAAGTTCAGGAAGTAGTGCAGTTGTGCATAGAGCCTATTTAGAATAACTTGGTTACAAGAGAAAATATTTCCTCTTTTCTTGCTCTTTAGATTATGTTGCTCTTTTGCACTTAAAGAAGAATAGTCAGAAACCATGGTAGAATGAGAACTTTACACCCTCAAGAGAGCAGCCTGGAAAATGGAGTGCATCTTGAAGAATAAAAAACTAGAGGTATTTTACATTCTGTGCAAGAATAGTGTTTCTAAAGCCTTTAAATGGGTTATGTCTGCTTATTTCCCCACTCTCTTAGAAGAAAACTAACACAAGCCAAGGTTTATTTTATTTATTTGATATTGTACAGAGGCTAAATTGACAAGAATTAAAGCATCAACAGTTTCAGACATTTCCCAACATGATTTATGATTATATATACTATATATACTATATATATATATATATATATATATAATCATTCCAGTTTAGAATGCAGTGTCGCAAGGCTCAGTATTAGGACAGTTGCTATAAAAACTGGATGACTAGCTTCCACTGATGTTTTTAGAAAAAAAAACCTGAGGTTTCAATTATTGGACGGACCAAAACCTCTACAAGTAATAACCTAGAATACTGTTTTTTGATAAATGTTCTGTTATGAACCAGGGTGTGCTATTGAACATGAATCTGTCATTTGAAATCCAGATTTTTTGACATGTGTAAAGCCATATTATTCATTTTAAAAATATCTGGAAATTGCGATACATTCATGCATCTATGACATCTATGACATCAATTCATGCATCTATGACATTAAGGAAAGATTACTGTATTGTATTGCATTTCTGGGTGCTCAGGTTCATTAAAGGGATAGTTCACCCAAAAATGAAAATTAAGTCATTAATTACTCACCCCGTACCAACCCCGTAAGACCTTCGTTCATCTTCAGAACACAAATGAAGATATTTTTTATTAAATTTGAGAGCTGTATCACTACCACATAGGCAGCCTAAGGGATTGAAACTTGACGGCCCAGAAAGTCATTGAAGAAAATGTTTAAATATTCCGTGTGACTACAGTGGCTCAACTTTATGTTTATCAACGACGAGAATACGTTTTGTGAAAAAAAAACCAACAAAAATAATGACTTTATTTGACTATTACTTTTCTTCCTTCTGGGCCTGAGACGAGAGTTCAAGAGATTTCCACGACGCATGCGCGAGAACTGAACAAGAAGTAGTAGAAAAATATGGAATATTTAAACATTTTCTTCGATAACCTTCTAGGCCATATAAGTTTCAATCCCTTAGGGTGCCTATGTGGTAGTGATACAGCTCTCAAATTTAATCAAAAATATCTTCAATTGTGTTCCGAAGATGAACGAAGGTCTTACGTGGTTGGTACAGCATGGGGGTGAGTAATGCTGACCTGAAAATTAATGACTTAATTTTCATTTTTGGGTGAACTAACCCTTTAAACAAACTGGTCCAAAATGTAGCTGCTAAAGTGTTTACTAGAACCAAGATGTATGACTATATTCACCCGGTTCTGTCAACAAGGCATTGGCTGCCATGTAAGCATTATATACAATTTAAAATCTTGCTAATTACTCATAAAGTCCAAAATGTTTTAGCTCCTCAGTACTCAAGCAAGATCATATCGCATTTCACATCATGCTAAACGGTTTTCTAGACCATTTTTGGTCCGTGTATCTTTTGGTCATTTGATTTCTTGTTTGGAATGGAATAACGAGAAATTAAAACCAGCTGGTTTATTCGGGGGGGGGTTTTTGTATTTTTTTATTTTTTTTAGTTTAAAAAAAGAAAAAGTAGATTTTGACTCGATTTTTAGTTTGTGCTTTACAAATCGGTTTATGGATTTGATTTTTCATTTAAAAATATGATATTCCATGATAAAATATGTCCGTAAAATTAGATGTCCGTAGATGACCTTCCCATAACAATTATATTAGAGTTAGGGATAACACAATTTGTACAGTGTAAAAATCATTATGTCTAAATTTCCAATTAAACATGAAAACCCAAAAACCCAATGGGAATATATCCTTGTTGTGTACAACACCTAATCTGTGATTACACAATTCCAATACAAATAGCACCAAGCGTCTGGAAGGACCGTGCAAGGATCAATCTGGATTTTTAAGACAGCTAATTTGACAGCTGGCTAATATTCCGAATATCCTTCTTGTATAACGCACAAATGGGCTTCCTTTGTGAAATATAGCAGACTAACTGTTATTTAAGATACAGATAGATAGATAGAAAACTAAGACGTAGCTTTACAGTAAACTATGCTTAATCCATTTACGCTTCTTTCCATATGGTGGTGTGACTCCCCTTCTGTCTGGCGTTAACAACTGCAGTGTACTTGCTGCGTCAGCACACACGACGGCTGTAACTACAGTGTGGTCTCCCTAGTGGACCAGCACGACAACAGTCTGGATTGAGCCTAGTAGGGGACATCTCTATGGTCTTTAAGTGGGCACCTTCCATCCTCAGTGTTTCGTCGACTAGTCCATGACACCTCAAGACAAGAGGGCTCGACAGTGACTCTGGCGTCCCAGAGTCACCCCCCTCCGTCCCCCACTCAACTCAGCCCAGCTTACTGACCTATCCCTCCTACTGCTGAGACCACAATCTCGCGCAACCCAACCATACACGCCAACCTGTTTGACTAAGGCAGCCGAGCCCCAATGGTGCGTTAATGCAGTTTCAGTGGCAACGGTATCGTATGGCATACCACCTACCGCAAAACACAATATCTGGCCAACCATGGTCATTTTTAAAAATATACACAGGAACATAATGACTGTAAATACAATGCAACCTATACAAACAGACTCTTCAAGAATTCTACGAAACCCTAGCGTTGCGGCCTGTACACAGCAATCTAGAATCTTTCCGTCTCAACCACAGCCAGTTACTGCTCCTCTATGCTGCTTCAGATAAGTTCTTTACTGTGCGAAGCAACTCTTGGCCACTGAATCCGATGTGTCTAAAGAACAGGGTTGTAGAGTGTGCCACAAAACCTCAACAACCCACTTCCACTGGATAAACCTGGACTCTCCATCCTCGCTGTTCTGCTTCAGTGGCCAAATGAGCATGCCGCAATTTCTGCCTCTCATGCCTATCTACCGCATCCTCCCATGGCACTGTTGGCTCTATCAGCTGAACAATGCGTGCTGATCCAGACCACAAAACAATATCTCTTGGTGTGTTGGTGGTAGCAATCTCAGGTGGAAAAATAAGCCGTTGATTAAGATTGGCCAGCATCTTCCAATCCCTAGTAGCTTCCAGTTGTTCTGGGCGAGAATTGGTGTTAACACCTTTTCTTAATAAGTTGCTCGCCTGGGCGGAGGAATGTTGTCTTCTGTGCGTAATGTTTTGCAGGCGGCAACTTATTGGTCATACTACGCTTGCCTTCCAATGCAAAAGCCAAACATCGCAGTACTTGGTCATGGTGCCAAGTAAACCGACCTTGGCTAAGAGCCACCTTACATGCTGTCAAAATGTGCCTTAATGTGGCAGGTGATGAACATAATGGACAAGAGGGATACTCTCCTACCCAGAGGTTTAGGTTCTGTGGTGATGGGAAAATATCATATGTTTACATGATAAGGAAACTGATCCTACTCTCTTCCATTGACCAAAGGTCTTTCCAGCCCATCTTGCGTTGTTCCACACTCTCCCTGATTGGCCTGGGAAATGGCCTTTATACACCTCATCCTCTCCTCCTGCTTTCGCACCTCATTGACTCTTCCTCCTTTGAGCTGGGCCTGCCTTGTGCCATTTAGGAGGAGCTAAACTGAGCCCAAAACCCTCTCTTCCATGCTGTACCTGTACCACGATATCCCCAATTTGAAGCACAGCCTTTGCCTCTACTACAGATTTCTTTGCTGACCACTTTCTACCAGTTTTTAACACAGGGGCTGCCTCCCTTACACATTTGTCGCGTGACTCTACCAAGGTCATTTCCAGTCTGACCTTGGCACACTTAAACTCCTCGGTTAAAGCAGAGACTGGCAGCTACAATATGTATGAACTTATTAACGCTTCCAGCTTATCCACTGTTGTCAAATAAACCTCGTACACAGTCAGTAACCACAGCAACCTCGGCAGTAGACCAAACTGAAAGCACCAGAGTTTTAGCTTGCCTGGTAGAGCACAGCTGTTTATGCTCTTCAACCCTTCCACTGCTTGTCGTCTAACTTCTCTCACTCAAACTGTGTCCTTTAAATCCCCAGCATACCATCTCCCAAGACTCTTCACTGGCTTTTCAGAAACTGTTGATATTGCCTCACCATAAATGTATTGCCTTACATTTATAAATATAAACTTTATTTCTATTCAATTTTCAAAATTATTTAGGCCTATACTGTGCATGTGTCACACACAACTTCTGATGTAAATAAAAGAAGAGAGTGGTAAATGTTACGGATGTATTTTATCATGGTACAGTTCAGTCTATTATTCATTTGTATTTTCACTTCCCTTTTATTCAAAGAGACTGAACTATGTGCACTGCATTTATCAATTGGAAATACATTATGCTAAAATAATCAGTCATAAGTAGGCCTACTGTGGCTTGCAAGTCACAGCAGCAGGAGTTACGTGACCAGCAACATATTTATATTTCAAATATTAACAGTATATTTCAAATATTAACAGTATCAAATATTAACAGTAATATATAACAGTGAGTGGTGGTTTCAGACATCATTTTATCAAAGTGCATGTTATCAGTTCCGCACTCGTGACTCTTATTCTGCCTGACAGAAAGAAAAGCTCATACTGAAGGCGGAACGGTTTGACCAATCAGATGAAAGGGGCGTTTCAGTGCCACCCACATGTGCAAATGAAATATCAAATCCATAAACCGATTTGTAAAACACAAACAAAAAAATGAAAAAAATCGAGCTAAAATCAAAATAAAAAAAACGAATAAACCAGCTGGTTTTCATTTCTCGTTATTCCATTCCAAATAGGACATCAAATGACCAAAAGATACACGGACAGTTTTTATTCAGTGTATCGCATTAACATAAAGTCGAATGATGTAAAGAGTTTTAGTGTAAATATTTTACCCAGATTAACTTTTGTAACATTCTCATGCTTTGAATGGAGGGACATAAACATTTATGGCACAATCCATCTGATGTAATTTGCATCATCAGCAGGGTCCGCCCCACAGACATCCATGTGCAACCCATTTCTTTGAATTGTGGACGGTGCGCGTACAACATATGCACGTGACTTGAGCACTTGAAAACAGAACCCAGTTGATCGTGCACACGCGCTGAACATGTCTTTCCATGCTCATGGTCAAAGGGGTATACTTTGAAAGGCTTGCATACTCAACTTTGCAAAGGACGGAGTGCGGAAAATGAAGCATACCCAGGCCTTTACTAGTCTGTCTCATTCCAACATTTAATGCTGAAAATGTCTCTAATCAATAAGCCGTGGATGCAGCTCTGCGATTGAGTAAAACCCTTTGTATTTATTTGCTATGACCAAAGGGGACAAGTGGACCCAAATATACTGTAGGCATATCAGAGCCACTGGATCACCAGATTTTCCTTTATTTTTTGTGTATTTTAAGTCATTAAGTGTGTATTAATCTGTATTTTAAGTCAGGATATGATGTTTAATATTGGTATAACTTTAACAACTTCGACTTTAATCACTTTTCTTGCATATAGTCGACACATCAGACTGTATATGTCAGTGGATGGTCTTCGTAGCAGTAGTTGACAACTCCTCCCTCAAAAGACACATCTTCATCCTTTTCTCCGTCCTCCCAACAGTGGCTATGCACACGTATTTCAGTGTCTCTACTGTTTCTTTGTTGTCGCATAAGTTTCTTGCTGTTGCTGTTTCTCACTGATGCTTCAAGAGCTTTTTGTTTGCGGTAAAAATGTGAAAACTTGTTGAAAATTATGGTGATGGGTAGTGACACAACTAATGTGCCGCTCAGGATGCAGCCAGATGCTGCCAGCTTTCCAGCCACTGTCACTGGAACCACATCTCCATATCCCACTGTTGTCATACTAACTGTCCCCCACCACCAGCAAGCTGGAATTGTGTCCAAACCAACATCTTCCTCATATTCTGCAGTGTAAGCAATTCCGGAAAACACCGATACACCCACTGCCAGGTACAGTAATAAGATTCCAACCTCTCTGTAGCTGTGCTACACAAAGAAACAAAGACATGACATTTTTACATGTGAAATGTAGGTAGAAAAAGCTTTAAAACACTTATATACTGAGTTGTCAAAATGGAGTATTCTTAATGTTCAAAATTAATCAAAATTTTTAAAAAGGTGATGGAATTATTTTTTTTACAAAATGATAAGACAAAGTAGGGGGGAATTTTGTTAGGGTCTGGTATCATGGAAAAAATTTGTTAAATATATGACATAATCAAAACAATTACAGTCAGTACTATATAATATGCCAGTGGTTTTCAATTCTGATCCTGGGGACGCACAGCACGGCACAGTTTTTATGTCTCCCTTTATGTAACACACCTGATTCAGATTTTCAGCTCATTAAGAGAGAGGTCCATAAACTGTACAGATACTGCATTCCAATTCACCTACATATACTTTGCACTAAAAGTATTTACTCTTTTTGTGAGGAAAAAGTACATACCTTTGTGTAGCAGAAACGTTTTGAGACACACTACCATGTAAGAAAATTGTGTCTTGTGACATTATATGCCAATTTGTCACATAACGTCACAAGGATCATGTCACCATAAACCGGCTTGTCTCATTTAATGTCTAAAATACAATTCTTCTTTAAAAGTTCACTATGTTGTTGCAGGTGAAATATAATTTGAATAATAAGTAATGTCCCTTAATGGTAAAGGTGTGACTGCAGTCTAAGTGGAAGAGAGGGGGTACGCATGGATGTTAAATGCCTCAGGGGGTACGTAACTCTAAAAGGTTTGGGAACCATAGTAATCGATATGCTTTGGGACACGCTTATTGTAATCTTGCATACTTTTTAGGATGCACATTGGGACATAGTGACAGATACTATTTATGGTGGATTATATGCAAACAGGGAACCATGGTGATTTTTTTTTTTTTTTTTTCAGATAAGAGACACATACAAAATGTAGACTGGCTTGAATCTCCCTCCAGGTCCAGGATTAAACACCACAACAGAGGTCTTCAACCAAATTCTTGGGGACAAAGTTTATTTCCAACCTGCTTCAGCACACCTGACTGTATATTTCAGGCGATCCTGGAGAGCTTGATTAGGTACTTCTGTTAGAGCTATTAGAGTTAGAGCTAAACCCTAAAGGGCAGTGGGTCCCCAAGAGCAGGGTTGAAGACCTCTGCACTACAATATGCAGATTGTAAATACACTTGCACAATAGCAGTGTAATCTCACCCGTAGAGTAGCACCTAGTGACCTTAAGCCCGTTGAATGCCTAGCCAACTTAAGCACCCTGAAGATTCTCATCAGTCGCAACACCTGGACCAGTTTTCCCAAGTTGCCCAGCTCTGACTCACTCCCAATGACCAGATCAAAAAAGATTGTGATGTATATTGGCATCACTGAGATGATATCAATCACGTTTAGTGGTAGCAAGAAGAATTTGCGATGGTTTGGAGCAAGAAGCATGCGAGTTACTACCTCAAAGGTAAACCAGCAAATGCAGAACACTTCTAATATATGCCTAGTTGGGTCTTCAGTTGGATTACCACTTTCATCAAATTTTTGGTATTCTGGAATGCTATTGATACACATGGTGGTAATTGATATTAAAACCACACAAATGGAAAGCAAGCTGAAAACTTTGCTTGGGATTGAATAACCTGGATTTTCCAATGTTAGCCACAGACATTTCCGAATGTTTCCAAAACGTATTTCATGGAAGTGTTCAATATCTTTGTTCAGATCAGAAATTTCATCAACTGATGTATCCACACTGCTAACATCACTCTCTTCATCCCAGGATGTATGATGTCTCTTCAGTTTACGATCAAGGTAACGGTAACTACAGCAGCTGTCCAGAAAAAAGTCACTGATTCCCCAGTATTCTATTTCCTGAGAGAAGGAGAAAATGCACAGCTCATCCATAATATGCAGCTTGCCAGTCTGATAGAAGTGCAGGACATAAGGGAAGAGACCAGGGTTACGGTCAAAGTAAAACTCTTTCTGTTGAACATCAAAGTCATCACAAAGCTGTAGAATGTCATCCTCTGAGTCACAAGACAAGAGTTGACCAAGACGTGTGTCCGGAAACTTCTTCAGAATGCTTGAGCATAGAGTGTGCCTCAACCCACCTACATTGATGTGTAAAAGGTTATCCTTAGGATCCAAAATCCACCAAGGATGTCTTTCCTTCAACATGGTCTACCTTCACACTGTAATGGAAAAGAGTACATTTGTTTTAGTATCGCTGGAAAAAATAACAGGTTAATTTTGGTGATTCGTTTTACGTGTCAAAAACAATTTTGTTTTTTCACTTCCTGAGGTTGAGAGGTGTTCTTGAGTTATTCGCATACTGTTTGGCTCCACAAAGAAAATCCTGTGATGTGTGATGCAGTTCTCAACTTTTTCTGTGAATAAAAATTCTTAACTTTCAATTTATGTAACTCTGTATAGTTTATTTTTCATCCTTTTTTTATTTAAAAATAATTTATATTATTTAAATGTTTTTATTGGTGCTGTCAATCGAATAAAAGTTAAACACAGTCAGGGGCTGTGAATCACAATTAATCGCAAATTTAAAATATTGGTATTTACTTAACCTGCAGTGTTGAAATAAATAAATGCACGACAAACTGCTTTAAGAAAACAGATTCTTCAGTTGTATTACCTAAATCATTAACATTTAACAAGTGTTCAATAACAATCTCTTAATTTGTTGAGGCATCCATATGAACTGCAGACATATTTAGCATAAACCAACAACTGTTACAAAGTAATGTTAAAGAATTTCCCCTTGGAGATTAATAAAGTATTACTGAACTGAACTGAACTGTCTGCTACAAATTCGCAAATATCTTAACCGGCATATCGTATCCGGCATGAGAGTCAGGCACTCTAACAAGGAGGCTAAAGACTGCAGCCTCTAGCATCTGTTGCTAGAGAGCCTTTTTAAGATCAGAGGAGTGAGGTTTACTCACACAGCAACTACTAGCTGGCCTCCATTACAGATGCAAGAATGTAAGTGGGCACATTTTATATATGGAATGCCAGATGGGAGATGGGAGAAATAAGGATTTAAGTGTTTTACTTTCTGCTTATTATAATGTAAAAAATCGTCATTTTGCATCATAATAAGCAGGAAGTCACATTTCATTGAAATGAAAGAGACTATAAACTTAGCTTCTCATTATTCAAGGGTGTGGGACCCATTCACGCTCCAGGCCAATTACAGATCAGTGGGTGGGACTTCCAGAAACTGAAATCAATATCCATCATCTTGTTTTTGGAAGTTAAACTAACAAGCGCTGTGGAGATAGGAATTATGACAATGACAGAAGAAACTAAACATGATATGGAAGAAGAGGATTTTGAAAGTCTGCTGCTCGAATCCGATGTTCGTGGCTATCTTTACGAGCCGCAAAATAAAGTGAAGATCATCTGAGGCTGATGGAGGGCCCGGACTGGGTCGAGCTGAGGCGGACTGCTGTGCCTACGGCCTACTATACGGACACAGCAAGAGTGCGTCTGCTGCAGAGAATTTCAACAATGGCAATTGCTCCATGACGAAATCTCTGAATCAGACAAGCACACGGACGTTTGTGTTGTGATGTGAATCATCATAGTTCCCTTTCGAAGGGAACTCAACAATACGTCAAATGACGCAATGGGGAACGCCTCAGGCGTGACAGGTGTCTGAAATCAAATATCAACTCACAGTAATCAGGTTGACCGGCGACAGCCCGTGCATCATCAGCTTGAAATGATGAGCTCGTCAATCTGGATGTATAAGAAGGGCGCCTTGAAACCGTGACATCTTTTCGTCTTCAGGGACTGTTTGTCTGTGTGATAGTATCAACGATTAAGCGTGCAGAGACGTGGAGAAACACTTTGCGCGAGTATGCCGACTTGTGTCCTGATATTTGACACCGGAGGATTCACACGGTCTGTGCGTGTTCTGCCTGAGAGAAGAGCACGCGCAGGAAGCTCTCGAGGGAGTTTTCTGCGCGAACTGAGAGTTTTCCTTTCAGAACTCTCTGCTCTCGTCTGTCCCACTTCTCGAGGGAAGTGTGCGCGGCATCTGAACCCCGCGGTTCCGGTTTCCGCTCGGGCTGAGGCTCAGTGGCAGTTGAGCTCGTGGAGTTTTCAGATGGAGCTGGCAGATTATCGGGCAGATTAACCTCGCTGATGATCTACCAGCTGACGAGGGTGAGTTACAGATTAATGTTGAACATTTAAGAAGAGAGAAAAGGAGCGCTCTCTCTCTTTGGTGAATCTGTAACTGTTCTCTTCAGGCAGGGCAGGAGTTGGCTCGGCTGTTATATATATATATATATATATATATATATATATATATATATATATATATATATAAAGATGTCAGTTTGGTTGAGACCGGACCATTTCAGCCCTCCTGCCCGGTGTACGCTGAGCTGGTTGACATTATGGGGCGCGCCACAGTTGCAGTTGCAGTGGAGCCGCGTCTGGGAGGAACCCGCTCATGGTATTTTGGATGGCTGGTTCCTCCCCACCCATAAGCCACCAGCCCGGGTGAGCCTTCCATTCCTTTCCGATCTCCACGCTGGGATCGAGAGGGTATGAAAGAATCCGTTCTCCTCACGTCTCTATCTGCATCAGCGGGCTAGTTTCGCTGCTGTGGAGGGAGCCGTGGAGCACGAATATGTGTCGATGCCGCCAGTGCTTTGCTCCCACTCTGTGGTCACCAGGCTTCAGGCTTCATTGGCCTTCCTGGTTGTGAGTTGTCACATGTCAGGTTGCAGGCTTTACCAGGCCTTCCTGAATGTGAAACCCCCACTTATCGTGGTTGCTAATGTGCAGTAGTGAGTCTTCACATGTCAGGCTGCAGGCCTCAGCGGCCTTCCTGAATGTGAGCTCCCCACGCATTGGTACTATCGGGTGTTGGGCCTTGTCAGGCCTTCCTGATTATGGGTTTCCACATGTTGTGGCTGCCAGGTTACAGGCCTCAGGTTCGGCCTTCCTGAATTCAGAGTGAAGTACACAAATCCATACTTCACCAATTATTGTGGTAAATCACATGACGGGATGTCTTGAGTACTTTCTAAAATCCATTTCTTATGGTAAGGGTCACGCGCGGTATGCTTCGGTCCCTTCTTATGTGGCTCAGACCCCGGTCTTCCCTTGGGTCCCGATTTAAGAGGCGTCCTGTCACTTAAGTAGGCTACAGGGACGCCCTTCTCTGGCTAACTTCTGGTAGAAGTAGCTTCCACTTGGTGGAGTAAGCTCCCACAGGTTGTGGTCACCAGGCTGGGTCTTACTGACCTTCCTGAGTACGAGCTCCCACCCGATGTGGTCGCCAGGTTACAGGCCTTACCAGGCCCTCCTGGTCATGAGCACCCACACACTGTGGTTGCCAGTTTACAGGCCTCAACAGGCCTTCCTGGTTATGAGCTCCCACATATTGTGGTTGCTGGGTTACAGGCCTCACCAGGCCTTCCTGAATTCAGAGTGAAGTAGACAAACCCATACTTCACCTATTATTATGGTAAGTCACACGACAATATGTCTTGTGCACTTTTTAAAATCCATTTCTTATGGTGAGGGTCACGCGTGGTATGCTTCGGTCCCTTCTTATGTGGCTCAGACCCCGGCCTTTCCTCGGGTCCCACTTTTCAAGGCGCCCTTCTTATACATCCAGATTGACGCGCTCATCATTTCAAGCTGATGATGCACGGGCTGTCGCCGGTCAACCTGATTACTGTGAGTTGATATTTGATTTCAGACACCTGTCACGCCTGAGGCGTTCCCCATTGCGTCATTCGACGTATTGTCTCGTTCCCTGTTCTCAGGGAACATAGGTTACAGTCGTAACCTGAGACGTTTTGCCTGACTGAACAGGTATCATGCAGTAATACACCATATTTAGAAAGAAATACAAACGAGGAGTAATTCACTAATGAGTAGGGTTGGGTATCAGTTGGGTTTTATCCGATACCAGTACCTACTCGGTATTTTTTAAACGGTTCCGGTGCCTAAACGGTTCTTGAAACGGTACTTAAGAAAAAGAAACCGCACACACTTTGTCGAAAAAATTAATAATATCCCTTTATTTACAGGGCCAAACTGGACACAATATTAACTTACAATATGAATACAAGTAACATATGGTAATAATGAATAAACCAATATAAAATAACATTTCATATTTACATAATATCAAATAAACAATCTTATATTAAACAATGTAAATACTGGAGATTAATAGAGATTGCTTAATTAATAGAGACAAGCTTCCTTTTACGGCAGAGAACTCTGAGGAGCAGATGATGCGCGCGCTAATATAATATGACGATGTGAGCGTCAATGCGGCGCGAATGGTGATTCTTCTATATCCATAGACAATCATTATTCTTCTGACGCATAATTTTACACGTGAAGTTCAGCCAAACATTTCACGTGTACATTTCACGTGTGTTTAATCTCCTCGCTATCAGCAGACGTTCCGGGAGTCTCCCGCATATTGATAACGGCTCCCGGATGATCGCAAATTAGTTCAATCGGAGAGGGAGAGGGAGACGGCGAGAGACTGCGTGTGTGCGCCTCATGCCACAGACTCAGGCATCGAAATCAGGCACCGAAATGTTCATTCTAATTCGGTCTGGTTACTACCGTTTACGTCAGAACCGGTTCCCTATTGGCACCGAGTTTCGGTACCCAACCCTACTAATGAGTTTGCCAATATAACGTTAACGGGGTTTGTTGTTGTGGGAAGGAGGCAGGAATCGGCGAACATTTTACTATTAACATTTTAATAGTAAAATTAACAGATACAAAACGAAAGTATAAGCCAACAGTCCCTCATTGATGACTGATGTCCATACATAACATAAAATAGGCTTGAAAAAAAAACAGGCTTGTTTCTCTCTCAATCTGCCGTTTATGCTCTTGCTCCTCTGTGAGATATACGAGACCGGTCGGTACGTCTCTCGTCTTTCATTATCACTCACGCCACCAGCCTCGCGCCGCTCTCACGTCTCTCGTCCTACTCGCCACAGCCAACTAACTAGAAATTTTGCGTGAAATTAATATCAAACTCTGGTGGCAGCTGACGTTAGCCTTGTTGAGGAAAGAATGATTTCTGATGTGCGAGCAGTTCCAGATTAGTGGGTGTGGCTTGCGGAACTGTGCAATGTGGTGCATTGGCTGTCGCAGTCATCTTCTTTGGTAGTTCTGGCTCCACTTCTTCTCCAGAGGTCTGTGGTGCTGGTTCTCTTTTCTTCAGCATCTCACTCAGCTTTTGCCACACCTCTCTCCACTTTCTTCTAGGCAATCACTTAAGGTCCTTGAACCTGGGATCTAGAGCGATTGCTACCTTTAACCACCACAGGTTTGCGTTATTCTTTTGCCAGTTGAGGTCCACCCACGTTTCACTGCACAGGTCTGCCCACAACAGAGGCCCACCATGCCATTTTCCATGTCCTGTTCCCCTGCATGGACCTGGCCCTCCATCTCTCCCTCAAGACTACCTCAGCTCAACCACCCTCCTGAACTTTTGATGTCTTGTTTTTTGTTTTATGTTGGGCGTCAGGATCCGCCCGTGGGGGGGTGGGGGGGGGGGTATGTCACATCGTTTTTTGGTTCATGTTTCATGTCAGTCATGTTTCATGCCTTGTCATGTGATTCCCTGTGTTAGTCATGTGATCCCCTGTGTTAGTCATGTGATCCTGCTGTGTTCCCCATGTGATTGTGTTATGTTGTCATTGGTTCATTGTTTTATTGTAAACATGAGTCCCTGTGTCTTATCATTAGTCCTTGTATATTTAAGCCCTCATGTTTGCCTTGTTACTTTGTGGGGGATACATTTGCAGCATTTATTAAAATAATCAAAACAGGCAGGGTCCAACAGTGGCAAACAGAACATAGAAGGCGGGCTCAGGGCAGGCAGAGAAGATCAGAGTCAAGTAAACAGTTTGGGGTCAGGGCAGGCAGGGAAGGGTCAGCAAAGATAAACAATCCAAGATCAAACTCAGGGAATAAAGCTCAGAAATGATGGCCAGGGCAGATCAAGACTTCACACTGAGGCCCCGTTTACATGAAGGGAAAACACAGATATTTCCCTGCGAATTGGCCTGTTGTTTACACGAAAACCTTGTTTTTATCACTGAAAACGATTATTTCTTAAAACTCCGGCCAAAGTGGAGATTTCTGAAAACGCCGGTTATGTGTTGTCGTGTGAACTGGGAGAAACAGCGTTTTAGGTTCTCTCTTGTCAATTCTGAGGCCAAACATAGCAAAAACAACAACTTTATTCAGCATTGTGTTGTCTTCCGGTTCTGTTGTGGATCCGCGTTCGGTGACGCTGACGCTGACGTGAGACGCGGCTGACGCGTGTCTGGTGCGTCTGAGCTTCGTTCACAGTCTGAAAGGAGACGCACGCTGTACAAAACAATCTTCGCAAACTTGTCTAAGGATTTCCACACAGAGGAAGACTTGCATTTTTTTGCCCATGTTTATTTGAACCCGAATACACGGATGGACGCACCAGACACACGTCAGCCGCGTCTCACGTCAGCGTCAGCAGCGTCACTGAACGCGGATCCACAACAGAACCGGAAGACAATACAATGCTGAATAAAGTCGTTGTTTTTGCTATGTTTAGACCAAAAAGTATTTTCGATGCTTCAAAAAATTCGAATTAACCCACTCATGTCACATGGACTATTTTGATGATGTCTGTATTGCCTTTATGGACATGGACAGTATAAGGTACATACATTTTCAATGGAGGAACAGAAAGCTCGCCGACTAAATTTAAAATATCTTAAACTGTGTTCCGAAGATGAACGGAGGTCTTACGGGCTTGGAATGACATGAGGGTGAGTCATTAAAGACATAATTTTCATTTTTGGGTGAACTAACCCTTCAAGTCTTACCAGTTTAAACATTCACGCGATCTTGAACTGTCCGGTAAGCTACTTGCGTGCTGTCTGAGAGATGTTTTTTTTTTTTCTGCACCCATACAAGCCGCCTCACAAGCTCGCGGGTAACAACCGTTATTTTTCGTGGGTTATATCACTTTAACAGTCAAAAACATGCAAAAATTATGTCAATTTCGGTCTTGGTGAGTATCCTCTAAACACAGTCGGTTATGTCTTAAATAAGCATTCATTGCAGGTGACCGTATAATGTTAGTGGCTACAGGATCTATGCACAAGCTCTTACAGTGACAGCAGTCATGGTCTGTCATTAATTTGGTTGTCAAAACAACAAAACATAGCTCTCATTTTAAGGAATCAGGATTAATATCCTGTATTTTAATTTAGTTCTCAGGACTAAAACATTACCCAGTGATATTTTACATTTGATTACTTTATTCAGTCTCTGTAGTACTATTTCTGAATAGGCCTATTCTGGTTTCAGACCTTAGCAAAAACGTTACTCTTAGTACCTAAAGATAGGTATCTTTATTCAATTGTACTTTTGTGCTACTTTTTTCAATTTAATTCAAAGATTGAAATTAAGCTTCCTTGTGTTGCGGAAATTCTTAAGAACAAAATTACCCCATTGTAAAAATGCAATGTGTGAGAAAATGCACCGAGTGAGCATACATTTTAGCAGATTTAATGTAATTAAAAAAAACTCTAAACTCCCCCCTCAAATTACCCCCCCCCCCCCCCAAAAAAAAAAAAAATTCAGGCCCTACTGACAAAAAGTTTATGACATCCTTCTAGAACTTCTGTATCAGAACATTCCCATAGACAGTGAATTAGAGTTCCTTTATAATTTTAGTATTTTATACATATAAGGAATATTGCTAGACATATGATTGAGTTTTTCACGTGTTATATAAACACTTGTCAACCATTTATACTGTAATAATTTAAGCTCCGTGTTTATGATTTGTTTTGCGCCTTTAAACATGCTTCAGTCCTCTATTTCTTCTTGAATGTCTTTCCTCTATGCGTTTAATTTGTCTACAGCAAACTCTTTAGAGTTAGACAATATTAAATTATAATATTTTGACAATTGGCCCTTTTCACCTCTTTTTCCAATTATTTCCTCTATTAATGACAGTTTGTAAATGTACATAATATCTATAGACCTGGAAGACATAAAACTTTTAAGCTGAATATTTAAAAAAAAATGTTTTGAGGGAATCTGGTGTTTATCACACAATTCTTGAAATGTAAGAAGTATTCCATCCATACGCCTTATTCACGGCAGCGCCATCTTTGATTTTTAATAAGAATGAAAGCGAGGCTGTGAGGGATAGACTTGCATCTCTTCAATAGGCTGTACTGTTATTTAACGTGTTTTCAGATTGTTCTGTTTATGAAACACTGGAAAAATATCTTTCCAAGAAATTTCCGTTGACAAAAAACACCCGACAATGTAAGCTGTGAAAAAATCGTCAGTAATTTGAGCTTTAATCAGCTTTTTAGAGCGGATGCCATTGGAAACACGGTAAGTCTATCCCTCACAGCCTCACTCTCATACCTGTCATGGCGCTGCTCTGAATAAGGTCTATATCCATATCCTTTAATAGTCTGAATACCTTTAGTTTTCCATAGTTTAAACCCTCCATCCTTACATTTGTTGTTAGACAAGTTTCTAAATGGTCTTGATGAATGTGAAGGGGTCATGTTTGCCTTCTTGTTCTATAGTGTTGTAATTTCTTATAAATTACAACATTTCTGAATGTTGTAAGCTATTGCATTTTGCAGAAAATCTTAATTAAATGTGTTGATTAAATGTAAACAGAACAATAAGATAAACTTATTTACTCTGTTTACATAGTTTACTGACACCTATTGGTTATTTACTGGTACTACTACCTTAACAATGACTCTCCCATGGATAAGATGAGGATAATTTAATAGAGCCGTGTAATGATGTATAAATAATGAATTTGAAAAAAAAAAATAGTCCGATATACTGTTTCATCTACAACACATAACTTATTTTGGTATACAAACAACCAAGTTGTAACCAAAGACTAGGCTATATGTAAAATCTGAATTAATTTTTATTAGTAACTTTGGTAATTTTCAGATTTCAATTCATAAATAACATAGATGGATGGGCCTGCCTAGTATAGTTCATTTATTTAATCTGGCTGTGTGTGTGTGTGTGTGTGTGTGTGTGTGTGTGTGTGTGTGTGTGTGTGTGTGTGTGTGTGTGTGTGTGTGTGTGTGTGTGCGTGCGTGTGTGTGTGTGTGTGTGGGTGTGTGGGTGTGTGTGTGTGTGTGGGTGTGTGTGTGTGTGTATCTGCAACATGACATCATGACTTTTGCGTAAACACACACACACACACATTTAAATACATTTAGACCACTTAAATAGGTGATTACTCTCAAGAAATTAAGAGACCTTGGCTGTTTCTAAAACAAATTGCCTATCCTGCCTTTATGTAATCCAGTAACTATATATATATATATATATATATATATATATATACAGTATAGGACACATTCACATTCACAGTACCGTTCTAACCAAGCAGTTTAATGTTGACAACATCCACACACTCTGGATATAAAAAGGTCTCAGTAGGGATACAATTAACAATTAGCATAGAAGCCAGTGATTTCTAGAATTAACTCTAATTAAAAATAAATTAACCGTGGGTCTTTTTAATGCTTAAAGCTTTAGTGGGCATCAGAAGTAGCCTGATGCTTCTCAATCAACAAACATTCTGTTGTTCCTTTATGAAATTTGATGTTGTAAAAAGTGCATGCGCAGAAGTATAATAGAAAACAGTACTTAAATACGAAATTATAGCCAGCATACAAAGGTATTCATAATAAATAATTATGATGATAATATAATGAATATGAAATTCCAAAGTCCATTCAAGTGAAGCTAAAAATGAATATAGCGTACATTATTAAATCAATATCAACTTATGCCTTGGGATGTCACATTAAGTGCATTTTTTTTTGTTCTGTCATCCTTTATTCTGAGACATTTAGGCTTTTTAAGAAGTCTTGGTCATTGTGGCGGCCAAATTGATGGTCATAACTTGTAAATTAATACCAATACCTTGGTCATAAATTGTAATATGCTTGTGTGTGTGTGTGTGTGTGTGTGTGGGTGTGTGTGTGTGTGTGTGTGTGTGTGTGTGTGTGTGAGTACAGATATTTGTTTATGAGTGTTTATTATTTATTTATTTATTTTATTTTTATTTTATTTTATTTTATTTTATTTTGTTTTATTTTATTTATTTATTTATTTATTTTTTGATTTGTGGACTAAAAGTTTTAGTTTGTATTTTGAAATAAAAAAGATTTCCCTTGGGGATGCCCCCTCATTAAAACACACACATTAGCCTACCGAACAGCGCAACAGCCAGTGGTCTAGGGATATATTTAAATAAATGATATATTTCCAAATTACTGTTAAACTCAGGAACCCTCAAAAGTAAATTCTTACCTTACGTCCCTGAAACAATACTAATGGCCAAATAGGACGTCACGGTGTACACACACACACACACACACACACACACACACACACACACACACACACACACACACGCTCACAACCTTTATAGCCATATCACAAGTAAAAAGTATTTGGCCTTATAGGCTACATTTGCTTGCACTGTATTAAATTGTAAGCGTATCAAAGGCTAACAGTTGTTCTTAAGAAACTATGTATCGCTATGCCTTTAAACACACACATCGTTCAGATTTCATTCATTTTGTTCTTTCTGGCATTGAACTGCCATGCGCTTCTCTTTAACCTTGTAATGCATCGATCTTAAGCTGTTAACAGTTTGACAGAACAGTGAAACCAAAAACGCCACATTTAAAGCAAGTGTTATATCTGCTTTTAATTTATTATCAGCATAGATTATATAATTAAAAGGGAAACCTACCACAGATGTTACTGTTTGTTCTCCACTTGTTTTCTTTTCATGTGATTATTCGTTTGTTTACGCGCTGATCACGTGTGTAAGATGCCAAAAAGTATCAATCCAGTGATCTACAGGCTAGTAAGCTATATTCCGATTTTATAAATAGCCTATTGTAGTCCTCTAATATCAGTTTGTCTTTTCGGTTCGCAACAAATTGCTCCTCAACCGACACTAGCTCATTTTCCCACAGCTCCTGCTGCTTCGATGTGAAATGATGATGCGCATGTGTCCACTCAGGCGCGGAAACACACCCTAGCAGTCAGACACTGCAGTTCATAGTGAACGTGAATTCTTGAATGAACGTAGCCTATTTACATTCCTGTTAATCAGTCAAGATTGAAGCTAGCCTATAGAACAGTCTAAAAAAACTTAGCGGGAAAAAGTTTGTTAAAGTCACCATGAAATCAAAATACATTTTTCTTTTTCATGGAATATTGCAGTTAATACCTAAATACTTATCCATGCACATCACTATTTTTTAATTGATCATATTGCTCATACAAAATAGTTTCCCCTGCCTCTAAAATCCATAAGACTTTTGTTCAACTCTGGAACACATGAAGAATTTTTGATGAAATCTAAGAGCTTTCTGTCCCCCACAGCTACACAACTGATATTTTGACGCTTCAAAAGGTTCATAAAGAGATCCTAAAACTAATCCATATGAACTGAACGGTTTGTATTATGGACAGATTGAATTTGAGTGCAGTCATAGAGAGTTTGAGAGTAAGCAAGTAATGACAGAATCAAAACTTTCAATTTGATGTGACATAGGTAGACTGGATGTGCTGCCGCACTCTTACCTGCAAAAGCTTAGTCATGCTGATTGGAAGGCCCGCCAATAAAGCATTGCAGTATCCAGCCTTGAAATTACAAGTGCTTGGACGAGTATAAATGGAAGGGTCTGATTTTCCTATAGACTGCAAGCCACAACCAGGCTGTTGTTAAGATGTGGGTGGAAAAGCTCAGCTGGTTGTCAAATACCCCCAGGTTCCTTTCTGTCCTAGATCACACCAATAGCAAATGACAACAATCCAAAGATCCAATCAATTTGTGATGGACAAAATCAAGTTCTGCCTGAGTTTCTAGTTCAAGAAGCCATTTAAAAGGGAAGAAAAAACTAACTTCAAGCCGACTTTAAGGAAATATGCTGATAGCACAAGTACATCATGGAGACGTCTATTTGAAGTGTGTTTACATTTGGAAGAGTGTTTGCTCATCTACAGTATGTTTCCTGTCATTATGTCAAATAGACATTTAGAAAATGTCTTTAAGATGTTTATGATTTAGAATGTATGTTAAATTGACATCTTCAGATAAACAGCATACTTTCCAGACGAAGTGATCTTTAACAGACATCTTGCAGACATACGTGTGCCATCTATTGGATTAATGCTCAACATGTTCAAAGTTATTTGCATATGTCTGGATGTAATCTTACTTCTTCAATTTTCTAAGAAATTAGTGTTTACTTGCCTGACACTCATTATGGGTCAACCAAATATTGATATTTCAAATATCAAATATTTATTATAATTTGAAAAATCTAGCATTCTCCTCAGTTAATTAATTAATTGAGTCAACCGTTTTAAACTGATTTTCAGGTCAATTACCCCCATCGTTAAGGCTCCCTATTCCTAAACCCCATTGCTGTAAGTAACCCTAAACCTGACCATGGGCTGTGTTTCCCAAAAGAATCATAAGCCTAAGTAGATTGTAGAACCATTGATGGACAAAGCATATGGTTACAATGCTTTTAGGCAGTGTAGCTCTGGGAGTAATCTGGTGTTTGCTGTGTAGGCAAAGATTATGTATGCCCTCATACCCATTTGTTTTGCTGCTTCAGAATAGCTTCTTTGTAGTAACTGGTGCATTATCACTTGAATTCTACCATTCCCTGCCCTGACAACTGAACCGACCAGTCTACCATTGACTGAGGGACCACTATCATTGGACTGGAAATTCACAATTAAGTCCTAAAATTCCAATAACACTGAAAAACTTTTGCAAAGTCTAATTTAAATTTGAAAGTGCAAGTGTTTTCCTTTTAAGGAAGAAGTTCTCAGAGAATTTCTTTACTGAGGCAGGTGGCCAGCATTGGAGCTGCATACATTATAGCAAAGATGTGTAGGCTCCGTGCACATTTCAATGCTCTAATCCGGCCATTAAGGGAATGTGAGACTTAATTGAATCTCCCCTTACTGAGTGCCAAGATTCAAAGCCCCTCAGGAACTGTTTGCAGACCTTTCCTGTCAGACAGGGGTGCAGGAGGGCTTTTAGTCTTGTGAATATTATTGTCTAAAAGGAGGTCTACATGTGGGATTAATGATGATTCACATTAATGGGTTAACCACCAATTACAGAGATGTGTGTAAGCTAAATGGGTAAAAGAAAGATATCACCGAACTACATGATCCACAGTCAAAAAAAAAAGGATTGCAGTGTATTGTTTACATTTGCTATAAAATAATTTTCATCTTACAAATAATAATGTGTGTGTGTGTGTATATATATATATATATATATATATATATAGAGAGAGAGAGAGAGAGAGAGAGAGAGAGAGAGAGAGAGAGAGAGAAATAGTATATCATTTATGCTATATACTATACTAACTTGCTGGGTTTTTTTTTTCTCAAGAATTTCTTTGGTATATATATATATATATATATATATATATATATATATATTAAAAGGCTTGTGTGGTCTGAAGGAGGGGCCTGGAAGAGCTTCAGGATATTTTTTTTATAATACTGGCCAAAACATAGCCATAAAGCTATGAAGCTTTATAAAAGTGCATGGTTGCCTTGCAGCAAGAGGTCCCTGGTTCAAGGCTAACATGGAAGGCCTACCAGTATCTATTGTGAATTGCTCAGATTGAGTGAAAAATCATTATCAAGCCAAAAATATACTTTCCATTCAGTTTGTTCATGCCGAGTACACTAATTTAAAATCACAATTTACAGTTGTCTTTTTGTGGGTACATGCTCACATGGAGGGTGATAAGGTGGTAGCATAAGGCTCTTAAACAAACCAAAATTGAAGAATTTATTTAAAGTAGTCCCAATTTATTTAAAATAAATTGTATTTATTTAAAGACGCTCCATCCCAATAGGTGGCGGAAATGTACTAACAGTTAGTTTCCCAACCGCTGTTAAGCCTAGAAGAAGAAGACACGCTACTGCAGTGAATAAGCATTTTAGTTCATTCGTCGGAGTTTTAAGACGTCACTGTATGCTCAATATTTACTTCCCAAGAGAAATATTTTTTATTAGACAGCGCCCACCAACCGAAAAGTTCATTTTAGGGTACAGAAACAATGATGAAGATCTTTCTGGAGGGCGTGGAAAAGTTTGTTGTTATCACGTGATAGACCTCTAATGTTTGATAAACTATTTCTTTTTTAACCTCCAGCTTGGTTTTGACGTTTAAAGGTTATTTTCAAAGAATGCCTCAACCTAAATACAGAAAGATTGCTGTATTGGGGTATCGTTCAGTTGGTAAGTGTTTGATACAATTTTGTTGAGTAGGAAGTATTTGATGTTATGTAGTCGTTAAGTTAGCAGAGTCCTTGCAGTTATTGCTTTACATTTCATTTGAGCTGTTTACTGGTTTCAAGCCACTTTAAGTTTTATGTATTTACAAATTTACGTATTCATTTCGATGCTGTCAACAAGCTTCTAAGCGCGCAGCAGCATTTGGCGACATAATGGAAAAGCGCATGGTGCTGGCAAGAATTAGCAACGTGCTTCTTCAGTCAGATCACGCGCGATATGCCGACTAATACTCGAATATCATCAATCGGGCTATTGTAATAACATGTAGGCATGCCGTAATATTGATCTGTAACGCGATGCACTTCCTTTTTAACCAATTATTCGATTAACTAAAAGATATCGCTTTCTGTTCCACCTTAAATGACCCCACGCTACGTGTCGATGTAAATGGCGCTGTGTCCATAAAGGGATTTAAATCGCTCATTCTCGGTCATTTTCAAGGGTACGTAAAAAAAAAAAAAAAAAAAACACACTCTGAAATGGTAAACAGTGTAGTGCCCTATCAAGTTTTTGGGATAATACAGAAAGAGTAGACCCCGAATATCACCGTGACTGTCACATTTTGAATGGTCTTTTGAAATTGACATTTAACGTTACGATAACAAAGACTAAGCTTTGCCTGTTGCATCTTCTCTTGGCAGGTTGGGTCTGCGTTTCCGTCAAACTTTGAATAATTGTTACCATTCTGTTTTAATTAGCCTATAAACTTTACATTTGAGACAGTATATGAACGAACCAAGGTTTATTTTATTATCTCCCCGTGTGGATAATTTTCAAGGGTGCGTGTAATATGAGGGCTGTTACAAAAATGCCAAATTTGAAGAATTATTACTGTGCCATCTCAGAAATCAACATTTCGAAATCAAGTGGTTCTAACAATACTGTAAATGTAGATATTTAAATCCACCCTACATGAGATAAACATGTGTTTATTTTAGCCGTGTTCGGTTTTATGTGGAAACTTTGTATTTGTAGATAAATATCGACTTGTGCAATAGCAGATCTTATCTTGCATGCCCGTCGACCGGTGAAATCTTGTATATTTGATATATTGCCACTTGAAGTGGCATGTCTTGTGTTGTCGTTTGCAGATTGGTACCATTGGATCTGGGAGTTGAGATTAAAGAGATGGGAATTGCAAATACAGTGTTCAATGGCAGTAGTTGTATTATGAATAGGGGAAAGCTGTGAAGTTGCTCAAACGTAAGCGATATTATTATAATTTTGTACTTTGTTTGTTCAATGCGTTATGAACAAACTGTTTAATCTTTGAACTTTGATACAAGGTCACACTGTATTAGTTCTCATTATCATATCAGAGAGATGCCTAAAGGAAATGGGCAAACGGTTCAATAAGATTTGAAAGTGGCATGTGAAGCCCAAGTATGGTAACCTATACTCGGAATTTGTCCTCTGCATTTAACCCATCCAAGTTAGTGAACAGACAACATTCCGGAGCAGTGGGCAGCCATTTTTTTTGTTGTGGCACCTAGGGAGAAATTGGGGGTTAGGTGCCTTGCTCAAGGGCAATTCAGTCATTGCCGGCAGTCTTCGGATTACCAGTTTGACTCTCTAACCATTAGGCCACCACTGCCCGACCCTCCATCTATATTTACGCATATGTGAAGTTCATGGGTTCATTAAAAACTGTACGCTAAAACATTCAAAAGAAATTGGGCAGAAGGAACAATGAAATGGCAAATTATTTTTTACTATCCCATCATCATACAAAATTGGTATTCGCTTTATGCATTATGCTGTGTATCAAGCCAGTGACATATTTAACGCACCCTTGAAAATGACTGAGAAACTTTTACCCCGAATCGGGCAGAGGTTGCAATAGGATGACACATTCCGTATCATCTGTATTTATGAAGTTAATGGGTCCATTAAAAAAAATACAAGAAAAAGATTGCTCTGCCTCTGACCGTATCAGTACATTTACTTGTGCTGATGGCATACTCTTCACCTGCCTATTCATAATGTGTCTTGATCAGTAAGCAGCTTTCTCAACACGTTTCAATTACTTTAGTTATCAATTCTTTCCATTATGATAAAATAATAACATTTAATGTCATTCAACACCCTTATAATAGCTGTCACTGTTTATTTTTAACATTACTTTGATAATCATTTTTATTTATTTTACAACAGGAAAATCCTCCCTCACGATACAGTTTGTTGAAGGACAATTTGTAGATTCCTATGACCCTACTATTGAAAACAGTGAGTACTGAAATACTTTGACCTACCATATTACTTATATTGTTGATGCATTCAATTTAGTAGCTAGCAACTAGTAAATCCTAGTTTTAAGACCGTTTTATAATGTAGAAGCATCAAAGACAGTATTCTATAAAAGTATGGGCTGTGGGTTATAGGCTGTTTCTGGCCAGTGTGGTGCCTTGGGCACAATCATTCAGTGAATCATGGGCACTAATGTGGAAATGGGATAAACGATGTGGAATAATCCCTGTCCTTTATATATTATAACCAGGTTTGTTTATTATTATTAGTTTTTTTTTATTTTTATCGTTTTGCTTGTTTCTTTTGCCTTTTAGTTTATTTTAATGTTTAGGCAAGTTTAGTGTGCATTTCATCATGTTATAACATTAATTATTCATTAACAAACATTATTACATTTTGCTTAATAGATCGTTGGTTATTTTCAAATAGTAATCGATTTCAATAAATTTAAATAAAAAGGAGTAAACTAAATTGTGTTATTAGTGTATTTCATCAAGTGATTACTAATGGTTGCTATTGTTTAGTGATACCTGTCAGCTTGAATTATGAAATTTGAAACTGAAATGTCATATCATGTATGTGTTTCCATAATTTATTATGTAGTAATTTTATGCCTGCTTGTGTGTTTTCATTATGGTGACTGAATTGTGGAAATTCATACAGCTGCATGACATTTGGTCCCCTTTTTCCCCTATTTAAAATCTTTTTGTTTGTCTTTAAGCTTTTAATAAAATGGTGTCTGTGAATGGCCAGGATTTCAATCTCCAGTTAGTTGACACTGCTGGACAGGTAAGACCCACTACATTTTTTCTATTTAAATCTTTTTCTTTTTTCATCATTTTTCATACCAGTTGTTCCCTTCCCCTTTTCTGTTTAGGATGAGTATTCCATTTTCCCCCAGTCTCATTCTATGGATATTCATGGTTACGTTCTGGTGTACTCTGTCACTTCAATGAAAAGGTCAGAGGTTTTTGTTTTTTTTCTTACTTGCATTGTTATTATTCTTTTATGTTTTGTTTTGTTTTCTTTAGTCATACAACTGGAATGTTTAAAGGTTTGGTCTCTTCTGACTGTTTCATTTTCTTAAAGTGTAAATTGCAGGTTAACAACCACAACCAATTAATGTGTAAATTAAAGTGCTCAATATGTATATATTTAAACATTTCTGTCTTAAAATGCATTAAAATAACAACAAGAATAACATTTATTGGGGTTTCTTCAAAGGTAGCATGTTTTTTACAATAACTGGGTGATGACATCATAAGAGGGAGCACGGGCGGAAACATAGACATAATAAATACATAGACGCCCTATTGGCCGCTTTGGAACGTTGCTGTGATACGTCAACGCGTCTTCCATTTTGCGGAGGGCAAGACGGCACTGTAATAAAATGCAAGTAAACGTTTTTTTTCTGGATAAAAACAAAAAATAAATTACATTTATCAACTGATTTCAGTGGTTTTGTTCGTGGTGTATAAAAAGTATTTTTTTTTTATTATAATTGTTTTTATAAATAATTTTTTAAAAAGTCATTTAAAATCTTGATAGACTTATGAAACATATTTTTATTAAGGAATTGTCAAAGCTCAGGCTTGTCATGTAGGCATCTGGCATTTTATTCTTGGAAAAGACATTCAATTAAATTAAGTTTTCTTATCGTGGAAAAAGCATTTTCTGTGATTGACCCGATTTTAGCAATAACAAAGATAATGGATCCTTTATGGTAATGCATATGTTACAACTATAGTGCAATGCAAATAGTAAATATAAGATAAAGTGAGAAGTAATAGTATACAGTTCAATAAAATAAACAAACAGTAGGCCCTATACAGCAAGTAAAATAGTAATGAATAGTAATAATTATATAAAAGTACATAATATAATAATACAAATATTGATAATAGCATATAATTATGAATAGTACAATCATTTAACAGCATAGCTGTAATAGATTTACAATTGTAAGTGGTATAATATAATAATAATAATAAGAACAGCAAATACAATGTAATATCAATTGTAAAATAATATAGGCAATTATGAAGAAAAATATGAAACATTACAATATTGATTATTAAACTGACATTTAACAAAAAGATTTGTGTAATTTTCTTTTATATCGGCCTGCAGGGAATTAAATAATTAATATATTTTAAAATATTCCCTCATAGGCTATATAAAATAAAATGTCACAACCTTGTCTCTTTTTGTGAGACCAAAGATTGCCAGTTAGATGTACACAAGAAGAATGTTTGACCACTAGAGTATAGACATCAGAACCAGCAGCAAGCATCAGAAGGACTAGCCGAGGTAAGGCTGTTCCAGGCGGGGTGCAGAGCGCTGAGCGCCCGGTGAACACAGCTCTCACAACTCCGAAAATGTCAGGTCAAATTTTTAAAATAGGAGCTATCTTTATAAATAAACCACAGATTTATGCTATAAACAACTACATTGTTGACTGAAAAACTATTAAAACTACATTTCGTGACACAATAACAGTAGTATTTTTAAATTCCGTGGCTTTTCTCCTCTGAACATTACTATTACTAATTATATCATGACCAAATACAACCAGAAACAAATGTTCGTCTTGCTTGTGAAAGATGATTCCTCGAGACCTGTTTTCAATTGTGTGGCAATTTGTGCAGCCCCAAGCAGCACACAAAACAGGCATTTTTCTCAATTCTTGTTATGAGAAGTATGAGAAACTTGTCCTCCGCAATATGACGTTCGCTCCAGCTGCCAATAGGGTATCTATGTATTTATTGTTTATGGGGAGAATAAAACGATTCGCGGGACTCCCGCAGACTAGAATTATCTATGAATAAAACATAAAAACTAATACTTTATTCAAGCTTTTCTGCAACGGATGAATAAAAATTAATTATTTTTGTAGAAATGATTTACAGGACAGAGTTTCTATTTATAACCTGTTTACAGCAATGATCAATGTAGCCAATCACAGACATGTGTTGATTTCTTGGAACGCAATGAACAATCAGAAACATTTACGACGATACACTCCTCTCACCTTTCAACTGACTTTTTGTTCAGTGATGAATTCTGTATGCTGGCAAATCCTCGAATTATAAAAACAAAGTGTATATATTATGAAAGATTCATTAATTAATTACAGAGATGTGTGAGATCGCGATGAAATGATGTCAGCTTTTTAGGAATTATTATGGGAGCGCACTTTGCGTGCAGTCATGCCAAACCATGCATGACTAAGTTAGCCTGGTTGTTTTTATGTTAGAATAGTGTGGTTTGTGTGTAAATCCTTTATTAAGAAATAATTTATCAAGAGCAATTATGCTGATGTCTATGGTGGCGACACGTAGGCCAACTTTAATGTATTTGGAGGTACAGAAAATGCTGACCTAAATGCTGCGGGCGGGAGAAAGTAACATAGAAAGTAGTTGAGAATGTCAGTTATAACGATCCACATATTTAAAAAATGGCTGTGTTTAAATTGGGCTCAGGCACATCATTATGGTTAATGTGTCGGGCCGGGCTGGGCTCGGACACAATGTGCTTGGGTAGGGTCGAGCTTGCATTCCCGAGATCTACCTCAGCTATGCTAAACACTTACAGGCACGAATCAGTCATTTGTCCTTTGGGAACTTGTGGAGCCTCTTCGCCGTTTTTGATGTATTCATACATCCCTCACAAACACAATAGTTAACAATTTTTGCTAGTTAGGTCTCCAATATAATTGCTAGCCTTCTCGCTGTTTAGACTAACAGTAACTCTACGCTTGGAGCTCCAGGCATAGACGGTAAAAGCTTGAGTCCCTTTTGTGACGTCACGCCCAGCCTAGTGGAAGGGAGGGGGCGTGCTTAAAATCACTGTAAAACGTACCAACTTTTCATATTTTATGCAGCATTTTGGTATAAAAAAACAATCGTGGGTGGTTCTTAATGTTTAGTAAACACATTGCATTATCTTCATAAAAAAATATAACCTGCGATTTACACTTTAAGTGACAGCTCATGCAAATAAACAAACTTGCATGCTTATGTAATTGCTTGTTTTATTTTATTTTTTATGTTGTTCTTCATTCTTGGACTCATCAATATAGGCTACCCAGTGTTGTCTTTTTTAGGTTTCTGACTTTGTTTTTCTGCCAGTTCTATTCTTTTTGAGTATAATCTATTGGCCATGAGCTTGTATGGACAAATGTGATGCATGCACTGAACTATATAATGACAATATATAGTGACATCTATTTAATGTCATTCTAAATAGATCAGTGGATGCATGTGTACTATGACTGATCTTTGGTACTTTCATTTGGTTGTCATCTTTATGCTGTTTCAAACTCGGATATATATATATAATTTATTTATTTATTTTTGTCGTTTACAAATTCTTTGATCATTTAGTAAATGAACAGTTTTAGTCACCTACACTAGTTTCTTAAACACGAAACAAATAACATATTTTTTTTTCAAATAACGTCGTTGTCGTTGATAAAGAAGTAGAGTGCATGATTTCAAGGCAGCTTACTTAAAACAACATATACTAATTATTATTAAAATCAAACCCTCAAAGGCTAATAATGAATGACATCTCCAAGCAATGGAAAAACTTTTCCATTTTTAGTACATTAAAAATAAAAACATTTGAAATATGACAACATCTTTTTTGTTGTAACCACTGCAACTGCCACACAACTTATACTATCCTATAGTATGAATATAACTGCCGAAAATTCTACACTTTATTTACACTTTATTTTGATAGTCACTTTAGACGTTCAACTAATTATAAGTAACTTTTCAACTACATGTCAGCTAACTCTCATTAGAGTATTAATGTATTATTGTAGACTGTCAGTAGACTGGTAGGTTATGGTTAGGTGTTAGGGTTCGGGTTAGGAGAATAAGTAGACTTGTAGTCGCCAAGATACTTATAGTCAGTTGAATGTCTGTTGGGGGACCAACAAAATAAAGTGTTAGCAGATATTAAGCAGACAGTCTACTAATACTCTAATGACAGTTAGTTGACTTGTAGTTGAAAAGTTACTTATAGTTAGTATGTCTAAAGTGGACTATCGAAATAAAGTGTTACCGAATGCTGAAACCATGAACACTGGCTCTGTCAAGACCCCGTTTACTCTGGCATGGTTCTTGTGCAGGTTACTGACTCATGTTCAGGGCTGGAAAAATCGATTCCACTAATACCCAATGGCAGTCTCTGAGCAATGTAATAACATGCAATGCATTACTCTGTAGGTCTTAATATGTTAAAATGCATAAGAGAGAATGAATCTGCGGGTTCAGTTTCAGTCTCAAGCAAGTCCTTCAAGAGATTACTGACAGTTTACTGCCAGATCTGCCGGTACACAAGAATGACTTCTGGTACCGTGATCAATATAATACAGAAGTGCTGCTTACACAAACACTGACACATCATATTTGTTTTTGGACTGGTTATGTAGTCACATAAACGACACGTATATCAACTTTTATATCGGAAGTCTATGGAGAAACAGGGCTGGTTCTAGACTTTATTACTAGGCTTATTTTATTGTGTGTTTTTAAAGCAAAAATATTGTATTAATATTTTGTATTTTTCAAAACCATTGTACTATTTTTCAATACCGTTATACTAACACTAGTATTGGCTGAAGAAAAGAACCTGTATTTAACCTTATATTCTGATATGGGTTATTTTTCTTCTGATAGTAAGGGCCTAGATGCTTATTTTAATATTTTTCAGAGGCCAACAAAATGTGAACATAATTTGCTCTGTTTTCAGTTTTGAAGTTGTGCAGGTTCTACATGACAAGCTTCTTGATATGGTTGGAAAGATACAGTAAGTGTGGTTTAAACTCATGAACATATGGTCAAATACGGTCATAAAACATGTAGTCATAAATATTACATATTTACCCAGGGTACCTACTGTTCTAGTTGGGAACAAAAAAGATCTTCACATGGAAAGGTAAGCATAACTATTTACCTATTCACCTTTAATGACCAAGCACTTAAACCCTGTTATATTGCTTTTTTTACGGTGTTAGCTTATTTATTTTTATTCTATTTTTAAATTTTGTAGAACTTTACATTTGTGTCAAACATTTTCATTCAGCACATCTCACATTTTTGTTCAAACCAATACGAAGATCGCCCCATATTGCTCCATATTTTATGTATGTATGTATATATATATATATAGAGAGAGAGAGAGAGAGAGAGAGAGAGAGAGAGAGAGAGAGAGAGAGAGAGAGAGAGAGAGAGAGAGAGAGAGAGAGAGAGAGAGAGAGAGAATTTGAATTTGAATTTTGACAAAACTTTATTACAAATTTTCAACAGTAACTCTTCACAATACATATTAACATACTCTCTTCACAATAACTACAGCAATTATTTTAAGAACTCAGAAAGAAAAAACCAAATCACCTTCACACACTGTACATAAAGCACCATGACTACACCAAACCAGCTCAAAAGTTGAGAGATCACTCATAGTATTATAAAACCTAAAATCAATCAAAACTCTTGATTTGACCAAAGTTACGAAACAAACATTTACATCATCGCTACCCTCTTGTTCTACTCTATTTTTCCTGCTAATATAAATAGCCATTTTTGCTTGCCCAAGAATGAAATTCAACAATTGACAAGTGAAACGATTTTTCTGAAAATACTTTACACCCAAAATGAAGGTCTCCATACAAAAGGTTTCATCAAGCCTACAAAACAATTCCCTAAGTCTCACAAACAAAGGTTCTAGTCTAAAACAATGCATAAAAGCATGAAAGACAGTCTCCTTTTGAGGACAGAAAGGGCAAGCAGGATTAACATCAGGATTCAACTTTGAAATAAAAGAATTGACAGCAATGGCACCATGGAGAATTCTCCATTGCATATCACCAAACCTTTTAGACAATGGTGGCTTATATAAAGATCTCCATTCAGGTTTTACATCATTCTTCAGTTTGAAAACAGAACACCACGGTGTATTAGTTCTCTTTTCTAACATTGTCTTATTAAAAACCAAAACACAGGCTCTATACAGTTTTTTTCCTTCACTAGACAAAAAATCTATAAGCAAAGAATCACCTGATTTCAGCAACAAACCTGTACCCTCTTCAAGATTGGGTTTAATAATCAAACAAGGAAAGGGGTCATCAACATCAGGAGTACAAACCCCTTTAAAAAAATCTTTTAACAAAGATTCTTCTTCACCTGTAAGACAGTCTTTAAGTTTGACCAAAAAACGTGTTAATAAACGCACAGATCTGATTCCTAATTGTTCAGATACGGCGTCCACATTCTCAAATTGAGGCCCAGTTAATGTCACCAAATGTCCCAACGTAAAGATCTTGGCTTGTGAAAAAGTGTTACTGAACCCCGGCAAATGACAGTGAGTGGCAACGTCCAAACGGGCCCCACGTATCAGTGGCTCCTGCAATAGCCAGTAGAGAGAATAGGAGTTTTCAGTCTTATAAACACGAAAAAAGCTCCACACCTTGAAGAGATTTCGATAGAAGGCAGGTAGTTCCGATAAATCCAGTTTAGTTGGATCCATTAAAAAGAGGGATCTGTCCAGTCCAAACCCCCCTATAGTGTGCAAAATAGTACAACTCACAGCACGCCAACTGAAATCTTCAGAACCATCAAGTAGCCTTTTTAAAAACTGTAACCGAAAGGCAGCTACTCTACTTTGTAAGTGAATCAAACCTTGCCCACCTTCATCTTTAGGAAGGTATAAAACACTCTGTGGGAGCCAGTGTAGTTTATCCCAAAAAAAGTTCACCAGAGCAGCTTGAGCTTCCATTAAAAACTGTGGAGAAGGGTCTACACATGCCAACTTATGCCAAAGTGAAGATGCCACTAAATTGTTGACAATAAGAGTTCGCCCCCTATATGACATATTCGGTAATAACCATTTCCACTTTTCCAAACGCCCTTTAATTTTTTCCATCAACCCCTCCCAATTTTTTTGTACCACACTGTCATCCCCTAGATAAACTCCAAGATATTTTATACCTCCCTTTTCCCAAACCATCCCATCAGGCAGGCAAGGTTTTCCATCAGCCCATTGTCCCAATATTAAAGCATAACTTTTTTTCCAATTAACCTTTGCAGACGACAACAGTCTAAATTCTTCCAATAAATTATATAAAATTTGCACATCACTTTGTCTGTTAATCATCACCACAATATCATCGGCATAGGCTGACAAACAAAGCTTTTTATTACAAACTGGTAAAGACAACCCACTTAATTGGCTTCTTATCTGCCGAAGCAATGGCTCAATAGCCAAGGAATACAACATTCCAGACAAGGAACAACCTTGTCTGATACCCCTGAGAACCTGAAACGGAGCACATAAGCCACCATTAATTTTTAGCATACTCTCAACGTCACAATAGAGTGCTCTAATCATGTCTATAAAAGTTTTACCAAAACCAAAAGCTGTTAGCGTACTCCACAAATATGAGTGCTCCACTCGGTCAAAGGCCTTCTCCTGATCCAAAGATATCAAGCCACAGTCCAAATTTAACAACTTTGAGACATGAAAAATATCTCGAATTAAAGAAATATTATCAACTATTGATCTACTAGGGACACAGTACGTCTGATCTGGATGGATAACCCGTCCCAAAGCTCCAGCCAATCTGGTACTCAATGCTTTAGAAAGAATTTTATAATCACTGCAGAGAAGCGAGACAGGGCGCCAGTTCTTAATATCAGTCAGGTCCCCCTTTTTTGGAATTAGAGTGATCACCGCTCTTCGGCAACTCAATGGCAACCCACCCTTCGACAAGCTGTCCTTGAGTACCTCCAGCAGATCTACACCCATTTCCAACCAAAAAACCTTGTAGAAGTCAATTGGGATGCCATCCATTCCTGGGGCACTCCCAGACTTCATGGTTTGCAGAGCCTTATATAGCTCTTCCAGGGTCAGCTCACCTTCAAGCTCATCGTTGACTTCCTCTGACAGCTTTGGTAAGTTGTCAAGGAAAACATTGTCAACGCCACACTCTGCCTTAAGCTCGCTCCTATACAAACTTTGAAAAAAATTAACTGCTCTTCCCCGAATACTGGCCAGATCTGTCAATAACACTCCATCTTCGGAGCGCAAACCATGAATAAACCTTTTCTGACCATTCTTTTTTTCCAGATTGAAAAAATATTGGGACGGTGCATCCATCTGATCAATGCTCTGGAAACGTGAACGGACCAGAGCCCCCTGTATCTTATGCCCCAGCAGATCAGCTAGCTGAGCTTTCTTCCTTGAACAAGCTTCTAAATAATATTCCTTGCCAGTAGATTTTGCCAAATTCTGAGATTCGATTATCTCTCCTTCCAAAAGCTCTAGAGAACGAGTCAACTCCTTAGTAACGTTGTGAGTATACTGTTGTGTAAACTGCCTTATTTGTATCTTACCCACATCCCACCACTGTTGCAATGAGTTAAAAGAAGACTTCTTTGTTTTGTAAACATTCCAGAAATACTTAAAAGACTCCTTAAAAAAATTATCACTTAACAAATTAGTATTAAAATGCCAATATGCACTTTTTGGTTTTACTGAGCTCAAAATAAGCTTACAGTGCACCATACTGTGATCCGAAAAACTTACTGGTGTTATATAACATTTGTTGAAAGTACTAAGATGGTGATTAAAACTGTAAAATCTGTCCAACCTAGCTACTGACATAACCTTATCACGCGTGTGAACCCAAGTATATTGTCTTTCATTACCATTTAACGATCTCCAAATATCACATAAATCATACTTTTTAATAATATGAATTAATCGTTTACGTGAAGCCAAGTGAGGCTCAATATGATTTCGATCTAAATTATTCTCTGTACAATTGAAATCACCACCAAGGATCAAGAAGTCTTCAGAACAACAGTTATGTAGAGTTGAGCATAATGTATCTAAAAAAACCATTCTTTCAACAGGTGCAGTTGGAACATATACACAAATAAAAATAAACACAAAACTTTCAACAACCGCTCTAACCTTTAAAAGCCTTCCTTTTATTATCTCATCAACATCATAAGATATGGGACTAAAATTCTTTGCAAATAAAATGGCTACTCCCCCACTTAATGAGGTGTTATGGCTTAACACAGTGATGCCATCAAACTCTCTAGTCCAGTCAACAGCATTTTTTACATCGCTATGAGTTTCTTGTAAGAAAACCACATCAATATGTTTTTGCTTAATTACTTCATATATAGTAGCTCTTTTTCCAGGGTCTCTTGCCCCATTGACATTTAAAGTGGCTACATGCACTTCACTCATAAATAATAATACGGAAAAGAAAACCCACCCAACAAGCCACAGCACCTCAGCCATTTTCTTTTTACATTTAACGGACATCGTTGATTACAGCAGTATTCAGATTCCTCACAATTTTCTTAAGTCTATAGACTTCTTTATTTGTAAAGCCACTCTCTGCCATTAAGGTTTTTGCCTTTTCAGCGAACTGTTTAACGTCAGGAAAATATTCCTTCACACACACTCCTCTTTTATTTTTCGTTGATCTGAGGAATAACTTAATGTCCTCAAGTCCATATTCGCGACCACTAAACTCTCCTTGAGAAAATGTCACACTGGAGTCAGAAGACCCATCATCGCTTTCTGAATCTTGATCCATACTTTCGTGTATTTCACTCGTTTTACTTATTTTGGCATCACCCATTTTTTCAATTATTTTCCTTTTGTTGGACGGTATTTTAAACAAATGTTCTTTCTCCTCATACTCCTTTACACATTCGTTTTGCATAATCACTGAGTTACTCTCACTCCCTGTTTGCGCAACCTGAATATTTTCCGCAATCGGTGCCACCTCAACACTAGCCTCTACACCCATTTTAGTGGCCACCGTGCCCGGCTCCGAGTGCTCACAGCGCAGCGAGGTAGACGCAACCTCACTCTCACCGGGAACACCCCCAGCCGCCGCACCCCCAACCAAAGCAGTGTTATTAGCAACCCCATCCGCGCCGTCCTCACCTTCAATTCTCCCATTCACTGCGTTTACTTCCTTTTCTGCAACTTTGTCAGGACAATTACGAATTAAATGTCCAGATTTACCGCAACCAAAGCACTTTGATTTCGCAGTAGTCACAAAAATAGCATAGTCAAAGTTGTCAATTCGAAAATTAAGTGTCATGTCTAACTCTGTGTCGTCCTGTATAATCATATAAACGAACCGTCTGAACGAGACAATGTGTTTCAACAACGGAGAATCGCTATTGATTGGGATCTTCTTGATCGGCGATACCAGTTTTCCATAACGAGATAACAACTGTGTCAGAATTTCATCACTTACAAACGGTGGAACATTTGACAAAGTGACTCTCTTTGCGGGCAAAGAAAGAGGAAGAACAGAGACAAAATCACCCCCAATGACTATTCCATGTTCAACAACTTCATTGACTTTTTCCACACTACTGAGAAACACTACCACCGCACTATTCATTCTGGAGGCGGAAAGAACGCTCCCATGCCCTACAACCTCACCAATGGCAAGGCAACATTCCTCCACACTCACCGCGGCGGCTACTTTAACCGCATTACGCCGCGTGAGTGTACTCCAAACCTGCCCGCGTGGGTCCGACATGCTTCCCAACAGAGTGGAAAGCAAGCGGCCCAACAATTAACTCAAAAGAAAAGTCCAGAAAACCCAACAAGGGGACAGATAGAAAAAGACAAAATCACTCACAAGCTCTCCAGTCACGCTTCACTCGATCAACTCGCACCCAGACACACCGGAAGTGAGAGAGAGAGAGAGAGAGAGAGAGAGAG
Organism: Cyprinella venusta; assembly: GCA_038021265.1. Taxonomy (NCBI): domain Eukaryota; kingdom Metazoa; phylum Chordata; class Actinopteri; order Cypriniformes; family Leuciscidae; genus Cyprinella; species Cyprinella venusta. The sequence goes on from CM075868.1 coordinate 13,971,899, forward strand.
AGAGAGAGAGAGAGAGAGAGAGAGAGAGAGAGAGAGAGAGAGAGAGAGAGAGAGAGAGAGAGAGAGAGAGAGAGAGAGAGAGAGAGAGAGAGAGAGATTATTATATTTAATATTTTAAATTAATATGTAGCTATAATCATTTTAAAAAAAATTTTCTCATCCTTTTTCTTTAAAGACTGAAATGTTTTTTTTTTTTTTATAAATTATTTGTTTTATATATATTTTTACAAAATTATTTCTTGTCAAAACTTGTATTATTTGAACTGTTGTTGAAATCATTGTTTTTTACCTTCATTTTATTGTTTAGGATGTTCCCATAGACACTAATCTTTGTGCAGGTGTTAAAAAAGGAAAGCCTTAAAACAGATTTTTTTCTTTTCTGCATATAACCTGTACTGGTGGTTAACAAATGATTTTAAATATTTAATGGATAACAATGACCTTTTCCATATTATTTCTTTAATTGCAAAATATTGTATATAATATTCTCCCTAGATTTGAATGCTTTTAATCAAGTAGTGGTTCATAAAAAAGAAAACTAAAACCAGTGTGAAATAAATAGTAAAAGCAGGAATAAGAAAGGTAAACTGCATCTCTTGTTCACAAGTTCTTACATGTTTATCACGTTTCAGACCACTAAATTCTACCTTCTACCTCTAATTTCTACCATTTTGTGGTGGAAGGCAAACCATTTCCACTCTGTCATGCTCTCTTTTTTGTTGTTTTAATTTAGAGTGATTAAACCAGAAGAGGGAAAGAAGCTAGCTGATTCTTGGGGTGCTGCTTTTATGGAGTCGTCTGCTAAGGAAAATCAGGTAACACCTTCTTTGTATCTTGAATAGGAACTTATGCTTGCCTACAGTTAGTTTGACAACACATTTTGTCGACGCGTTTCTGTAATAAGCCTATATTTGTTTTCTGTACAGTTTGGACACTCGTGTATATGTTCTCCTTCTTAAAATAACTTTGATTTTGCAGACAGCAGTAGAGGTTTTCAAGAGGATTATTCTGGAAATGGAAAAGGTTGATGGAAACGCCCCATCAGAGGAGAAGAAGTGTGCAGTGATGTAAGGCATGCAGTAAACTCACATGCTGAAGTTAAAAGACACATCACCTTGCCTTTAACTATAACGAAGCAGTTCAGAAATAGGTCCTCTCCTGATTCATTTCCAGATGCGTCAACATTATTCCAAAAAATCATATTCAGTGTTGGGAATTAAATATTGATGCTATTTGAAGCTCAGATTACTGTAAAAAGGTTTTACTTAAAATCTCCCATCTCTGTAACCTTCAGCTTTGATATGTTGACTGACATTTCATGTTTAATAATCTGACAGGTACTAACCTGTCTACAACTACTATCTCAGCAATACAGTTGGTCTCATTTATTTTTTTTTTTTTTGCTCTCCCTCTGACACTTTTACTAATTTTACTTCTCTTGTGTAACCAAAAGAAATAAAATGGGAAGATGATGTAAACAGAGCCCCAAAAAGATCTACTCAAAATGATGTAAACAGAACCCTAAAAAGATCTACTCTTGCCCACCACCGGTGGTTTTATACATAATCAAGTGACTGCAAGAATTGTATTCTTTCTAAACCTTCAGTATAAAGTAAATATGAGATCTTTAAAACTTTGTTAGAATGCTATTTGTGAGATTTAGCTATTTTATTTCTTTGCATTTTTGTTGGAATTGTTTTGCTTTGATCCAGAAATGAACTTGGTTACCCGTATTATGGCATATAAAAGTCCTCATTAAATAAATACTTTTTTGGGGGGGGGGGATAATGAACTTCATACAGACCATTTGCCGTTTGTGAGGACCAGTCAATTCATGATCAACAATTTCCCCCCGTGGTGTCTTATGACCTTAATCACCAACAATATCTCTGTAGAGCAGTTAAGACTAATCCCCCGGTTACTGAAAAATGTTGTCAATGCATTTTTGATGTCTTTTGCATCACCCTCTCTTCTTCCTATTTAGTCATTTTTAGCGATATTAAATAGTACCGTGACACGAATACCATCATGTAATTTTCTGACCCATATTACATGGAATTAGCATTACTGAAGTCCAAAAGGTCCTTTAAGATCTGACCTCCTCATTTTCCTGTGAAGTTCAGGGTGCCAGGTTTTTCATTTTTATAATTTTGACAGCCTTCATTATAATTTTAGGGACTTCTGTATATGGAATTTTTGTATGTGGAAAAATAAAACATTTAAAGAATGTTTTCTGTATATTTGTTGTTCTTCTGTTGCAACTATCTAGAGTTGGATCTCTCACATCAAAGTTGAAATAGCCAGTCAGGCATGCATTTACCATATGATATTAATTGCTGCCTAACCACCTTATTACAATGAATCATTGGAGAATATGGTTTTGTTTTGAGTGTGATTTTACTTTGTCATACTTCTGTTGTTCAATCCACGCTGTGATGGAAGGATTGTGGTCACAATCTTACGATGAAAAGCGGCAATTCATTCGGTGTGACGCTCACAGTGCTTGGGTACAGCCACAATGGTATCCATCTGGAGAACCGCAGCAGTTTCAGTCCAGCAACCACAGAGGAGTCAGAGGGATCGCGTTTTTTATTATTAATTGAGCTATTTTCACATGGAAAATCAGTAGATCGATATCTACAAACTTTTTTAAAAAGTACCTGTACAATGATAAATATGTCAAACAAGTCTATTAATTATTCTACACAATCTATAGGTCATTGTTAGTTCATTGATATCCAAATATACAACTTTTATTTTAAATAAATGAATAGCCTATACCAAAATATGTTGCCATATTGTAGTTTACCATTTGACTGTATTATGTGATATTACTTCCAGTGTTCATGTAGTTACAAATAATACTTATAGACAGGGTGTGACATACTGTATAGCCTTGAGCAAGTAATTGGTGCATTTCTCTAGATGAAAACCAATGATATAAAAAATATATAACAAACAGCTATCATTTAAAAAAACATGGAAACAAAAAAGAATTCAACTTAAAACACAAAAAACGTAGATTTTAAGCTTTTCATGGCCTTTCTGCATGTGATTAAATTAACATCTGTGAAAATTGCTGTAATTTGCAAGAGACAACTGCGATGTAGCGGAGGTCGAGGAGACCCTACTGCAGCCGGTTTAAGGCGGTCAATGGAGATTTGCTCCGGTTTGCCACCTGTTCGCCACAAAATGTACATTCCCGTTTCCAAAACCCAGAATGGGCCCTCGTAGGGTGGGCGTAGTGGTCCCCTGTGGGCATCGTGGCAAATGAAAACATAGGCCGTTTCTCAAAACCAATAATGCAAAGAAGGGACTTGTGTTCTTGGGAAGAAAGCTCTTGCTAGTTGTTCTTGGAAGAACGAACTCACGAGGTGACGAGCACACAGAACGCTGCTGACAGTTTGAGACGATGCGTTCTTGCTGCTGGTATTGCGCAATAGTAGCATTATCCCCGCACAGACGACGTCTGCAGTGCCCAAACACAACGAGAATTATTATACAGCCAGGCTTTATCGCCCAGCCTAAGGGATTACTTTACATACTGTACACTACAATGTAATTCATAACATTAAAGCAACACCTGTCTCATTTTAATTCTGGTTCTGTTGTTTGTTTGTGTACATCACTAGCCAACGGCGGGTAACAACGCCGGTAATATTCGGTAATATTCAGGTAACTTTTGACCTGCCTCTCTCTGCTTCCCGCTCCTTCCGCGAATGCCGAAATGAATTATGGGATATATCTGCCGTCAAGTTCACACAAGTTACCAACCGATGCATCCTCGGTAAAATGGGAGTGTCAAGAACACATCCGGGATTTTTAACCGTTCTTGCCTAAATGCAAACTTGTGTATTGGGACAGTACTTGGGCCGCGACTGATGACGTTTTTACAAGTCCACAAGAACACAAGTACAGACAAGAAGGCATATTGAGAAACGGCCATAGTCAACCGTCTGAAGACCAGCGGGAATGTGAGACTCCGGGAGGCCGTGACAGGAAGTAGGGACAGGTGCGGAAAGCCTCGCATTGTCTAGTAGAGTAGACCGCTGAAGAGTAGCGGACCAGGGAACCGTGGTGCTAGGGAAAAACCCTGGTACCCGTAGCAGTTGTTCATAAACAAGCTCCGTGGAGGAGAACTGAAGGTCCTCCTTTGGTGCAGTCCTGATGCCCAGCATTCACCCACGGGATCTTGTCGACCCAATTGTTGTCTTTAAGGCTGGCAGCCTTAACGACAGGGCAGCCTTCATCAACCTATGAAAAGTTCAGAGTCCGTTATCCTGCGGATGATATGCAGTCGTGCGGTGGAGTTTCACTCCGAGGCTCTGTGCGACAGAATCCCACAGCTCAGACGTGAACTGCATGCCTTGGTCAGAAGATATGTCCGAAGGGGTGCCGAAACGGGCAACCCAGGTGCCAATAAATGGCCATGTCGACAGACGCCACTGACATCAGTGGCACTGCCCCTGGTCATTGGGTGGTCCTGTCGACCAGGGTTAAAAGATGTGTGAAACCGTGAGAAAAGGCCAGAGGACCGACCAGGTCCAAGTTTACATGGTCAAAACATCTCGCCCAAACCAGGAACTTCTCTAGCCAGGCTTTAGTGTGGTAGTGTACTTTGGCACTCAACACAGATGTTAACCCATTCTCTAACATCCATCTTGAGGCTAGGCCAAACAAACTTTGCTGCAACAAGTCTCTGTGACGCTTTCAAACATGGGTGGGAGAGACCATGTATGGCATCAAAATCTGGCTGTTTCCATCCCGAGGGAACAACTGGCCGAAGACTACCTGTGGAGATGTCACACAGCAGCAGCAGCAGCACGGTGACGGCATCATCAAAAACCACGTCCTCGATCTGCAGCCCTGTAGTCAAGGTCTTCAGGAGTTGCACATCCAGGTCTGTTGTCTGAAGCCCCGTTCACACCACCAGCGACACGCAGTGACAAAGCGACAAGATCCCATTCATTTCAATGGAGCGCTGGTGACATCCAGCGACACGAGCGACAGTGACCGTTGGCGACAGAATGTGGGCATGTCAAGTGACAAGAGACAAGCGACGAAAGTTAAGAATTTTCAACTTTATGCAAATATTAAGCGATTTTCGCGAGCGACAACCAATAGGAAAGAAGACTTTCAGTGGAGCTCACGTCACCGTCTCGAGTGCAAGCAAGACAGAAAGAGTTCTTGGAATGTGTGATTGCGGCTCTCTTGGCGTTATTTTCCTGTCGATTGTCGAGAGCGTATTATTGTAGCGCGAAAGTACATTAAAGCGATGCGAGCAGAGAGAATTGCGTTCACACATTACATTAATGTACTTCCGTGCAACAATAATGCGCTCTCGACATTTGACAGGAAGATAATGTCTTACACCTTTAAAATGAGTGGAGTTCACATGCTGAATGATATGGATGATTGTCTGATCATGTTTCAATCAGGGAGTGTGTTTTAACCATCACTTATCATCCACCCAGAAACCACTTCTAAGTGGAAGGGGAGTTGGACTTTATTTTTGCATGGGCCCACCTTTCACAGGGGCGCTCCCATCCTGTAATTTACACTCCCTTGAAAAGCACTTTTAAGTTGTGAAGTAGTTCATACCTCAGTAGTAACGAATGGTTATTTTAGTCAAAGTTGCTTTTCTATCAGCTTGAATTAGTCGGCCCATTCTCGTCTGACCTCTAGCATCAACAAGTCATTTTCGCCCACAGGACTGCTACTGGATGTTTTTCCCTTTTCACACCATTCTTTGTAAACCCTAGAAATGGTTGTGTAAATTCCCAGTAACTGAGCAGATTGTGAAATACTCAGACCGGCCCGTCTGGCACCAACAACCATGCCACGCTCAAAATTTCTTAAATAATCTTTCTTTCCCATGCTGACATTCAGTTTGGAGTTCAGGAGATTGTCTTGACCAGGGCTGCGTTCAGCCCGGACAAAACGTTGCACAACGTTTTTTAAACAGAAACGGTGATGCGTTGAACACCCCGTTCTGATGACGCAAGAGTTGCAACTATGGAGCCCGATAAGGCCATTCTCAAAACAAAAAAAAGGCCATTCTCTGTGTTCTTCGTGAAGAATTTTCAGAAGTCGGTATAAATATGTGTTTAATACTAGAAAATATGCCCGATGTTACAGTAACTGCACTTGCCGCCCAGAACACAAGAGAACATCCCAATCAAGTGAAGGGATTTGTGGAAACTGAAAGCACACATCTTACCTAATTCAGACTAAAACACATTCTGTTTTGCCTCACACACTAACTTTATTTGCATTTCATAATGTTTTAATAACCTATTTTCTTTCTGATTTTTAGGAAAAGCACTTTTATTTCTATACGAAATTTCATACACTTGCAATGAAGCTAAGAATATAATAAACGACATCATGTTGATATCGTATATTTTTACAATAAATGACAAACATATCTTCTAATATCCTCAGTTGTTGCATATAGCGATCTGCATTGAACACTTATTTTCCTTAACCCATTGTGCGAGTTCACTTTAATACCGCGTGCTTTATATACATGTTGCTGCTGAGTGATTGGATTGCAGTTCTGACACACCCACCAAACGAGAGAAAACATATCTCAAACCCCGTTGCACACCGTTTCCTGGAAACATAACGTTCAACTAGGAAACCGTAGCAAAACGGTGCGCACCGTTTTGAACTTGAACGTGCCCCAGGACCACACCCCTAAATGCACTGAAGCAACTGCCATGTGATTGGTTGATTAGATAATTGCAATAATGAGAAATTGAACAGGTGTGTGTGTGTGTATATATATATATATATATATATATATATTCTGAAGAAAAAACAACCTTTTTTATTCATCTAGCTTCACTTAAATTGACAAATACAAAACGTACACTATAAGTTTACACTATTAGGACAGTTGGGGACATGCTGGCTAAATGTTGTTAGAAACTTTTTGATATATTAACCCCCTGGGGACCAAAAACGCGCCCCCGCGTTTTGATCGTTTTTTTTTCACACAGCTGCAACATAGACTTAAAATACTCCGTCATTGATGGTCATATAAATAAAATCGATACATGATTATAAACTATAGAGGGTCTTCTTTTTTTTATGTACACTCTTATTAATATCAAAACCTTGTGTTTTTGTAAAATAAATAAATTAAACAGGGTGCGCTTTCAGCTCACTCTGTCTCCGCAAAAATCTTTCTGAAACGCGTCCGAAAAAAGAGCTGTAACTCATTAAATACTTGTCACAGACACATGAAAGATCTCTCTTTATGAAGCTGAGATTTTCTTCTTTTAATTTAAGTCATTTATATAAAAAGCAACTACTCTCAGTTGATGTAATCTGTATGAAAAGAAAGAGATGTCAGGATTTTCCCTTTCACCCCATTACAGCAAATGAGGCGCTAATGTGACCGCGCCCACTGGGAGCGCGTGCTATTCAAATTCTAATGTTGAGGCAAGCCATGAAAACGCCCACATGGATAAAAACATACAGTTTATGCCCATATCGATAAAAACACAGTTTATTACGGATAACCTCGTCCTATTCTTTAGTCTTGCATGCGCAGTGAGGAGATCCTGGAAAAAAAAGTTACCTTACAGTTTCATTTTGAGGAGCACGGATTCAGCTGATGCAGTAAGTCATTTATTATAAGTGCTTTGTTCTAATCGCGTTATTGAATAGTGTCTACAAAGACTGTGTAAATATCAAATGCGCGTCTGATAGGAAAGAATAGACGAATTCACAGATGCGCGCGCAGTGCGTTCATTCACTTTCGCTTTCATTGGAACAAGAATCTCATGTGACATCCTTACATTAGTAAGATAACATTATTTATCTGTACCTATAACCAAAAAGTGTGTTTAAATATGATTCGGGCGTGTGGACGGACGTACGAACGAACGTTCATTTAGTTAGAGACTGTTAGAGTTCTGCTCATATTATTTTCTTAGCCACAAACCCGAATCATATTTAAACACACTTTTCGGTTAGCGTTTAAAACATCTTGATGTTTTAAACTCTAACTCTGAACCAATTCTACATGGCCCATAAAATATTTGACCAGGATTTGTTTCCAGGTATGACAAAAAATGGGTTTTGACTTTCATTTATACTTTGATTTTATACATGTATATATTTTGAAGCGTTCAGATGCAAAAGCCTCTAAGTGCCATTTGAATTTTTTCTAGAATGATCATTTTTATCAAGCTTGTTTAAATATAAGTTCAGTAATTTCACATAATGGCAATGAAGACTACCTATTAATTGTCATTTAAGTGAAATTACTGAACTTAAATATACAAGTTTGATAAAAATGATCATTCTAGAAGAATTTAAAATGGAACTTAGAGGCTTTTGCATCTGACCTTCTGTTATATATATATATATATATATATATATATATATATATATATATATATATATATGTTGTCCTTTCATTTTTTTCTTGTCTGACTCACCTGAATGAAAGGCTCATTATTATGCATGTCTTTGTCTCTCTCAGGTGTGAATCACCTAATTATACATGATGAGGGCTGGCCTGTTCACGCCCATTCGCATATTGCCTTGGCAAACAAAAAAATCTTTTTCACAATATAACCCAATTCACAGTTTTATGTGAATGATTAGGGGGATGATTTTCAGATCATTGTGAAGAAAAAACCCTAGGCAACAACATCAATTAGTCAAAAGTCTTGTGGACGCATATTTAGTATGTGTTTTCTGGCCTTATTTCAGAAACTTTCATTTTTAGTTTTTACAATAACCACGCATAAACAATATTCTCTCAAAAATGCAAACATGTACAAACATGTTGCCCATATGTCATGGTTGCCCTGTTTCTGCTAAATATAGTGTAATTTCACATGTGCCATTAATATGTTTATAAGCAGCTGAAAAAAACACAGATGTCAGGGCATGTCAGAACCTCTCAAGGACCCCAAATACACCTTGGTCCCCAGGGGGTTAAACTGTTCTCATGTAACCAACAAATATGATGGCAAGATGTCCAAAAACATGTGGCTGTAAAGCAATGCTTTGGCATACTGACATATTGTATGAAACACTACCCTGATAATATCAACTTGTTTACAGTGCCACCTAGTGTATAATAAGTACCGGTGGGTTTAATTTTCTTTTTAATGACTTTCATAATATAATTACTGCTTGACCCTGTAATTCAACAACAAACCACAACTCATAAAAAAAAAATTACACTCATGAATTTACAAGGAAGAATTATTTTAGTCTGTATTTAGCCCAACACCGGAAGTTGCTAGAGTACAGAAGGACATTATTGTGTCATAAACAAACAAAAAGAAACAGCAAGACATGATCTTAAAATCTAAAAGTTGCACAAAATTATGCAGCCATGGCATGCACGAAAACAGAATGTTTATTTTTTTTTTACCATTTATCTCCTTAAAATCAAAAGGCACAATAAAAGGCCCTGAGGTAAAGAGGCCACAAAGGTTTTATGTCCAAAATACTAAAAATTCCATGTTTTCAGTCCTTGAATTCAAGTGCCACTTTATAGCCATTCATGTAGGTACAGGAAATCAACATCTGTAATACACTGCCAAGGCAAATCAGTTATTTTGAGGCATTTTACCAAAAAGAAAAAAAATCATTCACAAGAAAAACAAAGTTTTGTCTGATAATAAAACGACTTGGCTTCAGAAAACGTAAGTGCAGGACACGGACTGCTGCTCTTGACAGTTCTGATAAAATGAATTTTTACTATTGTGTCTACTTGACACAGTTTAAAAATAATCTAGAGTCAACAAAAAATTAATTAAATTCATAACACGCTCGTTAAATAATCAAAAAATTGTTAATTAAAAGAACAATGACATTGTCTTATCAATGCCCAAACTGTTGTCATTCCTAAAAATACTACATATCAACTGAGTCTTTAGGCTTAGTTCAAATCTTGAACTCTGCATAAGGTCTTTGCAGTCTTTACAACAATTTTTACAGAATAATTTTACAATAATTGCTTTTAAGTGTATAAGACAGTCAAGTCAGCAACTAAAATAAAACAAGCGTTTAAAATGGAGGACCAAAACCCTCTTTCTGTGTGAATTTTTTTTTCCCTCAACTACATTTACCTTTTTGTTCCTTGAAGTACAGTTTTTCATTGTTAAGCTTGGAGATAATTTTCCCTTTTCTGCCTGGATCTCATAAACCCCTCTCTAATTTCCCCATTACAGTACGAATGTGCAACAATCAAAATAAGTAAATAAGTAAAAGAGAGGGTAAAGAAAAATAAAATTGAAGCAGCGCTGCTTAAAATCAAAATTAGAAAAATCAACAAATGGACATATTATTTGGTCTGTAGAAAACACAAACTCAAAAAGTAAAGGGTAAGTAAAGGAAAAAAAGTAAAAGATAAACAGACAGTTTAATGTAGCCCTGCATTTAGATTTGGCACTTTTCCTTTTTTAGCAAGTAGAGAATTGCATCGGAATAAGTGAGGAGAGAATAAGAGCGAGAAAAGAGGAAGAAAATAGATGGAAAAGAAGGGGATGAAGAAGGATTTACTGTACAGCTACACCAATAAATGAGGTATACTCCCGATGTGGTAGATATGGTGCCACATCAAGGGGCAGTAGGAGGAAAGAAGACAATGACATGAAAAGTCCTGAGGGTGTGTAAAAGAGCTGAGTGAAAATTATGGGTGCAACAACGGAAGGCTCAGATAATTGCGTTGGTGCCACGAAAGCCGACCCCACGGGCAAACTGCTCCAGCAGGCCTGAGATGGCACCGGAAGGGCTTGGAGATGACGATTTAAGTCCTACTGTAGAGCTATAGGCTGAAAGGAACAGCTCCCTCACTGCCTCCAACCTCACCTGCCTTTCAGGTACAAATGTGCACCTAGAAAGAAAGGAGAGAGAAGAAAACACAGAAACGGCATTTATCATATTCTCTCCACTTAATGACCACATTTTTGTGCCTTCCTCCCAACACAAAACACAGTTCAATATGTACAAAAAACCCCTTCATGTTTTTTGAAATCCTACAATATCAGAAATTAACAAAACAGCTGTTACATTTCTGGCATATTTACAGTTTTATACCAGCTGTCATGTTTCCATACACAGAGTAAGTGATGTTAAAACTACACCACAATAAAACAAAATATAACAATAAAACAAAAGATAACATCTTTCTGCAATAATGGCAGTATTAAAGGGTACATATCGTGCTTTTAAATCATTCATTTTTACTTATAAATCATACATTTGTGGTCTATATAAAGCATAACTGCAATGCTTGGGTCTGAATTCCTCATTATTATAGCTCAACAGGCCCCTTTTCTACCTCTTTTCTGATGTGCTTCTGTGAGCAACCCGTTTCGAAGCGTCTCCTTTAAATAAAAAGGAGTTGCGTCTTTCCCCGCCCGCTCTCCAGGTCGCTGAGTTCACGGTCGGTTCAACTCCCCGCGTTCAGCCATTATTGTAGTTTGATAAGAGATATACGATTACTATAGTTTCAAAGAACATTTTTATTCACACGTTAACAAAATGTCAACAACGGAAGACTTGTCCATCAAGCCTTACATATTCGAGCCAGAGCGAGCGATTTGAAAAAGACGACGACGAACCTGCAGAACAACGCTTCATATGGATGCAGTGGTATGTAAAGTTAAGTTAACTATGTTGTGTTATTAGTGAAAGTCGACTATTTCTCTTGTTAAAACAAGCACACTGACAAGATAAATGACTGCGGTCTGATCTTACCACTAAAAATCTGTATGATAATAATATGATAACTTGCGTTTAGAAAGCGTCAGAAAACACAGCAGCTAAATGATAGAAGGAATTTACCCCTCATTCAGACGAAGTCGATCGGCAGACCCTTCTGTATAATGGCGGAGGTTGTTGGATTGGGGATCCTTGAAGTGCTTCAGGTCACTACATCCAACAACCGAACATTTTGACTAGCCCTCCCGTAACTTCTGCATCATTGAGGTTGGACTACAAAATCGGAGCGAGAAATAATAATGGCGGATTGCTCGAAGTGTTGGACCGGTAGTCAATGTCTTTATTTGTCAGTTCCGCTGCAAATACTGTGACGTGATAGTTCAAAAAACGTAATAGACAACAGGAAAATCCGAACAGGTTGAAAAATATGACCAAAACAGAATATAAAGATATAAACGAAGCACCTGAAGAGAATAATTTCATCTTTTCTGTACTTATAAACACTCCAAATATACAACAAAATGCATTTAAGGGCTAAAAAAGTGGATTTTGCATGATATGTCTCCTTTAAGGGTGTGTTTGGTAGAACCTTTCATCTATAGTGATTAAGGATGACCTTGGACATGGCTAGCCCCATGCTCTACTACTTGAGCTACAGGAACACTTATCCTATTCACTTTGAAAAATGTACATTCCACTGTAAGAGTTTGTATTTTACATTTCAATTTTCAAATTCCCTACTAAGGCATTGCTTATGCCATATGGAATGAAGGATATATTTGATGTATAAAATTCACTCGCTGAATATATCCGAATATATCTACTTCCATACTGGTAGGTGACAACAGTATATAAGCTGTGTGGTATGTCTGAATTCATAATACTCATAAAACAGCAGGCGAAAAGTACCTGGTGACCTGATACTTAGGGCGAAATCTTGAAGTGTGCATACCACTCATCCTCGTGTTATTCCAAATCAGACTTCCATTTCAAAACACAACTGAAGATATTTGAAAACAAAATTTTTGGTCGGGAAGTTCGGTCTGGACTCGATCCATTGAGGAGTAATTATGATCAGTCAAAAAATGATCGGGCCAATCAAATTGCCAGGGTGGGCTTTATACTATGATGGACAGATGATCTGCAGGGACGTAATCATCACGTTATCAAAGAGCGCTTGTCAAAGATGACTGCAGCTGGAGAATTGAGATGTATAGATTCTGCTGCCGTGTCTTTTGTAAAATAAATCGACAGCGCATTCATTTTAATAGACAAACAGAGAACTGCAATCAAGGCATTTGTCGATCGGAAAGATATTTTTGGCGTCCTTCCTACATGATTCGGGAAAAGTGTTATCAGCTGACTCTGACGGTCGTTAAGAAGATGGGACTTAATGAAAAGCCTGTGGTCATTGTGGTTTCTCCTTTGGTGGCACTCATGGAGAAGTAAAGGCGGGCGTACACGGTGCGATTTTCTGCTGTTTTATGAGCTCGCCGGTGATTTTTTTCAATCGGGAGTAATCGCGTGGAAATCGGTTATACTCGCATGTCGCGGCTCGTATCGTGTGCGAGGAAGATACGAGCCGAGCCGAGCACCTCTCGATCTCCCGATAATTTTTAAGCATGTCTAAAAAGTTCTGGAGCTGTCGGCTTGCATTCGTGAGGTGTATGTGGTTGAATGAGCCGATTTGTCGATCTATCTGAATTTGACCAATCAGGAGCTGAGGAAATCCAGAGAAGAAAGACGAAAATGGTGTGGACTACTAGAAACACTGCTTTAATTAATATTTTTATGATGATGACTTTGTGAAATTTTAACTAAACAGCATCTCCCTTGTTCTTACTGGCCAGTATATGGCATATTTCATTCTGAAACATCTGCTCTTATTAGGGGCCAAGCACCGAAGGTGCGGAGGCACCTATTGTATCTGTTCCGGTTCTTATTAGGGGCCAAGCACCGAAGGTGCAAAGGCACCTATTGTATCTGTTCCGGTTCTTATTATTATTATTATTCTTCTTCCGACTGGGCATCTATGGCAGCCCATAGACCGCTTTGCGGGAAAGTTGTTTTGGTTTGACATTCTGATAGAGGACAGTCCCACCATTAAATACACCAATTTTGGTGTCTCTAACTCATTCCCTCTAGCGCCACCAACTGTCCAAAGTTTCACTTTTATTATGCTAATAACGTTTGAACCGTAAGGCCTATCAACGAAATTCTTTTTTCCTCTTGTTCCTGAGCTCATACCGATTTGATCGCACCCTATGACGTCATTTTGCGTCATTAAAAATGGCCGCCATTTTGAATTGTCCAAAAAACCTACTTTTGCGAACTCGTCCTAGGCCGTTTGTCCGATTTTCACCAAAATTGCACCGGATCATCTACAGGCAGTGCTGACAAAAAGTTATGGAATTCAAGTTGATTCGCTTAGCCGTTTTCGATAAACGCACAAACTAATTTTACGTAGCGCTTGCGAAAACAGACGTAAGGCTGTATCTCCGCAACGCTTCATCGTATTCAGACCAAACTTGGTATGTGTTGTCACAAGCATGACTTGAGGCTACATGCAGCGTTTCGGCGCAGCGCCACCTAGTGGTCCGGAGATATGAAAAATTGCTATTTTTACTCGTAACTTCTGAACGGTTTGTCCAAAAACCATAAACTTGGTCTCGTTAGATTCAGGGCGTCATGCCGAGTCGACTGATATCAAATTTATCCAGATCGGCCATTTTGGCTGTCGGCCATTTTGAATTATGTGCTAAAATGCTGTATTTTTTGAACGCATGAACGAATTGTTACGAAACTCGGTATGGTTCATCAGTACGATGCCCTAAAGGAGCCTGAGAAGTTTCGAAACAGCGCCACCTAGTGGTGAACTTTTTTTTTCAAACGCTTATAACTTTGGGTGTGGTACACTTATTTTCAAGGGAGTCATCTTTTTGAAGTCCTGAATCGTTGCCGAGTCCAACGATACCAAACATGTTAGGTTTCGTCTTACGGTTGGTGTAGCGTAGCGATTTAGCGCAAAAAAAACACTTGGCGATATCTTCGAAACCGCTGTTCCGATCGAGACGAAACCACCGCCAGAAACACGGAATCATAGCTCGTTAACTATACGCTAATGCCCAAATGCGAAAATATTGATAGTAAGGGGTAGTAAAATTCAAACAAAGTCATGTGTCAGTCATTTTTTACGTGTTTCTTCAAATAAATGTTTATAACTCGGAAGCGAATTGAGATATTTGCACCAAAATTGACACACATATGTATGGGGTCACTCTGAGGACACATAAAAAAAATTGTAAGACTGAGCCTCTTGGTGGCGCTATAATAGAACAAAACGTGAAATTCCCATTGACTTCAATACAGTTTTGTGAAATACAATGCTATACTAAACAAATGCTTTGGTCTAACATTACGAAACTAAGTGTGTGCCATAATCAGCATGCCCTGAAGGTACTGAAAAGATTTTGAGACAGCGCCACCTGTTGGTCAAAAGTTATAATTAATTTCTGAGAACGCTAATAACTTTTGAACAAATTTGCCTATTGCAATGAAACTGATCTTAATAGATTCCTTGGGTTATGCCGAAAACATAGATATCAGGTTTGCCATAATCAGCCAAACTTCCTGTCCGCCGTCTTTATTTCTTTGAAAAACCTTCTTTTTCGAACTCCTCCTAGACCGTTTGTCTGATTTTCACGAAAATTGAATCGTATCATCTCCAGACCGTGCCAACTAAAAGTTATGAATTGCATGATGATAGACAAAACCGTTTTCGTATACCACAGCATCAAAATTTAGGCATGCTGCCAAAATTACTATTTAGGCTTTATCTCTGCAATGCCTTCACATTTTGACACCAAACTTTGCATGTGTCATTGTCACCTCACTCTGACCACATCACATCTATTTCGTAACCGCGGCACCTATTGTTCGAAAGTGATAACCCATTAAATCATCTTATAAGCTAATGTTTATGTGATTTTCTTAGCCATTTGCCCAAAGTTCTCTCAAAATGCCCTTAATTGCTCCTTGCTGCAGTTGGTCTGCCACTCCTTGCCATTTTGGCATATGTTGCCGCTTCTTGCGCTTGGCCCCGGTAATGGCTGCTTGCAGCTATATTTATTATTATTATTCTTCTTCCGACTGGGCGTCTATGGCAGCCCATAGACCGCTTTGCGGGAAAGTTGTTTTGGTTTGACATTCTGATAGAGGACAGTCCCACCATTAAATACACCAATTTTGGTGTCTCTAACTCATTCCCTCTAGCGCCACCAACTGTCCAAAGTTTCACTTTTATTATGCTAATAACGTTTGAACCGTAAGGCCTATCAACGAAATTCTTTTTTCCTCTTGTTCCTGAGCTCATGCCGATTTGATCGCACCCTATGACGTCATTTTGCGTCATAAAAAATGGCCGCCATTTTGAATTGTCCAAAAAACCTACTTTTGCGAACTCGTCCTAGGCCGTTTGTCCGATTTTCACCAAAATCGCACCGGATCATCTCCAGGCAGTGCTGACAAAAAGTTATGGAATTCAAGTTGATTCGATTAGCCGTTTTCGATAAACGCACAAACTAATTTTACGTAGCGCTTGCGAAAACAGACGTAAGGCTGTATCTCCGCAACGCTTCATCGTATTCAGACCAAACTTGGTATGTGTCGTCACAAGCATGACCTGAGGCTACATGCAGCGTATCGGCACAGCGCCACCTAGTGGTCCGGAGATATGAAAAATGGCTATTTTTGCTCGTAACTTTTGAACGGTTTGTCCAAAAATCATAAACTTGGTCTCGTTAGATTCAGGGCATCATGCCGAGTCGACTGATATCAAATTTATCCAGATCGGCCATTTTGACTGTCGGCCATTTTGAATTATGTGCTAAAATGCTGTATTTTTTGAATGCATGAACGAATTGTTACGAAACTCGGTATGGTTCATTAGTACGATGCCCTAAAGGTGCCTGAGAAGTTTCGAAACAGCGCCACCTAGTGGTGAACTTTTTTTTTCAAACGCTTATAACTTTGGGTGTAGAACACTTATTTTCACGGGAGTCATCTTTTTGAGGTCCTGAATCGTTGCCGAGTCCAACGATACCAAATATGCTGTGTTTCGTCTTACAGTTGGTGTAGCGTAGCGATTTAGCGCGAAAAAAACACTTGGCGATATCTTCGAAACCGTTCTTTTGATCGAGACGAAACCACCGCCAGAAACACGGAATCATAGCTTGTTAACTATACGTTAATGCCCAAATGCGAAAATATTGATAGTAAGGGGTAGTAAAATTCAAACAAAGTCATGTGTCAGTCATTTTTTACGTGTTTCTTCAAATAAATGTTTATAACTCGGAAGCGAATTGAGATATTTGCACCAAAATTGACACACATATGTATGGGGTCACTCTGAAGACACATAAAAAAAATTGTAAGACTGAGCCTCTTGGTGGCGCTATTATAGAACAAAACGTGAAATTCCCATTGACTTCAATACAGTTTTGTGAAATACAATGCTATACTAAACAAATGCTTTGGTCTAACATTACAAAACTAAGTGTGTGCCATAATCAGCATGCCCTGAAGGTACTGAAAAGATTTTGAGACAGCGCCACCTGTTGGTCAAATGTTATAATTAATTTCTGAAAATGCTAATATCTTTTGAATAAATTTGCCTATTGCAATGAAACTGATCTTAATAGATTCCTTGGGTTATGCCGAAAACATAGATATCAGGTTTGCCATAATCAGCCAAACTTCCTGTTCGCCGTCTTTATTTCTTTGAAAAACATTCTTTTTCGAACTCCTCCTAGACCGTTTGTCCGATTTTCACGAAAATTGAATCGTATCATCTCCAGACCGTGCCGACTAAAAGTTATGAATTGCATGACGATAGACAAAACCGTTTTCGTATATCACAGCATCAAAGTTTAGGCATGCTGCCAAAATTACTATTTAGGCTTTATCTCTGCAATGCCTTCACATTTTGACACCAAACTTTGCATGTGTCATTGTCACCTCACTCTCACCACATCACATCTATTTCGTAACTGCGCCACCTATTGTTCGAAAGTGATAAACCATTCAATCATCTTATAAGTCAATGTTTATGTGATTTTTTTTAGCCATTTGCCCAAAGTTTTCTCAAAATGCCCTTAATTGCTCCTTGCTGCAGTTGGTCTGCCACTCCTTGCCATTTTGGCATATGTTGCCGCTTCTTGCGCTTGGCCCCGGTAATGGCTGCTTGCAGCTATATTTATGCTATTGTTTTTGATAGTTATGCATTTCTTACAGATTCTTACACGACGCGATGATCATTACGTTTGTATCTTCGTAAAATCAAGTACAGTTTGTTTACAGCCTGAGCTTTTTTAGTAATGCCGACAGAATAATGTTGCCAGATATTGCTACGAAAAACAAGCAAAAACTAACAAAAACAAAGAAATTATATAAAAATCTGAAATAAGTTCAAAGCTTGTGTTTTGGAAATAAGATTGATATATTTCGAACCACTTTAATAACTTCCTAAAGTGTGACATTAATCCAAAAAACAAGTCCAGATACAGTCACCTCTCCATTATGTGGATCTGACAACACGGGATCTGGCACCCGCGCCCTCACTCACAACGCGCTCAAGGCAAGCTCACTCAAGCCCAATTGCTTTTTCGCAGCAAAAAAAAAATAATTGCAAACACTCACATGAGGTGGTTTAAACGGCTAATTAATCATTCAGAGAGGTTGAAATTTTATTTTTTTTTAACGTGTAGTAGCCTACCGTAACTACATTTTTAATTCACACACACACACACACAGGGGTGACCAGACGTCCGTTTCCCGGTGCTGAAAATGAGCCTATAGCAAAGTAATCACGGCTTGTATCAATATTTTATATGCAGTTATGAGAGAGTTTTTAGCGAGAAACTTTGTGCGATTTATTCTGAATTCAGCAGGTCATAAAATCGTGTCGTGTATCACTGCCTCCGTACGATTTTTGGATAAACTTACTCGTATCGTGTGCCTGGACATACGATCTTCCGACCATCAGAATTCGTACCGTGTACGCCCGCCTTAAGTAAACGACGCAACACTCGTTATTTAACTTCTAAAATAAATAAAGTAGGCTACGTTCTGTATTTGAAAACTGCGCTATGCAAAGGAGTTGACTTACTGCGTTGCTCTGATTGGTTGTAGGTCTACCGACTATCCAATTGAGTGCAGAGGGGGTTTTTTTTCCTGGTTCGGTTAAGACACGCCTCATAATCAAAGCCCAACGGAGGAGTTTCAGACTCATATTCTCTCTTAAATATGAGTATGACGAAGTCAGGCTAGATTTCTGTCCCTTCATTCCACCAATTGACACTTCATAAAGTTCATAAAGAGACTGTAAAAGAATCGTATTGAATCAAGTGGTTTAATCAAAGTCTTCTGAAGAGACATCAGAAAGAAAGATCTCTTTAAATGATGAACAGATAATATTTTGGCCTTTATTCACACATAAACGTTGATTAGTGCACTTAGAGCATCTCAAATATAGTAAACCGAAGCTTAACCATACTTGCTTGATGCAAAAAAAAAAAAAAAAACGTCTTTTGTTCATTCTTAAGCTTAAATGTGCTTGTGTGACGAGCAGAAATAAACTTCAATGGCAAATCTAAACAGTTTGAATCGTCAGTGTTTTGGCTGAATGGAGGGAGGGAGAGAAATCTCTAACTTCATTAAAAAATATCTTTATTTGTATTTCGAGATTAACAAAGTCTTATGGGTTTGAAATGAGGGT